>CM044552.2:15966883-17284383 GCA_024416835.2 Perccottus glenii | reverse complement strand
AAAGCCACTTAACAATATCTAAATGTGACCCGGGCGGCCCATTGAAGAATGTAGTTTAAAGGAGGAAGTTGTTTATTTCATGTCTTCTCAGTCATGCTGCGGATTAATGACAGAAATGTTTTAAAGGTTTAGCATAGATTTTAAAGAACTTTTAAATGCAAATGGAAGATATTGTATACATTCAAACACTGACAGATATTACCAGATAATACTAGTACACTGTTACCTAAAGAAAAAAAGGAGTTATTGATCCAATTAAAACCAACTCTGGTCGGGTTTACTTTTAGTACAGTCCATTTGAGCTGATTCATTAATTTCTGTTGCAGACTAACAAACAAACAGACTCCAGTGTGGATTTGTTTGAACCGGGCCGTTGTTGGGTCGGTCTTTTTAGTGATAACTCCAGAGTGCCTTTAGGAAATTTGCTGTGTTTAATGTTCTGTGCAGCCTCGTGGCTTTATTTACAGAAATTTTGTTATGCCTATGTTTGTAACCCCAAAACAACATCAGATTAAAGAGTGTGCAGGTGTTTTTCTTCCTTTTGCGGTGTTGTTTTATGCTCCTATTGTTTTAGTGATGAGTAAACATGCTACTGACTGTGATAACACTGTTGAGGTGCCAAAGTAGCAGCACTAATTACAGATTTGAAACATAGATATAAGTCCTGTCCACTATCAATATTTTATATAAAGGCCTGTAAAGATGCAGCCCGTTGAGGGGGTTGGTCACAAAACAGAAGCGGAATAATGTGATGGCGTTTCAGGACAAAAGCCCCAATTTAGGGGGGCTCTATACCATAAGCATAAAAAGAGTAAAGGGTAGGTTTTATAAACAATTCTTGATTTTGGTTCTTTCTGTTTTAAAGCCTTTAGTCTCTGATGTTTGGGCCACTCACAATGGCCAGCTAAAATAATATAACATGATCTAAAATGCCCCAGAACACAGGGAATTACATCTGTTTTGATTAAAACTGCTGTTCAGTCCCACATACTAGTGTCTGACTACACACCCAAAACAGTTAACACCCTTCTTTTTGTGACTTTTACCTGCTGGGCTAATGAGCTGCTCAGCCCCTATTTCTAACCTTAAAATTGTATTGATCTATAATTTTTTTTTTACTGTATTTGTTAGATTCTAATACATTATTTATACTTTATTACATCCCATAAATCTAACATAAATGTAAATGATTGTAATTGATGTCACAGATGTATCTACAGCTACAATATCTATATGCTGTAGGTTTTTACTGATTTCTTTATTTCTGATCTGTTATTTTAAGCATGAAACTGATTAAAATAAATATCTTCAGTGAAAGATTCATTGAGGCCTGGTCTAAGACTGAAAATCTGGGCTGAAAATAAGTCCCTTTCTGGTCCTGTGTTTGTGGACTAAACAGGCTACAGGTTGTAGCAAGCTGCGAGGTTTTATGCCTAACACAGATATGATCAGACTGATACTTTATGTAACATTTGCTTTTTTGCGGTGAACATATTCTTCTCCTGTGGCTGTTCTGTTTTGTGACACATAATACAAACTACTGTTTGTATTATGAGGTGCATTAGGTAAATTAAAACAGAGAGGGATCTGCGCCCTCTGCTGGCTAAACATTACGCAGCGTGGCTTAGCTCAAACTCATCTTTTGATCATTAGTGGAGCAGAAACTGAGATGGTGTACAACAAACTAGACTGAACCATAAACAGACCATTTGCAGAAAAGGCCCAAAGTTGTTTCTATTTTCATAAAAAAACAAAAATTGTTGGTCTTTCAATGTCTGCAGAAATAGAACCTCTGCAAGCAGAAAGTGGAAGCTTATTGTCAATCTGCTGCAGGACAGAGCACCACGGGAACTCTTTTGTCCCCACTCCCATAAGGCTTTGGATCACCTCAGGCTGTGGCAGATGTAGGGAGAGAATAGAGAGTTTTTCCAGTACAAACATTTCTTTATCATTTTCTTTTTATGAAATAGACACAATATGAACTTTAGTGGTTTATTCATTATTGCAAATCCAAAGGTTTTTTTGTTACATTTTCAGAAAATGGCAATATATAGACTATATCTTTCACAGAAAAACAAGTCACAAATTCCAAATATGGATATTTATATACATCTTGATATACTGTACATTTATAGAGATTGCAACATTTTTTGTAACTCCTATTATTGCTTAACACTTTGTAAATCAAAAGCAGCAGTGTGTGGAGCTTATTTTTACTGCATGTACTCTGGGATCAGTTGCTTCCTAATATTGTTGTCTACCAAATACCTGCTTCAGAAACACACATTAGGTTAAAGAGCTTGGCTTCCACTCCACAGCCTTGACCCTGAGAACTGGTGTAATGCATCCCCAGTGTCACCGCGTTATCTTGTCTACATCCACAGGGACAGCTGATCTCTCAGTGCCACTGCATAATTGAGGAGCCACTGGTATCAAGGATGTGGTCCTGGGAGAGACGAGAAAGTGTTCACCTAGACTTAGAGCGGCCAAATCAAGAAAAGTTTAGAACCATGTATGTAAAAACAGAGGATTATGAATTTAGACATTCAAAAGGCATCAGGAACTGTGCACTGTGTGAACTGCGTAGAGGTCAGTTATATGTCTTGGGTCAGACTTTAAAGGAAATTGATTGAGATTCTTGGTTAGAAATGAGCTAATATTGATTACTAATGGATCAATTTATTGGCTGATAAATAAGAGCCCATTACAAGCCACTTCAAACTAATGGCACTTTAATTGCCTTTTTGTTTCTATTTGTCTTTAGCTTAGCAGGAATTCTATTTTAGGATACATCTTTTACTGCCAAATCATTTTTCATGCAGTAGTCTGTTTCAGGATTAGTCAAAAAATAGACACCGTACGATTTAAGATTCTGGTGGTTTGATAACCTTGAGGAAAAATATCACAGTATGATGTTATTGTTGTTACAGCTGTAAATACTTAAATGAAACGTTGGCAAATGTTGTGGTTATTATAAGAGTCAAATACAAACAGTATCCTTTCATACAAATAAAGATCTGAAGTCTGTGCTGTGACAAATGATTGTTTTTTTTTTTTATAAAATGGAACAGAACAGTCTAGTTTGGCAAAGTTTGGAATACAAACCCTTGATCTAGCTCCACTGAGGACCTGTTTAACTGTCCTGGTATTACAATAGAAGTGTCATCAAATACTATTTTTATTGGAGACATCTTTGACAATAAAAACACAACTAAGTGTAAATACCTCAAGACAGTGATCTGTCTCTCTACCAGAGTGTGTTTTCCTTCTTCTTATCAGAAAACAAAGACTTCTAGTTGTATCTTCCCTGCGGACACCACCGGGCTGACCCTCTTGTTCGTGTGTGGGTTAGCAAGCATCATGGTGCACCCAAACACTATTGCTCTGCCTCCTTCTCCTCATCCTCTTGGTGACCGACAGTAATTGGGGTTTGTTTGCGCTCTTTCCTCCCTCTCTTGTGTCGTGCTGCTGTGGTAAAGAGTGCTATTACTGTCAGCTAATTAGTGCGGCCCCTGGCCTCTTCCAGCAGCTGTCCGGGCCGTGTAATGAAAGGAAACTTGAGCAGCCACAAGAGCAGCCCACTAAACATACATACAGTATCTAAGAGAGACAGTGGTATTCATCTAATTAGACTGGGTTTTTAGTTGTTCCCCTCCGTCAGATGCATTTTGAGATTATATAGTGACAATCACAAGGAGAATATATGTACAGTACAGTGTGCAGTACAATGTGACTAACCAGAATAATCCAGGTTTTTAGTATATTTTTTATTGCTAAGTGGCAAACAAACAAGACCCAGCATTCATGATATGCACGCTCTTAAGGCTGTGCAATTGGGCAATTAGTTGAAAGGGGTGTGTTAAAATAAAATTGCAGTGTGGCATTCAATCACTGAGGTCATCATTTTTATGAAAAAACAGGCTTGAATAAGGTGGCCCCTATTTAAGGATGAAGCCACCAGCACTTGTTGAACATGCTTTGAAAGCCTGAGGAAAATGGGTCGTTCAAGACATTGTTCAGAAGAACAGCTACTTTGATTAAAACGTTGATTGGAGTAGGGGAAACCTATAAAGAGGTGCAAAACATTATAGGCTGTTCAGCTAAAATGATCTCCAATGCCTTAAAATGGAGATCAAAACCAGAGAGACGTGGAAGAAAACGGAACGGACAACCATCAAAATGGATCGAAGAATAACCAGAATGGCAAAGGCTCAGCCAATGATCAGCTCCAGGATGATCAAAGACAGTCTGGAGTTACCTGTAAGTACTGTGACAGTTAGAAGACGTCTGTGTGAAGCTAATCTATTTTGAAGAATCCACCGCAAAGTCCCTCTGTTAAAAAAAAGGCATGTGCAGAAGAGGTTAAAATTTGCCAAAGAACACATCAACTGGCCTAAAGAGAAATGGAGGAACATTTTGTGGACTGATGAGAGTAAAATTGTTCTTTTTGAGTCCAAGTTTGAGACAGTTTGTGAGACGACCCCCAAACTCTGAATTCAAGCCACAGTACACAGTGAAGACAGTGAAGACAGTGAAGCAAGCATCATGATATGGGCATGTTTCTCCTACTATTCTGTTGGGCCTATTTATTGCATACCAGGGATCATGGATCAGTTTACATTTGTCAAAATACTTGAAGAGGTTATGTTGCCTTTTGCTAAAGAGGACATGCCCTTGAAATGTTTGTTTCAACAAGACAATGACCCCAAACACACGGGTAAGTGAGCAAAGTCTTGGTTCCATAACAACAAAATGAATGTTATGGAGTGGCCAGCCCAATCCTCGTACCTTAATCGGGAAGCTGTTTTTGAAGCAAAACCAAGAAATATAAATGAATTGTGGAATGTTGTTAAAGAATCATGGAGTGGAATAACAGCTGAGAGGTGCCATAGGTTGGTGCCACACAGATGTGAAGCAGTTAAAAAGCAGTTAAAAAACTGTGGTCATACAACTAAATATTAGTTTAGTGATTCACAGGATTGCTAAATCCTAGAAACAAAAACGTTTGTACAATATAGTTTTTAGTTTGTACAGTCAACGGCAGACACTGCTATTTTTTTGAACACACCTTTCAACCAATTGCCCAATTGCACAGCCTTAAGAGAGAGCGTGCATATCATGAATGCTGGGTCTTGTTTGTTTTCTGAGAATCTACTGCACCTACTGGTAACTTGTTTGCCACTTACCAATAAAAAGTATACTAAAAACCTGGATTATTCCGTCAAGTCACATTGTACTGCTATTATTTTGAACATTAATTATATTTTTAATGCCCCATAGTCAAATATAGACTTATTACACCAGTTGTATTGTTAATTCAAAATCTAAATAAAAAATGATGCCCTCACTGATGATACCCACACAGGTCTACAGGGCCCATGCGGGGTCCCTAATGGATCTCTTAAAATTGCCCTCTTAATACATCAAGAATTCAGTGCATTCAGCGCCTGACAAGTCTATCTTACTCACATCTTATAACGCAGGCCTCCGTCCTCAGGGCACTCTGGAAAATTAACCATTTAATAGCAATAAATAACCGATTCTGACTCAAGGGGACTCCAAATCACACCCCTCCTTTCCCTCCGTCTCACTCGTACGGACGGAAAAGTATAGCCCTGAATAATCACCGGCAAATAAGCCATAGTAGAACGGATGTGGAAGGCCATATGCTGCACCTTATTAATCTCCGTTCAGAATTAAATCCTGAATGACCTTAATGAGTGGTAGCGACAGAGATTAGCAACAATGTCTGTCTTTATAAAATATATTCCACTACTGGTTTTTTTTCTTCAACATTTTACAAAACATAGTTATTTTTTTCCCTTGGAGCGCCAGTTTTTAGAGCTAATGATGGGTCCTTTGGTTGTGATAATGGTGCTTGTGTGAACCAAACATAATAAAAACAGCAGAAATCTCATGTAAAAAGAGTAAGCAGTTATTTGGATTGTTTGATTTATTATACTTGAACACTCTTTGGAAGGCCAATCAACCTTCAGATTACGCCAAGATGGATTCCTCTTTAATTACTGTGGTAGAGAAATTCATCCATAAAAGAAAAAACCTGCCCATGTGTCTGATCCTCTCATTTAATGCTGATATACTGCAGGTCAGGTCTAGGTGTACTTCAGGTTTTTGGGTCAACACTTGTCACCAATCTATAGTTAAGCTTTTTCTTCTGAGAACTAATATTGGTCAGGACTGTGAGTGTCTTACCTAAAAACACTCCATTTGGCTCCATAAACTCTGCTGACTCAGGTGGGGTTCACAGAGCAAGTTCAGATATGTGTTCAACATGATACGAATGTCTGAGTGTTACTTTATTCCTCGCTCCCTCCTCTTACCCTCGTCTTGTCATTCTGAGCATGTGCGCTGCTGTAGGTCCTTGGTATTGGCCCGAATGGAGCATTGATTATTTGTAAAAACATAAGTGCAAATCAAACCGACATCACACGGCGACAGATGAGCGCTGCCTCACCTGCGCACATGCACAAAAAAAGAGGGTAGTTATTGAGCGATTGATCTGATGTGAAAAAAGGGGCATTTGTTTCACGCAGCAGAGAGACCTTGACTCAAACATCAAGCAATCACTCCACCACCTCCACAACAGCTACTGCTCACGCTACAACCACGTCCTCAATCTCCACTCCAACGAGGCTGCACATCCAACTTTTCCGTTATGTATTTGGCTTTTCTATTTAACTTTAGCATTAGCAGGAATTGGCAACATATTCTTTTACAGCCCCTTGGCACCATTAGAGAGCCCCTGTCATTTGGATTATTTATGAAAAACTATTTCATGCTTACTTACATTTGCTGCTTATTTTCCCCCAGTGTGACCTGCAGCAGATTTAGCTCCATTTCCAAAGCCTTAAAGCCAATTCTTTACGTCTTGAGGGTCAGTCCTTCTCGATTGAGTCAAGATTGAAACACCGGTGTGTAGTGGGAAAGGTATGGCAAGAGGAAACCAATACTCTTTTATTGTGTAGAGGGCCGTGGTGAGGAGAAAAGAGGGATAGTGAAAGAGGAGAAAACGGGGGGGGGGGTGGGGGATTCTGAGGTTCATATAGAGACACCTGCACAAAAAAGAGGCCATGCAAATCAACTAACAAAAGGAGCAAAAGAGAAAATGACTCAGAGAAAATACTATTTCTGGGTAGGTTTTGACATTGTCCAACCAAATATCTTACAGCTTTCTTTAGTGGTAATGTCTTTATACACTATTAATATAACCTTTAAATAGCTATATTGTGACAATAACACTAAAATCATAATGGACTTGCTATAGGTTACAGTTACATTGGTAATAGGAAATATGTTACAGAACAAGGATGAACCTTCTTCTACTTCTTCTTGCAGTGCAATACACAATACATAATACATAACATCATTAAAGTGACCACTAGGAACTATAAAAAATTCAAGGGCTCAGTATCAATCAAATTTAATATTTTGTAAATTGAAAAAAGTCAGTTTTACTTACCAGATTTTGGTGCATTGTGTCAAATGTTGTTGCAGTCAAAGAAAATAAAACATGTTTTCTGTGTTTTTTTTTACATCAAATTAACACTGGAAAAAAAGACCTTAAAAACCCATAGAACCAAGCACAAGTTCCATTACTTTCTGTTCTACAGCTGCTCAGATTGGACAAACTGAGCACTGCTGTATTTGAGCACACATTCTTGCACTAGGGTTAAAAGTATATATAAACTAAATTAATTTTGTTTCAAGTCAGTCAAATTACCGTCGGACCTATTTCCACTGGGTTTCTCTATAGACAATAGCATGTCCTTCTAGGGCTACCATAGTTGTGTGGAGTGCAGTTGCAATCTACACTTTTGTCTCCTTATGGTATACTGTATGTACATTATTGGTGATGTATTCTTACATTTATTAATAAACATTTAAATACCTCATGACAACTGACCTTTGACAAAATGCAGATGGCACACCTTGCTTGAACATATTCTTAGAGATATGAAGATACTTGGTGATTTATTTGTGTAGGTGGACTAAAACGTTGCATTTTTTAAGATTATTGTAATGCAAATTGTTACATAAATGAGCCACAAAACTTTTACAAATCGACTTTGTACAAAATATGTATAGGTATTGCACCTGGGTTGTGTATGGCAACAAAGTCAAGCCAGAAAAGTTGTGGAATGAAAGGGGCCGCAAATATCCAGCTCTGACAAAGCTGAGTCAGCAAATGGGAAAGAAAACAGAACCCTCGTAAAAAGATGGTGGTCCTAAATCTATACATTTTTTATATTACAACCAAAAACATGTCAAACGCTCCTGTCAGTGTGGTGTTTTACAAGGACTACACTAACTTTTTCTTTGTGCTTAGACTGCAGCCTGTAACATAAAATCATCTTTGAACAAATCAAATCAATCAGAATAAGCCGAGCGGTCATGTTTTGAGCATGCATCTATACTCATAAGCACGCAGTGTATGAGATGGGCTGTTTCACTGGCCATTACACACACCTAAACACACTTTTGATCTGCTTTGGCCCAGGCTTCCTACAGTGACCCTAATAAAGCGTGGCGTGGCATAGCAAGTTTGTCACTGTCACAGGTAAATGATGTAACTAATGAGCTTGCGGCTGAGTGGACGGAAAGCCGGTAGCGGTACGTTTTAAACACCTCTTCAGATGACTGGCTTTGGAGAGGCCCAGCTGGACTCAGGCCGCGGATCGATACATGGTCAAAGGTCAGTCAACCCTCTCATTATGGCTGAGGCGGGGCGGCCATCATCATCTGGCTAACAATGCCTGCGGGACACCAGACATGGGACCACTGAGTTGGGGGTTCAAGGCAAAAGTCCTGACTTGAGTAAGTGTTATGTTGTAATTGTCTAGTCTAGTATTGTTTCTTTTTAATTTCACATTTCTTGTACTAACCTTTAAGTATGCCTGGCCTGCATTTTTGTGTAAATTCTTTTGAAGGGAGTAGAATACTTTTATTATGTTGTTTAGGACTATGTTATACACAGGACGGAACCAAGGGGTAAAATATGCAACAATTGCAACAAGTTTTTCCATATCTAAAATTCTGGAAAAACTAATCTTAACAAACCTAATATATTTACATCAATATGGCTTTTCTTGGATCTTTCTTAAGCATTCAATACTGTTAATTACGTAACTCTTTTGTGGAAACTTTCACATCTGGGTATAAGAAATAAATCATTACTCTGGTTCCCTAGTTATTTTTTCACTTGATAACAGTTTGTAAAATATAATGGAACAAAGTCTCATTTTCTACCTCTTTAGTGTAGCTTACATCAAGGTTCATTCTAGGATCCCTATTATTTTGACTATATATCAATGACTTCCCTAATGTTTCAGACAAACTATCAAAAATTTTATTTGCAGAGGAAACTAGTTTTCTTCACATTGATCCCAAATTTTATATTTTTTTGGGCATTTAAACCAGGCATGTTTAACCCTTCAATGAAAATCCAAATTGATTGTATCCTTATAAATACTGTAATGTTTACTGTGCTCGCTTTCTTGGAGTTCTGCTTGATGAATCCATATCTTGGAAACCTCAGATTAGTGCAATAAGCACAAGAAAAGGCCAAAGTAGTGGGTATTTTTGGAAACACCTGCCATTTAATGAACACAAAGGTAGCTATTGTGTTGTAATAAATTAAATTATTTATTCATATATCACTACTACTGTAATATTGCTTGGGCCAGCGTTATAAACTTAACAAACAAAACAACTGAAATCTAAAATGTCTCCACATTATACAGGGATTAATGGTATGGCTAGACCATTTATATTGGAACCAATTCAGTAAAAATCAATTACATGAATGTGCAGGCCTATATAAATAAAATAATAATAAAATTAGACTTGAGAGCATGAGAGAAACATCATGTCTCAAATGTTATCTTATTTATGGCTCACATTTCTTCCTTACAAAGAGTAGTTTTGTTGGTGATGTTGATACATTATTAATATCAGGAGACTAAGAGGCATGGATAATCGTTCAAGGCCAGATAGGGTTTGATCAATATCCTCAAAGGGCAGATGCCTCATTAATCTACAACTTCCCTCACATTATAGTGGGACCATCCGATCCGGGGAACTCTCTACTCAGGCTCAATAGGTTCTCAATGACTCTATAGAGAGAGCAAAATTTTGTTTAATTTAGTGCATGCTGGTTGTATCCTGGTATCTCATTCAAAGAACTCTTTCACCTTTTTTGGTATTTCAATAGACACATAATGATTGGTTAATGTGCACTGAACATTACCATTTTCAGAGTTTGGAGAGAGTACCCAAAATCTGAACCAACACTTTTTATTATAACATACATTTTCTAAAATCATGAGATAACTTTAAAGTCATTCTCACTTTTTCTATTGGTGCACCATATAACACAAGGTATGACAAAATCTCACAAAAACACAGGTACTGCCTACATTGTATACAAGGTACATATTAAGACTTTTGTAAATTCTCCCAAAACATACTTAGGTAAATGTGCCTGTGTAAATCCTGACTAGCTTTGGCTTCACGTAGGCAGCTCGGTGACACACTGAGCGGATCCTCGGTGCGTGACAGGATCCCACTGGTGTTTAAGGATACGTCAGTAGATACACTATATTATCTCTTATGGACAGGCCTATCCATTAGTGGCCTCTCTGCAGCGCCACTGAAATGCTCGTATTAGGGCAACTGTACGTTCCGAGGCATCATTCAGGACAATGAGCTATAGCCAGATAATGACAAGCTAGAAAAATGCCCCCACTTTTCAGGCTGTACAAATGACGTTTGGCCACAATTACTCACAACTGGACACTTCATTTCAAGTCGGGGAGCTCGCCGGGCAGTCAAAAGCTATTATACCATCTTCTTTATTTGTGGCCCGTGGTTTTGGTAGCCGCGCCATCAAATAAATACTGCTCAAATGCCACTTCAGTCAAAAATATTGTCCAATTCTTTCTCTGTTGCGACTGGGTCTAGATGGCAACCTGTTTCTGATGGGGTAAAGCTTTAAGAGTCAGGTGGGCAGACAGTAGGCATCCATCAGGGGCCAATAGCATCAGGACTAAGCAGGAGATATATACGAGCAGGTGAATGGCCAATGCTGCAGATCCCTGGCAGCCATTCTTAAAGCACTATGGTCAAATGAATTGATTACCAATTTATCACCGAGGACTTGCTTGCTTAGAGGAATAATCACTCACCAATAAAGAAGAAATGGCTATGAATACATTTCAAGGGTGACAATCTTTGAAGAGTAATAGTATAATTTGTCACTTGTGACAGTGGGTGTGATTGGCCGCAGTATTTCAGCACAGTAGAATATAAGATGGAATCCAAGTACAGATCGGGTGCGTGTGAATTTGTGGAGTAGTGCTTTAATGCGGTAATAAGGCAGTCAGAAGAACACTCCGACTTCCTAAGGTGACAGCAGGTTTATTGTGCATCGCCTCATAAAGTCCCATCATATCTGCTCGCCTGGTATTATCAAATGGGTGTTAAGCACGCTTCAGTTTGATAAATGAGCAGATCCTATTTGAAGGCAGACATACTCTTCAACAACAAAGATTTGGAGCTTTTTATAAGACAAATAAGGCCGTCCTCCCATTGTGAAGTGAAACATTTCTCTCCTGCTCCTCAAGCCCAGGCAGCTGTGGTCAAACATAGGTCAATAAAATGTCTGTCTGTCCAATGAGTTTCCACATCTATCAAATGATATAAGTTTGTCTTTAAAGGAGAGATAGGATTCAGTCAAGAGGGAGTGGGCTCTTTCTGTAACGCACGCAGGAAATTAATCAAGGAAATGGGGTTTTTGGTGTGCCTATATCACATCTAATCTATCCTTTGTCCACATGGAGCCGTCTCTGAGCCTCACCAATCAAGAGCAACACGCTGGCTTTATGAAAAGGCACTTGTTCCCTGCATAATTGGGGGGTCTCATTGCTAAGTTAAATGGGAGGAGGGGACAGAAGGAGGGGCAGTCTTGTTTGCCCATGTAAAGTGTGATCCAGATAATAGCATTCTCATCAAAGGCGGCAATTACATTCATTACATTGGCACAAGGTGCGCCTGCAAGGAAATTAAGTGGTGAGAGGAAAGAAAAGCTTAATATATACCACCTTTATCCCGCCTCCACCCCTTGGCGCTTTTTTTCCCAAAGCACCACGTGGAGCGGGAGACCTCCGAAAGAAACAGTGTCAGTAGAAGAAGAATAAATCTCATCCATGTCCCCCTTCACCTTTCTCCCTCCGAGAGGCTGCTGCCGGCTGTTACTATGGCTGCACTTGTCTAGGATTAAAAGGCCTCTTTCTCCTAAGGGTAATCTCTAATGCCGTTTCTTTAAGCCCAACAAATGACATCGGGGCCTTTTAAAAAGTGCTTAAGACCTTCCTTAAATTAAATTCTAATTTCCTCCCCAAAGGAGGAGCAAATGGATTGTCTTGTATGGTGTTAAACTACAAACAGGCAGTAAATCAAGTGCTTAAGAGGACAAGGGAACCTTTTCATTCAGGTCCTTTTAAATGTGAATCAGAGCAAGTGGATAACACTGCACAACCTCCTCAAAGACAGGTGTTGTTCCTGAACCTAGGTAGTACACATTTAAACACAAACAATTTGGGTCTCCCGTGTGGAGTTTGGAGTTCAAGTTACAGATCAGCAAGATAGTACATCATTTTGTGTCATCCAACTTGCACAACAAACAAGGAAACCCTCATTTAACTACAGATGCTGTCACTTTAATGCATGAGATACAAATACAAAGCATACTCATTTATTTTCTATGCATTAACATGACTGCAGTGTTGGGTGTAAATGCCAACCCAAGTAATCTCTATTACAGTTTTCTCCTAGTCTAATTAATACACTGCCCTTTTAGAGAACAGCTTAATATATTGTGCAGTGGACGTGTCATTAATGCAAAATTAACTTTAACTAATCATAACCCCAAGTATTTTAGGCTTAATAAATCTGTCTGTCAAAACCACAAGCTGCATGTGTTAAATACCATCAATAGTAAAAATACAACATAGGATTATTGCTTAATGATTTATATGATTGGAATTACTCACACAGCAACTGTTCAAATAAATGAGAGTGCAGAGAAAGGTGCACTTTGTCTTTTACCGCCAACAAATCATTGTGGCTGTGGGTAAATTATTCAACAGGATCTGGCCCCAGTGGAAACCTGAGCATAATTAAATTGCAATAAAATAACATTAGTGTGGACAGGCTGTTAGAGGTGATGTAATTGGCTGCTACAGTGGTCATGGTTCAAATGATGAGGTCCACTGTCATGTGTCCTTGTTGGTCTCTTACAAGAGGTCCCACGGGACAGGCAGGTGACAAGGACAGGGCAGGGTTTAGGCTAAAGTCTGGGATCATCCCAGCAGTGTGTGTGTCTTCTTGAAAGTTTAGCCTCTGCTGTCACTCAAAACTTGTGAATGAACCTGGCTCACATCCCATCATGCTTTGATTCTTGTACCTTAAGTGTCATGTTTACTCTATGAATTTAGTCAGCTCTGGGATTCAGCTGTGGTATGTTGGCGCCATCTAGTGTTTAAAGAATGAAGGACATGCTTCAAATGCATTCATATTTCGCCCATAATGCATACTAGACGTTTAATATTTTTCATTTGTTTTAACTTTATAATTAAAAGCACATGGGCAATTTTAAATTCGCTTTTGGATTTTTTAAATAGTGAAAGGGTGAATTCTGGCAGCACAAACCAAACCTACACCTATAGCGAACCCTGCCTTGATCCTCCTGACCCAATGTAAAACATTGTACTTCATAAACAACTAAAATGCATATTTAAATAATAGGCAGCATTAGCATACAAATAAAATAAAAATGTATTATTACTAATTTTTGTTAGTTAAACATGTTCTGAGGTTAAAGGCCAGGCAGTGGAACAAAATAACAGAGAATGGATCTGTTTTTAAATGAGACGCATCTACAGTGAGTGGTGTTGCGAGTCTAAGTACCTTAGACAAAATCTGTCTCCAGCAGTTGCAGCACATATAGTTTGAGTTATAATTTTATAGTAGGTTATAGGTTCTCTTAAGGTTTTGTATTAAGCTTCTAAATAAACTTGGTGGTGCAAGGGCATCATATATACACATTACAGAGGAACATATATGTAATGATTGTTATTGTTATTGTTGTCATTAACCTAATGTAAAATAAATATTAGGCTGTGGCTGTTCATTTGACAGAGCAGTTATTTGAAATGAAAGGGTAATGCAACCTTTTGCATCTTTGCACAACCAAGCTTGTGGGTAAAAGCATCAGTTCAAAGAATGAAGTGGCCTACTGTAAAAGTACTAAAGACCACTTTCTAAAAGAAGTCAGAAATCTCATGATTCTGAAACATTAGTATGGGAAATGGGAATACTTAAAGAAGTAGGCATGCTGATTATTATTGCACCATTAACCATTTAAAAAGTTCTATATATTTCACCCATGTCTTTCTTGAACAGTAAGTATTGTACCCAATGTCATTACAAAACATGTTCCTTGTGTTACAGTGAAGAGTTTAAGGTAGACAATTACTGCAGTAACTCTTGGCTGCTGACAGTACCAGTTGTAATGCGTGGTAAACGAATACAGTAGCCTCACTCAACTTGGTCATTTGTCATCTTCTCTTCAGGGGTTTTCCTACAACTCTGACACAAATGGGGCGATGTGATCTCACCCAGCGCTTACTAGTAAATTATTGATTGTGATAAAACATGAATGAGTCAATAGCTTTTGAAAGTAATGCAATTGTTGTGCCTCATTTGCCACTTACATGTAATTGCAAGAGTGCATATCACCATTATTAGTAGAGGCTATCAGTTAACGCCATTAGTGGCATGTGCAAAGAATTAAAGATTTAAATTTAGATGTGGCA
This sequence comes from Perccottus glenii, assembly GCA_024416835.2. NCBI lineage: Eukaryota > Metazoa > Chordata > Actinopteri > Gobiiformes > Odontobutidae > Perccottus > Perccottus glenii. Next base: position 17,269,489 of record CM044552.2, on the reverse strand, counting down.
TAAATAACAGGTAGCCTGAGACACCCCCAGTGTAGGATGGAGCGCTACTGCAGGTCCTTCTTACCCACTGCAGTTAGACTCTATACAACAATAAATCAATTAATACTGTTTAATATGTCTATTTTCCTTTTATTACTTTGTAAATATGTATAAAGATTTTTTTTTTTATTGTTAACTTAACTTGCATAGCCATAACAAGTGAATTTACCCTCTCTGGGATCAGTCCCATCTCATCTTATTTTTCATTATAGTAGTGTGATAATTACCAAATATAATTTTTTTCCCCAAGCAGTCTTAATAGTCTTTATGGTTTTCTTTTTCAGTATGTTTTACATCATCTAATACATTTACATTTATTTGTAAAAATCCTGTTCATACATCCATGAACATGGAATGAATGAAAACAGCTCTCACCCCCTGCATCAGACTGTGGAGGCTCTGAGCAGCTCCTTCAGCAGAAGACTGAGACACCCTCAGTGCAGGAAGGAGTGCTACCGCAGGTCCTTCCTACCTATTGCTGTGAGACTTTTTTTTCCTCCCTCCTTTATTTTGTCAATATATATATAGATCATTTTTTGTTTAATTTAACTTTTAAATTTTATTCTATTTAAAAATATTTAGATTGTATATACATTTTTTTCTATTGCATGCGCACCTTTCTTTTACTTTTTGCACTTTACCTGTACAAGTAAATTTCCTCGCTGTGGGATCAATAAAGTACTATCTTATCTTATATTATTACAAATGTCACCAAATCCTGTCTGTGCATAAAGAATTTTGTTTAATGGGCTAGATATGTGTTCTGACAAGATTGTAATGTACCCCATCACACAGTTACGTTATAATACAGTATTAGATCATATTTATTTATTTATATGTGTGGTCATTTATTACTGTTTTAACAGTGAGTCATTTGATTTGAAATAGGAACCATCGAGCAAGAACGGGGTGGAGGACATTTGATGCCGATGCAAACAGACGAACTTTCACCCCTATTAAACGGGGTTATTGTATTTTGCCGTCGGCAGATGGTAGAAAAGCGGGGAGAAATATTTTATTTTCTTTATTGTTTGCTTTAGTTCGGTGTACAAAATGGACTTTTAGTCGTGGACCTGCGCAGCTTTTAAATATGCTTGGTTCAAGTTAAGCTAGCATTAGCTGCTAGCATAGCATAGGTAGCGTTGGCAACAACATGATGATGAGGAGGAGGAAAGGTGTGTAAGAGCAAGCGAAAACATATCTTATCGCACGGCTTTAATTGACTCATCATATTCTGGATTATCCTGACAGCGTGTATGAACCACACTCAGACCACAATTCCAACTGAGCAAGTTATATCTGTTATTTTATGAACAGGTGAGTATAAACCTTAAAGAACAGCTGGCTAACCCCATACTGATGAAGTTTTATAGTTTCTTGTGTTTGCTTTAACAACGTGTTTGTAAAAGTGTTTTGCCTCACCCTTTATGCACTAAATGAATTCAACTTACCTTGTTTTAGTTAATTTGCTTCAATGGGGGAAGAAAAGCCAGACACGTTGGACTTTGTGAAGGATTTCCAAGAGTATCTAAGCCAACAGACGCAGCATGTCAATATGATATCAGGCTCGGTCAGTGGCGTGAAGGAGGCCGACGAGCTGCCAGCTGGTAACTATAATCCATTCTGTTACTTGTAACTTCTGAACTGAAAATAGTCTGTGTACAAGTGCACTAATCCACTAAGGCCTGTTGTTAAATGATGATGCTGAATGCACTTTGATCTCTACTTTTACAATCTGCTGAACTATATTTTTTGGCAATAGTTCTAAAACAGTGGTGTACTGAATTGTCAAATATGGCATAACTGATAATTCATGTTTTTCTTTCTTTTTTCTTTTCTTCACAGACTGTAGTCAGAATGGTTTAGATCACGCTTCTGTGGACATGTCGCTAGAGGAGACCTCAGGAATATTGGTAGACGGTTTTGAGAGAACCTACGATGGCAAGTTGAAGTGTCGCTACTGCAACTATGCCACCAGAGGCACTGCACGACTTATCGAGCACATTCGAATCCACACAGGTACTTTTTAACAATTGCTATGACAATTACAAGGGAATGTTATTTATTTTAACCATTAATCCTTTCTAACCCAGGAGAGAAACCTCACCGTTGCCACCTGTGTCCGTTTGCTTCAGCATATGAGCGGCATTTGGAGGCCCACATGAGATCACACACAGGGGAGAAGCCCTACAAGTGTGAGCTTTGCTCCTTCCGCTGCAGCGATCGCAGTAACTTATCTCATCATCGCCGCAGACGACACAAACTTCTGCCCATGAAAGGTGCGCGCTCACTTTCTCACAAGAAGATGCTGAGTGTCTTACAAAAGAAGGCTAGCTCACTGGGCTATGGCCGCCGGCTCCTTATTAACTTCAGCCCTCCATCTATGGTGGTACACAAAGCTGATAATGTCAGTGACTATTCCCATGAGCTACCCCATTTAAGGCAGGAGTCTTATGATAACCAAAGTCGTCCTAGTGAGGAAGAGTTGTCTTCAAACCAAAATCATCATCACCATGATCTGGTCATGGAAAACCCACTGAGTCAGCTGTCCACTTTGGCAGGTCAACTGGCCAGCCTTCCCTCAGAGGTCCAGGCCCAAGCACAGGCTCCCATGTCTCCAGGAGGTGAGTCTGTTGTTGATGAGAAGCCCTTTCTCATCCAGCAGCCTCATCCTGCTACAGCTCCTGTGGCTGTCACAGCCAGCATGGCCCATGCCTCATCCTCTTCACCAATCACGCCAGAGCCCCGTGCTCGTCCTCACAGCAACTGCAGCCCCGGAGGAGCACCCTGTAGTGAGCACAGTGGGCGCAACAGCACCCCTAGCATCTCCAATAGCCAACCCAGTACTCCAGCACCCGGCCTGTCTGCTTCTCTACAAGACCCCCACATGTTACACCACTGCCAGCACTGTGACATCTACTTTCCCGACAACATCCTTTACACCATCCACATGGGATGCCACGGCTACGAGAACCCTTTTCAGTGCAACATCTGTGGCCACAAGTGCAAGAGCAAGTATGACTTTGCCTGCCACTTTGCACGAGGGCAACATAAGCTGTAGAAAAAACAATTTAATACTTCTCAGTTTGTTCAATTCCATAGTTTATTTTAATTATTGGTCTTTTACTTGGCCTTGATGTAGCTTAGGCTTTTCAAGTTGAACTTTCCTATGTTTCCTTTTGTGTATTTAGCTCCGTTGAAGTGTTTTATGAAAGGTGCAATGTGTTTGATTTTTTTGGTATCTGTTTTGACATCACCTTAGTTATTACATTTAAAGTTATCATAATCACCTAAAAATAATTTTGTAGTACCTGTTTCTTACTTAAAATTATGTTTTTATACCGGTCATTTTAACTGTGATCATAGATTTTTCTATAAACTTGGAGGTAAATGATGTTCACTGGATTATGACGTGAAGCCTCTCTGTTAAAAGCCTCAAAATCCTTCACAATGCACCTAGGAAGATCAGTGTTTATAAGCTGACTATTTACTTGGTGTTGATGACTGTTTATTCTTTTAATCAACTTTTTATTTAGCATTAAAGGTCACTAAGGAATTCATTTTAAATAAAAATATTTTTTATATTTCTTCCCTCCATAGTAGATGGTGTTTTTGTATTGCTGCATTTTATTGAGGTCACACCCAAATAAATTTTCAGCTGGAGAATTTTTTGCCGGAGCAGTAGTCAATATTGCTCTAATAGTTACAAGAGAATGAAACTGATTGCCTAGTGGTTTTACTTGAGCCTTGTTTTACTCCAGTTTTATTGCAGTGCCTAACATCTTCATTTCACATTGTCCTTGTTTTAAAGAACTATTGAAAATAAATACCATCTTTTGTTTTAGTAAGGAGGAGGTTCTTTGTAATGGTAAAAGTCTGTCCACTCTAAATTTACATGTAAGATAAGATTTTGCCAAATTTTGCTGTATGATGCTGCTAACTTTAAATTACTGCCAGCTCTAAAACATCCAACACAACCTTGTTTTTTTTTTTCAGACAGCCAACAGCCCTGACAAACTCTTTAAGTTATCATTTTCTTACATTTTTTTTAAACATTTCCCACATTTCACAACATAGAACTCAAATTGTTTTGTTTCCTATAGTCTTACATGTCGTTTTGACATTATGTATCTGGTAACCTTTAATAATGAATAGCTAGGAGGGAAGCACCATGTATTATTGTGTCTCCTGTGAAAACCTTTTCAGAATTGCCATGTAGCGACAGGGATGCCGCATTTTAGCCTTTGTGATTACTCACACCAGAATTCCTCATTTTTACGGGTCCCTGTGCTTTTCTAGATATTTACTGAGTATTGTATTTGTTTGATAGATATTAAGTGTCAAAACATCAAAAAACATGTTGCAGTGAGATTGCTAAGTTATTAAGAGTGTCTTAAACTGTCATGTGCTGCTTGGCAACATGCGTGGAAAGCATAGTGTCTGTTTAGGACCACATTCTTGTCTCAATGCTTAACAATGATGGGGACATCCTTTCAAAGACTGCCTTATGTTCTCGCATTGTGTCATAGTGTATTAGATAATAATGAATGTTAAGGTCTTTTGGCCATCTTTTTTCCCTCTGGGATTAAAATCATTTTATTGTGGAACTGACTAATCTAATTTATAAGTAAAGTGTTTTCTAACTCAACCTGTCATTGGTGGTGTTTCTTTTTATAACAGATACTAGTTTAGATTGTAATAATACAATAAAGAATATACTCCCTGGGGATTAATGATTGATGTAATTGAATTAAATAATACAAAGGGTTCATTTTTATTATGCTTTTAATCAGAGAAAATTAAAGTGATTGCAAGGTTAGTTTGATGACTATTATGATGACATGATGATTACAGAAGTTTATGTCAGTACTAAGTTAAACCATGGCCTCCTGTTGAGCCTCTTCTTTTTTCTCAGGCTCCTCTACTTTCTTTTCCTCAGGCTCTGTGGAGATAAAGGTTATTAGTAGATTAGCGCTTTTACTTCAATATACTAGACGATAAAAAAATCATTCCACTGTTAGTGTGAGAAAAGGATTAAATTGCTACTGACCTTCGAGCTGTATAGGGCCCAGGACCATGGTTTCGCTTTCATGCTCTGGCCCCAACTCTCTTCGTCGCCTTTTGCTGCAGCCACGGCTGCAACGGGAGTTGTTGTCAGAGGATGGGCAGATCAACACTTTGCACTGGATATAAATGTGGTCTGTGGCACGCAGAAATTGGAATGCCTTAAATCTGAAACGTGCATAGGGCTGGGTACCAGATGAGTATGAGTAGAAGGTGGAATCTACTCGACATCTAGGGGTAAGAAATATCTGTTGTTAGAGGAGGTCATGGTATAAGTAGGAGTAGAGCAGAGGTTTGGTAATACAGTAAATCTTATGAAAGTTGAGAGGAAAAGAAGTTGGACATCAAGTCAAGTAATCTGTACATGTCCTTGAAAAAAATATAGTTGAAATAGCTTTCTTTGTATCAGTATATCATTCCTTCTTTGTTATATTTTGGTGTGCTTTCATACATTCATTCATATCCCTCATAACTACAGTGGGGATCGAAAGTTTGGGCACCCCAGGTAAAAAATTTTATCAATGTGCATAAAGACGCCAAGAAAAGATGGACAAATCTCCAAAAGATTAGACATTAGACATCCTTATAATAAGTAAAAAAAAAAAAGTTAGATTTTATTTCCATCATTTACACTTTCAAAATAACAGAAAACAAAAAAATGGTGTCTGCAAAAGTTTGGGCACCCTGCAGAGTTAATACCTTGTACTGCCCCCTTTGGCAAGCTAGGACCTGACAGTGTCATGGATTGTTCTCAATCATCGTCTGGATAGACCAGGTGTCAATCTCAAAGGTTTTAAATGCCCAGACTCATCTGACCTTGCCCCAACAATCAGCACCATGGGTTCTTCTAAGCAGTTGACTAGAAAACTGAAACTGAAAATAGTTAACGCTCACAAAGCAGGAGAAGGCTATAAAAAGATAGCAAAGCGTTTTCAGATGCCAATATCCTCTGTTCGGAATGTAATTAAGAAATGGCAGTCATCAGGAACAGTGGAAGTTAAAGCAAGATCTGGAAGACCAAGAAAAATATCAGACAGAACGGCTCGCAGGATTGTGAGAAAAGTAAGTTAAAACCCACGTTTGACTGCACGATCCCTCCAGAAAGACACTGGAGTTGTGGTACACTATTCCACTATAAAGAGATACTTGTACAAATATGGACTTTATGGAAGAGTCATCAGAAGAAAAGAAAACCTCTTCTACGTCCTCAACACAAAAATCAGCGTTTGAAGTTTGCAAATGAACATATAGACAAGCCTGATGCATTTTGGAAACAAGTTCTGTGGACCGATGAGGTTAAAATAGAACTTTTTGGCCGGAATGAGCAAAGGTATGTTTGGAGAAGAAAGGGCACAGAATTTAATGAAAAGAACCTCTGTCCAACTGTTAAGCATGGGGGTGGATCGATCATGTTTTGGGGTTGTATTGCAGCCAGTGGCACAGGGAACATTTCACGAGTAGAAGGAAAAATTGATTCAATCAAATTTCAGCAAATTTTGGATGCTAACTTGATGCCATCTGTGAAAAAGCTGAAGTTAAAAAGAGGATGGCTTCTACAAATGGATAATGATCCTAAACACACCTCAAATTCCACGGTGGATTACAACAAGAGGCATAAACTAAAGGTTTTGGCCTTCAAAATCTCCTGACCTCAACATAATTGAAAATCTATGGATAGACTTTAAAAGAGCAGTGTGTGACAGACAGCCCAGAAATCTCAAAGAACTGGAAAACTTTTGTAAGGAAGAATGGGCAAAGATACCTCAAACAAGAATTGAAAGACTCTTGGCTAGTTACAAAAAGCGTTAACAAGCTGTGATACTTGCCAAAGGGGGCAATACAAGGTATTAACTCTGCAGGGTGCCCAAACTTTTGTAGACACCATTTTTTTGTTTTCTGTTATTTTGAAAGTGTAAATGATGGAAATAAAATCTAACTTTTTTAACTTATTATAAGGATGTCTAATCTGTCATTTGATGCCTTTTGGAGATTTTTCCATCTTTTCTTGGCGTCTTTATGCACATTAATAAAATTTTTTACCTGGGGTGCCCAAACTTTTGATCCCCACTGTAGATGCCAAGATGAACAGTTATAGTGAATGAAGTCAATTGGATGAGGGACGAAATGTCTTCGCCTTCAAATCTATACCCAGATGCCTTTTTTGAAACTTATTTTTTTATATGTCCTGGATGACTGAGAACCTCCACAGACAATACTTCTTCAACAATATTGTCTTACCCATTGCGGATTAGGTCATAACTTCTGGTCTGAAAATCATGAGGTGAGGGCGAAGCCACACATGTATCAAGAAAGACGACCAGGGTGCTATCGCCTCTTCTTAGGTCCACTTCGACATACAAGTCCTGGTTGAGCTTGACCTGATATGGCACTTGGGTAACCTAAAGGTGGAGTTAAGAAGCAAAATATTGGCATGTTTGCTTGTTTTTAAAAAATAAAAATCCACAAGTGAGCAGCATCATTAACTACCACTAGAAACAATGTTAGTACCTTGTAGTAGAAATTACTTGATGTGTAGAAAGCCATAGAGGTGTTGAATTTGCCTGAGCCTGAGATGCTAGCGTTATCTTGATGATTGACTTCATAAATGATCTGAGAAACCGAGTCCTGCTCCATTCGACAGCTTACATTCAGCCTGAACATGGACTGACGAGTGATCTCTCCATAGTTTGAGGAATAGGCACGGATAGCATTAGTGTACAGAATTCTGCCATTGTTAAACTGTGGGGCAAAGGGATACAATAATCACTACTTAACATAAAATAGAAAATCCAAGCAATGGTTAAAATGAAATGTGTTCCCTACCTTACGGACAGTACCACAGGTGTTAATGGGAAAACTAAACACCACTTGGAAACTAGAAACTTGGGGTCTGCAGTATTCATCATTTATGTACAGATTGTGGCCATCATGGCCAAGTGAGTTAAGGTAGCTCCTGGAAATCACAATGTTCATGTTGTCTGAGGAGCAGTCCACTCGGCCTGTTTAAAGACCATAATTAAATAAAGTTACTTGATAAATTACATTAATCCTGATGCAACTGCCAGGTAAGAAAAATGTACCCAATCCAGAAGACAGTGAGCTTGTAAATTCAGCGTTGAAGCCCCGGCCTACCACAGAGCCGTCGGTGCGGAAAAGCACAGTCAAGTAATTGGAAGATGAGTGGAAAGTATTCTGACTGTTGTTACAAACTTTTCCCAAAAATCTTGAGCCTACAGATGGTCCATCATAGACTGAAATGTAGTCACACGAGCAGCAGTTTTCCAGTCTGTTGAGAAGCGTTCACAGAATACATTACACCTTTATTGTTTGGTACAATGATAACATGCTATGGACAAACCCTAATGTGGTTTGATTTTTCTTTTATTTAAAACAGTTTCAAACTTACTGCACAAATGGGAACGTAAGGTAGATGTTTTGGTCAGATGAAGCATAGAGCTGCCAGACACAGTAAGCATTGTCATGATAGTAACCAGGGTAGTTAGGGCTTGAGAAGGAACCGGAGCCAACCAGGGAACCTCCACAGCTTCCTCCTAATGGTGGAGAAGACAAAGTGAGGGTAACTTCAGTGAAGAGTTTTTAGAGTTGCATTCTTTGATTGTCATTACAAAGGGGGTTTAATACCTGTGACTTGGCCGGGGGTGGTGTGGTAGTCATAGCAGTAAGCTAAATTATGAAAATAAAATAAATATGTAAATACAATAACTGTTCTTTATTGTGTAAAGCAGTGTGTATCTGTTGCAACTGAGAGATATTTACTGTCTCTCCTCTTACATTCAGTTAGGTCGTCAAACACAATGAATACTGTTTGTTAACACACTTACAATAGTAGTCATAGCAACAGTTGCCAGAGTATTGACAAGAAACACAATAAAGTTTATTTAATAATATTGACTTAAAAGGGGAACATTTTGTTTCATTATATCAGACCAATTTGAATTAGCAGTAGCTTATCCGAGCTAGCAACATATACTTACAGTAGTAGTCATGACAACAGTTGCCATTGTATTGACAAGAGCTGGTGCAGGAGCAGCTTCCGAGGTTATAACCACAGTTGTAATAACAGGAGGGCTGATCTGTGAGATACAGAATTATGTCAGTAATGTTGTAATAACACCATGATAGACATTACTCAATTTTGAACCTCTATTCCGTACCTGTGGATGGGGTGAGTTCGGGAGTGGTGGTTGTTTCATAGTCACAGTAAGCTGAGGAGAAACATGAAAATTACTGATACAAAAGTTTATTTAATTATATTGAATTAAAAGGGGAAAATTGTGTTTCGTTATATCAGACCAATGTGAATTAGCAGTAGCTTATCCGAGCTAGCAACATATACTTACAGTAGTAGTCATGACAACAGTTGCCATTGTATTGACAAGAGCTGGTGCAGGAGCAGCTTCCGAGGTTATAACCACAGTTGTAATAACAGGAGGGCTGATCTGTGAGATACATAATTATGTCAGTAATGTTGTAATAACACCATGATAGACATTACTCAATTTTGAACCTCTATTCCATACTGTGGATGGTGAGTTCGGGAGTGGTGGTTGTTTCATAGTCACAGTAAGCTGAGGAGAAACATGAAAATTACTGATACAAAAGTTTATTTAATTATATTGAATTAAAAGGGGAAAATTGTGTTTCGTTATATCAGACCAATGTGAATTAGCAGTAGCTTATCCGAGCTAGCAACATATACTTACAGTGGTAGTCATAGCAACAGTTGCCATAGTATTTACAAGAGCTGGTGCAGGAGCAGCTTCCGAGGTTATAACCACAGTTGTAACGGCATGAACGCTGATCTGTGAGATACAGAATTATGTCAGTAATTTTGTAATAACACCATGATAGACATTACTCAATTTTGAACCTCTATGCCATACTTGTGGTTTCAGGAGGGCTGGATGTTGGATAGTCACAGTAAGCTGATGAGAAACATGTAGTCAAACATGAAAATTACTGATACAAAAGTTTATTTAATGATATTGAATTAAAAGGGGAAAATTGTGTTTCATTATATCAGACCAATGTGAATTCATATACTTACAGTAGTAGTCATGACAACAGTTGCCATTGTATTTGACAAGAGCTGGTGCAGGAGCAGCTCCCCAGGTGTGAGCCACAGTTGTAATAACAGGAGAGCTGATCTGTGAGATACAGAATTATGTCAGTAATATTGTAATAACACCATGATGGCCATTACTCAATACTGAACCTCTATTCCGTACCTGTGGTTGTGGGGGGTGGCGGAGTGTCGGTTGTTTCATAGTAACAGTAAGCTGAGGAGAAACATGTAGTCAAACATGAAAATTACTGATACAATAAAGTTTATTTAATAATATTTAATTAAAGGGGACCCATTTGAATTAGCACTAGCATTTTTGAGCTAGCAACATATACTTACAGTAGTAGTCATGACAACAGTTGCCATAGTATTTACAAGAGCTGGTGCAGGAGCAGCTTCCGAGGTCATAGCCACAGTTGTAATAACAGGAGGGCTGATCTGTGAGATACATAATTATGTCAGTAATATTGTAATAACACCATGATGGCCATTACTCAATTCTGAACCTCTATTCCGTACCTGTGGATGTGGTGAGTTCACCGTCACAGTAAGCTGAGGAGAAACATGTAGTCAAACATGAAAATTACTGATACAATAAAGTTTATTTAATAATATTTAATTAAAGGGGACCCATTTGAATTAGCACTAGCATTTTTGAGCTAGCAACATATACTTACAGTGGTAGTCATAGCAACAGTTGCCATAGTATTTACAAGAGCTGGTGCAGGAGCAGCTCCCCAGGTGTGAGCCACAGTTGTAACGACATGAACGCTGACCTGAAAGACAGCGTATTAGGAAAATTTACATAAAAACTTGCACTTATGCAACAGGAGATAAACAGTTTAGGTTTGTAACTATTAGCTAACAAAAATAAATAAATAAAATATTATCTTACCTTCTGTTGTATCCCATCCTACATTAAAAAAAGAGTATGACTGTAGATTAAAAAAGATATTGGGGAGTCATTAGACTTTAAAATAATTATCTTACCTTGTGTTGTCCATCCTACAAAAAAATGAAATAAAATAAAACTGTCACTGTCAGTTATTGATGGTAAAAGGTAACAATGAAATTATAGTTGCAATATTTTACCTTGCACTCCGTAGGAAGTGATCACCGCACAGAGAAGCACGAGAGTCTGCATCTTTCTCCACATGTCACCAAGACACAACAGGACAGCTTATATACCCTTTTTTCTTTTTGATTGCCCCAACATAAACAAAATAATTACTTAATGACCATGAGAAACACACATGTGGTGGTACTAAAAGTTAGTTATATTGTTTGATGAGAAAGTGCGTAATGCTTTGGGGAAATTCAGATGAAGTAGATAATTAAAGGTATATTTGTATTATCCTAAATAGCTGTCTGTGACCTCTGCAAACAAACTGTAAAGAATAATAGTTAATGAAAGAATTTCTAAGCACATTTACCTTAAAAAGTGTAAACTAAGTTATAAGGGCAGTAGTTATATACTGTATAATTTTAAGACATAACTCATTGTTACATTTTTTAATAGAAGCAAAGGCAATCTATAAGATCAGTTTATGCTGCTTCAAGATAAGAGTAGTAAAATACTAATGGGACCCACAGAGTTTTATTTTTTTAACATTTGTTTAAAGTTGAAAAATCAATTGAATCTCAATTGAGCTAAAAAGCACGTAAGCAGTTTCAGATGAGAAATGCTGTGTTGAGTCAGATGCTGTTTCTGTAAAACTGACGGATGTCCCATTTAGAAAGGTAAACTGCATTGCCTAATAAACCCACGTCCATAAAGAACACATTTCAACTGTTTGCTCTGTTCTCAGGACAAGCAGGATGTGCCTATTACTCACTTCACAAGAACGTGTCACATTACGCAGAAATATGTAGATGCAGAGTGACATAAATATAATAAATCAAATAGGTTTCTGTTATAAATGAAATAATTGTTTGTGTGTTTCTCCATAGTTGTGCATAGACTAAAGCATTTAGGCAATAGTATGTATGGTGCAATTGGCCCTAATCATTTTGTCGTTTTGTGTTTTGACTGTTGTGAACAGCTCAACAATTATTCCACTAAGATTGACCAAAATTACAAAGAAGACGCAAAACATCAGCTGCATATTTCTTTTCTTTTTTACAAATAAACATCCCATCAATACGGTGAGTCATTCCACTCCCACTCATCTTTCACAAAGCTGTCAGCTTGCCACAATGTCACCACCACCACCGTTCTTTTCTGCCTTCTCCCAGTTGCATTGATCTGAAGTTGGTGAGTACAAAGCAGGCTGTGAGTCACGGCAGTGGAGCCCCCAAATCAGAGGTGCTTTGGTTACTGAGTAACCAAAAAGGCAGCCACATTAAAGTAGGAAGAGGCCAGTCAGGACCTCATTCAGCCCTTGAGAATCATCAGAAGACACACGGTAAGAGCAAACTTTGAATTTATCTCTGTAAATGCTTTTTGATAATGTATTGCCCATGACAGAGAAACGAAAGTGTATGCATGGCTTTTACGTGAGTGCTCAGTTACATACCTCAAAACATCAAAAGGATGTTCAAAACAGGCACCTCTGTCTTAAATAGTTATTGTCTTAACAGTTATTATTGATCAATTTCTAAAAAAGTTATATTGGAATCTGCCTTCTTAACCATGACAGATTGTGTTCTTTAGCTCTACTTTGTTTTTTACAAGACCGTTCAGTGCGCACAGATTTTTATTGACCATGGATCAAGGCCACGTCCTGTCGTACATGCCAAAATACAAGAAAATCTCATGTTTGCTCATGTCTTCCATGAGTCCAGTAGTCCACAATTCTGTTCATTCAACTCAAAAGATAAACTTTTTACGCAACAACGCCCATACAAACTATTCTTTTTTTATTGATTACTAAAAAGTTATGAAAATAGTTTATTTTGCATTAGTTTCTTAAGCTTATTTCTTTGTAATTTTTATTATTTGTTAACAAAAGCTAATGTGAACTAACAATAATAATTAAAGTAATCGTACTAGCCCGACAGATTTGGATTCACAGATGCCTGCAGATACTTCTCATGAGCTATGCGACCTCTGTTGCCAAGGGTAATGCCTGCTCCCATTCAGTGATCTGCAAAATAAAGGCCTTACAAAGAGAAGTCAATTCATCAGTGACATACTTGTTTATATTGCACCAAGGGAAAGAAAACTCAGCCAGATTTCAGATGAATGACTCTGTTAATTTTGTCTGAATGTCTCTCTTCACAGAACCACAACAATTACGTAAAATGAAGAGATTTACATTTCTCCTTCTCCTCTACTGCATATTTGCTGGAAGCAGTGCAAACCGTGTCTATGTTCATCCTTTTAACCTCTTTGCTGCCGAGAATGTCAGCTGTGAGACTCTGCAGACTCAAACCACCGTGCCCTTGAAGACAATTACAGCAGCACAACTTGATATCAATGTCCTAACACCAGACAACAGGGAGACGTCGAGTCTGGACATTCAGAAGCAGAACATCACGGAGAGGACGGCTGTTTTGGCAGAGCTTTTGAACTCTCTGGGTCTTAGGATGTATCAGGCCCTCAGCAGCAAGCAGCAGAGCAACAACACACTCATATCTCCAGTGAATACATATGGGTCCCTCGTGACATTTTACCTAGGAGCCTCCAAGAAGACAGCAGGCTCCTACCAGGTCTTTAGTTTGGACTTGTTACTGTTACGTTACAGAAATATGACCTAACAATTACCTATAATAAACTTTATGCTTATCTCACAGCTTCTCCTGGGTCTAAGCAGTGGCACTGACCGTGAAGATTGTGTCTCTCTTGTGGATGGACACAAAGTCTTGAAAACCCTGCAGAGCATCAACTCTTTGGTGGATGATGGACCTAAAGATGAAATAACCACCCAGGTGTGGGCCTTCACTCAGCCGCACATTCAGCTGTCAGAGGACTTTGTCCAGGGCACACAGGACTTCTCCGACACATCGTTTATCCGCAGTCTGAACTTTTCCACTGAACATGAGGCAGAGCAGCTGGTCAACAGCTTTGTGGAGAAGACATCAGAGGGGAAAGTAAAGAGCATCTTCAGTGAACTAAATACAAGCAGCAACCTGCTTTTTCTCAGCTTCTTTAATTTTCAAGGTCAGTCACAAATTTTAAGTATTTAGATACAAATATTTAGTAAATACTTACAAAATTTACTTTGTAGTCCCATATTATAAAATGTATTGAAATCTATAAAAACAGATGCATAGGTCAATAAGGTCTTAAACTTATTTTTTTAATACACTTTTGCGGGGTTAGGAAACTGGAAAACAGCCTTCCAGCCAGAGAAAACATCACTGCAAGAGTTTCATGTGGATGAGACAACCACCGTAATGGCTCCACTGATGACACACACAGGTCCATACCACTACCTTAATGATAAGGTAAATGTGTAACATTTGTTTTTCACAGTTCATTTCATTTGTTCTCTCATCAAAATCAGTGTGGAGAATTAATTTCAAACCAGAATTAATAATAGAGTGTTTTATTAATTACAAAGGTTCGGCGCTGCACAGTGGTCAAGCTGTCTCTGAGCAAGAGATCCTACATGTTGCTGGTACTACCCCACGAAGGAGCCAGTCTCAAAGATATTGAATCCAAGTTGCGAACTGATGTTATATCTGCCTGGAATGACAACCTGCAAGAAGGGTAAGATTTATTTTCTTCTCTACCCTGCACTTCCAACATTACTTTATTGTTCAAAGGTTAATGGATAACTAGTGAATAAAACTTTACATTACTAAAGTGATAGATCTGACTTGCTGTTTGTGCTTTTTTATGTGTATATATATCATATATAGTATAGATTTGGAGGTTTAATCTGGATAGTTACTGGTTTAAAATTCAAATAGTCTTATTTTTATAAAAACTGTATCTGCTTATCTCTTCCAGTCTTCTGGAGCTGTCACTGCCAAAGTTCTCCATGTCAGCCGTGAATAATCTGCGTGACCTGCTGACCAACATGGATCCAGAGGTTGAAGCAAAACTGTTGGGCTCTCAAGCTGAGTTCAGCCAACTCAGCAACACCAAACCATTCACTGTAGATAAGGTGATCCGCATGTCCAGGCTTTAATTTAACAAAAATTGTGTTTGTGCCTGCAATATTAAGACCTTATCCTTGTTTCCTGTATTAGGCCATCAACAAGGTGATGTTTGAGATGTCTGAGGAAGGGGCTGAAGCTCAAGGCAAGATCCAGGAAGGTGGCATACCTCTGAAACTCTCCATCAACCGGCCATTCTTCTTTTCTGTCATTGAGGGAGACTCCAGTGCCATAATGATGCTGGGAAAAGTCACTAACCCCACCCCCTAACACAAGCAGAACATGAGAAATAGGACTTACAGCACTATTTTACAATGTACTAAACCACATAGAAATGAGAAATGCCTTAAAATTTGAGGATTAGGTTCTTGCCAACTTGGCTAGATGGAACAGTGTTAGAATCCCGTAGCTTCCTCAGTATTTATAAATACCAGTAACATAAGTGGTCTGTATTGTGTGTATTGCAGCAATGTTCTGTACAGAATATAATAACAGGTAGTGTGACTTTGATTGTGTATGAGTGATGAGTGTTGTATACTGTAAGAAAGAATCTTTGTCTAATGAGTTGTAATTTCTAAAATAAACATTTGTTCAAGATTTCTGCATTTGCATAAAAATTTACTCAAAGTGTTCATTACAGCTTCACCTAAAGTAAATGGTTAATAAATGTAACCAACCAAAAATGCTGATTTAAATCTACAGAATTTTTTTAAACAAAAGTTTATTCCCATACCAAATTCCATTTTTAATTTAAACAAGTGTTCATGTTTTACAATATATGCCTTATGTAATAAATTCCCATATAATAGAAAACATAAAAAGTTGATTGACATTCATATATTCCACACAAACTGTTATGCCATCAGTCTTTAGCCTTTTTACATTAGGTGCATCAGATGGACTTCCAAAGAAAGCAGTTTATTTGCAAACTGTAAAAATAGTAGTGTGATAAGTTCCAACTCTGCATTTATCTGGCACTAAAAGTTCCATACATTTAGTTTGATCAATAGATATCTATTGGTCTACTGGTCAGTAGTTCTTATTAGTCAGCTCTCTTGCTAAAAAAATCTGATTAAATGTTCACATTATTTGTACTAAATAAGTCTGTTTAGGAGATCTTGGTTCAAATATGTAGCTCAAACTAGTATGACAACAGTGGACTAAAAGTTGGTGTGCATGTTTAATGCTGATACTGTTGAGCTTTTCTTTAAAGTATTTTATTGTTAAAATGTAAATTTGTTTTCTCTTTTCCTTCATGTCTCTGGAAGACTGAAGCCAATGTGTTTATGATACTAATCGTACTCAGTACCGGACTACCGGTTGTGTTCAGCAAGCTCTCTGGCTTCTCTTACAAGCTCCATGAGAGATGAAAACATGGTGATGTCTTTTGGTTGTAGACCCATCTTTCCCATCTGGAACACAAAACATGAATTAAATCACTCTGACTGCATTTCACTATAGGGGAAAAAACACATTTACTAGGGATTCTGCACCACCTACCTGTTCCCCAAGGTATTCTACATCCAGTGCCAGTTGGAGACGAATTTTGCTGTCATCTGTGGGCCCACCATTTGCTCCTGTTGTAGGAGCTGCACCTGTTCCTTTCCTGGCTTGCTTAAGGCGCTTTAGGCTATCCTCCATCTTCTTCACTGAGCTCAGCACCTCTGAAATGGTTTCATAGTACCTGAAAATCAAAGAGTAGAAGTAATGCCTTTACATTTTCTATACATTACGTGGTTGTGTATTTGATTTTTCAAGGTTTTCCCAAGCTCACCTCTGTGTACAGTCACACAATGTAACTCGTAACCACTCTTGAGCTGTGGAAGGAGTGACTAATCCTGTTGAGTCAGTCAATAACTGATGTAATGGACGCAAGGCATTGTCCATGTATGCAGAAGCACGAACAGGCAGATCCTGTACAAAGAAAAAACATCACATGTTTAGAGTAAAGTGATATTTTATAATCTAGTATCAAATCTAAGGTGACAATATACAAGAATATGTTCAGCTGTGTGTGTGAATAGGACTGGTATTAAAATTCTCTGACCTTGTTGGTCCTACGGTAGAGTCGTGGAACCTCAGAGGCACTTTTTAAGAAGCGGCAGCAGCGTTCAGTGAGGTGCTGCGTCATACGGGTGTTAAGAGTGGGAATGCTACTTGATAGACAAGTCTTTGAATCCAAAAGAGCATCTGAAAGGTATAAAGTCATATAAAATTAAAAGATATTATTTTACATTGTACATGATTAAAAAAATAAGAAATATTACATTATACAGTGTCATTTTTTCAAATAACTGAAAGATTTAACTTCTGTAAATGTCAATGATATTTACAGATCTATTGTTGATTTGAGATTTATATTCAAATATTAAGTCAGATTCAGTACAGTAAAAACTGAGATTAAAAGATTAATTTACTAACCATTTTATTAAGTGAAAAATGTATTATATAATTATAATATCTCACCTTCTACTACTGCAAAGTTTGTGAAGTTGATGGCTTCTAACCTTTGTCTGACCATTTCTGACAATTGTGGTATCTAAAAAAAGTAATAAACTAACAATCAGTACAAAAACAATTGTAACTTCTGTTTTGTTATGTACTGATGGTCAAAGATAAATAGTGTTAGTATTATTAGATTAGCACCTGCTCTTGCAGCTTTTGAATGTCAGCTGCAATGTAGACCAGCTGCTTAGTGGAGAGTGAGGCAGGACTTCCGCTCTCACTGCCCCCTTCTTCCACTGATGTCCGACTGGAGGTAGAGGACGCCGAGCTTGGCAGAGGTTTGGTTGGCTCTCTGGTCGCCTCTGGGGCTGAGGGCTTAGTCAACACCTTGAAAAACCAAGTTGAAGAAATTTATCTTTTTTTTTTTTTTTTATGAATTCAGATCATTATCAAATTCAACAATTTAAAAACAAAACACAAAATAACACATTTAATGGGTATCTTGCCTCATCAAGGAATTTTGCATATCTTGAATAAAGCTGCAGTGTGAGCTTCCAGAAGCGATGTGCCAGTGGTGACAGATAGATCTTGTCTGACCAACATCTCACTAGACTGGACCATAAAACCTCAGACACCTTCAGGTGGTAGATGCTTCCCGCTGGAAAGGAACAGACAAGAGTTACTAAAAGTACAACAAGGTGTCAATATGCTGGTAATAACATTTAATTCCATTTTTACATGGTGCTGCCACTAGACCATCACTAATAGAGTTTTCAAGACTTCCTGCAATTTCTTTGTACCTGGAAGACAAAAAGACACAGGCGGTGTAAACAATACAATTTGTTTCTTGACATAATTTCCCAAAAGCAAAATCAGCTTTCATTTATAAAGTACATAGACAGTGTTCCTTTACTCTTGCCTTGCCATGCAGCCAATCTGCACTTTGTGCCCTTAATAACCTGTGTGCGAGTGGCCGAAGATGACAAGTGGACACTGTGTTCACAGATTTCCACTCCTCTATTGTTTCACAAAAATCAATAAGTGTGATTGCAAGGTCCAGTTTCGTGTTATAAATGTTTTCTTAATGTGCTGACACACATTATTTAGTTTCTTGCGTTTTTATTAATTTTCTGTATTCAGCTTCTTGTAACCAACACTCTTTGTATTCATTTTTCTCCATCACAAACACTAACTTTACACAACTTAACATAACTGAGTCAGTGTTTATCATATTTGTTCATTTGAGGAGGCCTACATTCTAGAATGGTTGCCATGGTGCATATAAAAGTGATGTGTACCGAAGCTGAAAGTAGACAGGAAGGTTCCATTTGTTTTGGAAGCTAGTGTATGATGGATGAACTCTCAGCCTCTTCACACTGGCCTGAGAACTGCATTGTCGCTCAAATTTGCGAACAAACTCCATACTATTGCTGTATCGCTAAAAAGACAAAAGATAAGAAAATACATACAATTCAAGCCTAAAATATTTATTCCCAAAATGTATTATTTAAACAATGGTTATGTTGTACCTCATAAAATATGTCAGGGTTTCCTGCATTAAAAAGGTAAGGCAATCGTTCTTCAATTCCTTTGACCATCTCAGGCCACACCGATTTCACAAGGAAGTCATAGCCTGGCACTGTATCAGACCTGTCACTAATTACAAAAATAACAACAGTACATCAGTGTTTTAGCATTAAGCATTAGCTGCAGTAATTATGCGGCACTTGGTCATAATTCATACCTGGATATGGCTCCTCCAGTCACCTCTCGAAGCAGTCTGCAGTGATGAGGCACAAAGTCCAATAGTCTAGAATACATCAACTGAAGACCACTGGGACTGGATTTTACCACCTCTTCCAATATGACCTAATAGAAAAGAGAGAGAAACAAGGAAAGGAGTGTTTTCAAGGAGAATTTATTTAAAATTTCCCTTCAGGTAAAGTGCGACTTATTTACCTGATCCATGTATGGTTTGACCAACACCTGTCCCACTAGTGCCTCTGCGTCCCGGGTCTTGTCAATAGTGGCATACGTCCTCAGGCAGTGACGCACAATGTCAACATTAGACGTTTGAAGACCCTCGATTAGTAGACCTTCCAGAGATTGCTGCAGCATTGAAGTGATCCCTGCAATACGCTGAATAAAGAGGACGTCTGATCAGTGACTCAAAGCAGCATTCCTTGTCAGATAATTGCTTCACAGATGTTCCGACAAAAAGCCAAGCAGGCAAAACAATCGACTGACCAAGTAGCAATTGAATGATCAGCTGTACCCCCGCTCACTTGTTCATACTTACAGGTCTGACCTTATCCAGTAGGGGCATGCCTTTGCTCTGTACAGCGTGAAACTGTAGCTGATTGAATTCTGTCGCTATCCTCTCCAGAATCTGACCTGCTAACAAAGGACTGCACATAGACATGCAAGCATATCTTATCTTTATGCCAAACAAATAACATTGTTTTAGCATTATATACCTACATAGCACATAAGTATGACAATTAGAAATTATACCACATTAGCCCAACGGCCCTACCTGCTGATTTCTAAAGAGTTAGACTCTTTGGAGCTTTGAGAATTGAGGATCTTCTCTATCTTTTCCACAGATCTCACCACCTGAATGAGCCTTAAAACACACACCTAGTGTAAAGGATCAATGTAAAGATTAGAAAGTAATATATATATATAAAGTTTAACAATATCAAAAACAATTGTATAGTATAGCAAAGTTCTGTAACCTTTTTCTTCTGGATATCTTCTTGTTTGGACAGCTGGTTGTCTATAGCTTGAATTACCTCACTTACACAGGATCTAAAGCTCTGAACAGAAAATGCATGCATA
The DNA here is from genome assembly GCA_024416835.2 of Perccottus glenii. NCBI lineage: Eukaryota > Metazoa > Chordata > Actinopteri > Gobiiformes > Odontobutidae > Perccottus > Perccottus glenii. Next base: position 17,248,968 of record CM044552.2, on the reverse strand, counting down.
CCATAGAGCATAAGAAGGGAGGTTTTAAAAGAGCATATACATATATGTTTATGACTGAAAAGCTGCATAACACTTACCATCACCTCCTCACGTAACTGTCCTAATGGCACAGACAGTTGATTGAGGGCCTTGTCCATCCCCACCTGATGCAAGAGAAGACATTTTAGCTGTACACTGTAGAAAATGAAACAATGTAAGAGTGTGAACGACAACTGACCAGATTGGTGGAGAGGTTAACAAAGTCGGCATAGTCCTTGTTAATAAGCTCCACCATAGCTGTTTTAAGCAACTTGTAGTAGAGCTCCAGGTCCTCACGCATCTCCTCCAGCTGCACCTGCTTCCTGCACTCGGACACAAACTGGTCAACGTCAAAATCATCCTGGAGAGACAAAGAGCAGAGAGGAAAATACACTTAATGTACAGAACATAGTGACCTATAGTGTCAATGCCACGAGTAACACGTAAATATAATTAATAAGGAACGAGAAATTTTTCATTTTAAATCCTTTACAAAGAAAGAAATTATACAAAACGGGGAGTTGTATAGATTTACTATGTTTATCTCCAACGATTCTGATTACTCTTTAACTTAAAGGATGGAAAAAGGATGCTTATTTAGAATTAGGAGCAACACGTCAAGTCACATTAGCTAAACTAGCTACCCGGCAGTAGTAAAATAAAGGCAAATTAAGGGGCATTGAAAAATCTCGCACCTTCATAAAAACATCCTTGTCGAAGCACAAAGACTCTGGTCCCTTCGGGAGATTCATTTCTGATGTTAAGATGTTCAAATATTCACAGAAAACGACGACAAATCAGCAGCTGTATGTCACAGCAGGAACTTCCGCAAACATGGCAAGACCAACCCATGAAGAAGAACCAGGATGACGTTATAGCCTACCTGAAGAAAACAGCGACCTCTGCAGAGCTTTGAACGATTCTTTAGATTCTCTAAATAGGCTACGTTTTTTTACATTGCATTCATCGTATGTGAATTGTTTGTGTAACTTTACATATACATATAAAAGAGGCAACGAATTGTATTTCTAAATGGGGACCAAGGGGAAGAAAATGAATATTTTTTTCTCTATTTCTGTGCTTGTGTCAGCGTATTGTTTTGAGTATAAAATAGGCACTTGAAAAAACGCCTTTCCATATAATTGATCATTTCCTAGACTGAGTATATTTGCACATGTTCTAGATTTGCTCCCTGCAGCCACCATACGGGCCTCCTCACTAGCTTCTGAAATCTCAGCTTATTGGACAACAGGGCAGGGCCACAGTGTCAGGTGATCCAGCCGCAGCCACTACACTCTCTCTTTTTCTCTCTTTATTAGTGTGAGAGAGGAAAATCTCACTGCTTCTTTCAAAAGCCAATGCTGTGCTAGTACAACTATTCCTATTGCCCAGTGTGCTGCGCTGTAGGGAGAGCAGGGGGCGTAAATATTTCAGTACCCTTGGAGAGAGGACAGCTCTCACCGGTTCACCAAAAGATTTTGACCGGTGCGCTTTAAACCTGGGGGTTTTGGGGGAACCATCATTTTTTTGGTGTAGTTCAACCGCCACAGCATTGAAAGGAAAGGCACACTTTTCTCCTCCTCACAAGAGCGTGACCACTTCAAATAAGCTGCAGAGCATCATTGGAGAGAGATGGCGGAGTGCGGGCGGAAGGCGCTGTCTCTCCTCGAAGCGGCCCGCTCCCGGTACGAGAGCCTGCAGATATCCGACGACGTGTTTGGCGAGTCCGGGGACGACAGCAGTGACAACCTCTTCTATAGCACCTCGGGAGAATCGGACTCTGATCATTACATCGCAGAGGCATGCGAGGAGGACCATGCGCCTCAGAACCAGCAGCAGCACAGGAGGGCTGACAGAGACAGTGGACACAGTGGTCCTCCGGGCACACTATCCCAAAGTCAAGCTGAGGAGGAGGGCTGGACCGAGACGCTGCAGGATGTCACCGTGCCGCCGTACAAGGAGACATATGGTGAGACTGAGACACTACAAGATGAATAAGGTCATTTGTTCGCCTTTAGCTGTGGGCTGTGTGTGTGTGCAGTGACTGAATAGAAACAGACAGAAATAGTACAGTTCATTTATGTCTTCCCAGTTGACTAATTGTCTCAGGCAAACCCACATTTCTGGCTTGTGTGGAACATTGAAAATGCTTTTTTTTACGCGTGCACGTGGTCTTGCCCGCAGAGAGTGAGTGACAGAGAGGCATGACACTGCACCGTTAATTGATGTATTATGGTTATGCTTTGATATTCACCCCTTGGTGCTGTGCCCTGGGTGTACGTGTTAGAATGAGCATGTGAGCACTGTGCACGTTTCAGGGGCTTGGAAGCATGCTGGGTAATTTAGAGAAACAGCTTGATGTCTCTTTCATGTCTGAATTTCACTCACAGGCACAATTCAAAATAGACTATCAATACTTTACACATTGTCCTTCTGCAAGTTAATTAACTGGAACATAACATTATTGACAGAAGAGTTAAGCATTTGGGTAATTGTCTGTGAAAACCCTGGATCTGTGAGTGGGAATCGTGACTGTTCAGCACTCCTTTGTATCTCTGTGTCTCTGCTAATATTTGTGATCAAAGCCCAATGCCAGACAAACCGTTCTCCTGCTCCATCAGAACAGTCTTTATCTACTGCTATACTGTACAGGCTGCAGGCATTAGCGGTCAGTGTCAGGGCTGCAGCTCCTTATGTAGACCTTCATTTGAAATAAATAAATTTTACGGAAGCAATACCATCCAGCATCCACTGTAGCATCTTTCATCCTCAGGTAGCAGATATGGACTAAGGCCCAATCTCTCCACTGAATAACTATACAGTATTTTTACATCAAATCAAATAAAGGCCTATTACTTAAGGGAACAATGGCCTGCAACAGTTGAGGATGCACATATTATTCAGCAATATTACAGTAAACACTTGGCTTCACAAGAGCTGTAGTAAAAAACGTATTCACTGAAGACTTCTCATGTACTTTGCTATTTTGCTTGGTATTGCTAATTTCTTAGTTGTTTTATTACATCTTTATGAAAGTGTGACGTGTGAGGCTTATGTATTTCTTCATGCTCTGCCTAGTCAGTGTAGTTATTCCAAAAGTAACTCGAGTAAATGTAACTGGTTGGTATACATCACCACTTTCGGAGCATATTAACATTGCTTCACTTCCTTTTTGAGATTTACGCATAGCACAAATAGACCAGATTTTTCTCCACATGGTGCTTTTGAGTGCCAGAAAACTTTCCTCAAACAAACGTGTACCGTGTGGAGTTGGCCACATTTAGAATGTCTGCTGGCAAGGTGTTCCTGTTCAACAAATGTACAACTTATAATTGGAAGTCCAGATATGATTATATAATCATTAGATACTGCTATAAGGTGTTGAATCAATGGGGTTGGATTACGGCAATACAAAGCCCCTGATTGTGCCTGGAGTGTTTTTCTCTTTCCATACAATGTGAAAGCTTCCTTCATTTTACCAAGCACAATTATCAAACCAATTTTCTCTCTACCACATTGTGCAGAAACAGAGGTGTACAGATTTCTTTTATCCATTTTATCTAATGGCAATTTAAATGAAGTAGAAATTGGGACTTTTGAGGGCAAAGTTTTTCACTTTTATATGAAAAAAAAAGTAGTTTTTTCTGCCAGATCCGGCTCTGTCCTTCTTTTAGAGCATTATTTACCCTGGTGAATAGATAGGTGTGGCCATTTGTTTTGTATACTACATGTTTTTTTGTAAATACATTGTGTTTGCACATGAGCAGGGGTGTAGTCTCATGTCCACTCTCAGTGACAGATAATAAAAATGAAGATGTCTATGCTTGATGGTGTGTTACATCAATGTCACAGACTAAATCCAACCTTTCAGACTTTATCTGGATTAACAGTCAAGTCCTTCACATACTGGTGTATGGATGGTAATGTTTCCACAGTTAATCCGCCTGTAGTGAGGATAATATGAAAAAACTCTTATGGCATCTTAATATCTCCATATTTTTGCTCTAAAAAACTTTCCAGTAGTTTACTGCCTGCCACCGTCAGTTTGCATCAAGTCAAACTCCCAAACCTTTGCACTAAGGACACTACTTGCAGCAGTGACATCTTCCATAAAGACTTTTTAGTGGATTTATGATTTTTGTTTACCGCGTTACCTTATGTCTTAGCATTGCAAAGCCATGGCAAAGAATCAAACTGAGGATTAGGGAGCATAGATCCTCATCACAGATTATGTAACTGTGTTATCCTCATGTTCAAGGGAATTACTGCAGCACTATTTATTCATTTAGTGCCCAGATAGATTAATGCTGGAATCTGTCATTTCTGTCCATCTGCACTTCAGTCTGTTTATAATGTCCTTCTTTGACAGGAGATCTTTCAACTATTAGTCAACTGATTATGTCCTGTTCACTTAGGGTTTTAATTTAATATTAATTGTCACAAACATCCGATGACTATATTCCTATTGAAGAAGATCTATTCATTGTTGAGACTGGGTAAAGGATTTGTCTGCTATAAATTAGCAATATTACACCTTTCCAGGGGTGGCTGGTATCAATGGGCTAGGTGGGCTAAGCCCTTTTCTGTCATGTAGGCTTTTGAATGTATTGTTAAACATTTACTAAATACATTACCATAAATTGTATATTTTTAATGTTAATATATTTTGTAGAAGCTAGTGTTTATAGTTTTGATGGCACCAATAGGTATAAATTGCCACAAAAATAAGAAAAATGGGCTTATTTTTACAGCCCAAGCACAATGACAGATCCAGTGGCCTAAGCTTCAATCATCTTCCTCTTTTGATGATTGATAGGTGTGAAGGTCCGCCCCTTAAATTACTGGCTATTGGGGTTAAATGTATTCAGCCCAGAGACTTTGATTTGGTTTAAAACAAGAGACTTACAAAATTACGGTGACCATAAGTCCATTTTTAAGGCCCCTGTCCCGTGTCCCAGGGGATATTTGCAAAAACACTAAAATATCCCAGTTTTCCCCTCTTCCTGTCCCGATCGTAACGTTTTTTTTCAAATGTATGTTACTGCACAACTGGAGGCTGCTGTTTCAGGAGCGCAGTTCTAGGACCCTAGTTTTTTGTGACATCGCCCCAGAGTTTGCAAGCCCCCTGAATTTAACAAGCTTAATAAAACAATACAACTGTTTGCTTTTAGGGAAGCGCATGTCTGTTACATGTTAATATAATATAAAAAAATGTTACTCCATGCAGTACAAATGTTTGTGTTTACTGGAGGTTTATTGATTTTGCACCACATTTTCCATTAAGGAATTTCTGTTAAGGTGCTGCCCTTTGATTTGATTAAAGTGTCCCAGTTTTGAGGTTTGAAAATCTGGTAACTGTATATAAAGTGCAATCTATCGTACAAAGTGGCGGTAAGAGCAGGAGATTTTCTTATCATACATTAGCTTTAGGAATAATTCCATTTAGGAAAAGTTGATGCATTAATCATTTAGTCTTTAGTTGAGTGATAAAACATTCCAGTATTTATTGGAAGCTATAAAGATATTATGTAGAGAATTCTGAAAGTGATAAGTGTTTGTGTGAAAGAGTTTGTTTGACATGGCTAATCCTTAGTCATGTTGAGTGGGCTACAGGTTTGTTTGATAGCACAGTGTTGCTATAACTAGTACCAAATGTGTATTTATTAGCCTATCCACCAAATGTCACCACCAGCCACAACTGCACCTTTCAATTTTAAAATACATTGTTTATCCACTAGCTCATATGGTCATAAGCATTATTACCTTTGTATTGCACACTCAGGTAGAGTATACTAATGAAAACTATGGGATATTAACAGTTTAAGCTTAGTATTCTTAATTAAATGTGTTAATTTGGAGGTTTATGAGGGATAAAGAAGCATATAGCAAAACATGTAAAGCGGCAGTAGAAAAAACAGTTTTATTATGCATAAAAATGATGAGTTTAGACTCTAGCTTAGATTAGTCATTTTTGCCTCAGTCGGACCTTCACTCTGACGGTCTTGATGTTTTATCAAACCGTGGAAGTCATCCTGGATACACACAGCTTCCAAATGTAATGTAATGCAAATGAGTGGTTCTCGAGCTGTGCCCTGCTGCCTGTGCGATCTAACGTTGACTTTGTGGGCTCACTTCTGCTGTCATCTTGTTGTGTCCGTTCTATGTGTTGCTTTTGGAGTTAGAGTTGTACATAATTATGTTCAACTGTCATTAAGTGTTCTTAAGTTAAGCCTGAAGTGGTCTTTGCAAAAAGAAATGCTGATTTCTCTAATGTGTAATGACAATGGAAAAACTGATACTTTTTACTTACTTTCAAAATAACCTTTTTTTTTAATACTTGTCTTGTACATGAAACTGATTTCCTTTCATCTACAGAAATGTACCAACCCTTTGACATCAGCGCATGGTTTTGACTTATTATGTGTCATAAAGTGAACATGACAGTCGAGCTGTCTTTGCACGTAAAATGCCATGCCGTGTCACAAGAGTGACAATGTGTTGGCTGTCATCTTGTGTAAACACTGTAGCACTTGCCCTGGGCTTGTGACACTCACACAGAATGCTGCTATGTGTAATCCATTAGAGCAACCAATGTCTTATACATGGATGGAATGAATTGGAACATGACATAATGTGAAAACACATGCTGCATTTATTACTAATATGTCACCTCATACATAAAAATACATAAATCAATAAAAGGATAAGCCCTTTTTTTTTAAACATAGCACCTGGCTCAACAGGTACTCCCCTGTGTACCTCTGAGTGAGCTACCAACTCCACTTTCCATAAAACATAAATGTACAACACAAAAATGAGTACTTGACTGTTCCATGGGTGTTTGCAGCAGTATACAGTTGTGCTCATTTTTCAGAGACTATGAATGATAACACAAAAAAACTTTCTTGTTAGTGGTTGAAGCCATTTATTGCCACTCTTTTTTGTGTTTACTCTTTTTAAATCATAATGACAACAGAAACTACCCAAATGTCCCTGATCAAAAGTTTACATAACCTGGTGATTTTGGCCTGATAACATGCACACAAGTTGACACAAACAGGTTTGAATGACTACTAAAGGTAACCATCCTCACCTGTGATCTGTTTGCTTGTAATCAGTGTGTGTTTATAAAAAAGTCAGTGGGTTTCTGGACAGACCCTGACATCTTTCATCCAGCTGCACTGATGTTTCTGTATTCTGAGTCATGAGGAAAAGAATTGTCAAAGGATCTGTGAGAAAAGTTAATTGAACTGGAAAGGGATAAAAATAGATATCCAAGAAATTGAGAATGCTAATCAGCAGTGTTCACCCTCTAATAAAGAAGTTTAAAATGAGGGAGGTCAGGTAGACCAACAACAATTTCTGCCACAACTGCCAGGAAAATTGTTCAGGATGCAAAGAAAAACTCACAAATAATTTCAACTGAAAGGACTCTCTGAAAAAGTAGTGCAGCTGTTTTAAGATGCACAATAATGAGGCACTTGAAGAAAAATGGGCTGCATGGTCGAGAAAGCCATTAATACACAAATGCCACAAAGCATCCCGCTTACAATGCACCAAACAGCACAGAGACAAGCATCAAAATGTCTGAAACAGTAATTTAGAGTGATGAGACCAATATATTACTTTTTGGCCACAACCATAAACATTACATTTGGAGATGAGTCAACAAGGTCTATGATGAAAATTACACCAGTCCTACTGTGAAACATGGAGGTGATGTTTTGGGGATGTGTGAGTTACAAAGGCACAGGAAAAGATGAATGCAGCATGTTATCAGAAAATACTGGAGGAAAATTTGCACTCATCAGCCCGGAAGCTGTGGATGGGATGTACTTGGACGTTCCAACATGACAACGATCCAAAGCACAAGGCCAAGTTGACCTGTCATTGGCTACAGCAGCATAAAGTGAAGGTTCTGGACTGGCCTTTTGTTGAACATTGGTGACCTTGAATGTGCTCTTATTATGACTGTGAGTCTAAGGGGTGTGGTTCATTCATTATGCTGTTCAGGTGTTGCAAGTTAATAAATGACTGCATGACCCTTAGTCAGTCAGTCAAGGCAGCGACGTCCCAGGGAGCGACGGTCATTTTCAAAGAAGGTCAGAACAGACTTGTTCATAAGAACGGTGTAACATTTAACATCCAGGTGTATGATAGACTGTTCTATTTAAGCACTGTTACAGATGATGTTGATCAATGTCATGGATGTTATGATATCCAAACATGGCATGAAATTCTCGGTCACTGTAATTATGAGGATGTGTTGAAGTTGGAAAATGTTACAAAAGGGATGAAAATCAAAGATAGAACTGAAATGTCTAATCTAAAATGTGAAGTGTGCACACAGTTCAGTTTGTTCAGAGCAGGAACAGGGAGGCAGATGAAAAAGCAAAAATTCCCCTTGGACTTGTGCACACAGATTTAGCTGGACCTATGGAGCCGATAGCAAAAGATGGTTTCAGATATATCTTGGCATTTACTGATGACTATTCAGGTGCAATATTTACATATTTTTTTGAGAGCAAAGAGTGATACAGTCAAAGGAACAGAGAAGTTCATTGCTGATGTTTCACCTTATGGCAGAATTAAATGTATGAGATCTGATAATGGCACCGAGTTTACATCCAGGGAATTTCAGTCCCTGCTCAGTAAAAATGCAATTAGACACGAAACCTCAGCCCCATATTCACCCCATCAGAATGGGACAGCTGAGAGGAGCTGGAGAACTTTTCTTGACATGGCAAGATGTATGTTAATCGAGAGTAGCTTACCAAAAATGTTATGGACGTATGCAATCCAGACTGCAGCTGCTATTCGCAACAGATGTTATAACAGACGTGTAGGACAGACCCCATATTATATGCTGACTGGAAAGAAGCCGGATCTTTCAAGAATGAAAATATTTGGATCAATGTGTTATGCATACAAACAGAACAAGAAAAAGTTAGACTCTCGATGTGAAAAAGGGATTTTCATTGGTTATGACAAGATTAGCCCAGCATATCTAGTTTTCTATCCAGACTCAGGAAAAGTGAACAAAAGCAGGTTGGGGAGTTTCTCACAAAGAGTGGGACAGAATGCCACACTCAGACAGATCAGTCAATGTGTGAAGATGATGTGCGTAGGGAGAGCGCTGAAACTCACCTACCAAAACCTGAGATAATAGAATTAATAAATTCACAGGACATGAGATCTGAAACGTGTGACCCAAGCCCCAATACAGGTGAAAGGGAAAGGCAAGGGAAAGGCAACATACAAAGCTCGGTATGTGGCGAAAGGATATAGTCAAGTTGCAGGCATTGACTATAATGAAACTTTTTCTCCAACTGCTGATATGACATCAATACGTAGCTTAATGCAAATTGCAGCTCAATATGGTTTAGAACTGCATCAAATGGATGTAAAGACTGCATATTTGCATGCCCCTATTGATACTGAATTATACATGGAACAGCCAGAAGGATTTGAGGTCAAGTCAGAAACAAGTGAGAGGCTTGTCTATAGACTTAACAAATCACTTTATGGTTTGAAACAGTCAGGGGCGGAATTGGAATAAAATGCTAGATGATTTTTTGATAAAAATGATTTTAGTCAAAATCCTGCTGACCATTGTGTTTACAGTAAACAAACTGGAGGTGAGAAAATCATACTGATAGTCTGGGTTGATGATCTTCTTATTGCAGCAAGCGATAGTCAGACACTCAGAAATGTGAAAAGAATGTTGGAGGAAAGATTTAAAATGAAAGATCTTGGTAAACTTACACATTTTCTGGGTATTGGTTTTGCACAAGGAGATGTTGAAATAAAAATGAACCAGAAAAGGTTAATTATTAAGATTTTGGAGAGGTTTGAAATGATTAATTGTAAACCAAGGTCAACTCCATGCGAAAACAAAATGCAATTTGATAATGAAGGTGAACGTGTTGATCCAAAACTTTATCGAGAAGTGGTTGGTAGCTTGATCTATCTAATGACCTGTACTAGACCAGATCTAGGTTACATTGTCAGTAAGCTGTCACAATACTTTTCTGAACCAAAGAACCAACACTGGGTAGCTGCTAAGCAAGTATTGCGATATTTAAAGGGAACTGTGAACAAGGAATTGTGTTATAGGAGAAAGGATGTAAATCTTAATCTCTTTGCATTTAGTGATGCTGATTGGGCAGCAGACCAAAATGATAGAAGAAGTACAACTGGTTACTGTTTTAGTTTGTCTGCCACTGCTCCCGTTATTTCTTGGAGGTCTAAGAAACAATCCACAGTTGCTCTTTCCACATGTGAGGCTGAGTATATGGCTTTGGCAGCTACTGCACAGGAAAGCCTATATCTTGTCCAGTTATTAAACAAAATGGACAATGAATGTATTTACACACCAGTGACAATTTATGAGGACAATCAAGGGGCAATTGCTTTGTCCAAGAACCCTATATGCCGTCAAAGGTGTAAACATGTTGATATTAAGTATCATTTTGTTCGATCTGCACTTGAAGATGGAAAGATAACTATTGAATATTGTCCTACAGCAGCCATGGTTGCAGATATTCTGACTAAACCTGTAACCAAAGCTATGCTTGATAGATTTGTGTGTTTTAATTTTGGTGTGATGTAAATGTACAAGATAACTGTATGTTATTCAGCCTAAGAGCAAGTGGGGGTGTTGAACATTGGTGACCTTGAATGTGCTGTGAGTCTAAGGGGTGTGGTTCATTCATTATGCTGTTCAGGTGTTGCAAGTTAATAAATGACTGCATGCCCCTGTGAGTGTGCACGCCAGTCAAATGAAACTCGATGGCAACGTGAGGTTATTCCTCCGTCATGTTTTAATCGGCTTTCTACCCTTTGTTAAGATGGCAGCTTCAACACCTTTCAGTCTCCTGACCTCAATATCATTGAGCCACTCTGAGGAGATCTCAGACGTGCAGTTTATGCAAGACAGCCCAAGAATTTACAGGAACTGGAGGCTTTTTGCCAAAAAGAATGAGCAGCTTTACCATCTGAGAAAATAAAGAGCTTCATCCACAACTACCACAAAAGACTTCAAACTGTCATTGATGTTAAAGGTGGAAATACACAATATTAAGAACTGGGGTATGTAAACTTTTTAATCAAGGTCATTTGGGTAGTTTCTGTTGTCATTATGATTTCAAACAAGTAAACACAATTGTTTGACAATAAATGGCTTCACCCAACTAACCACTAACTAACTATGAGTAAAAAAATTTTTTGGTCATTCATATTCTCTGAAAAATGTCCCCCAAAAAAATCACAAATTCTGCTCAAGTCCTTATTTAGTGCAACCTTTGAAAAGTAAAAATGGGCAGCTTTACATATTATATACTATATTTTGCTTTTGGTTTCTATTTTCCTGATTTAGCTTTGACATTTTCTCAATCTAGTCACCAAAGGTTTGTATGAAGCCCACACAACACTGACAGTGACAGCTAATCAAAATCATATTAGATTCTGTCAACAGCCTTTTTTAGTCTATCAAACTGTAGGCGTGGGATCAGTACTAATGATTTAGAAGTGACAGTTGTTGCCTCTGAGTTGGCAAACATTATAATACCCTTTGTCTCTGTATCTGTTTTGTCCCCCAACAGGCCCTGCTCAGAAAATGCCAGCCACAGCTACCATTCTGGACTTCTTCCAACTTTTTGTCCCGGACAATTGCATACAAAACATGGTCACACAGACCAACATGTACGCCAAGAAGTTCCAGGAGCGTTTTGGCTCAGATGAGGGCTGGCGTCCCGTCAATGCCCAGGAGATGAAGGCCTTCCTGGGCTTTGTCATCTCCACCAGTGTGCACAGGTGTGAGTCCGTGCTCAGCATTTGGAGCTCAGGCTTCTTCAGCAACCGCAGCATTGCACTGAAGATGAGCCAGGCTCGCTTCGAGAAAATCCTCAAATACTTCCACATTGTAGCTTTCCGGCCATCACAGGGGAGCAACCAGGGACTGTACAAGATCCAACCTTTCCTGGACTCGCTGCAGCAGTCATTTGGCTTCACCTTTCGACCCTCCCAGACACAGGTATGACACACACCAGTGATACAGTAAGAGAAAAGACCTGCAAGAAGTCCAATCTGAAAATTTATAAACAGCAAGAATCTGGTATATAAATGACTACACTCAACTCAGATTTAATCCAGATGCCATTTTAGCTTGCACTTTTGTAAGTAGGGCAGTAGAGCAGCAGCTATGTGACTCTATTTTTGGGGAACATATTGTGTTAATATTGTTTAATTGTGTATTTGTATTTCTAATTTCTAGATTCTTAAGCCTGTATTGAAGTTTTTATGGGGTTGTTCAGATAAGCATTAAAGCCTTACTATTTATTATCACACTAGTATTAAAATATGCTTGTAATGCTTATGTTTTAGCTATCCTATTCTGTTTCTCTACTTTTGTTTTCAGTTTTGTAATGTTGGTTTTAACTGAAGTGTACCACTGTGGCATTTGCAGTCACTTACTGAGATGGATGCACCAGGCCCAGAGGTACATCTCCTTAAAAGGCCATTGTGGTTTGGAGGATGTCATTCGTCCAAAACCAAGATGGTTCATTATTTTAAACCCATTAAGAATGACTGTGTTTTCGACTGGTCAGTGATTCGTTTCTCTTGTAAAGGGATTGATCTTTTGGCCATTGCTTATTTCTGAATCAGTCTGATGTAAATAAAAAAGGCAGAGCACTTCAGCGAAAGCCTGGGGGAAATATATTTGAAATGCAAATATTTGTTATGCAGCTGAACATGCCTTGGACTGAAGAACAATGACCTGGTCGGAAGAACCATCAGACTTTATTGACTCTGTTTTGGCATATTTTAAGGCATATTTATGATAAAAAATAAAAAAATGAATTGTGGATGTATTTTTCATATACATGCTGAAGAACAGAAATAATATACTGAATATGTATTGTAGCCAAACTGCAGGGTTACCTCAAACCACTGTGAGGTGCTACATTGCTTATTGTGGCACTGCCACTATTTAAGCCCTAGTAAAGCAGCCATGCTGCAGGTTAGAATCTTTTAATATGGTGTCATGCCTTGTATGTGAGGTTTTAGGGGTTTATTGGTGTGCAAATAAAAGTCACTGCTACACACAATACTTTTGAATGTTGTCTATGGAGAACACGTGTCCAGAATAAACCCCTTAAACTTAGCAGCCTAGTGGCTTAAGGTACAGCCTCATGCCACTACAATTGTGTCACTGCAATTAGATAAACATTTAGACATGAAATTCTGAGCAGAAAACTGAATCTGACACAACAAAAGACAAAAATAAAATTCCTTGCTGGTTTGACTGAGAAGTGTTTTTTTCCAACACATACAGAAATTGACTTTCTTTTCTTTCTACATCATGCTTGTACTTTGTGTCTTTCCATTCTTGGCACTCTAGTGCAGTACAATAATTACTGTTAAAAATTATAACACGTGTTCTGCTGATTTTTTGCAGGTTATTCATGAGCCATTGATAGATGAGGACCCGGTGTTCATCACCACCTGCACAGAACGAGAGCTGAGGAAAAGAAAGAAGAGAAAGTTCAGCCTTTGGGTTCGGCAGTGCACCTCTACTGGATTTATTTGTCAGGTACAAACTCACCTGTGTAAATAAGGAAAAGAACAGTTCACAGTCTGAATATGTGTGAGTGAGAAAAGAGACATCAGAGAAAGAAAAGGATTGAGAGAACTTATTTGAACCTGCTTTTCAAAGAGTAAGCAACAAAAGAAAATGTTATTAAACAAAAATATGATTTTCTATTTTAGACTTCAATTGCATGCATTGTTCATTCCTTGGAGACTGTGCTTTTTACTAACAACCTTGCCCTTAAAACAACCCTCCTACGCTAGTTACTTATGTAACAGACCCATTTAACTTTAGGCTGCCGGACTGCCAAGCCTGTCCGACACTCACTATTACGGAGGTCATTACTGAGGAAAAAGACAAGGCAGTCCACAGATCCCCCACAAGACCACAGTGCACTTCTTATTTCATACACTCTATTAGTGACATGTCCTTGAGGCTACATCTTAACTGCCTAGAACTGGAGGTACAGGAAAGCACAGACTGTTCATGTTAGCACTGATTTTTCCCAAGCACAGCATGTGAAAGTGAGGAATAATATAAATATATGTTCTGCCAAAGGACATATTTGTGCAGGTCTTCTATCAAACCACCTACACACATGCTGCAACAAACCAGATCCTGAAAACTCTTGTGTCTCTTTCATTTACAGTCATTGATGATGTGTACATGTACCAGCAACAACAAGTACACACTAACAGACTGAACACAACAGAATGTAGATACATAGATAAGTTTGAAGCAAAGAATGACCGAAAAGAGCATCATCCAAAACACTTTAAGATTACATACTGAAATGAGAGTAATTGTTCTGTGTTGTAAAGTAAAACATTTTCTATTTCATATCAGTAAAATCCATTAAATCAATTAAATCCTAATTACAACAATTAGTGGCACCAATTGTGAAATCCAGCGTAACATGTCAAATTCTGCATGAGCTGCCCCATTTTCCATTATCCCATCCATTTAACAAGTAAGCATTAGCCTTCCCTGTAGCCCCGGACTGTAACCATTTGACAACCACTCTCACTTTACCAGTCTGTGTGTCTGCTCTCACATCTTATCACTCCAAATGAATTGTGTCAAGGGAATAAAATTATTTCAAGAAATAAAGGAAGTTAATGGGGTGAATCAATAGGATTCCATTAGGCATTGCACAGACACACACGCACACACACACACACACACACACACACACACACACACACACAGACACACACACTGAGGTATGAACAGATTGGCCACTTACTGTAATAGCTACAGGCTTGACGTACAGACTGACTAATCTGGCTAATACTCTATAGGTTATGGACAGAATGGTGGTGCACCAGTGACACTGCTCTCATTGAGTTTTCACATTTGTGTTTCTATAGGCGTCACGAGCATTGCAGTTATTGCTTATGTATGAACACAGCATGCATATAGACAGTAGATGTAGCTGACAGTAGATGTCCAGTAAGTAAGTAAGACTTTTTCATTCAAAATGTTAATCTGTATGAAACTCAATTAAGACTACCAACATCAATGAATACAGACTCATTGTAAATCAAGTCAAATTTGATCTTGGTTACTTATTTTATTGCAAATTTACCAAATATTTGCAAAGCCTTTAGATCATAGATATTAAGTTTACAATGTACTGTTTACAATGTACTAAACACAATGATGATATTGTATAATGCTTTAACAAAAATAAAAAGTTGGCATCACAGCAAGTGTTTGGCTTTCAAAAATATCACCGTCGGACATCATGACACAAAGAGGCAGTAGGGAGTGCTGTGGTCAGTCGTTTAACCCAATATTCCAGCCAAGGCTCTGATTTTCTTTGAGAAAATAAATACTTACAGTATTGTTCAAAATAATAGCAGTACAATGTGACTAACCAGAATAATCCAGGTTTTCATGATATGCACGCTCTTAAGGCTGTGCAATTAGACAATTAGTTGAAAGGTGTGTTAAAAAAATAGCAGTGTCTGCCGTTGACTGTACAAACTCAAAACTATTTTATACAAACGTTTTTGTTTCTAGGATTTAGCAATCCTGTGAATCACTAAATCAATATTTAGTTGTATGACCACAGTTTTTTTAACTGCTTCACATCTGTGTGGCACCTCTCAGCTGTTATTCCACTCCATGATTCTTAAACAACATTCCACAATTAATTTACATTTCTTGGTTTTGCTTCAAAAACAGCTTCTCGATTGAATTAAGGTCAGGGGATTGGGCTGGCCACTCCATAACATTAGTTTTGTTGTTATGGAACCAAGACTTTGCTTGTTTACTCGTGTGTTTGGGGTCATTGTCTTGTTGAAACAAACATTTCAAGGGCATGTCCTTCAGCATAAGGCAACATGACCTCTTCAAGTATTTTGACAAATGTAAACTGATCCATGATCCCTGGTATGCAATAAATAGGCCCAACAGAATAGTAGGAGAAACATGCCCATATCATGATGCTTGCTTCACTGTCTTCACTGTGTACTGTGGCTTTAATTCAGAGTTTGGGGGTCGTCTCACAAACTGTCTGTGGTCCTTGGACCCAAAAATAAAAATTTTACTCTCATCAGTCCACAAAATGTTCCTCCATTTCTTTTTAGGCCAGTTGATGTGTTCTTTGGCAAATTGTAACCTCTTCTGCACATGCCTTTTTTTTTTTTAAACAGTGGAACTTTGCGGGGGATTCTTGAAAATAGATTAGCTTCACACATACGTCTTCTAACTGTCACAGTACTTACAGGTAACTCCAGTCTGTCTTTGATCCTGGAGCTGATCATTGGCTGAGCCTTTGCCATTCTGGTTATTCTTCAATCCATTTTGATGGTTGTCTTCTGTTTTCTTCCACGTCTCTCTGGTTTTGCTCTCCATTTTAAGGCATTGGAGATCATTTTAGCTGAACAGCCTATAATTTTTGCACCTCTTTATAGGTTTTCCCCTACTCCAATCAACCTTTTAATTAAAGTACACTGTTCTTCTGAACAATGTCTTAAACAACCCATTTTCCTCAGGCTTTCAAATGCATGTTCAACAAGTGCTGGTGGCTTCATCCTTAAATAGGGGCCACCTATTCACACTTGTTTTTTTATAAAATTGATGACCTCCGGGATTGAAAGCCACACTGCTATTTTTTTGAACACCCCTTTCAACTAATTGCCCAATTGCACAGCCTTAAGAGCGTGCATATCATGAATGCTGGGTTTTGTTTGTTTTCTGAGAATCTACTGCACCTACTGGTAACTTGTTTGCCACTTAGCAATAAAAAATACTAAAAACCTGGATTATTCTGGTTAGTCACATTGTACTGCTATTATTTTGAACAAAACTGTACTTTGTGGCTTCTCTTTGTGGCTGCTGCAGATCTCGGTGCATCTGAAGGAGGGGCAGGGCACAGACGCTTTGGCTGCTCTCAAGAACAAGCCTCAGCTCCACAGCCTGGTGGCCAAGCAGCTCTGCCAGAACATCTCTGGAAAGAACACCATCATCTTCACCGGGCCTTCCATCACCAACCTCAGCCTCTTCACTGAATTCAGCAAACAAGGTACAGATAGTATTAAAAAGAACAATGCAAGAATTCATTTCTTATTTCTTTTTAATCTTATTTGCAATAATGGTCCAGAGAAAGTGTAAGGACTGCTCTTGGCACAATTTGTTGCAGCACTTTTGCTACACTGCCCTTTTTTTTATCTAATGGCATGGTAAAATATGTGAAGCAGTGAAACCTGGGCAATAAGTGAAAACACATTGTATACAGATGTTATTATCTCAGTTTGGAAATTGAACCTGTTATCTAAGGCATTTTAGGCCCAGGCATGCAGCACTTTAGTATATTTGAGACTGAATAAATATTGTATCTCTTTGTCATTGCCACAAGGAGTTTTAGCTAAAAAAAAAAAAAAACAACTGCTGAATGTTTCACTTCAGATTCGTCATCTTGATTAATTTGCCAAGATAATTACTCCGTGTTACTTTTACAATGAACACCAGTTTGCTCTGTAGATAGAAATCATTCCCAAAAGTGAGACTTAATCAGCATTAGACAGCATCCAGATTGTTTTACCTCCTGTCAGCAAGAAATACAGTCTGAAAGGAGCATACAAAGTGCTGTAACAAGTCATTTTACGGAACTTGTGTGTGTGTGTGTGTGTGTGTGTGTGTGTGTGTGTGTGTGTGTGTGTGTGTGTGTGTGTGTGTGTGTGTGTGTGTGTGTGTGTGTGTCTGTGTGTC
Organism: Perccottus glenii; assembly: GCA_024416835.2. Classification (NCBI taxonomy): domain Eukaryota; kingdom Metazoa; phylum Chordata; class Actinopteri; order Gobiiformes; family Odontobutidae; genus Perccottus; species Perccottus glenii. The sequence goes on along the minus strand of CM044552.2, from coordinate 17,231,141 downwards.
TGTGTGTCTGTGTGTCTCTGTGTGTGTGTGTGTGTGTGTGTGTGTGTGTGTGTGTGTCTGTGTGTCTGTGTGTCTGTGTGTCTGTGTGTCTGTGTGTCTGTGTGTGTGTGTGTGTGTGTGTGTGTGTGTGTGTGTGTGTGTGTGTGTGTGTGTGTCTGTGTGTGTGTCTGTGTGTGTGTCTGTGTGTGTCTGTGTGTGTGTCTGTGTGTGTCTGTGTGTGTCTGTGTGTCTGTGTGTCTGTGTGTCTCTGTGTCTGTGTGTCTGTGTGTCTGTGTGTCTCTGTGTGTCTACACAGTTAGTACATTGGTGTAAAATTTCCAAGGGCCGACCGTCTGTGCTAATGCCATCTATGAAGCTGAGGGCCACATTAAATCTCAACTTTTGCCACGATTGGCCCCCGGGCCAGACTTTGGACATGTCTGGTCTATAGCCTCAATTGCACTGTGGGGATAATGTGTTTTTCCTTGCAGGTATCTACGGCTGTGGTCTGCTGAGCACCAGAAAGAGCGACTGTACTGGCCTGCCCCAGAGCATGCTGGTCTGCTCCTCCACACCTGCAAAGCGCGGCCAGTCACGGGTCATGATTAAAGGCAGCATGTCTCTAATCAGCTGGTATAACAAGGGACACTTCCGCTTCCTCACTAATGCCTACTCTCCCACTAAACAAGGTACATAACTTGACAATAAGAAATGTTTTCTCACTTTTGGCTGCACTGCTCTCCGTACATGATGGATTCTCATCATTATTCCTGTCGGGAATCAATCAGAGCCTTTTAATCCTCGAAAATACATTCCCAAGGGGTGACAGGATCAGGTTTTTAACTCCTCCTTTGCCATAATCCACTTACAATTCTACCATTTTGTTAGGTTTAATTCTGCTACTGTCTGAGTCTTTGGATAACAAGGCGGAGAGGAGGCCTCAGATCAGTGCAGACATCATTATCTTGTATTGATTTTCTGTCTTCTCTGTGAGCCTTGGGTTGTGGTGATCTGTCTCCCCAAATGAGGGAATAAAATGGTTGTCAATCCTAATATTATAGGACTCATGTTTAATTACATCAGTCAGCATGTGTTGATATTCTTTATGACTGAGCATGTTTGATAACATTATTGTCAAAAGTAAAAAAAAGGATGGTGCAGTGTCAATCGAGCCTTGTTGCTGGAGAAATAATAACTTGTAGTTACCAACAACTATATGCAGAAATAACTTGTTTTCTATTTTTATTATATTGGACAGGGCTAACCTTAAAAACTTGTAGTTACAGTTGTGCTCATAAGTTTACATACCCTGGCAGAATTTGTGATTTTCTTTGAAATATAAATGATAACAGGTATTTCCACCTTTAACATCAATGACAGTTTGAAGTCTTTTGTGGTAGTTGTGGATGAGGCTCTTTATTTTCTCAGATGGTAAAGCTTCTTGGCAAAAGTTCTCCAGTTCCTGTAAATACTTGGGCTGTCTTGCATGAACTGCACATTTGAGATCTCCCCAGAGTGGCTCAATGATATTGAGGTCAGGAGAATGAGCTGGACAGTCCAGAACCTAAACTTTATGCTGCTGTAGCCAATGACGCTTTGGATTGTTGTCAAGTTGAAACGTCAAACTACATCCCATGCACAGTTTCTGGGCTAATGAGGGCAAATGTTCCTCCATTATTTTCTGAAAACATGCTGCATTCATCTTTTCCTGTGCCTTTGTAGCTCACACATCCCCAAAACATCAGTGATCCACCTCCATGTTTCACACCTTTCATAATAGGCCTTGTTGACTCATCTCCAAATGTAACGTTTATGGTTGTGGCCAAAAAATTCAAATGACTTTGTTCCAGAAGTTTTGAGGCTTGTCTCTGTGCTGTTTGGTTTATAGTAAGCAACCATGCAGCCCATTTTTCTTCAAGTGCCCCCTTATTCATCAAGGACCGTGACGTCGCCTGGTATGGCACAACCCCACGGGACCCAGCCGGGCTTAGCCCGAAGGAGCGATGTGGGGCCGACCTCCCGTGGGCCCACCACCTTCAGGAGGAACCGTAAGGGGTCGGTACAATGTGGATTGTGGGGCTGTCTTGGTTGACACGCCTTTGCAACATCGTGTGGCGTTTGGGGACAGTACCTCTGGACTGGCAGACCGGGGTGGTGGTCCCTCTTTTCAAGAAGGGGGACCGAAGGGTGTGTTCCAACTACAGAGGAATCACACTCCTCAGCCTCCCCGGGAAAGTCTATGCCAGGGTACTGGAGAGGAGAATGCGGCCGATAGTTGAACCTCGGATTCAGGAGGAACAATGCGGTTTTCGTCCCGGTCGTGGAACACTGGACCAGCTCTATACCCTCTCCAGGGTGCAGGAGGGTTTATGGGAGTTTGCCCAACCAGTCCACATGTACTTTGTGGATCTGGAGAAGGCATTCGACTGTGTCCCCTCATGGCGCCCTGTGTGTTGGACTACGGCAGGGCTGCCCTTTGTCACTGGTCCTGTTCATTATCTTTATGGACAGAATTTCTAGGCGCAGCCAGGGGCTGGAGTTTAGCAGATGATGTTGTCCTGTTGGCTCCATCAAGCCAGGACCTTCAGTGTGCACTGGGACGGTTTGCAGCCGAGTGTGAAGCGGCTGGGATGAGGATCAGCACCTCCAAGTCTGAGACCATGGTTCTCAGTCGGAAAAGGGTGGCTTGTCCCCTTCAGGTTGGTGGAGAGATCCTGCCTCAAGTGGAGGAGTTCAAGTATCTTGGGGTCTTGTTCACGAGTGAGGGAACTAGGGAACGTGAGATTGACAGACGGATCGGTGCAGCTCCTGCAGTGATGCGGTCGATGTACCGGTCTGTCGTGATGAAGAAGGAGCTGAGCTGTAAGGCAAAGCTCTCGATTTACCGGTCAATCAACGTTCCTACTCTCACCTATGGTCATGAGCTTTGGGTCATGACCGAAAGAACAAGATCCCGGATACAAGCGGCCGAAATGAGCTTTCTCCGCAGGGTGGCGGGGCGCTCCCTTAGAGATAAGGTGAGGAGCTCGGTCACTCAGGAGGAGCTCAAAGTAGAGCCGCTGCTCCTCCACATCAAGAGGAGCCAGCTGAGGTGGCTTGGGCATCTGTTTCGGATGCCTCCTGGACGCCTCCCTAGGGAGGTGTTTCGGGCATGTCCCACCGGGAGGAGACCCCGGGGAAGACCTATGACACGCTGGAGGGACTATGTCTCTCGGCTGGCCTGGGAACGCCTCGATATCCCCCCGGAAGAGCTGGAGGAAGTGTCTGGGGAGAGAGAAGTCGCCCCTGCGACCCGGCCCCGGATAAGCGGTAGAAGATGGATGGATGGATGGATGCTTCAAAAGAAATTACTTATTTACTCTTTCCTTAGAGTTAGTTACAGCCTCCTTATTGTGCATCTTAAAACTGCCACACCACTTATTTTTTAGAGAGTCCTGTATTTCAGCTGTGGGTTGTGGTGTTTTTTTGCATCCAAAACAATTTTCTTAGTAGTTGTGGCAGAAAGCTTTGTTGGTTTACCTGACCTTAGTTTGGTTTCAACAGAATCTCTAATTTTCCACTTAGCATTTGAACACTGCTGACTGGCATGTTGTCATGGCCAAAATCATTAGGATAACTTTTGATCAGTCTCATTTGGGTAGTTTCTGTTGTCATTATGATTTAAAAAGAGTAAACATTACTGTTTGACAATAAATGACTTCACTCAACCACTAACTATGAGTGAAAGAAAAGTTTTTGTGTTATCATTCATATTCTTAAAAAAAAATCACAATTTCTGTAAACTTATGAGCACAACTGTTTTGTTTTGTCTGAATTTTGCCTGAAATGGCTCTGACTTTTTATGTAGTGCTCAAATGCCTTTCTTACGAAGCATTGTCATTTGCTGTCCATTATTAGGTGTCAGTGTGTGATTGAGTGTCTATAGAACTCAAATGTGGATAGTCTCCTTTTACTCTTTTGTGTACATGTGTGATAGGCATGATCATCAAAAGAAAAAGTGGAGAAGTCCCTTGTCCTTTGGCGGTGGAGGCATTTGCAGCTCACCTCAGCTACATCTGCAAATACGATGACAAGTACAGCAAGTACGTACACCATCAATGCAATGACAATACATGACTAACCTCTGACTAATCTGAACTAACTAATCTGAATCAGTAATCAAACTTAAAGAGGGGATGTGTTGTTATCAGCAACTCCTTCTAGATGAGGGGAACACCTACAGAAGTTCTGCAGGGATTTTGTATTCAAACAGACCCAGTGGAAATAGCTCTGTTGATACTGCTTTTTGCCAGCTGTAGGAACAGGAACAGTCAGCAATTATACTTCCACTGGGCTCTATGGAGATTTAAATAAAAAACTAATATAATTGTATTTCTCCTTCAGATACTTCATCTTCCATAAGCCAAATAAAACATGGCAGCAGGTGTTCTGGCTGAGCATCAGCGTCGCCATCAATAACGCGTACATCCTTTACAAAATGTCCGACGCCTACACCGTCAAGCGCTACAGTCGAGCACAGTTCGGAGAGAGACTGGTCCGAGAGCTGCTGGACCTAGACGACTGCTCCCCTACGCAGTGAGCAGGAGGAGGGAGAGAAGGAGGCGTAGAAGGACAGCAGGAGGGCACCACACAGTCCCTTCACACACGTCAGATTCTTGTTCAAACTGTACTGTACAAACTACACACTGTCTGTGTGATAATGGTGAAAGAGTGCCAAGCTGGTGTGTCAAAAAAGAAGCATGGACAGTGTATCTTCTGTCTCTCCTTCCTCTCTTTTACCGTTTTGTTGTATTTCGTGGTATTGTAAATATCCAGCAACACACTACGGTGCACACCATGCAAGAGATCCATGAGCCATTGGACTTAAACCACTAAGTTTTACGGAGGATTTGACACGCTAGATGCCTGAAAAATACACTAATGATGTCAACTTCCAGTGTTAACTCTGATAATATGATACTATCAGGCTAAACCGTAAATATATCTGCAAAAATCACTTGTGGCCCTCTAACAAAAGCTTAGTAAATCAGGACTAAAGTGTGTCCACACGCTGCATGCATCAAGCAATGGATTGTGGTGTACCTTTGTTCGATGTGACAATGATTTCTACTCCTGGTGGGTAAAGATTTTCAGTTGGTGTGTTTGTGTATTTTATAAATGGAACTGCCATATGCTGTGCAATCTTAAGGCTGGGGATGTAAACATGTTGTGACGTATGTAAATGTGGTTTTGTGTTGCTGCACCTATGTTAGTGGGAGACTTGTCATGTGACTCCAAGCCACATGCAGCAGTGTGAAGGAGCATCTGGCTCAAAACAGACCTTAACTGACTGTAGAAAAGTAAATCGCAAACTAGCAGCCCAAAACGTGATGCTCAAAGAAATATTGTCGAGGATTGTCCCACTTTTCCTTCTGTTTTTTTTAGAACCATGCTCCATGCTTTAATACTAGTTATGTTGGTGTGACTGTGACAGTTTTGAGTTCTGTGTAGCTCTGAGAAGATAATAATACAAATCAATATCCTACTGGCTACTTCAAATGTTTTAACTTTTGTACATGTGCTTCAGATTATAACCACTATGAAACAATTAGAAAATACCACAATTGACTGAATAGCTTAATAATCACTGTTTCATAAAATGTACCATGCCAGTGTTACTAGGCTTTTATTACCAAGGAAGGGTATTGATTCACTAGAGAATCATGTACAGATCTCGCGCTTGGAAGGCTGCCTAGTGCAATAACTTTTTTTCCTCCAGTCTTCAAATAAATTTGTCATCCAGTTATTACATAACTTCAGAAATGCAAGTAGCTTTAGTTCAGAACAAAATATTTTTGCCAAAAACCAAAATTAGACATTGCTCTTCTTCAGCCAAATGAAGTGTATATACAGAGATGGTTATTTATATTTAACACAGCCCAATTATATGATAGGTCTCTAAAACATCCACACTGCTGCCTGTAGCTTTAATGAGGGCTTTGGGGTTGCTTTGCTCAACACTTCTGGCACTAGTCATTGTACTGTTTGACATGTTTAAAGTTGCCTGTGCCGTTCACAGGCAACTATTGGTGTGTGATAGCATGGTTTGTTGTGTGGTTTCATATGGCAGGACCCATGCACTTTCCCCGTCTTGCACTATGTGGAGATATTTTAGTTTTACTAGGTTTAGAAAAAGTAATCCAGATCATTTCTGTAAGTATAGATATATAAATGAATTATATAATAAAAAAGAAAACACAAAGCATTTCTACAATAGATTTACAGTACGAGGTGTGTGTGTGTGTGTTTGTATATGGATTTCTTTTTACATTCATTGTCTCAGACCGATTACTAATCATAGCTGTTTTGTTGTGTGAATTAATGAATGTTGTCACCTTGTGTCTCACGTTCTAACCACTGCTCCTCTGTCTGTTCTGTCACTGTTAATGTAGCACACCCATGTCACACAGCCTATAGGTGCTTGTAGTCTTTTAGTCCTTTTATACATTATTCAACATACCAGTGGTTTATATATAAAAACACATCATCATGCATATAATATAAAACACAAAATTGTTACTAGAAAAACTGTGCACTACTAACACACTTTTCTGCACTTGTGCACAATGATTAATGAAGTTCTATATATAACAATAGATATACCACTAATGTAAATATATTACAAACAGTTTTCTACTTATAATCAATTAATCCATCTCTGTATTTTTTTTTTTCAGTGGTTTGGATAAGGTACGATGTGGCAACATTGTGCTTCCATGCAGGAAGGGAATCTATCAGGGAAAAAGGCAGACACCTTAAGAGCCAGAGAAGCCTTAAGACATGTTGCAGTTTGGTCAGAAGTGTGAGTGCAATCAGCACTTAGTGAAGTGAAAATAGACTAGGCCTGATGGGTAAAATAAGTAAAACCGGGAAATAGCATCCACCACTTTTAAGTCATATAACAGGATTGCACTAAAAATACACATACCCCTTTAGTGTGTGTGTGTATATACATGTGATACAAACCACCATGTTGGCCACATTTGTACATGTTATTCTATGATGGACGGGGTAATGTAACGCACTCCATAAATTTCATTAAGGAGGTGTGGTTTAGAAGTGTGGGCCTTTTATAGGGCCTCTGTTAGCTGTCATTAAATCATAAGTGAAGGGGGAAAGGCAGGGAGAGTGAGAAGTCTTGTATTTATAAAATTTGAAAAAGTTAGGATGTGAACAATGATGACATACAATTCTTCTGATCATATTTCAGTGCCTTTTTATGTTAACACTGCAGCAAGTTATTCCTAAAAATTCTTTATGTATTAAAAGTAAAATCCTGTACTAAATAATGTACAGTAATAAAAATTACTATAATCATATTTGAGTAATATTCATGTAGGTTTGTACCTAGCTTTTTGCTGACTCACCTCCAGAAATATTTTAGTCGGCACTGCTTCAGACTGTGTTATACCCTTGGTATCAAAATGGTAAAAAAAGAAAAAAAGTTCACATCATATTGTGTAACATAATTTGACATTTCTGTCTGTTTATGTTTCTAGACAAAGTACTGTCTGTAAAGATAAGACAAAGGTAATGTAACTGAAGAAATTAAATGAATCTCTGAAAAAAAATCCTACCAAATATATTTGTAGTCCAAATATTGCCTTGTTCATATGGTAAATGAATGATGCTGTCAGAAGATGCAGTTTTATGAGTCCCCCTCACTGTCCTGTGTTTGTAATGCTGTGTGCAGTGGTGTATATGTTGATGTCCATGTATGTACCATTGTGCCAGTGATATTCACAAAGTGAGATAGACATCCTTAAATACAATGACCTGACGTCTGTGTGTCTTTGGATGTAACTAACATGGTGGACCTCAGGGCATCATAGCAGCTATCAACCATATTCACTTATTACACATTGATGGGCCTTATAGGTGCTATATAAGTAACATACCCAGACCAACACTTACACTTGTATAGTTCAGTTTTATGCATCAGTACAATTCACCAGAACACAAATACAAGAGATAATTCTTTCCTTGTCAGCCGTGGAACATTATGCGGTATGTAAAGTCACTGAACAGTGTGGGTATGTGCATGTCATGTGAACTGTCATTTGAATAATATGTGCAATGTGCTGGACCAAACTTTCTAAGGTGTGTGATTTGGTTGTTGTGATCATGTGTTTACAAGCCCCACTCTGTCGCAAATGAGTGTACCATCCACGATTAAAAAGGCTAACAATAATGTGATACAAAAGGTTAAAACCTGTTTTAATAAAAAGGCTGTTTGAAATGTGTTAAATGTGTACTATAAAACATAAGACAATGAAATGCAATGTTAAAAAATTGAACAGCTATTCACTTTCTTTATTCACTGAAGTGTATTATGCCCCTATTTCTTCTGCCACGGGCTCATGTTGTAATGTACAAGAGTACAGTCAGTTAAAACTGGCCTGGACTCAAAGTGATTAAACAATAAAAAGGTTATGTAGCCTACACGGTGACATGTCTTGATAAGCAAATACTCACTTGGTTGGGTCTCCCCTCTTAGTCATATTACAGCTTTGTAAATACAACACCATTTAGCAGATATAATAAATGTTACTGCTTTGGTACACTTGTTGCTGAGTGTCATTAATTTGCCGAGATGGTATTATGTTTTTGTTTACATAAATAGGAAAAGGTGCATCTGGCCTCCATCTGGTACATTTACCTTGCCAGAATCTGTGACATGAACACAAGTCCTATATATGCATAATGTGTTTCTTCATTTTCTGAACTCAGGGTATCATAGCAGCTATAAAACATTCATGTAGATATAGGAGGGAAGTAACAGCTGATGAAGTCAGTCTTTTCTTTTTAGAGCAACACTGTAGACAGGCTCTCACTGGGGCAGTATCTGCTGATGTTGAAGACAGCTGAGAACAGGAGTCAAATTTGAGATAAGTATATCCATATCAGAGAAACTGCAGAGTGTGGCTGAAGATCATTAGCAGGGTTGCCAAATCCTCAGGTTTGCAGTTTCCAATGATTAAGGGGTGAGTAAGAGATTACATGAAAGAAGATTGTGTGAGAAAGTAACTGGGTGCAATTACAGTACAGAAAAAAGTTAATAATCAGATACAGCTACATACAGACCAAGTTTATGCATATGAAGCAATATTATATCTGGAATAAACAATATTATGTGCCATATTATAGGTCATATTGTTTGTAACGGTATATGTTAACACTTAGTCCACATTGGCATTAAATATGCATATGGCATTCTTATGAGGTTGACTTGATTGCTACTGTGGTTGCCATTGTCACATGACTTCAGTTTTACTGAACGGTAAATAATGGGTCTGAACCACATGCTTAGCAGAGAGAAACTGGTTCTCCACGTTGTTCACAAGGCGCCAACGGTAAATGTAATCTATGTTGATTTATATTTGTAGTGCTAAAATCAATTGAGTCGAGAGACCATGAAATGATGTCATGCCATGCTTGATTTTGGGCGGATTTTTAGTAAAACTTTATGCGTGTAACAATTTAAAATGTAGACCATTACCACTATATTTTGCTGATATTGATCCATAATTAACAATTGTACGCTTTGAAAGTAACTCCCCAAAACCAGCTGAAACCAAAAGATTTATTATTAGAACATCCATGGTTGAAAGGAGCAAGTGCAAAGCATGAGATAACCAGCAGAGGTCAGCATATTCCAGCTTTAAGACCCTGAAGCCAGTCTGGCCTCAGCTGTTAGACTAGGAAGCATAAATGAATTAATATTGGGCCATGCAGCAAGGAGACTCCATGATTTAATTACATTTCTACCATATCGACTATATTCTGACTGAAAACGTGCCCTCATCAACATAAACTCCCGGTCCCGGAGGAATTGATTTGGTTTAAAAAAAAAAAAGAAAGAAAATAGTAGCTTGCACGGTTCAAGAAGCTTTCAGTAAAAATATTATCTCTGCCTCCATGAGAGAGAGGAAAAAAATGACCTCACAGAAGAATGAAAAAAGACTGACAAACACTTTTCTCTCTTATGCCTGAAGGTAAAAACACATAACATTTTCTCCAAAAAACAGGCCTGTGGAGAAGTAAAACAACAAGAACGAGTGGAGCGGAGATCAGAAGCTCTTCTTTGGGGTTCACACGACCACCAACAGCTCCCAGAGGTGGACAAACACAGGAGAGGCCTGAGCCGAGACCAACTGAGGTATCACATTACACTGTTCACGTCTTATACAGACCGGGCAGACTCATATACACAGGGCCGGCTCATTAGTTCTCATCCGATTGTTCATATGTTGCTCACCTGCTGCCTCTGCGCAGTGAGGAGCTGCGTCCTGCTAATAAACCACATGTTTAATTCCATTCCAACAGACTGATGGACCTGCTTCAGAAACAGCCCCGATACACGGCTCATTTAGGACAGTTGTATTCTCTGCCATTACTTTCTCCCTCCCCGCATAGTTGATGTCAAAATAATGAAATATTTCTCAGAATAGTGACTTATAGTTGAACCAAATTGAACTCACCAGTCAAACAACATTGTAGAAGTGTGCCATCATAAATCCCTTTTGATGTATGAAATATGTTTCTCAGAACCCAAAAGACGTTTTAATACTACATGTTTCCGTACACACACTACCCAGGAGAGGACAAAAATAACACTGTTGTAAGAAAAGTGCATCCTCTTATTTAAACCCATCAAAGGAGTATGCATTTTTTTTTTCTTACATATGCAATAAAGTGCAGTTTAATTGACAACAGCATATTGTAATGTATTGATCTTGAGATGTCATCTAGTTTTTTATTATCATGGATTATTTTTCTGACCTGAACAGAAGCTTTGACCTATCACATAAGGAAGTGGTCCACACCACTTGTCAATAAAGATTAAACTAAAAAAGTGTGTATTCAGCACTGAATATGTCTTTCACAAAATAAATCGGTGCCAAAAAGAGAAAACATAAACAGAGAAAGGGAGGCAACGTGAAACGGGGATAAATGTTTGGCACTTGACAAAATCAGAATCAGGTTTAATATCAGGTAAAGTGAAAAGGTTTACACAATACAAGGACTTTGTTGTAACATGGTGAAAACCACACAGAAAAAAGTTACACAAGATATTTAAAGAAAAACAACAAAGCTATAAAAAGTAAGGTCTACGAGGAAGAGATAATAGCTGTTGTGACTGCGAAGTCGTAGCTAAAGGTTTACAGATAGGTCTAAAATTCAGTTTGGTGTAATGTATTAGTATTTTGCAGAGAAAAAAAATGGTCCTGATTTATCTTTTAATATAAGAAAAGCAGGAGCGGTCCACAGGCAGGTAGTGAGACTCTGCAGTGTACAAAAATACATAATATTGAAAGCATATAGAGTGCTTTTTGTGTTTTTCTTTATAATAAAATGTAATATACTGTTTAAGTTAAGGTAATACTGTAGTAAATAATTACTAAAATGCCAAAGCATCCGTTTAGGTTTACAGTAAATGAGTTTGTGCAAACTGTGCTTCACTAAGTATTGATTTATCATTCGTCATTCATTGGGCTCATTTATTTCCTTAAAACCCTTGCACAATGTCTACAGTACTGTGTCGGCCGTAGCAGCTCGATGAACACTTCTGGGCTTTGGACTCAAACAAACGTTTCAGATGGATAACGTCAAACATTACTCACCTGAAATATAAAAGGAAAAAGCCACAGAGGTGTCTGATGAGAAAGTTTACAACCTCTGACTCCACTGTGTCTGCAGTCTCCACCCGTCAGTGTGTGTAAGGTTATGCCATGTAGATGCACACGTACACACACATTCTTCTCTGTAATTATTAGGACCATTTCATTCCAATTTTTAATATCCTGAGTAATAATTTGATGCCATCAATTTTGTTAAAAAATAATAATAAATAATGCCATGCAGTGTTATCAAACTCTTGTTTTCTGTTTGGGTGGTTATATATTTATTTTAGAGATATGCCCTGATTCAAGATGCTGTACAATGATTAACCACATACTGCATGTTTCTTTTTGTTGCCCTGTTGCGACATTGTTACATGTGCCTTTGAAAGGAATTGTTTGGAAATGTCAAGCACTCATTTTGACATGAAATATTGTTTGATACACACAGCCTTAACACTGCTGGACCCTTGACACTGACAGGGGAGACTTAAATTAGCCTGCTGGTATATTAATGAGGCCTTCTTTACACTGAGGTGTTGAGAAACAGAGCATTGTGGTCCTTTTCCAGTCATGTGTCATGGCTGTGAGGGAGTAAGACCAGAGACAGGGATCTAACACCCTACTGTCAGATTTCCTGCTTGTTGCTCATCTGTGACTCACAATCTTTTCTCTGCATAAGAGAAATACTAGATTGACAAGGTGGAACTGAAATAATATAAAAAAGGAGTGTGAAAGGAGGATCCAACTGTCAATTTTTGCAACAAGGGATAAGGGACATGACATCTACTATATATGGGTAAATGATTTATGCTACTATGGCCTTGGGAGTTGAGAAAATGCCCCCTGAAGATTACAATGCAAGAAGAAAGTTATATATTTCAAGAAAAAAACACTGAACCACACAGATAAACTAGAAAACAGTCGGAAAAAGTTTTGGGGTTTACTGTACACATAACAAGTTACACCCTAGCAAGTGGAAGCAAGGGGTGCTTTGAGTAGCCTAGTAGGTGGAAAAGCACTAGATAAAATCTATACATGTGACCAAATTTGAAAAAGGTTTTAAACAATGACTGTATATAATATGGACATCTTCCCCCCATTGCTCCCCTATTCATCGATATTGTCATTATGACAGGGCAATAAAATGGCAGTTACAGCCGGGCTTGTCATGTAGTAAAAACGTAGCTCTAGAGACTGAAGCAATCTTTTGTACCGCTGTAAACATGATTTTTACACTTGTAAAGTCGCCATTGGATTTCTCCTATTTCCGCTTTTGGAGCCTGCCCTCTGGTGGACGACGGTATATTGCTGTATGGTGGCACCCTTACTGGAGGACCTTTTAAGAGGTTCCATGAGAGAGGATCTACTAATCAATATTGTGATATTATGTAATGCATACACTAAACATCTCATGCTCAGTTAATGAACATACATGAGACAACCACATGAATGTACATACACCAGATTTCAGCCTTGGGCTAATTTCCATCCGTTGTCCCAACATTCATACACCAGTGCTGTGTCACTGGAGGCAAGGAGGGTTAAGTGTCTTGCCCAAGGACACAACGACAGTATGAACTGGGGGGAGAGCGGGAATCGAACCGCCAACCTTCGGGTTAAAGGAAAACAGCTCTACCACTGAGCCACTGCGCCCCAATGTACTTTCATAAGTACAACTGCATCTCCCCATACATTAATAAAAACAGATACATAATTACGAACTGTTGTTTTCTCAACAGCACAATGGCTCCCAGCTGTAGTGCGTGTGTGCGTGTGTGTGTGTGTGTGTGTGTGTGAGAGCCACTTTGCTCCCACTCAGGTCATCTCTAAACAACAGGACAGGGTCATGAGCATACAGACCGGCTTATTACCATTATGATGTGAGATGGACCCGAGGGGAGAATCACAACCAGCAGTTATGAATACACAGTTTTATAGAACACAGTTAAAATGATGCACAGCTGCCAAAGAAGAAAGAAAGAAGGGGGAAAGTGGGTCCAAGCCATGTGCTGGGTGACTGTGTGTAGGTGTGAGGGGATATTTGGGCTGTAGCAGGGGAATTGAGGCATGAGAGAGGTCGTGGATGTAAAGCAGGATAATGTTTTATTATCTCAGAGAGGAAGAAAAGGGGCCTTAATGGTGATTATTTTTACAAAGAAGATCTGGTGTTGGTGTTTCACACACGCAACTTTTGCAGTCTTTTTGTCTTCTGTTTAAGTACACACGCACATTTATAATCTGCAGTAGTAACTGGTTCGACAGGTTTGAACAAGCAAAAGGAACTTCTTTTCATTAGGAGACATCTATTCATGAGCTGAATTATGTGCTTATCCTTACAAGAAACTGCATGTCTGTGTAAACAGTATGCATGTACCCACTTCATTTTAGGAAGATGTTAGCATATTAATGATGCGTCTAGGCACATAAAACATTCACTTTAAACATTGGTAAAGCCCATGACCGTTACAGTTTGGCTTTTGTGGCTGGATAATCTTTGTGTTTTTGAACATGCAACATGCTCTTGTCGTTGTTGAGACGTACATGTCATGTTACCACTGGTACGTTCTCTGATCTATGCGTTTAAAGTCTGGCATAAAGCCACATTTCCTTGAGCCTAATGAGACGGATGATTAAGGGTCTTGAGATGAATGTAAGCCTGAGAAACCAAATGGAGTCATTAAGGAAAGCTTAAGCAAATAAAACGAAACAATATCCTGGCTTTACATAGGTGCAATGGTATATAATGGCAGACAATGTGTTTTTCTTCACTATGAAAGCTGTCTCAAGAGTTGAATACTTACAATTTGTATCTAGTTTCCACTACTCCCAAGCAATCAACGTGCTTGTACTCCCAGGGATCACTTTTAAATAATAGACAATAGTGAATAAAAGCAGATTAATATCCGGTCCAAAGTTTTACAATACATCAAATTTAAACTGTTAGATAATGGGTCTGTAACGGAACGGATTAGCAATGCATTAAAAAGTAAACAATGATGCTTTTGTATCACTGACAGTGGGTCTTTTGTGAAGGCAATCACAATCCTTGCAAGTCACACTAAGGCAGAACAAATAGATTTCGAAAGCATAGCACAGGTGAGTGAATAATATATCATGTTTCATATATGGGCTGTTATCGGAGACCATCTTTACTAATCATTGCTTATTTTTATACAGCGCTGAATCTATGAGTTTCGGTGTCAGCCGTGTGACTAATTGTATTTTGCTCCAATCTACAAACCATAAAGCAAGTGAAAATACAAGAAAAACTGTGTGTGTTTAACCAGGGAGGTGTACATCATGATCCAAGACTCTAAAGGTCAACAGTGCACATACTGTACAATATGGACTGTAGTAAGCCACTTAGATTCTTCACCATTTCCTTAACATGATATGGTTGTATAAAAGGTGTGAAAGGAAAAGGGCTTTCCTGTTTCCTCAGCCCACTCAGGGTGTTACCCCAGCAGGTGTAAAGATATGTGACTGATATGAAGGGGAGTCTAATAGGTTTTGACCCCACCCACGATATACTAATGTGGCCAGCTAATCGTTTATGAACCAGCTGGAGTAAACAGGCCATTTATGCGACTCTTATTTGTTTTGGAGGATTTGTGATTTCTTTCTGATGAGTCATTGTGAAGTGTGGAAACTGCTTGACAATAAATGCAGCAACACTTTGCAATGCGATAAAACACTGGAAGAAAGTTCATGTATAAAAAGTGTTGTTTTTTTAGGATTAATAGGCTACTATGCATTTAGTAAGCCACAAAAACAAACTATTAAATGATTAACGGAGTCCAATGTCAAAGTGCATCTGATGAGCTTGTAAAAATGTCTGTATTATCAGAGGTCAAGCAAAAAGGTTAAGGTTTGAATTCAGTCATTTGTTAATAAATGCCCATCATTAAAAGAGTGAGTGATTTGTATATGGTATAAAAACTGCTTTAAACTGTTATTCTTAAGAAACCTTACAATGTGCAACTCCGTAACCTTTGCAGGCATTGTTAATTATCAAAGTCTACCCCTTCGAAAAGTAAGTCGAGCAAATCTGCCAGAAGAGCTTGGCACATACTAGCTTATGCTGCATTTACATAGAATCTGACAAAAAAGATGGAGTACCGTTTTAGTGAATAAGAGAGGGACAACAAAAAGCACACTAGGCTAGTGGAAAATGCCGTCAGTGGTAACAGTAAATAATAATGTTGTTTAAAGTTAGAATGGGAAAGAAACGGTGAAATAACAATAAACTCCTTTTATTTTGGTCCCACAACACCCAGAGCTGTATGAACATCGGGTGAAATTATACTGGAATGTAACCGAAAAGGCTGATATATGTCAAGAATTTACAAAATATTTAGAGAAAGTATTTATTTTATTTTAGCTGCCAAAATAAAATAACACATGAGGCCATATCTTCCTGATCACGACTAAAGATGGTGCAGATCAAGCCTCTCCCATGGAACCTCTAAAATGGTCCTCGTGTAAGGCTGTCTCAATCACATAGATACTGCATGATCACTTCACCTTCAAAACAAACTGTGAAGCATTGTTACGTGTTGTTGTAAGCTGCACAAGTCTCAGGCTGACAGAGCAGGTGTCACACCTGTCAGGACTTGGTCCAGGCCCAGATGAGGAATGTGGATGACTTTTCACAATGCAAACACAGATTCAGATACATTTGATATATTTTCTATTTTTAAACCAGAGTATATGCACAATAATAATACAAATGTGCATGGCAATAACTTCCTAACCACGTCCTAATTGAATTTAATAATGCCAACATCAGTCCCTGCTTTGACTAAGATTAGCTGTTGTACCCGTCTGTGCTATGCCTTGCATTTTTAACTTCCACTCCTCACAGTGCTGGCAGAGCCGCAGTCGGGCCCAAGGTAGCTGCATTCGGCACAAGATAGAAAATATACCACCGTCTTGATTACCACCAGGCCTGCACTGCCGCAAGATACGGCCCATATGAATAAAGGGTGCAGAGTGGCAGACTGGTTAGCACTCAGGCCTCAAAGCCCTGTGTTAACTGGCTATTGAGTGCACCCTGCCTAAACGCCCAAAGCAGCTGGCTCCAGCCTCCTGTGGCCTGCTAAGCATAGTGCTAATAAAAATGAAAATCACAAGAACATTATGAATATTATTTATTATATAAATACATTTTAGAATACATAATGACATTGCCATTGCAATACTAATGCAGCATACACATGGAATCTACTTTTACTGGTCAGATTGCTTCAGTTTCGCAGGAAAACCCTCTGTTGGCCGTCTCCCATCTGACACATTCCAGGTGAATGCAGCATGAATAGCCTCTACATAAGAAAAAACAGAAAATGGTAACTGGAATACTTCATAATAATTTATATTAGTTTTTAAATGTGTAATCACATAAGTTTGTGATCAATTGAAAATTTGGTCCCAGATGTTATAACATTGTTTTCTGTTTGAACAATATAAAGTTAATGGCCCAAAATTATATTAAGTTCAACTTTTCTATAGTTTGGTCAAATGTGATTTGCCAGAATAGAAAAGATAGTAGCAAAATCACAATATATCAGGTTATTTTCTACCATAATGTGAGTAATAGTTGTTTTTTGGGCATCTCTTCAAAAATCAACCATTGATAACTGTCCTCAAATGAAGTAGAGGCACTTATTTTGTTCTTCTTTCAGAAAGTCAAACCCTAAAAGTAAAGCGTTGACTAAATTAGCCATTAATCAAAGGCACAGACACAATAAATGTCAGTGTTTCTGGCTGCAATCCAGTTTGGGCTGAGGTTAATGCGAAACTGTGTGAATGACAACGACAGACAAGGTGCACTTAGAGTGACAGATGTGACGGCTGCACAATTTACATTCTCGCCACCATCTAGTACTTGTTTGCATGTGATGAATGCCTTTATACTTTGAATAAGCAATGGTGAAAGTGACATATAAAAGTGAAGCTTTTGAACAGACTCAGACTGCATTTCCAAACAAATGTCTGGGATGAAGCCTCCTACATTTGATATGATCTTATTGTCAGCTGTTATCTATTGGATCTCTGATAACAACATGTTCTATTCTGAGAAGACTGGGAAGATCAAGTTGACTTTGGAAGCAGAACTTGGATCAGTGTGTATGTGTCTATCCGGGCTCCCCGTGGTCTTTCTATTGGTCTTCTGAGTGGGTGGTCTTTTCCAAGTGAGCAGATCTGGAAACATTACACCTACACATATATGTACACCGAACGAAAGAGAAGGAGAGACAAAGGGAAAACTGGAAATCACACCAACGCAGCACTGTAGAGGGTTAAGCAGACAGCAGTAGTGTCCTTCCAGATGTGTGACATTAAATTAGTTAATCCAAAACATGAACCAGTAGCTCCCACTCACTGTGATCACAACTGTGTGTGTAACAGACTTGCTCTTCGTACAAAATATACACACTAAAATGCCTTTCCAAGAAGTTGCTATCTTTGGAAAGAGATAAGGAAATACAGTTGAAATGAGGGACTTTGTGGAGGACTAGAACTACCAAAACAATAAAAAAATCAATGTTAATAAATTATGTTCACCAAATAAAATAAAATAAAAAAAAAGGGGAGGGGCACTGTTGGGTTTGAGGTTTAAGTTTTCTCACTGACTTTTGCCTTATTTACTTGTTAACAGTTAAGTTAAAAGAAGGTTAATATCACTAAATCAATTCAAGAAGCTGGCCATAAATGTGTAAACCACTAAATCTGTTATCTGCTTAGTATTCAATCTGACTGTAGCTTCTGACATACCTGTATATTACACTACACTACATGCTTATTATGCTATGCTACACTTCACTATACTATACTGTACTATACTATACTATACTATACTATACTATACTATACTTTACTACCGGCCTATTATGCTATCCTACATTTTACTATACTATATTATACTGTACTGTACTATAGACCTATTATGCCATGCTACATTTCACTATACTATACTGTACTGTACTATACTGTACAATACAATACTATCGGCCTATTAAGCTATCCTACATTTTACTATACTATACTGTACTATACTATACTATCGGCCTATTATGCTATCCTACATTTTACTATACTATACTGTACTGTACTGTACTATAGACCTATTATGCCATGCTACATTTCACTATAATATACTTTACTATACTATACTGTACTGTACTGTACTGTACTGTACTATAGACCTATTATGCCATGCTACATTTCACTATAATATACTTTACTATACTATACTGTACTGTACTGTACTGTACTGTACTATAGACCTATTATGCCATGCTACATTTCACTATAATATACTTTACTATACTATACTGTACTGTACTGTACTGTACTATAGACCTATTATGCCATGCTACATTTCACTAAAATATACTTTACTATACTATACTGCACTGTACTATACTGTACTGTACTGTACTGTACTGTACTGTACTGTACTGTACTGTACTGTACTATACTATACTATTGGCCTATTATGCTATCCTACATTTTACTATACTATACTGTACTGTACTGTACTATAGGCCTATTATGCCAGGCTATATTTCACTATACTATACTTATTAAGTGTTGAAGTCCCTCATTTCTGATACAGTCATACTGTAGTCTGGTGATAGAAATGTTCAAACTGAATTCTTGCAATTCTCTAGACTCTAGTATGTTTAGCTTCACTTTTTAGTATCCATTCCACCATCTTGGGTTGCTTAAAGTAAAGCAGTATGGGACACTTTTTGGACCGCTCATACTGCATCAGACCGCTTAGTGGAACTGGATATCAAGTCAGAGGGCTGAGGAGTTCTGTCCTAAAGTAGAAATGGAGCACATCTTCAGTAGTCTACCTTGGTCAACGCTGTATGACCAGGGTTGAAAGAAGTGCACTAGAAAAAGATATGGCCAGGTTATGAGAACAACTTCCACTCTGACCTGCGGAGCTGCACCCCTGGACATTCATACAATCCGTTCCACCGGGGAAGAAGAAGCAGAAAGAGGAGGGGGATATGGTTCACTGAAAGACAAAGACAAAGTAGGAGAAAATGAAATTAAATCAGAAAAGCAGAGGAGGACAACACAAGGAGATACGTAGGAGGACGGAAGTGGTTGATTGGCTCTCTCTAGAGATTCTTTTTGTTTAGATTGTTCTGCATTTCACTCTCTACCTCCCTCTTGTTCTGACATCTGAGGTGGATTACTGTAGAGACCCCGGGTCACAGTTATGACTTAAACCAGGACCATATGGTGTGCGTGCGCGCGTGTGTGAATGTCCACTGAAATGCGGTGGGATTCCCCTCTGGTCCCACAGTGATGGTCAAATTTATTTTTTTGTTCATTGTCCCTCACTGTGATATCAAAGGACTATTGTTTGTTGATCAGCGAGGGTGCTGCAGGTTATTTGCAGGTCCCGGATGGGAACTCTCAGCCCCCCACCACCTCTTTACCTCTCCAGCACTGATTCATCCTCTCATCTCCAAGACCTCCCAGAGATCTACTATAGAAATGACCTGAGAACCATGTTCAGATTTGATCCTCATTAAGACACTTTGTTTTCATTTATTCATAAACATAACACCTTTATACTTAATGTCTACAATATCACATGTAAACCGATAATAAGCATGTTTTCATTTTAGCATTGTTTCAGATAATGTTCCCCTTTTGTAATAATTAAATTCAGTTGTCAGGTTCAAAGGGTTTTCCTTCAGTCAAGCTGTTTTCGACACAGATACCTTCACTCAACATTACCTGCCATCTGGAATTAATGTAATGCAGGGCTTCCACTTGGCTGGACACTTGCAGGTGAATAAACTTGAGCATTAACAAACACTTCAAGCGTTGTTGATGTTCATACACTGTAAATCAAGACTTCCACATAATCATGCTAATAATAATAATTAATAATAATAATAATAATAATAATAATAATAATAATAATAATAATAATAATAATAATAATAATAATAATAATAATAATAATAATAATAATAATAATAATAATAATAATAATAATAATAGTAATAATAATAATAATGGATTTGATTTATATTGCATTTTTTTCCCCAAGGGACTCAAAGCACTCATATTATTCATTCACTCCACAGTCACACACTGGTGGTGGTAAGCTACATCTGTAGCCACAGCTGCCCTGGGGCAGACATATTGTGCCTACGGTCTCTCCGACCACCACTGGACACATTCATACTCATAATCTGCTGACTTTGACAAAACAGCATCCTCATTTGGACCAAACATAGTCATAAGCGATTTATCTGAAACGTTGCAGAGTACAAAAGATAAATGGATGATACACAAATATCGGATAGTTCATGTGGTGCTACTAATAATCGAGAATATGTACCGCCCCCGGTGACCCTTTTTGGTATTAGTCAGTGGAAAATGAACAAATGAATAGACAATACCTATACACATAGTATTAAATCGTGAGGCTTAAGGCTGCATTACACTTAAGTTTAGCGCTTACTTTAAACTTCTAGCTCTGAGCAGATGTAGCCTGCACTGGAATAGACACTTTCTCACTCAAATGGGAGCATCTCGAACTCCAGACTGCCCTCTATGCAAGCATGTAACTGGTCAAAGCTTCCAGTATACTGCAGAACATTCTCATCATTAAAATCCTTCATAAAGATAATAAAGCCTAGATGACGTCTGCTATTAGACCAGGAAATGTATTTATTTCAAATACAAGAAAGAAATTGCATACTTTCCATTTAATCACATTTAAACTATTATTTATTATCCATTACTAGATGTGGAAAGTAAATAGATACTTTTACTCAAGCTCATGTAACTTTAATAGTACATTTCTGAAAACAATAATGTCATCAGTTGTATTTGTAAAAGTGGTAGTGTTTCTTGGCAGTGGTGGTATCTGTAGAAATAGTAATAATACTAGTAGTGGTAGTTATATTTTGCTAAACTTATTTGCCCAGTAAATCAAAGGTTATTCATACTTGAATGGCCTTTTGGCTTAATACTTTGTCTCCACACCAGTCTCTAGCACCAAAGATACAAAATGCACAAATGTTGATAACACGTGTAAAAAGTGTCAGTTGACTTTATTAGGATCAGCTTCACTCAGTTGATGAAAAAACAACTTTTGTCTTTGGAACGTTTACCATGGAAGAAGAGAAGAATCTACAAAATAAGTCGCTCGAATTACAATATAAAAACAATGGCATCAAAATATCTTTGACATGAAAAAGAAAATTAGGGCTCAAATATTTTGGATGCAGGGCAGTTTCCTCTTTTTGCCCTTTTGTTTACAAAACAAATAAAAGAGCTAGAACAAAAAAAATATGTACAGTGCATATATATTTACATTAAGGCATTTTTTGTTGGGGAGAAAGACAGTGGATCTGATGCAACCCCACTTCTACACTATCAAATAAATAATCAGATTTACCATGATACATTACAGTGCGATATTATCTTTAAGCTACCTGCAGAGAAAGAACAAATACAGTTAAAAGTGGGGACTAAATGACTTAATCAAAATAGACAAGCAGCTGTTCATTTCGGTTTGCCAGACTGGAACCCAGTACAAATTAGTAGTGTACAGAGACTGGACTGCCAGTTTGATCCATCTTAAAAGAAATCCAATGAAATAAAGTGGACTGAGCTTGTACATTAAAGATAGATGTACAAGAGAAATAATGACAGCACCGTGTGTTTACAGTCCTCAGCTCTGCAACTACTCAACAGGAACACAAGAGGCACTTAATAAAGTCAGTGATGCATGAGATGAAACTTAAAAAAAATAAAAAATGAAACTCCTTCAGACATTCAGTAAATGTTTATTTCCTTTTAACGCAGTCCCTTCTTGTCCTAATCTAGTCCAGATGCTTTTGTTTCAGACTATTTCACCACAAATATAAACATGAGATTAGAGAGAGGCTTTCATAGTACGTTAGTTGTAATCGTCACCTTCTTGCAACATTAAACAATTCCAACAATTTAATTACCAGCAATTACCTTTAACGCCTGCATGACATTACTCTGTGAATCAATATATTGCACAGAAATACAATGCTTTATGTATCAGTCGCTTATGTAATTGAGAGGTTCTAATACAAATTACTGCCAACCATTTGTAGCATCACAATGACTTTTGGTCAAAAGGCTTGGACTGTCTCGCTTGTATCTATGGTTTTAATTTTAGAATTGAAGACGTCTAAGGTTTCTGCTGATATTTTCCCTGCTTGGACTTCCATTGAAAGACAAAAACTAAATAATTAATCAGCTAATTGCTGCTCTTTAGCAACTGTCTATCCCCCTCTTACTTCTCAGTCGTACTCAGATCCATCTAAAATCAAAAATCTTTCCCACTCCATGCTCTTCCCTTCTTGTTTCCATGCCCCATCTCTCCCTCTCTCCAGAGTATGAACGCCTTCAATTTTTAATATCAGAACAATGATTTATGCCTGGCGTTGGGTGATTTGAGTGCTCTCATGATTCAGTCCAGTAGCAATAATGATTGTTCCAGTGGTGAATGAGAAGCTTGGGCCTGAAGGAGGCTCAGACCAAATTACAGATTATAGTGCAAACCAACGGAAACAGCTACATATCTGGATATTCCAGTTATTTTAACAAAACTAACAAACCCAGAGTAAACAAAGATTTGGTTTGACTAGTCTGGTAAATTAGATTTTTTTTTTATAAAAAAATAAAAAAAGCCTGATCTAAATCAGAATAGATAAAATAAACAAGTGCTTTCATTTTAGTCACAAGAACAGTCTGTATGTAGACTTTTTGGCGATACAGTTTGCTTTGTT
Organism: Perccottus glenii; assembly: GCA_024416835.2. Taxonomy (NCBI): domain Eukaryota; kingdom Metazoa; phylum Chordata; class Actinopteri; order Gobiiformes; family Odontobutidae; genus Perccottus; species Perccottus glenii. The sequence continues at coordinate 17,207,689 of CM044552.2, read as the reverse complement.
TTTCTCTTAGTATTAGAAAAAGCAAGTGTATCTGGGCGTTAAGAGCCTAGAACTCGATCTGGCCAACATACTCATAGTTTCTAATCTTACACTTGAGATTAAGATCAACACATTTGTAGCATATCAAGACATGATAGCAGCACCAGGGCTAGTGGTGTTGTCAGTAAAGTAAGATTTGAAGAAGGGCCAGAGCGAGTCAATAGCACACTTGTGTATGTTTGAAGTGGGTGAACACCACTAATTTTGGTGTCTCTTCATGTGGAGGGCTAGGTGGTCCGATCGGGAGAAGGAGCGCGAGCAGACGCCGCACTGGAACGGTTTGGCGCCCGTATGTTTCCGGAAGTGGCGCGTCAGCTCATCTGAACGAGCAAAGCGCCAGTCACAGCTGTCCCAAGTGCATCTGTACGGCTTCTCACCTGCAACAATAGAAGGAAACAGAAGATCAGTAAAGCTGTTTTCTATAAGCCTCAGCTTGGATTACAATAGCATTTCAAGAATAACCACAGATAGTCCTTATGAATGCGGCGTAATAGAAGTAACAAATAAAGTAACAAATGCTACTGCTACTGAGAACACGGATTATTATTGAAACACTCATAAATTCCCAGAGCTGAGAGTGATTCATGCTGTTGGGTGGAGGAACTGGGAAAACAGGCTCATCTGAAACATCCAGTCTTTTAACAACACACAGTCATAAGAACACCGTCACAGGCATTCAACCTGTTTGCATACACCGACACTGCAACCAGGTTCCCACGGACAACCCTTCTCCTGGCTTGCCTTTTGATGGATTAAATATGTTTCTTTGTCACTCTGCATGTTATGTGAGCTGTCATTTACTTTTCTAAAATAAACAACTCTAGATTGTCACTCAATTAAGTGCTAGTCGACTGCTCATTAAAAGAATATGCACTTCTATTTCAATTGCCCCTTCATGTATAAAATTTTGCATTATCTAGAATTGCAATACATTATGGCAAAAAGCAAGCATTTTTTAGCAATGATACAGATATTAAACCCTCTGGGATTATGACATAACACATCTTTTTTGATTATTTTTACATTCCTTATATGTGAGATACTGGGATGATAATATTCCAATGTGATGAATACAGATGTTGAAACCAGTTTTTTTTTAAAAAGGTATGCAAAGCCTACAGAAACACTAAATAAACAAAACTAAAGTCATTACAAATGAAGAGCATTGTTGCGCGACTTAGAAACAAACCTAAAACACAATAAATAGACGTTGAAAAAGGAGTGAACATTGCGAGGGAGGAGAGCCTCACAAACCCGTGCAGGCCCACACACTTTACTGAGACACACACAAATAATCAGGGTAATGGATGTTGATGGAGATTAGAGTGGGAACTCCCAGTGGGGCGCAAATGCATTAGGAATCATCTCACACAGATTACTGACAGGTGTGTGGATGTGTCTATGTGTGCATCTGAGCGGCTGAATAAGAGAAAAGCAGTGAGTAACCGGCAAAGCTAGAAAGAACAGAGTGGAAATAGGAATGATACTCAGGGCAGGGAGGGGCACAAGGATGAATAGAAAGAGAAATCAACAGATTGTGATGGATGCCCGTGCCGCTCACATCTCTTTACGTGTTGTGTTCTCGTCTTGCGGTCTGTAATAACGGCAATAACCATAATCAGCCTGCAGCATGAATGACGCAAGATGTAATTGTCATGTCATGTTTTTAACAGCAAGATACGGTGCACGCACACTCACAGCATCTATAAAGAATTGTAGACTAAAAAGACTAAAACGTTCATATGTCAAGATGAGTGTGAAATGTGTGGATATCCGTATCCTCCAAGTAGTTCTTTGGTGACTTATCTACCACGAATTGTTCACATGTAAATTTGGAATGGCAGAAGTCTAAATAAAAGATACAGGATGTGCCTTGGTATTTTCAGATCTGTACAAAGTGGTCTAGTTTATTTGTATAGTAGTAAACTAGTTTCAGGAAAGCGTTATAAAGCATTCTGACATCAATGTTTAAGCTGTTGTCTCTTATCCCAAGAGAGATGGCACCACACGGCCTGCGCTGACCACATAGCCAAAGAGTCATCCCCTGGCAGAAGTGTGTCACTTCCACCTGTTTTAATGGAATAGTATATTGGGCAGAGGATGGGAATGGGGTAGGATACATTTACACACACATGCCAAGAACACAACACTCTGCCTAGCAACACAGTGCCAGTCCAGATATGGAAATACGAGTCGTATGGGTAGCAAACTTTTGACGAGTCCATTTTTAAAAAGCGACATTAATTACAGGAATGTCTTAACTTACCCGTGTGGGTCCTGAGATGGGCTTTCAGGTGGGACGACTTAGTGTAAACCTTCTTGCAGCCTGATGACACACAAGGAGATAAACACAAAGCCTTAATGCAAATAATTCATGAACTATGTGCAAGATATGGATTTACCCAAGACACTGAGCTGTGGTATGAAAGAAATGTGAGCTAATGAAGAACAGAGGTTGTTTGGAGTTGCTCAAATTTGTTTTGTGGAAGAATTGCTCTTCAACACTTTCTGGCAGTGGAAAGTATGTAATAAAGAAAAATAAAGTTCAAATTAACACATTTTACTTTAAACACTCAACATTCTGTTTAGTTTTCCAACCAACTTTAATTTCTGTTGAAAATATTTAACAAAAGTAAAACTAATGTACGTAAATGATGGATCGACTTCATCTTGAGTTTGACATGTGCAGACATGCACTAAATCCTATTTACTATGCTGCTGCAGGCGAGTTGACATTACATGTAGCGGCACATCATATAGCTACAGAAATAGAGCATTTCAGTGAGCTTCACAAAAATAAACTGTAATTTTTGTCCGAGTAAACAAATTCAAGTGTGCCTGTTTGAAAATGTGTCTGGAAAAACAGATCACATTACTTAAGGCAAATAGTGTCTCAGAAGCCAATTGGCCCAGTGGTCACAATCAGATTAAATGCATTTAATAACTATTTAAACTTGGGCTGACATACAGGACTATCTAATTAACACAAACACATCCACCCACACAGACTTACACAAGCGGTGGCTATAAAGACAAAACAGTCTTGGAGCGCTCAACACTAAAAGTATTGGTGTCATCTAAGGTGACATATATCAAAGTAGTTTTGAAAGCAGGCATTTAATTGTAAAGGCACTGACTGATAGATACAACTGCCAACCCTTCAAGCCAATTAATTGGGTCCCGTGTTACACTAGCACTTGTTATGACTCAGACTTTGGAAAGAAATCCAAATAAAACATATCATTTGAAAAACACTACAGAGTCAGCCAAGTGACAACCTAAGACTGAAAAATGAAAGCAAATGTTACTTCTACAGATGACAACTTTAGCGGCAAAAGGATGTGTGGCTTTTACATTGCCATCACTGATTCAATGTGTACTCGGTTGCGTTTGACCCAGTTATAAATTATCATGTCTGGGTCACAAAACAGAATAGTGAAACTTTTACCGACAAACCAATATGTGATGTCAATGTCAACACATTCATGCTCAACACTGGAGTGCTTGCCACATTGGTTAACTCGGTATTTACCTGGCATCATGCAATGCAAAATGGAAGCTTGTGCATACAAAACTGTTCTTGAGCTCATACCTGGATAATCACAGTGGTGAATTCGTCTTTTCTCCAAGTCAGGGTTGTTCCTCCGGTTGTATCTGAGAGGCACAGTGGACAGAGCTGGAGCTGGAGTTGTTTGAGGTGCTTGGGAGACACCTGATGCAGCTGGGCCTGTGACCGGACTGGTATGGGGCAGGGCTAGGTTGTTAGGACTGGGGCTGTGGCCTGCTAGCTTTGAGGCGATGGTGGCAGCGTAAGATGGAGGGGGAGACAAAGTGTGGAGTAGCTCCTTCTGCCTATCAGGGCTCCCAGGCTCAGAGCTTGGTGGAGAGGGAGGCAGGTAGGCCGGCTGCTGTGGGTGGAAATGAGGGTGTGTTTGGTTGGGAGGACGTGTGTATGACCTGCCATTCAGGCTGCAATAGGCGGGCTTGGTAGTCTGCTCTTGGGGTGAAGAAGCAACTGCCAAATCGTGGTACGGTGTGTGGATCGGTGATGGACCGGTGGGTATTTGCTGGGGATGATGATGGTGTTGCTCCATAATGTTACCATGGTGATGTTCCAAGCCGGAGTTTAGGAGCTGAAACAGTGAGTTGCTGTCATGGTGGTGAAGGGAGTGTTGTTCAAACTGAGAAGGCATTTCTTGTTTTACAAACACTTCTGGGACTTGATCACCTCTAGAATTGTTGAAAACACTGGTGAAGTCAGGTAAACCTGTCATATTTATTGCTGCAGTGTCCATGGTCATACCACTGCCGCCATGTCCAGAGGGGCTGCAGTTACTGGTAGAGTTGGAGCAATGCGGAGGGAGGTTAGAGGAGAAGCACTGGGTAGTAGGCTCCGTCTTGATTTGGGGAATAGTGGGGTGGTTCTGGTCCTGAGGCAGCCGTACCTGCTGACACAAGCCCATCCTCAAGTAGGCCACATCCTGAAGATAAAGGTTCATGTTGAGGGTGTATGGTGCTCCGGTTTGATCATCACTGAAGAAGTGGTCCATCACAGAGGCTGCCTCTCGATTAGACTTTTGCTGGTTGTCTGGTGAAGGCTGAAGAGAGGACAAATACCTGTCCAGTTCACACTTTGTCTGTTGATAGAAAAATAAGAGACTATTAACTTTCCCTTCCTTTGCAAGTGAACACGTGGGACTATCCAGCAGCTCTATCTTAAAGACACAAGGGCTTGATAGGCCAGTCACCACACAAACATTTATCAAGTAGTCATCAGTAAGTCCCTGCCACATTCCCTTTCTGGCTGCAAAGCTGAACTCAAAACCCTGCGAGATGTGAGGACAACCTTAGGCAAAATTTGGTTTCAGCAAAAAAAAAAAAAAAGATACTGAAACACACGCAGATTGTGTGTTGTACTGTATAACCAAATACTAGAGTGACATAATACTTTATTTAAATACAATTCTCTCTGACATGGGGTTGTGATAAATACCCTATCTGAAGGATGTATCTGGCACTGTCAAAAGTTGTTCAGGCCTGAAGCAGAGGCTTGCAGAGCTACATGAAGGGCAGTGGGGAAACACCCATGCCTCTCTGTCTGCAGCAGCAGCAGCAGCAGCAGCAGTAGTAGTAGTCTGGGGATGGGTTGCTATTTGTAGCCTCCTGATCCGAACAGCTGTTTAGACCTCCTCCTCTTGTGCTTCACAAGTTTCCTGCCTGTACTACTGAGTTAGGAGGGAGCTTTTGAGTCCGCGGGCTTCGGAGTCAGTTGCTGTCAGTGTGGTATGATGGTCAGATCGGACGCCAAGAAGAGCCCAACAACTGCTGGACCAACTGGCTGGAGGGCGAAAACACGCGGTGAAGAATGCGTTTACAGACAGGGAAGCCAGCCTGGCCGCATCCTATGTTTGTTCTCTCACAGCAAATAATTAAATAAAGTATTCGTTCACCTTGGCTAAATGATTTTGAGGCTAGCCTGAAACCAGCACGTCTGCCACGCCCATTCTAAGAAATACACTGTGTTCCATCCCTCGTGTAGACGCGAGATTAATTTCGGAAAGGGTTACCTGTGTGTAGTCGTTTTGCCCGGTCTTGTCTGTGTCTGGGATCTTGGAGTCCAAGCCGAACAGCGCCGAATCCTCCAGTATGAAGCCAGTGGGTAGAGTACACTTTTGCAGCGGGTAGAAGGGCTCCTCCTGCCCGCCGTTCATCGTCAATGTCGCGGCCATGAAACTCAAACGCAGCACAAATGATCCTCCCCGTGTTAGGGAAAAAGTAGGGATGCTACGGCGTACGAGGTGTATGCTGAAAGACGAGTGGTGTGCGGGTTTCTGCTACATCTCCTTCCACTTGTTTCATCTCTCCACTGGCTCCACAGTTTTCTATGTCATATTTTAGGGCGGGGCGGTCCAGAGTAAATACAGCACACGCACCGCCTCTTGAATCTTTAAAAAACCTTTGATCATTCATTCACCGGCCACCGCCCTACGCGCCATCTAAATGCATTAACAACGTGCCGTAAAGTGTACGCAAAGCACGCAAACCGTATTGAACACAGCTGACTTTGTTTTGTTCTTTCATTCTGTAGTTCTTCAGCAACAAAAAAATAATAATTCAGTCATTTAACTTCATAACCCTGTGAACTCATTAGTGTGTACAGTTTTACAGCAGGGTTGTTTATTACCTTATTACCATACAACTGAAAATGGAACAGGTCTAGACAATATATATTAAGAAATGCATCAGAAAAAGCTTACAGAAATCATGTTTAGAAAATAACCTGAGCGTATGATAACAGCATACAGCCTACTGGACATTTAGTTTATCAATGTACAGTAGGCCCACAAAGTGGAATACAGAGTATACGAGCCAGCTGGACACAAGACTGTTCAACATGACACCAATAAGAATATGATCTGAAATGATTATGGTATGCCTACTATTTCTATATTTAAAAGGCACGGAAGTTTTAACTTGGGCAAATAAAAAGCATTTGTCCAAAAGGCACCAGCATACTTGCAAATCTGGAAAGGATGAAGATATAATGCTAGACAGACCTAATAAAACAGATGACTGCCAAGAAAAAGGAATTTGTTAGTGAGGACCTAGTGGAAAAAATAATACAACTGGTTTTGGACCCAAACAATATTACTGTCTCTGTACAATATTTAACCAGTGAGAACAAAACACACAACAATTGAAAAGTGGTTTCCGTTTTATAATCTTAAAAGCTAAAAACAATGCCAAATGGAAAACGTCTAAAGTAACAAACAATAAAATACACACTGAAATGGCCGTTCATTTAGGTTTTTGCTTCGTTTTAGTGTACCACCCCGGAGGTTCTTTCTTCGTCTGAAAGTACAAAAAAAAAATGCAAAAAAGATTACTTAAAAAAGCTATTTGTTGTTAAAGTCATGTTCCTAGTTCTTTATTTTAACAGGTTAGCTCAACTGGAAATTAATATCATTGTACCTATAAATTGAACAATAAAAAGAGATTTATCATATGCACTAAATGTCCTGCCAAGCTGGGTTTGTCTAAACTTGGTCCAGGCAGGTTCAAGTGGTGTGACTCATTTAAGGGTGTTGTCGAGACAGACACTTACAAACACAGTAGGTTTTGGTTTGTTCGGCGACTCTTCTTCTGTCCTGCTTAAGCTCTTGCCCTGGGACTTCCCTTTGCCAGAATTCCTGATGGCAAGTTCATCTCCCTGTCCGGACTGCATGCTCATCAGGACCTGCTTCATTACAGCCAACTCCTATGAAAACATGATTTAAAAAAAAAAAGACATGTAGGAAATTACACACAATAATTGTTATTGCTGAAACATCAGTCTTTATTCTATCATACTGTAAAAAGATTAGGAATGGCTAAACAACAGAAAATCAAAGAAAGCTAAACCCCCAAGTCCAGCTCAAGACACCCCACATTAAGCTCAACAAGCTTAAGGGTCTGCTGGGGTGGCAGCAGGGCAGAGGGGAGGACTTTGGGCCATTTCACGGTTCTATTTATCACCCCAGAGGACATGAGCCCTGGCATGTCACACACACACACACACACACACACACCCTAGTGGCATCTCAAACAGCCAGGCTGAGCAACAGCTGTCTATGACAGGGCACATACTTCATCCAGCAAACGGCTGGCTTTCAGGGCGCACTCTTGCGTGTGCACACACACACACACAAGCACACACACACACACGCGCACACACTCCCACGCACACAGACACAGACACACACGCGCACACATTCACTCACACACACACGCACACTCTCAAGCACACACACACACACACACACACACGCGCACACACTCCCACACACACACACGCACACATTCACTCACACACACAGACACACACACACAAACACACGCGCGCACAAATACCTTCAGGGAAACACTGCAACACGTGTGCAATAACATAATGTGGATATTAAAAGGTTTAAACCTGTAAAAGTTGCGTGTACACCATTCACAGCAATAGTTCAATTCACACTGTGGACATGTGCTGTGACATGTTGGTTTTGTAAAATTAATCTTTTAATTCTTAAAGCAGGTTGTGCTGGATTTACAAGTTTCTCAGCCATTAAACAGTCCTAAAGACTGGGCCAGAGAAGGGTAAATGAAAAACACAAACCTGAACACTACACAATACATCTGAAACTGAGGACACTCCACACTACACGTGTACCTCTCGATGGTTAAGAAGTCTCTCCAGGTCAGCAGCCATGTTGTTTTTAACCTGTTGCAATGCAGTCCTTTCTTTCCTGAGGGAGCTGGAGAAAGAGAATAGCACATACTACTGTCTTGGTTCAAAGACACAAAACAACAAGTAGTAAGCGTTTAAAAAGAAAGACTTAAAAGGCTAAACAGCACAAACAGTACATACAGACTTTCATTAAAACAAAAATATATATATATATATATAAATAGATATATATGAATAAACAGTACAAAGGCACTATGAAGTTAATAGTTTGTCAGATCACTTGTAACTATTGTCTGTGAAGGTTCTCAGTCATCCAGGACATCTTGAAAAAAAGGTTGAAGTAAAAGCATCTGTACTCAGGTGAAAACTGAGTCCAGATGCATTGGTTGAAGTACAACCTTTTTTGTTTTACTTGTAATTATGTAATAATTCAAAATGTGTTCTCTGTGGAGCAGAAATAGATTCTAAGCAAATGACCACACTTTCACAAGTTTACTTATCTGTGTTTACTCTCAGATCCATTGCTGGACTCACTAAAAACGTTTAAATGGCTTTAAATGGCATAACTTTAAAATAAAACAATTATTCAGTCTTTTAGAATTTTGGGTTAGAAACTTTTTCCTTTTACTATATTTTCCAAGTGTTCTTACCCAAGGCAACAAGAGAACATGCAGGAGCTTGTAGTAGGGTTCATGAAAGCAAATCATCTTGCAAATCTTAAAATACCAGCTGGGTAGTCACAGATTTAACTTAGTACTCAGGAAAAAAAACTATAAACCCATGGGCATTGTAACCCAAGACACCTGTGTGTCCCTCACTTACCCTCACTGTGATGCTGTAAATATTGCATCACAGCTTTACTAGTTTATTGTTAACAACTATTGCTTCTATCAGTAAATATATGTTTTACATTTTTCCTGCAACTTTAGCTCAAGAAAATAAAGTAAATATGTTGCATTCTGTGGGATCAAGTGTAGAAGTATTCTCTACTGTTAAGTATGACAGCCAGTGGAAAACTTATCTTTGAAAACCATGGCATTTTAAAAACAATCTTACTTGCCTCAGGTGAGTACTCAATAGTAGTGAGCAGCAAGAGAAAACCTGCAGTGTGTCAGTTTGCATATTTCTCAGGTTGAGCCAGAGTATGGAATCTGGAGGGTTTAGGTCAGACTTACATAAATAAAACAGTCACTATAAAACAGAATAACCCACATAATGCAAAGATGTATGAGGGTATGGAGGCTTGGGTATCTGCCTGAAGATAGGTTCGTTGAAAGATATGTAATATTTTACTTAGCAAGAAAGTCTGGGTGCCAGATTGTCAAAAGTACAAGCTGTGCCATTTAAGTTCACTGTCTCCTTATTATTGCAGTGTATTTATTTTCCCTGTATTCGTACGTTACATCGTCCTCAAGTGACGCCACACGCTCCTTCAAACCGCTGATCTGTGCCTCACGCTGTTTCACCGTCTCAATCAGGTAGCTGTAGGGCTGTTGCGTCTGCTGTAATAGTTGGTTGGCTGCCAATAACTGAAAGACAAATGAATGTACTGTACCTAGAAAATTACAGCAATTACTACCTCTACACAACTAACAGGAACATGAACTCCCATTACTTAGCTTAATAATAGCTGAGAATTAGACATACTGTACCTGCCTCACATGCTCTCTACAAAGGAACTCTTAAGGTGAATGGGAAAGACTCAATGATCTAAATATGGTAATAAACCCCTAAAGACTAAAACCCAAACTTTGGATTTTATTATTGTGTCACATAGATTTGTATTTTTTTTTTTATAAATTATATCTAGTGAATCCTCACTTAACAACAAAATTAAATCAGTTTGATATAAGCAGTGAATGCATGTGTAAACAACACCCATTGGGAGCTAGACTACTGCAGCTACAAATATGTCATGACATTTACCTAGATAAAATACAGTAGTTTAAAAGTTTATTAGTAATTACGTCTACGAAAAAACCTTGAGGGCTATCTAAGGTAGAGTTGGGAAATGGTCCATGTTTACCAATACCAACAGCTTTGCTTGTGTGCAATAATAGGAACAAAGCCTCATGTTACTCAATAAGTAAATACTGTACGTTTTAATTGTAGGTTAAATATCAGTCAGAATATACTTTTATGAGGTAGGTTGAGGAATGCATAAATAAACATTTTATGGGTGTTGTACTCTTTTTCTTTCCAAAAATGGGACTAAAGTTAAAGAAGAGATAGATCCTTGACTGTGTTATCAGTCACTGTGTTATCTACTGATTTTTGTCAGCATTTAAATAAACCACAATATAACAACTTACAAGTAACTTAACAATATCTTGTTTCAAAATCTGGGGACAATAAATAAAGCATGTTACACATTAATCCCATTTTACAGCTACAAAGTAGTGTGAAGTACTGGGTGGAAAAGAGAAGGACAATAGTTAGTTAGTCAGGGGATCTGTGTGGGTGGTTAAGTGGTTAACACCCTTGTTCTTTTAGTCAATGGAAAGTAGGATTTTTCACCCTTTCTTTTCATACTCGGTGAATCATGAGGAATTCAGACAAGTGCCAGTCAATCACAACTGACAGCTGAATACCTGGATTACTAAGTCTTACATGTGACCAGCTTCACTATTCAGTCTTGCACAATCTCTGTATTTGCACTGGGATAGTAAGTAACACAAACAGGCAAACTAACTGACTGCCAGGCCTGCCATTCATCCACTTTGAATGCTTAATGGATCATTTTTACAAAACAACACAAGTAGCAGACATGTGACTTTACACAGTCATGCACAACAAAATACTCACACCCAATATTAAAGTCTGCACTTGGAATGCTAAACACAACAATAGCCTCGGTGATTGTTGGAGCAAGCCGTTTGATGATTAAGAGTAGGGACGTCACAGTTTTTGGCACTGTTTCCACTTTGTCAACAAGTGTGACAAGTACTAAGAAGCTCCCTTGTCTTCTGTCTAATGTAAAGCCCTCACTGTATGCCGTCTACCCCTAAAGAACTGTCAACTCTCTGAAAGCCAGGGTTGAGGATTAGTGATGTTCAGACAATACGTCTTGAAAAAAGTATCACAGCTGGTGTCCCTTTTAAAATTTTTTGATTTTTACCGTGAAATGTTGTTGTAGCCAGATGTCGTGTGAGAAGGTGGGTGGCTCATGAGAGAGGAGGAGCTTGGCTCTGAGGAAATCATACAATTATGTTTGCAACTAGTAGGGTAATAGCCAGGTGAAATAAATCATTACAGCTTTGATAGAAGCTGAGAAATAACAATAATCTGTGTTCCTGAGATTGTAGAAAAACAGGCTTGAGCATGTGAGGCCAGCACATACATGCAATCATTATGTTATTCGTTTCCCCAAATTTACATTTAATTATATTTTCATACAACTTTATTCGACGTTGTGTGTATGTGTGTTAGTGTTTACCTCTTCAGAAATGTGTCCTGTCTGTGACTTGTGTGTGTCCAGTTCTCTCCTTAGGGATGTGTTCTGCCTCTCGAGCTGCAGCACCCTGCGGGCTAGGTGAACGCTGCATGACAGCCACACAAATAAAATAGTTTGGGAAATAGTGGAATTTCCCAAAACACCATAACACCAACAAGTGCACACTAGTTAATTCTTGGCTGTTATTTCCACAACAGTTTATGGTGCTGAGGTAACACATATGGCTTTTGACACCACACACATGCTTATGTTTACAATTTAGAGATTAAGTGACATCACAAAAAAAGAAAAGAAAAAAAGCACTACTCAAATTAAATATGATTTTAGAAGGGAAAACTACTGCATTATCAAATCTACTGCAGTAGTTTGCTAGATTTCATACTCAGAGGTAAAAAAAAGAATATGGACAGACAATTTTGTCAGCTTCCAAAGACACTGCATACTCTATGAATAAAAAAAAATACCTTTGTTTTAGCCTTCTTTTGGCTGTTGTGGGGACATTAGCTCCATAGCCATAAGAGAACAGCACTCTCTCTGCTTCCTCTTCATTCTCAACTAGCAACACAACACAAAACACTGTCTTTAGATCTGAAACTTTATCATCACAATAAGATATACAAACACGTCAGAGAAATTATTATACAACATTATATTTATTTATTTTTATTATTGTGTCTATTGTTAGATTAATTACATTATTATTAAATGCATAGTCTTTGTCCAAATTTTTAATAAATTTTTAATAAATTAATAAATGTTTTTTTATTTTCAAAAGCTGTGTTTTGTGTGTGTTTGCTGTGCATAATTGGTGTGCATACTCTCTGCAGCCTGCATTGTAACCTGGTCCAACTCCTGCTCTAGTTTCTCGTACGTCTCCAGTCGAGCTGCCTGTTCTGCATTCTGAGCTTGCAGCTCCGTCACACGCTTTTCGGATGACGTCTGAAGCCTGTAAAACTCTTGGGTCAGGACCTAAGGAAAGTGTGAGACAGAGAGGTCCCTGATAATTAATGTATTGTTTTTATACTTTTTTATTATTGAGGTATATTGAATAAATGCAACAGAGAGTGTACTTAGTCTGGGTCTATTGAAGTTAATTAATTAGAAAAAACATCAAGATTTAATGTTGTAGTGATCAGGATATGTAAAGCATTTTGCACCTCCACTTTCTTCTGCAGTTTCTCACACTCCACCTGGCACTGGGACAGGGCCTTAGCCGTCTCTTCTTTGACCATCTCAGCGCGTTCAGCTTCAAAGGAGTGTAGCTTGGCCTGATTGGACAGCTCTGCAACACGGTTGTCAGTTCCCAGTTGCAATTGCCTAAACCTGAACAGATATGAACAAATCCACAACTGAATAACTATAAGATACGATTTTTTCTGGCCTTTTTACCTTTATTTGATAGCAACAGTAGGTTGACAGAAAGCAGGATGAAAGAGAGGGGAAGGACATTGGGCAAACGACCAGAGTGAGACTCTCCCATGTATTTGTATGTGCTCTACCGAGTAAGCTACCAACTGAAGCCCCCCAGTTACAGATGATTCTCTGAGAAAACTGTATCTTCAGCTTGACAAAACCTAAACTCAGCTTTAGGGCCTAGCTGGGCTCAGGCATGTTTGGCTGTTCCCAATAAATGAATGTCTTCTTTCAAAGCTATAAAATTACAATTGTGGTTAATTGCATGCCAAAACTGACTAGGAAGTGATAATCCGGTGTACATTGCGCAATAAGCAATTTATGACTTACGTGTTTAATGGCACAACACAGCTTGAGGACTCTAGCTGTACTAAGTCACCAAGCAAGAAAGCCAAGTCCTAAATCTTTTTAATGATGCTCACAGCAATGTTTGTTCCTGCTCTGCCTCAGATCATTCCATTTGGCAGTTAGAGAAACATGTTCGTCCTCAGGAGTTAAGTAATTACAGATAAAAGAAACACGTCAGCATGCACAGAAGGCCAACACTTTAAAGAGAAAACAACCTTCCTAGTAGGAGGTTAATTGTACTGCCAGAACTCTGAAGTGCACTGGTCTCACATTACAGCTCAGTCTGATTCTCGTATGTTATGAGAGAGACTCCAATTTCCCTACCTACATACTGTACATATCCTATGGATGTGTAATAAACTATTAAAATGTTAGTTAGTTGCAGTAACATAAAAATACAAAAAAGAAAAATATGTAGAACGTTGAAGTCAGCATTTAGGCTTTAAAGTGAAGTGACATACAGTCAGGTCCATAAATATTGGGACATCAACACAATTCTAATATTTTTGGCTCTATACACCACCACAATGGATTTAAAATTAAATGAGCAAGATGTGCTTTAACTGCAGACTTTTAGCTTTAATTTGAGGGTATTTACATCCAAATCAGGTGAACGGTGTAGGACTTACAACAGTTTGTATATGTGCCTCCCACTTTTTAAGGAACCAAAAGTAATGGGACAATTGGCTGCTCAGCTGATCCATGGCCAGGTGTGTGTTATTCCCTCATTATTCCATTTACAAAGAGCAGATAAAAGGTTCAGACTTCATTTCAAGTGTGCTATTTGCATTTGAAAACTGTTGCTGTCATCTCTCATAATGAGAAACAAAGAGCTGTCACTATCAGTGAAGCAAGAAATCATTAGGCTGAAAAAACAAAACAAACCTATCAGAGAGAAAGCAAAAACTTTAATTGTGGCCAAATCAATTGTTTGGAACATCCTTAAAAAGAAAGAACGCACCGGTGAGCTCAGCAACACCAAAAGACCCGGAAGATCACGGAAAACTACTGTGATGGATGACCGAAGAATTCTTTCCCTGGTGAAGAAAACACCCTTCACAAAAGTTGGCCAGATCAAGAATAATAATAATAATTTTTATTTTTACCTAGCGCTTTTCCACCTACTGTAGTAGGCACTCAAAGCACTTTACATACATTAAGCTATTTACCAGTGTTACGGAACACTCACTGGAGGCAATGTAGGTTAAGTGTCTTGCCTAAGGACACAACGACAGTATGTGGGGGAGAGCGGGAGGTTATGATGTTTTGGGATGTTTTGAGCGGGAATCGCCAGAACTCATTGGACAGCGCTTCAGATTGCAGATGGACAATGACCCGAAACATACTGCAAAAGCAACCAAAAAGTTTTTTAAGGGAAAGAAGTGGAATGTTGTGCAATGGCCAAGTCAATCACCTGAATCTGATTGAGCATGCATTTCAGTTACTGAAGATGAGACTGAAGGGAAAATGCCCCAAGAACAAGCAGGAACTGAAGACAGTTGCAGTAGAGGCCTGGCAGAGCATCACCAGGAATGAAACCCAGCGTCTGGTGATGTCTATGCCTTCCAGACTTCAGACTGTAATTGACTGCAAAGGATTTGCAAGTATTAAAAAGTGAAAGTTTGATTTATAATTGTTAATCTGTCCCATTACTTTTGGTCTACTTTTTAATTTTAAATCATTGTGGTGGTGTGTAGAGCCAAAAAGATTAGAATTGTGTCGATGTCCCAATAGTTATGGACCTGACTGTATTTCATATTAAATAGTGTTGCTTGTGTAGATTGTATTGTATATTATACCGCATACTACTCTTTACATTAATATCTCCACATATACAAATATATATTTTTTACAAACAATTACATAAATAATCCAAGCATTTCTTAATTTAAAAAGCCAAACTATTTTAAGCGCTCATGTTCTTCCTCAGGCAGCTCTCAGACATGCGAACAAACAGATATACACACACTATCGAGCCATAGAGATTGAATGGATAATATTAATAACTCTCGATTACAGCTGACCTGATAGGATTTCATCATCCATAGAGTGCAGTCCTAAGCTGTGCGCTCACCGTGATAGACGTGTACACATGGTCGATGACATTTTATGCCCCTCTTTTATTAATGGTAGCTACTGTCTAGATGCAAACACACAACAAAGTTAATACAATTATTCCCCAGATGTGTCAGTGTGTCCCTCACTAATCCTTTGACATGGAAAATAATGCTGAACATAATATATGTGCCCATACTGTGGAGGTTCCCTGAGGTTTGGTTTGCGCCTTCTACACAGATATTTTTCACTTAAGTTCGATGTTGTAACTCTTCAATTTGCCTACTTACCAGTGTTGAGATTCTATCAGGCATTCAATGCAACAATAATCTGACGCCATTTCAGGCTTGTCCACTTCATTCTTTGCCCCAAAAATAGGGGTGTGCGTGGGGTTAGGGGTTAAAGGCTTGTGGCAAGCATCTGTCGTTGCTGGCTTGTGATGCGACACAGAGTGGGAATGTGATCGCAGCGGAGAGACTGCAAGGGAGAGTTTGTCAGTATGGAAAGACCAACAGCTGGTGCTTTGGATCTAGGAAAATGACTGGCATGTCAAGTGAGTAGTAACTCAGGACAAGAACATACTACTGCTGACTGTGGTGTCACACACTCAATATTATGGAAGAACGACATTTGAATAATCATATTTAAAAAAATGTTTTATTAAATTTATTTAACCAGAGGGTAACCTCATTGAGATTAAAAAGCTCAAAACAATATTTACAATCAACAGTAACAAAATAGTCCATTTGTGCAAGTTTAAAAACAGTTTAATTTACCAAGCTCATTGATTTCACACTTCTTTAGTACAGATTTAAATTCTCCTAAAGTAATAAGTTCAGATAGATTTAAGTCTTTTTGCCGGTCATTCCATGCACAGGGGGTAGCGTACTAAACCACCATCAGTATGTTCTTCTGAGAACGCAGAGCATACTGTTGTTGGTTTTTACACATGTATGTGCAGAGGTAAGATGGGAGAAGCCCAAGAATACATTTATAAATAAAGGTCAGCAAATGAGACCACCTGCAAACAGACAGGGATGGAAACTCAGCTGCAGGATACTACAATGGTGAACACAATTTCCACAGCCAGTCATAAAGCATAAGGCACAGTGATAGACAGTGTCCAGCTTTTTAAAAATCAGATGCATTCATTAAAAAAGCAATCTCCTTTTCATAGTTCAATAAAAGGAAAAAAAGTTGCATAAATTAAGCTTTTTTTTTGTATAAAAAGAAACAGGATTGAAAAAAGAAAAACGTAAAGGTTTACGTACAAGATGCTCAATATGTTACTTGAAGGACAGATTTTTATCGATAACAAAGCCTAAATACTTACAGTATTGTTCAAAATAATAGCAGTACAATGTGACTAACCAGAATAATCCAGGTTTTTAGTATATTTTTTATTGCTAAATGGCAAACAAGTTACCAGTAGGTGCAGTAGATTCTCAGAAAACAAACAAGACCCAGCATTCATGATATGCACGCTCTTAAGGCTGTGCAATTGGGCAATTAGTTGAAAGGGGTGTGTTCAAAAAAATAGCAGTGTCTGCCATTGACTGTAAAAACTCAAAACTATTTTGTACAAACGTTTTTGTTTCTAGGATTTGGCAACCCTGTGAATCACTAAACTAATATTTAGTTGTATGATCACAGTTTTTTAAAACTGCTTCACATCTGTGTGGAACGTCTCAGCTGTTATTCCACTCCATGATTCTTTAACAACATTCCACAATTAATTTACATTTCTTGGTTTTGCTTCAGATTGGATTAAGGTTTGGAACCAAGACTTTGCTTGTTTACCTGTGTGTTTGGGGTCATTGTCTTGTTGAAACAAACATTTCAAGGGCATGTGCTCTTCAGCATAAGGCAACATGACCTCTTCAAGTATTTTGACAAATGCAAACTGATCCATGATCCCTGGTATATGATAAATAGGCCCAACACCATAGTATGAGAAACATGCCCATATCATGATGCTTGCTTCACTGTCTTCACTGTCTTCACTGTGTACTGTGGCTTGAATTCAGAGTTTGGGGGTCGTCTCACAAACTGTCTGTGGCCCTAAAAAGAACAATTTTACTCTCATCAGTCCACAAAATGTTCCTCTTCTGCACATGCTAATAGATTAGCTTCACACAGACGTCTTCTAACTGTCACAGTACTTACAGGTAACTCCAGACTGTCTTTGATCATCCTGGAGCTGATTATTGGCTGAGCTTTTGCCATTCTGGTTATTCTTTGATCCCTTTTGATGGTTATCTTCCACGTCTCTCTGGTTTTGCTCTTTATTTTAAGGCATTGGAGATCATTTTAGCTGAACAGCCTATCATTTTTTGCACCTCTTTATAGGGTTTTCCCCTACTCCAATCAACTTTTTAATCAAAGTACGCTGTTCTTCTGAACAATGTCTTAAACAACCCATTTTCCTCAGGCTTTCAAATGCATGTTCAACAAGTGCTGGTGGCTTCATCCTTAAATAGGGGCCACCTGATTCACACCTGTTTTTTCCACATAATTGCTGCTATTTTTTGAACACACCCCTTTCAACTAATTGTCCAATTGCACAGCCTTACGAGCGTGCATATTATGAATGCTGGGTCTTGTTTGTTTTCTGAGAATCTACTGCACCTACTGGTAACTTGTTTGCTACTTAGCAATAAAAAATATACCAAAAACTTTGATTATTCTGGTTAGTCACACTATACTGCTGTTATTTTGAACAATACTGTATAAGATGAGACCATTTGGATGTTTTTTTCCTTCGGCTGTTTTCATTTTAGGGTGCTGAGAGGGTAGCCGTTTTTCATTTGAGAAGACCATAACTTTAGATTTGTCTGCATTTAACACCAGCCTCAGCCTTTTGATGAGACTGAACAGCATCAAACGCAGATTGCAAGAAATCAAAGGCTTGTTTAATTGAAAGAGAGGAACAATAGATAACCGTGCGATCATCATAAAAGTGAAAAGGCATTTGACACATTTTGACAAAATATTATATACATAAATGGAGAACCGTTCTCCATTTATGTGAATTTTACCTGACCTGCCACCTTACCTTTAATCATACATACAGTGTCCTCTGAGACATTGTTAAAATATGATTTAAGTGTTAAAATGAGAACACCTTACAATGATATATATAAATATAATTTGGAAGATTAAAGTACTGATTTGTTATTTTTTTGGAACAGCAGTAAAAACTTGAACAAGAGAAAAACTAAGGGTTTAAACTGCATGTATCCAACAGACAGTATAGTCTACAATATTTCTGGTGCAACTTTACTGCAATAGGTGAAACAGGATTCAACGCTGTGACCCAGAGGCACGTTTTAAGGCAATATTCAGATGGACACTCAACCCTGAAGCATGATGGGAACAAGAACCTTTGACAGTTCTAAACTTAGCATCGTAACATTTGCAACATTTGTCTAAATCTATGTCAGGACTTTTATCAAACGACCCTATGACTTCTCTCAGCAGTACAACCCCACTGTTTAACAAGTTTACATTCAGCCTGTATTTGAAAAATATTGTCAAGGCCAGGCAGCCAGTCAGGTGAGTGACACCAGCTAGTGTCTAGGAAACAAACCTTTAACCCCCTGAATGAACTATGACTTCTCTGCAATCCTATGACCCATTCATTACTACACAACAATAATGTGATGTTTACTGAAGGATGGTTGCCACACCAGCTGCTGTCTACTGTACGGGGCAGGCTTTATTAATGTAGAAACAAGCTTGGACAGTTCTAGTACAAATAATGTCCCTAAACTAAAACAAAGTACTCGCTGTTCGCGTTGTAACGACATACTTCAGCCCATAAAGCATTTCTGAAATGACATCACATGTATGTAATTAAATAACTAATGTCAGAAGTTCACTTCTTTGGAATTTAACAATGATAAGAAACTGTAGAAACAGGCTGGAGGGTTGATAGTTTAGAAAGTGAGCTACATTACTTTCACTGATAACCATCTTATCTGTACAACCAGGAAGTAATAATAATTACAGCTGATAGTTTACTTAGAGTGTGTGTTAGATAACGCCCAAACTAAAGGGTCTCCAAAAGGACCAAGACATTGAGTGACACAGTTCACCTTTATAAAAAATGTTTCTTTACACCAGTGTCTCTTAAAGAGTCGGCTGCAGTGTGCACCACTAGTGGGGAATAGAGGTATGAAAGTGGGGCGCGACCAACGGCAGGCTATGGATTAATATGAGGCTGCCTGTCTTTATTAATGGTTTTCTATTTTGAAAATAAAGTTCATACACTCAAAGCCAACTCCTAACAAACATAGATTTACTCTTGTAACACACCCAATAGTCGATAGCATCTGGCTGCATCTCAGTCACCTTTACTTCGTTCCTTTGTGCATCATATCCCATATTTCATTTGCTGCTGCAGCTCCCCGGCCCTCTCGGAGCTGACGATGTGTCAGGTTAAGTTTTATTATACAATCTATGGTTAAGCCCCTGCT
Organism: Perccottus glenii; assembly: GCA_024416835.2. Taxonomy (NCBI): domain Eukaryota; kingdom Metazoa; phylum Chordata; class Actinopteri; order Gobiiformes; family Odontobutidae; genus Perccottus; species Perccottus glenii. The sequence goes on along the minus strand of CM044552.2, from coordinate 17,187,690 downwards.
TTGTGCTTTAACTGATGTGTCCTCCTGTTTGTATCATCACAGACTATACTCAAAACCAAAAATGAAACAAGACATTGATGTCAACATTTTCCTCAGTGGGTTGAAAATCTGTCTCGCGCTACAGAGGTTCTTAAAGAAAGCGAGCTCACCTGCCAGCCCTGAACAATTGTCAGAAAGATTTTGTCTTTCAGATTTACAGTCTTTGTAAAAATGCTATTGAGTTTTCCTCAGCGGCAGCATGAGTTTTAATTGAGTCACTGGCCTCATAGCTTATGAATTTGAGTAATAATAAAATTTTCGTTATTATTAGTTATTATATCATTATTATTCGTTATCTTACTTTATTACTTTATTTATTTTATTTCCCAACTAATTACTCATCTGGCCTTTCCAATAGGTTGCAAGTAAGGGGAAAAAGTAGCTTCCTTCAACTTAAGAAGAGCTGTGCATTTTAAGCAATTTCTATTTTAATATCTCTTTACATATTTTTTTTTTCTATTTAAAAGCAATAATTTTGTTATTTTACTAACTCAACTAATGACTCATCCGCGCTTTATAAAAGTTTGCACGTAAGAGAGTATGTGAGCGGGAGTGAGGAGCAGATTTTTAAAAGTCGGAGCGTTGTGGTTTTCACTCGCTCTGAGAGCGCTCCACTGCCGCTCCATCACGTGTACAATTCATGCCAAAGGGCCGGCACATAATAACTACATTTTAGCCAGAACTAGAGCTTAGATCTGCTCAAAAAAAATCAAGCCCGACCCTACCCGAGCCCGTGCACCCGAGAGACCGGCCCTGCCCTACACATAAACTTCAATTATGAGCCCGATTTAACCCGACCATTTTTTAATACGTGGGCGTTCTGAGGAGAACGAGTCTGTAATGACTAATGAGTGGAGCGGCTACTCAGCTCAATACAGCAGCTCATGAACCCACCTGTAAAATGATGTTCATTCAAATCCAGCTCAGACATGACATAAATCTGTAGCTTACTATACTTGTTGTAGCCATTAAACAATGTTTTTTTTCTTTCATATTTATGTTTAAATATTATATTATTATTTTTAAATTTCATCTGATTATGATAGACTATAAGTGCAAAGATGCGAGTGGGTCAGAAATGATTTTGGTGGTTATATTTAGTTTAATATTAGGTTTTGTTTTGTAAAAAGCTTTTCTTTCGTTTTGTACAAATTGTCTCTTAATTTTAATAAAGGTTTCTTCGGCCAATTGCATGTATTTAATAAATAAGAAGCAAATAAGTAGCTAGACTATGAGGTCGCGGAAGCGATCGCTTTCATTGCTCATGAACTGGAACACGTCTCAAATAAACTGAAACTCAGCAGGTTTGCCTTACAGACATGAGAAATATGTAGCCTAATATGTGTAGAGACGAAAAGATTTAAATAAGCATAGTGCAGTGTTCAGAACTCACACGGTAAACAACCAGCTTAATACAGATGGATCACTACTTTAGCAGTTAGCCGCAAATTTCCTCAGAGCGAAGATGGAGCGGTGTTTCTGATATCAGTGAGCGAGGAGTGGAGCGGGGAACGGGAGATGGAAAACCCGGAGCTGGAGCTGGAGCGGAGTGATTCTTGAATGCATAGGGAGTGGAGCGGGGAGCGGGAGATGGAAAACCCGGAGCTGGAGCTAGAGCGGAGTGATTCTTGAATGCTTAGAGCGTGGAGGGGAAATTGCCGCCGCTCCACTCCGCTCACATACTCGACTCGCAAGACTCGCAGCGGGGCGGGGGCGGGGCATCACGATGGTGTTTCTCCATCGTGATGTTGGTCAGCCATCACGATGGACGATGATATCGTTCATCGGCACAACCCTAGTTCCTTTTTAACATTTCACATTTATCTGCGCTGCTCCACATCCCTGTGTCTTTACTGAGCCTCCGCTTATTGTTGATATGCATCTTAAAATAGATTTATGCACGTGAGCCACAGTTTGTGCCATAAGAAGCCATTCCCGTGTATTTCACCAAAACACAGCCAGTTTTATCTCTCTCCATCAGATTTGAACATAAAACTCTTATTAATTCATATATTATATAGATTTTTTAAATATTTTTTTAGCTTTTATTTTTCTTTGATATTATTGATTTAGAACTTGATTATTTAATACATTAAATTTCTTGTTGGGGGGGGAGGGGTACCACTGCTTTACACACATCAAAGTGGGTCATGCAGAGAATACAGGTTAGGCAGGAAATCAGAGAATTCCCTTAGCCTTAAGCCATGTAGCAATCGAGGTAAATGATAAGTTACTCAAATATTATTGATGAGCAGTAACTTGATTGATTGTTGCTGAATTATTCAAAACCAAACTAACTGTCTCCTTAGGGCATAATATAAAATAAGAGGTCCTGACGGAGTTATGTGCTTCTTTGGTGTGTTAAAGTTTCTCATGTTATTGTAAACATTCACTGTAAGAATCAATAAACTTAGTGGTGCATCAACATAACATCTGCCAATGCTCCTGCTATTGATGATTCTCTTTTCATAACAGTTTCTCCTTTCTTGTTTTTCAGTTTTCAAATTTAATTTTGGGTCGTTTCCCAACCAGCTTAATTTGACAATTGAATTTTATTTTATTTCAGAATATTTATAAATGACCATTAGAAAAGACTGAATATCTGTATGTAGGCATATTGTGGTTTTCTGTTGCTGTCCTCATCTAATGGTATTTAAATTTCCCAAAATGAGGTGATTTGTATGCTGTGAAAAACTCACTGTTCCAGTAGCTGGTCATATCTGGACTGGGTGTCCCTCTCAGCTGCCACCGCTGTGTCTCTCTCCAACACTGCATTGTCTCTGGCTTCACGTAAGTTCCTTGAAAAATTAAATATAATAAATGAAGCCTTCAACCCTCTGAACTGTTAATGTATCATAGTACGGATGTGTTACCTGTTCTCCCTCTCATACATCTCCCTTGAGGCTCTCTGTAGGTTATCTATCTCTTGGCTGGTTTTGAGCCTGATGTTCTCCAGCTCCTCTCTCAACCTGGTCTCATACTCAGACTTATAGTGGTCTCTAAAATGGACAGTGTACTTTTAAGTCAGATGGGTGTTCCAATTTAAGACAACAGCCCTGAGTATATCTGTGGAGTCTAACCTGGATGCCACATATTTCTCATAAGCCTCTTCTCTTGCCTTCTTGGTGTCTTCTAATTGTACCTGCAGCGTACAGTTAAAAGTGGAAATGTGATGAATTCAAACTGTGATTTTACAAGAGCTCTTTGTATCGGCCGTTCAACCTGCAGCCTCTCCACACGGTCCTCCTCGTGAGCGCACCGGACACTCAGCTCCATGTTCTGTCTGTGCAGATACTCCTTGTCCTTCTGCAGCAGGGTCACTGATTGCTGCAATGTTGCCACCTGCAGGACAAAGACAAAACGCAAACATCAGTGGGTATTCAACGCAACGTAAGAACTGGACTAAAAGAATGAAGTACCTCTTTACTGAGTTTGTCCCTCTCTCTGTTTAGAGCTACATGTGTTAAGTCGAGGGTCCCATATCTCCTCTTCAGCTCTTTCAACTCTGCATCCAAGTTGTCACGCTCGCTTAAATTTAAAAAGTTGGGAAAATTACATTCTTGAAATATGAATACAGAAAAATAAAAACATACCGTCTGATAGTAGGGTAGTTTTCTCTGCGGTAGTCCCCTTCTTGGATGTGCTGTTTTGTGTCGGCCAATTCAAGGGTCACTTTCTGGCAGCGCAGTTCAAGTTCTGCACGAAGACGCCGCTCCTCTTCATAACTCTGCAAGTACAAAAACAACCAATCCATGGATCACTACAGGTGATGGTTTTTTTTTTATGTATATTTTTTATTTAACAAAGAGTTTGCGTCATAGTTTTTTGGTTGTTACCTCCATCAATGATTTCATCTGAGTTCGATGTACATTAAGTTCTTCGTTTATATTGGTATTTTTTACATCGACCTCTGTCACCTGAGTCCGCAGAGGAGTTACCACTTCATAAAAACGCACCTACAACACAACACAGTGCAGATTACAGTCTCAGCCAGGGGTTAAAAAGAATGATATAGTATTTAGGAAAAGTCCCATCTTACAGCTACATATTCCTGTATAGTGAGTGTGTCTTCTGGTCGATCCTTCAGTCCCTGGTATCTGTCCTGAGAGATGTCCAGATCCCTTAGAGACCTGCGCAACTCTCCAGCTTTTTCACACAACTGCTTATTGGTCTCCTCCAGCTGTTTCTGCCTCAGCAAAATCGTTTCCATCTCCTGCTTTCGCAGAACTTGCTGCTTCCTAAAAAGTTTTCTGTTAGTAAGCCCAACTATAATACCCTAATGCCCAACAACTTATTCACTGATAAAAGTGGAAGGTTTGAAACAATTTGAAAATCCAAAAATGCAGGCCTGAAATTTAATCAGTTAATAAAAAAGGAATATAATGTCAAATTTAATGTTTTACCTGTTTTCCTCTTGAGCAAGTTTTAGCTGACTGTCCAGCCTCAGAGCCAACACCTGTTTCTGGTGTAAAGCATCATTCAGCCTCTCCTCCAGTTCCTCAATCTGCCATATAAACATGTGTGACACTCTCAGAACTAAGTTATACTATGATAAGTATGTGTGCTACCAATTGTCATATTAGTGCCACTGATTATTGAAGGTTTAGTTACTTAAAACTGCCCATTCCCAGTGTGACTAAAATGTAAGCTACGGGCCTGAGTGGCACATTCTTCTATGTGACCCAAAACTTCTATAAGAACCCAATTCCCTGTGTACCTTAGTCATGTGGTCAGCCTTCATGTTGTCAATAACCAAGTTTTTCTGGGACAGCTCTATTTTAAGCAGCTGGACACTGTGCACCAGCTCCTTCCTCTCCAGTAGCTGGCGGGTCACCCTCTGTGAGCCGTCCCGCAGCTCGTCAGAGGAGGACACTTCCTCGGCGGTGGGCACGGTGGTCTCCAGACTGATGTCCTCTGACTCCAGGTCCAGAGAGCTTGACACATTAGCCACCTTTGGCTTAATTTGATGTTTCTTGGGTGGCATCTTGTTTTGTTTTGTATCCCAAGGCTGCTACGTTCCAAATCTTAGCCAGACGGTTTTGCTATTTATCGGTGTACGTCCACAATAAAGACTTCAAGCACTTACATATTTGTTTAAATAATTCCCGAGTGACCAGCAGTGTTAACTGCTATCCACACCCAATAGCTGTGTATTTTAACATTTACGGGTATCATGCAGGGAAAAACAACCCTTTATATTTACGCTGACAACACCAGACCATTGGTACAAGTTTTTGAGGGTCCCGCTTCAAGTGTCTATTACCCGCTGCTGTAGCATTGTAAATGGACGTTCAAGTGACTTAGACGCCCCTGTTGAAATAAGTAGGTACTGCATCTAGTCCCTACTTACTTCACAGTCAATTTAACAGTAAAGGGGTGCAGTATACACTCCCCGTCACAAGAGGGCGGGGTAACGTTAACGTGTTCCTATGTACACTGTGCACCGGATATTCTTTGCATTGTGTTTACCTCACAGAAATGAAATGGCCAACCTCAACCTATTCCGGACTTAACCATTGTCTTTAACTTATTAGTCTTAGCTAAACCACAAATCGCAGTGAAGTGATTAGTAATGAAATATTTGTAGATTACGGGAAATGTATAGATAGGCTACTAACGTTGTTGTTGTGAACAATTACATTATTTAGGAGCGGTCGCTTCTAACTCAGGAAAAGTATTTTTGGCCCACACGCCTCGTTTTTAGTTTACACATGGGATCCCGCTAACGGTACGAGGTATAGCAGATGAATGATAAATATTGAACTTTTTATAAATTTGGTGTCAACATGTTGAAGTCGAAAACGTTCGTTAAGAAGACCCGGTCGGGTGGGGTAATGAAAATAGTGCGTGAGCATTATCTGAGAGATGATATATGGTGCGGGAGTGAGGTCTGTACTGAGTGCAAACAGGAGAATACAGTACTGCAGAAGGACTCGTGCATTGAGAGCAATCTCTGCACCTACCCACATTATTTAATGCCTGACACTAATGTGGTGCTGCATCAGGTAAGGACAACACCGACAAGCAACTACCAATAAATAACCAGTGAGGACTATTAATTAATAATCGTCTCACTCTATACAGAGGCTTGTTACAATATCAACAGGAAGGTTGTTCATATGTGTAGGCTTCCTATGTTTAGACTAATAAAACAACAATTACCCCTGTATACCACCAAGAAATGTTAGGTTATTTCAGCCAACCATGTCAATTTCAATATAGCCCTTGTCTTAAGTTAAAGTAAAAGAGTATTTTGCAGTTCTATTTTCAAACCATACAGTCTAATCTCATATCTTACAGATTGATGTGTTGGAGGACCCCGTGATTCGTAATGTCATCATCTTACAGACTGTACTGCAAGAGGTGCGCCACCGCAGTGGACAGATCTATAAACGGCTTAAGGACATTTTACATGAGAAAGAGAAACACTTTTACACTTTCACCAATGAACACCGCAGGTACACAAGAATAGCTGTCTGCATTCATGTCTTGTCATCAAATCATCTACACACATACATACTATATAAGATGTTATCTACGTATTTTGTTTCTCAAGAGAGACATTTATTGAACGTGAGCCAGGAGAGAGTTCCAATGATCGTAATGATAGAGCAATCCGTGTGGCTGCCAAGTGGTACACTGAACACCTGAAGACATATAAGTCTACTGAAGAAGAACTCAAAGTTGTCCTCCTCACAAATGACCAAGGGAACAAACAAAAGGCAGAAGAAAGTGGTTTGCTGGTTTTCAAATGTAATTTTTTTAAAGTAACTGTAGACCAATATCAGCTATCAACTCTGTACATCTGGATACAATTACTGATTTATTCTGCAGGTGAGGAGTACATAAAGAGTCTGATTGCAAACCCTGAGCTTGTGGATTGCTTGGCATTGACCAACGATGAAAAGGTAAACCCAGTTTTTCCATCAAAATAAAAAAAAGACAGCTTTGGTAATATGTAGTATCTTTTTTCCTCTTCAAAGAATGAAATCTCTAGCAGAGTGTTATTCCCAGAACATCTGCCACTCTCTAGGATCCAGGCAGGTATCAAGAGTGGCACCTATCTGCAAGGGACCTTTAGAGCCAGCAGAGACAACTACCTGGAGGCCACAGTCTTCATCCAGGGAGAGGGGGAAGACGGTACAGAGGTGGGATTGCGTCACTAGATATAACTAAGTAATGTTTTGACTTTACATAAGGAGTGTTTGCAGTGAGAGAACAGAGAGACAAAACTAACCAATAACTAATAACATCCACAAAATAAAAATCATCTCAGACTGTACCTTGTATTTTCTTGCTTACAGGTTCTCCTTCAGGGTCTTCAGAACCTCAACAGAGCAGTGCACCAGGATGTGGTTGCTGTGCAGCTATTGCCCCGGGAACAGTGGGTGGCACCTTCCTCTATTGTGCTTCAAGATGAAGGCACGGCAAAAGATGACAGTGGTGGAGAGGATGATGAAGATAAAGCAGTAAAAATTTTAAACAAAAAAAACAAAATATTAACTGTCCATTGAGAATTTTATGGTAGATTTTTTGTTTTTGAATAGCTGAAGATGTCAGCAGCTGAAGCAGCCAAAAAGCCTACAGGGAAAGTGGTGGGAATCATCAAAAGAAACTGGAGGCCTTTCTGTGGCATGCTTAATGTCTCACAGATTAAAGAGGTGAGAATCAATACTTGACATAAAAGTCATACAAACTACTTGCATAAAATTCTTCATCCCCCTATTTTACCACTCTTTGTTTTAGTCAACACGCCACCTTTTCACACCTGCAGACCGACGTATTCCACGTATTCGCATTGAAACACGTCAGGCATCCACACTGGCTGGCCAGAGAATCATGGTGGCAATTGATGGCTGGCCCAAAGACTCAAGATATCCAAATGTAAGTTGAACTGGCCAAGCATGTGTAAAATGCTAATACAAGGGTTTTTAATAGACAAAATATTTTACTTTGTGGTAGGGTCACTTTGTTCGCAGCCTTGGTGGAGCAGGTGAAAAGCAAACAGAAGAAGAAGTGCTGCTGCTAGAGCATGACGTACCACACCAGGCCTTCTCTCAAGCTGTTCTCAGTTTTCTTCCCAAGATGCCTTGGACCATTACACCAGAGGTAATTGAAAAAAACTGAGATCCACAGAGCACATAACAGCATGGCTACCCATGTTCATATTATATTTGATATGAACTGTTGTATGGCAGGACGTGGCACAGAGAGAAGACCTGAGACAGCTGACTGTGTGCAGTGTGGACCCCCCTGGATGTACTGACATTGATGATGCTCTTCACTGTAGAGAGCTGGACAATGGAAACCTAGAGGTACTCATGTTATGCAAAATATATAATGTTAATAATGTGACATCGCTATTTTTCTATGGGTTTTATTGGAATAACTTCATACCATGTTATTTTTTATTTTGTAGGTTGGCGTCCACATCGCTGATGTTAGTCACTTCATCAGGCCTGGCAATGCCCTAGATAAAGAAGCAGCCAGCCGAGGCACTACTGTCTATCTGTGTGGAAAGGTGAAGAGTTTCAGCTTTACTGTCTTGACATGTAAATAATAATTAAATAATTGTCTATGCTAATTGTTTGTGTCAATGAAGAATATACACTGAATTGCCTTTTGTTCTAAAGTTCTGTGTTGATTTAATATTGTATATTAATACTATACTAACTGATACTGAAGTTGTAGTTGTTTTTTCCAACAGAGAATAGACATGGTTCCTGAGTTGCTGAGCTCAAATCTTTGTTCTTTGCGCTCCAATGTTGAGAGGTAGGACATTATACAGGGCTTTCTACCTTGTGTAGTCAAACTTTGTATCAAAACTAATTATGTTTTATATATTTTTTCTAATGCAAGGTTGGCTTTCTCTTGTATATGGGAAATGAACCATGAGGCTGAAATATTGAAGACCCGCTTCACAAAAAGTATCATCAACTCCAAGGTGAAGAAAACACAAACATCATCACTAGCATGACCTTTTGCTGAGTCTACTATTTAATAAGTTGCTATTTTAAATAATATTTTTTGTTTGTATAAACATTTAAGTGGTAGAGTAACAACATATTTATTTTATTTTTCAATCTGGTGTAGGCCTCTTTGACATACGCTGAAGCCCAAATGAAGATTGATGATACAACTATGAATGATGATATAACTAAGAGTCTACGAGGTCTCAACAAACTTGCCAAAATCCTTAAGAGACAAAGAATACAGAATGGGTAAAAGTTAGGAGCCAAAAAACATCATACATTAACGAAATGTTAGTTTTAATTTAACACTGTGTCTCTTGTGTTCTTTGTGTTTGTAAGGGCACTCAGTTTGTCGTCGTTGGAGGTCCGTTTCCATATAGACAGCGAAACACATGACCCTATTGATCTCCAGACCAAAGAACTAATGTTAGTACCTTTGACAAAGATGAATCAGCTGCACAATTAGGGATTGGATTTATGTAATGTCTGACTTATTTGTTAATATGCTTTTAGGGAGACCAACTCAATGGTTGAAGAATTCATGTTGTTGGCCAATATTTCAGTTGCCCAAAAAATCTATGATGAATTTCCAGAGTGTGCTTTGTTGAGGAAACATCCTGCACCTCCTCCATCCAACTACAACATCCTCTTAAAGGCTGCCAAGTCTAAGGTAAGTGACAATAGATATAGAGCATGCATTTACGATTGTATTTATTTATTTTTTACCCTCTTTTGTCTGTGTCTCTTGGCAGAATGTAGAGATCCACACAGATTCAGCAAAAGCACTGGCAGACTCCCTTGATGTAGCGAAAGTGGACAACTTTCCATACTTTAACACTCTGCTGCGTATCTTGGCAACTCGTTGCATGATGCAGGCTGTCTATTTTTGTTCTGGCATGGACAGTGATTTCCACCACTATGGCCTTGCTTCACCAATCTACACACACTTTACATCTCCTATAAGGAGGTAACAGATATGACATGTTATTAATTAATTTTGAGATATTACTTTAAAAATATGCTCGTGTAACAAAAATCTTCTTCTCCACAAAACCTAGGTACTCAGATATTATAGTACACCGCCTACTGGCAGTGGCAGTAGGAGCAGACAGCACCTACCCAGATTTGATGGATAAACACAAGCAGTCAGCTCTATGCATCAACCTCAACTACAGGCACAAAATGTCTCAGTATGCACAGAGAGCTTCTGTGGCATTCCATACACAGGTAAACCAGGCAGTGGATGGATTTTAATGAGCTAGATGTTTTACCTGGACACTACAAATTCAAAGATCAAAATTTTTTTTGTTAATGCTTCCATTTTCTTTTTTAGTTGTTCTTCAAAACACGAGGTGTACTGAATGAGGAAGGCTTTGTTCTGTTTGTGAGGAAGAATGCAATCATTGTACTCATTCCAAAGTTTGGGTTGGAGGGGACGGTTTTCTTTGACACCAAAGAAAAGACAGGTCTAAACCTTGTTTTTGATGAAGAGGTATTTACTTTTTTAAATTTATTTTTATAGCAATATATAAATCAATTTGTTCTGTTAAAGTACTTTTTCAAGAGCTAAAATATGGAACTAATGTGCTAAATGTCCATGTTTAGGGTCCCACTCTTACAGTGCAGCAGCATACGTTTTGCATTTTTGATAAGGTAAAGGTCACCATTAGCTTGGACGCTTCCAATATCCAGCATCAGAAAATCCGAATGGCACTGCTAGATCCAGTGGTATGTCCTGAGTTTTAATATCCACGTTGTGCACAGTTCATGTACATTTATATTTAATTTAATTCTTTTTTTACTAGATTCCTGGTGTGAGTGCTCCAGCTGAAGATTTTGAACCACAGTCCAAAAAATCTAAACTTGATTGCTAATCTTCCACCACCTGATCAAGTCTTTTAAATGAACAGTGGTGTAATACGTGTGACGCATTTACTTTTTAAATAAACAAGTTTCTCCTTTTTAAACTTGACTTACAGCGATACTACACTGCCTGTCTTATTTGATTATTTTTTCCCAAACATACAATAAACCTCTCGTCATTTTATAATTGACATTTCTTAATATATTCTATCAACATATGGCTACATAGAATGTCAATGGTTCAAGATAAACAGGCATAACTTTTCCTGAAGCTTTACCTTATCCTCACTAGGAAACATTTCAAATGTCATTTACTTTATCAAAATCTTGATATTTCAGCCCAAAGACAAACACCCTGAGTATGAATGATGAAGACTCATTTTAAGCCAGGAAATCAAACTGAAGTCACTTTAATATGACAACCACCCCACACTTAAAATACAAGTGAAGTATGACAAAGGCTCAATTAGCATTCAATTTCATGTGGCATTAGTCAGTTGCCATTCCAGAATAAACAACCATCAAAAAGATTCAGAACCTACCCTTAAAAATTTCATTTCCAACCACTTCAATAATACTTTTGATAAAACCATGATAATATTGTTTTGTATAAAAGTATAAATACAGTACAAGTTAGATTACCTCAATTCAAGTTACCAATAATGTAAGCAAAAACAGCACCACAGCATTTAAAAACACTGCAAAGTCTGGAAAAATGTTTTCATCCGTCTTATTACACTGATAGTTTCTCGTCCTTAATTTTTCATTCATACAATTTGGCTCATCTTGCAAATGACAATAGTAAAAATGGTCAAGAATCATATTTGACTCGGCTCACCCTCTTCACTTTTATCAAAGTTTAGTATGATTCTTACATGGTGTAAACTTTGTTCTTGCTTGAAAAAATAAAATGTTATGCTTCCAGTGATTCATCCTTTTAATGTTGGTGGTGAGAGTAATACACCTGGAAAAAATGTCAATGCGTTAATTGGAAGTAATGACGAATAAGGACCACAAATTTGATGAACATACCTTCACTTTAGTGTGTCTTGTAAGTTGAAAAGCATCCTCTGACAGATTTGAAGTAAAAGACTCTTTGCCGTTACAGTCTGAACTGATTCCATCTATGAGACTGCCAGTGCCTGCCGAAGTAGTGTTGTAGCCACTGTCCACCTGAACACAAACAGCAATTCTACAGCCAATGCATACAATCTTATTTTCCAAATAACAAGAATAAAGCCCATAGCCTAGCAAGACTAAATGGTCTGTGTAGATATTGCTAAAAATGTAAATTAATAAACCACAAAACAAAAGACTAACTTGCATGCTTGAATCATAACGTATGCTGCTTCCCTCTGCCAGAAGAGACACAAACATTTGAGAGCTCTCCCCTGCAGACACATTCACCATACGAGAGCTGGTCAGCCGCGCTGTTGGTCCCTCAGGTTCATCTTCATCTTCTTCTAATCTCCTTTCAATCTCTTTTTCCTTGACCTCTTCTATTTTCTTAGGCAATAAATTATCCAAATTAACCCCAATGTCTCTAGGGCAAGCAGCCTGGACCTGTGGAGACGATGGATCCAGCTCCATTGACGGGGGAGAGGAGGATGGCATTTGGTCATCAAGCTCCTGACTGTCTTGGAGCTTTGGGTTGAGGATTGGAGAGATAGGGGGAGGTGAGGTCCAGCATCCAACTCTAGTTCTTAGTTTGGATCTCGAATAGTTTTTGAGCTCATTGTGACGGTGGAGCTGGTGTGGGGAGCAGCTACGAATAGGAGAACATCCCTCAACGAATGGGCTCTGGGAGCAGGAGGTGACGTCAACATCTAGAGGGACATTAAGTGGAGTCAAACTGGTTAGCTGCTTGCTTTCAACTTAAATAAGAAAACAAAAAAACTTTGCATACTGATCATTATAATAATCAAACTTTGCTAATAATATTGATATTATTTGTTTTATTTACTTGAGGCTATGGGTGTGCAAGCAGCATGTGCAAAAATAGGAGAAATGGTAGGAGAGGAAAGTTGAGCCGGTGAGGACCTGTCAGCGAACACAGGACTGGTGATACTGCCAAGACTGCAGTCTCTGAAACAACCATTCTGGATGGGGCTAGACGAAAACTGGCCCTATAAAGAAAAGGAACACATTGTAATTGATACATTTTAAAATTATGATAAAATTTATATAAACTAAATGGGAAAACATTAAAATGTACCATGTTTTTCTTGCATAAGTGAACATACACAAAAAATTATTATGCTCAATGGTCACATGGGCAGCGTCCACAGTAACTAGTATACATAACACTGTCTCTTCTTTCAGAATTCAGGTTTGCAGATGTATAGTGCTTCCTACCGTAGAGGGAGTTGGCCCTGTAATGCCACAGGACATGGGGGAAGAGAAAATGGAGGAGGATACCCCTTCTCTTTCAGGAAACACATTCCCCTCTGTAGCATCCTCAGCTTCATCTAGTCGTCGTCTATGTTGCTCTGAAAGGCCCCTTACTGGGCTTGGAGGGGTGGAGCTGTCAGAGCTGCTGCCTTGGCCATCAAGGAAAAGTTTTCGCCTTAAAGATGAAGAGCTAAGGCTCTCTTGTACAGTATCACATGGTTCTTCAAAGCGGTAATATTCCCCTGTAGTAAGAAGAAACAGACATATAGAGTCTGAAAATACAAAAATTATAAAAAAATTTATTAAAAAAAAAAAAACTGTACTGGAACCCTACCAAGTATTTTTTCCAAATCAAAACCCAACGGTAATGAGAGAGTTGTCTGACAACCAACTGGAAAGAAAAAAACAACATTAGTAAACAGTAGATGAAAATAATTAATGAAATGAGTGACACCAACCTGACAATCTCTCTGAGTTTTCAAAAAGTGGAGACACAGTATCTTAAAATAATACAAAAGGAGTTATTATACATAAAGAAAATACATTAAACAGAAATGAAGACCAACATTCAAACAAATAAACATACTTTTCTTACAATAATGACCAACTTTACAGGTTTCTGTTGCAGCCCAGGGAGAGGGTACTACGGCTCCTTTGGTAAAAAACTTGAGCAAAAGAAAAACACTCAAAATAAAACATGTAACCAAGCATTACATTATTTAGACTAGATGAGAAGAGGATGTGATTATAAACATACATGTTCAATGGCATTTTGGCGCTTTTGCTCAACATCTGAATCCATCCTAGAAGTCACAAGCCAAAAGGTAGTTTAATCATCGTTTTATTTCTACATCCTGACAAATTGTCAGTGAGAGTCAAATAAAAAAAAAATCTGTCTTACTTTGTTTGGCTGAGGTAGAAAGACTGTCGTTGGATTTCTTCTTGGTCTATGTGAACAGGAAGAAGACTGGCCATTTCATCAATAGACCAGTTAAACTTAGGAGGAGTCTAGGGATAAGGAGCAAATACTTCCATTAAAAACCGAATTCGAAGTTAGAGTTTAGGTATTTTTTCCAAGTGTATTCAAACGTACTGCTTTACAGGGTTTGGACTTGAAGACAGATGGACTGGGAACCAGAGGTTCTCGAAGGTGGTGGTAGTCATTGGGACTTTCAAAAGGGTTTCTTATTGAAGGTCTTCCAGGGGTCTCTGGTGTGATTTGTATCTCAACAGGGTCCCCCATCACAGCTGACAACAAATGGGATTAAAGTTAGAATTATGTCATAGGATAAAGTCCTATGTAAGTGTTGCTAGGTTCCCTATTTCGACCTCTAGCTGGTTTGTTAACCTCAGCGAATATACAGGAAAAGTATGGTACGCTACACATTTTCAAGACAAAAAAACAACTCCCTATATTACCACGCAAACCGCACATTTTTAGAACAGGTAAGTAACTATAAATATAATATTTTTACTTACAACTCAGCCAGGGTACAGGTAAATACGCTGAGTACTGACGAGCTAACACAGCGGCCAAACAGCAGTTCAAACGTTTAATTCAATTTTGTCTACAATGGAGATTAGCCAATAGATTTCATGCAAGAAACGATTACCAGCCAATCATGATCGATGCATGTTGCAGACGTCACATCCGGCTAGGACTAGGACTAGGAACCAGCAGGCAGAGCAAAGCTATCGTAATAGCTAACAGTTTAGCAATATTATGTTTTGAAAAATTTTATATTTTCTGAAATAAAATACTGCAGCTAAAGTCCGGGTGTTTTCAAAAGTCTGATTGATCTCCATTTCTAGTCATACGCCTTCCAACTGACAGCTAACAATATTTACTCGCAATGGCAAGTGCAGCTAACGCCAACCTAAACGCAGTACGGGAGACTATGGATGGTAAATGTGCTTAGGAAATCTACTTTTGTTTTTAACATAATCAAATATCCATTTGTGCAGTGTTTTTCACATTATTAATACTTTACTTATTCTTCTCACGAATGTCTATTAATTGTTTTTAGTGCTATTGGAGATATCCAGGTTGCTAAACACTGGTTTGGACATAGAGTCTCTATCCATCTGTGTTCGTCTATGTGAACAGGGCATTAACCCAGAAGCATTGTCGACGGTGATCAAAGAACTGCGTAAAGCTTCAGACTCTCTTAAGGTAAATACTCTGTTGTAGATACTATGGATTACAACGATGTGAACAAACAATTTTGACTTGCTTAAGAAAAACTTACATTATCAAGAAAAAGCCAAGAATCTAGCTTGGCATAATCTTACATTTGTCCTTATATCAACATTTATAGATTTATACACAAAATTGGTCCACCACCATTTCTGAAGTATTAAAAAAAATACTGACAAAGGACCAAGAGACTGAAAATGTTTTCACATACTACCCTAACCCTGTAAGATGCAACTGGACTGTTAAAAGGTTGTGAATTTTCTTCATATTTGAAATGTTACAATATTTTTCAGCACTGATCAGGTTGGTGTTTAGTTTAATGTCAAGTGAAATGCCAAACCTATTTTTAGTTAATAAATTTGGTCAAATACCAGTTTGTTCCTGAGTAGATATGATAAAAGACAAAGTGAATAAACCAGCACTGACTGTTTATAGATATCCGGTGTGTATTTTATTTTATTTTCTAAAGTCGTCATTGCTGTATAAACCTATGGGATTCCCCTATTAATACACAATATTCTGTCCATCATTGTCCCCTGCATTTTTACATGTTTTCTTTTGTGTCACATCAACACATTTGTCAGAAAAATAATCAGACTCCTTTATGTGCTCATAACATTGGCTGTCTCCTGCTTTTGTCTAATGTATGTTGATCAGTTTCAATTAATCCAGCCTTTATGAGGTTGTGCTTTTCAACACATTTCTCTAAAAAAAATCACCAGTTTTATTTTTTTTCTAAAATAGGGGTGAGCATCATGTGATGTTTTAATTCTCTTATTGGAAGTATGTCTTTCCAAGCAGATTATTGTGCATCTGTTGGTATTGCCTCCTTGAAATCCAACTCAGATCCACAGAAACCGGATGCTTTCTAGAAGACAAAGACAAAGAATTAGGGACTTGGATTAAAAAGGCTCTGTGGGATACAGTGTTATATTTAAGATGCTTTGACTCAGAATTTTGTATTTTATTTTATTTTTTTCTCCAATGCAATAGGTTTTTCTTTGTTATTTTTAAAATAAAGAAATAAGGTTGTAGGAACAAAATTTGTCAATTGGTGTTACCAATATTTTGTATAAAAATATAAAAACATTTAAAAACAAATATGGAGTAGAATCTAATAATGTTTTGCAATGTCATTATCAACTGTTTTGAACAATTCATATTTTGATCAATTTGATCAAGAAAGCATTAATTTTACCAAATGACCCCTAGATTTTGATTGATCTCAATTTGTTTACAATTATTTTTTGACATTATTGTATGGTTACACAGTTTAACATTTAAAGGTACAATTTTGTGATACATTTTATATAAAAGGTGACAATATCCCTTATAAATCACATACCATCAG
Organism: Perccottus glenii; assembly: GCA_024416835.2. Lineage (NCBI taxonomy): Eukaryota > Metazoa > Chordata > Actinopteri > Gobiiformes > Odontobutidae > Perccottus > Perccottus glenii. The sequence continues at coordinate 17,170,877 of CM044552.2, read as the reverse complement.
GAAAATGTAGATGTTTACATACGCAATAGAGGATTTTTCAAAAGCTTTTTAGAATTTTTTTTTTTGTCACTGACCCAATAATAATAAACCGTTTGGTTACGCTACTTGTGATGACACAAAATAGCACAGACCCATAATAAATGATTACCAATAAGAGAAGTAAATGTGGCATCTTTTTGTCTGTCTTTATAGACTTCAGAAAACTGCACGAGCTGAAGATGGACTAAACATTTTGGGTCCCAAATGGAATCTATCTTTTAAGGATGAGCATCGGCCAAGTGGATGTGTCTGTGTTTGGGTACTCCACTGTGTTTAATCCATGTGTTGTCTTCCTACATACATAGTAAAACTTGCTCAATAATTTTCTTATGCCCGTTTTTATTGTCCAAGAGTGGTATTGATATGACAGTGTATCTTCATTTTCAGAAATCTTTGTCTTATTTCTCATCATGTGTTACATTTTTTATATTTTTATGTTAGATTCTTGTAGAGGTTGAATATAAATTTTGTTCAGTTTATGTAATAAATAAATGTGAATGCCCACAAGGTGGTGCTATCTCTTTGTACAACTTTACATTTTTATTCAAGTCTTCCTTACACTTTTTAAATTGTAGTCATAATGCTTATTAGACATTACCAATCGGGTTACTAAACACCCCAAAAATATATAGTAGGCTTCTAGTAAAAAATTATACAAGAAACATAAAAGGTTGAAAAGGGGTTAAAATATAATAATATAATTAATAATTATTATTACTGGGCAGGATATGCAAATCTTTAACACTTTTGAAACAGCCTTTACTATAGACTAGGCTACCATAGAGCAAGAATGTATGCTCTAACTCTTTTAAAATATTGCAAACTTGACAAAACTTCATGCTTTTGATCAAGGAGAAATGGAGACCGTTTATCACATATCCAACCACACAGAACATTGTTTTGTTTGTCCACTGTCTGTAAAATAGCTCTATTCATCTTGTAGACGAGGCAAAATGCTGAGAGCACAGAACATTCCTCCACAGGCCTATATTCAGACCTGGGACGACCTCTCATCTTGTATCAGTGGACTGGGAGTGTGTGTGAGCGTTCCTTGCTGCCTGCAAGTTTAAGACATTGTCTGTACAAATGAGTAGCCCCTAAGCCCTTTCACAATAATGCCTCACCCCTCAAAGGCACAAAGAGAACCCAAATTGAGTGAGAGGGTGTGTGTGTAAGCATTTCTGTCTTTCCCTGCTTTGTCTCAACATCTTGACTGACAGACTGTGAGTCTACATCTCTGTACTGCTCCTTTGATCTCTTAACACTGTATCTTTCTGTTCCTCAATACCAGCATCATGTTCGCCAACTATGAGAGGCATACAGATACGGTGCTGGAGCTCTACTTGATAGCCTATAAGCCGAAACAATTGTGGGCCTATGTGGGGGGTGAGCTGACACAATGATTGAGAGAGACCCACATTGAGAGTCTTTTTCTTTTACAAAGAAAAAGAGGTATGCATGGGTTGATTGGCTACTGTGGGCGTGGGATTCAGGATGCATTGCTCTCTGATGTGTTTGAAGAGTTTCTCCTGATCTTTGCCAGTTACTTTGATCTCTGTAAAACAAAATATTCCCAAATCCCATAGTCCTGACTGAGAGATTAGCGTCCACATATGCATAAACATCTAAGGGTGTTCAACTAGGGCACTGGTCAGGTCACATGACCATATAAACTTAACAGGCAAGTGCATCCTCACATCAAAACTTCTAAAGGTGTTTATGTTTGTATGTCTGATAATTATCCAGCCTCTAGCTTATTTTTTTTCTGATAAATGAGGGCATTCTAATTTAAAAGTGAAAGATCTTGTTTTGCAGGTGTGTGGAATGTATTTTACTAAAATAATTAGACTGATTAGTGGACACCAGAATATTCTTAAACCCTGTAACCCAGTTATGGGCACAGCAGTGCATTACGATTATAGCTCACTGTTTGAAGAAGAAGTGATTTTTGTAATATTTTAACACTGATCAGCTTCGTCACAGTGTAAAGCTTCTCTGGCTGTATTTGCTGTAAGCGGACTTGCATGACCTTGTTAGAATTAACTGCAATATAGCACCCTTGATTAAATACAGACCACACTTCTACACTGTAAGATTATACTATTTAGGTACCAATTATATTCATAGCAAGGAAATTGGATCGTAAACTCTTTAAAGGATCGTTAACAATCATTAGACAGGATAATGGCATGGCAATCAAAAAAAAAACTTTCAAAGTCTCTGTGACTTTGTTGGTTTTGGATATTTTCCAAACTGATTAATGTAAAATTGATTGATTTACAGTTGTAATTAGCCGTCTTCTGCATAGATGCATAATAATCATATCTGCTTGCTTGTTTTAAAGTATTAATTGGTTTCATTAACAAAAGCAGTTAATTGAATATCAATTAACAAAGTTGTTGATGGCATCGACAGAGCGTGTGCTTACTCCCTTGTGTTTTCTCTGAGATGATAATGAAACCACCTTTTATCAGATTGGAATTTTGTGTGTTGGACTATGTAATGACTAATATGATATTGGGCTTATTAGTTTATTTGCGTGGCTCACTGAGGCGTTCAGCTGTTATTGAACATGTTGTGTTTAACAGGTAGGGACCATATGTTGCCTTAATCAGACACTGGAATTACATTTGGTTGTTAAATTGTCTTCTAATAAAAGTAGGTAGTAAAACAACTTGCACTAATTCATTTTCAAATGAGTTTGTATAAAGTGAACAGCTGTTCAAATTTGTTTAAATCTTTTAACATACTCTTTCTTGTTCTCTCTTTAAAACTGCAATAGCCTGTTTGTGCCTCAAGTTTACTTGAAGAAAATAGAGATAGAGGGTGGACTAGCTGTCCACTCTCCTTAAAAGAAGACAATGCCAGGCATATTGCAGTGACAGCTTGTATTGTGTGTGTGTATGTAAGAGAAAGAGGGAGAAGACAGGAAAAAGAGCATGTGTGTGTGTATATGCTGTAAAAACAGAAAATATTGAGTGTGTGTGCATGTGTGTTACAGTGACAGCTTGTATTCTCAGTGATTAATGATGTGCTGTGTGACTTGATAAGTGCTTCAGAGGACCAACGCTTGTTTCAATTAGACCTTGTGAAGGTCGCGACGCCGCGCCGGCCTCTCATTATCATATCCATAATCAATCCACATTATCATAGGGGAATGTGCAGTGGATGTGTGATATCTTGGTCATACATCCACAGACACCTAATCACAAACCAAAATACAATGACATCCTCTCTCACTCAGAGCAGCGCACACACATCACTCTAAGTTGATTTGAATCGTAACAGTGGCTGTCGGAATAGATTGTCTGTTCAGATTAACTGTGTGTATCTGAGAATTAAGCAGCAATGATGGTGGTGGCATTTCAGATCCCATCCACAGACACAAATGCCAAAACATCATTCTGTCACCCCCTCTTTCTATCTCACACAGACTTGTACACACAAATACACACAAGGACAATCCACTAAGGCCCTGGGGCATTTTTAATAGAGGCGAAGTGATTCGTATGTTTTTACTCCTCTAATGAGAACAGATTGAGTGGTATTTACACTTCATCGGCTGATCTAACCACCTACACATTTCCCTCATGCTTCTGCTGCTCAGTGGCCAAAAGAGACATGTGGAAAGGACCAAGATCTTGGCTTTTAAACAACAACACAACGTGAATATTAGCTTTGTGTCGTTGACTCATAACAGCTTAAACTGAAGAAGAGCTTTTAAAACTGCACATGGATTTTTGTTACTGTAATTACACTGTTTTTTTTTTTGTCACAAATAGTTCAATTGTATTCCGAAACAACAGGTTTAAACCTCAGACAGGCACACAAGTGTGTGAAAAAGAGACACACCTGGGATTTAAGTCAATTTTATCTTTTTATTTAGTGTTCTAAAACACAAACACAGGTCCACAACATCTTATAAAATCACTAAAACAGATTTGGACTTCTTGAGATAACATAATTCAAGGCAAATGTTGGAAGTTAAAACTGTAGAATTACAGTGTACTGAGGCATTTAGATTCCCAGCAGTTCAGCATAGACTTAGAGGTCTGCTATATAGAGGAACCTTAAAAACCATTTACACTGTTAGATTACACTGGTCAATTTGTTTCCTTTGCATGTGTGTGTTTTTATACTTAAAGATAGATTTTGCGTCAAGAAGAGTTTCATTGTTTCATTCAGTGAAGTAAAGGTACAATGGCTGCAGTATGAATTAAACCTGTGACCTTCCTGTTGTGAGACAAAGTCACTTCCCACCAGGGTATCCTGCTACACTTCTAACCTAGCTTCTCTGCACTTTTATACTTAGCCTAGCCCATTACATCAAACGCCAAACATTTTACATTTGACTAAACACTTAACGGTGTACTGACAACAATAGCTTTTACTCAACACTGATGGCTTTATCGGTGTGTTTTCCACAGATGTACAAAGAGAGTCGTGACATTTCTTTTTGGCAAGGAAAAGGCCAGACTCAGCAGGAGTTATCAAAGGCAAAAAGTAAAAAGTTCGAGTTAGCTATCTCTCTCCCCCTCTCTCTCTTCCCCTGGAGATACTCATGTTAAGCATAATTAAGCAGATTTGATTAGCATCAAGCCTGGCTTCCTCTCTTGACTTTTAATGAATGTAAATCTACCATCTACATCCTAAAGATTAATTTCTGCCAATTAAAAAACACAAGAGGGCTTATTGGGGAGAGGGGGTGGGGAGGAAAAGGAGTGTTAAAGTCCTTTGAGTTGAAGTACAGTCGGAGTTTTATCCTCTTCCCCCTTGTCTTTTGGTGAGATGGTCTCTGGAGATCTGTGTCTCTCTCTCCCTCACGACCAAGATCATTATCAGCACAATGTTCCGTGAAAGCCACTTTGAAAGGACTGCGAGCTCCATATGTAAATGATGGCACTGTGCATGTGTGTCTGTGTCTACAAAGAACAGGTTAAAGGGGTCAATTTGTCAAACCAAGGTTATTGCCCCCAATAGCTTTTTATAGTACATGCCCCAGTAAGAAAGATGGCCTGTTGAGTTCATATAATAATAAAACATAATAAATTAAAATGGCATAATAATAGTTTGGGTTACTAAGAGATACATGTTATAACAGTATTATCACACTTTAATCTAGTTTACTTATGGGGGAAAATCTCAAAGCTAAAGAAATTGGTGAAAAAAAATGCCAGCCTATTTACTTCTGTAATGTAGCCTATATGTCTAATGGTTTTACTATTACTCTTAACCTGTTTGACAAAAATGTTGCATAGACTTTGCATAAAGGTTTTTATGGCTTGCAAGTAACTTTAGTGTAAAGAAAACAGACCTTTTGACCATAATCAAAGAGGCAAGGTCTGCACTAAAATGCCTCCTACAATTTAAGGTTTTGTAGGCTATGGATTAGTAGGCTTCTTATTAAAAGTGTCACGAAGAAGGCAGCATGATTACTCACACTAATACTCTTCAGAAACATTAATATGGCTGTGGATTCGTTAGGCGTTCATAAATAAGCTTATCCAAAGTTTATTTAGGCTAATCTGTATCTCTCTCTCCTTCCACTCGAAGAATGTGGCCAGGCTCCTCCTCCTTATGATAATGTGACAGTAGCATCTCCAGCGCGGAGACAAGCCTCTCTCATTCACATTCAACTATGTGATCTGTTTTTCACACACATATACGGACCTTGCCTTTTACTTGTCTGTCTCTTCTTTTACCCCTTCTTCTCTCCGTCTCTCTCGATGCGCTGTTCGCTTTCGCAAAGCAGAAACACTTGTTAGACAAAGTTACTTTTGACATTGTTGACTCTGAAGTTTACTTTTTTGTAGCCTTTACTCTTGAGCATGACTACCATGGCAACTCCCGCAGCTGCGGCTCTTCTCCCCGCTGCACCGCTCGGCCACCATCTGACGCCGAGCTCAGTCTCTCCGGCCACCAACTCCCCGCCACCTGCAGCCACTTCTGCTGCCTCATCCCCGGCTCCTCCGGTTCCACACCCGGCACTTCTTCACTCTTTCAGAGCAGACCTTTTACTACCGAACGGGACCCCGCTGAAGACGCCAGGGCTGCCGGTGTCCAGTGGTGGCAAACCGGTGTACGCGACTCCGTCGCCCGTCGAGAGCACGCCACAAAACAACGAGTGCAAATTGGTCGAGGTGAAAGGGGTCAAAATCGCATCTTTTACGGTGAAAGACACGGAGCTTATTTGCTTGCCACAAGCTTTTGACGTGTTTCTCAAACACCTGGTCGGCGGTCTCCACACCGTGTATACTAAGCTAAAGAGACTGGACATTACACCTGTGGTGTGCAACGTGGAGCAGGTCCGGGTGCTGCGTGGACTCGGGGCGATACAACCCGGAGTGAACCGCTGCAAACTCATCTCTAGACAGGACTTCGAGACGCTCTACAACGACTGCACCAATGCCAGGTGAGTAAGGTGTGGGGCAGGAGTAAAGAGGGCAGTATGACAGCGTTACAAGCGGAAAAGTTTGTCTTGCTGCTAAACACAAGCGCGTGTTCGAACCGGGTCGCACATGCTCTGCTGCACGTGAGGGTTAACAAGAGCTGATGAGCCGCGTTTAGGGCCCAGTGGCTGGCGGGCTAGGAATCTGCTCAAGTGTCCTTCAGCAAGAAAGTGAACTTACTCCACACTCACTGCTTTCTGCTTTTCGCTTTGTTGCCAAACTGGTTAGTTAGGTTACTTTTATTTAAATTCTAATTTTGTTGCAATAATTATCTATGGCTAATGTCCCCCTGACTTTATGGCACCAGTAAAACTTTATGTAATCTATTTTAAATAAGTAGCCTATTTCATGATGCAAGGGTACGGTGTGGTTCAGACCCCTTGTAGCATATTAACTTTTGTGTCGGTTAATTGAGCAAATACACATGGATAAAAATGCATGGATAAAATTTACTATTGTGTAATATGTCCACAAATACAGAATGATTTGTGCTATGATAATGATGACCGTTGGCAGGGGACACTTAACCCTTATATTTTCTATATTATTGCAGCCAGGCCTGACACTAATTAGATGATGATGATGATAATAATGATGAAGATGATAATGAATTTTAGTAATCCTATAAAAAAAGCTCTTTAAAAAAGATATAAAAAAGTTTGTCATGTTATCATAGGCTATAATCTCACTCTCTCCAACACACATACTGTTCTCTTTTCCTCTTTCTGTCACTCTCACACATACACACTTGTGCACACATTGAATCTGACACTGTCATTCTGAGAAATTGATTCTTCACAGAAATTAATTAATTTTCATTTGGCCCCAAGCGGCATCTTAAATCAGGACAAGCTCACTCACTCACTCACTGATCCCTGCACTCTCTTCTCTCTCTCCTTCCTTAATAACTTGCTGTCTTATCATATCAACACTCTTTAGCCCTAAGCATCAGAACAGAGGAGATGATTAAATGAATTCTCGGTATTTATGATGCGATTATGTAAATGAGCTGTTTTGCAGAACTCTGATGGTGACCAACTACATGGGTCATCAATCCAATGCGCCAGAGATGTCTGGATAAAAGAGCTAAATTGGCAGAGATCTGTGGTTTCCTGGTGCTTTAGTTACTGATTTGCAGACCACATGCTCGTAACAGCATGAGTTTTAATACACAAGAAGTGTGGATTAGCCCTGGTTTGGGGAATTTATATTGTTTGATAGTTAATCCCTGCTCCTTAGAGCATGAATAATCCAATTTACACCTGTCATTTAATGCAGATACAGGACGTGTCAAGATGCCTACCATAAACCACTTGAGACAAAAAGTAATGACAACCGCTTTCAAGATGAAATCATGCCTATACCTATTAATGTACATTTTCTGTACATTTGGCTTCACTGAGATGCTTATCAGTCTGTTGTAATGCTTTAGCAAAAACTGTGACATGCAGGCCAGGTTGCTGTAAGAAGAAACTGACTATTGTTAGAATCAACTTATTGTTTGAGCGGATTAACACCTGCACTCAAGCACTTGAGAGCCTCCAACCAAGAGGAAATCCAGATGCATCTTCTGGCAGCTTTGGGGATTTCTTGCATATCAGGTGTTAATGCGAATGTTGTAATACAACCAGAGAAAATACACAGCCACTGTCGTCTCTAATTATCCACACAACACACAAACAGCCTTGAGTTAATGAGATCTGAAAACATCACTCGTCAGAAATGTTCAATTGGCTTCGGCAATTTATTTTTATTATTTTAGACTGAAGGCTTCCAATGTATTAGTGTGTTGTTTCAAAACCTTACTAATATACTACAAGAAAAAGTAGGACTCAAGGTGGCAGTGTCTAAATTAGGAACCGTGGCCAACAAAAGCTATAAAAGTTTCAAGAACATCTCAAGAATATGATGTTACAGCTCTCTGACAGCATCAAGGCTCTCTGAGGGTTTTGTTACTGATTAAGACAGCCATCACTTATTTCCCAGTCCAGTCCAGTTAGACAGGACGGTGGAGAAATAACAGCCTTGTCAACTAGTTTAACATGGCTAACACAACACTTCAGAAGTTGCTTATTATATTCTTTTGTTCATCAAGAAACCTTTTTGTTTTCTTCCCCTTTTGTTCTGCTCTTTACCCTTTCAAAAACACACAGACCCCTGACTCATCAAACCACAAAGAAGGTCCGACTTCTTCCCCGTCCAAACCTACTTATAATTCATGCATAGGTGGCACACACACACACGCTGGCTAAACCCACACTCTGGTCACGCCTGTGTGTTTGCTGGCTTTGCTGCAAAATGACATTAGTTCCACAAAGAGAACATGACGTGTAGGAGGCAACCTGATCCCCTGTCCTTTTCTTTCTCCCTCACAAAGGAACAGTTTCATTTTATGTTGGTGACACACATCGAACAGCTCAGGTCAAACTGTGTGTGCATGCGCATGTATTGGTATTATACAGGTATTTATTTATTTGTGTCAAGTTCAGAACCCCCCACCCAAGCTACGTAAAAGCTGTGTAATGTAGCATAGGACAACATCTCTTATTTCCTTTGAACATAGCGTGTCTGCATTTGTGAATAGTGTTTGCACAGTGCGTTCTTAAAAGTAGCACACTGTTTGTTTTTAATGGACAATTGCTTTTGTGTTGTTACATATCTATCAATTGCAATTGTCCAAACTGTACAATAATGGAGAAGATTTCTTTTCATGCGTGCCTTGTTTCTTTCTCAGAACAGTGACCCAATTACTTTGAATAATCCATTGAAATCCGTGTTAACATACTGTATGAGTACATTAATTGAACGTTTCCTGGAAAGTTGTGGGGGAAATAGTATCTCCCATTAAAGTTCTTCTGTCAAGACTGGGACAAATGTTATCCAATGACAAATGGAAGGTAAAAGAGATTATTCAAGGTACTTTGCAGCGCTTTCAACCTGAAGGACTTCAAAGTAAAAAATACAGCAGGTGTAATATCAACAAAATGTTTGCACAATCCAACTGTTAATGATAAATGAAACCAAGTGGCCTACAGAGTGGAACAAAAGCTCGCTTTTTGTTTTTCTCTGTGGCAAACCTCGGCTCTTGGAAGTTGGCAGCGGTGGGCCGGTGCTCTGCTTGTGTGGGAAGGTGGATTCCCCAAAGCCGTGTCCCACCGCCACAGCATAACTCACTGTCAAAGTGAAGCGAGCAGTATTAAGGGCGGGCAGAGGGAGTGCTGTGTAAGGGTGGGGTCATTAGCTTACTTTAACCTTTGCTCTCTTTTGATTTTTTATAGAGAACGATGAGATGAAAAGGGCCTCCTTGGCTTCATTTATGACAGGTCTTAATGGACGGACACACACACAGACCCAGACGCTCAAAGAAACACGCATCTATGCATGTACACACTATTGACACCGTCTTGACCCTGGAATGTGGGAGAGGAATGTGAGGCAGTATCAGTTGAAGAGATCAGATTCTTGCTATGATCAAACGTCCTGTCTGAGAGTCCCGCTTTGTGTGTGTGTGTGAGTGACTTAAATGTGTGCGCGCTGTGCTACCTGTTTCTGTCATGACATCATCACACAAGCTTTTTCTAATAACAACGCTGCATAAAGGGAATGTTTTTTTTATTTTTTATTTTTTTCTCAGCCCTCAATTTAAGAAGAAGATCACAACATCAATCTTTCCCTGCCTTCTGTAACCAGCAACATAAGTCTTCCTGCGCTAAAGCAACAGTGATATGATTTATCAAACCGGACCGTGACGGCGAATACAAACCCGTGTGATAAACACAGATTGAAAGGATGGGAGCAAGGGAGCTGTAAACCGCTGCTAATATATTCCAAACAAAATCTTGTTTGAGCTAGTCTTCCAAACACCCCCCTCTCTTTTTTTTTTTCTTGCACACAAACACACAGCTGCTACCTATCAGCACCTCAGTCCCTCCAAGCCAGTAGCTGTTCCACTGTTTTGACTGTAACACTTCCTCTTCTTTCATTACTTTTCTTTTCCCCTCTGCTTGTGTGTTAGCGGCTAAGAGAGAGATCTGTCATCTTTGTTATGTTTTGTTTCTGTTCCACCTGTGCTAAGCTCCAGCTGCCATGTTTAGCGTTTCATGTTTCAGGTAAGTGTTGAAGTGGTAGGGGCAGAACGCAATGTACGGCACACCTCTTCTTTAAAAAAAAAAATAAAAAAAAAGGAAAGAAATTGTGAGTGTTTGTGTGGCCAGAGCATTGGCATGAGGGAGGACGTCTGGGTGAGATTTTAATTAAAGTTTGAGACAAAGAGGTCATAAGCCACACACCCCCTCTTCGACACACACCTTACACACAGACACACACAATGCACTGTTTTTCTCTTCCCCCTCCTCTCTCTCATTCCATCCCCTCAGCTTGATGACTTTTCCATGAAAGGCTTTTTCATTAATCCTACCTCAGGGAACCGGTGCTCTCCAACCTCACACACACACATACACAAAAACGCTCTTGCATGCACAAACACACACATGGACCTCCCTCTACGGGTCACTTTGATGTATCAACACACTTGCAGACTAAACACAAAATGAGGTTCCAGATCTTTATGCCCCCTAAAATGCAACATATACAAAGGCACGCACACGCTTAAGACACACAAACGTGCACACACGCAGGCTATTAATTAGTGTGTGCAAATAAACAGCATTAAGGAAAAGGGAAGCGGTAGCAGCTAAAAAAAAAAAATCAGACCGCGCTCTTTGGTCTCTGTGTGTTTTATTTCCCCCGCTGCTATTTGCCCGTCCATTTGTGTTAATATGTGTTTCAAATTCAGTTGCAGGGGAATTCATCTTCAAAGTTCAAGGCCTAAAAATACATTTCCTTCTTTTGTTAAGCACAGTTTGTTGCTCTATATGGCGTTGTTCTCCAAACACAAGGTCAGGGCCAGACATGCTGCTTTAGAAATTTTTTTTTTTCATTATTTGGCATTGCTACAAAGTTGACCAAGTATATAATTTTTATATAGTATTGTAGATTTTTAAGTGCAATAAATTGAATCAAGGCAGCATGCTGGGACGACTGCATATCAGAGAAACAGAGTAGCCTGAGTGTAAGATATGCACAGGACTACAGTCTATACAGTAGACTTGGGCCTATTGTCACTGGCCATTCAAAACAAATCCACAAAAATAGCACCAGGAAACAGGACAAGAATGTATTTTCACAAACGATTTTGGACCAATAGTGCTTTTTTACATATCCATAATCAATAAATATGACTAACACTTAGCTTAACAAACTCATGTTTCTTGTCAGCCAGGCCTATATGTGTTTAAAATTTGATAAATTACATATTTTTATTTGACCTTTTAAATCACAGGACTGGATTGCAGGCTTTTGGGCTTAGAAGTTAAACTTCCTGTCTGACAGTGATATCTTTAAATTGCAGATAAAACTTTTTGGGTCAATGACGGAGTCTAAGTTTAGTTGCTGCTTTGGCAAAAGTCATTGAGAGAAACCTGAATTTTCTTATTAGCACAGAGATATATTGAGATTGGGGACATAAATATGGCTGTAGCCCATGGGCTCCCACCTTCCTAGATCCGACCCTGCATGGAGCTCATGTTCAGAAATATTGGCGCATCTTTCAAACAGAGATGCTCAAGAGTCAACACAGCCAAATATAGCTGCTTTTCTCACAACACATATCACATGATCAATAACGGCCTCTGCGATTTTAAAGTCTTGTTTTTTCATTTTGCGATTTAATTGCAAATGCGATTAATTGTTCAGCCCTACAAACAGCAACCCAGCACAACTGAACAGCACACTGAACACAAGGCACTCTAATAAGGCTTGTGCTGAAAGAACCACCCATTTGTGTAAATCTGGTGCAGCTGTAGGTCTCAAATATTTCTTTACACATTTTTCACACTTTATATATATATTTTTTAATCAACACATAGTGTTGTAAGTTTGGTTGGGGTAATGGTAATATTTTGAAAACGTCACTGCAACTGTGTAACTGTATGAGATGCAAAAAGGTGTTGTGTGTTTTCCATCACTCACAAATATACACATACATAATCTCTTTACCGCATCCCTCCTCATATTCCCGCTGTTGTTGAATATGCCTAACCTGCCTGGTGTGTGTGCTGGTGTGTGCTGGTGTGTGTGCTGGTGTGTGCGTGATATCTGATGTCAGCTGTCACATCCCAGTCGGTCTGGGCCCATAATAAGAGACAATAATAACAACTCATTAAAACCGAGGGCAGGAACTGTGGAGCTCATCGGCTCATCAAATTAACCTTTGAACACTTCATACACACACGGAGTACGCTCATACACACACACACATACACACTACCTGTTTTTTCTCACGCAGTTAGTCACTACACAATCTTTCTCTCCTCTTTTTGTCTCTTTCCATCTTCACCCTCTCTCAGCCAGTGGGTGTGTCAACAGGGGATTGGTCCTTTCTGCTGGGTAATTGATGAATTATATGCAATATGCAAATGAGGCGCCATTAATCTCCTGACTGACAGCTTCGTTTATGGGGCCTTAATGACGGCTGGATTAGATTCTAATTAAAATCTGCTCAAAGACACCCCACGCTAGGAAGCTGCTTCTGCTACTGCTAGTCTATCTCCCCCTCTTTTTGTACACTTCCACGTTGTCTTTTTTTTCCTCATCGCCGTCAACAACTTTCCCTCACTCCCTCTTCCAAAATCACACACTTGAGTCGCACGCACTTCCCACAGACTCATGTTCTGCGTTGTCAGGCTGGTAGGAGTGGAGATGAGCTGTGCTGCTTGTCATTAAGCCTGATGTGGCCCGTGTCATTCCCCCTGTCAGGACATTCACACCGTTTAGTCAGAGCCGATGTGATGTCTGACAGCTTTTTACATACTTCCTCCAGGATTGATTGAGCGTGCCCGCCTCAATCAAACCATGTGAATCTGCTTGTAGTCGTTGGCTTTATTGGGAAAAATTGTGACATGGCGGGAAAAGGGAATGAATGAACAGGAGAGGTTAGGACAGAGTGGAAGGAGGAAGGCAAACACATTTAATAAGCAAACAAATGAATGAGTAAGCTGAACAGTAATGAGGTGCTTTATTGATGCCATAGGGAAACTCCTTTTTTGCTTGCTCGTATCCACAGGGAGGTCAGATTTGCAGTGCAGCAGCCTTCCTGGAGCCGGTCAGGTTTCAGTGTTTTTGCTTGAGCAGGATCAGAGGTTTATAAAGTGAAGGACAGTAGGTCTAATACCAGGCCGCCCATTTCGGTCTCAGCATGAGCATCAGGTATAAAAACGCTTAATGACTGTGAGCTGGTGTTGTTTTGCTTTTGCAGCTCAAGGCCCGGACGACCGCCCAAGAGGCTCCAGAGTGTGACCGAGGGCGGGACTCACCACATGCTGTCCCACAGTGGTCTGATGCATGCTGGGATCATGCCCCCTGCAGGTGACCACCCACTCATATACTGTACATACTGTATATACTGCACATACAATATCTGAACATACGGGATTAAAAGCATGAAGGTAAGCCGCTTCAGTGCAAATGTAACCTGTTGCATGTGGAATACACACACGTCTGGCTCTCTGCCCTAAGTCTACAGCAGTCACACAACCAACAGGTCAATGGAAGTCATTAGGAAGACGCAATTAAAGTGGTTGTCAAGATTTTAAATGAGACTTGATAACACATATTTGCCTAAATTAAAAAAAATCTTTTCAAAAAAATGTCTCTGTTCTCTCATCAGTCATTTTTTCACTCACAGCAGATGTGAATAATTTCCCTAAACTTTACAGCCAACTAAGCAGTCTAATCAGCAACAAACTATTCTTCTTTAAAAATGAATAGATCACCCATATCCTGAATACTGTAGGTACATGATGGGGCAGGTTTTACACTGATTTCCATGAAACTGCATCTTTTACTCATCGTCGATACAAGAGGTACAGGAAGGCGTAGTTCTGGGAGGTAACCTGCGTGGCTGATTAATAAAATTAGCATACATACTGCTGACGTGTAAGAAACGACTCATAACTTGCAAGCTTGGGTTTTTAAAGAAGTTGTATAAAGTGATCTGTTGCATCAATAACAAGAATCCCAAGACCTTTAAAACCTTTATGAATGAAATATAAAGTCTCAAGATGAAATAAAGTAAAAGTTTCCCCTTATTGTCTTAATTTGAGTTTTACATTTTGACTTTGTAGTAACATTCTTTCTCCCCCCGGTCGCTCTTCCTCGTCACAAACTGCAGTGTATTTGTGCACAAGTGGAGAGTCTGTCATGTTTTGTGTTTGTCGGCTCTGGTGTGTAACAAAAAGAGAAAGAGAGAAAAGTAATTGTTGGCACCTTACTGCTCTCAAAGTTGCCCTTGGCTTTGTGCTCTTCACTGCAACCTGATCTTTTCATTCCCCCGCCTCAAAAGAAGCCATTTTCTATTAGCCTCCGCTTCCTCTCACTGTTCAAAGGTGCTTGAGTGCGTGCATCTGCGTGTGTGTGTGCGTTCAAGAGCATCTTTCTCAGTGGGAAAAGAGTCTTTTTCCACCAAAGGAGAGGGCACGGCGGCAATGTCAGCGCTACTGATTAGAACTGGCCACATGAGAGGAGAGGAAGAGACAGGGAGAGGGAGGACATTTGGGCGTAAAAGGCAGGGAAAATCTTTGATGTGATCCTCCTTAGTCTCTCTTTCGCTTCCCGCTTACACACACGCTCACGCACACACAAGCGCAGTGACTTATGTCCTGCTGTGATGCTGACATTTGAAAAGGTAAAGTAAGGAGAGGGGATGGGCACGGCGCAGCAGAGAGGAGGTGAGAGGATGAGAAGAAAAGAAACAATTTGTTGTGGTTGTCGACGCCATGGACAGACGGGCCATTCTAATCCCAAAGCTATTGTGGCATAAAATAAAATAATAAAGAAAACACTGTGACAAATTTACAAATGTTTATGATCTCTCCACCATCAGGAAATTAAGAGAGTTTGTTTGCCTTTACCATGTGGCGTTTGCTCAAGAGCTCAGTTGGTCAAACTTTTATAATTCACTCTGTTTGTTCGTATTAGTTAAATTTTCTGTGGCAGGTGAGAGCTTTAAGGGTTGCACTCCAGGTCAAACTACCTTTGGTGGGTCAAGGCACAAATTAAAAAGTGTCTCAACCACCTACTACATTTTGTCACTCATTTAATTTAATGTAAAAGTGCAGAACCTCTATTAAAAACGATTTGGCGTCTAATGTGCAGTGGTTAAGAAGTGGTTTAGGACTGAAAGGCGGAGACTCTGCTGCTGCGTGCCACACTGTGCTGTGGGGTACGATGTCCCTGTGTGGGAGAGATGAATGTCTTGGCTTGTTCCTATCACTGCTGATTCGCTGGCAGACTAAATGGCCAGTGCAGCGGTGCAGTCAGAATGAATGGCCGGCCTCTGTCTTCCCATGACAACCTCCTGCCTACCCACTGCTCTAATCCTCCACCGGGGCCATTGATCTGCCTCTTATTGATCCCCTTTTTTTTTTTTTGCCTTTCCTTTCCTCTATTTTTTTTTTCTTTTTAATGTCCATCTTACTCTGCGTCTGTCCTTTTCAGATCTGTCTGCCCTGGCCAAAAAGATCAAGTTGGAAGCAATGGCCGGTTACCACAGTAACCAACACCATGGCGGGCCAAACGGAGAGAATGGTGATCACAACCCCGGATTAGGTGAGTCTCATCCACAAACACAACAAACACACGCCTATGGAAGGTATGACAGTCATACAGCACTCCCTGCGATTGTTGTCGGAACACAAGTGTGAGGCCAAGTCAATACAAGGAGCTGGCTGAAGCAGGTCAATTAAAACCAGGATGTGACATCTCCTCTGCTGCACACTTCCTGTCTAAAACAAAAACTATTTAAAGCCATGATTAAGTAAGTTATGTGTGTTAGGTTGTCCATAAAAATAAAAAAGTTATTGCATTGTTAGGTTTTTTCCATTTAAATAAAAAAGCGTCCATTTATCAATAGTTCACCACTTTCCTGCTGACAGCACTCAGCTCAAAGCACTTTGATCCCTAATGGACATGTAAATCTTTAACAGTTGAGTAATTTACCAAAGCAACTGGACCTTGTTGTTTGAAAAAACTGCAATAACCCTGAAATTACAGACCATGTTTCCAAAGTACAACCATCTTGTTATTATTATAAGGGTTTCATGCAATGTTTTTGAGGAAATAAAAACAAAAAACATAGCTTGCCATCTTTTCTCAAGCCTCCAAATCATTAGTACGTATTTGTCATCACTGTACAGAGCCCAGATGCTAAACAGGTCTGTTACTCATGTTCAACTAGACAGAAAGTAGTAATACAGAGTAATATGAGATCAGAATTTACAGGAAGACAATCTTGGCTTTGTAGAGTTTAATGTGCTCTCAATGTCAGTAAAAAGCCACTAATGGGTAGTGGAGTGAGAAGATGCCGCGCTGTCAAACTTTCAATTATCACTTTTCCAAAAACAGTCCCTGGAAGGCAAAGAATCACCTCATTTGGAAACAAAATCTCTTTGGCTTTTGGCGTAATGTTTGTAGTCATATGGTATGAAAAACTGTCCCCTTTACTGCACTGATCCTAGCCAGTGAAAGTAGAGCACTGTTAGGCAAAAGCAAGGGTACCGGGATGATAGAGAGATGAATAAGATGAGAGGCTGAAGCCAAATCAATAGTCTTCTCTCTAATTCACTATCCTGAATGCAAACGACAAATGCAGGACAATCGATGGTCGGAACGGACACATGCACACACGCACGCATACACAAGCGTACGCCCACACAAACAAATCGGACCCGCCACCCCCCCGTTATCGACAGGTTAAAGCGACATCAGTGTGTTTAGACAGATGACAGGGCTTATGGAGGTCTGCGTGGAATACACTATCAACCCTGGACACACATATACACACTCATTACATGTACAGCAAGGTTGGAATAAAAAGAGACTGTCCTTAGTTGAAGTTTCAACCAGTCTTAATGATGATGATTTTGGGTAATATGTAGATTGAAGTCAAAAGGCCAAATTTGATATAGCACATGGAATTTTTACTACAGCCACAGGACAGTGGCTGAAGCGACACATTTAAGGATGTCTTAAAATGTTTTTATTGATATTATATCTTTGTTATCTTTCTCTTATCTTACATTTTAACTGAACATATGTTTAGCAACTGTTATTGTCAA
This sequence comes from Perccottus glenii, assembly GCA_024416835.2. NCBI lineage: Eukaryota > Metazoa > Chordata > Actinopteri > Gobiiformes > Odontobutidae > Perccottus > Perccottus glenii. Next base: position 17,153,215 of record CM044552.2, on the reverse strand, counting down.
AAAATTGTCAAAAGTAATAATTTGCTTTCCTGTCTGCTTTCTGAAGTGAGGGCAAACTCCTCACTGTTCTGTGCACTAAACTGGCTTAATTCCCTACAATCCCACTTCAAAACATCCAAAGTATTGCTTTAAGCATTGTTTACCATTCTGTGTGCTCAGTTACAACTGTCTGCATCTGTATGCAGTTAGGTGGCATGGTTACCACCAGCTATTATAAACCTGTAAAGCTTAATCACTGTTAATGATAGAGTCAAGTGGAAACACACACACACACACACACACACACCGCACATGCATCAGCTACAAACACACATAGGCACAATGTGTTTTTTCCATACCGCCACCCACAGCCTTATGGGAAGGATAGGGCCTACCAGCGCTTTAACCACTACAAAGGCAATCTCAGATTACACACACGCACACACTCGCAAATGCTGAGTGTGACACCTTATGGGCTGGGGAAGAACGGGCAGCAGCCATTTCTGCATTTAACAAGATCTTCTGGGAAATTTACAGTAACTGTTTGTTTACAGTAATGGTTTGTTTGGATAAACATAAGAGAGACACTTTGACTTTTGATGTTTTTTAATGAAACATAAGAGAGAGTGATGGGAGGGCAGAGAAAGTGAAAAGTGGGGGTGAAGGGGGTATGGGGGTGAAGAGTTAAGAAGAAAGAGCAACGGCAAGAAAATGAAATTATAGGCAAGGCTGGTGGGAGGCGGTGACAAATGAAGCACTGGTTCCCAACCAAGGCTTAATATTTAGAGTTGGCTCCAAGTTGATTGTTGGAGCATCTGGTTATTTAGCTCCATTCACACAGATCTTTTGTTTGGATTGGTTTCTGCTCTGGGCAAGTGAGGGACTAATCTGCCAAATGCACAAAGCACCGCACATATGTCCAGCGAACCCAACTCATAAAGTCAACGGCTCTCCTTTTATTTCCAAGTTTTCTTTCTTTTTAATGTCTCTTTTTTTCCCTCTCTTTTATTTGTTTTATTTCATAATCTCCCTTCTTTGGATAGCCTTTTTTGTTTCCATCCACTCGTGCTATTATTTGTGACAATTGTGCGGAATAGAGTCCAAGATTTTTCCCTTTGTGTTTATAATTACCCGGCGTGCATTGCTGGCCCAGCACCAGGTCTGCCATCAGCTTCTTTTGTTCCACTTCCTCCCTGTGTTTCTTTTGTTTTTGTTTTTCCTTTTATTAAATGATAAATATTTATGTCATTTTCTCCCCCCTCTACAGGATTGTTTGTTTCATGAATAGAGGGACCGAAACAACCCACTAGGGTGCTGTTGAGAGGAAGGATTTTCTTTAAAGATAGTAGTTGCGTGTCTTAAAGAGAGGAGTGTGAACAACAGATTGTCCAAGATAATAAGAGTTTAGTTTGACTGAAAATCTGTTGGATTGTTGTCAAGAACTCCGGGGCACTGAAAAGTAAATCAGGTATTTGTGCCAGGTAGGAGAATCAAAAAAGTGACACTCCTACTATGGAACTTTTGAAGGTGCTCATTCAAATCACGCTTTGAAAAACTCTCACAGTATAATGTCTTCTTTTCTTCGCCTTTTATTTTATTACACATGCATAGCCACATATGTATTTTGCCTTCTCCTTTTGTGTTTTGGATAATGAGCATCATCACAGACAAATCATGTTGGAGCACAGTATCTGTTTTGTCATTTGAGAATCAACCTTTTATTTGAGCGCACACTACAGGGCCGAGCAGCAAAGGACTTGATGCTGCAATAGATAAACACAAACTGAACACTGACACTTGTTTTCGATTAAAGCTGTATGCGCTGCTTTGCTGTGGCCTGCTTTGACCTTTGCCACATGGGAAGTATTTGACTAACTCTTTCACATTTATGCTATTTTTTTTCTCCAGTTCTTGACCAACTACCCTTCATGATGATGTCACATCCTCTGATTCCTGCCAGCCTGGCGCCGGCCTCCGTTTCCATGGCAATGGGCCAGATGAACCGACTGAGCACTCTGGCCAGTATTGCCAACGTGGCACAGCTCCACGCCAAGCCCCCTGCCAGGGCTCCCACCTCCGTCATTAAGGTGAACTCAGACTCCCATCGGCCCAGAGGAGCTGACCACCAGCCTCAAGGCTTGGCTGGAAGTCTGGCTTTTTAAATGAACAAAAACTGACATATAAGAAAGACATTTATACAGATACTTTTGTGTAGGTGACATTCAAAGTTATGGCTAAAAAAACTAATCGTTCACTGATGAATATCCCTACAATACTATAATATAAGGATTTTGTTCCTTGACTTAAGGTCATTCTGACCAATATATTTCAATAATTTTTTTAAGATATTCTCTTTGCAAACAGATCAGTATGAAATTCTAGCTTCTAGTATAGTTATATTGGATTTTGCTTTCATTTATTAATTTTTTTATCATTTGGTAGTCACCACTGTGGAGAAAATTTTTCTGTGCAAAGTATTTTTCACTGCCAATAGAAGGAAGTCCGTCTCCGGATATTACTGGTTGTAATATTAACGATGCAGGCCATTGTTTTTAAGATGCATGGCCTATAAACCTAACAGCAAGGCAATGTTTATCTGTGTTATTGCCATGGATTTATAAAAAAACAAAAAAAAAACAATAAGAACAAAGTGCCTTGTCATAATGATTTCTTTAATTAAAGTTGTGAAGAAATCCGCTGATTTGAAAATACTGTAGTGTTCATTCTACAATCATTTGTGGTTTCACAGGAGCGCATGCGTGACAGCCCCTCCCCATCTCCCTCATTGGAGGAAGGTCAGATGTCATCCAATCACAGCAGCAGTATGTCAAGTTCACCGTGTCACACAGAACGCAATGCAGAAATCACACGTACGTCCTTACCTCATCTGCTCAAATGCAAGGGTCTGTTGGCTGTAGATTTTAAAATTTTAATTTTCCCTTCTTTCTTATACTTTCTAGTCTCTCTTCATGATGGGCTATCAACAGGTCACGGTGTTCAAGGCACCAGAGAGACAGACACATCGATGGATTACAGCAAAGAGAGCAAGAGGGGCCATGCTGACAGAGGTGAGATATCCAGCGCAGTCTAATGGACTATTAAGTTCTGTTCAACAAGTAAATTAGGCATATACTACAAGATTTATGTATGTTTTATAAACTGGAGGGTCATATAATTAAATGTAAATACCTTAGTGTGTCATTAATCTTTGTTGATTTGCATTACAGAGGGTAAGTAAGCTCTTGTTGTTTTCTGAAAATTTCTACAGGTGATTAATCATTTATGGATATTATTAATGAAGGAATGATTTTTCACCAGAAAATCAATGGCCCTAGATCAGTATGTGTCAATACAAGCATCTAGTCCCCTTAAACAAAAGTTTCTATTTTGATTTGAGACCCGTGTTCAGGTAGTATAGTATGTACACAGTTAGAAAACACACAGTTACAAGATAACCACTTTATGATACCTTTTGCAATATATGTTTACCCCAAATGGGATTTGGGAACCCACAGACTAGGAAGTGTTCTCAGGTCTGCCATAGTCTCACTAACACTGGATGTAGTGGTTGAGAAAGGGCTCTTAATAGGCTAAAGAGAGAGAGAAATATCTCAGTAACAGGTCGATAAGGATTCAGACTTCTCAGCCTCCTCTCCTCTTTCACTCCTCTTCGCTGTAGGTGTCCCCCCGGCACCCTGCTGCGAGCAAAGACAAATAATTCTGGAAAACAGGGCTCCATTAGACCAGGAAGCAGTGTTACATTAGTGAGCCATTTGCCGGGCCGCGGCCTAACGAGCCAGGCGGCCTCCCGTGCTCTCAGCTGGACCTCATCTGCATAACGACCACCTCCCTGTCGTTAGGGCCTGCGTTGCCACGGCACTGCAACGTCAGTTGTTTGGTTCTCTCTGTCAGGGAGGTTTGCATTAGCTTAATGAGGACTGCTCAAGGACAAACAGTCAGCAGAAATCTACAGCGCGAGAGAGGGAGCGAGGAGTTTGTATGTATATGCACGCGTGTGTGTAAATGTATTCTAGTACTGAATAGCATTATTCAGTAATCGAATCTAAAAATCACAAAGCACCGCAGGTAAAGTTTCAGATGCTGTCAGGTATCTGTGAACATATTGACAAAGCAGTGATGGCATCAACAACGTGAATGCCATGCATCACACACTGCATTTATGCAATTGATTTCTAATTGATTTCCCTGCATGCAAATGAAATACATGTACATTTGCCGGATTGCTTGCTTTTGTGTTTGACCTAGAACATTGCCGCACAGGTTCATTCTGGAGTTTCAAAGAGCACCTCGGCGCTGTCATTCTGTCAATCTGTTGTATGATAATCTTTAAGTGCATTTGTGTGTGTGAGGGAGTTTTGGCTGTGTGTGCTGTTTCAGTGGTCTTTGAACAACGTATCCATGCAGCAAAGATCAGAGGCCATCCCTGACACCTCACTCCCATTAACCAAACATCAGCAGAATTTTATTCTCTCTCTGTCTCTCTCCATTTCTCTCCCTCTCCCTTCCTCCTGCTCTCTTCCGCTGACTGGCAGTCTTCACATGGTGAAGTTCATTAGCCCTGGGGACGTGTGGAACAGGAATAAGAGAGGGGAAAAGAGAGACAAAGTTGGGAGAAAAGAGAAAAACAGACAGTGACCTTGGTTAGGGAGATGGGTAAATGATCAAACGAGCTGGCAGCTGTGTGTGTGTGTGCTCATGCCAAAGTGTGTGTGTGTGAATGTGAGGTAAAGTAGGCGTAAAACAGTAACTCAATAAAGGATCAGTCACTTCCAAGGAGCCTGGGGAGCCCACGCTGCTGACTGTGCAGTTTAACAGCTATGGATGTGTGTGTGTGTCTGTATGTGAGCCACAGGAGTGTAGTTGGATGCCCTCCGCTGAGCTCGCCAGCACCTGCTAATTACCTTTCTCTACAGAGCAATGCTTTTAGCAAGAAAGAGGGAGAAAGTGGAGGAGAGGGGGGGCATTGCCTCTCATCTGTGAAACACCTTGAATGTGACAGTTGCCAAGACATGAGGCCGAGTTAGAGAAAGGGAGGTGGGTGGATTTGGAGCAGAAGATGCTGTGGTCAGCTAAGTGGAGAAAACACTGTCATTTGTCACAGACAGAGAAAAGTGCCAGATATCAAATCGCACGTTCACACTTGTCTCTGCTCCAATAACCGCCGGACTCCCAGGACATCTTCGTCCTCAGTGGCTCGGATGACAGTGAGCGCATAAAGTGAGCAACTGCTTTGAGAAGAAAAAAAAAACAAGGAAAAATGGCTAATCTTCATCTGGCTTACCGGCACGAATCAAGAACACGCAGTTCTCAGGTTTACAAACAGATGGTCATCCATAATGCTGCTTCAAAGCAGTTTTTATGGGAGATGTCAAGCTGTGATGCATTATCAATAGGCAAAGTGCCATCTAATAAAGGCTAACCACATTTACAAAACCCCAAACCAGAAGTCTGGTGTTTGTTTTTGTACACGGACAGAACATGGACCAATTTGTGTTAACATCTATTTGCTCTGTGCTCAATGATGTGTATAACAGAAAATGCCTGAATGCAAAATCTTCAGTGCACTATCAAATAAAAAAATGTGTTGTTGTTGCATCATTAAACATTTTTTTCCAGAATTATTTACAAGTTTGCAGCAACACTAACAGGTACTTTAAGATTTGTTGGAAAAAGAAACCACTTATTTTTCAAAAATGTTTAGGCCCCCCCAATTTTTTTTTTTGTGTGATACTGCATATTAAAACCTACTTTACAAATGCACACAACGTCAAAGAAATATGTTACTAACTCAACTTTTTTTTACAATTGAATAAAAAATATTTTTATATATATATTTCTCACCTCAGTATGTTTCTGTGTTGTCACTCACGATTCTGTTTAGAAAAGACAGGACGGATGAGGAAGTAGACCTTTAAAACCGATTTAGCTGTGGGAATATTGACTAGCTTCTCTCCATGTGTCTTCTTCTATACCCTGCAGATAACAGCTCTTTGGCTGCTCACACAACCAGGGATGCCTGTGACAGACAAGTGTACCAGAAACCCCCATCAGGCAGGGAGGGCTGCGAGAGGCTTTCTTACCCTGCGGGACAGAAGCTCCCAGCAGGTCTCCACCACGCTCCCTTCATCTTCCCGGAAGGCTTGTCCTCCATAGAGACCCTGCTCACGAACATCCAGGTGAGGCTCTAATGGGGCTTTATTTTTATTATACTCATGACATGAATAGGAAAACACTCTCTGGGATTTCCTAAATGGTAAATAGTAAACCAGGCAGAAATTTGGGATATGCCGTAATTGGGCTGGGCGTGTGCTGACCTGCTTCACAAATTGTTTATGTTTTTGTTTTGTGGAGATACAGTGAAAGTAGTCTTTTATATCTCTTTTGGAGGGGTAAGTTTTGTTTATGTTATAGAAGCACACTTCTTAAATGTTATCATATGAACATGCACAATATCCCTTTTGCAAAAGACTACTTGAACCAACAAATATTATGTTATTCTAAGTGCTTTGAATCTTAACGTATCTGGTCAATTAGATGATGCAAAAGCAAAGAGGTAAATAATTTAGCATTACGATTAAATAAAACATTTATATTCTTCTATTGTGAATGCAATATTCTACAGCATCATTGGCACCTGATATCTTGCATGCCAGCGTTATTTTTTCCATCATGAATAGTTTAATGACTTTTATTAAATCTCATTGCATTTAAAAATGAATAGCCTTCGACATGCACCTTGTCCACACCCCGCCTGGGTTCAGCGTGTAACCTGTTGACGTGTGTCTGACTGTGTGTCTCCAAGCAGGGTCTGCTGAGGGTTGCCATAGAGAACGCCCGGGCGCAGGAGAAGCAGGACCAGCTGGAGAGGACAGAGCTGAAGCTGGAGCTGGTCCGGGAGAGAGAGCTCAGAGAGACCCTGGAGAGACAGCTGAGTGTGGAGCAGAAAAACAGAGGTACACATAGTGGAAATGTTAGATTGGAATTCATTTTAGGTGTTGATTGCATTGTTGGTTTTGTTTCTCTCTTTTTTTTTTCTCATATTCAACACTAACCCACAGCATTAAATTTCTCCTCATGGGTGTGGACTTCTATACTCCCTGACATTGTATTGATTTTCACATAAAACTCTGACACTTTTGCTGTATTGCTTCACCTAATCCACCACCAAGCTGCAAGGACTTCTAAAAGCTTGAAAATCAGATAAGGAAGTGAAGACACCTACTGTATATTATCCCTGAAAGGCTTCTTCAGAGGCCAATTAGACTAAAGTTGGCAGCGTGATACAAACTAAATCAAGTTTGTGTGTATTGCAATGGGTGTTTTGTAATGTACAATGTAAGTATAGGGTACGGTAAAGGTTTATGTAAAAATAAACCCATAATGGTTGCCCGTCATATGACATACATGTGTTGTATGTATAGTGCCATAAAAAGATAAAAAATAATTAATTGAGACGTGTGACAAACAAACCATTGTACTAGACAATGTTTATTTTGGAAATAGATAAGATAAGCGTTAAACATTTGGTTAGAAATGAAAAATGACACCATACAAACTGAACTATAAGTATAAACATCCTCTTTGTACACACTTTAAATAACTAGTGAGTAAGTTTCTCTTTTAAATTTAGGCGGCATTGGAAATGTTTGTTTTTTTTCAAACCCCCTCAACAATGGCACTTTATCCATGTGTTCGATATATAAAAGAATACCATGTAGACTATGATTATTGTAAGATCTCACAATTAACCTTCTAATTTCCAATAAAAAAGGATCCAGCAACTAAATAACAAAAGTAATCAGGGGGATTCAGAGATATATGTCAAACCAGTTTATATCCCGGTACAAATATTAGTAGATGTTAGTAAATCTCTTTCTATTTGCTTTCTCTCTCCAGTCCTAATCCAAAAACGCCTGAAGAAGGAAAAGAGGAGTAAGAGGAGGCTACAAGAAGCTTTGGAAGAAGAGGTCAAACTCCGGGATCAGGCCGAGCACAGCCTGCTCCACACCGCCTCCACACACTCAGGTACACATATCCCGGACGCTCCCAGTAAACACATCAAGACTTATTTGTTTCAGCTGCGACTCAAGGCGCTTGAGTGTAATTCTCATTTTCATATTAAATGTCACCATGCCTTCAGTACAACACAGGCTCGACTGTCCATTAGCCTCTAATTAAGTGTCTTTATGAATTAATGACCAAACTACAGGCCATCAATCATCAGCGGCCCCTCTTCGTGCAGAGTCTGTGACCCTGGACGTGGAAGGGAGCAAACATGATGACAACAGGCTGGACACTAAGGCGACAGTACAAGGTACAGTCTGGCTCCCAAACAACCCCAAGCAAACTCACTTACTTTAAAATGCTTTTATTTGGTATCTCAAGCTGCTGTCCCTGCAAAATGCACTTTGTCCTCCAATTCAGTTTAGAGCAAAATAAAACAAAGAGGGTAAAGAGACCCATTTCTCGTTTTTATGAATGTGCCCAGGGAGATCATAAAACTGGACTTTAAAAGATTAGACATTAGCTAAAATTGTGGTTCTGGCAGATTTCTAAAAGCAATGAGCTTTCACCCTCCTCTAAACTTGTGGGAATAATTGACTTATTAACCATGCTTTTCTGAATTTGGGGCCAGCTCAGGTTGATCAGATTTTTTTCTCTAAATCTAGGGAATAAACTGTGATTATATCTCTTAGTGGCCCTTTTATTTGGCTTCAATCAACTGGGCTCTAACACATTTTATTATTTCACCTGCTCTCTGCATTTGATGCTTAACTGACCAGTGTACTGGAAGGGTTTTCAAAGATTTCACAGGGAGACCGCACCTTAGAAATTGACCAAAATTAAATGAAGCGTTAGGTAGTTCACTGAGGCTGCTGCTTTAATGGAGACAGGCATTTAATATATTTATTTCTGCCAGCATTATTGTCTTCCTGATGATAGATTAATGAGAAAATCCCACATGTAACAACATTTAATAGACAAAAATAGAAATGCACATGATCTCTAGTCTGTTTTCATTAAATGAGTGCATGGTACAACCCCTCCTCTGCTCTGCACCGCAACAGGACCACCGTACCAGAGAGCTAGCTTGTTCAAAGGCAATTTTTAATTGAATGTCAGTGAAGCAAGAAAAGAACTGGCCACTAATTAACGGCTGTCTTAATTGTCCTCATGACGAGTTTGTTTGGACATCATTTGCATAATTAACACCCAGTAATAAATCATTTAAAGGGGGATTGTCTGTCAGACAGCAGGGCAGGAAGCAATTCCTTTGTGTCAGGAAGTTTTATCGGAAAAAAACATGGATCTGAGCCCAAAAACAATTTCCAATTCTTTACTTAATAATGATCTTTTATAATGATCTTTGATGCAACCAGGTCAACTACTCAAACTACTGTTTTTTATATCCAAAAAAACTGGACTTTGTTGATGTGAATGTCTTTGTGTTTCAGAGGGCAGAGTGTTTCTCCAGACTACTGGAATGTACTGAACGTAACATTTATCAACTGAGAGGACGACGGAAAAGAAGATCAGATCTTTTATTGGACATACCGCTGACAGACATTTTGTGACGTAACAGATTTCTCGCATCCATGAGAGGACACCCCTACATTTCAAGGGTGACATTTCCTGTTGTCTTTCTTCTTTAATTTATTACATTTATCACTGGAACTCAACCGTAGTACTTTACTCTGATGTGTTTGACTGTGTTTCTTTCAATCAAGCTTTTTGACCCTACAGTAGATAAGGATGAACATAGTTGTTTTTGTCAATGCTGTTAATCTGGACACAAGTGATGAATAACTTGTAACAGAGTTGTGTACATATATAGTCATCATTTTTTGTTATTATCAAAAATATAATGGCATGTTGTACAGTCGGTAAATGACTTGTATTGTGAATGTTATGCAGTAGTGCAGTTTGACAATACAAACAATACAAATGCTTTTTATGAATATGTGTCTGTGCTTTTTGATTTATCCTACAAAAGTTCAGTTTCATTCCGAGTATGAGACAAGGAGGCGTTGTTTATGCGCATAGTCTCTACGTATTTGTGAGTGTAGCGAGAGATGTGTCATTGATTCTAGCTGCATCTCCAAAGCACACACGTAAGTATTGACACACAGACAGGGACGAGTCCAGAAGGGTCACATACTGGATGTCCTTTAGTGAAACATGTTGACTATGCACTATCTCTGTCTTTGTGATGAGCTTTTTCGCTATGTGTGACCCCTGAGGAGAAATTTAGAAACAGCTATATGCAATTGTTTTTGTTTAAGAGAAAACTTTACCAAACGTCTTAAACCACTAACCACTTTATACTACATTTCCTATACAAGGCATTTAATATCAGCAAAACGAAACTGTGTAAATAGTGTTTCAAAGTTACGACACTTTGTGCTGATGTAATGCAACAAATACCAAAGAGGTTACCCTTAAGGAATATTAAGCTTTCTAATGCCCCTATTGGAGTTGTATAGGCAGATTTTAATGCTTGTCTGAACGTGCAATGTGCCATTTCCTGGACACTGGCAGATAAGCTATGATGCCGGAATAAAACAATACCTCTGTTGCAAGCAATTCTTCCTGAATTCCGAATGGCTGACACCTGAATAGCAATGATTCACATAAATAAATGTGAGAATGAGTCATCAGCTTTTCAGATGACCACCTCAGAGACTGTCCTGACTAAAAAGGTTTGCGACTTCATTCAGCACTGCGCTACTCTTTCACGCTCTCTCGTATCTCTTTTTCTCTTGTCACGCACACACATTTCCCTCACAATTCACAGAGTTGTATTGTCCTGCCGAGCGATGTGTAATGGAAAAGATAAATGGAGGATAAAGCTAAGGTGACAGGACTGAGCATGCATGTGTGTATGTGCATTTGTGTGAACCCATATGTGTGTACTGCACAACAGACCAGCAAACCATCTGCTCATCTCCTCTTAATGAACAAAGCAAACAGCAGGAGTCAAGGCTGTCTCCAAATCTGGAGTCTCTTTATTGGTAAGCACACACGCACACACACATATACACACATCTTTGTGCTGTTTAATCTGATTATCTTTGATTGAGAACAGGGGCATTGCAACCTTTTTAGACCTTACTCCTACATCAGTGACAGAGAAGGTCTGAAACACAATTAGCAAGCTGTTCCTAAGTTCTGCTTTGCAGTCACATCTGACCACTGGCAGCCAAATAGACCTAATGGCTGGGAACTAACCAATGGGAACTAACACAGCAATGCATCTGTACATGATGAGGAAAAGCAACGCTATTAAACAGCTGTTCACTCAATTTTTTCAAATGTACTTGGTTGTAACATAAGCCTTGAATCAACACGAAGGTATACACATGGTTTGATGTGACGAAAAATGGCAGCTTGTTGTGTCTCTGAAAGCACGGTCTCTGAAAAAAGAAGTATGGACATTGACGAGATAAGACAATGTGTGCATAATATAAACTATAGAAGAATCCATTCATCTGGACTTTGTATAGTCATTCTGCTCAAGGTCCAAGGGATAATTAACACAGGCGCTCTCTTAAAAAAAGTTTAACTCATTGATTTAATTCACATAAAGAAATTAGTATTATCTATGTGCCTACCCAACATATATTTACAAAGACATTCAGATTTAAAAACATTTGATGTCAAATTATTTACAATTTGTTTAATATTTTGGGACTGGAGTCTAATAATATTAAAAGTATGTCAAAAGAAACCTCCTTTCTGTCTGGCATTATTAGTCACAAAATCCCAGCTTCAGGAGAGATGTGTGTTAGTTCAGTGCTAACCAAGGATGCTGATCTCACTGGGGTGTTAAGTGAAATGTAATGGTCACTCAGCCAAAAGTGACAGATATTTAACCCCACTTTGACATCCTCAATGCATTGATATTATTTGGCTAAGATATTTGTTTTCAGTAAGGAGAAAAGTTTATATTGTTTTTATTTTTATTTTTTACTGCTTCTGCTTGGTAATTAAAGTTTCTACAAAAAAGGGTTCTCCCCATTAGATGTCAGAAACTTAGGGAATTTAGGCTAAAGTGAAAGTTACATAGTGTTTTAAGTCTTGTTCTAAGCACCTTTCAGGTTTATCCTTTATAATAATAATAATAATTAATAATATATAATAAAATGATAACATAATTTTTAGAATAAACCAAATCAGCGTTCGATAAGGAAACATCTGTGTTGTATTAGTAGAGTAACAGCGCCCTCAAGAGGTCAGAGGTTCAGTTTCCTTCATAACTTAATACATTTTGGCCTTACCAGGCTTCCTTAGCAGATTCCCTTTGACCTCTTACTTGTCACAGCCACAGCATGGATTCTCTGTGTTTTAGTATTAGGTTTGATTTAATGTAAGATCAATGCTTATTCGATCGATTCTGTAACTCCTTTACACACCATGTTTACCACCACTGGCTCCCGGGGCCTCTGTAAGTACTCTGATCTGAAGCTATTCAGTTCCAGTGACAGCGGCTAGCTTACCTGTTAGCATTCATTGTTCATTTATTTAGAGAAGACCGTTGTTTACATATTGTAGTTGCTTTAAGATATGTAACCTATAAATTTATTTTCTTTATTTTAGAAGGTTCTATGATTCTATAATTGGGGCCAAAAATAGTATTCTTTCGTGAAGCACGGTTAGGTTGTGGTGTGTCAAAGACAATTAATACCTCTATGTAACGTCTATTTGGTGACACGCTATCTATTGCAAAAGGAACGAATTAAAGGTATTTTTGCCTAAACTGTGCTGTCTCATTGTATGTTTCAGACAAAGCTCCTTTATCTAAAGGCCTGCTGCTGGTGCTCAATGGGCTGACTGTGATACTAACTCTGCTGCCACAGTACCAACACCTATTTGTGTACAACCTTCAGGATGTCAGTCAGCAGCACCAGGTTAGTCACTGTCACGGGCTCTGTCTTTGAGAGATGATGCACAGATAATGCCAAAGCAGGACATTTTTAATCTGTATGGGAACAGGTGTTGTACTTGTATATTCATTCATTTTTTAAAGTTTATTTTTGAATAATTTGCTGTCTTGTATCATGTAGCTTTGGAGGCTGCTATGTGGAAGAATTGTGTGCCTTGATATCAAAGACTCCTTTTGTAGCAGTCTGCTCATCTACAACTTTCGTATCTTTGAGAGGAGGTTTGGCACCCGGAAGTTTGCTGTAAGTGCAAATGTGTTTTTTAATGTAAAAAAATAAAGGAAATAATATATATATTGTTTGCCATTTTTGGTGGTTAGCTATTTAAAGTTTTCTATAATTTGTCTAACCACTATTTAATATATATATATATTTTTAAATGCAGTCTTTCCTGTTGGCAACTTGGTTTCTCTCTGCTTTGGTGGACTTCTTGCTGGCACAGGCGTTTCAGTTTCTCTTTGACTATGAAGTGGAGGAACTGCCAGCAGGACTGTGAGTTTTAATTTTAAGTCTCATTTATAATAATATAAGTGGTATAACTTGTCTTTTATTAAGTAACCTCTGAACCATTCTGAACTGAATCAACATGTAGCTGCTGTTTATGGAGCTGTTACGTGTTTTGATGCATGCTCAGAGCTTCCAATTTTCCCTGAAACTATTAGACAGTGGGCTATGTGCTTATAGAACATTGCAAGTTGGAGGCAACATAGTGTATGGCTTGACACAGTCCTAAAACTGTCAAGAATTAAATGGTGGGGTTCATAGTTCAAATTTACAGTTTTTTTTTATTCAGTTTTCACAGTTGTGAAAAGTGATTAAAAAAATCTACACTTGAAAGGGTAAATTTTATTTTAAAAATGTGTTTTCTTTCACAGAAATGTGTTCTCCTTCACAGGCTTGCTCCAGTCTTCTCTCTTTTTGTGCCTTTCTACCTGTCAATCCCTAGAATGCCTGTGACCCAGATCCTGGGTCAAATTGACATCACTAATAAGTCACTTGTGTACATTGTTGGCTTGCAGGTGGGCCCATTTATAATATGTTTTTTATTCATTTTTTTAGGCTCTCTGTTAGTTATTTAAAATTTTGTCTTTGTCTTTTCTATGACCCAGCTACTAACTTCCAGTCCCTTTATGTGGCTTCTTGCTCTCAGTGGATTAGTAAGGAATCAAATCCATACTGTAACAAAATGCTCATGTATATAGTGAAACAACTTTCTTTTCTTAAACATGGATAACATTTATGTATATCTTTCTTTCAGATATCAGGTTCTTTGTACCACTGCAATTTTCTTAAAATGCAAAAGCTTGTATTTGTGCCTGCATGGGTTTCTCATTTGGGCCGTTACATCCTAGAGCCTGTTTTTTCAAGTAAGTGCAATTGTTAATAAACATAAACCACATGCAAAACCATGAAGGATGTTTCCCATTTTTGAGAGGCTCTTGCCAGACACTTTAATAATTTTTATTTAGCCTGGATTAAGCAGTTGACACATACATTTCAGTGTATGCTAGAGTTCTGTATAGCCATCCTGATTTAAAAGAGACAAACTAACTTGCTTGTTCATCCATTGTTAGCTGTGTTAACCAGTATATAGAAAACTTAAGTTAACTCTTTTAGATGATGTAATCTAAATATAACAACATAATTAAAATTATTTGCATGAGGAATGTACAACATGTATTGTATTGTTACTTACTCCCTATCAATTTATTTTAAACATGTTTTTAAGGCTCCCAACCCACCAATGAAACGCCATTAGGAATGGGTGCTACACTGGACATCCAAAGGCAACAGAGGATGGACACGTTCGACCAACAGCTTCTGCTTGCCCAGTACAATGAGGCCCGGAGGAATGCTAGACCTCAGCCCCAGGTGATGTACACGGCACACTTTCTCACACGTCCATTTAAAGCTATATATTTTCTGTTTTGTGATGATCTCTTCCTTTTTGCTTGTGTGCAGGCTGGTTTATTACAGTGGACTAGGTTGTTCCCCTCTCTGAGGCACAGAGGACAAAACCATCCCACAGCGCAGCCTCAGCCCCAGGGTCAGCCCCAGGGTCAGACACATGCCTCCCCACAACCACCGCTATTGGACAACTCTCCCGCTTCAGAAGAACAGGTGTTAATATACTGATTTACTACTTTATTTTCTGTAACATATATAAATAGACTGTTTAAAACCGACTGCCAGTCTCATGTAGATTATAATCTATCTCGTAATTTTTAATTTGGCTAAATATTAGGGCCGGGACTTTAACATATTAATTAAGATTAATTACGCAAAAAATAACTAACATAATTTTAACCACACTTATTTTTGCACCGCGTAAAGTTTTTCAATGAATGAGTTTCGACGGACCGATTATACTGGAGCACCAACTAGCTTTCTTGACTTCCGACAACAACAAACCACAGTCAACATGAACGAAGAAGCTGACGAGACCGCTTTGCTTGGCCCCGTGGATGGGAAATTTTGATTTAAAAAACAAAAGGATGGAAGCGTCGACAAGAGCATGGTTATGTGCAAGCTATGCAACAAGGAATTTGCGCATCACCGCGAGCCTCAAATATCACCTCAACGCAAAACATATAGGAGTTAGCGTGGACGTTAGCCCGACTCCGAGTAGAGTTACAAGGACCCACACCCAACCCACACTCCACCAGATGACTGGTTTCAGAACAAGGGTAACTAAGGCCTGGCTCACTGGATTGCACTCGACTGCAGACCACTTGTAGTGGTAGAAGATAAGCTTATGTATTCAGTAATTATTCAATGATATACTAAAAATCCATGTTAAAAATTACTTCTCACTGATCTCAGGTCAAATATTTACATGCAATTAAAATGCGATTAATTAATTACAAAGTTCATTCATTCATTCATATACTACCGCTTTGTCCCGTTAGGGGTCGCGGGTGACTGGAGCCTATCCCAGCAGCTTTGGGCCTGAGGCGGAGTACACCCTGGACAGTGGCCAGTTAGTCGCAGGGCTGACATTTAGACATAGACAATGACAGACAACCATTCACTCTCACATTCATTCACTAGGGACACTTTAGAGTTGCCAGTTAACCTATACATGCATGTCTTTGGACGGTGGGAGGAAGCCGGAGTACCCGGAGAGAACCCACAGTAACACGTGGAGGACATGCAGACTCCTCACAGAAAGACCGGAGTCGGCCGAGAATGTTTTGGGTCGGCCGGGTTTTGAACTCACGACCTTCTTGCTGTGAGGCAGGAGTGCTAACCACTCTGCCACGTGCACCCCTAATTACAAAGTCTCTAATTAATTAGATTATTTTTCTTAATCGAGTCCCGGATTTGATGTCTGATCTCTGAAGCTAGATTATTAATACATTTAGAAATTAGTTTTAGGAAAAAGTACTTTATACAATTTCCATATCTTAATAAGTTGTCTTTTTCTAAAATTTGACTTTTCTAAAATTTGACTTTTTCTAAAATTTGACAATAGTGATATCTCATGGGCTTTTAGTCCATCACTTTTGAGGCCTGTTTATAAAGAGAACACCGTTCTTAGCTGATTGATTAGCCTGGCCCGGACAGTGATACAGTACGAGAAATGGGATAAGATTATTGCACAGAAGTTTTTAGCAGCATTTAAGGACAAACAGGGTCTTGTAAGACAAAAGCAGTTCAAATTAGTCATAATAGTCTTTGTTATTTTCTTTATATGGGCTAGAACTATATAGAAGTATGTTACTATTTTGTGAAAATTTCAATACAAGTCTTGCAAAATCTGTTTTATTTAAGCCAAAGATAATATCAGGAACATTTCAAATTCTAACTTTTGGAAAATATGTTCTCAGTGGTAACCAAGGGGATGCTCATGCTTACTATTCTGTAACCAGTGCTCTTTGTCACTTTGTAGGTTGCAAGATTAGTGGAAATGGGCTTTTCCAGGATTGATGCCCTTGAAGCCCTGAGAGCTTCAAACAATGATATCAACATGGCAACCAATTTCCTCCTGCAGCACTGAGAGTTCAGTGAGCACAGAAAAGATAGATGTGGATTAGGACTGAGGGAAATCAGGAAGAGAAGAGAAGCTTAGCAGGAAGCAAAGACAATGATCTACAGATAATCGGAGGGTTGTGTCACTGCTTCACGACGACTTCATCTAGCCCGAGTCCTGTGGAATGCTGATGATGAAAACTTTGGAAACACAAACCAGAAGACATTTGTCTGATAGCTTGTTGATGCTGTTTGTGATACATTAAAGTAGTCATAGCTCAACTGAAATGGCTCAAAGCAGTACGGACAGAATCCGACTACAGAAGATATTGAAGCAAATCTTTTAAAGTTGTGTTAAATCCTAAGATCTGTCTCTAGCAAAAAGAGATTTAAAGAAGGTGACGCAAAAGCACACAAAGCAGCTGAGGTTTCACCCGCATTTTAAGTGGATGTATATAAGTGAAGGTTTTTCATTTTTCTTGTTCATCTACTTCTATAAAGGCTGCAGTGCTGCAAATCTCTGTTTTGACTCAGAGATTAAATGTGATCTAGAAAATGATTAATGGGCTACTGCACAGTAAAACAGATGAAGATTTGCACTGCTTATGTTTTCAGACTTACACATTTAATTGGTGACAATCTTAAACTTAAAAGTATTTGATTGTGAGTTAAAGAAAAAAAAATACTGATTTTCACACATCTGTGTATGCTGGAAGGCTTAGAAGTAGCAGGGCTTATGGCTTGAAAATGTTTAAACTAAACAAGCCTGACAACTGTACTGGTCAAACCTTTGAAAGCCAGATTGGCTCTTGTTTGACATTAGTCCATAGCTCTCATTTATAGGGAGTCGTGTTGCTTGGCAACCACCTTGCATTAGTTTGGCTATCTCAGGGTTTCCCAGGTGACTTATTTTAATTACACTCTACATAAATCATATTTATGGACATTAGATGCATACAAGGTCTGTGTTTCACCCACCAGCCCTCAACCATTTATCCTTGTCTTTATGCACACACTCGTTTTATTTATTATATCCTAATCCTAATTCTGGCAATAGTCTGTCAAGTCTTATATGTCAGATATTTCTTATGCAAAGATATGACAAGTGGTACTTTATACATGTAAGACTGTCCAAATGCCACCGTGTATTGATGTCAAAGACAAATGCTAGTTTTTTTTTTTTTGTGCATAATATCGAGTTGCGTCTGTTTCTGGTGCGTATGTATTTTAAGAGTGTTCATTCCTGAAGAGGTAGTTGCATGGACAACATTTTTGATGGTTATGAGTCCTTGATCTGTGGAATAAATTAATAGATAATTCATTTTCCAAAGCCTTTGTTTGTGAGTTTGTAGAAGTAAAGATGAGGAGGTTGCTGGTTAACGTGGTTGAGACCACATTTGCACATACAAACAATAAACCCGTTTAAAAATGACTTGTTAAATCATAATAGCCATAAAGAACAAATTATTTTTGAATATGTATAGCTTGAGACTACACCCTAAAATAACCAGTCCCACCAGGATAAGAACAGTGAGTGTCACTCTTATTGATAATATATATTATTATTTACCTAACAGAAAATAAAACCGTGAACTCAGTGATATCAGTGACCATTTGCCAGTTTTTACAATTTCTGATGGTAACTACCAATATAAGAACCAAGACTAAAACATTTTATTAAAGAGAATAAGGAAATCTTTATCTCTGAATGCGCTTAAAAATGAACTACTGAATCAAGGCTGGGATGAAATATACAGCAATAATGGTATTGTTGATGCTGCATATGTATGAAGTATTCTTGAGGATATTTAAATCCTTATATGGTAAGTACTGTCCTTTTAAAACAATATATTCAGAAAACAAAATATAAAAGTTTTCCATGAATTGCAAAATGCCTGCAAAAGAATATTACATTTTATAGGGACTTCATTAATGAGAACCTCAGATGCATAAAATAAATCCAAAAAATATAAAAATAATTTGGCAAATATTATACAGTATTATAATAAATTATTCGAGAAAAACCTAAATAATGTACAGGGAATATGGAGTATACTGAACCTTGTAATACAAAAAGGTACAGGACAAATGATTTATCCAAAATATTTCAAAGATAATTAAGAAAAAAACTATGATATGAATGATCTAGTTAATGCGTTAAAATATTTTTTTGTTAATACTGGACCCAAATTAGCAGAAGAAATATCTAATGGGCATCTTTCTATTTTTAATAATGATGTATGGATTATTAGGAATCCAAAGTCAATGTTTCTCTCAGCAGTGAACACAAGGGAAATTATTGATTTTGTTCAGAAATGTCAAATTAAAATGTCTACAGACTGTGATGAAATTGACATGAATACTGTAAAATGTATATTTGTAACCGCAAAAGTCATTCCTCTCTTCTAACTATAGACCTATCTCTCAGTTGCCACAATTCTCAAAACTCTGATGCAAGATTAGATAAATTTATACTGTGGATAACACAAACTTCTTTCAGACGGTCAGTATGACTTCAGAAGAAACCAATCAACAGCACTAGCAATTGACACAAGATAGATAGAATCACAAACTCTATTGACCTAAAAAGAAACACTATTGGGATATTAATTGATCTTAAAAAAGCATTTGACATCATTACTCATGAGATTTTAATCAATATTATTAGGTATTAGAGGCATACCATAGGGTAAAAAATTATTTAAGTAACATACAACTATTTGAGAAGATGAGTACTGCTATGCTAACATGCTTGAACATTACTTGTGGCGTCCCCCAGGGGTCAGTGCTGGGCCCTAAATTGTTTAATTTGAAAATACTGAATGAACAGTAAGACCTTGTTTTGTTTGCCGATGATACAAATCTCTTTTGTTCCGGGGACAGCTTGAACCAGTTATTGGGAAATGTTAATGCAGAAATGAAAAAAATAATATTATGGTTTGATTATAAATTATCACTAAATTTGAATAAAAACAAAAGTATTTTTATTTGGTAGAAGTGGTGCTTATACAAATGCAAAGGTTCAGATGGAAGGAATGACCATTGAAAGGGTGTACAACATTACATTTCTTGGTGTCATAATTTATGTTAAAATTACATAAAATATGTTCAAAGCAAACTATTTTTGTATTGTTCTTTATTTTGACCTTATTTAAGTTACTTTGCTGAAATCTGGGGCAATACAGAAATTCATTACATTCAGTAATTTGTCTTAAATAAATATATATATACTATGCCAAAATAATCATACATTTTTCAATACATTTTTGTGACCAAGACAGCAACTATAACTTAAGTTTTTGCATTTCAGTTTCTGGTGTTAAACAATAGAATAAATTAAACACAGATTTCAAGCAATGTTCAAACATAAATCTGTTTATGTTTGAAAATATAAAGAAAATATTTATGGAATACACAAAGAAAGGGTGTATTTGATGATTATATGTGCCTATTTTCATGTTTCTCTTTATAAATGTTTTTGTTAAAATTATGAATACATACAACTCCTAAATTGTAAACTACACTAACAGGAAGTTACAGTATACAATAATAAATTAGACAAAGAAAAAAGGGTGGGATTCAATAAGTTCCCACTCCTTTTCAAACATGTGTACTGGCTATTTATTATAATACTTCCTGTATACATGTTTGACAACGTACAATTACTGACAAAACAGAACTATACATTTCTGGATGAAATGTCAACAATATACCAAATTATTTTTTGGCACCTTGT
The DNA here is from genome assembly GCA_024416835.2 of Perccottus glenii. NCBI lineage: Eukaryota > Metazoa > Chordata > Actinopteri > Gobiiformes > Odontobutidae > Perccottus > Perccottus glenii. Next base: position 17,132,566 of record CM044552.2, on the reverse strand, counting down.
TGACACGGTTGAGAATTTAAGAAACACTTAAAGATTTACCAAAATATAAAAAAAAATCAAATTAGACGTGCATAATATTACTTTGTTGGTTTCTTGTTGATATAATTGTCAAACATACAAACATTATTTTTTTCTCAAAACATTCTGTACTGTAATTCTATATTAGGGTGACCATATGTCCCTATTTAACGGGGACTTTCCCACTTTCACTCTTACTGTCCCAGGTCCCAACAAATATATGTAAAAAACTAATATGTCCTGGTTTTAAACAGACCCTGCCCCTATTTTAACAAACACTACATCAAACTTCCAAACAGTTATTCATAGACTTTTTACTTTTTGTCATTAAAAGGACCTTTTCAAGACATTATCTTTTCAAAGACTCATTGTTCACGCAACAATGCTATCCTTGTTTTGTGTTTTCTGTTCAACAAATAAATTACCATTGTTTTAAAACAAAGAACCGATTTTGCAACATAATTTTTTCTTTTACTAGTGGGTTTATGGAAAAAAGTGTCCCTGTTTAGAAGTCTGGAAATACGGTCACCCTATTCTATATGCCACAAAAAGGGAATACTGAACCATGTGAGTTACTTGCTGGAGACTGTAGAATGAAGAGTGCGGAGGATACGGATTGATGTGATAAAAGCATCGTAAACGCCGATGATAAAAGGTTGGAAAAATTACACATTTTTTCAACAGACAAGACGCAAGTGATATGCTTCAGCAGTAAAATTAAAGTGCATACATGTGTAGGTCTATGTTTTTATAAATATGGGCTATAATTTCACATAGGCTAAGGAGGTACTGGAAAAGCCTGGAAGTGCTTGACTTTGACTTTAGAAACAATCCAGAAAGATGAGCATGCAAGTCAGTACATACACTTTTATGTCGCTAGATGGCGTCATTGAAGCAAGCCTTTGAGGTTGTTGTCGCCACTCAGCCCTCTGCCACACCCACCTGCTCCCATTATTGCAAAGACATGCTCAGAGCAGACAGCAGCGCAGTGTCGCTCCAGGGTGGCTGAATATCAATGTAGACATATTATTCATATCTTCAAGTCAAAGGATTTTAATGGTTGACAAAACATTGCTTTTAGGAATGTGTTGTTTTGCCTCCCATGTGTTGCACAAGCAAGCACACACACAAGGAAGTCATTCAAAACAGGTCTTCTGAGTTCACAGTGAGACACCAAACCCAGCCAAGCACATCAAGTTTTATTAATGAAAAATAAATGTAAAAGCAGCTTTAATTAAACCACAGTGATTCATTCATGTATTTCTTTTTTGTTTCTATGTTTAATTAATGACAGTGATTAAAGTAATAAAAAATAAAAAATAAACATTCATGTACCTGATTAGAATAACATTTATGAAGCATGACTCAAGCTTTTAAGGGGCAGGGGTTCTAATTTGCTAGTTTTTAAAGAATCAAAAATAGAAGGAAAAAGCAGGTGGCTGGTGAGGAAAACATTTTGATGTGCTTCTGCCGACAGAACTCTTAAAGGAAACTGCTCTCTGTGTTTAAGCCGTATCAGACGCTGTGGCAGGATGATGGACTGGGACCCATGGGATTTCTCCTTGTCTAGTAGTAAACCATTATCATACACCACAGTCGCCCGTGGCCTTGATGCATCAGCAGTTAGTGTCTGGCTATTTGTCATTTGTCTGCAGCTTTATTAAGCAAGGCACACTGTAGTCCATAATATATTGCTACAGTGGAAACCAGAGCATGTCTGTGTGTATAATGACCATAGATTGTATAAATATGGATGATATCCGCCCATTGGTCCCCTATTCACCAATATTGTCATTACGAATGGGCAATAAAATGGCTGTTACATCCGGGCTTTTCGGCTTTTACTCCATAGTAAAACAATAGTTTTTAGATAGCATAAACCAACGTAATAATCAAAAATTCACCCCAGAGTTGTCATGTAGTAAAAACTTAGCTCTAGAGACAGGAGCCATCTTTTGTACCAGGCTGTAAACATGATTTTTACACTTGTAAAGTCGCCATTGGGTTTCTCCTTATATTTCCGCTTTTGGAGCCTGCCCTCTGGTGGACGGAGGTATATCGCTGTAGTTCGCTGTAAAATCCCGTATGGCGGCGCCCTTACACAAGGACCATTTAAGAGGTTCCATGGGAGAGGCTTGATACTGACCCACTACAGCTGTTACCTTTTGTGATGATTTGTGGTTCATTTATTATAAAGTCTGCTGAAGTTTAGTCAAATAAAAAGCTTTAGTCGAATGAATAGAGGTATTCCCCAAAGATACAATGCTATGACAATGTGCTGTGACTACTGACAACCCCACCACACAGTCATGCAGTCTTCAGATACCTTTCAAATATGGCAATGGACCAACTAGAACATCAATGTTTTCATTTATTCCAGGTCACACAACCCCAGAATTATACAGGCCAAGTGGGTTGAATCAACTGTCATCTATGAAAAGAGCCACCACCAGAACCTATGCACCTGTGCTGTGACTGACTAGCTTCCTTTTAAAAAGACATAGACCGGTGCTAGCCTCTGTGTTGTCTCCACTACATTTCCCTCACCAGCTCTGTTGCCATGGTGAGTACATGCCGTTTTGTGTGGTTGCCATGGAGACCACGTGATACTGCCTCTTCTTGCTCTCATCATGTTTCCTGCCTGATCATTTGTATGCCTTGGCCTCTGTATGGTAATGCTTTTAAAAGATAAAAATAAAAAAAGAAAAGCACCCTTAGGGATGACCTGAACACACCTAAAAAATTAATTTCCTGTTTGTGGAAACCTGGACAGATGAAAGGCTCTTTCACTATGACTGTGCATGTTTCCCACTGAAGCTATCCGACGCATGAGAAAAAACTGACAATAATGTCTCTTTCTGTTTTTTCTTTTTTTTTTCAGTATACAGCTCATTGCTATGGAAGTCAAGGATGCCAAATGCCTCCCACTAATATGATAATCACATTTGAGCGAGTAAGCTTTGAGATAATGACATCATTTGTTTGCATGACTCCTATAACAAACCCTGTCTGTCTGACTGTGGGTGGCTTTTCCATCCACAGGTTATTATTGTGCATTAACGTGTTAATCTGTCGACATGTGTCCATTTGAAGGGGAACCACACATGTGGGAAACCTGTGTGTGTCCCAGTCTCGGTGCATTTACAGCAAGCGTTAAATGCCATTGATGTTTTTTTTTTTTTTTTTGCTAATGTTTAAACAGGAGCTTTAATGGGACACAACAATGTTCCTTCAGGCCACTCTGAGATTTGGCATTTGGCTTCTTTTGTTTGCTGGCTCTTGTATAGCACTTGCGGTCTGTTTAGTCTGTGCTTGCCACATTTACTCCTCAAAGGGAGAGCAATCTTCTATAATCATTAGGGCTAGGTTCTTGTTGGGATTTGCTCAACCTGTTTATTATCTTCACGAATGACGGAAGCTTGCAGGTTGGCATGTTGTTTTCCTAGCACTCTTGTCCCTTCTTCTCAGTCTTCTTAGGCGTCTCTAATTTAAATCTATGCCTCAACTTGCCCATCTGCTTAAAAACAGTTAGTTGCAACCCAATAGACTCTCCAAACACTCGAGAAACGTTGTCCCATCTATTGAAAGAAAACAATTTCTACTATAATATCTTTGCTAGATCATTTTTTCACAAAAACTTCTTCCTCTGTAATTGTACACACGAATAGCATGACATGAATGCAAGCACTGTGCAGGCCTGTGTCTATTTTTATGCTTTAGTGTGTGTGTGTGTGTGTGTGTGTGTGTGTAAGTGTCTATAAATATGATGAACACTGTGTTGCTCATTCAGACTTCGAGCTAAGGTGAAGGCGCTAAGCCCATGAAAGCTTTCTCTTCCGCTGCTCCTCTTAAGCAAACATTAAACACACACACTCCGGCAGCTCCATTACCTCCCCTCTGAAACAGACTTCACTAAACACTCCTGACAATGTCCTGAGCGTGGAAGTGTCCAGCTGTTAGTGCATTTATCATGGAGGATTAGAGCTGATTCTGCTTGTCTTTCTGCAGCGCTGACAACACAGCACAGAGATGTTTATTTGACTCAACAACCAAGAAGGCAGTCTTTTAAGCAAGCCCATTCGATTACATCAGCACTTGACCCCTTTCTCCTTTCTGTCAACTGCTTGTAACCAACTTGTTTTTTAGTCCGCCGGCTTTTCTAATTGGTGCTAATTGAACATTGTCAATGGTGAAACTACATCTCCTTGTTAAACTTCAGTTATTGCAGCCTCTTCACATCTCTTTTTGTTTTGAGATGCACCATCAGAATAGAAAATATTAGTGTACTTTAGTCCAGAGCCTACATATAAGCGATCGCCAATGTTTATAAAACAGTGATGATGGGTAATAAATCAGTTAAGACCAAGGTTGAGCAAACCAGAATATTCCCCACTTCCACTTCTTAAAGACTGGTAGAATGTTTGTTTGAAAAATCTTTTGAAAACAGAAATCTTTGGGTATTTTTGGGCCTCTTCCGAGCCACTTTGATCACCTCTATTGGAAGTGAGGCAGTGCTCATCTTGTTCCTTTAGTCATGTTTAAACACAAAGAGACCACCCCTCCCCTTTTTTTTTAGCCTGTGCTGATTCACAACGGTATGAAAGCAGCCAGCTCTGGAAGCCTGTCTCCATGGAGACAAGGGTGGGAAGGAGAGTGATGATGTTGCTGGCAGAACAGCAGTCCAGAATCAGCCATGTGTTTCATTGTGCATATGGATGTGTGTGTCTGGATTTACAGCAGACTAACGAGATTACATTTTCTTTACAAAGAGCATAATGTGTTTGTCTTGATAGCACACCATTTAAAATATTTTGAGTCTTACAAAACTTTAGCTCTGTCAGTGCTGAGGGAAAAAAACAAGCAGGGTTTATTGATGAGCTACTCCATCCCTGATTGATTTTACAGGTTGTGACAAGCAGTCCAGCCAATTTTCATGTGACTAAGCACAAGAGGTTATTATGGAGTTCTTAATCCATTAAATACACAGAATACCAGTGAAAATGACCAATTAGCGTGTCAGTTTAACTATTAGTTAGAAAAAGAATGATCCCTGTGCTTCAGTCAGTGAAGAAGTTGTAGTCTATATCCATATAGATGGATTAAGAGCCATCGTTGAAATAGGTAGGTTAGAACTGCATTGGCACAAATCACTATTGCATCACCTGCTGAAATCACCGATTTTGGAGACCATTTTTATTTGTATCATTCAACCTCAATTCATGTGTCTTACAAAGCCCCCATGGCCTAACGTTTGCTACAAACAAGGAGGCCTAATAAGTGAGTATAGAAATAGTCTGAACAGCCAGCTCCCCGCAGCTAGCCATAATGAACTGTTTTGTGAGCCATGTTTTATAGAAAGCCTTTTATTTCAGAAACGTAGCATATTTCGTTTTTTTGTCGCTATTACGGAATATGTCACATGCAATTTGCGTATAATTTACTTTGGTTTTTAAACATGCCATTTAAGTTGTTTTTACATGTTTTTACATGTGTAGGCTATGTATTAGTCACATTTAAAATATATTACGAAAAGCTAGAAAAATCAATGCTAATGCATGGATTTGAATGTTATAGTCTATTCTATATATAGTCTACGAGTTAAACTGAAGAAAGAGGACAAACTAAAGAAAGCTATTAGAGCCTTAAAGACCACATTCATTTTAGGCCAAGGACTGTATAGGATATTGAACATGAAGAGGTAAACGCCCACCTGTCTAAAAATGTTAGCTAGTTGGCCTATTGTCCAAGATAAGTGAGTAGCATAAGTCCTACAAGTGGTTATGCCTTATTCCAAAGCAGTAAATTACCCATCAAATTTATGTTTACCAGGGTGAGCAAAACAAGACAAAAGGAAAGCTGTATTGTGAGTATATTAACAAAGAAAACATCACTCACACTTGAAGCTTGTGGGGTAACATACATAGGTCTTATCCAACACATCACCTCATTATAAAAAATAATGTGATGTAGTAGCAGGGCCATGAGGCAGAATGGTCTTTACAAGATACATATTACTGTATATTTACAATTTTTGCCAGACAATAATTATTTTTATTAATGTATTAATTGTGATCTTGTTGTAAGTTATTGTTTTCCCATTGCCTCTTTATGTCCATTGTCTTGGTCTCTGGACCTGTGTGGAACAAAACAGCTCCTCAACTTCAGTTTTTCATCTTCTGGAAATGCCTCTCTGACAGTAATGGCCCATTTAAGCAAGCAAATGCAATTACACACAGTTGCAAATAAAGTTATGTCAATTGTATTGTGGGTAATGGTGGCATGTGCTGAGTCCTGAAAAGAATGTAATATCCTTTTCTGAAGCTACAACTGAATCCTGTCTCATTCTGTAATAATATTAGTTTCTATAGCTCAACAGTAGAAGTCTGTGGCAGAAAGGATCCTTTTAACCAAATGTTTTGTTTGTTCAAAGCAGAAGCCAAGATGAAGAAGATAGCTGGATTTTTTATAGCATTAAAAATCACAGGCATCTCAGGCGAATAGTTCAAATGCATGTATTTGTGGAAATCTAGTAAATTCTTATTCTGGGTACATCACAAACCCTTCTTTTTTCAAAGCTCCACTAAACTATTGATCTATTAGATCAATCTAACCACATTACCATATCTGTTCCTTTAGCTTGCATTTAGGTAATTTTATTCTTAAAATAATGTATTCAGTTGATTTATTTACCAGTTTTGGAAAAGACAAATGAATGCATAAAATGTAAATATAATTTGGTGCTTACAATTGTTCTCTTTACATACTACACAGTAATTTGTGGCTTTCAGTCTTGACTTCTCACAAAACTGTTTAACTTATCTGGGTGTGGTCACTGGCAAAAGCAATAATTTCATAGAATGAGTGGTATTAGAGCGGGCACTCCTCTGAGTATTGTCTGTTTGTTCTTATGCTTGATGTAACCCTTCTCCTCTGTTCTGCCTAGCAGTTTCAGCATAGGGAGACTGGATTGACTGGAGAGTTCAAACAGTCTCTGGACATTGCAGTGTCAGCAACCTCAGGGCAAGTGTAAGACTCTTCTAGCTTCTAAAATCCAAAATGTACATACTAGATTTAGTACATGCCTGCATACAGCAAACACTGCATCAACACTTTGCCCACACATAATGCAAATTGTCTCTAGAGGAAAATCAAAATGCAAGAATCAATAGCGGACTCTTTGTTGTGTTTACAATTGCATGCAGCTCTAATTCTTAAAGAAAGCAGCCAGTACTGGTGATGAAAGTGCTTGGCGTTGAAGCAATATACTGAATAATGCAATGCACCAATATTGATTTTTAGGGAAGCTGCACACATGACAGCAGAACTCAACAATATGACATTTATTTTCCATTGTACATTTGTTATAGGTTTGTTAGTATTCACAGATGAAATTGTTACCATTGAGCCTTGATCTCATTCAATAATGTCTGTCTAAATTCTTTGGGCTCAGACATCTTGTATTTTCTCTGTTTATGTTTGTATTATTTAAAAAGAGAAATCTCTCTTCCCATGTGTCACCCATAAAAGGGAATGGTAGTAAAGTGGCAAAGTCCTTGAGCTGTGCAGTCTTTATCAGTCATGGAGCACCTGTCCGGACTTGACCTAATTACAGCCAAAAGTGGGTCTGAGTTTATCCCTCAAAATACACAACTAAATGTGAGCCTAGCTAAGGTGTTTCCTTGACATAGTGTCTGCAGTATCTGGATTTTTGTTTTTTTTATCTGTCATATATTAGTGCTTGGCTTGTTTATGCTGAAAATGTTCATTGGAATTAGGCCGCAGTGAGACTAGACCACAGTTTGGTTTGTGCTTAGTTTAGTTGTTTGAGATATATAATAAATGCAGTTAGTTTAAGATGACAATTATTGATTTTACAGAGGAAAAGACATGAGCAGATATGAGAGGATAGAGATGTTACACCTGTGTTTTTAGCAAAGACCATCACTGAATTGATGGTGAGTTTAGTGTGATTCATTGGAGGCTGCTTTTTATTAAGCAAGCATTGTACGTGATGATTGATTTCTAGTGCTGGGGTACTTGATTTGTGTGGAAGCCCTCACTTCTTGAGTTTGGGATGGTAACCCCCTGTAGAGCTGTCTGTCAGACCCTATCTAGCCCCTGCATACAGCACATTGATCGAACATTATTCGATCCTAAGCATGATGGATGTGAGGAGAAACCTAACGGCAGCGGCTCATGGGGTGGCTGGGGTTGCAGTCTGGGTAGCTGACATGTCTGAGTACTGCTACTTACTTACTGCAACACTCTGATTCACATCAACACTAGGAAATACAGAACCATTAGTACATGTGTATATGTGGGATTAGCATGCAGACTAGAAATATACAACCTGTAAAATAAATGTCATCATTTCATGATAGCCAGAACGTCCCACAAAGATATTATTTTTAAATTGAGTTTAGACTGTCTGTGTTAGGATAACAAAAGTCACACATCTGAATAAGATCATAGTCTTGATATGTTATTGTCTGGTCCTTGTGACAAGGACAGCACCCAGAACTAGAAGTCCTGTCTAACCTTGTGTGTCTCATATTTATCAACCTCAGCAACGAAATTATGTTTTCTAATGCGGAAAATCATAATGAATGAAAAATCATGTATAACATATAGTATTTAAAATATTTTTCTTTACTTAACGTTGTAAATCTTGTGTAATATGGATGAGCAGCACAGTAAAACCACTGAATGAGAACCCGCTGATAACCTACTGTACTGGAGATAACCTGGGTGTCGGCTTACATTGATCTTGTACCTCACACTGCAACTGCAGACGAGCTTGCAAACAGCACCTTTACATAGGGCTTATTTTAAAGCAAAGGCTTAGAAAAAAAGCAAAAAACAAATATTGTGCAAAAGCATCCTTACTGTATTCAAGCTTCATCAAAACTTTAGTTTTTGGGATATATTACACCACTGGGTGCAATCTCACCTACTTAAATCCACTCTAGTTAAGTTATGTTTAAACGTCAAGGGAGACGGGAGATGGATTTATTTATTTAGTTGTCTACAACATAGCAAAGTTACATAATAAACAACAAACTAACCATTTTCTCTTGGCGACAGCCCAAAGCTGTAAACAGAAATGGTATTTCCCAGTGTGAGGTGTGAGACTTATAAATCCTATAAATCCTATAAAATGGCTGGCTGCTAAAGTTGCCTGCTGACACAATCAATAATAACCCCAGCTGGCACTAAGTCAGGAAGACCACGCCCTGAAGACACACAAACACACATACACAGCTCCAATATAAAGCAGTGGCGAGATACACACTGGTCTGTCCCACAGACCAAGTGAAGATAGCATATCCAACTGCAGATTAATGTGTAATCCTTCTCTGCTCTCACTTCATGCTGCAGATGGAGGAGGTCAAGGAGTCGAGACGAGATGATAGAGTGGAGGATGATGGCCTTGACTGGAGAACATTAAATAAATCTGGTATTATAGCTAATATTCATAGTTTTTTGGAAGTTTTACATTATAAACCTTTGATTTAAGATTCCATTTGTAAAAAGATACGGACCTACAGTATACAGTACATATGTATCTAGTACATCCTAATATCCTTCCCTCTTCATGCCATTAGCTACAAAAGACTGAGGTTATGCTCATTGTATTAAAATAAAAAACAAACACCAAAGGCTGAATGAGCAAAATGCTGCTGAAAGTCAATGTAGGGTTATTCACAGATTTGCAGTGTTGATAAGCAGTAACATGTAAAATGCTAAAAACCATACATACCATAGCTTCAACCAGGTTTTAGAGACTATTAAAAATGCAATGCAAATAAAATAAAAACATTAAATTTACATTTTTGATTAATTCTGAGGCACACTTTATCAGTAAACCATACCACTGCCCAGATGAAGACTCATTGAGTTGAAACGCATTGGCATTGAAATAAAAACAAAAGCTAATCAGATTGCTTTGGACATCCTCTTCTTTATTTGCATTTGCATTTGCTGTTGTGGCCTTTTCTGTCCTTGAAGAGCACCTGTAATTTCACCTTGCTGATTCAACTTGACGAGATCCAGTAGGAGTGATATGTTTGACATGTTTTGCTGGCATCTGCCTCTATAATAGAGACCTTTTAATTCTAATACTGTTTGCTGCATTGTGAGGTGCTGTGCTTAGATTTTTCTATGGTACATTTAATATCTGCTGGCATGGAGGACATACTGCCAATTGACTGGCCTCATTTATTGATAGTGAACGGCTTGGTGGTGATGGCAGGAGGACTACAAAGATGTTTAACACCAGCATAGGCCCAGGACAATGGCACCGTTGTTCACAATAAATCCTGCCCCCTTTTTCTTTTGTCTTTTGTTGTCTTGTTTGTTCATTCATCCTTTCCATGGTTCATCTCTTTCACTGATATTACATTGTTCTTCTTCCCCATTTCCCACTGTCTCTCTTATTTCCCTCTCATGATCATCTTCTGCTTTGTGTTTGCCAGCGCTTTGTGTTCCCATTTTCTCCCCTCTTCTTTCTGTCTCTCTTGCCTTGTGCCTGCATCATTAGTAGGGTGTTTCTTTGCTTTTTGAGGCTGGAGAGGCGTGGTATTTCTTTAGAATATGTGTGTTTAGTTGTCAAACGGACATTTTGTTATTGGTGAGGATTTGTTTGTGTGTTTCTGTCTCTTCAGTTCCCACCCTTCTTGTTTCTTATTGGCTCTTCGTCTGTCACTCTCACACACACATTTATGTACACATACACACCTCATTCAAACCAGTCAATCAGTAAGTCAGTAAGCCAGTGCTGGGTGCAGTTTAGTTGTGTTCCAGTTTCCAGTAAGCTGATCCTGCTGGCAGGGGCTTATGGAGAGACTTCCTTTTCTGGAAGGACCTGATGCATCGTGTTAATGATCCGCTGTGTCTCGCGCACTCTGCCACTTTCTCTTCTCTGGCCCGTCAGGACTCATATCACAGCGTCTATGCACGGTGGAGCAGCAGAAGCGACAGAGCACTGAAGAGACTGGACTCCATCAACCCTCTCTGTTCTCCTATTAGCAACAGTAACACAATTTCACACTTTACACGCTTCTCTTTCTGACACACCCATTTCCTTCACTGTGACTTTTCTTGTTTTTTATTGTCTTCATTCTTCAGTCCAGGTAGGCGGCTCCACATCCAGTCAAGACCACACTCTTTTTCTCCCGTCTGTCTGTCTTTGCGTGTTCTTTCTTCTGTTCAACATCCTTTTGCCACAAGCTCTTTTCTCGTGTCTGCTCCTGCCTCCACACCCTGCCTGAGGTTGCCCGGAGAGAGTCACCAATTGCACACAGAAAAGGCAGCAAGTGGGAGTGGACCTCGGCGAGCGCGATTGCAAGTGTGTGCGTGTGTTTGTGAACGTGGAGAAGAAGAGGAGAGGGGGAGAGCATCAGCACAGTCCTCCCAGTCTCTCTGTTCTTCATGGAACAAGCTTTCCCTTTTGCGCTCCTAAATGGACATTTCTGTGGTACCTTTTTCCAAGTGAAGACAGCTGCTGCTTCACTCCACAAGCTCCTACATGCTGGATTTTAAAAAAGTAAGAAGAGAGGAGGAACAAGGGGAGATCTCTGAACATGAGTGAAGAAGCTAAGGAGAAATCAGGCGGTGGAAAAGCAACCCATCGAAAGAAGAAAGGAAAAAAGGTAGGAGACAACAGAGTGACCTTTCCTTGTCTTGGTGTGTTGATTTTTAGAGTATAGTTAAGTATGAGGCAGTTGTTTGACAGCAAATAGGTGGGGTCCAGTGAAAGCGTTACAAAGTGACTGGAGGTGTGTGTATTCATATTTATTGTTGTATTGGTTTGCTATCAGTTTGTAGTAGCAGCATTTATTATCCTTTATTTGTTTATTTAGTACATAACTAGATGTGCATCTTGTAGCCCCCCACTTCGAACAAAGCCTGTGCATTATTAGTTTGTTTCTGACATATTTCACATGAGTCTCACCTGGAATGCTTCTGAGCGTCTGTCAGACACCAGGCGTCTTATTCCGAGAGCTGTGACTGGTCCGGCTGGTTGTTTGACTCCAGGTGATTGGTTAAGGGAAGCACTGGTATGTAAAGTAGAGAGAGCATGTGTATGAGCGGAGGCGAAGGGATGTCCTCAGGGGTTAGGATAGGGGCAACAGAATGCACGCACAACGCAGCCATCTGATGTACTGTCAGTCTGACTGCCAGCTGTGTGTGTACATACTGTAACGTTACATTTATGCAATACCTCTCTGTTGTTATCTCTACAAGATGTTATTAAAGCGTTCAATTCAATGTTTGAAGTCTACAAACATGTTTTTACTTGTGAAGAGGAATGTCATGCTTGTACAGGTTTGTGTGTATGTAGGCAAGTATTTATGGCATATACCTATGGATAATTAGGCACTTTTGTTATATTAGTAAATCTCAGTGAGCTAGCCTTAGATGAATTTTTTTTTTTAATGGAATTTGTACACAGATTCACAACAGCAAGCACGTACACAGTATTTTCCAGATCATTTTGTCTTGAATAGGACTGAAGCTACAGTGGTGTTGGCCCAGGAGAGGAGGGATTTGTGGGACAGAGAGACTACAGCATAACAGAGTGACGGGTGGGGTGATAGTTAAATGTCACAGTAAAGTCTTCAGGCATCACTGAATGAAAAGAAAATGGAGTCTGTATTCCAGGTTAAATAATTGATAGATGTTGTGATATTCTCTATCCTCAGTTGTATTGAATAAGCTGTCAGTTTTGATCATGACAGTAGCACAAAAGATACATAACGGTGGACAGTGTTTAATACTCATTTAAGTATCTCTAAGATCAAATGTTTTAATAGAACTGGTACTACTACTTTATATTTGTATTCACCATGCATGCTCGCCTTGGAAATAGAGAAGATGTTTTCTACCCATGTTACTTTTTCCATATTGAGTTTTAATTGGTGTGCTTTGACATAATATTATTGTGTCCCACCTCTTTTTACTGTGGTATAATCGATAAAGATAATTACCATGCCCAGTGTTTTGATTGAGCATCTGTTGACAGTGAAACTATAGTGCAGAATAGCTCTTAATAGTCAAAGGCAGCAACATGTCAGAGAGTACTTTCATATAGATCATTGGAATTATTTGTAAATGTAAAATGTCATCATCATTGCTTATTCATTAGAGCTGTTTCAGACCTTCCTAAGGTTATAAATAATTTTGACCAACCCACACACAACTGCTTCAGATAAAGCTGGTTGGGTACATTTTACCCACAGGAGTTACATAGTAAGAGTTGAGGGCTTGTGCGTTATCTGTCCCACACAAGCTCCAGAATGCAGCTGTGAAACTGAAAAAAGCAAAGCAGAAATCATTCATATTGCTGCTTTTTATGCACATATTTAGGTCTGTTGTGTGCACATTTGGAGAAATGTGCGTGGGACTGTGCACGCATGTGCCCGCTTCATAACTCTGCCAGATGTGTGATGATTGTAGCCATAGCAACTAGTTTCAGTTCTGAGCAAAATATGTCAATGGTGAGACCAGGAGGAAGACGGAAGAGGGGGTGGACTGGTGAACTTGGTGACCATCACGCAAATATATTTTTTATGAAGCAGCTGCTGTGACAGGAGAAGCTCAAGGATACAATCAGGCTCAATCTTTTGACTCAAGGTCCCAAACTGATGGATATTATGACAGGGCTCGTAAATCAACACAATAACATAATGTTGTGATAGTAATTTCCCTGTGTTTGCACCTGTATGTCTAATATGTTGGCCTCTGTGTGACTTGGACAGTAATTTTGTGAAGTACTTGGATGTTTCCCGAAAATCCTCTATGATCTCACAGAGGCTTAATAATAAGAATATGATTTAGTGATAGAGGTAATGAGGTTTACATAACACATAAACACATGCCGCAGTAGGAATCCAGTTGCATTCATTTCCTCACAAGCCACTGGTAGGGCAACTGATACCCTTTTACTAAACATTTGCACATGTGTGTGTGTTTGTGTGTGTTTGCATTGAAGTATGCACATGCTGTTGTTATTGGAGTTCAGTTTGTTGAGCCTGGTTTGCTTTAAGTCTAGCTCCTTTTGCCTTGCAAAATAACTGAATAAAAAGTTCTTCTATGTTAAACAGGTCCCAAGGAATCAAAAAGATGATTCCACTTCCCAAATTTTAATAACCATTTCTTCACCAAAAGGAAGAAAAGACACAATTAGTCTGAATAATCCAGCCCATATAGGGATTACATAAGTGTTCTGCAAACAACTATATGCACTGTAATGGAGGGCCACAAGGATCTGGTGTTAACTTAATAAAAAGTTTAGTGGAAACGTTACATGATGAAAGAGTATATACTACGTAGTGTTCAAGATGAGATGTCCTTGCATAGGAATCTACAAGTAGTTTGCAATATCAACACAGCTCTGATATAAGATATGACTGGAGTGATTTTACACAAATGTTTAAAACTGAGTTTACATATTCCAAAAATAATCTGCCCTTACTTCGAGATGTGCTGTATGTTTACACTTTCATATTTACTGCCAAGGTTTTGTCAGAGCAAAGCAGTACTGTTTTTTCATATTTTTTGTCAGGCTCTACTGTGCGATGTGGAGACAGCTGAGCATTGTGTCATGAGTGAAAACACAGAAAATCTGTGACAAACAGAAACTGCCTCAGTCTGAACCACTCCCTGCTTCTCCCCAATGTCGTACCTCACTCTTTACAATATTTTCTCCATCTCTGCACTTTTGACTGGACTGGATGTATGTCTCCTTTGTGGTGAGGCCTCCGTTGTCTTGTTCCTAATGAGAGAGTCAGTCAGCCAGGCGGCAGCACCCGGGCAGCTCTGTTCTTTGTCTTGGATGGAAAAACCCTGCGTCTGGAGGACTGGTGAAATAAGCTGTTCTGTGACAGTGCCTTCAAAGAGAAATGGCACATCACATCCCCCAGATAACAGCAGGGCACTGTCGGGTGTGCTGATGGAAGATGTGAAGTGTAAGTGAGTGTGGAAGACAGAGCAAGCAAACCAAGTGCTGCTTTTGTTTTTAAGATTAGGCTAATGGACTTGGCCCAGAGCAAATCCTTAAGAGGGCTAGGTCTAAGCTTTATGGATTCTCTTTGCTGCATTAGGGGAAATATTGCTCCAGATGTTAGTGGCCGCAAAACGCATCTAAACATCACATCTGTGTTGGAAAAAATAGTGTGATGTTTTTTTTGTCTGTGAATATTTCTTATTGTAACCACGCTAAAAAATTCTCCTCGTTTGTCCCGGCTAATCTTTCTCATGATCCCAGGTGCATTGAGTATTGACATAACACTGATGAATCTGTGTGTTGATAATATACATGTGATGAGAGCCTGAATCATTATATAAATGTGGCAGACAGAGCTGATGTCTTACATAAAGCATAACACGCTTCCTGAGCCATGTGCCAGATCAGTTGAGATGTGGAGGTGTGAGTAAGTGCACATGGAGTTGTATATATGCATGCCTTTGTGTGGGGGAGTGTACTCTTGCCATTTTCATTAGGTGGGTGTCACAGGGCCTGGGCACAGCTGTGTGCCCCAAGGAGAGGGCAGAGGGAGCAGTCTGTCAGGGCCCCATCACTCTCACTTGAAATTACTCTGGTCCTTGCTTTAGTCGAAGATAGAGGGATGAGAGGATTTAGAATAAAAGAGGGAGAGCGGCAGTGGACTGGATTGTGGCAAACTGTCCTAGACCAGATCTTCCCACTGGAATGTGGTTTTAATAAGAACGTGTCTTTATTCTTTATTACACTTTACTTGCACTCTTCTCTTTTAGTTTTGTTTTAAGTGATTAATACAATTTTTTTATATTTAATTTTATTGATAATTGTTGTATTTGTACTTTTAACTCATCTCTCTTCTTTTTGTAAAGCACTTTGAATTGCTGAATGTATGAATTGTGCTATACAAATAAACTTGCCTTGCCTCAATACGCATCCACTCAATTCAACAGAGTACAGCCAGATTCAGAGCAGCCAGTGTTACTAACAAGGCTCTTGAACCCGACCAATCAACAAGGGCTCACCACTGCTCACTCCATTTCCTTGCCGACCTCTTTTTTCACTCTCTCGACCCATCAACACAAGCAAGTGATTTGAAGAAATGCCTCTGAATTTTTGTCTGAGAGTGAATCAATATGAGCGCTTGGTTCAGTTTAAAATGAGTTTCTGTGTTTATGAAAGGTCGCTGCTTTTTCTCATAAAAAACCCTATCTGTAATTATTAAAGGGTCAGGCTTCAGTCTGAGCGTTATTACATTCACAGAATAACTCTGTGGCAGTCTGCTTTTTGTCAATTTAAAGATGGAAAGTGCCAATTTATGATAGAAAAGACTATCTATGACTTAACTATGTTAATGTGTGCTTTTTTACCCAGTGACTTTTTTTCCTCTCCTGGCAGTCTTTGGAGCCTGAACCCTGCAGCCTCTTCCGATTCCCACAGCTTGGTCTGGATGGTTCTACACTTCTCTCCCTCGTTGTGTTGTTTTTCTTTCTAAGTCAGTATTGAAACTCAAAAGCAAATATAGAGCCGCGATGTCAGATTTAGAAACCCCTTTTATCCAGTTTGGATCCTTCTAAAGCTCTCCTGGCTCGGTGTCGCCATGGCAACCGTGAAATGCTACAGAGCGGGATAACAAAAGCTTTTGTTTGACACCAAAAGCAATAAGAGTTAGACAGTATATGAAGAGTATCCTCTGTGTGTTTTTAGGCCACCTTGTTGTGACCACACCATTGTGTCACTTTATCTCTTAGTTATGTGGCATCTGTGGCTTTACTAGAACTCTAAATAAAACTAGTAAACAGTTTCTTAATCAAGGCATGTACATGGTTTTAATTGATACCATCCGAATCTACTCTGAAATAGATTTACAGCCTACTTTAAAGTCTCCTGTGTGAATTGACAAAGATCACAGTATTCCCACATCAAGTCCCACAATTAACATCCCCACATTATGTAAACTTCCTGCTTGTCATATTGACGAGCAGTTAAGCTGCACACAGACGGCCTTGTGATGGGCGGTTTTGAAAATCATCAGGGCACTTATGGGGAGTGAGTCATTTGTAATTGTGCAACTGACATTTTTCATTTTTTGGCGTCTCTGTCGTGCCTTTGGTCTGCAGGTGTTGTATATTGCAGTGAAACAATAATACAGTCACAGTGGCGCCAGGCCAGATGTCTCATCCCAGCTACCTCAGAGAAAGAGGAAATAAAACAAGCTTATAATCTTGATAGATTTATATTGGATTGCTTTATAGTGCATTGGGGCAGAGTGGTTAGCGCTCCTGCCTCATGGGCAAAAAGGTTGTGAGTTCAAACCCTGGCCGACTTAAACATCCTTAAACAGCCTTATTTAAGTCGGCCAGGGCCAACTCCAGCCTTTCTGTAAGGAGTCTGCATGTCCTCTCCGTGTTACTCTGGGTTCTTTCCGGCTATGTATAGGTCAGTTGGCAAGTGTCCCTAATGAACGTGAGAGTGAATGGTTGTCTCTAAATGTCAGCCTTGCAACTAACTAGATGTACTCTGCCTCAGGACAAAGATGCTGAGATAGGCTCCAGTCACCAGCAACCCCTAACAGCACTAAGCAGAAAAAATGAATGAATGAATGTTTTATAAGCATGTTCTATCACCCTTCTGTCTTCAGTTTTTACTTTTGGTCTTTGGTCTTTCACCTTTGTGACTTGTGCTCTTAACATGGCAATTACATGGAGGAGGTACAGTCAGCACTGGCAACGTATACTGCTATGAAGACTATGTGTGCTTACTCCAAAAATAAACTGCATCTCAAACAGGGAAACATCAAAGCCCCAAAAGTCCCAAAATAGTTTGTTTTTTTGAAGATGGAAAAAAATAGGCTGACATTTTTGTAAACGATGACTTGTCATATTAACAAGAACCTATTTTTGTGTTTGTGATCTATCATGTAATAGACACTGTTGTATTACTGCTTATTTGAGAACATCACTATATTAGATTATAGTACTGCCATGAGCCTTGAGCAGAGTGTTTTTCATTATTTTTTCATTATGCTTTTCCAGTTAGGCTGAGCCACCATAGGAGAAATCCTGTCACTGGGAAATGTGGGGTGAGGTTTGATGAGGGTAATGTTAAACTCACCTCTATTAAAAATCCTGTCCATGGCTGACAGCATCCTCATGTGAACCCAAAGGCAGCATCACCAGGCAGAGAAATGAATGAGTAAATAAATAAATAAAAGCCTGTGGAAAAGAATGATGGATGAGAGACAGACTTGGGGAAAGACTTTATTAAAAGAGAGGGAAGCAGAGAGGAATAGTGCAGGTAAAATCACAGGGGACTGTGAGATGTTCAGCAAAAGAAAGAAGAACAAGTGGGTGGACAGGATCTGTAGAAGAGGCATGAGGAGTGTGCTGGAGTATCTGAATCTATGTAAGTGAACACGCTCATAAATACCTAAAAAAACCTTAGGTATGAGATCCACATTCCCAGAAGCTTCTGTGACAGTGATGAACCTAGTGGAGTTTTTCTATCACAGTATTGCATAACTTCCAGAAATGATCTCTCCTAAATGGTGTTAGGAGAAAAATGATCACCTTATCTGCTGTCTAGAAACATCTTTTTCCCCAGCAGAGGAGACAGGCAAAGGGAATGTTTGATATTGATATTAATTTAATTTCTTTTCTTTTCAGAAACCAAGTTCATGCAGATAGACAAATGTTCCTCTCTGCCTTGTCTTCATTCATTGTACACATTTAAGATTCAAAAAATCTTTTATGAAGCAGAAGACACACAACTTCTACTACTTTATCCTCTTCTCTACTCCCCAGACCGCTGTTCCTTACATCATTGATTTTAATTAGAAGCCCTGTGGTTATATGGCCTCCATCATTTTCCAAAACACCTCTATCGTTTAGCAACACACATTTCAAAATGTTATGGCTGTTAGAGCAGGACATCCACTTGAAATGCTAACTACACAAAGAATTGTGATGTAATGGCCCATCAAATGAAAAAGCAGGAGGCCACTGGCCCATATTTTAACATCCTGCTTCAGGTTTCATAAAGAAAAATCAACACAACATTTGGGTTAACTGTGCAACATTGACTGCCTTCATTTGTATAATCTAGTCTATTTGTATAAGTTGCTTGTTCAATCTTTTAAGCTGCTTTACCCCAAACATTCTTTCCCTCATGCACCCATCCCTCACCCCCAACAAGCACTCTGCCTACTTTTTAAATTATAAAAGTAAGACTGGACTAAATATATATCTAAGAAAATACTACATACAATACCAAAGTTTGGAGTTTACCTTAAACTTGTAGTTCTGTGTTTAAACCAATTCTGACTTTGCTTCCCTTTTCTCGATTTATTGTATAAACATACTGTTTAAGCAGCCATTGCCAGTGCTGCAATAGACACAATTCAATGTTGACAAGTCATATCCAATAATCTAAAGGTTGGCATTTCCATCCTCGCCCCCACTTCATACTGTCATTGTGTCCTTGGTCATGACACGTCACCTAGCCTCCATGAATGTGATTGTGGTGGTGTGTTTGGTGATGGTCGGAGAGGCTGTATGACGAACAACAGGCCAATGAGGGGCGTTCCTTTTTTAGAAGTCGTTGTCTGTGATTGGCCAAAGCTTGCAGCTATGCACTAGACATTCTCATCTATTAAAATCATTAATAATAAAGCCTATATTACGTCTTAAGACCTTGTTTATTTTCACAGATCATCCCTAGTACAATGTGTTGTTAGGTGATTAAACAATTTTCTTCAAAAACAAGAAAAAGTATTTGTTTAAGTGAAGTAACAAGTTTTGCCCGTGTCATCTCTGTGGCTGTGTGCCAATCTGACGTGACAAAAAACTCAGGTTATGTTATGTGTGTTTTCTTTTTTTTTTACCTTTTGCCTGAGCAGTGACTGATTTATATTTTTTTCTGCCAACAATGTATTGCTGCGTCATTTTAAATAATGGCACATAGTTGTTTGGCATTCAACAATCCATCCATTCACTTAACATCACTAAACATACTAACAAACTGTCTCTCTGGAGAAAACCACTGCTGCATTGTGCAATAACACAGAAAATTCATTGGTTGACAGAAGCATATTTGAAATTGAAATTGAAATAAATATTACAGTACAGACATGGGCCCATATGTAGACCGTTTATTACTGTGCTGTGTGTAAAAGCTGTTTACTGGACTCGCCATGAGTTGAGTGTGAAAATAGCAGAGCCCGGGGCCTGGTGGCAGCATGTGGGAGATGCACAGGCCTTGTGTGGTATCTGTCACTTTATATGGAGTATCAACCTCTTGGTGCATGTGCCTCGGTGCTGTGCAGCAGACTGGTGCGCTCTTATTCACAGGGTTTTCCTGCCTGACACACTTTGACATCGGCCAGCTGTGAGGGTGTGAGTTACTAATGAGATGACCTCTGGAACTTTGAACGGACATTTATAGGACAACTTACAAGAGATCAAACCGAGATCACCATGTGTTTAGCCCTAATGCCAAACTGCAGAGCTGCATTGTTCAGAAATTAATCAGATTTGCTGTGAGTGGGAGCCTGGATCAGAGCGTGTTTAATGTCGTGTATGATGAACGAGTAACACTGGACAGGATGAACAACTTCTAATCACTTGATTCACCCAACCCTTAAATAAAACTGACATAAACTGAGAAAAAAAGCTGAATATTATAATTATTCCACTATCATCTGCCTTGCTTCTAAATTTATTAATATCCAACAGTGTGAGTGGAAAAGTAGGTGTCCCAGATGATGGAAAGAATACATAATACAATACATTTGATCCACTCCATATACAGTATACCCACTATTAAGTCATTAGAGCAAAAAACATAGATGTACACATACTGTTTATTATTAATAGTGAGATAATATAATATACATAATATTGTCTCTCACTTTATATAGAAACATAATACAAATAAATTCTATAATATAGTAATCAAACCTTGCGCACATATCTTTCATATACAAATGCAGAACAAGCGCAGGGAGAAAAACTGAATGGCTCCTGATGCTGTCATTACATGTGGTTAGCATGAGTAGGTAGAAAGTGAAAGCTATGTGGGTTTGAGAGGAGAGCATGTGAGGATGATGTGCTGGTGTGAGGGAAGCAGCTGAGGGAAGCTGTAGCTGAGGTAAGAGGACAGTAAAAAGGAAAGCTGAGTCCTCACCCACTTGTGTCATGAATAAATCACCACTGAGATCTCCTACTTTGCCCAACGCTGTCTTGCCCAGTCGTAATCTGCCAGCTGCCGCACTTACCATGCTTTATAATTGCTCCATCCATCATCAATTATCAAATACAACTACAGTCGAGCACTTCCAGCCACATGCATAGTAAACACTTTAATGATTCAGATACAACAGACAGAACAACGCCACGAGAGCACTATTGATTATATTTGAATATTACTGCTCTAAATATCGCTAAAATTACTTCCCTCTTAAATACAGTCACAAAAGAGCCAGTTGGATATAATGATCAGCACCAAAGAGGAAAAAGACAAATTGCGAGATGAAGTATTCACCCTCGTACAATACGTATCAGCCGTGTCACAGTGGGTAATGAAGTTGTAAAGGAACAAAGGCAGGCTATTTCCTCCCAAGGTGTCATTAAACAACGCAGTCATCCTTTTTGCTGGCCGTGACAGAGAAGAATTGAGAAGTTCTCCACAGACCTCTGATAGATAATGGCCTTCACCCTGGCCAGCATATTTATTTTATGAGTATTTTATGTTGTGGAGCTGTATAGAAATACAGACAAAAAATAAAAGAATAATTATCTGAACTTTATTAATAGTAAGTAATATTCAAATAACTGAAACATAATCAAAAGTGCCCCACTTTATTAAAACAGACAGAACAAAATGTAAAATATGTATTTGCCTAAAAGACATATTCAGCAGCATTAAGTGGGGTAAACTTTAAGAGACCTAGTCTATCTTTTTTTTGTTTGGTGTTTTATGTGATGTTCTTTTGCCCCGGTCACTTTGACAGAGCTGCATTAGTCCCACTGTGAGTGCTAAAATAGAAAGATATTGAGAGAAAATATTTTTCTGACTCAAAGTGTTTGGTAAGTGCCTTCTTTATAAGTCCGTTCACTAAAGATTACATTAGTATTGACCCTACATTAGCCTGTGAATGGCTAATGTGCCGTGAGATGGGGCTGACAGCGTACAGGACAAAAGCAAATTATGTTACCGTGACTTCTGCTCTAATTCTGAAATCTGAACTGATCTGGTGTTTTGATTAAAAAGCAACTGTATTGTTAATTTTCAAGACTGATGCATGGAGAAACATTAGGTGTGAAAGGATTTTAAGAGATTTCAAAAGGATGTCTTGTATCAGAGATAAGATGAAACTTGGACAGGAAGGATGTTCTGCAGTGGCAATTTGACTTATTTGACCAATATAAAAAGTAATTTGTGTTCTCAAGCTGCTTGCATTACAGAGTGCTACTTGGGTATACAAAACACAACCTTAGCGTTTTTACAGACATGATGAAAAGTTAATCTGATAAAACATATCTGTCAAACAATAGTGTCAAGAAGTAAATGATACTTTAGTCCTTGAACATAAATATTGTCCTGAAATGCAGCCACACTCTGAGCTTCATCAGCTCCTTCCTCATCCCTGTACCACTCAAACAATGCAGAAGGGTTCTACCTTTAGGTGTTCACATCCCCTTTTGACCTGCTTTTATCCTCACAGTGGACCTCTTAATGCATCACACTTTCTCTTTCTCCCTTCAGATGAGTCGCTTAATGTTAGCCCTCTCATTTTCTCACAGCTGTCTCAGAGTGACAGGAAGAAACTGTGAAGGATGGAGAATTTTTTTCTAAGAGGCCTTGTAAGGAGCACACACACAGACTGTCTCAACATCAAAGCTCTCATCATTCTCTGTAAGATCACTGGGCCAACCATGATAAAGGGGGAGTAACACAGACTGATAGAGACAGAAGACAGGGATGGCATACTAAAGAGTTTAAATGTTCAAATGTGTTACGTACATTTGTCAGAAATGTGTGTGCTTTGCCCAGTTCGGTGTCTGCTTTGCTTTCACCTCTGGTACAGCCGGCAGCTACTTAGCCAACATGTGGCATCTGGAGCTGCCTGTGAGCACCCGCTAACAAGGCCCCTGGAGTCAGTGTGTGTATAATAGAAATCATGTTCAAAATGTCCAGTTGTTTCAGAAAAGGGACAGTGGGCATTGCTTTTTTGGCCAAACTAAATAGAACCAAGGAATGAATGAAGCCATTTGTTTCCAAAAGCTAGAGGCAGCTGCAATCTGCTTTTTTTTTTACTGTGCACCCACTGTTTGCCTTGACTTGACAGTAAAATCATTCTCTTACTTTTGTGACTGTAAAGTTTAACAAACAGTGTCCCATTGTGTTTGTAAGAGTTTGCCGAGGCTCCTGGAGGAGGAGTAACAGTTACTTTATGGGCATTGTGTCACTTGCTGCTGTCCATATCCTGCTTTAACACATAATTTCCAGCTGAGACCAAACAGTGCTGCGACAGCCAAATGGAAGAGGGAATAAATGGATTAAACTGACTGGCAGCACAGACTCTGTTGTGTCTGACATATTTTAATCAGACTGTAGACTTGTTTAGAAAATGTAAATGACAAACAACAGAAGATGGGAGGCATCAGGTGTGCGTGAAGACGGCCTGTTCTGATTTGTAGCCTACAGACAACACTTTGAATCCGGGGGGTGTGAAAACGTCTGGATGGGAGTCTGTGAAGTGCCAGTAGCAGGACGCGTGTTGTTCTCGTCCCTTGTGACGTTCTATTCACGGCTGCCATGTGCACGAATGTTCCTGTCCCTGTTTCCATGGAGACCAGAGGAGGTGTGGAGAATCCCAGAGCCCTACTGTGGTCACCGGCTTTGTCATGCATGCTGCCAGCCACCACCACTTACCTTTTAATGGCTCTTCACAGCCAGGGACACCTTCTTGACATTGTGAATTGAACAAAAAAACAGACGATAGCTCTGTTGTCAAACCTCATCCTTGTTATTGCAACCTTGCACAACTATGGTTTTATTTGCAACCATCTGAAGTTTTGGTCAAAACAACAAAAAGCACACTAATCCAAGGTTTCCGAGCATTACTGTGCCTAGAAAAAACCAACAAGGTCATAATGTGACCTTGTTATTTACACTGACTTAAAAATAATCGTATAATCCCTAATTCATATTGAGCCCTCATTCTAAATTTGTATTATGTTGCTGTTCTCACCCACAATGGCACTGACCCTGTCTATTGTATCTGAGTTTGTGTCCTCCTTTTGAGCACTGAAAAGCTCGTTCGTTGATCTTCTAACTAGATTAGCTCTTGTCCGATTAACTGCCTGTAACCCCTGCTGCTCTTAGCCAAGAATGGCTTTAGTGTTCTGACTGTTCATGGCCTTTCATACACTTTCCCTTTTTGCACCTGCCGCCTGTGACAAACGGACCATGTCAGCAAGGATTAAGTGAAGATGAGAGGCGTTAAGGGGGTGAGTTTAATGCACATAGCCGCGTCGACGAACATGCTATAAGTCTATAGAACACTTACTGAATTTCTCAAAAGGCTGGTGCTAAAACGTCTGTGGCTTTACTGATTAAAATAAAAAAATGGCCACCTATGAATGGGCCAAGTAGAGGTAACCTCAAGTTAACCTGCTTTTGCTGCTCCATTTTGCCAATACCTTTGTGGGTGTGAAAAAAACATAAATGCTCACATGTACGTAAGCCTGTCTTTCTATTTATACATTGAGACATTTATGTCCCCGTCACGTATTCCTTTAAGACGTTTATTTCATTTTAAGATTTTTATTATGTCTCATTGTGCAACCTTTAAAACAGCCTCCAGGGACTTTCTGCTTCCCCTTTAAACCTTACCTTTTTATTGTGGCCACCGGCTGAGCTGCCCTGACAGGGTGAGACCCCAAGGACAACAAGGTGACGACACGATACGAAGAGGTTGTGAGAGGCGAGTCACAGTGGGCTTTTGAGAATAAAACATGCATGGCCGGAGAAACGTTGCCTCCGAGCGCTAAAGTTAGGGTGACAGCCTTCAGGTGGGGACAATAGGATGAGGGAGAGATGTGTGTGAATGCCTTAGCCGTTTCTTCCATGCCAGCCAATCACTCAGGCCAACTACTGGAGTGACATTTTGGGAAATTTCCACTGATGTGGGACTGAGGCCCCTGCTATCAAGAGGGAGCTGCAGGGAGGGGCTGGGTTGGGGTGACTTGAGTATCAGAGAGAAATAAGAGTTGGATGTTGCTTATCAGACCTGGCAAGATCTTGAAGGTTTATGGCTAGACATTCTCTCCCTTTCATTGTCTGTCTTCCT
This sequence comes from Perccottus glenii, assembly GCA_024416835.2. Lineage (NCBI taxonomy): Eukaryota > Metazoa > Chordata > Actinopteri > Gobiiformes > Odontobutidae > Perccottus > Perccottus glenii. The sequence goes on along the minus strand of CM044552.2, from coordinate 17,107,193 downwards.
GCATTATTGCTATCAACAACAAAGCTAATTAAAGCCGCAAGCGGCGATAATGGCCCTTGCCTCCCTTGAGACCGCGGGGACACATATATTCGGAGGATTGCATGTCGTGCTTTAAAGCAAATTTGGAGCTGTTTAGATGAAAACCCTTTAGCACAAAGTGTACGATTTAGGTGGTCATGTATTCCACCCAACATAGTAGATTTTCTGTTGAGTTTACGGTATGGCTGTAATAAACTTTTCTGTTTGCCCTAAGGTGTCCTATGGATGTACCAAGTTTTGTATTTCTACATTGGAAAAATTTACTTTCATTTTCCATAGAACCAATTATTTTGAATTTTCTAGGGTCGCCACTGAGTCATTTTTCATATTTTTTTCGGGACTTCAAATACATAAATTTTTGCCGGGCTTGAAGTCTGGGACCAATAAAAATGACTTTTAGTTGCACGTTTACTGGGTCAAATTGAAAATCATTTTTCAGAAAAATTATAATAAAAAAATATATACCAAATTATAATAAAAAATATAACTCGAGCAAAAACGACAAGAAAAACGCCTGTCTATTTTACACACATGTGTTTAGCTCATTTTGCCCAAGTTTGGTGTCTGTGGAATGAAGCAGCTATTTTCTGTTGTTTTTAAAAGAGAGGTTGTATTCTAAGTCGGTTCACATCTTCAATTTAAAATGGCCGCCTTCCCGTGTGTGATAAGGTGTGGTCCCCTTTGGCTTTTTGTTCATAAGCCCATACTGGATGTGTGTACCAAGTTTCATTTGCCTACGACAAACTAAAATTTTCACTTCCCATTGACTTTTTCCACATATTTGGGACGTTGCTATGGCAACACATTTATAGATAGGGGGTGGTTGTCATTGGCTTTTATGCTCCTCATGACATAGGAGATGTGTGTACCAAATTTCATGTCTCTATGACAAACTAAATTCTTGGGTCCCATTATAAGTTTGTAGGGGCGCTGGAGAGCCATTTCTAAAGATAACCCTTTTATTTACATATGTTTGTGTTCAGGTCATAATGTGCACAAACGCCTTTTGGGTCCAACTCAATCTGAGAAGGCGTTTGAGAGTTAAGAGACGCTTTATTTTCACAAAAATGGCCACCTCGTTACAGGCTTGCCACACCCATACCCGATAAGATATCAACAACAAAGTCACAACTTTGGTTGGCACATGTGTCTAGATGATACTCACCAAATTTGGGGCCATTTAGATTAAAACACAATGATTTGCATCTTTTGCGCAAGGGGTGCGATTTAGTGGCCATGCGTTTCACCCCACATGGCGGACTTCCTGTTGAGTTTAGGGTGTGGCTGTCATTGACTTTTCTGTTTGCCCTGAGGTGTCCTATGGATATACCAAGTTTCATTTTTCTACGTTGGAAAAAGTTACTTTCACTTTCCATAGGCCCAATGTATTTTGACTTTTCTAGGGTCGCCACTGAGTCATTTTCGTTTTTTTTTGGTGTCTGTGGAATGAAGCAGCTATTTTGTTGTTTTTTAAAAAAGAGGTGTATTCTAAGTCGGTTCACATTTTCAATTCAAAATGGCCGCCTTCCCGTGTGTGATAGGGTGTGGTCCTATTGGCTTTTTTGTTCATAAGCCCATGCTGGATGTGTGTATTAAGTTTCATTTGCTCTACACAAACTAAAATTTTCACTTCCCATTGACTTTTTCCAAATATTTGGGACGTTATGGCAACACATTTATAGATAGGTGGTTGTCATTGGCTTTTATGCTCATCATGACATAACTAAATTCTTGGGTCCCATTATAATGTCAATGAGTGAGAGGCCATTTCTGTGGTCTTGTTATTGGCTTTTTGTGTCTCAGGTCACAGAGTCCACAGCTCTGTGTGTACCTCCATAGTTGTCTCTAGTAACCTCTTGATCGTCTCTCACTTACCTCTTCAACAGGCAAATACACTGTTACATAATGGTTTGTCAAAAGCGGAGTTATTTGCAGTTGTTTGCTCAGTTTATTGCAACAAAAATATGATGATGCTGTAGAGAGTGAGTCCAAATTATAGACTGATTTTCTTTATTCTTGATTATCAAAAAACAAAACTGGTCAAGAGTTAAGAGTGTTGAAAAAGTGTTGAGATTCTAGAGTTGGACGAAGAGGTGGAGACACAAGTTATTTTCTTCTGAAACTCTTTACCTCACAATGTACTGATGGTAATGAATATTTACGATGGTCTTCAGTATACTTTCTCACACATATATTTAATGTTTTTCAGTCTCTGGACACTTAAGAGAGATTGTGACATTTACATGTCACCTCTTGTGCCCTACCCTGCACATGGGATTCAAACCATCCAGTCTGAATCCATGTGCATGCTGTGCATTGCTAACGTGTGAGAAAGATGAGGTGGCTAAACACTCATGACCTCGACTTTGTGTAACAGTATATGTGTCCGTCATCACATGCCTAATGAGCGCCTCTGTATTGCTGGCAGTGTAAACAAGTTACACTGATTTGCATCCAATTAAATCTTTGAGTGAAATAATAACCTTTCTGTGCACATTTAATTTCCAGATACCATCAGTGAGGTGAATTTCAACCTGAGTGAACACTATACTGGAAAAGTTGTGGTCTTGTTCACTTGGCTTTAATGTGTCTCATCGCTGAGACCACAGAGTCCTGACCTGCCTGATGTGTATCTCTGCTGTGTCTCTGAAAGTGAAACCTCATGTATTCTCTAACTATTACCTATTACAATTAAAAGGCAAGAGGTCACTATAAAGCACTTTGGACAAACGGAGTTTTATGATTTATTGCAGATGGCCTGCTTTATTGGAAAATAAATTTGTATTAACATGAGTCCAAATTATAGACTGATTTTCTTTATTCTTAAATACATTGCAAAAGGAGAAACTATGAATCTCAAATATATGAATTTGATCTGATTAAAAGTGTCTGGCATGATCAACTGAGTTGTGTAATTGAAGATTGAGACACAAGTATTTATGTCTCCTTGGGTCAAATCTGCTTTGACGTTCTGCTCTGGCTAAAAATGGTAAGGGGCTTTGATCTTAAAGTTATTTTTATACTTGGTCTGTTTCATATATTTAATGTTTTTCAGTCTCTGGAGCTCATACAGAATAATTGTGAGCATTTGATTGTCTCTTTTGCACTTCTGTTCTTTTCAGTCAACGTTTAAGTAAGGAATAGATATTGCAGTATTGAATGCCATTACTTAATAAAAAGCTAAATGCTGTCTTGCTACACACAGTGGTCTTCAGTGCTGAGGAAGAGAGATGACCTTTCCTGTGTGAACTGAGCTGTTGCACAGGAAGTGTGTAAGTGCATGGTCACAGGACTTTGGGATGCTCTGACTGTTTCCTAACTGATTTGCATCCAATTAAATCTTTAATAAAGTCTTGCTGTAACCTTTCTGTGCTCTTTAATTTCCAGATACCATATCAGACGCATTTCAACCTTTTGCCAACACTAATACTGGAAAAGTTATTGGCTAATTGTAGTAGTGCTACATTTCCATCGCTGTGGACCTGCTGTCTGACCTGCCTGATGCTTGGCCTTATCTCTGCTGTGTATGAAAGTGAAACCTGCATGTATTCCTAACTATTACTATTACAATTACAAGGCAAGAGGTCACTATAAAGCACTTTGGACAAACTCCAGTTTTTATGATTTATTGCAGATGGCCTGCTTTTATGGAAAATACACATTTGTATTAACATTTTTTTATTTTTTTTTTTTATTAGCATTTAAATACATTGCAAAAGGAGAAACTATGAATCTCAAATATATGAATTTGATCTGATTAACTGTCTGGCATGATCAACTGAGTTGTGTAATTGATAGCATTGAGACACCCTAAAGTATTTATGTCTCCTTGGGTCAAATCTGCTCTGACGTTCTGCTCTGGCTAAAAATAAGTAAGGGGCTTTGATCTTAAAGTTATTTTTTATTTGGTCTGTTTCATTTTGTACTGGCCTTACAGTCACAGAGCTCATACAATTATTTGTATGAGCTCTTTGATTGTCTCTTTTGCACTTCTGTTCTTTTCAGTCAACGTTTAAGTAAGGAATAGATATTGCAGTATTGTATGCCATTACTAAATAAAAAGCTAAATGCTGCCTTGCTACACACAGTGGTCTTCAGTGCTGAGGAAGAGAGTTGACCTTTCCTGTGTGAACTGAGCTGTTGCACAGGAAGTGTGTAAGTGCATGGTTGTGGGTGTGACAGGACTTTGGGATGCTCCGGTTCCGACTGTACTTTCCAGGTGAATGCTTCGTGCGTTTGTGTGTGCAATGATACTTTGATATGTGCTCTGTGTAGTGAGTAAGAGCAGCAGAGGCTCCCCAGGCGCAACTCTTCTTGGCACAACCCCGCTATCCCTTCATGATGGGGAAACTCGACACTGGGGAGGATTTTCTACTGTCCAGCAGCTGAGAGAGAAACAGGGCCACGCCGTACAAACACCTGCACCTCCAGTTAGAATCTGCTGAGGCAATGTCTGCACAAATAGAAGGGCCAATAGAACTCACACTTTGTCACATCGGGATGAAATATTATGCAAAAAACTTGCCACATATTTAACATATTTGAATACATAGAAGCTCACACCAGGACAACACTTCCATCGCTGTGGCGGACAGTGAAATGATTGGCACAGAGAAAGCATTACACCAGCACATTCAAGCATATGGCATGTGGACCCACTGATGGGCATTCACATATGGCACTGGTGGCTTCTGCTGCTTCACATGGGACAAATGCACTGCATTTGCCTTTGATTCCTCTCCAAATCAGAGCGCACACAGAGTACAACCCCCTCAAAAAATCCCGGTTTACATTGCGTCATTGTATTTCTTCATTTACAGACCCTTGTAATTATTAATAGAAACATTTCATTTCCCACTGTGCTCTCTCACTTCTCATCAGTCCTCCACTAGTTTCATGTTATACAAAACTACAGTAGCCTCCTTCTAATGATTGCTAATAGGAAATAGTTTTATTAAAACTCTAACACAGCTATAAATTGTTATTATGATTAAAATATACTTCATATACTACAATAGTTGCTGTCCTGGACTTGCATAATTAAAAGAAAGTCATCTGGATTTGCTGACTCGTGGGCTCTATTGAGCTCTGGTGAAATGACTTATTGCATTTGCCTTTATGCTGATATAAAACAGGTTGTGAATAGAAAGATGCTAGGTCTGATTGCATTACTGCCCTCAACAGAGCGTGAAATTGTTTATTCTGCTGCCATTTCTGTGTAAAATATAAAAATATATAAAATAAATTTAAATATAAAAACTTCCCCCCGTTGCATGACCATCACAGCACGAGCATCACTAGTTCAAGCCAAGAAATGAGCTCCCCATTGATTGACCAGAAATACTTCATCACCAGGCCACAGTCTTTTGCTCTGGTTGTTGTTTGGATTTGTGATTGAAATAGCTCGCAGACATGAGTAAATTAACAACAGTTTATTAAAATTATCGATTACATTCTCCTCATTCCTTATATTGATTGAGGTTTGGTCCTTTATTGGATTTATTTATTTCTTTAGGACAGCGTACAGTCAGTACATTAAGCCGGAGCAGAGATGCTTGTACCAGATTATAGCTTAACAGCTAATTTCCATCTGTAGTCCTATATTGTACATGTTTTTAGTGGTAGAAACCGGAGTACCGGAGGAAACCTACGCAGACACAGGGAGAACATGCAAACTCCACACAGAAAGGCCCTGCCCTGGATGGAAATCGAACCCAGGACCTTCTTGCTGTAAGGCAGAAAGGCCCTGCCCTGGATGGGAATCGAACCCAGGACCTTCTTGCTGTGAGGCAGGCGTGCTAACCACTTTGCCACTGTGCCGCCGGTCCTGTGCCATAAATGCAAAATGGCAGATGATGATGATGAACCTTGCACATGTTGTCGGTAGCTTCCAAAAGACAGCATTATGATCTGACATTTTCTTTTTTCTTTTGGTGAAATTGTCATGAGACATCAGTTTTGATTTAGTCAAAGTCAGCAGTTTCATCAAGTACACTGAAGTGTTCCATAATATTAAAAGCGCATCTATGAAAACCATAAAACACCTGACTTATCAAACATAAACTCTGCTATTTCCTTCCTTTGTATATTTAATTTACCTTATTATCAATTTATGACCTATTTTCATGCATGGCTTTGTTTTGTCTTTCACAATCTCACTTCTGGTGCCGTCTGTTGTCCATCCAACCACGCTGGCTCTACACTTCTATACTTACCCTTTCTCCCCTCCATATTAAACAGAGCATGGCTTCTAGTGAGAGTGAGTCAACCATTAAGACCCCACCTCAGAGACTGTGTCGTGGAAGTGCTCAAGCGCTCACTCCCTCCTTGCCGAGGGTCTGCCTGCCCCTCAGTGGGGAAACGGTGCAAGGACATTTTGGTCTGGTTTGCAGGGGGAGCGCTCTGGTGGTGACACACATTAAAGTGGGTTATATTTGTGGCTAAGTGGGTTAAGGCTCACAGTACATTTTTGCTCATCCTGAGGGTAGGAATTAGTATAATGGACAAGGGAAAGGTGAGCAAGGGGGAGGAGAGCAGAAAGGAAATGCAAGGTTGAAAGGAGCACAGGAGGAATGGACTTGAATGATGAAGGAAATAAAAATCAGACAGAATTTTTTGCCCGAAAGCAGTGTCATTTATAACTCACTGGAATTGGTGTGTTGGTTTGTTGACCTTGTAGAAATGAAGTGATGCTCATTAGGACAAACCAAATTGTATGGTCATTATGGTGATGTGTTCATGAATATTGTTATTGTGAAAAACTCTCGTATATACTTCCTCTTATACGTTACACACAGATGATTTACAGTACAACTCCACTTTCCTGACCCTCTGCTTCTCCCTGTGTCTCTTGTATAAGCCCCAGGGCTAGTTTGGGTAATGTAGAGTTATTCTGAGTATTTATAATCATGTGGGCGGGTCTATATTCCCTCTCTATTACCACTTCTCAGTTGACCTTTAACCTTTAACACCCCTCTCATTTAGTTTTTTCTTTTCTCCAGGCAAATTGAGCAGCTGTTTTTTTTTTCTCCATACTTAGGAACAGTAGCAAGAGACCACAACTGGGCATTACAGACAAGCCTGGTCTTTTTACAGGTTAATAGTACATTGACACAACCGGGTGATATTTTTTTGAACAAGGAACAGAGATACTGAACCAATACACTTCCATTTTTACGGTGAGGCCATGTTAAAAGGGTCAAAGCACTGTTCATGCAAACCCCTTTTTGTCAGGTTTTGTAACAGACTATATGTTACCACCAGAGGGCAGCAGAGCACAGAAAATGAGCTTCAATTTCGTGGTTCACTAGTGTATGCCTTACCCAGATGAATGTTTGACTTACATTGTAGTCCTTTTGAAAATGCATAAATTGTTGTAATATATACTCAGACCATAAAGTAAAATAATGAATATTTAAATTATTTTAGTGATTGATGAAAGCAGACATAGACAGGGACATAGACCTGGACACGCTTTACGTTTTTGTACTTATTAAGAAAAAGTATACATTTAAAATCCTGTTTGTAGGGGTCAATCTTTAGCCCCGAGTTGACCTGTACGGCACACTCCCTCCAGATGTTGTCTTTCTTTGTCAGCAGAGATGCTCCATTGTGGCAGCCGAGGTCACGAAGGCCAATCAGATTGATGCTGTCGGGTGATTGGTAGCATTGCATCTGTGGGACTCTGACCAGAGAATGCACAGACTCCTGAATGCAGCCCTGTTCACACATGGATATGGATCTGAAAACAGTCACTCAGATAGATATGAAATTCTCCACACTGTACGAGAAAAAATAATGAACATGTCAATTTTATGTCTTTGATCAAAATTTAACACTAAATGAACCTAGACTTAGTAAGAAAGCACTTTGTAATAAAATGGATTGGTCTGTACAATATTCTATAATTGTTTTGTGGGATATATTGCTAGTAGTAGTTTTAGTTTGGCCGTGTCGTGTGTGTGTATGGCATAGTGCCTGGAAAACAGTGGAAAAGGTCCAGTAAGCATCCACTTGTAGGGTTCAGCGGCCCCCGGCCAACTGGACTTCATTGTAGTTGTGAATCTTCGTTGCCTGAAAAGTGCTGTCTTTGAAAATGAGAAACACCTTGGCACAGACTTTTACTACAAGAGCAGCTGTGAGGAGCGGGCGATGTGTTGGCCCGGCTGAATCATGAATGGACTTAAATTCTCTTTGGCTCATGTTATGCACTGATATTATTTGACCTAGTCTTTGCACAGTCCCCTGCTGATCATTTTCTTATCAGGAGTGTTCATCCCGCGCACATGCACCCAGCCCCCAGCCCCCTGCCCCAATCCATCCTTGTACCTCTCCACGCTCTTTATCCATCCATCCTGTTCTCCCCAATGCTTCTGATTGGCCCTTGCCTAGCAACCGCATGATAATTTGGCATAATGTGACACCCCCTGATGCATGTTGAGGGGCTTCACCCCCCCTTTTAATGCTGGTGGCTGCTGTTTGGGGTTGAATGAAAAGAAAAATGTAACGGGGAGGATGAATAGATTTGCAGAAGAGAGAGGGTAAAATTTCACGCTCATATCGTTACATGACTGGTGTACTTCATCTAAAGCTGCCATGTGTCCCTGGAGGGGTTTTCTGCCACTATTTAGCACCGATGGCCAGTGTTCAATCTTCAAGTTTTACCTTATGTAGACCATATGTGCAGCTAGCAGCACTAATAGCCCCTCATTCATTCAGTTGTATTTTTATCAAAGGAGTCAGGCATGTGATGAGGCAGCTTTGTGCTTTCAGGACCCAGTCATAAGCTCAGAGGTGCCTCTGACACGCAAGCAGCCAGAAAGAAACACAAAGATGGCTACTGCATTCTCAGCTTAGTCGTCTCCATGTTGCTGGGTCTGATGTGAGCACAGCCCATATGAAGGACATCTCAATTTTTTTTTCTCTTTTGTTGCCTTCCATTTTCTTCCTGTGTAGATCTTCTGTCTTCTGTCTGTCATGTCTTTCTCTATCTCCCTCTCTCCTTCATCCCTCTGTTTGTAACAAAGACCTGAGTGATTTAGTGAAACAAAAGCCCGCCTGGTTCTGTGTGACCCCTCCATCATGATGTCAGTGAACCCAGATGATGGCAACCTATAACAGGACTTGCAACTCCTGAACAAAGTCTTAACCCTTGCATCATCTTAGGAAGATGTCATGTTGTCTATGATTCACTTGCTAATTTCTTTGCTCGGGTTGTTGTATCTAATTCTGATTCAGAGTGGGCTATTTGAATGTGTTTTATGTGTAATGTTCTGCACATCATTAACTCTTGTCCCTCCTTTTTAACTGTGCCCTTTACATGTCCCCATCCTCTTTTATCTCTGTTACTTCTGCCTCCATCTGCTGATGCTGTTCTGTGTCACCATATCATTCCCAATTGAAGCAATTTTCAACAGAACACTAACCCGGGTTCATCACGGGGGCCAGGGCACAAGGCACAGACAACATTTAAGAATAAGGCCTAAAACAATGTGTGGTTGCCGTGGTAACCAGTCCCCTCCCCATTCTCCGGTTCCACCTCCCTCTCCCTCTGTCTCCTCCTCCACCTCTGTGCACGGCGGCGGAGCTGCTGGTGATGCTGGTGTCTCTTTCTCTCCCTCATCCTTTGTCCTCACCTCTCCTGGACACGCTGCTCTCACACTGCCAGCGGATGACACATGAGGACGAGCAGGAAGAGGAGACCTCCACCAGCCACTGTGTGTCTCCTCTCCGGTCTTTCCCTATCACAAACAGGAGAGACCTGACAGAGCAGACCTGAGAAACAACCCCCAGAAAGGACATACATACAAAAGGATATACACAATACTACTCAAACCCCTACTCTTCTCCATTCTCCTTTTCAAGGAGGGCATTTTTCTTCCCTTTCCCCCCCTTTCCTTTTCTGCCCCGATTTTTTCCTCTGAGATCCCGGTTTTGTCAATCACGGCCCCTGAACTTCTCTGGGATTTCAGGTGAGGCGCGCGTGTGTAGTGAGTGGTGTTCCTCCGTTGTTTTTTGACAACCTATCATGGCTCACGCGGCCTCCCAATTGAAGAAGAATCGGGGGGAAGTGGATGTGAATGCATTAGAAGAGGAGAAGGAGAAGCGGACGAAGAGCAGGCGAGCAGCGTCCCGGGAACAAAAGAGAAAGGTAACAGGCAGGGGCTGGCTGCTGGTTGGTGGATTGCGCGGTGGCTTCATCTGCTCCGCTCTGCTAGCATCACCAGAGCGTGACTGTTTGTCCCTATTTCTCTATTGACACTACAGACCTGTTTGTAATATCATCCATAAAGTGCGGTATGCTTCTATAGTTTACATTTTGAGCTGCGTCTCTATTACGCCTTCGTTATGGGTGAATTTCTTTTGTTGATGCTATACATATGATTGCCTATATGCTCTCAGTCCTCTTTTTTCCACCTGTTTGTTTGTCCAAACTGGTCAAAACTAGTGGCACAAACTCTGTTGACAAGATCCTCTCCAAATGACAGTTATAATGAGGCAGCCAGCATCTTTTTCTGAGTATCTTGCAGTGCACTTTTGATTATATGTAAGTCATCTTTGTAGGTCTCTGGAAGTTACAAACTGTCTTAGGTCATCCTTGTTTAGCTTTTCCGAAGAACAAACTAGAACAGATGTCACAATTGCTAAGAAGAAGGACTTCCTTTCTTCTTTTGTGGCCACTTGTGTTTTGCAAATGTGTGTGTTCATCCCTGGGTTTTTGTGCATTCTTGTGTATGTGTGCGTGCACATGGATGCATGGAGACATCCATGTATAATGCATACACAACTGATTTATTGATGACAAAGCTTTTCGTATGATGGAGGTGGAAGTGAAATGCCCGTGGACCTCCCTGCTCTTCCTCCTCTCTCTGACTTTGGACAGAGCTGGGGAGTGTAAGTCAGGCCAAATTCTATACTACTTTAACAGAGAACACGTGTTTTCCAGTCTATGTAGTTTTGCTTTTTCACTTTTTGATAAGCTGCATTCGGGGCATTGAATGTGAGCTGATTTGTCCACAATGAGCTCTTTTCAATAACAGTCACATTTACTGTACTTTGTGCCCATGGGTGCCTGGTTTTGAATTATGCTGCTGGTGATGTTATTTGACCTCGGTATAAACAAGAAGTTAACCATCATTGTTAAATCATTTCTGAAACCCTATAAAAAAATTCATTGTGTGATTTGGGCCCATCAGTTCAATTCTGCATGTGAGCTGCTTGGACTTTTTAGTTAAAGTGTATGTTGTGTTTGGAAGGAGTGGGCTGTATTGATTGGCTTGTGCACAGTGCAATGCATGGGGATCATCAGCGTCTCTTACCACCTCAGCTGCTCTGTGTCCTTCCAACTGTCCTCACACCCTTCGCTCTGTCTCTTCATACCCTTTGGTTTTGTCTCTTGGCTTTTGGCTGCACTTCTCCGTTTTAGCAACTCGCTGTCCGGATGGTACTTTTGTGACTGTTGTTTGGCTCACCTCTTTGATAATACACTGTTAAAAAACAAAGTCAAAGTTAATTTGTTTGTCAAGATTTACAGAGCGAGATGTGGGCTGTTGCTTTTACTCTTTATGTGTATATAGAGGTTCTGTTGCATCATTTTTCAAACTTGTGCTTTTACTTTTATTGGCTGCCTATTTTGTTTAGTACTGTGGACATCAGAGCAGTGAAGTCATGAATGCACAGGCTGGGCTAATACAAGCCATGGATTAATACTTGGGTATTGAAATTGTTGCACCAGGTTCTATTGTGGATTCGATCTGATCAATTTAAGTTGAATGTTAACAGTTAACAATGAGGTGAGTGCTTTTATAAGACAGCAATCATGGGACTATTAATAGAGTATCATTATATGACTCCCTGCCAAATCTGTAGTGTACAGTACAGTACAGTACAGTGGTGCACCCTCAGCAAACACAGAAACAGAGAAGATGAACATTGTTTGTAATACCTTTATTAGTTGGAAGTTAGCAGTGCATACCGAGTGGCAGTGGTCATTGGCATAGGAAACCCCTTTTGGACAACAAAAACTCTCCAAGGCTGCCTTACTTCTAATGACATTAACTCAAGTCAGAAGCCCCCTTGTGAATTCCCTGAAAGAGAGAGAGAGCAGAGCAAAGCATAGGTTTCCTACTCCAGTGTCCCACTTTCACTCACCAATACAGAGCAATTTGCACAATGTGTGCCCAGGCCCATTGTTAGTCTCGTGGGACTTATATGGGGCATGTTCAAGCTTATTTATGAAGAGTTTTTCATCTTAACTCATTAGTTTGGTCTATTTCTTTTAGAACAAAACATACAAGATGTTTGATCACTGGTTTATCACTGTCATCATCGTTCATCATTTGTCTGCTTATTAGAGAGCTAACTCTGTCTTGCAGCATTTAATGTAAGATACAGTTTGTGATCAGTACATGCTGGAGGGGGAATTGTAGTGTTGAAATTGGATGTCAGCCATGTGCTGCCTTCAGAGCAAGCTCATGGCAACTGTGGCAAGAGTCACAGCCCTGAGAGGAAACACAAACCATTGAGTCAAAGAGAAGCAACAATAAATTTCATAGTGGCGTTGATGTGTTTTCCCTTCAGCTCTATTTTCAGACAAAGCTGGCACGTGTGCTGCTTCCCTCTCCTTCTCCTTTGCCTCTGCCCCTCCCCATAAAAGATGGAGGTTAATGAATTCGGCACTCATGTGTGCCTTGGCTAATTACATTGGCATTGGGAACCCCTCCCAATATTACAAAATGTTTTCACCATCAAGATGGCCACCGGCTGGATGGACGCCGGCAATGGTGACTTTGAGAAAGCTGTCAAGCTTCTGTTCTGAACGACAATGATTAATGTGGCTTATGGCATTTTTATTTAGCTATTGTGAGATGAGGACGTACACACCAGGTCTGATCCATGTGGGAGAGAAAACGTGCAAGTAATCTCAGCGGGACTATTGTAGCCCTCGTAAGTCTGAACAGCCCCATTAGTCAATAGTCAAATGAAATTGAAAATCCAACCGCGTTGTACCTCACACTCCCTATATTTAAAGGATATGTGTGGTTATTGTTGGAAAAGTAAGTTGTATTGCATGCTAACTATAAGTAGTGTAAGGAACCACTGTATTGCAGTTTGGCGTTGTTTAGTTGTTTTTGCAGTGCTCAGCTAATTCTATAAAACAAATATTGTGCCTTTCATCAACAGCAGAGTGCAGCTTTTTGACTGTGTGTTATGAGCCTCAATCATTCATTGTCATCCTCCCACACCGAGTTAATCAGTCATCTATAATCCCGAGGTCTGAGCACATGGCCAACTAACGTGGCCTCACTCCACAAAGTGCTCCGAATGTTCAACATTAGCGCCAGTCTCTTACGAGAAATGAGAGTATGTAATAAGGATTGTTCTAATTATTGATCCAGGGCTTTGAGGGTCCTTGTTGAGAGCTACAGGGGGAGAGTTTCTTAAGGAACCTTCGTAACTGGAAACCAGTCTGTGTTGGGATTTGTTTGTCCTACCACTGGGAAAAATCCATGTTGTGTGGTTGTGGTCTGACTGGCATTCCTTCAGCTAAGGAAAGGCAAAGGCTAACATGCATCAGGTGTGGATCCTGAGTGTGTCACGTGGGCAGTGGGTGATGCTGGGAAGGTGAGGAGCAGAGAGAAAAATAGAAGAATAGATAAGGAATGGATGGAGAGAGAGGGAGCAAAGAAAAAGAGGAGAGAGGCTGATAAGGAGGAATGGAGAAAATTAAAGAGGCAGTCAGACACATGATGGTAAGCCTAAAGGTCATTTCAAGGTGACTGCTGCCTTTCTTCTCTTCTCCTCTTGCTCACTCTGCCTTCTTCTCCTCCTTTTTCTCTTTCTCTGATATGGACTTACCTTGGTTTTTATACTAGACAAAAAAAAACTAAACAAATTTCACATACATTTGCTGAGCCTATTTTTCTTATTAACTATACTTACAAGCAGCCATTGTCTTATCTCAAAAGTTAATTGTATTCTTTATTTAACCAGGTAGGTCAATTAAGAACCAATTCTAGGTCTGATGCAGTAAACCGGCCAAGGTAACTAGGATTAGGATCTAAATCCACAAACCCACACCTAAAAGTTTTCTTTTTCTTTTTATGCATTATTGGTGAAATAAACCAGGTATCAACCACACATTTCCATCATCTGTTTAACTTGCTCCTGAAATTTAAAGGTTGAAAGAAGAGGTTCAGTGGTGTGCAAGTGCATCACACCATGAGAATCTTCAGTCAGTCACAGATACTGTAATGCTGTCTAATGATGTGATTACAGAGCCAAACGGAGTGGGGGATGGGGAGTCCAGGGACACGGGAGAAGAAGGAAAAGAGGGGTAGATAAGCGAGGGCACATATTCATTAAGCAAGGACAGAGGCAGAAGAAGAGAGAATGGCCCAACAAGGGGAGCAGGTGTGAAGGGAGAGAGCCGAGGGTAAAGGTGACTGCCTGAAGAAAATTCAGTTTCAAAAGCACTGTGCAGAGTGAAACCCCAGAACAAAAAAATGTATGAGCCACAAATACCACAATCAAGATTATTTAGAAATACAGCCCAGTGACATTCAACATGCCCACAGCATGTCGTAATGCAACACAATATGTAACTTTAACCTTAAAGTAATAAAAATATGTCAGCTCAAAGTTATCATGGCACTTGCTTAAGTGTTGCCAAACAAAATACCAAAATCAAACAAGTTCAAAATGCAGTTCTTCGTAGATAATATTAAGACGATTCAGTTTGTCAGTTACTTCCTGCTCCTGTAGAGTCACACTAACTAAAAAAATCATTTTGCTTAACACTGGTGTGACCTTATCTTGTGGCCAGTCATAAGTCAGTGTTCAGTAAAGCTGTTTGTTCAAGAGAGAATGGTTAGAGATCCCTCCTCCTTCTACATCACACTCATTAATCCCCTGCTGTCCATCAATGCACTTCTACTGGGCTCTAAAGATTCCAAATGCTCTGTGTGTGCCTTTATGCATACGGCAGGTGCTCCTCATTTACTCCCAGATAAAGCTTATCCTATTGAGATGCCTCTATCACACACATACACAGCACTATGTTGACCCTTGGGACTTCAGCCTCTACACCATGATAATTACTTTCTTTTGCTATAGCCCCCCCACCTCCGACGCCACCACCACCACCGTGTCTCCCTGCCCTCCACTTGACCACCTGCCACTCCACCATCACACCACGTGATAACTTGAATCTCACAGTCATTAATTTCATTTTTCATACGAAGACTTGATGGCTGTGGCTGTGGGTTTTGGCCATATAATTGTCACGTCTATATCTTTATTGGCAACTTTTAGGATTATGATCACAACTTTTCTCCCCCATCCATGACAAGATGGTGCAGTCGTATCCTTGTGGTCATAGAACCAGCCTAGAGCGCCGAGGAAATGGGCCGTGTTCGGGCAGATCGATGGCAATCACACCTTCACTGTTAGCTCTCGTGTGTGTTGGGGGAGGGAGAAGGAGAGCATTCAGTTTGAGGAGGAGGAGGAGACGGCAGCGCCAGTGGTAGAGGGTGTTTTCCAGTCTCCATTGGGAAAGAAAAGAGCCTAGATTCATAATGAGCCACTTCTGCTCTTCCAACACCAAAGTATGTCTACACCATGTTGTTCCAGAGAATTGCTTCAGCATAGCAATCATCCATCTAGTCACCCGTATTTTATAAAGCTCAGGCAGTGTCCAGCCACAATACAATCTCTTTATCCCACTTTGTTGCAACATATAGACAGATAGATAGTGTATTTGGTTTAGACCCTCAGGGAAAGAGTCTATTTTATAAAAGGTTGTAGTCTTTGCTGTAGTGTCATCTCAGCATGGAAATTCAGCATTTTCACAGTGCGTGGGTGGCCTTAGGTGTACAGTCAGTGCTTCAAAGTGTAGGAAAAATAGAAGAAGAATGATTGTCATCGGCTTTCTCGTTGCTGTTCATCCTTTAAAGCAACAGAAAGCAGTAATCCAAGATAGCGCTGGCGAATGTGGAAAGGTTGATTTTAGCTCTAGGGTGAGAATGGTATATTCAGTTACTCATGTGTTGGATCAGTGGACAGTAAAGTGTTACGCACAAAAAAAAACACCACGCAAGTCTTTGGCTGCATTTACTTTGTTTTTATTAACGGTTGTGTGCAGACAGCCAGAAAACAAGCAAAGCATTCTGTCTACTTCATGTTTAGTGCTGAATTATTCACAAGCAGCTTTGTCATGTTTGCACTCAGTTATCAATGAAGCCAGCACATTGTGGGAAAGAAGTGTACTTTAATCATGCAGATGAAACCTGACCAGAAGAGAAAGTGCACAAATTCTGCTTGATTTTCTTTTACAGTTGTGTGCCAGTGGCTTTGATGTACAGTAGCTAGACAGTAAACAAGTGTTAAGTAAATTGAAAGAGAAGAGGGGATGATGTCATTTTTATACACATTTTTAAAAGTGCAGTGGATCCAAATGTAGTGTAGTTAAGCAATCTGCAGAAATTCCAAATAAAGCCATGTAGAAATCAACCCACCAGCTTTAACGAGTAGCTTTTATCAATAAACATATAAAGGTTACTAAACATGTTCTGTTATGTCCATGACTTTTGCTTTGCTTTATTTCAGTACTACTACTACTACTACAGCTTTATTATAGTACTACTAACAGTTGTGTCCAATTATAGCTGTAATGAAACCCTTTCCAAGCCTTTTTGGAAGCACTTTGTGGTCCTTTCATAATTGCTTTAATGCAGTAAAGGTTAGCATTATGAAAAGCCTGTACATGTTGTAAAGAAAGTTTAACCCAAGGCACCAGTCACTTTGGGACTGATGCTGTGTCCTGACTCTGTGTGTGTACTCTCCCTGTTCACAAATCCATCAGTAATACAGTAGCAAGGACAAACACCGGGGCTAGGAGAGAGCTAAACCAAGAAGACTTTTACACCAAACTCCATTTATTTAATCTTAAGTTTGGTGTAGGATAGAGCAACACTGTCATACTGCTTTGTTTATATAAAAAAACAAATTATGCACAGAAAGAATTTGAAGACAGCACTTTCTCCTTCTGGAAATGTTGAATCAAGGATGATGACTGTTAATATACTGATGATAGAGGTGAAACTTAATCCAGGCTGTATCAGATTTTACATCAGCCAGTTACAGACGCATGGGACACTTCACTGACTTTGCCGGATCTGAGACGAGTCACAGGGAATTTGCTTTTTCTCTCCTTTTCATTAACCGACTGAAAAAGACACTATGCTTTGTCACGGCTACTGAAAGCACATTCTTCCACATCACCTCAGCTTCTTCCGATTTGCAACTTTCTGAAAATAGAGCAGCAACTTCTGGCCTGCTCCCTTGCGATGAGTGATGCAGTGTTGACAAATGCACTATTTTTGTTTTTGTCTCTTGTTGGAAAGCAGCTCAAGTCTTTCATCTCGCGCCTTCTCATGTCTCTCTTCTATTATATTTCCGTAGTGGGATGAATCATACTGTTGATGTACCACACCTGCACATCGGGAGAGGATGTGAGCAGCTGGAGCACTGCTAACACGTTGTCTTTTTTTTTTCTCTCTCTCATTTAAGCATGAGGTGACGCTGTATTTAAAAATCCAGTCACAGCGGAATATTATTTTTCCGTTATTTCACGTTTGTGAGGTTTGTCAGCAGAGCAGTGTGAGTGAGGTAGTTGGTAGCGCTGCTGGTGCTGTGCTGACTAGGTTGCTGTCACCCAGTGTGTGTGTGGTGCTGACTTTGGGATGCTGTCAGCTGTGTGTCAGCCATCTTCACACCTACGATGCACTTTTCTTGGACCTTCCTCTTCTGACAACTAAATGGCCTCTACCGTTGTACACAACAGAACCCCCTTCACATACGCACACACTCACACTGCTGAAATGACCGACTGAAGGAAGAGATGGATGAAGAGGACTAAGCATACTGTAAATGACATTGTTTTTGTAACAGTGTATAAAGATAGACAGAGGGTCAGGTCTGAGTGAATTTTATTTTGATCAGCCCCAACTGCATTCATCAAAAGCATGCCTCTTTGTTGTGTCCCTGATAATATGTTCTCTGGTTGATTTACCATCAGGTGACCAGTAGGCATCACATCATGTTTTTGCTATTCTCAGTTATCGTATGTCATCACACTTAGACATGATTGTATACTAGTTGGTTAATTGGCCTGGGACGATAAGTGGTTTCAAGGTATCACAAAAATCACAATATTTTAACCACTAATACCATAATGACATGCCATTTCTGTAGGAACTGATGAGACTAGAAAGTATGACAGTATAACAAATATTAAATTGTTGTGATAACGTCAGGTGATGTTTGGGGGAAAAAGTAATAATAGTGAGACTATTAAGATGGAGGTTGTATCTTCAAAAGTGAATATTGCTGCTTCTCTACTGCACCTTTAAAGTGTCTCGCCTAGTTAGTTTGGCCAAATGAATGCACCAATGCAACTAGTTAGGTTAGACATTTGCAAATGGTCCATTTACCTAGAAATGAGAGCTTAATAACTTCCACTTTGTCAGACTTATACGGTCCCATGTTTACAAAAAAACATGTTTGCTTTTTGTGTTATCTTCTTTCATTAATTGTAGTGGCATTTTTCTCATAGTAAATTAAAGAAAATTTAGCTCTAGATCAGTTGTGATACAGATTGTAATAAAGAGTTTAGTGCAAACGTGCATTGATTGTGTTACGCTTGTGCACGTGTTCTTGTCAATACTAATACAGTATCTGAGAGTAGCTGTGTGCTTGTGCACGTGAGGGATCTACTTGCACTTCAAGGTGAACCTAGTGTGAAGGTGGCAACCAACGAATGGGGCTTTACTGAGCTGTAGCTGACACTGCTTTAGCCTCATGAAGCCTGTATGACATAACTCTCCTTTTCTTTTATTCTGAAACATTTATTATTATTACACTCCAGATTTGTATTCAGATGCTTTCTATTGTATCTTAGAAAAGGTAAAACAATGCCAATGACAGATGTTTAGAGTTAGAGACAGAAAAAAGACTAATTGATGCCAGAGTGGATGAAAGTAGATGCTATACAGTTTGTGTGTTTGTGTGTGTGTGCTCTGTTGGTTGCTGAGGCCATGCTAACTGACTGTACCCATCAGTCAAGGTTGCGTCCTATTATAGGTCATTAGTCTCTCTGCTCAGCTGCGACCTTGGCACTACCTGCTAGAGCATGTATATCATAGGCAAAATGAGTGTGTGTATGCGGCCGGGCTGCTAAATGTATTACTCCGCTCTGCTGCATGCACAAAAAGCAGGTTGGAGACTGCTTATTGTGCTTTTACGTCACTTTTGAAAAGTGCGTCTTCCCTGTGTTTGTGTGTGTGTGTGTGTGTGTGTGCGGCTGTAACCTTGATGAACAGTCCACTCCACTGGGTCTGATGGATGGATGGACACTGTTTGGGAGGTCACAGAGGGTCAACAAACTGGCCTAAATACAGAGAAGTGGGTGGTAGCGCGCACAAGGATGTCACTCAAAACTGTTCCTGTTACGAGACACGTTGGTTACAAGTAAAAGTGCTGCCACACACGGTAAAAAAATGTCTGGTGTGCAGCACAAAAGGCTGCCAGGGCCAATTAACTGGTTGCTTTAGGTACGTTGACAGTGACATTTGGAAATGAAAACTACTTATGTGACAGCAGCAGAATAAAACTGAACTGATAGAGGGACATGTAAAACACTAGGAGTGAGAGTGACGTAACTTGGGCACAACAGCATCAAGTCTCATTATTGCTGAACATCAGTGCATCAGGTTCAGATTTCATTGCTCCACAGAAAGAGAATAGCCATCCAAAACGAACCAGCTGAGAAAAGAGAGAGACATTCTCTCCTGTACTCCTCCTTCAATCGATTTCAATGTTCTGTGTCTTCAGCCAAATGCAGCAGGAAGGGGAGAGGGACCCTGCCTCTACGTTAGAGAAACAGACCACAAAAGAGAGAGGTGTCCTTTTTCCTGTAAAACGTCACATGGCCCAAGTTTTTCAGCCACTGCCAGTGTTGAAATCGGACTAGTTTAGTGACTTATCAAAGAGAGCTGCTCTCAGACAATCTATCTAGCAAACTTGCTCTTTTACAAAATTTAACTCGTCCCTTCAATGACACTTAACCCACTCTGCCCCCTCTGACCACAGTTTAACCCTAAGGTCAATGTGTCATCTGGTGGTGTCTAAGCACAGACATTTGTAACTAATTAAAGAATTCAAATCTACAATTTTCACATCAACAAAATGCAAGTGATTTTTTAAACTGACAATCCTGCATTACCTGTGCTGTAGTCACATTTGTAAATGCTTTGTTCTTATGGTATTGGGCCTTTACTTTCAACAGCCTATTACTTTGTATGGCCTGGGGGCAGCTGGCTGTTACAGCATTTAATGACCTTCTGTTTGCTGAGCAGAAACGCCGCGATGTGAAAGGCCATCCCTCCAGAACAGGCAACTCTAAAGCATAATAACCCTTTGTATTCATGGACTGGGTCACTTCAGAGAAATTAACGAGGGAACGGTGGTTGGATTGGGGAGCAAGATCTAGGTTAGAGATCTGTTATACTGTTTTGTGTTAGATTTTAATATCAGCATTTCTACAATTGCAAACTTGTAAGACCTATTTACTTCCACAGTTGCACCTGTCCTTTTCAAAAAAAAAAAATTTCTTTGCAGTCTGGACAGACCAGTTGTCCACATGGCCCACTCGCAAACAAACTCTTTATGAAGGATAAGAATATTACACCACCGGTTTTCACATGCTTACTGTGTCACAGGAGTGCATATGGTGTAGGTACACAACCGTGACTGTGTGCGTGAGTGTGTATACGTAAAGACTGAGGGGAGTTTGTGGAGGGACAGATGGCTCGTAGTCTGCTCTCGTCTGCTGCTCTCTGCCTGCCAAAGATTAGGTCAAAACACTTCATTCTGTTCACCACTGTATGCTCAAGCCAAACTTAACACGACTGTTTTATACAGGCTTTATGAGCTATTACAAAATGTATTGTTTTGTTTGTTCTTAGTCTCCTCTTTATCTTTTTCGCCCCGTGATAACCTAAAAGAATTCTCCCACATCAAGAATCCAGAAAGTTGCATGGTGGTTGTGTGAGAAGCAATAACACGGACACGAAGCTTTTAGACCCAACATTCTCCTGTCTGCTTAATGGATCTGAGCAGAAACTTAATCATAAAGTACAGACATGCCCAGACTTTCAACCACCCACGCAATAGTCACAAATCATTCTGCTTTATTATCTATCAAGTATCAATTTATATCAGTCCCAGTCCAAAGGTGCCAACAGGCTGGACATTGAAAGAGAGTCAACACTCCTGGCACAACACCCATTAGAGACAATGAAACCTTTATTATATAACTCCAGAAGTCATGGTGCCCTCACATTAACAGTGGGGATATGGAGCTGCCATGGGGATCGACATGACACTAGGTGCTTTAATAAACACAACACCTTATATTCTCTCTGTTGCTCTCAGAAATACAGCAGAATGAGGTTGTTTAAAAGGAGAAAATACACTGTGTAACTTGCCAGGTGCTCTTGCTTCCTCCGACTGTCTAAAGACATGAATGTATTCTTGAATTCTAAACGTGCTCGCAGAGAATGCATGTGAGTGAGTGGTAATGATTGTCTGTCTTTGATTTGATGGTGGCCTTGTGATTAACTGGTGATGCCTCAAGCCTAAAGCAGATGGGATTGGCTCAAGCCCCTTTCATGACCTGTAAAAGACAAGTGGTAGAAAAAGAATGAATGAATTACTATTGTAATCTGTAAGACACGTTTATTTTATTTTACCTTTATTTATCCAGGTAAATTTTTTAACAACTAGTTCTCATTTACAAACATGACCTGGCCTGTTTAAACCACACAACCTGCTTCGGTCGGTCAATATGTAGACGTGTTTCATTGGGCGAAATGTACTATAGCTTTTTGATTTTTATATGAGAAGGTAATTTTGATGTGTTATAAAGAATAAAGGCTGCTGCCTGTTGATGAAGTGGTTTAATTACGAACCTGTGCTTGCCGTTTCGAAGAGGTTTAATTAGACTGTTCCTCTTTCCTCCTTTATGAACAGACAAACACAAAGACAATGGCACACAGTGGAGCAGCTGTATTTTCCTACTCCTCTCATAGACATATTATATTATTAGGCCCCTGCTTCATTTTTTTTTTTTTTATTTACTCTGTGATGCCAACAATGTCACATGACCTCCTTTCATGGGCCATCTGATTTTCCCCCGACAATGAAAATGTTTTTAAAACGTCTGTTTCTCAAATAGTGTCCTCTGGATCCTCTTGCTTCAGCTCACCAAAATTACTTTATTGCATTTCTAAGCTTAGACTCATTCTCTTTTTAAATTATGCCATTCAGTTCCTCCGCTATTTACTCATTTGCATTTTATGTCAAATTACATACAAGATTCATTTCTGTAAAGCTCCTACCCAGTCTCCACAATTTTCTTTTAAGATGGTTTAAGGACTACTTTCTATTTATTGACTCAGCATAGTTCAACATTTTTTTGGACAACTATTTTTCATCTCTCAGTGTCAATCCTATGCATATATAACATTACATTGAACGTTGAGTGGAAGTGGTCACTTATAATCGACTTGTCATGTGAAAGACTATCCACCAGAGTCCAGTGTTTGACTGCACAACGGAGCTTGCTGTGGGTCACACTGAGGCTGCAGAGGAGAGAAAGAGAAAGGTGGGGTTTTCTTGAACAGGATGCCTCTGATTGGCTGTCAGATTAAACTTAAATCTAGTACATTGTTACTTATTCAAGCCTTGTTTTTATGACCATCTGTGAGACTAAATTTCAGTTTAGATTATTGTCCTTTTTTATTTTGAATCCTCTATTTGTATGGTCATAGGGTGACTTTTCGGCAGAACAGCCATCGACCCCAGGCACTAATGTGTGGATTTCACCTGTACAGCTGACTAAAGCCAGTTGGAGGAAATCCATTGCGACTTTCAGGTTGTCCCCCACGTCGGTTGTTGTCAGCAGTATCGCAGTCAGGCAGGAAAGAGACAGGAGATTGGTCATAAATATGCAGCAGGAGTATAAACAGGGAACTGTATGGTTGTAAATAATTACCTTATTCTGGTGGTATTTCATTTTTATTACATCCTTCCACAGCCTCCAAATGGTACATTTATTGGTGCGCCGCTAAATTAGTTGCTTCCATTTAATCTTTTTTTCTTGTACATTTACCATTTCAAATGAAAAAAAACTCCTTTTGAATGGTTCACCAGTTTCCCTCTTCTTCATCTGTTTTCTTCCTCGTTGTCCTGTCCCTCCTCCATTCCTATCCTCAGGCCTCCCCTTTGGTTTCATGTCCCCGGTGACAAAGGGAGCTGTACCCTTGAGCACGCTCAGTGCAGCAGAAGCAGTAAATATCCCTCTGCTGTGTATATGTGTGCATACGTGATTGTGTGTTCTTTTGTATAATCCTTGCAAATGTAGTGGTTACTCCCAGGAATTGGGGTTGTGTGACATTTTACAGCTCCTCTGAGGTGGCTGAGCTCACCTTTTTATGAATGTGAAAACGGGAGAGGAAAGCCAGACGGAACAGTTGGGAGTCTGTTGTATATGGCTTTGAATAAACATAATTAATAACGTTTGTAATGGGTTTCAGCAAGGTTGCAAATTTCCAGTTTTTCTGAGGAAACTTTACAGGACATACTGTATATCTGTAAATGTCATGACAAATGGTTAATGGGACATTTTAAGAAACAAAATACAACATACATGTTAATATTTTGTAATTAACTGCCAAAGCAACTTAATGAAAAAATAATTTAGTGCAGCATTTTAGCAATTTACAGTAGATTGAGGGAGACTGAAAGGCCCTTTAATGAACATTTTTGATGTTTATCAAATACTCATGTGTACTTAAATAAACCTCTTTTTTTACATGGTGGGTTAAGTGTCTTGCCCAAGGACACAACAACAGTATGAACTGTGGGAAGAGCGGGAATCGAACTGCCTACCTTCTGGTTGAAGGATATTTTTTTCTCAAGTAGACTTGACTCTCCTCTTCCTTTGTTGTAACCTCTTCCGTCGCCATGGTAACAAATGCTGTTTCCATGTGGGCCTGTAACCGTAGTGTGAAGATGCACGATGCACCAATCACATGTTGGGCTTGTGTCTTCTGGTCCAGAGCATCTGTCACTCCTTCTGTCTGCTCTGAGTTTCTCTGATGCTGCTGCTGTAAAGTCTTTGTTCCTCGTCTGAAACTACAGGACATGCCCATAGTGCATCATTTCCTATAATCCCTCTGGAGTAGTAGCTCAGCAATAAATGTGACTGAATATTATCGTTGATATTTGTGTGCGCAGAGGAGCAACATGCATGAAAGCTATAAATAATTGTCATTGGTGTGTATACATCAGGAAGAATTAGCATATAGCAAGTCTCAGTGATCTAAATTCTTTTAGAGAGACAATTTTTTTTGCCAGATTCTATGAAGTGAGACCCAAGACAAGTTCAAATGGACGGAAGGCCCGCTGAACAATTGGTAAAAAAAAAATGTGTTCGTTTTTTTAACTATTCTTTGACTGTATACAGTACATGAGTTCTTAAATGGAAAGACTATCCTTTTGAGGGAAAACATGCCAACACAACTGCTTCTTCCAACCCCCAATAACACTGAATTTTTATTCCATTGCTTTACCTGGACACACGTGACCAGTTCTAATGCTAGTTTAGCTGTTCCATGACAAGGCCAGAGTCTGGATGTTGTACTTTTGTCTGTCAACATTACCACCCTGTAGTATTGTTTCAAAAAGTAAAGTAGAATCTGCAGCTTTTTATGAAAAGCGTAATTAGTGTGAACACAGCTTGATGTCTATTCGCATTTACATTATTTATTTAAAATTTATGTGCTTAGGTTAACTTCATTGTGGATCAAGCCCATATGTTTACCCATTGTGTCAATAAAGTCTTTTTATCTTAACTTTAAGTAAATTTTGTCATGTCATCCTTAATTGAGACTTGTATAGAAACATTGTCTAATGTATATGCCTGTTGGAAGAATAGGAGCGTGATTATATCCTCATAAATATAGTGATACCTAAAAGTGAACAATATAAGGTGGGTATTTAGTGAGTACAATAGTATTTTTTCCCTTGAGCTCCTTCCAGATTGCAACCAACTGTGTGTAAATGTTCAGCAGAGCTGTCTTGATCCAGCACACTTATGAATAGGATTTGTTGGGAGGGGGTGAGTTTGTCATGTTTTGAGGTGACAGGGTGGGAGGACAGTTATATTGGAGGACAGGGTGTCCCCAATACAACAGTGAAAGCCCCTAATCCTATGTTAAACTGTCCCCATTAATTGAAAGGGAAGCCTCATTTGTCCTCTCATCCTAAAATAGAGCAGTTTTTTTGCTGTCCTTAAACAGTCCCTACCAAGTGCCAAGAGTCCCCCAGTTGATTCCATAAGACCAGGTATGTCCGCACTCTCTAAACGCACTGGGCTTTGTTTAAGAAAAAAAAAGCTGATAAGCAGAATGACAATAAAGCGCCCCGTGCTGAGGGAACCAGAGACAATGAGTGGGTGGGAATCACAGAGTGGGTGGGATAACACCAGAGAGAGGTGACATTAACTAGTATTTGCTTCAGCTGCTATTTCAGTTTGAAAATGTAAGACTTGCAGTAACACCCAGCTTCCTTTAGTGTAAATGAAGTTGAGGAAGAAAAAGAAGGAGGCAGACAGGGAGGGACCGACCGGTGTCTCATTTATAATGGTAAGTGAGTGCGCTTCCCTGCATCTCTTGATAGGTGCTTTCTGGGGCAGGGGGCTAGCTTGTGCGAGGCAGCAGGGATTTACTGTTGACACATAAAACAGCTCAAGCCCAGGGCACGGGGGGGGGGACTTAGCAGCACTGGAGGGGATTTGGCTGGTGTCCTCTCTGCAGCGTGAAAGACACAGAGCCGCACGGCTTTGTTTGCGGAGAATCACTAGACCTCCCATTCCTCCTTCCCGCAACGTTCCCCTCCTTTCCTCTGAACTTCCTCCTCACCCTCCATCCGATGTGCAGGGCATCGATCAGGCAGCGGAAGGATTTGCTGTATCCCGCCACCTATAGGGCTTGTGTTTCTTAGTGAGCTTTTATTTGTTTATTTGTATTTCTTTTCTGCCTTGGCTTGCTACCTGAGCCAATGTTACCTTCACTTGTAGTCCCATGTTTGTTAAGAGGAGGAGGGAGCTGACTGGCTAAAGGATGAGATGAAAGGGCTGGATCTTTGGCCGCAGTCTCTAAGCTCAGGTTTCACTCCTAATACAGGACAGTCAGTAGGAGACAGTGGACAGGGGCGACATGGCTGTGGAAGAGGGAGCTGTTCAAGTGAGTATGGCTAACAACAGTTGTTCTCATGGCGATATTGCCGAGTGGTGCGTAGTGTCTAGAGAGTCCTGTATTATGCTTGTTCAGTTGGGTTTATGAATGTGAAAAGCCAGCTCATGCGCTGCAGCAGGGTTTAAACCAGGCATGTTTATATTGTGTAATGGACTGTACAATGCTGCAGGCTGGAATAGTGCACAGTGCTCTGGATGCATGTTGCTGATAGGATGCAAACTATTACAGTGCGGTGTTGCCTTATGAATTTACTTTGTATTAAAGACAGGTAAAAGAGGAGACATGTAAACATTTCTTTAGGTTTTCTTAGGGTAATGCTTTTTATTGAAGATGTTTATTGTGGTCTTTAGAGTAATTTATAATATTTTGAATACTTAATGACAAACTTTTGTATGTTGTGCCTTATCTTATCTGTTTATTTTTTATTATTATTACTTTATTTTTCACGTGGGGAAATTCATTGTCGGCAGCCGTTCAGCATGTTTTAATGTTAGTGGGAGAAACCGGAGTACCTGGAGAAAACCCACCCAAGCATGGGGAGAACATGCAAACTCCTCACAGAAAGGCCCCATCCGGCCCAGGAGTCAAACCCGGGACCTTCTTACTCTGAGTCATAAAGGTCCAGTCTGAATAATCAATATTGTGCAGTTATTGCTATTCGTAAGCACAACGTTTTTTCTGATTTTGGTTTCCTAAGTTGGGTCAACACAAAACTTACAGTTCCCCTATTTAAAAATCAAGGCGTGTTTGTAAAACACAGCCAGCCACAAAGAAAGTAAAATGACATAAAAGCAATCAGGAGCACTTATGACTAAACACAAAAATGTGGCTCTATAGAAGAAAACTATTGCATATACAAATATACATGGCGTTTGCCTGGAAACATGTGCTCTGAAATGTTGCTAATCCTGTCATAGATTCATATTCATTTATTTGCCAATAACATGCCTTTACCTTTCAAAGCTTTTTTATGATTTTCTAAAATGTCCACAATGGAATATGTGCATTAAATCATTAATAGTTTGTATATATAGTCAGAAGGATGCATGCATAAGCAGAGTGGAGATCATCATCAGTGAAAAGGACTTGGGTGTGTTACTGAAGTAGGTGCTGTTGGACAATGTTGAGTGTTGTGGCCTGTAGCTTGATGCCGGTGGCTTTGTGGTTCATAGAGAGCTCTGTTTTGTGTTGTCAGGAGCGAGAGGGATAAAGTAAAACAATACAGCCTCTTCTGGTGCGTGTCTCTCTCCCACATTTGCTAAGTGGATACACATATTAATCTAAACATGGCTGCAGATTTAATTGTACTCACCAAAAATGTGTTCAGCAGTGAAGCCAGGAAAATTTACAGGTTGCACTTTATTTTCCAGCTCGATAATATCA
Organism: Perccottus glenii; assembly: GCA_024416835.2. Lineage (NCBI taxonomy): Eukaryota > Metazoa > Chordata > Actinopteri > Gobiiformes > Odontobutidae > Perccottus > Perccottus glenii. The sequence continues at coordinate 17,079,393 of CM044552.2, read as the reverse complement.
TGGAAATAGTGGAGTAATTATGTATTACTATAGTAATTATGGCTATTTAGCAAGTAATGTACAAACAATTATTGCTTGATATAACTTTGTAACATCTAGCTGCTTATGTAGGGCTGTGAAATACGCAGTAATTAAACATAATTACAATATTATTACCCATTTATTAACATTTTAATACCACACTTTTATAATGCTATTACCGAGATGTAATGTAAAGTGCTACTGATCTTGTGCAAGTTCTGCTGAAACAGTAAACACATATGGTTGGATATCTCAACACAGTCTCTTTGAAATAGATTCCAGAGTCCATGCATTAGGGGTGTGACACAACACAAATCCCACAAAAGGAGATGGGACTCGAGATAGGGTTCACAAGAACATTTTCTAGGCGTGGCTGGTTAAAACTGTGGTTGTTCTGTGTATTTGCGTAGTGCTGGTGTTAGCCGCAGTGTACAGCATTGTTTTCTTCTTTTAAGGTCTACATATTGTCTGTGACTTGTCTATCAATTTTTTGTTGTTTCTTATTTCCACTGGGAAACCTAAATGTTGCCACACAAACAATTTTAAAGTGGGATTTTGATTTCTTGATTCTTGACTGATTTCACCAGATCCCGAGACAGCTTTTCACCTTGACGAGAACTCTTTTGATCTTTCAAGATCTTGTGGCATAAGATCTTGTCACACCTCTACCATCTATATTTATTAATTTTTTTATTAATTAATTAATTAGTTAATTAATTTTTTGAAATACGTTTGTTAAAACATAATTGTGATTTGTTAACTGGATGTTTATATTTATTGTGAGCACTAATGACAACAATATTAATGGAAAGTGGTATCTATTTATTTTGAGGTAATGTTGTAAAAGGGGTGGGATTAAAGTATTTACTTTGGATAGGTCTGAATAAAAATATTAATTCAAAATATTGATTTATTCATTTGTAAGCTCATTATTTCAGCTAACTTATAAAAATATACAAAATTAATAACTATAAATAAATTTGAGGTCATATGAAATCTGATGAATTTAAATCTTGAACAAGGGTTTGACTTATATTAGACTAATATAACTTGTAACTTTATGAATTGAATACTTACACACTAGAGTAGTCTGCTTCATAGTTCCAATATACTAACACTAACCCCTGTGTATGTACTCAAAATGTGTCCCCTAATCTGTGATTCATACCATAAAATGTTTTAAAGTTTAATCTATTTTCTTTTTCTTCTTTATTTATTTATGTTGCATATATACAGTATCATAGTGCCGTTAATTTTTGTGATAATATCGTGCAGCTCAGTCTCATTTCTCTGCAGAGAAGAGTTCTAACCAGAAGGCATTTTTAATTAGAGCTGTGCATGTTGATTGTCATTTTCCAGCTACTTGCCTTCGTATTAACCGCATTTAGACTTTTATGGAACTGTAATTGAGAATGATGCTATAATCCCTGGCCTTTTCCAGTTTTACATGTCACATTTCTTTCCCTGCTGCTTGTCTCTCCTCATCCTCTGTTTCTATCTAGCGCTAGATTGATGCTTTTCTTCAGGCTTAGCCTAGTCTTTAATGGCCCCATTTTCTTTGAACCTCTGCTCTGTGTCATACTGATATTTCTCTTACGAATCTCTTACCCAGTCTCATGTAATGCTTCATTCACAAAGACTTGAAGATCTCTGGTGTTGGAGATGGGATCATGTGGTGTGGAGGGAGGAGGGAGGGAGGGCCATGTTGGTCACTGCTTCCACAGCAGGCATTAAGAGATAAACTGGCAGCCATGACTAGTGACTCACAGATGAAGACAACTTAATCTGTTGGCACTTATGCTTTAGCAGAAGGAATATTAGTCACATTTACAAGACATTTCAACATGATGATGAGCCTTAACTAAACTATTAACTGTTTTTGTCCGTGTGTTTTACCTATTTGAGAATTACAAAAAAATATCACGCAGGCCTTATGTGACTCCCACATTGAAATGTTTTGGAGAAAGGGCAAGCATTTGTGGACAATGACCAAAGCCTGAGAGATGTGAGATCTTAACGGTATGTCACTCAAAGCATGGGGCACAGTAAGGGCACATGCCACTTATGTAAGATACCGGACAACTGTTGGCCTGTGTACACCGGGCAGACGTGCACATTCACAGGGAGCACACAAAGGGTCTTTTATCTGGATAAATAAGTGATGATAGATTGGGGAATCTGATAAACTTGTCTTGCTTTTGTTTGTTTAAAGTCTCAAGTGTAAAGCCCAATATTTTAGCTGTCAGTGTTGTGTATTTTGACAAATCAGTTGAAAGATTTCTGCTGGGTCCGCAAATCATATTGATGCCATAAATGATGATATATGGACCTGCAGCAGACAGTGGTAATGTGAGAGGAAAGGTACAGCACTTTTCTTGTAGGTTACAGCCAATGACATCTCACTACTCTCAAGGTTTCCTCAAATAGCTTTTACAAATAGAAAAATTGGCTATAAAAATATAACAGCACAAAATAAAGTGAATAGTTATGAGAAATTTTGTACTTTTTGTGGTATTTAGCTTTTGTTGCAGAGTAATAAAAATGTACTAATGTTGGTGGCTGATAAATTTGGGTTTCTTAGTCTCTGTTCTTGATGGTGCTGCTATAATTCTTGTATTAATCTTACTGTTTATAAGTTGAAATGTTTTGTCAATACTTCATGACTTCCCTGTCCTCTATCTTGTGCTTTAAAAATAATAAAATAATTTCTAACCATTTATAGAATTAAGCTCCTATGACATATAGTTCTATCAAAGTTATGGAAACCTGCTGTAAATAGCAGCAGCCCCAGTGTCAGAAACTTTCATTTTCTCATACATATTTGATGATTAGAAGATATATCTTTGTTGCTACAGATCCAGATGTGACTGCTGTCAAACTGCCTTGTGGATGTTGTAAATATGGGTTGTATAATGTTGTTACCTTTGCTTGCATCTCTTTCAATTAGCAGGTTTCTGGTCAGCACCACTCAATTTAAACTTTTTTTTACTTTCCTGTGTTGATGTATCTTGTTCACTCACACTTTGGGTCAGAACCCTCAAGTCTCTGTGTACGTCAGAGTTATTTATGGAAAGGCACAGCAGAGGAAAAGGGAGCACAATGTTGTATCAGTATGCTGTGCTAAATTAAGCAGGGCTGGGCATTGGATAATTTGAGGGAATTTACTTTTTGATCCTGTATTATGAGGAAGCTTCTCCTGCTCCTTCTCTAAGTAGCTCTGATGCTGACTTTTACAAAATGTTTGTGGTGGAATTGCAAGCAAGGAGGACAAAATGTGCACAGTTGGCTATATGTCAGTTCTTGTCAAAAACAATTTTCTCAGACCTAAATTGTTCCTCAAAATATACACAACCTCTGGACCTTCTTATGTTTATTATGCTGCCTTCTCCCTCCGCTCCTACCTCTTCTACCTTAGCTCCGCCTTCTCTCCTTCCTCTCTCTCTCTCATGCACATCACATTTGTTATAGGGGCAAAAAAGTGCTTGCCTCATCATTTTATTTTGGTGTGCAAAGCCCTATTTCTGTTGAGAAATAAAGGACAGTGAAGCAGTACAGAGGAAGCTTATAGCAGACAAACTCCAAAGTGCTTTATTTGTTTAAGTAGAGGTTGTTAGCAGCTGTGTGGGCCACCCGCACCGCATCATCCCACTTTTGGAAATTGCAGCACGCTTGGTTTTAACAAAGCTGCAGTAAGAGTCAACTAGGATGTAACTCATCGGAGGTGGATGTAGATTCTTATACTTAGGATCTGGAATGCTTTTGCCATGGATTGTCTTATGTCCTGCGGGCGAGTGATGGGAATTGTAGGAGACAGTGAAGAGTGTGTAGATATAGTCCTGTTTTGGGTTTATATAAGAGGCTTTTTGGCAGCCTGAGAAACTATGACAGAGTTCTACCTGGTATAATAGTCTAAAGATACAGTTTTGTGTACAATAGCTTGAGCCATGTGTATATAAACTTACATTTCTCTCCTTCTCTCCAGTCTGACAGTAATGCCAGTTACTTGCGAGCTGCCCGGGCAGGGAACATTGAAAAAGTCCTTGACTACCTCAAGTCTGGGGTTGAGATTAACATTTGCAATCAGGTAAGACCTGAGTATTTTCTTTTTAAAGCAGATAATTTTGATCACAGGTTATTATTCCTAAGGCTTTTACTTACTGCTTTCTTACTTCAATGCTTTATGAGCTACACTAACTACATTCTATTCCTCATCAGAATGGTCTGAACGCTCTTCATCTTGCCTCCAAAGAGGGGCATGTAGAGGTTGTTGCTGAGCTGCTGAAGCTTGGTGCCTCTGTGGATGCAGCCACAAAGGTAAAGCCCACTTATCATCTGTCCTACAGCACCTCATCAAATGTGAGATCTATTTTTGGAAAGATACATATAGGTACCTTCTGGAAGAGCAAAGAGGGAGCCGAATGAATATCCTTGTATGTAATTATCACTAAAGGCGTAGTACAACATCTGAGAGAAAGCATATTAAAGATGTCTGAACTGGGCCGACCCAATAGGTCACTAAATAACTATTATGTACCAACTCTCCCAGTACCATACATACGACAAAAGACTTGTACTTGATTTAAGAAAAAGCACTTGGTAAGGGTGTGTCCTTTGAAGTTGCTGAGTTGCTAAAACAAATTCATGCCTGAAAGGGCTTTACCCTTATTTAGTTTTCATGTTCAGTTCCTTTACCACAGGCCATACTCTTCATGTGTGCATAAATATAGGGCACAGTAAAAAATTCAAGATGAAGGGCAAATTTCCCCAATTAGAGTCTGAGTGTTGTGACCCTGAGGATGTTAAGGGATTAGTGTGAGATCTGGGGACTTGGGTGTCTGTGCCTTCATGCCCCATAGTTCAGTGTTTTGCATACGATTGAGACAGTTACCTAGAAATGTGAGACACAATGGACTGTTTACAATTGTAAAGCCACACTGTTTTTGTTATAGAACTGATAATATACACTCACCGGCCATTTTATTAGGTACCGTCCACACAACTGCATCTCACTGGACTGTTCTCTTTTTCGAACCATTCTCTGTAAACCCTAGAGATGGTTGTGCGTGCAAAATCCCAGTAGATCAGCAGTTTTTGAAATACTCGCCCGTGTGGCACCAATAACATTTAATGTTTAAAGTCACTTAAATTCCCTTTCTTCCCCATTTTGATGCTCGGTTTGAGCTTCAGCAAGTCGACTTTACTACATCTAGAAGCCTAAATGCATCGAGTTGCTGCCATGTGATGTGTGATGGCTGATTAGCAATTTGCGTTACCAAGCAATTGAACAGATGACCTAATAAAGTGGCTGGTGAGTGTATATTGAGATGTAAATAATAATAAATAGTCAAAAAGACATAATCGTTACTATCACTTAATTACTCCGTTATTATAGTTTTTAATAGTGTTTGCAGTCTGATTTCCCTGTGTAAACCACAAATAAGCCATAAATAATTAGAAAAGTCTAGTATCACTTGTTAAAGATGAATGGTTCACAAGGATTTGTTTCTAAAGGCTCCTCTAGTTTTATTTATCAGGGTCACATCGGAAATGATACATAGTCACATAGCCACACATTCAGTGGAGGCCAGAGCTACAACACCAGTCACACACACAACAGTGTTAGGGGGGTTCATGAAGTCTACACATTCTGAGTTTGGCTGACAGGTGGATCCCAGCTTAACACACATGCCTCTGATTGTTCCATGTAATTCAGAAAGGAAACACTGCTCTACATATAGCATCGCTGGCTGGACAAGGGGAAGTCGTCAAAGAGCTTGTCACCAATGGAGCCAATGTCAACGCACAATCGCAGGTAGGACAAATGCACTCACAAGAATGACCTGAAACTATTTATTAGAATGGTACTTTATCATGAAGTCATTCCAGCTTTGAAGGGAAAACTTGGCAGATAGTTCCCCATGCTCACAGTCTGGCGTCATGCCAACTAGGCTCAAACAAAACTGCTGCACTCTACTGTCCAGCTTTATGTCAACAGCAAAGACACATTTTTTATTTGGTAACTTTGGTTCGACGTAAATGAATTATTTCACATTGTGAAAAGGTTATTGCGTGTTATGAGATATTTTAGCATGCAGGTATTAATAAATGTTCTTGTTTTGGTGTGTTTTTTGCAGAATGGCTTCACTCCTTTGTACATGGCAGCTCAGGAGAATCACCTGGAGGTCGTACGGTTCCTTTTGGAGAACGGTGCCAGTCAGAGTATGGCCACTGAGGTACAGTATATGTGGTCTATGTGTCTGTGCATGTGTGTGTGTACATTTAGTACATGTGTATCATACCATTACATGTCTTTGTGCCTCAGTTGTGGGCTCTTTGTATCTGTTGTACTAACCACCTTCATCTCCTCCTTTTCCCTGTTCCACCTCTCTTTGTCTGTTGTCTATCTCGGAGTTTGTTTCTTCTCTACATGTCTACATCCTAATCTCTCTGTCTCACATTCTGCACCCATCCCTGACCCTCTTTTCATCTCTTTGTGAGGGACTAGGCAGGCTCCATTGATTGGTAGTGTATGGTGGTGGAGTGACTTTGAGTGGGTCACTGATGAGGTCTACTCCTCTCCATGCCTCTCCTCCGGTGCTGCCGGTGCTGCCTTCACTGCTCTGATTGGAACGCATACACACACACAGACAAACTGCCAAATATAAATGCTTTAATAAAAATCTTAGCTAGGCAGTCTTTGAGGAAACTACTGAGTAAGGTGCAGGTTTTTAGGACATGCTTACACATACACACTGAATATGTTTGCACAAACACATTCACACATATTCACAAATGTAAGCTAATATACAGTACATTTGCTGTTTAATGTGGACAATGGTGCCATAATCTGTTCAGTTAAGTTATCATGTATATTATGATTGTGATTTTTTGAAAGAAGACATTTAAAACTCCTTTATATAATGCACATTGTTTCCTATGTACAGAATATGTGGAGTTTAAAAAGTACTTAAGCGCTTTAAAAAGTAATAAAAAAACGTGCTGTGCAGTGGTAACACTTCGTGACTTTCTGTCCCAGTAGTGTAAATATACGTATGTAAATATTTGTGGTTTCTAAAGCTTTGTGCCACTCTCTTCCTCACTCACAGGACGGCTTCACCCCTCTGGCGGTGGCCCTCCAGCAGGGCCATGACCAGGTCGTCTCCTTGCTTCTGGAGAACGATACTAAGGGCAAGGTTCGATTGCCTGCCCTGCACATCGCCGCCCGCAAGGACGACACCAAGGCCGCGGCCCTGCTCCTGCAGAACGACCACAATGCAGATGTGGAATCTAAGGTGAATAAAATCACAGCTGCCATCTGTAGACTTCTAATTTTTCTTGTTTGTGAAAGTTTCTTTAAGTATTAAGGCTTTGCTTTTCATGATTTGATTTGCTATTTCTCTTACTTTATCTGTTACTTTGACTTTCCCCTTAGGGACAAACAGGTTACAGGAGCTAAGTAGGTTCTTTGTATGTGTATAAAACAAAGCACATTGTTGCTCTTGAATTATATTGGGGCAAAAAACATACAATGTATTCCTCTCTCTGCTCCCCCACTCTTTGTCAATCGAGGTCTTCTATTCGTTTTTTTCCCACTAATTACCCATTTTCTGCTCTCCTCTTGGCTGACTCTGTAGATGATGGTGAATAGAACAACAGAGGTACACCGCTACTCTGTACTTTACATATAGACTCATGAAAATGACAAAAAGATCCCATTTTAATATTAGGAGTGTTTTTGCAGCCCTATCTCCATTCCCTCGTTCATTTTAGTTTAGTTTCACCAACTCCCTTCCATTGCCTCATTAATGTAGTGGATACCTACAGTCAGACTAAAGACGCATGTGTCCCTAACACTGGCATCCCTGGTACAGAGACTTGGATATCAAGGTTTTCTTGATTTAATGGTTTCATGGCTTTTCAAAGCTTAAGCTTGTGTGTTTTTATTTTATGACAAATTTGACAAAATAATGTTGTAGTCTTTTATGAAACTGTTTTTCCATGAAACGATTTAACATGATATCCAGTATAAGCATGGGATATGGTTATCATGCAATACAAGAGCAATTGTTTGTCCATAAACTGCATGGCAACAATTTCCTGTCAAGTAGAAGATCATCTATTAACAGACAGTTATTCTGAATAGTAGACTTAATAATTCATTGTTTTATCTAGGCATTAACATTTGCACCTCAAGCATTTTGCATGGGACCAAAGTAACAAGCTACATTTCTGCTTCTGTGGCAACGGCCCACTTTGTCACACCACAGCTAGGCAGTCTTTAATTTGCATTGTTCAGGACTTGGTAATCTGGCATGTGTCAAAATGATGGGAATGATGATCAGAAGGTTTTGCATTATGATAACAAACAGACACTTGACGCAATAAAAAGACAAGAAAATATGTAATGTCCATTATATGACCAACCCCTAAGTCAGATTTACAGGCTATAGTTAATTTGCATGTTTTTATTTTAAAATGTGGTACAGCATGGCTCAGATTTACTGTGTTGTAGATGACTTTAAACTGGGATTTCTGTATTAAGACAGCTCAGTCGGATGTTGGCTTCTCGTTTGACTGGAGAGAAACAGTGCTGTCCTTGTGTTGCTTTGGCAGATGGTGATCTAAGCCAATGGGTTTCCATGGTTAAGATTCTAGTATTTGAATGTTCATGTCTAAACACAAAAATAAGTTTATCTCTCTTTAGTTTAGTTTTATTTTATATATATATATATATTTAAATATATATATATATATATATATATATATATATATATATATATATATATATATGTTTAAATGGTTTATTGAATCAATTAGACTTATTTATGCTATATTTAATTTGTAGCACACCTCTGCATCATTTTTTGGTTTTAGGAAGGTATGGTACTGCCTTATACTGGCCCCATGTGTGATGCTTTACTTTCTGTGAAATTCTGTAGTGTATAGTGAGTTTGTTTGTGGTTTCTTTGTGCTATACAGGATGTGTTGTAGTTTGAATATATCCCAATGGCCAGTGGAATTCAGACAATTCGTTTCTGTATATGTTTGCAATTTGATGTGTGTGTTTTATGCTTTTCCTCTTCCCAGAGTGGTTTCACTCCTCTCCACATCGCTGCTCACTATGGCAACATCAACGTGGCCACGCTTCTGCTGAATAGAGGGGCTGCTGTGGACTTCATTGCAAGAGTGAGTTTTTTCTGCCCTCCGCTGTACGGGAGGGGTATTACTATTTTGCTTAAAAATGACTATGGACACTGGTGTTTAAACGGAATAAGGTTATTACATGTACTATGAATATTGCTTATCACTACTACAACAATCAAAGAAAAACATAAATGTACTGTTGAGGTACAGATAAATATATACTGTTATACATAGTGTATTACAGTATATATCTATCTGTACCTCTTACTCACTCACTGACTGACTCAGCCATAACCATAAGTTATTAGTTGTAATGCTAAATTGTGGGGCATGTAACATGTGTTTGACATTAGAAAAGCAGAATCAGCAGAGTCTATAATTGCTGTGTTTGTGTTTGTGCTGGGGTTTGACAGTGATTACAGGTTTTGCTGTAAGACTGTTGCCAGTGTACAAGGATAGCCTTAAACTATAGGTCTGCCACACAGCAATTTGTGTAAAAGAGAAACTTGTTTTAATGAATCTTTTTTATTTTCTGTGTTTAGAATGATATCACGCCACTTCATGTGGCATCAAAAAGGGGCAATAGTAACATGGTGAAGCTGCTACTGGACAGAGGGTCCAAAATCGATGCAAAGACCAAGGTTGGTCTACACAGTACACTGAATTCAATTTGACTTAAATATCAGTTTTTGCTGTAGCCTTTCTCTGCTTCGTCCTGTTTCAGGATGGTTTGACACCTCTTCACTGTGGGGCACGAAGTGGTCATGCACAGGTGGTAGAAATCCTACTAGACAGAGGAGCTCCCTTCTTGTCAAAGACCAAGGTAATTATCTGTTTTAGAGTCTCTGGGTGATTAGATATGAAAAATAAACAGGCAGTTACATTGTTTTCCATTAACTGCAATCTAAAAAAAGGAGGATAGTGAGTAACCACACAGTCACCACATAGTTACCCTGTTATCCAAACAGATAGCTGCTTTGTTATTATTGCTGTAGTGTTGTGGCATTGTGTCCATAACGTCTGTGCGACCTCTCCACAACAGCCTGTCTCCGCTGCGTAGCCCTTCAGTTTGACTGCGCAGGACGACCAGTGTAACAAAATAGACATTGTTGTAATGACCTCGTTATAACAATGCTTCTGTAACCTTCTCAACAACTTCCTTCACAGTCTTTTCTGTGCAGAGAATGATCACACTCTAACTGCTATGTTTGTCTGTCCATCTGTCTATGTGTCCGTCTGCGTGTGTCTTTGCCTCTGGTCTTGCTCTGTCTGTCTGTCCCTCTCTTTTTCTTCTTTTCTTTCTTTACCTCTCTTTCCCATAGAATGGCTTGTCACCTCTCCACATGGCTACTCAAGGGGACCACCTGAACTGCGTGCAGCTCCTGCTGCAGCATGACGTGCCTGTGGATGATGTCACTAACGACTATCTGACGGCTCTGCACGTCGCTGCTCACTGTGGTCACTACAAAGTGGCAAAGCTTCTTGTGGACAAGAAGGCCAATCCAAATGCCAAGGCTCTGGTAAGAACTAAAAAAGTTTCTATTAATTATATTTTGTATGCAGGGGATGTTCAGATGGAATAAACTATTAAAATTATTTATTATTTCTTCTTCTTTTGTTTGCAGAATGGGTTCACACCACTTCACATTGCCTGCAAAAAGAACAGAGCCAAAGTGATGGAACTGTTGCTTAAACATGGAGCTTCAATACAAGCTGTCACAGAGGTACTAGTCTGCGTTTTTCTTACTCTTTTTGACTTTATTCATCTATTATGACATCTACCAATAATATGTAATATTATACAAATACTCACAATATTACCATCCATGTTATGAGTTTAATTGAGTAGCACAACTATTTTTGTTGTATTATTAATTCTAATATCTAAAAATCCTCAGTCTGGTCTTACGCCGATCCATGTGGCAGCCTTCATGGGCCATGAGAACATTGTCAATGCACTAACACACTATGGAGCATCACCAAATACCACAAATGTTGTAAGTTAATTACAGTTTTAATCCAAAGTTAAAAACCTTGTCTGTGCAAAATAATCCAACTTAATGCAGTAATTGTTTTAATTTTACAATACTGCATAGGATTCTGTTGAATTGTTACAGTCTCTTTAATAATGTGTCAGAAACCGACACTGACAGCCTCTTTCCGTCTTCCAGAGAGGCGAAACTGCTCTTCACATGGCAGCAAGGGCCGGCCAGGCAGACGTAGTGCGGTACCTGCTTAAAAACGGGGCAAAGGTGGAGACCAAGTCCAAGGTTAGTACTCTAACCCTTTTTTTGTTCCTACCCAAACAAGTAATGGTAGTTAACTAAAACTGAGGTACTTTTTTCATCCGTGTAGGACGACCAGACAGCTCTCCACATCTCCAGTCGACTGGGGAAAGTAGAGATTGTCCAGCAGCTGCTGCAGTGCGGCGCCTCTGCCAATGCTGCCACCACCTCAGGCTACACTCCACTTCACCTGGCTGCCCGCGAAGGACACCAGGATGTGGCTGCCATGCTGCTGGAGAATGGAGCATCACTCTCCTCCTCCACAAAGGTGATTCTTCTCAAATGCACAAACAAATATACTAATATAATATACTAACTGTATGACTGAATGACATCAGGCATTGAAATGATGTGTTTCTGAATTTAACATGACATTAAACAGGCAGAAACAAGATGATTAGTTCAGTTTTACAGATTGCTATGCTAAATCTCTCCACTAGTGGGCAGCATTATCTGTTTGCAGCAGCAGCAATTTTTGCACTGACACTTTATCGATACATTTAACTACAGAGTCAGTTCAGCAATAGTATTCCTTATGGATATAATTGTAGAGAAATGTCTGTATAGTTTTATCTTTGCAGTAAAATCTGGGCAGGTAACCTCACTGTCTGGTTGTAGTGGTTTTACATTTGCCTAATTGAACGCACTAATGTCAAACAGAAAGATGGGCTAGTCATTTGTGTGTGGGAATTGTGTGCTTTGTTGCTTGGGGCTGTCCTTGAAGTTGACCTCTATCAGTGAAACAAATTAATAAAGGGTAAACCCCACTGTGCCACTTTTCTCTCCTTCCATGACTTTCTCCTCATTCACTCTATCTCTGACACATACAGAGCATCTTTAGAGACATCTAGGTTTAAGGAAATGATGTTGTTCAGATGAATTGGAATTATTTTTATTATTATTATTCAGATGAATTGGGAATAACACTTAAATTACTTCATTTGTGAATGTGATGTCAAATATTTACCTAAATGTTTTACCTTATTTTATCTTTGACGTTATTATTAACTCATATGTGCTATCCAAGCACAATAATTACTGATATGTTGAATGAGGTCAATTGTTTCAGAGCGTGGAATAAGTGGAAGTCCCACATTCTTGTGGAAAAAATGAGCTAATGTCTTAAAATAACTTCACATGCACACAGGAAGGAAGCCAAGAATAACATGGTCACGTCACAAAACAACTGTTGTATGGATTGGGGAACTTCAGCTGATTTTCGGATGGAGACACTGACTTTTTAGAAACACTATACAGTAATAACTATATTTTAGAAGATTAATGTCTAGTTTTGTCTAAAAGAAAAATTAAGAAATAATTATGTACCTTATTTCAGATACAGTTAAGGCATTTGCATTTAGGTCTGACCTAAACTCCACAGTCAGATCAACATTCACTTTCCGTTGGTTCTGTTTCTTCTAGTTTGCTTTGTTGCAGCTTTCTCTTTGTTTCTCACAATGAAATGTATCCTTTTGTAACAGAAAGGGTTTAGTCCCTTGCACGTTGCAGCAAAGTACGGCAAGATGGAAGTGGCCAGTCTGCTCCTACAGAACGGAGCACCGCCTGATGCTGCCGGAAAGGTGAGGTTGGGAAGGCATTAGTTGAACAACAGATGCCTATTGCAAACCTTTTTGGGGACTTGTTTTTTATTGCTCTGTCAACCTGCAGTCATTGCGCCTCTTCCTTCTCTCACATTGTACACGGACTTGCTTAGAACTGACATAGTGATTGTGACCACTGTTAGATTGTTGCGTGTGGGTCTTGCCGCCTGAGAGTCTTTAACTTAATAAGAGTGAGGTATAATAAGGAAACTTTTGCCTTGTGGTGTCATGCTGCAACCTGCCCAGTTACATGTCTAATAAAATAATGCCAGTCTGTTCTGTTTCACTTTAGCATTTGGGGAATATACAGTATGTAGCAAATGCCATATTTAAATTTATGTATATGTTATCCTTGGCCATTACTGGGTTGTGGTACTTTGTTTAGACCAGTTTGTAATGTTTAAGCAAAAAGTCAAATATTACAACTATTAAAAATTATATCACATTCTTATTCTACAGCTTATCTTCATTTTTAATTGTTTTAACGTGACTTTGTTGTACTGAGATATACTGTAGTGTAGTTGTCATCTGTGCAACAGAATTTTCTTTACATACTCATGCTCTTCTGTTGTGTTCTAATTTCTATCAGTGCATTTATGCATAGTATTTTGTGCATTTTGTGTTCATGTTTAGTAGTTTTCTAACCCAGCTTTGAATGCTTGTGTGTGTTCGGGCTGGTGTTTTAGAGTGGGCTAACTCCACTGCATGTGGCCGCTCACTACGATAATCAGAGAGTGGCACTGCTGCTTCTGGATCAGGGCGCCTCCCCACACTCTGCTGCCAAGGTACACACACACACACACACACACACACACACACACACACACACACACACACACACACACACACACACACACACACACAGAATAATAAAGAAGTCTGGCTTAGGACACTGGTGCCAATTATTAATATTCATTTGTGTTTATGCTTTGACATTGTGAGTGAATGTGTGGCTTCTTTGAAAATACCTTACTTGCCAGCATTTTGCTCATCCAGTCAGCATATTGTGTTCAGTTTTGGACAGTGTGCTGTATTTTACATTTCAGTTTACTGTTTTAACTTGAACATTGTAAATTACTTGTCTGTCTGTCATTATATCAAACCACCCCAAGTCTAAACCACAGTGGTACATTTTACGTGTATCTTCTAAAGAACATGCCTGTAACAATTTACTGCACTTGTTGAATCTTTCCATTACCCATAAACACATTTTGGCGCAGCTGTGGTTGTTCTCTTGCTAGGCTGTGGGAAGCACAAAATAAGAATGACTGGAATGACTCCAGAATAAAGCCCTTTTTCTTTGGGCTGCACTATCTGTAGACATTGTGAACATCCTTTAGGGAAGACAAAAGTTTGTAACCATTATTTATTTTTATCCAACCCCTTGCTCTGCCACTTTCTCTGTCTCTGCTAGTTCTCTGTTTTTCTTAATGTGTATCTAACTCTATTTATTCCCCTCTCCGTTTTTTATTTTTCCTGTCTCCTTCCTCCCACGCTCTTTAGTCATTCCTCCCTAACCCTTCCTTTCTCACTTTCTCCATCTATAAATTTTCTTTCATTTGGCTAGGCGCTAAAGTTGGTATGCTTGGACTAATTTAAGTGCTTTGGAAACAGATCAGTCTTGCAGTAAATTGGTTTTCCCGAAGCTTTTCCACATTTACACCAAAACTAATTCTATACTAAATGTTTGCAAAGTGCTGTTTATATTTTTGCTCCATGCATAACACACAAACAGATCCCTAACACAAGCATGAAACAGTATGGTGAATATTTTACTTATGCCTATTAACTTCACTCAGTAACACAACGTTAATGTTAAATAACTATGCCCTAAATTTTATTGCATGAAATGGCATTCTTTGTCGTTGTATATATACAAAGTGTAATATTCATACTCTTTTGTCTGTCCTAGAATGGCTACACGCCTTTACACATTGCTGCCAAAAAGAACCAAATGGACATTGGGACCACGCTGCTGGAGTACGGAGCTGACACGAACGCAGTGACGCGGCAGGGCATTAGTCCCATTCACCTGGCAGCTCAGGAGGGCAGCGTAGACCTGGTGTCACTGCTGCTGTCCAAGAATACTAACGTTAACATGTGCAATAAGGTGAAGTCTGACCCAAATGACATTCTTAACCAATTATGCAGACCGATCGATATAAAGCTATATATAGAGAGATTATTTTTAGCAGATTTTTGTGGCAAACATGTTTTCATGTGTGTTTTGTTTTTCTTTCCATAGAGTGGACTTACACCCCTTCACTTAGCAGCTCAGGAAGACAAGGTCAATGTTGCAGAAGTCCTTCTTAACCATGGGGCTGATATAAATATGCCAACAAAGGTAATACACAGACACAATCAGAATATACAGAATATCCCTTCCCAAAGTCATTGTAAGCCTCCTCTCTCACACACACTTTTGTCCAAACATACTGAACCTAATAAATGGTGTCCCGGACATTAGAGGTACATATACCACACACTGCAGTAAAAACATGAGCACAGGAGGTACATGCTCTAATAAAAAGGAGTCTGCAGTAGCTGAAGGTTGACCATCACAAGGTTAAACATTTCCTGTGTTGTGCTGAGAGGACAGTTTATGGTGAATGGGTTATTTACTCACTGATCACTTCCATCACTATAATGATAAGTACATAAAATTTAACGCAGCTTAAGGTTTTATAGACACTTGCTGAGAAATGGGATCAGTTTCCTGAGTGTTTTTTTCCACAGAACACTGCAATATTTCTGGATATTAAATACCAAATGGCATCTGTAACATTTAGTTGTTTTTCTCTGACCCTTATTTCTCTGTTTTTCCTTCCACATGCTTTATTTCACACAGATGGGTTACACTCCATTGCACGTGGCTTGTCACTATGGCAACTCAAAGATGGCAAACTTCCTGTTGCAGCACCATGCAAGAATCAATGGCAAAACCAAGGCATGTCACCAACCCTTAATGCTGTCTACTTTATTTATATTGTTTTAAACTTTCACACTTTTATCATTAGGTTTCTGGGTTCTAAATCCAACTATTATGTTTGTGTCTGTTTTATTTAGACTGGGTACACTCCTCTACACCAAGCTGCTCAACAGGGCCATACTCATATTGTGAACCTGCTGCTTCAGCACGGGGCCTCAGCCAATGAGCTCACCCTGGTCAGTGCACAAACACAAATACAACACACTCAGACGCTTACAGAAG
This sequence comes from Perccottus glenii, assembly GCA_024416835.2. Lineage (NCBI taxonomy): Eukaryota > Metazoa > Chordata > Actinopteri > Gobiiformes > Odontobutidae > Perccottus > Perccottus glenii. The sequence goes on along the minus strand of CM044552.2, from coordinate 17,063,131 downwards.
CTTAAAAAGCAGCAAAGCATAACTCTTTGTGTCATGTGACTTCCTAGAATGGGAACACTGCCTTGTCCATCGCCCGTCGTCTTGGCTACATTTCAGTGGTGGATACTTTGCGGCCTGTGACAGATGAAAACTTGAACTCAGTGGTGAGACTAAATAAATAACAGCTATAAACATGAAATGCAAGTAGCTGCCAGAAATCTGTAAAAATCAATCCAGGAACATGCTTTAATAAGAGTGTAGTGTCAGAATAAAATAAGTAACTCAGACATTGGAAGTGAAGTCAGTGTGTAAATCAATATCAACCTGCGGTTCAGTCAGTCAGTCACACTGTCACATGTTTGATGTCCTGCACCAGAGAGAAGGAGGGCTTCGATTTGAGCTTAAGATTCTCCTTGACATTCATCTGATCCATGCATGTATCTGACAAGAATAAACACAAATGAAGGTAGAGAGAAATAGAGTGTGAGTGGAATGTGCAGGGAGACAGTGAGTTAAGAGTCTGACTAAGAGGTCAAAACTCTGCATGATCAGCAACAAAGTATATTACTCAAATACTGTCTCTTTCCACAGTGATACGATTGTTCTAATAGTCATTGTACACAGGCCTGTTGCTGTTTTATTCTGACTGTAGTGAAGCTGCCTGTGAGATGTTTACTGGTCTGTTATGTGAACAAAAGATTGTAACAGTCTTTTTGTGAAAGAGGGTGAAGTTCTGAATATTATCAATGTTATTTAGAAGCGTGAAGTGAATCTTGTGTTATATCTATTTGAGAAACAGAGAGGGAGTAGGTTGATATATTTGAATCCAGTGTCTAGTACAATGTCTAATATATTTTTTTTACATCAGCAGGTTGCATCAGAAAAACATAAGATCAACGTCCCAGAGACAATGAACGAGTTCCTCGACATGTCAGATGATGAAGGTATGTTAAAATGTATATGTTACACTACTATGACTTTTTCTTAATAATAAAACACAGAACGTTATTTTTGCACTATGAATGTGTGCTGTGCCAGGACGTTTAGATTGATTTAGTATGCTCTTCTGTGTGTGTAAGTGAATCACACAGCCCAGGCCAATATGTCTGTAATTCTTATTGTGGCCCTTTTTTAAATGTACAGTAAAAGAATGAATTTGCTTCTGGTTCTTTTGCTTGAAATAACACAATCTGCTTTATGTCATCAATACTTGGCTATTCTTTGGTATGAGTAGCAGCTTTTCTCAACGACTTATTCTTAAATAAGGACCAAAAATAAGGAATAAAATACACATTGAAAAAAGGAGGAGGAAGAGTTCAAACTTATCACCAAGAACATTATTTTACCTTGATAAAATATAATTATATAATAATATTTAATCTGCTTTTGTCTTGTATAGTTTAAGATTTAGATTTCTGATTTTGACAAGTTTTGAGTGTTCTTTTTCTGCTGAAATGTTCATTTTGCTTTGACCTTAGGTTACTACTTGAGCTCTGTGAGTCAAAAATGTATTTTTTCGTCAAGAGTACTTCAGTGAAAGAAGTTGTTGACTAGCTTTGTGGGGGAATTCTAAAAATGTCAAAAACAATGTTCATTTATTAATAATTCAGCTGTCCACTTCTTAGCATAACTTATATGGAGGGCTTTATTGTGTTTATGTGTAATATTATTCAATAAGCTGGAGTGTTTGCTGCATGTTTAGTCAAGTTGATGATCCAAGTCACATAATATAACCGTATCCACATTATAAAGGTGTCCTGTCCCTTCTTGTGGAGCCAGAAATCCAGCAGTTGTGTAAAATTGATGAGCTTGTTCATGGGCTGCTGCTTTGGTCGTGTGGAGTTTCTGTCAGGTGATACACGAGACTCAACAAGCTACACACACGGGCGCACAAATACAGTGATGATGGATTTGTTGAGCTGTACAGTCGCTGTATGATGAAAACACTTATTCTCATCTTTAAGATCTTGTGTTTTCATCATGTAGGAAGTATAAATACCAGTCTCCATGGCCTTGTGTCTCCATATAAACTGTTTATACAACGTGCATAATTCATTGGAATTGTACTTGGACCAGGAACAATAGATACACACACAGGCTGAGGCCTAGGCGTAGCACTGGACCATTTTCTGTTAGCTGTGTACAATCTGGGCATTTATTAGCTCATCTCTAGATTTGAATCTTTGTAAGAAGAGAGGGGACTTAAAGGATAGGATGCTTCTTGTACAGCAAGGAAAGAGTTTCCAAGGCACGTATTAATCCTATATAAGGGAGGCCTATCCTATTAGGCTGAGTGTGACAGGTCACTGTGCTGTGTATTTCTGTGTGAGGGAAAGGCTTGTGCAATCACAGGCTCATCTCATGCTTTCTATAGACTACTATAGCCACTAATTCAACCATTTTTAGAAAGCAACTTAAGTCCTTGTTGTGCTAAAGGCTACTTTAATCACATCAGCCCTTCCTTAATTATTGTGGGCTTCCTAACCACTAAATAAACTCTTGCACATTCGTTCTGAATGTATTTATGGCTAAATCTGAAAACTGTTGCTCTCTGATGCTGGCGTTATTTCATCTGTAGACTTGGTCGTATTTTGTCAAACAGCCAGCCCTCCACCAGAGAGGAAGAGGAGCGTGGGGAGGGTCCACTGGGAGTCTTCTCCTCACTGTCACCCTGTTGAGTTCCCGTGGACTTACCGTAGAAAGTACCCACTTCCAGCCACCTGTATCTCTACAGAGGACGACTCTATTCACCGCGGACGTACTTTCTCTGTCTTTAAATCCATTCAGATGAGCTTTGGCTGAGCCGACTCTGCTGGAGCAGTAGCCTATTAACCTCGGTGCAGCCGGTTGCGTCAGATGGATTGGACTACACTTTGTGGTGGTTTTCTAGTTAGGGCTTTATATTTTAATGAATTTAAGTGGTGAACTGTAACAGAGATGGTCATCTCCTGCGCGGCTGCATCACACGCTCTTCGGGGTTTGTTCTGAGCGCAGTTACACGTGTGGGCAGCCTTTTCCATCAGCAACAGTTGTCCTGAGTCGATAAGTCCCAGTCTAACCCGCTCTCTGGATTTAGCCTAGAAACAGTTTGAGTTTTAAAAGGAAGTGGTAACAATATGGCTGCGTTGTACGAAGGTAAGTTGTTTAAAATAACTATTTGAATGTATCTATTACATGTTTCAAAAGTATGCGACAATGCGAAGTGCGTTCCTTACGGATCCTTACTGAATTTGGGAGAGGAATGGGGGGGCTGAATTAGAATGGGACAGTAATCCTACAGCGGCATAGGCTCCCATGAACTGTATTAAAATCAAGACATTAGTTAAGTTATTAAGAATGTAAAAAAAAATTGTGTACTATTATTGATTTTCAGTGTAACGGTAGTGTTTACTCGACGGTCAGAAGTAGGACGCGTTTTATTCTGAAACTTGCTACCGGAAATGCTCGCATGCCTACGCTCCGGCCTCACGCGGGTGCTGCCGTGTGATCTTAGTGCGGCAATATCCGAGGCACCGGGAGGGGCTGCGGGGAAGGAGCACAGTGTTGCAGGCAGGACAGAGCTGGAGGATGAGGGAGAAGGAGAAACACGGTGGCCGCTCTTCTGGCTTCATTGAGCGGCGTGTCATCGTTCACCGGTCGGCCGATCGAGGTGCGCTGCGTTTGTGCTTTCGGAGTCACTGCTGGGACTTTGGAAGCTGTACATTGTTCGTTCTGTCATTGAGTGTTGTGAATGAAGCTGCGTTTGGTTTTTCACGGAGATCCAGATGTGCTGCAAAGTGGTTTTGGTGCTGCATCTTTTCTTTAAGACGTCACTGTTCCCCTCCAGAGACACACTGCTTGTTGATGGTTTATTTGACATGACACAGTAACTAAAAGTTGCAGTGTTTAAAGAGTGATGCTGATTAATGACCCTAACCTAAAGTACTAAAACCAGATAAGTAGTGGGCTTGGTGACAGGTTGGGCATGTTTTTCATTGTTAACATGCCGCATAGTCTTTCTTGTCTGGATTGCCCTTTGAAGTAACAGGAGGGTTTTGTTTTTACACCCCCTTTACCAGGTGAGGATGCAATGACTGGGGATGTGGACAAATACCTGCGACCTCAGGACCTCAAGGAGCTGGGGGATGACTCTTTACCTCAGGAGGGTTACATGGGCTTCAGTATTGGAGCTCGCTCAGCCAGGTAAGCACCAGTCACTGTATGAAGAGGCACTTAAAACTCTGCAGGTGAGCACTGGTGCAGAGCTGGGGAATTGATGGTCCCTTTTCTCCAACAGTAAAATGCAGATCCAAACTGCACATTTACTCATTATACTGCACTGTTTTTGTAACTATAATACATGTTGAGCCAAAATGTGTTCTTTCTATTTAAAACCTACTCACTCCCAGTACACAAAGTGAATAATATGACTTGCCACAACTGGAAAGCTGCCATCTAATGATTCAAGGTGACAAAATGATTCAGCATTTTGTCACCTCATTCATATTCAGACAAAGATCACCAACTGTGACATACCAGATATGAGTTGTGCATTTGAACAACTGACTCTAAACTTCTCTCTAATTTCTCTAAAAAGTGTATAATCTAAAACCAATCGCAGTTAATAAAGGTTCATTATCAAAAGGGTAATGCTTCCCTGTAGTTTATTGTAGAAGCACAGACAAATGGCACTGCAAAAGGTTGGCTTGATAAAAAACAGGGACTGTGGCAGGAAGCAGCCACAAAAAAACACCAACAACAACAACAAGGGGATCATTTGGAGAGATTCCATGTAAACAAGGTTAGCTGTTTGATTGGACTTGTGTCATTTCTGAACCATTGTTCACTTGATGAATGGAATCACTATAAATCTACATATTAATCATAAATTAAATGGATTTATACAAAAGCCAAAGGTAACAATGGTGTTTATTGAGTATTACGTTTGTAAATTCCAGTGTATCCCATTGTGAAAGAAAAAGAAATCAAATGTCATCTTTTATGACATTTGATAAAAGTTTAGGATAAAACAATCACAGACTCCAGGAAGTTAAATGCAGGGCCCTAAAATTATCAACAATTTTTTCGCAGTGCAGTAAGATGCTATATTTTATTGACAAACGTATGTTTATTGTCAAGTAACTAATTGTCTTTGCTTTATTTTTCTGTTTATGACATTGACATTGCATGATATGCTTTTTGACTGGCTGTTTTACATTCACACACAAGCACGGACGTAACGCCGCATACACTTGACAGAGACAACCATTCAAACATGCAGCATCTGTACCATATGAAAGTATAAAGAGACACAGCTCATGCTTAAATGTTTTCAGAAATGCTTGGCTTTTCACTGCTCTATTTTGCTCTTCTCCTTTTTGCACCCTGTCTGTCACTCTAGCCCTAGAATCAGGTAAGAAAAAGCAGCAGTAGTAGTTGTAAACTTAGGCAGTAGCTTTGAATGTCTTCTCCCTAATAAGCAACCCTAAACCCATAAGCCATTTAACTCAACCAGAAGTCATCCATTCTACACTGACACCATCCCGTGTGGCTGTTTGTGATGTGCTAGTTTGTTCATTGAAACTCATTCCAGTCATTCCAGTTATTCCATCATGTAGGTGTAAAAAGGAGGCACTTAATTTGCTTTTTTTTTTGCTACTGTTGTCTTGTTTGTGTTTGTGTTTGTGTGTGGACTAATTCCTTTTTTGATGTGGCCCTTTTGTAGCCCTCAATGTAACTTCCAGGGATCAAAACTGTTGGCTATAAAATGTCATTACCTACAATTACTTTTTCAATGACAGGAAATCTTTTGTTATTATTTGACATTTTTTAGATCTTTGGTCATGTTTTTTGAGAGATGGAAACATCATGACCATAAATGAATATAGAAATTTGATTTAATGCAACAAATAACAAAAGTGGTGATAGTGTTACGTTTAAAAAAAAATCTAAACACTGTTATGAGAAATGGGGAAAGATGTTGTTAGTTGTAAAGAATCATTATCAAGTAATGCAAGAAAACGTCTTGGCTCTGATTTTTATTTAGAAAGAGAGGATGATGAACAGAATGAGAAAGAGGACGAAGCTGTGAAGAACAAAAAAGAAAAAAAAAAGCTGAGGGAAACAGGGTTGATATAGAATGGCGCTGTCATGCCAGCCGCTCCATTGAGGCTATACAGAGTTGCTTGGTAACTTCGATGGAGGGTTAGGCAGGCTTTGCTGAATAAAGGCCTTCTCTCTGTGCTGAATAGTGTACCCGCCCAAACACGCTGAGCTCTGCATTTTCCCTTTCTATCCACCCCCCTTCGCTTACATTGATACACACATATACACTCTGAGAAAATAAGGCACAGAGTTGTTAGTTTTGTCGCTTTGTTTGAGTCTTTGGGACAGCTCTGCCTGATTTTACAAAATTCAAACTGGGTATTACATACTTTGTAGGTGACTATTTATACATTTAACAAGCAAAAAGGTCAAGCAGCATTTTGGTCACGTCCTTTTAGTTCTGTATATAAAAGTCCTGATGTGATTACTGAGAAATCTGCAGCACTGCGTTTAACTGCAATGAATAAAGGCAGATTTCTTTGCAGTACACTGCAGCATGAGAAGGAAAAAGCTATCTTCTAGTCTCTGTCTCTCTGAAACTGGCCTAGGTCAGCTGCTAATCTTAGACTAAAAGACTGGCATATAGTCAGATCACAGACTTCTGAAGACTTCTAAAGCGACAGCCAGCAGCTGTCATGTTTCAACCTTTAGTGAAATCATACAGTACATATTTGTGTAATGTAATTTACAGCAGTGGTCAGTGTGTTCTCAGTCCTGCCTACCCTGTTCCCTTATCTTTTTTAGTGCAAACAAACTTTCCTCATTTCCATCTCTGAATAGCCTGCTGCAGTCTTTAGTCCTATACCGACAGCCACTCTTTTATTTCCTCTTTTCACTTTGGACTCTCTCTGTCCAAAAAGTCTGGTTCCCTGGAGGTTGCATGTAATAATGGACTCCTTGCTTTGTGTTTTGTTTTGTGTTCCCGTGACTTGTTGTTGCCTGCGGCACCGGGTTTCGTGGTAACATATAGCCTCCGCTCCTTCAGTTCGGATAGGTCCAACACACTCAACCGGAGCTCCTTTGCACGAGACAGTATGATGATCGAGGAAATTTTGGCTCCCACAAAAGACACGGTAAGATCTATATTACTTTATGTTTTTGTTTTATTTAGGACAAACTTGCTTTAACTTCATTTCTAGCACGCCCTTTTCTTCACTTTTTCTGCGATGATCTTGTAAAGACACAGACTTACAGCACAGAGGTCATAGCAGAGGCAAGGTTGATGCTATCCCACTTTTGCAATTGTGCTGAGAGTGACTGTATAGCGCCTTTATGAAGAGTTTACTCAGCCTAAGGGCCTTGGGAATCCTCCTTGCTTCCTGTTAGAAGACCGCAGTGTCTGCAGGGCTCATCCATTCTGTCCTTGACTTGTTTTGGTGTTCTCATAAAACAAATATCATTAGCAGGATGCTGATAGAGAAAACCGTACAAGTGCTGTATGATGTTATTGCAAAATCATTACATTAGATACACATTATAGAATTTATTTAAAGACTATTTTTCTTCCCCCTAAAGCTTCAGAGTGTCTGTAAAGACATATCCTACTTGGTTGACCCCCTTGACAAGGTATTAAGTGTTACCATAGTCAGTGTTTTCATTTGTTTGGTTTCATTTTATTCACACAGACAAGGGGTCCAGCTCATTCTTCAGTTTTATTTTTGTAAATTAGTTTGTTTGGGGACCATTGATTGGTGCTAATTTGTTTTGGGACTAAAATATTTCCTCTGCCCAAGCCTGTCTTTATTTCTGGGAGCTTTTTTTTTTCATCCAAAAGAAGTAATGCTTTTGTCCTTTTTCCATTCATCACTGGTTTCAGGCTTTATTCTCAATCCGTTTTTCCTAATTTTTATATATATAATGATCTCTGAATCTGCTGTTTTGTCCCTTGTTGCCTGTTTTTACCAGCACCTTGCTGTGACCAGAGATTACAGCTCGGACTGTATGCGGCGCTACAGTTGGACTCCGGACATGATGGACCACAGCCTCCAAACTGTTTCCAGCCCCATTCACTCTGGGTAAGAACCGCCAGTCTGTTGCTTGTGCCCGGAAATGAAATGAGATGGCATACAATACATGCATACTAATACATAAAGGGCTTGATTTACCAAAACTTTTGCTGCTGTTGTCTCAAAGTCTGTGCTTCACAAGTCCTGAAATCCTTATCATAGTGTAATGCACAGTCTTAAAAGTGTTGTCAACAGCAGTGTTGTTGTATCTTAAATCAAGTCCACTCCACACCAGGTGCACACACACATGTTAAGCTCTGGCTTGTTCTTTTTACACCTTTCCTTGATGTTTCTTTGATTGCTTCTATAGAAAATAAAAGAAGGTGCTCTGCTTCATGTTTTAGAGCACATGCATTCATTCACTAGGGATACTTTACATTTGCCAATTAACCTATACATGCATGTCTTTGGGCGTGGAAGGAAGCCTGAGAGAACCCACGGTAACACGGGGAGGACATGCAGACTCCTCACAGAATGGCCTGAGTTGGCCAGTAGAGGATGGTCAAATCGTACACATCTAAATGATGGTGTCAAAGCCAGCACTATGGTCACAAACTCTGAGTCTGATTTATCCATTCTGGAGAACTGTGCCCTTTTGAGATAGTAATGGACCTAGGACTCATGCAAAACCCTTACAGTTCATGCATCAAGTTTGCTTCCACTGTTATTCACGCAATTGTCTTAGTAGATTACTTGCAGACACCCCCAAACAACAAATTTTGTAAATCAGGCTCAAAGGCTGTAAAGCTCTGAGTACATACACTATCATGATCTCTCTGCAAAGATCTCCCTGTGGTCTTTTGTTTCTACTTTTGCTACTGTCTACATTAGACCATAGTTCAAGTAGCGTAACCTGTGACACCGTTCAGAAATATTTTTATTCTCAAAACAAAGAGCTTTCTGCTTTGACTGCATGTAAGCAAGTCCATTTCATTTGGCTAAACTGATAAGAAGCTTATGCCATTTGAATAGGTTAAATATATGATGTTATAAAAAGTTGTAGATAATACTACATTATATGGGATCTGTCATATCCAGTGTTGGCATTTTATCCATCATTATTCTGTTTGTTAATATTTCTTTCACTTTCAGTAGGTGTTACAAATCCCTATGGTGCCTGTAAGCTTTTAATACTATGGGGCTGTTTAAATGACAACGTTCCACAAAGTTTCAATTTGATTTTATTATTAACCGCCGTTTTTTGATAGCAACTAATATTGGAATAGGAGAGATGATTGTTTTCATTGATAACTACTTTAACTCTTTTTCTGGAGGTGTTTTTAAAAACTTAAAAGCAGTTGATGTGTAATCAAAATGCAGAAAAACGTTGCCATGTAAACGGTTCTCAAAAGTAGGTTTTGGAGGTGTGTCTCCTGCATTGTCCTCATATGTTTTTTTGCAGCTTCTTCTCCCCGCTCCCTCAGTATGACTCCAGGTGATGACTGAGTTCGCTGCTCTCACCCATAATGCCGCAGTGATGTCATTCTCCTTTCTCCTTCTTATATTATTTTGTCTTCTCCTTTTTGACACTTTCTTCACAATTCCATTTGTGTGGTATGGTGTTTCATTTGGACTGTGTAGATATTAGAAGCCTGTGTTCAAAGTGTTTCAAACTTTTATAGATGTGCCATCTTTTTTCGCACAGTGCACAATCCAATGACTATGCAACATAAAATATACTTTATTCACTTTAAGTACCCAACCATTAAGTAGATTCCAGAATAAACAGTTTTTCACTATGTCCTATGAACAAATCAAAAAAGACATGTCACATATTTGTGCTGCTGTTAAATATATGATCACTGGATGCTGCTTTAGATAATCTGAAACTCTGGCAACAGTTCTACCTAAAGCCTCAAAATCTGAAACTAAACTTCCTGCAATTTCACAAGCACTCTGTTTAGTTTCACACATTGTTTAATGTTCTTATTTGAGGCACCTATTGGTGAACTGCCATTTTTCAGAACTCAAAAGCCCTTCTTATCTCTATGCTTTCTGTCTTTCTTTATCTTTTGGTACTCTTTCTTTCCTTTCCTTTTTTTTTTTTTTTGGGGTGTACAGTGATCACAGCATGGGATTCGTCCTCCTCACTTGTGTCTATAGTTTAGCGTCTGTTTCTGTCCTTCTCAGTGTCCCTTTTTCCATGCTCTAAATAGGTTGTTTTATGCATGGCAGGTTTTTGGTCAGCTTCATGGTGGATGCTCGAGGTGGTTCCATGAGAGGCAGCCGCCACAATGGCATGCGTATTATCATCCCTCCCAGGAAGTGCACAGCGCCCACACGCATCACCTGCCGCTTGGCCAAGAGGCACAAGCTGGCATATCCGCCGCCCATGGTGGAGGGAGAGGGACTAGTCAGTCGGCTTGTGGAGGTTGGGCCAGCAGGAGCACAATTCCTTGGGTAGCTTAAACTTAATACTATATAGTTCACACTACTTCAATAGACTATTTCTGTCTATAACACAACGTTTTAAAACATTGCCTTTCAGCCCAGTGATTGTGGAGATCCCTCATTTTGGTTCAATGCGGGGCAAAGAGAGGGAGCTTATCGTTTTAAGGAGTGACAATGGTGACACATGGAAGGAGCACCAGTCTGATGCAAAACCAGAAGACTTGGTTGAGCTACTCAGTGGAATGGATGAAGGTAAAGTAGATTTAGCAAAGCACAGCTTTTGTTATAAATAATGCTAAGACTTAGAGATGACAGGATAACCTAATTTTTATTGACTCTATTTTTTATGGCTCTATTTTTAGAACTTGCCTTCTTATTTATTGTTATTTTTAAATCGCACATAAGCCTACATGAGCATCTTCTCCAATGCTCTTGTCTCACAGAGCTGGACAGCCCAGCTGAGTTGGAAAAGAAGCGTATTTGCCGCATTGTCACCAGCGATTTCCCTCAGTATTTTGCTGTAGTGTCGCGGATCAAACAGGAGTCGAACCACATGGGCCCTGATGGAGGTGTCCTGTCCAGCACCACAGTACCTATGGTCCAAGCTTCATTCCCACAGGGGGCGCTCACCAAGCGGATACGAGTTGGCCTTCAGGTACCACTGACCCATGTCATAAAAACAACTTGATTCAGAATTTTACAGTCTGACTTTACCTTTACCTGAGCCCTGAATAATAAAGTAATGGGTGGATTAGCACTGAAAAAACAAACAAAAAAACTGTTACATATTTTTTTTAGGCACAGCCGGTGCCGGATGACCTGGTGAGAGCTGTCCTTGGTAACAGAGCTACCTTCAGCCCTATTGTCACTGTGGAGCCCAGGAGGAGAAAGTTCCACAAGCCTATTACCATGACGATCCCTGTACCACCCAGATCAGCAGAGGGGCATCCGAGTGGTCACAGAGGGGATGCGGCACCCTGCCTACGTCTGCTCTGCAGCATCACAGGCAAAAAGCTCTTCATATTAGAAACAATAGAGAAAGATAAAAGAAGATAACAAGAAATACAGATATTGTTATGATCTAATCCATTTATCTGAAGGCAATGCTAGAATTTAGCTGCATCCCTGTGAGTTTTGTTGGATATTGGAATGCATGGATGTATGGATGCTAAAATACTAAAATGGGAATAAACTCTCCTTTTGGCTCCTGGGTTCCATAGGAGGGACATCCCCTGCCCAGTGGGAAGACATCACAGGAACCACACCTCTGTCCTTTGTAACCGATTGTGTCTCGTTCACCACAAATGTATCGGCCAGGTGAGAAATCAAGAAAACAAATTTATTATACTGCAATACACACTCATCTAATTTCACATTTTAAACCAAAGAGATCAAAGATGAATTGATGAAAAATAAAAGTAGAAGTAACTATAGAGCTCTAGTTGGCAGCCTGCTCTTATCAATGACGCAAGTCGCTAAATAAAAGCTAACATCAATCTGTTTTTTCTTTTGTTCAAATGGTTCACAGACAGAGGGGTATTAGTGGGACAAAACGTTACTCAAATGTACTGGAAACTTTCCTGGAAACGGGCTCATTGCTTTTTCACAGTTTAGTTTTTTACTACTATAGTTTAATGTACAGATGTGGCAATTTTCTGCCAGTGGCCTAAAGCGCTATAGGAAGTCTCAGGTATACTCTGGAAAATTGACACACACATCTTTTGTCCTACAGTTTTATTAAAGTAAATTCAACTACACCTCTCTGAGGACATAGGTCTGTTAACTTGGACTCCTTAGTGAACTTTCACAAGTAGGTTTGTTTCGACTCTATTCAAAGCCATGAACTTTCATCCTAAGTAAATTTGAATCATGTGCTGAGTGTGCAGCTTGATGTTACCACAACAGCCTTTGGTGCCTCATGATTAGATTTTACACAGCTGTCATGTGCCTGTGTTACCTTCACATAAGCACGTCTGATACATTTGATGAGAACTAACTGGCTTGTTTAAATATTCTTCAAATAGTAAGCACCCAAAGTTTAAAATAAATAAGCATACATCAAACATTACAGTTACTGCCTTCATTTTTCTTAAATTATTTTTTTTTACACTCCCTATTTGTCCACAGGTTTTGGCTCGCAGACTGTCACCAGATTCCTGAGACGGTAAGTCTAGCGTCTCAGTTATACCGGGAGCTGATCTGCGTGCCTTATCTGGCCAAGTTTGTGGTGTTCGCCAAGATGAATGACATTGTGGAGGCTCGGCTGCGCTGCTTCTGCATGACAGACGACAAGGTGGACAAGACTCTGGAGCAGCAGGAGAATTTTGAGGAAGTAGCACGTAGTAAAGATATTGAGGTGGGTTTGCAGAATACAAAAAAAATGGCCAATGCAATAACTTCTTCATGACAAAAACATTCATCAGTGTTATCAACAATGCCATATAAAATATTTTGTTAATCATCAGGTTCTGGAGGGAAAGCCAATCTTTATCGATTGTTATGGCAACCTCTCCCCATTGACCAAAAGTGGGCAGCAGTTGGTTTTTAACTTCTTCTCCTTCAAGGAAAACAGACTTCCTTTCAACGTGAAGGTAGTATATTATGTATCAAACCCACTATTGGTTTTCTTTTACTACTTATTTGGAATTTATCTAAAAATATTTAATTGCACTTTAAAAAAGGAAAAATGCAGATTTTTAACATTTAAAAAGCCTACATTATTCATATTGCTCTCTCAAAACGGTTGGTGCCCAGGTTTACTGTAAATGAATAGCATCCTCATGTATGTGATAGATAAGATCTTTTATTTCTTTATTTTTTAACAGATCAGAGACATGGGTCAGGAGCCTTGTGGCCGTCTGTCTTCCTAAGGGAACCAAAAAGCACTAAAGGTCTTCCTCAGACTGCCATATGCAATTTGAATATCACACTGCCAACCCACAAAAAGGTAGGCTCACTATGTTTTAATAATTTGTTGTTTTAAGGCCTTATCATACCATCCACATAAATGAAACAAAGTAATGGGAACGCAATACAGTCATGACATCAAGAGGAACCACTGCACTTCATTTGGTTTAGAAATGACTGTGTGCTGCTTGTGTCTTTTATTAGTGTTTAAGCTTGTGCCAGTCATAAGACCCCACAATGTACACATGCAGCATTCTGTGCTTTACTCTGTTGCCTGGCTCACTTTTGGTACAGAAGACAAATCCAAAAATGACACTTGTCTGTTTGTTGTGGTGTTGATTGATCACAAGACACTAAATTTTGCTCTTGCTTTTCTTATTTTGCTGTTTTACGTTTATGTATATTAATCCAATAGATTTGCTCTGATGCCTTTTGTTGTTTTTGCTGTTCCATTTTCATGCCCTGATTTTTATTTTCACCTCCCCGCACTCTATAACTTCCCTGCTCTCCATTGTGTCATCTCTTTGCTCTCCTGCAATGCATCTTGGAAAACCACAGGATATGGAGTCTGATCCTGATGATGAGGTAAACTGAGTCTTCATCATCACACAAAAGCTTCTGCTTTCTTATCTTTATGTTGGCTTGACAGCTAATGCTACATTAAACATATATTTCCAAAAGTATATTTTTGTATATACAAGGGGCTTCTGACTGCATGTTAATTTTTACACAGCTATGTCATTGCTAAAATTGATTTTACTGTATGTACGGCATGAATGGAAATGGCAGATGTTTTAACTTAATTTGACTCTTTATTGTTATTGTTATTGTCCTCATTCCAAGTCCAATGGAGCCTTTTTGTGTGTTTCAAGTCTGCTTGTATTTCATCCATTTTTCCATACATTTTCAAAAAGATTTTGTTTTGTAAACATTTTTTTTTATCTTTATCTTTGACTTGTCTTCAACAGAGAAAACTAACTAAGAGGTTATATATGTATATCTATGTATGTACAGAGCACATACACTTGGTTTGATTAAAAATATTTTTTAAGTGCTGCTAGTAATCCAAAAGAAAACATTCAATTAGCAAAGTCAAATTGTCAGGTATCCAGGATCCAGGATATGCACTAATCTGTATTTATTTCTTACATTAACCCCATTGGAATTATAATGCTTACCATACCATTGCTCAGTGTAGTTCCTGGAGACTATTGTATTGAATTGACTTTGACAAATGCTGGAGATGTACTATTTTATCACATTTAGGAAAGTGTCCCATTACTTTCGAGGGGAGATTGTAAACTGCAATACCTCTTTATGCCAGCACTAATAGTATGAAACTATGCAATAAACCAGAAAATACAAATGTACATTGCAACTTAATAATATTAAATATAACATTGACATTAACCTCCTAATTCAGAAATGCATCACCATCACATTTTTGCCATCTTTTATGTTAAAGCCTTTTTTGTACTTTTTTGTTTGTTGTTTCAGACTGAAAAGCCAGAACGACGTCATACCTTTGCCTCCTTAGCTTTGCGTAAGCGCTACAGCTATTTGACCGACCCGGCCTCGAGTGAGTTTTCCCTTTACATTCACATAAGACCTTTTATTTAGAAAATGGATGTCATTTAATCAGTTTTTTTGACCAAAAAAAACATTTCTTATGAACCTACAGAAGCAGAATTACATGACATCTATTCAACATTCACTCTGTTACCATGCCACATGATCTCTTCACCAGTCATTCATCATTCATCATACATTTGCATGGTTTTACTGTGTGTTATGCTTTGCTTACCCACCTCATTCTGAAAACGTCTCCCTGTTTCAGCTGTACATTTATGAAAACACTGGGTCTGTTTCATTTGGAACAAAATGTTTTAATTCATGTTTGATAAATGTTTTATGTTTTTGTTTTAGAAGCCATTTCACTCTTATTGGCTTTATGAATGTGTGCGGCTGTATTGTATATGACTGTGGTACCAGGTTGCACTTTACATGAACCTTTAAGTGAGAAATCCCCAAGGATATATTACAATACACTGCAGTTGTTCACACTAAAAGAAGACAAAATACACTGTGTCGACATTCAACACATTTGTGAATTGGTTATTGTCAGTGCTTGACTTGAACTTTGGGACTGCCCAACAGCCGTGCATGGCCTGTATTATTATTTTTGTTATTATTTGTAAAGTGCATCCTTATATATAAGTACTATTTGCGCACTTTGAGTTATAACCAAACAATTAAAGTTATGTTTTAATATACTTGTGGGGTCCTCTCTGGCATTTCAAAATAATTGAATAAAAGAAGTGCAAATATTAAAAATACACTTTTATAAGAATGGAAAATATTAAGCACATCAAAAGTCAATAGAATTGTAATTTTTGTTTGTCATGTCATTTTCTTGTCTTCACTTTCACCATAAACTACTGTATTGAGAATGTTGCTGCTTTGTTTGGTGCACCTACTTTAATTGTCTATTTTGTATTGGAGTATTGAGGTCATCATTTTCATACCATCCTGGGCCTTTAGATAGGAGGCTTTTTCACATTTTGTTTGTAAAACTTATTGTAATGCTGTTTCTGACTCACAAAATTTCTCTTTCTGTTTTTTTTTTTCTTTTCTTTTACATTACTTTATGTTCTATTTTATGTTGCATTATTTTTGCTTTTGGTTTAACTTATTCCTGAAGAAACTACTGATAGAAGCTCGCAGAGAACACAGCCTTCTGGCTACCCTCACAAACCTGTCCTTTCAACGAGATCTTATCAGGCGTGGTCGCCTGTTCCTGTCGCCGTCCATTGCCAAACCAAGTCTGGGTTTGGCTCCCTCTCCAGTTCGTCATCCAACACGCCCTCTGCCTCTCCACTGAAATCTGTCTGGTCTATCAACTCAGCATCCCCAATCAAGACCAACATCCCTGGATCCCCAGCATCTTCTATAAAGTCAGTTAGTGACATGGCTTCACCCATCCGCTCGTACAGAACCATCTCCTCTCCTATAAAAACTGTAGTTCAACAGGCTCAGTACCCAGTTACCACCAGCCCTTTGGCTTCACCTGGGAAAAGTGCCCCAGATCAAATGTCCATGAAAGGACTGGCAGCTTTGTCTGCCAGGACCTCGTCTATAACTGGATCTGGAGGACATGTTCTCCTTGAAAGAACACCCATAGCCACAAGCCCACCAACCTCTCCCAAATCCTCTTTCAGTATGTTCAGCTCACCTTTGCCCTACAAGACTGTTATGGGTGGTTCTAGTGGCACAGCATCTTCCTCCTCTCCAATAAAAACTGTCCCCGGGCTTTCCTCTGTTCGATCCCTTGCAGACGCCACAGGCCCTGCAAGGAACTTGTTCTCCTCTCTTACGTCACCATTTAAATCTAACACCTCCCAGAGTGCAGCAGCGCTAATCAATGGATCAGTGGCGCCTACTCAATATCGTTCATCATCTCCAACTCTTCTCACCAGCAGCTTGCAAGAACGAATACAAGCAACCACCAATGCTGCAACAACAAGTGTCAATGCAGCCTTTGATGAGGTGGAAAAAACTTTCAATTCCTGCTCTGCAGGCTATGGTACATTGAAGTCATTGTCCTCCTCAGCATCCTCATCCTATCAGTCCATTAGATCATCAGCTTCCAGCTCTCTGTACGCCTCTCTGAGATCCCCTCCTAATACCACCACTGCTGTGACATGTAGCACAATGACTGTCCCAGTGTATTCAGTCATCAATGTGCTGCCAGAGCCCCAGTTTAAAAAGCTCCCTGAAGTTTCCAAGTCAGCTTCTGCTCTTCTGTCCCCTCGTAAGGCTGCTCCTTCTGAGGTCAATGCTCAGTTACAATCTCCCTTTGCCAGAACGCTTTCCCCTGTCAAATCCCATGCATTTTCTGCTGGCCTAAAACCAAGCACCACGTCACCCCTGTCATCCAGCCAAGAGATTCTGAAGGATGTAGCTGAAATGAAAGAGGACTTGATACGAATGTCCGCCATCTTACAAACGGACCCAAATTCCACAGCCAATAAAGGATTTCAGTCTGATTCACCACGTGAAGCTAGAATAGATGATGAGGAGCCATATAGAATTGTAGAGAAGGTAAAACAAGATTTAGTAAAGGTTAGCGAAATACTGACAAAAGATTCAGTGCAAGATGGAATTGTTACTATGTCAAGAGGGTCTTTGGATGACATACAGTTCTCTAAAGTACCAGTTGAGCAACCACCAAGCAACTGGAGCTTTCCTCCAAGATATGAGACTGTGGTTCCTCAGGCTAAATCAAAAACTATTCCAGACAGAGACTTTAATCTTTCTAAAGTAGTTGACTACCTTGCTAATGATGTAGGTAGCAGTACTTTCTCCAAGATGCATGACATAAAGCATAAAGGGGATGAAATAAAAAGTGAAAGGGAGGGAAAGGAAAAGCAAAAACGTGTTCTTAAACCAGCAATAGCAGTTCAGGAGCATAAGTTGAAAATGCCTCCTACAAATATGAGGTCATCACCCTCAGACAAAGAGATCAGTAAAGTAGCAGATGCTCTTTTCGGAGGAGATACTGTGCTAGAATCCCCTGATGATATCTCACATGAGCAGGATAAAAGCCCTTTATCAGACAGTGGTTTTGAGACCAGAAGTGAAAGAACACCCTCTGCTCCTCAGAGTGCTGAGGGTATGGGACCCAAGGCTCTTTTTCAAGATATCCCAATTCCTCCAGTAATCACTGAGACTAGGACTGAAGTTGTACATGTCATAAGGAGTTATGAGTCCCCAGAAGACAATAAACAGCCTACAATGGAAGATGCACAACCTACGAGATATTTTGACTCTGATTCTAAAGGGCATCCAAACCAGACTGCATCTTGTCCAGAACAGAATAGATGCTATCAGATAAAAGTTAGCCCAGACGAAGACCCAATGGGAAAGGGCATGAGAGTGAAAGAGGAGACTCATATAACTACCACTACCAGGATGGTGTATCACAAACCACCTGGCAAAGACAGTACATCTGAGAGATGTGAGGAAACTATGTCTGTACATGATATTATGAAGGCATTTCAGGCGGGCAAAGACCCCTCTAGAGAACTGGCAGGACTGTTTGAACACAAGTCTGGAAATGAAGAAACATCACAGAGAGTACTAGAAGACCTTAGCTCCAAACCTAAGGTAGAAAGAATAATTGAAGTTCATATTGAGAAGGGCAATAAAGCAGAACCAACAGAGGTTATTATACGAGAAACCAAAAACCATGCAGAAAAAGAGCTGTATTATTACCCAGGTAGTAGACAGGAGGAGGAGGAGCCTGAGGAATCCCTTCCAGTGTACCTAGACTCCCCCAGAGTAAACACCCCTATGTCACAAGACGATGACAGTCGCCCTAGTTCAGCACAGCTTTTGACAGACGATTCTTACAAAACGCTAAAGCTACTTAGTCAGCAGTCTGTAGAGTATAATGAGGATGGATCATCAGAGCTCAGAGGGGAATCATATAATTTTGCTGAGAAAATGTTGCTCTCTGAGAAGTTTGACCAATCTCACTCTGATACAGAAGAATACTTGCGAGATAGGTCTCGGTTCCAATCTCCAGACAGAAGTAGTTACAGTGAGGGAAGGCCAAGGACAGAGTATGTCTTTAGGTCATCAAGAAATGTGTTTGATAAATCTGGAAGAATGACTAATGTGGATGATAATTGTGACAAACTTACAGTTTTGCAATATTCTTCTGAGCCTGGTAGTCCAAAACAATCCATTTGGATGCGAGTATCAGATGAATCACAGGAAAAGGAAAGAGAGCAACTTATATATGAGGACAGAGTGGATAGGACAGTAAAGGAAGCAGAGGAAAAACTTAGTGAGGTATCTCAATTCTTTCGTGACAAAACCGAACAACTTAATGATGAGCTCTCATCTCCAGAGAAGAAATCTCGCAGACCGGACTTTAGGGAAACACGATCAGGGCCTAGTTCTACACACAGTAGCCCCGAAAGGCTGTCTTATAGGGGGAGTGGGGAAGAATGGACTCGAGAACGGCTTCGAGACAGGTTCAGCTCCAGTGACAGGAAATGTGCAAGTCTCCCCAGCAGCCCAGAGAGGAGAGTGTTGCTACACTGTAGTGATACAGACGCAAGGAAACAAGGTGAAATAAAGTCACAGGGAACCACAGGTGAAAGTCCTAAACCTTATCAAATGTCTTCCTCAAAAGTTAGTGCAGTAAGGCTGAAGTTCGAACAAGAGGCTCAAAAGCAAGAAAAAGGTTATCAAGGAAGTCAAAATCCAAGTTCTCCAATAAGGAAACTCCAAGAAAGTAAGCTTCCTGTATATCAGGTTTTTGCTGGTTCAAATACTCCTAAAATGCCAGGCAGTCCTGTGAACCAAAGGAGGGTTCTAGATAGTGATACAAATAGGTTCTCTCCTAAACATGAACTAAGCGGAAAGGAGCAGGAGGACAAGAAGGTCTTTAAGACATGGGAAAGCCAGGGGTATGGCAACTATAAACCCCAGTCGCCCAAAATGGCACACACCGGAGTCCATGATCATCTGAAAGATGGCAAAAATAGTGATCCCCAAAGACAAGAAACCACTAAGAAAATAATTTATACAGAATTTGTTGTTAGAGAAAGTCCAAATAGCAATGACGGTCTAAAAAAAAACTCGGAATCACAAATTCCTGTAAGAAGGTTGCCTAATTTCTCTGAAAAACATGAATCCTCACAGAAATTTGATCTTTCTGTTCAATCGTCTGAGAATACCGGGCCCTATGTATCTACTATAACTAGGAATCAGTTACACTGTCCTTCTGAGGCCAACAAGTCTATTCATGGGTCATCATTAGAAAAACCCATAGATTGTTTAGACAGTGCTCAGAGAAATGTAGTATGTAACGGGGTGGATGTTGATCAAATAGAGTATTTGGATGAAGGTACTCCTGTAGTTGTCACAGAGGGTTACAAGGACATTAAACCCTTACCTGTATATGTTAGCATTCAAGTAGGAAAGCAGTATGAGAAAGAAACTGCTACTGGGCAGGTAGGAACTTACAAAAAAATAGTGAGCCATGAAAGTAGAACAGTTCACGAAACTAGGGGTGGATTTTACTCTGTAAAGCAAAAGCAGTCTCCATCTCCTCAAGGTAGTCCAGAGGATGACACTCTGGAACAAGTGACCTTCATGGAAAGCTCGGGAAAGAGTCCTGTTACCCCCGAGACCCCAAGCTCAGAGGAAGTTAGTCTGACCTCAAGACTGCCAGACTCTATAATAGGCTTCATGCCAAGTATGCCAAGCCCTATACCAGAGGAGTCTGAAGAGGAAGAAGGAAAGACTTTGGTCTGTAGAGAGCCTACACAAAACAAAACCAAGCCAGCTTCCTCTGAGAATACCAACAAAAAAACGGAGGTAGAGAGGCCCAGTTCCAAAGAAAAAAGAGTAGCATATATAGAGTTTCCTCCTCCACCACCTTTAGAAGCAGTGCGGTCTAATCCTGAGAAAAGGGGATCACGTGGTTCCTCTGAGGCAGAGACAGAAATGATGGAAGTCAACCTCCAAGAAGAGCATGATAGGCACCTCCTAGCCGAGCCTATCATCAGAGTCCAGCCCCCATCCCCTATCCCCCCTGGAGCAGACAATAGTGACTCTAGTGATGACGAGTCTGTGTTCCATCCCATTCCTGTCAAAAAGTACACCTTTAAAATGAAAGAGGAGGGAGAGAAAGCTCCAAAACCCAAAAAATCTGACAAAAATGGTAAAGAAGCTGGGGTTAATGGCGCATTAAAAGGAGAGGATGCTGACCTTGAGCAAAATGGCAATGACCAGTCAATATCTGACTGCTCTATAGCAACAACTGCTGAATTCTCACATGACACTGATGCAACAGAGATAGATTCTTTAGATGGCTATGACCTTCAAGATGAAGATGATGGATTGAGTGAAGATCCTAAAACATCAAGTCTGTCTAATGAGGGGAAAAACACTGACCGGTCATTCAGTCAGTCTAAGCTGGAAGTCATAGAGGAAGAGAAATGTGAGGAAACAGGAGATGATGGAAAGGCAAAGACCAGGGCATTAACCACAAAAGACAGTGGAGATGAAAAGGATTATACTCTTGAAGGAAGGCATCCAGATAGACAGGGACTTGGAGAAAACTACTTTGGATACCAACTTGAAGAGGAGCTGAATTCAACCTTTAAAACTGTTGCCTCAAAAAGCCTTGATTTTGACCCCTGGTCAACCAAAGGGACTGATAATGAGGGACTGTTTGAGTCTAAAATGAAAGATGAGGATCCGAAGCCCTTTGGTTTATCAGTGGAGGACAAGTCACAGGCCACAACACCTGATACAACCCCTGCTAGAACTCCGACTGATGAGAGCACACCGACTAGTGAGCCTAACCCTTTCCCTTTCCATGAAGGGAAGATGTTTGAGATGACCCGCAGTGGTGCTATTGACATGAGCAAGCGGGACTTTGTTGAAGAGAGGCTTCAATTTTTCCAGATTGGTGAGCATTCCTCTGACCCTAAAACAGGGGAAAAGGGGAGAGGGGGCAAAATCCTGGGGGTAATTTCCTCTCAGACAAAAACAGGGGAGAGGGCCACAGTAGATGGGACGGTGAAGGTAATAGATAATACTACAGACAACAGCACTACACCGACAACACCAGCAACTACAGCAAGATGCAGCCCTGCACAGTCTGGCAATGGCCCTAGTTATAGTGGTACCGGCGCAGCCACCAGTGAAGCCATAGCTGAAACTGCCTCCTCATGTACAATCACAGCCTCCAAAGTTGATTCCAAATTACGCACTCCTATTAAAATGGGTATAGCTGCCTCAATAACTGTGAAAAAAGACTCAGGGGATCTCACTGATTGTAAAGCGGAGATGTCAGAGGGACAAATGGTGCCAGAGTATGTCAGTATAGAGGGCCAGGGTACAGAAGACCAATCTAGCAGATGCACAGAGCCCAAGGTAGAGAGGAGGGATTACCCCTTAGAAAACTGCAACAACAACAATAATCTTGAGTCCTCCAGTGTTCAGGCCAACTATATTCAATGTGGTAGTGTGGTGTTTAATTTGCAGTCCTCATCTGAGCCCACTCTTCAGAAAGCCAGCAGGATAGAAACACTTTGTTGTAAAGATACTGAAGTAAAAGTTGAGGTGCAGAACATCCAGGTGCATCGAGAACAGGAGCAAAAAAGTGAGACAGTTAAAGACCTAGAAGTAAAGCAGCCCAAGTCTAGACTACCAGTAAAAGCGTCAGGTTGGTCATTTCACACACAGGGAACAGCAATAGGCAAACAAAAGCCCAAAGGAACTGTTAAAGTTGAGGTCAAGAGGAGAGGAGAGCCTGCCATAGCCAAAGTTGAACCCAGGTCTAGAATACCCATCAAAGATGTTAAAAAGACTGCCCCAGCTGCCACGCCCAGCTCTAGCTCACTTGTTTCAGTTCGAGTGACTTCACAGTCAATAAGAGCATTGCACACAGAAAGAAAAGCTATAGAATTACCCTCAAGGCCTCTGAAGGACAAGCATCAGGTTAGCAAAGTCACAGCTGAGGAAGGATGTAAAAAGGACAGGAAGGAAAACCCTAGTGACGTTTGTAAGCGCACCATTGAGTACTTTAAAGGCATTAGCGGGGAGACGCAAAAGTTGGTGGACCGCCTGTCAGACGAGGAGAAAAAGACGCAGACAGAACAGTCGGAGGAAGACAGCACCTCCCGGAGCACCTCTCTGTCGGACGCCTCCCAGCCTTCCCAGCCCTCCCAGCCCTCCGGCTCATCTAGGTCTGGTAGAGGTTCGAGGGCTGAGGCCGGGGCCGCGTCCGTAAGGGCAAAGGTGGCGGCGACGGACAGGGCCTCGGGCAGTGAGAGGAGCAGAAGGAGTAGGAGGACTGGTGGGAAGGAGGGCAGTCAGGGACTCACAGGGTCTCGAACGCCTCCCATCGCGGAGATCAAGCCTAGTTTGTAAAATTTTCACACTATGTTAAAATACATCTATATATCTATAGTTCACTTAGTTGCATGACATTGTTGTGATCATTTAATGACTGGAATGCCTGTGGCGTGACTACATGTTCTGTTCAGAATAATTCTGTCATTTAAATTTATTTTTGTCATTGATGTACTGTATAGTGTATTGTCCTTGTTGCAAGAAACTCTCTTTCTGTGTTCCTCTATTTCTACTCCCTTAACATAGTGTGAGCATGATAGTAGTAGAAACGGGTCAACTGGCACAGCCAGTCTCTTCTTTGGCAGTTCCCTGGTCTGTCCGTCCCTGCAGGCTAGCTACTAAGTCAATGTAGTCATTTTTTCTGTATTTAGAAATTGTCATTAGACTGATTGATAGCTTAAAACACAAAAGTGCATTGCATGCTTATTTTGTAGAATCTAGCATATACTTTTCCACATTAGGCTCATAGAAATGTTAGTCTGATGTCAATAGTCATCTTATTCTTTGTTTTGTGTGCTTTTCATGAGAGTTACTGCCTGCCTAGAGGTTAAATACCCACAAATATTCACAGAGCACAACCTACTCTGTAAACATACTATTTCAGTTGTCATGTTGCTTGTGTGTCAGATCCCTTTCTTGCCATCTTGGGAAATATCTACTTATAATGTATGTTTTCTTTGTAAATGGCAAACAATTAAGGTTACATATGCTATATGCTTTTCATAATCAAGTGGCCAGAAAAGGAATATTACATGTATGTTTTTCTTTTAGATTTAGGCTATAGGGGGAAATGAGAAATAGTGCTAATCAGTCATTGTCCTTTACCAGGTCCCCAAAGCCCCTGTGAGCGGACAGACTTGCGTATGGCCATCGTTGCTGATCACCTGG
Source organism: Perccottus glenii (assembly GCA_024416835.2). Classification (NCBI taxonomy): domain Eukaryota; kingdom Metazoa; phylum Chordata; class Actinopteri; order Gobiiformes; family Odontobutidae; genus Perccottus; species Perccottus glenii. The sequence continues at coordinate 17,038,937 of CM044552.2, read as the reverse complement.
GACTCAGCTGGACAGGTTAGCAGATTTTATAGAAATAAAATAAAATGTAATACTGTTGATTTAGCAAGTATATTGGGGTTTCTGTTTGTCCCATGACAGAGTTAGCTCGGGAGATGAACTTTACAGTTGATGAGATCAACCACATCAGACTAGAGAACCCCAACTCTCTAACAGCACAGAGTTTCATGCTTCTAAAGAAATGGGTCAGCAGAGAAGGAAAAAATGCTACAAGTAAGACTTTATTTTATTTTCAATAATTGTGCAGCAAAAAAAACTATGTGCAGTTGATAAATAAATACCTGCTTATTGTGTTTAATATTTTTTTTGTTGTTGCTTTTTTTAAACAGCGGATGCCTTATCTGCAGTCCTGACAAAAGTCAACCGGATGGATATTGTGACTTTACTGGAGGGCCCAATTTTTGACTATGGTAACATTTCAGGCACGAGATGTTTTGCCGATGATAACGTTTTCCGGGATCAGGCTGATGGTAAAGTTTAGCTTTGTTTAGCTGACCTTTTACCTCTTCCTGCTACCTTTTTATGTACTGTGTCCTTTTATCTATTTACATGTTGTAACATTACTGCTCAAAGCATTTCTTTGACCCTGTAGTTTATATTGTCGGTTTGTTTCTCTTAGTCCTCCTCCAGTTCCTCTGAGCCTTCTTCGGATAGATGACAGTCTCTTTTGCTGCAAAACTAAGCTGCCTCCACCTCCTCCTGTTGCTCCTGCCTCCCCTCACCTCCCACAGCAGTATGCACTGCTCATAACAGCACATAACTGCTCTTAACATTATAAGAGTTGTGTATTGCTGAAAAGTGCCCTCTTCTCATGCATCCATTCCTATCCCTTTAACTTATTGTCACTTTATTCATTCTAAGTATTATTGCCAAAGCATGTTATTTAATATCTGTTGTTTTTTTTCTATTTCATTCCCATTTTTATTTTCTTCCGTTACTTTAGTTTGTATCATTATTCCCCTAATTCCAAGCAGTAGAACTCCTATGATGGTTCAAACATCCAGCCCATTCTGCCCCACACCAACACCAACTCCTCCACCTACTCCTCTCACCCCTACTTCAGCCGCTCACACCCGCCCATTCAGCCCGCGCCGCTCTCCGAGTTACGAGTCCTCCATCTCATTCACTGATTTAGCACCTGCTCCGCTGTTTAACCAGACTTTTCCCACTCCTGTAATTCTCTCCCTTCATTGCCCTGACCCACGGCAGTCGGTCTCTTTCCCCTTCTCACCACATCCCCCCTCCCCAATCCCAATGATCACCTCACCCGTACCTACAACACCTATTCCCTCCTTCCCAGACCAACCTCCTCCTACACCACCTTTGCAGACCGACCCAGTCAACTCTTCCTTTACAGTAGAAGGATCTACCTCTCCTGTCCACTGCAAACCTACAACTACGTCCTCTTCTCTTGCTCCTAATGCATCTGAATCAATCACCATACCAGTTTCCTCGGCTTCTGGCAATATGTCTCCTTATGTTACTGCCTCTCCAAGTCGGGAATCTTTATCTACCCAGCTGCCTACTTCGGGTCAGGTCTCACCTCTTTCAGTGGTTACTCTTCCAACAGTATCTCCTTCCGGATCACGCTCTGCTAGTCCTTGTCCATCTTCTCCTCCTCTCCGGCCTCTCTCTCCCTGTCCTGCATGTCAGTGTGCACCCCCCAACCCCCCTGTTACCACTCAGACCCATACGGACCCTTCTAAAATGGAAATATTTATTTAGCAGATTTTGCTGAATCCCTTGTCTTGGCTTTTTCATCTGTCATCTGTCTGTGCAAGCATAGTTTTATTTTATAAATACATCTTTTACATTACCATGGCCTTATGTCACTATGCATGTGTTGCTCTTTAAATCTCCATTTTACCTCATTATAAGTACACTTATGCCCAAGTAAAATTTAGGTGTAAAATTTAACACTCATGCATGTTGATGGTATTGTAATATTATAATTCTTTTGGTCTTTATTGTTTCTTATGTATTCTGTAAGTGTATCGTGGCATAAAATTATGTTATAATGAATGGCATATATTTAATGATGCTTTTAAGGTGATACAGAGCTGCTGATGTCTTCATCTCAGCTCAGAGTTTTATGGATACATCCTTTACACTGTGCTAGGAGGGTGTGTTCTTTTTGTAGCATGCTTCAGGGTATGTATGTCTCTACATTTGTCATCCTCTCACCAACAGATTATCAGAGCATTCTAGCGGAGCTCCAGTCCCCTGCCGCACTCCGTTCTAACCCCGACTTCCTGGAGCCCGATCTCCCCGTCACCCCCAACCCTTCTCTCACCCCATCTCCACAACACCATTACTCTGAACCAGACACCCCTTTACTGGCTGAATCTCAGCTACCACCCTCACCCTGGAGTCCAGAAGTAGATTGTGCTAGTGGAGAGCCCGACAGTCCCCCAAAGAGCCCCCCAAGACCCTGCGAGCTCACCCTGACCGTCCCTGTCTTTCAACTCCCTGATCCCCTTCCAGCTAATGTAAGAAAGCCGCACATCGCTCTGAACGACCAGCTTCTTTTGAGCGAGGAGGAGGACAAGTCTTGTCCGGAGCAAACCCATAAGCCCATGACACACTTAACCCCTGGGTTGTGTGAGCCAGACATCGACATTGCCTTCTCTACATCTTCGCCATCGCTATCATCCATATCATCAATAACTCCATCAACACCTGAAAGAGTACACATAGGAGACGGATTATATCTGACAAGTGCTCCGATGTTTGTACAGGAGGATATATGTTTAAAAGAAGGTAAAAAGGAAGTGACGGAGGAAATAGAGAAGGTAGTTAAGAGGGCCACAGCAGAGTTAGAGGGAAATATAGTTGTGGAGAAGTGGATAGAGCAGGAGCTTATTCAGAATGTGAAAATAAAATGTGAAATGGTAATACAAGACACATTGACGTTGGCTAAGGAAGGGTACTATGCAAAGGATGAAGTAGATATGACAAAGGAGCAGTGTGTCCTTTTTCAAGAAGGAACAGTATGTAAAGTTGAAGAGGTGAAAAATGTGCTGTATCCGTCAGAGGAGCAGATTGTGCTTATAAAAACTGAGCATGAAGTAGAAAGACATAGCCCAGATGAAAATGCAGAAACTGAAAAAGAGGGTATTGGTGGAACAGTTGAAGCTAAACTAAACGTAAAAGGGAGTAAGGAGGGGAGTATATATCAGGATGAGGGAATGAATAAGAAAGACTGTGATTTTCTGATCAAGCGTAAAGAAAATACACTTGATACTGAAAGAGATATTAAAAGAAAATCCCATGTGGAGCTGGCAGCCAAGGATCCGGCCATAATTGACCCCTCTTCTCAGGTCAGGCTTGTGGAATGTCTGGCTACTCTGTCTGGATCTAACGAGGATGAGCAGGACTGTCAAAGTGACAATGAAATAAAAAAAGAAGAGGCATTGCGGTCTGCTGTGGAGGAGGCCAAGGAGGACCTAGGCTCAGAGGTGGAGGAGAACGAAGAAGAGACAAATGGGACAAGGATTGTGGAAATGCTCCGTCAGGTTGAACAGGCAGAAAAAGACTTGTGTTCACTTTCAGGTTGGCATAGTGACTCCTCCAGTGTTAATGTGGAGCCACCAACACCAGGCCGCAGTGTCAGCTCCGACCTGCTCGACAAGCGAGAAAGGTATACTGCTTGAATATTATCCTGAATAATTTCCAAATCTTACACAACTTACATTCTAGCCTAATAATTGATTATAAATCCTACAGCCAAGAGAACTCTAGTGACTCCATTACTTCCTCGTCCAGGGGCGAATCAGGCAGGTCTCGACAGAATGGCTCAAAGCACTCACCTCAGGGAGCCACCTTACAGTCTTCGAATATCAGAAAGGAAGAAGGTGCATTAGTGTCAGAGAAAAAAGTTCAGGTAATTATTTTCTTGTATTGTACTGTATACTATACTTGTGTCTTTTAAATGTCCATAGTTTGATTACAGGTTTTTGATACAGAAAGCCACCGAGCTATACAACTGTTATATAAACAAATCTTAACCCCAGTAGCTCCTTCTTCCTCCTGCCTTGTGTTTGATTGAAAGCTCTGTTAATCCTTTTCTTATCAGCGGGTTAGTGTTGATTCTGGCTCAGACGAGGAGCAAACTGTAACCACCAAAATCTTCAGACGTCGTATCATTTTAAAGGTACCTGTGAGCCGGCACAAAGACTTGGTTTAGTCTGGTTTGGCTTGCTTTGGTGGGTTTGGGGACTTTTTTGTCCTCATAGTGGTTTTGTGGTGGTGTGAGCCAGTTTTTGATTAACCCTAGTGCCTTTTCTCTTCCATGGCATAACTTTTTACATTTGCAGTATCCCTTGCTGTGGTGATGGTGTGAGGTTTGTCAGAATTATTTTGTATTTTAGTGTTAATCATTTAAACATTTACAGGGTGAAGACGCAAAAAATATCCCAGGTGAGACTATGACAGAGGAACACTACATGGATCACGATGGTAACCTCGTCAGCAGAAAAGTAAAGTACTGGTTCACCTGCTTAATCTTGTCAGCTCTAGAAAACCGTACCCCAGGAGCATTTGGTGACGTCCCCATGTGTTTTGACCTTCATTTGCCTTGGTTAGGTAATCAGGAAGGTTATCCGCCGGGTGTCCACTCCCACACCAGAACAGCAGGGCAGTCACAGGGGAGTGTGGCTCAGGAGAAACCCTCCTGAGAGTCCTGTCCTGTCGGAGGAAGGGTCTGAGGTTGGAAATGGCTTTTTCTGGGTTAAAAGCTTTTACCTGCGGGTGTTATCTGTGTCAAAACCTGCAAAACTCATTGAAATCATTGTAAAATAAATGTATTCAGTTACCGCACACAAAGAATAAAGCATTTAAAATGATTAAACTTCTTTTCACTGGTAGGAAAAATAGGTTTGAGTGGTACATGCTGTGTTTTGACATAGTGTTCCTATTGTGAATGCTGACTGGGGTTTAATGCTTTCTTCAATAATAAATTCATATTAATTAATAAGTGTTTTTTAACTGCTAACAATAAGTCAATTGTGTGACTAACAGATGTTAAACTTCCTTGTTGAGATCTATTAACAGTCTTTGTTTGTAGGCGACTGACTGGTGTGTGGTCTGGCTCCAATTATATTTAACAACCAATCGACCTTTTCATTTCAAATGTCCCTATGCATTTAAAAAAAATATGATTTCTTCATGTGAACTGATTACTTGAGGATTACTTCTGTTTTAGTGTTACAACTCCCTCTTGTAGAAGTCAAGCAGAAGTTAATTTCTCTAACCTTTTGTGTTTTACAGCAAGGAAATGGATCCAGAAATAGCAGGAGAAAAGATGATAGAAGGTCAAGTGACAAGAAGCACCACTCATAGCCAGGTAGAAAAACATTTAATAGGAAATAACTTTATGAATCCTTACTTGATTAGCATGAATACAATTATCTATTTAAATATTTATTCTCACTTGCTTACAATTACACACATCTACTCATACCTCAGCATCACATCGCCGACGCCCTTTGTACTTGGTTTTGTTCTCTAAATCAACAGTGAGGCCCTGCTTTGTCACAAAATAAAAGAGAGTACAATTCCCCTGCTCACCCTCTTGTTACATTTCTGGTAATAATAAATAGGAACTGCTGTGTAAGAGTGTTAGAAGAAAAAAGTATCAGATTAGATTCAACTTTATTGTCATTACATGTACAAGGCAAGAAGCAAGTGCAGTGTCTGTTGGTCTATGATAAATTTTAACCTTGCTGTTATTTAGTTTTAGAACTGGGAAGGACGCCTTCAGTCTTATACCTTAGAATTTAAAATTTGATCCAAACAGTTTGCTCTTTTGAAATAATCAGAATGCCATCTGTAACTCATCTCTACAGATTGTTTCCTAGAAATACAGTTCCATTGTGAGGACTTCAGTCAAAGGTTCCAATCTGCTTCAAGAATGGTTCTCACGTAAGAAGAGTAAGAAGACCCTTGTGACTTAAGCATGAGCATGAAAAACTCCACGTTGGTGAAAGAACCAAGGCAATTCTCCCTTTGTTGCTGTGGACCATAGACATTGATTCTTCTTCCTGTTTTAGCGTGAGTTGCCATGTGCCATTGGTCCACTAGTGTTGGGAGAACTTTTTAGGAGCACTGTTTGCAGTGATGACTTCAGAGACTTCATTTGCAATGACCACACAGGCAAAACTGTGACCAAAGATGGCACAAGACCTCTTTCCATAAGTTGCCTGGAAAGGACAAAGTCGACACAATAACTCAAAACCTAATGGAACACTTCTGATCCAACTTCAACACTCGCCTTATTTTTTTGTTTTCCAGGACCCATTGTTGACAAGGGTAATTTTTTTTTGTTTTTAACTAACACAACTTTTTGTGTAAAATTACAATGTGTAAAGTTAAGATTGCACTAAAAGAGTAACCTTTTAAGTGCTTTTGAAGTTTATGAAAAGGGTTCCACTTTTAAAAGATATGACTAACTACACAGGTTCTTGTATAATTAAATAATAGAGCAGGTATAATGTTTGTATATGACAATGCTGGTTTGATTTTAACTTTCCAGAAAAAAATCAAATGTCAGTCATTTCCAAACTGGAAATGGTTTTACTTCTGTAAAAGCAGCCTTTCAGAGTTCTCATATTTTCATGCATGCTGTTCTCTTTATTTTAAGTACAATTTTTACAACTTTGCAAAAACAAATTAAACCCTTTATCTGTGCACACATATGGCCCCAACATTTCTCACCGGTTTTATATTTTACTTTGAAAAAGGAGCAATTAAAGCATTTATCATGTTTGGGGTTAGGAAATGTTAAGCTACATAATTGTGTTATGTCTATGTCTGTCTATCTGAATGAAAGAAAGTGAGTGAAATATTCTGAATGTAAATGCTAGTAGGCTGGCTCACTGTAAAATTATACCTTTATTGTGCATATTGGCTTTAAGGTGTAGGAGTCTCTGTACACTGTTAGACTGTTTGTAATCACTCCATAAGAGGTGTGTTGTCTGGTTTTCTTAAAGCTGCTGTGGTATTTAAAAGGAAAATGGGGCATTTCATTTTTTTTGTTTTTAATTTGGTGAACTATGTCCAATTAAATCCTACTCACAATAAAGACACATAAAGATATTATTTGATTGTAGCTCTATAGCATATTGTATGACAAACACTGGATGGTCAAAATCAATTATTTAAGCATCAAATAAATTGTGTTTAACTCTGAAACTGTGTGATCTTTTTAGGCTTGAGAGTCCGTATATGCAGTGTCAAATATAATTGTTTTCATTAGCTCATTGGCAACAGTTACTTTTCATAACATTAGGGATTATCTGTGTATTATTTTATTAGATGCCCATATAGTTCAAGTGTGGTGTTCTACCGGTGTGATGGCTCAGTATGCTGATGTCTATGCTGTGGACATTAAAACTGTAACTTTTCCCCCCCTTTTTTCTTTCTTTTGGTGGGTTAAGTTGGCCAAGACTGGTTTGTTTATACAGCATCCCAATGTACTACTATGTCAATCAGGGGTAGAGGATTCTTTGATATTCTTGAATTATACATTTTGTCAATTTTGTTTGATATGTGTTTTCACCTGAGGAGATTTTTGATGTACAATTCTTACTAACAGAGTGAAGCCATTGAAATGTAACTATTCTAGCACTTTGGTTATTCGAGGTCTTTTAGAAGCTATAGCAGCGATGATGCCACCACAAATGTTTTAGACAAAAAAAAAGTCAACCTGAAAAAAATAAAAATGCGTTGGTTTTGCAATACATTTGTTTCTGTGTTTTGTGTCCTTGAAGATCTGTTATTATGTAAATAATGTACTGACAATGGGATGGTGAAGTGATGAGAAGCACAGTCCTTCAGCTCAGCATGCATTCTTCAGCAGGCTATAAAACTTCTCTTTTTATGATTCTGAATATTCATTGATAATGACATGGACAGGGATTTATTTGGCGAATTTGACATTTAAAGTTATATTTTATTAGCTCACATAGAACATAAGTAATGCCAGTATAACTTAACTCTTTTATATCTACTTAAAGGATCACACTTGCATGATATAGTGCATATAGTACATTAGCCTAACCAAGTAATGATAACCAGAAAATATCACCAGTGAACTGAGGTTGATATAGTCTTATCTCAGCTGCAGCGCTAATAGCTGTATAGTTTCTTAACAGAAAAAGGAAATGCTCTGCCACCATTCTATTATTTATTGCACTGTTTATTACCATTTATATATAATTTCACAAGGCCATGGAGCTGTTGAGGATTATATTATTTTAAATTGATTTACCTATGGATAGGTTTGGCAGACTGCTAGGCCCTTCTACAACTGGGAGTGCTGTAGAAGGGCATTACAACAAGATATTTTAGTAACAATAGGTGTCCAGAGTCTGAGTCTTTATATTTTTTATTCAAGTGAGTTTGAGTGTGTGAGTTCAGATTTTCGTTTTTTATTTCAGTTTTGAGAAGAAAAAAAAAACATATTTATACATTTTATCTGCATTATTTGCTGATGACACAATTGATTCTGTATTAGGTAGGATGCTTTGATAATAGCCTAGATATTATCTCAATTCGAAATTGTTGCATTTTTTAGTGTCGCAGTTGTCCAGTTAATATGATCAGCTTCAGAAATAAATCGGTTTTTTTGCAGCAAATGACTTGACACACCCTTTTGTCAGGCACACGTCCACTGCAGTACCGGAGCCATCCTGCTGGGAGCGCTGTGGCGAGAGCGTGAACAAGGTCACACGTTGTACCATTGTGCTGTGCTCTCCTCAAACGCTGCAGCTCCGTCTCTCACTGCTCCTCACTGTGGCACAGCCATGGCGGACAGCGCAAGCGAGAGCGATACTGACGGAGCGGGCAGCAGCTCGGCCACCCCGATGTCCACCTCCGCCTCTAATTCTGGGAAACCCAGCATAGTCATTTCACAATTTCGTTTGGAGGAGCTTACAAACCGCCTTGCCTCACTACAGCAAGAAAATAAAGTTCTTAAAATTGAGCTGGAAACGTTCAAACTCAAGTGCAAAGCGCTGCAGGAGGAGAACCGAGACCTCCGCAAAGCTAGCGTCACCATTGTGAGTAACGCTAGAAGCTAACTAGCTTGATGCTAACCACGCCACCTTTTAATATAATATTTGTCTCTACGTTAGCTACACTCAGACTTGTTTATCTTTTTACCATAAGGACATGTTAACATATCCGCTGTGATTAAGAAGACACACTTTTCAGACCAGGCCATACCTACTGATTTTGCCATGTTAATGTTGGCTAATCTGGGCGAGTTGACCACTTCGCTAATCTAGCCCGTGCTAACCATGGCTATGACTGGGCAGCGTCAGTCAGCTTTGTTTTGTTTTGCGTTGCTAGTATTGGCTAACTTCAGTAGTCTTGGAATCGTTTAGGCACCTCCCTGTAGCGTTGGCTAAACTGCAATAACCTTTTTGAAAACTAATAACTTGCTGCAAAGTGTTCCACCACCTTATGCCAGTGAGGATGTAATATGGCAAGTGAGTGAAGCGAGTAGCTTAGCAGAAGCATGCGTCATATGTCCTCATGCTTGGTTAATCAACCCCAGCTTCATAAAAACGTGTAAACGATCTGCTGGATAGATGGGAAGTGTGTAGGCCAAAGTTAGCTTGCTAGCTGAATGCCAGACTCGTGTAAAGCAAGTCGGCCATGGTGCAGCCACCCCATGCAAATGTGTGAAGCTTATGTAGCAGTTTGGTTTCTATTGCTGTCATTCTCCAGCTGACACATTATCACAACGTGCAGAACAGCATTTTGCTGTGAGGTCACTGCGAAGAGAGGAGGATGGAGAATGTGAAACTGGCTGTATCATCACATTGGCTGCTATAGTTGCCCAACACATCTATACTTTTTTCACAATACACTACACTTTTAACTCACTAATTTCTGCAACATCCTGAGTCTTCAGTAAAAGATGTAACTCACTCTTGGCCTGGCACACTTCACAGCAACATCTTTACTTTGGCAAGTGTATTAATAGGATGCATCTGCCTGTAGTTGCTTGAAACTTGTAATTAAATGGGTTATGTAAGTAAACAGTTTTACCTCTACACCTTGTTGTTCCATCATGGTAAAATCAGTCAAGCATGGTGTTAATTAAAAGTTTCTCATCATGAAATATAAATCTCCATAAGTTAAATGTTTTAGGTTTTGTGGATGTAAAACCTACAGTATTTACTAATAATTTCCCTCTTCTGTTTATTTGATCCTTTGCAGCAAGCCAGAGCTGAACAAGAGGAAGAATTTATCAGTAACACTTTGTTTAAAAAGATCCAGGCCCTGCAGAAGGAGAAGGAGACTTTGGCAGTCAACTATGAGAAAGAGGAGGAATTTCTCACTAATGAACTGTCAAGGAAGCTCATGCAAGTGAGTGATGGGTCAAAATATAAGTAGTATTTTCCTTTTATTTATTTAACTTTTTGTTTGTTTTAGTAGAAAGTCAAGAATAGTCTTGAAATGTCTATGGTGGCTTTATGGATACTTTTTCATCCGAAGATATTTTATTTTTACATATGTTTGAAGCACACTGCATCTTATGCATTATCTAAAGGTTCAAGGTGACTTCATGTGTCTTCAAGATTAGGTAAAGAAATTACTCTCCACTTGTCTGAGTTGTTCAGTCCACTCTGTTTACCACATTAAAACTTTTCCCGACTCTGGCAAGCTGTAGAGTAACTAGTGATTGCTAATGTGTATTTAAGTGGGATAATTGAGAGTACACATGCAAGTACCTCAGCAGAGCCTGCTTATGTTTTACACATGGATTTGTTTTAGTTTTTTTGTTACCCTGACATTTCACTAAACATGAAACAGACCCCTATCTGCTTCTGGCCATGTAGATTACTGCTTGCAGTAGTTTGACGATGATAAAGAAAGGTGTTAAGCTATTCTGTGTGTAATGGCTCCTCTGCTGAAAGACTTTTAGCAACTGTTGGTAATAATGAAGCAAAGAGAGTTAAATATATAAATAATGCAGCCAAATAAACAGGCTTCCACACCGAACATACATATATTTTCTATACCGATCATCCACCGCAATAAACATCTTACTGCTGCCAAGGTCCACTTTCACATTTTAAGACATAAAAGTTACGTTGATAATTGACACATTACTTAAGATATTTGTAGATTCAAACACTTCTCTGTGCTGCCTCGTGTTACGTTGTTCTGTTTGACACACCACATCAGTCTTTCATTCATTCATTTTCTACTACTTAATCCCATTAGGGGTGACTGGAGCCTATCCCAGCAGCTTTGGGCCTGAGGCGGGGTACACCCTGGACAGTGGGCAGTTAGTCGCAGGGCTAAGACTTGGAAACAGATGGTGACAGACAACCATTCACTCTCGCATTCATTCACTAGGGACACTTTAGAGTTGCTAATTAACCTATACATGTCTTTGGACGGTGGGAGGAAGCCAGAGAACCCACAGTAACACGTGGAGGACATGCAGACTCCTCACAGAAAGACCGGAGTCGGCCGGGTTTTGAACTCACAACCTTCTTGCTGTGAGGCAGGACTGCTAACCACTCTGCCACGTGCATCCTATCCACATCGTCTATGATTCAAAATAACCACATGCTGTAAATACAAACACAAACCAGTCTGTGGAAAGTATGTGGGAAACCTTATACACAAAAGTTGTAGTATATTTGTGACCAAAGGAAGCAAACAAATTGCTAAAGTCTGTTCATTGGACAAAAACTGGGATTTTGTCTTGTAAATTATTTTTTAGCATTTTCTTTTAATTCAACTGTTTCTTAATTATCATCTTTTTTTTTCTCATCCAAGCTCCAACATGAGAAGGCAGAGTTGGAGCAGCACTTGGAACAGGAACAGGAGTTCCAGGTAAACAAACTCATGAAAAAGATAAAGAAGATGGAGAATGAGACCATTTCAAAACAGCTGACATTAGAACAGGTAAGAAAGGCAGAACATGGTCTTTTTTCTTAAGTCATTATAGTCTTTTAAAAGACAATCAACTGTTACGGCAAAACAACTGCGATTCAGTGGGATGCTGAATCGCAGTTCTAACACTAATTTTGTATTATTCATGTCTAGTTGAGCATGCACACGTAATTTCTGATGGCACATAAATGCGTATGTATGATGATTATGTAATGCTGTTGTGCATAGATGGAGGCGTGTTTGTTAAAATGACACAAACCGTGCTCATTATGGCAGTAATTTACTGGTTACTTGAAGAATGTGGCTGACTTTGTTTGAGTTGTGTTTAACATCAAGATTTAGGATGAATATAAAACAAATGTAGAAAATCCTTATGAAGCCATTGCAACAACAGAATAATTGTTAGTTACAGGCATGTTTTTTAACTGCCAGTTTGGCTCAAGCACTGGGATTAAAGTATGGGGTTGTGTATAACCAACAAGCAGGATTTACATCAGTTAACATTACATGTGTGGGCTCAAACCATTCACCAAGTTTTTTTTACTTAGTTAAGACGTGAGAAAATCGACCTTGAAAATACATTAGAGCAAGAACAAGAAGCTCTGGTCAACAGACTATGGAAAAGGATGGACAAACTTGAGGCTGAGAAGAGGTATCTATCAATCTACCTAAACGTACACGATTTGTATGCTTTGCTGAGTCCACCAGCAGGATATCTGTGGTGCCTTGCAGTACAGCACAGATTTTATTGAACCATTTCATCTTAATGATGCAGTACTCATTTTTGTGTGTTTGTGCATGTATTTTTCAAACTAGAATCCTCCAGGAGAAGTTGGACCAGCCTGTGTCAGCTCCACCCTCCCCCAGGGATGTTTCTATGGAGATCGATTCACCAGAGAACATGATGCGGCATATCCGCTTCCTCAAGAATGAGGTGGAGAGGCTTAAGAAAAGCCTTCGCACCACAGAGCTACAACGTAAGTAGCCTCCTAACCAGTGCACATCTAAGGAGAGTTGTTATGCAAACATGCAGATACGTTCAAGACATATGAAGCTGGTGAGAAGCTCCGGAGATGCTGCACATTACTAACTTGTGTATTTTGGGGTAAAATGTGGACTATGAACTAAATATACCATATGATGTAGTGTAACCATTCAGAATTGTACCTCAAAGTAAGCACATACAACCCCAAAATGAGGAGATTCATCCATTGCTTGATTTGAGGTGAAATATTTTAACAATGATGCAGAGGCATGTTTTTATATGGAATACATGTCAGGACGTGCAGTGGAATGTAGTATTGAAAGCATATTTTAAGTAAAAGTGCTGACTTAGCTTAAACTGGCTGTCAGAAAAGGTTGATTACTAAGAGAAAATAGAACTGTTATGTCACTCCACTAGAGGGAGCTGGTGGATAACCCCCTGTTTTACTGGTCATTGCTTTTGCTTTCTCATTTAAATCATTTAAAAAGAATTCAATTTAAAAAAATCATGCATTTAGTATTTTAAATATTTCCAAATTACCTGATGGTAAAGAAGGGAAGCTTTTTTATTCTTTTTTACTTGTTTTGCACTCCTAAATAGACACTGAGAAACGAGCTCAGTACATAGAGGAGGAACGACACATGAGAGAAGAGAACATTCGACTGCAGAGGAAACTTCAAAGAGAAATGGAGCGCAGGGAGGCTCTGTGCAGACAACTGTCGGAGAGTGAATCCAGTTTGGAAATGGACGATGAGAGGTAAAAGTTATAACGCTTTGCAGTCACTCAAACAACAAAATTGGTTTAAAATGAGATGGGGTTTACACTCTTCACCAAAAATGTTTGCTGTTTATATATGACGCTTACATAGGGGTTTGTACTTGGAAGCTGAAAGCCAGAAGGTTATAATTTATGTAAAAAAAATAAAAAATTGGATAGTACACCTCTCAGATAAAGTCAAAAGTGCAGTTTCAGAATGGTTGAGCACAACATTATTATATAAATATTCATCATTTTTGCTTCAGGAATGGTTGAGTTGAGGCTCATAGCTGCATGATAATGCAATATGCATTCGAATTAACCTTTGTTTAATACAGTATATTTGCACAATGTCTAAATGATTTTATTTTTAACATGTAACCAAAATTAATGAATAGTAAGTGCCTTGCCTTTGCGTAAAAGAATGTTGCTGCCGATAAAAATTTTGGTCATTTTAGGACAATCTTGTGGATGGTTGGACTAAAAAACCCACAGGTGAACTTTATTTAATGCCGGTCTCGTCTTTCTTTTTTTTAGGTACTTTAATGAGATGTCTGCACAGGGCTTGCGAGCAAGGACTGTCTCCAGCCCTATCCCTTATACCCCATCCCCCAGCTCCAGCAGACCCATATCACCTGGTAGGTACATCTGATATGTCCTGGTAATAAAACACAATCCATGCTCTGTGCTGTGTTGAGGAACTGGCACTTCTGAAGTTCATGTCAGTGTAATCGCAACAATAAAATGTCTCGCTGTATTGGTTTATCTCATCTCCAGTTCAATCATTGACAAAGAAATATCTCTGAAACGTCAATAACATTTATAAAATGGTTCAACTTTACTGACTAATCAAGACATCTGTTTGGTGGTTACTTACAAACAGATTCACTATGTTTTATAAAGCTTTGCCGCTAATCGGTCAGTATGTTTACATGGAGGTAGAGAAAATGCAATTATTGCCATGATGTCATCTGATTTACAACTGGAGTTTTAAACTGCTGTAGACACCTTGCTCCAATTGGGTGGGCAGTTGTTCCACTTTTTCTAAATCGGAGTAACGAACCTGTGTGTGACCTTAGTGAGTGAGATTAGATTGCAGCCATGAAGTTTGTACAGTGGTAATGTAAACCTCTTAGTGTAAATAACTATTGCTCTTTTTGATTAAAAAAAACAAGGTAAATGCATTTGGCCTTCTGCTTGGTAACCTATCTGCACAGCAAATGTTCTCAGGAATGATCCATGTTCCCACTTACAGGTCTGTCATATGGCAGCCACACAGTTGGCTTTACACCTCCAGCTACCCTTTCCCGAGCTGCCATGTCTCACTACAACACAACTGCCCTGCACATACACGGAAGCTCTTCTCACGCCGTAGCGGTGAGTCAGTAAACTGTTGTCAGTTTAAACATGTGAAGTTTATTTTTTTGCTATACAATAGTATGTTTGAGGTTGTATACCGGAACTCCATCAACCAGTTTCAGTACTACACAGCATAATCAAGGGCTATGTTGACACTCTTCACTATGTTGTGGCTAATTATGCTGCTAGCACAAAGAGCAGCTCAAATAATGGTCATAATGACTCTGGAGACACTAAAAAAAGTAACACATCACCAGAGAGAGAGCTCTGCATATTGCCCATCCCTACGTGCTATGATCAGATGACAATATAGTATTACCCTAAACTGTTGTTTGAGTACTGTCATAAAAGGGTACTGTGTAATTTAATCACAATAAACTAGTGGCACGTATATCCATCTCGAGCTCCTGCAGCAGTAAGTAAATACACTTGTATTTGTCACTCTGGGTCACAAAGTTTTTAAAAGGAAGTGAACAATTTGTTTGAATTGTTGACCTCATGGCCTCAAATGTTTAGTGAACTCCTTGACATGCTTTTGCTTGTGTCAACTATGCAAATTTCAACAAAGTGGTTTATTTTCAGCGCTATTGTTTTAAACATTATTTATAATTATTTCACCGTTAACCCAGTTTATATATTTGCATTTGTAGTGATAAGACTTAAAATATCTGATTAACAAACTTTGTAATTTTATCATTTGCATATCCAACTCTCCTATTACCCCTCAGCCCCCATGCCTTGTGCAGAGAAATAGTTCAGTTTGAAGGATCAGAGGTTCACACAGCTTAATTCTAAACTTTTTTTAATTTATTATTATTCCTATGACTGGAGTCACGCTAGTTAAATTGTTGATCTAAATGGCAAGATCAACAATTTAACTACTAAAATAATCTTTTCCTGTTTAGTAGTTATGGGACAATAACCAAGGTTTATAAAAGTTTGAAGACGCTCTGATTATTGCAGTATTGAAACTTCTAATACAATGATAATCCATTATTGTAATAAGAGCTGATGAGACGAGAGCATATAGTGCCAAAAATACACATTTGCAAATAAGCAAAGTCCTTTTCTAACATCTATTAACTGATGTGTCCAAATAAATAGATCAGTAACAGTGTAAACGTGGGCATTTTTTAGGTAAATAACATTTACCTGAAATTAAAATTCTTTAAAGATGTAACCAAATCCTCATACTGTTTTATTACTGTCAGAATCTCAAACCGTCCCATGCCTACTGTGTAGTATAGATTGTAAAAAATGCACACAATTTTGAAAAAGTTAGAACCATTTTCTGGGCTGTATCAAATAAATCACAGCTGACTTTTTTTTTCTCTTGCTCTTTTTAACAGAGGCCCTCCCCAAGAAGAAGCACCAGCCCAGACAAGTTCAAACGTCCCACACCCCCACCCTCCCCAAACACGCACTCAGGGGCGCAGCAGCCTCAGCCCACGCTCCCCCCACCAGCCCAGCCCATGGTCCAGTCCATGTCCTCCCCGGCAGCGATGTCACAGCATGCCGCAGGAGCCACAGCAGCACAGCAGCCTCCCTCCCAGCCTTAACGCCACACGGTCTTGTCTTTGCGCCTGAGCGCACCATTTGAATGCCACGATGCTACTGTAAAAGCAACTTCCATTATTACGAGTTCTGGAAGTCAAATTTGTTACACTCACCAACTCCACAAAAGAAGCAGCGTCAAAAATTATAAAAGGGGAAAGAAACAAGAAGGGGGCACATCCACTGTGATGAAGCTGCCTGTCCAATCTAAATGTGGTGTTACATCTCTTTAAAAAGGAATGGATGGACTGAAAATAAATCGCTTCTGGGATTTGTAGAGCCATTATCTGTTCCACTTTGTCATGTTAGGTTTTTTTCTTTGGACTGTAGCTTGTTGGAGTTGTTGTGGTGCTGCTGAGATGGCACAAACAGCACAGAGACTGTCATGGTGGTGTTTTCTGATAAGTTGGATGTTTGGATCAGCAGTTGGATGTATGGCTAGAGAAATGGATGATGGATGTGTTTGATTCTTTTCATGCCTATAATAGGACACTTCTTCACACTGGCACACCCCACTGCTAAGACACTCTCAGCAGTTCACCTAATGGGAAATTTTACACAGCTTTGATTAGGGCAACAATGAGGGTGCTAGACACCTCTAAATGTAGGGCATTCAAATTCAGCTCAGTCAGCAGTTTTTCCCCCAAAGCCTTTAAAGAATCATCAGCTCATAATTCAAAAAGACAAAAAAAAAACCACTGAGGATGGACAGACACTGGTACATAAAATGCAGATCAATGTCGCCTTTGAGGTGTATAAAATGTAGTCTGAAGTGTTACAACTTAGTCATGTACTTGGTCTCTTCTCTGCTCTTCTCTCTGGTGTATTTCTGAACGCTTCATCCTTATGGATATTCTTCATCAGAAAAAAGATAAAAACATGATGCTCTTCACACTTAATATACATACTGCTAAACATTCTAAATGAATGGTACTGTTGAACTAAATTTCTATGTATGATTAAAGCTCTTGAGATGACTACATCTACCATTGACTATTTTTTTTTTTTTTTTTTGAAAAGCAAGTAATATGAAAATATTGTGTCCTCATTTAGCACGCCACAAAAGGAACAATAGTTTACATTTTTAGACCAAGCATAAAACGTCTATTCAATAACATGCTCTATTAATTAAAATAAAATGTAATTTCAGTAGGTGCCACTTTCCCACAGGAAATTTAGTGTAACTTTTTTATTCCTTTTACACTATAATTTCAACTTAAACTGAGCATAACTGTATTGTATAATAAACTGATTTAACGTTTTCCCTGCTTAAAGAGATTTGCAAAGATGGAAATGTAATTCTGTAACTAACATGGATCTATGGCTAGTTTCAAGCACAAACACGTTTCACATTTTAACTAAACATTTACTCAGTTGGTTTCCCTTAACTATATTTTCTTCTCCCAAAATACTGTCACGTTATCCAGTGTATCTGAACAGAGCAGGTCAAATGTCTGAACTGACATATTAACATCACTCCCAAGATCATTCAACACATTAACCTTTGTAATATAATAAAGACTTCCTACGCAAGTCTTTCCAGGTTACTGTAGCTCAAACTCACACGATGGGTTGACCCTCGCCTGAGTCATAACACTTGGCCCATCACAGGTATTATCTTTGCCTGAATTCTTCCTGAGAAATGTAATACAAATGTTTTTTCTTTTTTTTGATATGTTGTAGTGTTTTTTCTTACGGCTGAAGTCGGCAACCTGAGCTAATCCGAGCAGGGATCTGGGATGGAGGTTGAGGGCAGCCATGCTGGGCACTGCAGTGGCCTTTTACCTCCGTGGCTCTCTGGAGCTAGGTGGCCAAAAGGAAGAGATTGCTGTAGACTGCAGGGTGGCTCCTTATGTTTAGGCATGCCAAGTGTCTTTCAATGGAGAAGAGCAAGGGTTAGGGTTATGTAGAACTGCTGGGAAACTATTTCTCTATATTAGCGTTCGGTAGGCAATGTGAGCGCAATGGCATCAAGCAGGCAAAAATATCAACCAAAAACAATCCAACAGGATTTAAAAAATGAAATCTATTATTATTCACATACTGTAAGCAGTCTAATGCATATCTGTTATATATTTGTATTGGTTATTATTCTGTAACCAACACACCATGAAACTGTAAATACTTCCTCCATAGATGTTACACCTTTGAACTGAATGTGATCCAACAGTTCATCTTTTGGTCACCTGTTTTATTAGTGGCCTTTTGCTGAGACATGATATGAGCGCTTGGATAAACATAGCACATGGTCTGGTAATTTATTAGGACACTAGTAATTCATTTATTGTCTGTCTGGGGACAGTATATTATAAAACAGTATGAGCTTTGAAGCCTTTGATTATATATTCTAATGAGCTGCTCAATGATCTCTGGCTATATAATGCCTATCTTCAGAAACAACCACATCAGGAGAAAATATTTTTCTGAATATCTTTTAAAATGTCTGGGATCCATGGATGAACAGATTAGAGCACCCGTGACTTGAGATTGAGACACCGGTGTAAACAGATAAACTAATAATTCTAAGGTCAGGTTCACTGTGACATAATGCTGTTCTTAAGCACCACATTAACTAGTCTTTAAAAAAAGGACATGGAAATAAGTTGAATTCTGTTTGAAATTTTACTACACAATCTTCACTGGTAAATTATTTTTTTTAATACTGTTATATTACATTATAAATTTGCCTACAAATACATCTCTGAACCCAGAAGCATTAGTGACCTTTTTACAGTAAATAGAGACTTGCGTAAGCGATTGTGTGATTCTCGGCATGGACATTGTATCTCCAGTCCATACATGCATATCAGTGCCCTTCACCCCCCACCTTCATCCGACTCATACAATAAAGCCATTTCCCTCATTCACTTGTTGGAACTGGTTTGGAACAGCATGTCAATGTGTAGAACACAATTAACTGTGCCTCCCTTGTTCCCTTTTTGCTTAATTTTGTCAGGCAGGAGGGGATTATTGAGTGTAAATCTTTTTTATGTAAGACCCCTCTTGGCAGTAACTTTCTACTATGGGAAAAATCATCAAAGGTCCTCAAGAATTTCCAGTGTATTTGGTATAAGGACCAGTTTGGCCTCGTGTTCTGCCCCTCCCTCCCAGTCCACTCTCTCTGTTCTTTCATCTGGGCTCTGAACCTTTCTGAGCTTTGATTCTTTTCCCGTCAGCCCTCCATTTCTTTACAGCCTCTCTCTACTGAGTCAGTTCCTCTTTGCTAATGACCTAAGGTTAGGAGAATGAGCAGTCACATGGTTGTTTTTCTTTCCCTTTACGGATAATAAGAGCACACTAGCACATCTCACACCATCCATTACGAATAACATGTGAAGGATTAAACAGGCTAAGGTAACCATATTATGTAGGTTAACATTTGAATATTATCTGATTGAGAATGATATAGTGTATGGTTTGATTTATAAGTATAATACATTGGAAATGTCTTTCTAGAGCTCAGATTCTGACGCAACTACAGCGCTATTACATAAAGGTTTAACCAAGTATCGTGGTTGTCATTGAACACGATGTAAGGGCTGTCTACTATTTACTGAAACCGTCTTGTTCTGGTCTTCTCTCTGGGAGCTCATCTCGAGGAGCACTCTGGCAGTGCGCCCTGCTGGTGCACCAAGGCGCTGTTATTAACACCAGCAACTGGCTCAGACTGGACTGACTGACACTGTTCCTGTGTACAAAGTACCAACCCCTCATCAGCTGGCAGTCACACTCATGAGTAGAAAGTGGTAGGCTAAATAAACGGGTCTTTTTCAGTTAAAATCTAAACAGTTTGTCCAACTACTTTGTACGTTGATTTATTTTCCGTTAGGACTAAATTACATTCAAAAGAATTAAATACACGTCTTGCACATCTTTACATGAGTCTGGTGTGCGCGTATGTGTTCCGTCAGTGCGCTCCCTGCGCGCACAGAGAAGCTGCGCGTTTTCCTCCAGTTGTCGGGGACCAGCAGGAACAGCTTTGAACCGGTTTGGTTGCCGGCTACAAAAGCAGAATGAAACGGATGTTCAGTGCGCATTGTTGCTGCAGAGTGCTTTTCATGCACATGTAGCTCGCTTTCTCTGCTCGTCGACTAGCTTTTGCCTTTGATGCTTCTTTGTTTTTCGCCGAAGCTAATTTATTAATCAAGATCCTCTGAGATAAACCCCCCTAAATGGAAAGTTCCTGTAGAGCGCGCATCTTTGCGGGCGAGTGCTGCTGTTTTTATAGATGCTAAGGTAAGTTCTGCTTTCGTTTTAAACAAAACATCATCTGTGCTTTTGTCTTCTCTTGAATTTACCTTAAAAGATAGGGACGATGTGATTTTGTTGACTAACAGAAAACGTTTGTATAATGAGCTCACTGGTTATTGCCTATCTTATCGTGTCGTTAAATCTTTAGGGCTTAGGCTATTCCTAAGACCAGTCAACATTTGCCACCCCATTATAGCATATCCTAATGGAAAACAAAGTGGGACTGTGCTCGTTTCTGGTGCATTATGTAGTGACTTCTTCACAAATAATTCATAAAGGAGGTTTAAAAAAGTTGGGTCCCCTGAAGTGCAGACTCTTTGTTGCTGGTAGTTTCATTAAGAAATGGAGAGGTGGGATGGGGGTCACAAAACAGTGCAGTCTTGTTACTTTCTCCTCCTTATATGTGTGGTTAGGGAGAAGGGGACAAAAAGAAGCTGCCTGCTCTAGATTAGCCACATTCAGACTTCTCAAAGGTGAACTCCCGGTTTGCCCAGGCTCAGCACTGCAGCAGCCCGTCTACTATTCCCATGTGTTTTTTTGTTGTTGTTGCCCCTCACAGGAGCCCCTGCTGTGCCGAAGCTGTAGCAGACCCCAGAGGGCAGTAGTAACAACAGCACCATGGCTTCCACTAGAGTGCTTGATGGAGGCTGGGGATGGGCCATTGTAGGGGCCTCCTTCATGGCGCAGCTCCTGGCCTACGGCTCACCCCAGTCTGTGGGTGTCCTGTACCCTGAGTGGCTCCATGCCTTCCAGGAGAGCAAAGGCATGACTGCTTGGGTGGGCTCCCTGGTCGCTGGAGTTGGTTTAATAGCCAGTGAGTATTATACATTATGACCACTTTTAAATTAACCATTCTGTGTTAGAGTAAATCCAACACCTATGATATTTGACATTTGATAATTGAACATGATTAACCAGGCATTTAAGTTTGAAATAGATTTTGTATGTTATATTCTACTTTTTTATTACTACTTGTTATAATCTAATTAAATATACTACACATTATTTAAGATAAATTCATTGTCATATATTAGCTATCTGGGGAATGTATTTAGAGAGAAAGCATGCAAGCATTAATATGTGATATTTTAACTTGATAAGAGAATTTCATTGCCAAAATTGGATTCTGTTTCTCCCTGGCAAGACTTAGTTATTGATTTTCCAAGAGTGCAAACAACAACTGCGAGTCATCCATGCTATGAATGTAGCATGGATGACTTGCATAATCTAACCACAGAGGGAGGAAGAAACACAGTAATGGTAAATCTATGCCAATTATACAAAGATAGAACCTGCCAGAGTGGCATCCCTAGTTTTCTTTTCCTGGGAGGATGTTAGAAAATCATGACTCAACAGATCTGGATGTTTCTTGACACATGTCTTCTGTGTCACACTGAAACAAATTGTTGCTGCACTATTGATCCTGTTAGGGCATGTCACATATGGCATGTGAGTTAGGCCACTGTAGGATATAGGCCTGGTTCATCTGACATGAGATGCTGCTCACCCTGTGTGTCTATGAGGGGATATAAACGTTTGTTTAAACTCCATATAGTAGTTATTGTACTTTGAATTAAATGTGAGAAATGTTATTAATCTGGGACCAACCTCTTAGGAATGGCTTTCAAGAGACTGCTAATATGACATGGCAGCCTCCTGCTACAAAATGTGTACAGTAAATCATGCCACATGTTTTTTTTATCAGTTATTTAATAACTCTTTGGTTTTGCAACTTCTTCCATTCCTCAGGTCCTGTCTGCAGTGCATGTGTTGACAACTTTGGTGCACGTCCTGTGACTGTCTTCAGTGGTATAATGGTGGCTGGAGGCCTGATGCTCAGTGCCTTTGCTCCTAATGTCCAATTCCTTATCTTTTCATATGGCATTGTTGTTGGTAAGAAATTCCATTTATTTATTTTTTTTGCCTTTGTTTGATAGATGCAGTGTAGATAGACAGCAAAACAGGATAAGAAGGAGCAAGTGAGCTGAGCAGGAATCAATCTCGGTGTATCAATCACGCGCATACCAGAGTATGTGGTATGCGCTCTACCAGGTGAACCACTGTGGCGCCTTGGTAAGAAGTTTTATATGAATTAATTATTAAGAATAATGTTATGGGTTGAGTAATCTTGCTTATAACAACAAATCGTCTGCATAGGAGTCCAGCAGTTAGACTTTAGACAATGGGAGTGGCTCATGACAATGAACCAAGCGTCTTATCCATTTAACAAATCTTATGGAACATTGAAACAAGGGGGATAAATGTCAGGTCCAACTATTATGCAACAAATAAGATTCCTTATTAGGCAAATGAATACTTAAGTCAGATTATGGTCCATGCATTGAAAGATTGTAATATATGTTTAGAGTTTATTGTAACTTACTTATCACCTAATGTGTCATGTGGGATCACCACCTGTTACAGCACAAGTTAACCCAACCGTGGTAAGCACCGGTTAACCCATTCACGGTTAGCTCGTCAGCCGTGTCGGGGAGTCTATGCTTGTTTGAACGATAGCCATTTATTTTTAGTGATGTCCTTGAATTATGGCTTTCTTGCAGTGTGCACCTTGTTTACTGCTTGTCCAGGGATTGTATATTGTTGGAAAGCTTGTTTAAACTAGAAACCAATGGTTCAGTTGGGATTTATACGTTTAATAGTATTTTTCCCCTTTTTCTTCAACTGTGAAAAGCACATTCCCACTCAATGTATTATGTTAAATGTACAGTTGTGCTCATAAATAGACATACACAGGCATATCATGTTAAGAATATGAATGATAACACAAAATCTTTTCTTTCACTCATAGTTAGTGGTTGGATGAAGCCATTTATTGTCAAACTATTGTGTGATTCTTTTTAAATCATAATAACAACAGAAACTACCCAAATTACCCTGATCATAAGTTTACATACCCCAGTTCTTAATATTGTGTATTTTTACCTTTAACATCAAGTGACAGCTTGAAGTCTTTTGTGGTAGTTGTGGATGAGGCTCTTTATTTTCTCAGATGGTAAAGCTGCCCATTCTTTTTGGCAAAAAACATCCAGTTCCTGTAAATTCTTGGGCTGTCTTGCATGAACTACACATTTGAGATCTCCCCAGAGTGGCTCAATGATATTGAGGTCAGGAGACTGAGATGGTCAGTCCAGAACCTAAACTTTATGCTGCTGTAGCAAATGACAGGTCGACTTGGCCTAGAGCTTTGGATTGTTGTCATGTAGGAACAACCCATGCACAGCTTCCGGGCTGATGAGGGCAAATTTTCCTCCAGTATTTTCTGAAAACATGCTGCATTCATCTTTTTCTGTGCCTTTGTAGCTCACACATCCCCAAAACATCAGTGATCCACCTTCATGTTTCACAGTAGGACTGGTGTACCTTTCATAATAGGCCTTGTTGACTCCTCTCCAAATGTAACATTTATGGTTGTGGCCAAAAAGTAAGAT
Source organism: Perccottus glenii (assembly GCA_024416835.2). NCBI lineage: Eukaryota > Metazoa > Chordata > Actinopteri > Gobiiformes > Odontobutidae > Perccottus > Perccottus glenii. The sequence continues at coordinate 17,014,645 of CM044552.2, read as the reverse complement.
TTTGGTCTCATCACTCCAAATGACTTTGTTCCAGAAGTTTTGAGGCCTTGTCTCTGTGCTGTTTGGTGTATTGTAAGCGGGATGCTTTGTAGCATGTGTATTAATGGCTTTCTTCTGACAACTCGATCATGCTACCCATTTTTCTTCAAGTGGCTCCCTATTGTGCATCTTGAAACAGCTGCACTACTTTTTACAAAAGCTATTTGTAGGTTTTTCTTTGCATCCTGAACAATTTTCCTGGCAGTTATTACTGAAATCTTTGTTGGTCTACCTTACTCAGTGGTTTTTCACAGAATCCCTTATTTTCACTTCTTAATAAGAGTTTGAACACTGCTGCATTTTCAATTTCTTGGATATATTTTTTATATCCCTTTCCTTTTTTTATACAGTTCAATTACCTTTTCTCGCAGATCCTTTGACAATTATTTTGCTTTCCTCATGACTCAGAATACAGAAACATCAGTGCAGCACTGGATGAAAGATGCAAGGTTCTGTCAGGAGCCCAGAAAAGCACTGACCTTTTATACACACACACTGATTACAAGTAAACAGATCACAGGTGAGGATGGTTACCTTTAGCAGCCATTCAAACCTGTTTGTGTCAACTTGTGTGCATGTTATCAGGCCAAAATACCATGGTCTGTAAACTTTTGATCAGGGTCATTTGGGTAATTTCTGTTTTCATTATGATTTAAAAAGAGTAAACACAATTGTTCGACAATAAATGGCTTCACCCAACCACTAACAAGAAAGGTTTTTGTGTTATCATTCATATTCTCTAAAAAAAATGGCCAAACAATTACAAATTCTGCCAGGGCATGTAAATATGTTCAACTGTATAGTATTTGATGAAGTTAAGCCTTTACCTCAGATTTTACCTCATGTGAATGTGAAAGTATGTCACTCAACAGGATTGCATACAGTGTTTATTTATTTATTTTATTCATACTTATCCTCAGTTGATTCATGCTACAAGAAAACCTGTTATCTTGTCTTTCCTTTTTTTCTTCTCTCTACTACAGGCCTGGGTTGTGGTTTGGTCTATGCTGCTACACTGACAATCACCTGTCAGTATTTTGACAAGAGGCGCGGACTTGCCCTTGGCATTGTCACCACAGGTACTACTGCCCTTACTCTTCTCTTGGATGCACAAGTTCCCGATGTTTACTTCTTTCATGCATGAGCAGCTGTGAGAAAAAGCCATGGTAGACATTTGCAGAGTAGTAATGACAGAGGGCCACATTACGAACATTAAAAAGACGGCTGCTCAGAATTAGAAGTATTTTTCATGATAATACTTCGGGAAGGATATATCTTTGAACATGTAGACATTTGCTATTGGTAACATTAGAAAGACAGCATTGTAGCAATACAAGAGGTCTTCAATGGGAAAATTACCCTATGCTTGTTAATGAAAATTAAGACTACTGTTTTTGTTGGTCAAAATGTGGTTCTTAATGTCCTTTCTCTGTTTACTCAGGCACAAGTGTTGGAGCGTTCATCTATGCCAGTGCACAGAATGAGTTGATTGTGCTTTTTGGACTGGATGGCTGCCTGCTCATCATTGGCGCAATTGCATTAAATCTAATGGCCTGCGCTGGCTTCATGAGACCCCTCCACATGCCTGGCTACTACCTCAAACAGAAAGCTGCGCTGGAGCGCAACACTGAGGAGCAGCTTTTCAAGAAGCCACCCCGAGATGATCTGAAAATTACAACTGGTTCCACAACCACTGCAGAAAAAAGTTTAACTGTTAAAGAGCTGCTTATCACCATAGAGGCTAAGGACTTGGCTGTTAAGACAGAGAAGAAAAAAGACTGCTGCTTCCCTGGCTTGGCCACCATGAAAATAATTAAAAAGAAGCAGGAAGCTTACTCAAAGTATATCCACTCCATGTATGAAATACTACAGGATCAAGCCATGGTGGCGTTTTGTATTGCTATATTCCTATTCAGCCTGGGGGCATTTCCCCCTGTGCTGTTTATTGAGGATGTAGCTCAGAGTGAGGGACTTATTGAAGAAGTTAGTATCATTCCTCTAGTTTCAATAGGGGCCATTGCGACATGTGTGGGTAAACTAGTGCTAGGCATGCTGGTTGATATCAGATGGATCAATAGCATCTATCTGTATGCCTTCACCATGTTTGCAGGAGGCCTGGCGCTCTTCCTCATACCCATTACTAAGACTTATGCAGGACTGCAGATCCTCTCTGCTGTCCTTGGTTTCTTCTCTGGGAACTGGTCTCTCACCTCCTACATTACAACTAAAATTGTAGGCTTGGAGAGACTGACACAAGCTCACGGCATCCTGATGTTCTTTGGAGGCTTTGGGATCATGTTGGGACCTCCTGTTGTGGGTAAGACACTGAATGAGTTGATCTTGAACTAACGGATATGTCTGTAGTTGTTGATATCACTTAAGTGTTTTTATTTTTTTCTTCCAGGTTGGTTCTTTGACTGGAAACAGTCATATGACTTGGCATTTTATTTCAGTGGGAGCTGTGTGGAACTCGGTGCCTTTATTTTGTTTGTTTTTACTCTTCCCTGCTGGAACAGGAAGAACGTTGAGAATGACAAGCCTGATGTCCAATACACCAGCAACTGTGAAAAAGTTGTCTCTGTAGCATAAATATGGGTAACTCTTATAAAGACTGTTATTCCTACTGCCCAGCCACCCTCTGCTAATGAAATTAAAAATGACACCTCTAAGAAAAGTATTTTTTATATATTGAGAGGGGTATTCATATTTTGCTGCAGGGTCTTGATACCAAAATAATTTCCAGACATTTTGAAATACAGATTTATTTGCTCTATTGTACTACGCCTGCATTTGTCAGGCTGATACCAGATTCTGCAAGTCTTTTGATTTATAGCAGAGGGTTGAGTTTTTATTTTATTACCTCATTTTTGAGGTATTCTTCACACAAAAGATGACTGACTTTTAATTTTGTGGCGCTATGAATGAACTCTTTTTATTCACTGCTGGACAAACAACCACAAGTGTTAATATAATAATATAACACAATTTATAAACCTATATGCAAATGCACAAAGCATTTCTCAGACCATATTTCTGGATAAAAAACGAATTTGGAAAATGAAGAGATCTTCATTCAGATACATTTTATGTGTCTTATTTTGTCACTTTATTGTACCAAAGTATCAGTACTCTTCATTGCCATATGGTCTGTTGGAACAATGTAAAAGCCTTGCTTTATTACCTTTACATAATTTTTTAACATTCTTATTTTACATCCTAAGTGTACACTTTATATGGTCACACTATTTATAAATTGTGTGGCACAATCAACAGACATTCAATACAGCAGCTAAGCTGTCATTTCCTCTTGTATTTTCTTGTGTATACAGTATGTGTTCAATTGTGAATGTTTTTGAGTAAGTTATGTGTATAATGTTAAATAATATTTTGTATGGGCTCTAGTTTGACCTTTGTTATTGCCATGTTAAAGTTTTTATGCACAGCTCTTCTTATAGACGCACACCCAGGTCTTCTGTAAACTTACTGTATATTGGTTAAGATAATGTTAATCTCACTACAGTTGTAATAATGTTTTGCAGTAGGCTTTTAGAATTACTTGAATGTTGTCTATAAATAGACCACTTATATGTTGGTTCGTTTTTGAAAAGTCTGGTAAAGTAATTGGGGTGTCACTTTTTTGTCAAAGCTGTTGATTTTATAAGCCAGTGTTTCTATTAATGTGTAGCCTAGTCTGTTTTATATTTTATTTAAAATGTGGCAATAAAAGTACTGAGATCAATCCATTTACATGTGTCTTATGAAATTACCATCATAAATAGCCTGCAATGGTGAAATATCTTGTTTTTTTAACCCCTCCCTTCATCATTTTGGCTTTTGCTCTAGTCTTGACACTGGCCTCACATGTTTGGTATCAGTTAATGCAGGGAGTCCTTGTCTTTGCTAAACTAAATTAGGCCACTAGTTACATCAGAGTATATTCCATAGGAAAAAAGCTTTGCTTTGGCCTTTATATTTACCCAGAGTTACTGTATGTTTCTACACAATGTAGTTTAAATTGGTGAGAGTACATCCTTTTTTCAATTAGAGCAATTCCTTATATTAACGTAAATAAATAGTTTATAAGAATAATAGAATTAATAATTTTCTGCCTAATGTGTGATTTGCTTGTTTCATGAGTATAGGCTTCCCTCCGACTCTATCCATTTTAATTAAGGAAGGTAGACTGGCCATGTGTTTCTAGTGAAGATGAAGTGCAAAAAAGATTGGTAAGTTTATAGAAATACAATTAATTTAAATGTTAAGATAATACAGCGCTTGTCTCAAAAAGGGGGGGCTTTGTACACAGAAAAAGGTCTTCCATACTGAATTATTTCCTTGAGGACGAGACATGGCTACAGTAGAAGCCTTGTTCCAAGAGCAACCCCTACCTCATGTTTCCATAGTTACACTTATATCACGTGACTAGCAACGTAAACATTTCCCCGCTAGTTACAGGGACTGTGGAAAACTAGGGTTTTAAGATGCGTAGCCTACTCTACGTTGTACTATATACCGTGCATGGTAAATAATCTATAAACGATGGCTGAAACTCGTGTTTTCGAAAGTGATGTTCATTTTGTCGAGGCGTATTGTTTTGTGAAACTAAAGCTGCGTGTTAAAATGGAGCTGGAGCTGTTCGACGTTGAGCTGAGTTGAAAAAATGGGAGCAAGCGCCTCCGTGTCGCTCTGTGTAAGTTTATCATTCAAACTCAACTGGCTTTCACGTGCAAAAATTATTTGCTAGATGAGACTGCTGTCCAGTTTGTTCTCAACGTTACTTTGAGTAGGCGCTTCTGTTAAGTGGATAACATAATTTAGGAATGTGCCGTTTTATGCGCTAATCATTGTCATTGTGCTTTTGTCTTTCGGTGCCTTACCACTTTTGCATTTAGCCTATGCTTTTATGTACTGTATACCACTGACATTACTTTATCTGATTTCACGCATAATGTTATCTTGTAATAACCAATGTAACATACACACCCTGCTCTTATTAAATATAGTTAAACAATCTTAATTTAATAAACTTTTACTGTGAAAACGTCAGTATAACATTAATTTAAATTGATAATTTTAAATGTAATACTTGTTATTCTACTCAAGCAAAATGATACACTTAACCAAACAATTTACCACCTAGTTGAGTACAAAAACTGATGCAATATTCCATGTAGTGTGATTTTTCATGATTCTAAAAATCCCTCTTGTTTTCATACAGAGCGACTGTTCTTCTGTGAAAATTCTGAGGTCTACTGCTAAGGTCAACCCAGAACCCATTATTTCAACCCTGGTATCAGAGTCTGAATCTATGCCCAGCTGTGTGTTCGGTGTTGCCTTAGAGACACTGAAGGAAGATGGACAGATGGTCTCTGGAATCCCACTTGTGTTAAAAGACATGGTGGAGTACCTCAATATCAATGGTAATGGTTGTATTAACTCCTTTTTCTTTCTCCCTCTGTCATAAAGTGTGTGTACAAATATAAGTGTCATTCATTTGCTGTGACAGGAATGCAGCATAGAGGTTTGTTTCGACTATGTGGATCAGTGGTGCGGATAAGGCAACTGAGGCAGAGGTGGGACAGAGGAGAAAGGGTGGACCTACAAAACGAGGGAGATGTTCCAACCGTGGCCTCTCTCCTCAAACTCTTTTTTCGAGTGTTGCCTGCTCCCATAGTTCCTGAAACTCAGCGAAGACAGCTGATCCAGAGTCTTACAGGTACTAAAATTGATGGTCATACTAGGACTTGCTCAGGGCTGGCAGGATTTTGTCTGTCTTTGTAACAACAAAATTGACATTTGCTGTATCTAATATGTGTTAGAGAGGTTGTTAGTTATGTAGCTAAGGATGAGGGCAGTTCCTCACATTTCTAGGAATATCATGTCACTTGCATGACAAAGTTACTCTTACTCTTTGTTGAGTATTATACTTTCTCTCATTCTAGTTGTCTTACTTTGGTGATATCATAACATATTCATTCATTCATTTATCTATTCATCTTTTACCACTTTTAGGGGGTACATACATTGTGGACAATGGCCATTTAGTCGCTGGGCTTAGACACCTAGAGACTTACACAGACAGATACCATTCACCCGCAGATTCATTCACTAGGGACAATTTAGATTCACCAATTTACCTACATACATACATACACCATAGAATGTCTAAAGATTAAAACTATACTGTCTGTATGTCTTTGTACAATTTTTGTCTTTACAGGAAACACAGATGAGGGCCTCACAAATCAGTCTCTGAGAGAAAATCTTTGTCATCTTCCAAGTGCCAGCCTTGTTATCTTGTCTTACCTAATCAACTTCCTGTCCAATGTGGCAACTCACAGCCAATCAAATCATATGCCAATGGAAAATCTTGCTACCATCTTTGGGCCTTGTATATTCCAGTAAGTTATTGCTGTTAATGCTACATTCTCTTCATAGTAAGTCTGGGACACAGTGTTCCACACTGACATCCATTGGAGTGAGTGTGGGTTTTAAATTACATGTTACTGTATAACATTTTTTTCTAGCTGAATTGTATAACTAGACTCTTAATGCATTGTTTCACAACTGCAAAAGGAATTCAAACTAAAGGTTGTAGTTATGTCGACTTCAGCTCAGATCAATCCTAGCTCAATTTTACAATTCCTGTAATACAAAACTGGGGTGTAGTCAGTTTAGTCTTGTTTAGGAAATGGGTGTGGAGAGTGGCTGATAACGCGCTACAGAAAGAGACTGCTGCTTACACTGTCTGTTTATAGATGTCACCCATCATCGTAAACAGACCTAGTCTCTTGGGAGTCACAATTACACATGCCATGTTTCAAAATCTGCAATTGACAAAATTACCTAAAATACTCAGTCAGCCAAAAAGAAAGACTGATGTAGATAGAAACGCAAATACGTTATTGATGATAATATAATGGTGCACGTCTATATATTCAATTGATTTTCATGAGTCTATTAAAAAGTAATGATTGCTACTTGCTAGTGATTATGACAGTCACTTGGCCCCTGCTTAATGCCCTACACTGCATGTCTGACATCCTCTTACCTCTTAATGTGACCAGATGTATTTATGGTCTGTAAATTGGTCATTCAGTCTGTTTCTGTAACTCATATGTAATACATGTTACTGGTGTTCTGTGATTCCACTTGACCTCTAACCAGTCAAGTCTCTCATGGAACCCCTTAAAAGGGCCTCGAGTAAGGGCGCCACCATACAGTGATATACAGCGATATACCACCGTCCACTAGAGGGCAGGCTTCAAATGCAGAAATACAGTGCCTTGCGAAAGAATTCGGCCCCCTTGAACTTTGCGACCTTTTGCCACATTTCAGGCTTCAAACATAAAGATATGAAACTGTAATTTTTTGTAAAGAATAAACAACAAGTGGGACACAATCATGAAGTGGAACAAAATTTATTGGATATTTCAAACTTTTTTAACAAATAAAAAACTGAAAAATTGGGCGTGCAAAATTATTCAGCCCCTTTAACTTAATACTTTGTAGCACCACCTTTTGCTGCGATTACAGCTGTAAGTCGCTTGGGGTATGTCTCTATCAGTTTTGCACATCGAGAGACTGAAATTTTTGCCCATTCCTCCTTGCAAAACAGCTCGAGCTCAGTGAGGTTGGATGGAGAGCATTTGTGAACAGCAGTTTTCAGTTCTTTCTACAGATTCTTGATTGGATTCAGGTCTGGACTTTGACTTGGCCATTCTAACACCTGGATATGTTTATTTGTGAACCATTCCATTGTAGATTTTGCTTTAGTTTTGGATCATTGTCTTGTTAGAAGACAAATCTCCGTCTCAGTCTCAGGTCTTTTGCAGATTCCATCAGGTTTTCTTCCAGAATGGTCCTGTGTTTGGCTCCATCCATCTTCCCATCAATTTTAACCATCTTCCCTGTCCCTGCTGAAGAAAAGCAGGCCCAAACCATGATGCTGCCACCACCATGTTTGACAGTGGGGATGGTGTGTTCAGGGTCATGAGCTGTGTTGCCTTTACGCCAAACATAACGTTTTGCATTGTTGCCAAAAAGTTCGATTTTGGTTTCATCTGACTAGAGCTCCTTCTTCCACATGTTTGGTGTGGCAAACTTTAAAAGACACTTTTTTATGGATATCTTTAAGAAATGGCTTTCTTCTTGCCACTCTTCCATAAAGGCCAGATTTGTGCAGTATACGACTGATTGTTGTCCTATGGACAGAGTCTCCCACCTCAGCTGTAGATCTCTGCAGTTCATCCAGAGTGATCATGGGCCTCTTGGCTGCATCTCTGATCAGTCTTCTCCTTGTATGAGCTGAAAGTTTAGAGGGACGGCCAGGTCTTGGAAGATTTGCAGTGGTCTGATACTCCTTCCATTTCAATATTATTGCCTTGGGATGTTTAAAGCTTGGGAAATCTTTTTGTATCCGAATCCAGCTTTAAACTTCTCCACAACAGTATCTCGGACCTGCCTGGTGTGTTCCTTGTTCTTCATGATGCTCTCTGCGCTTTAAACGGACCTATGAGACTATCACAGTGCAGGTGCATTTATACGGAGACTTGATTACACACAGGTGGATTCCATTTATCATCATTAGTCATTTAGGTCAACATTGGATCATTCAGAGATCCTCACTGAACTTCTGGAGAGAGTTTGCTGCACTGAAAGTTAAGGGGGCTGAATAATTTAGCACGCCCAATTTTTCAGTTTTTTATTTGTTAAAAAAGTTTGAAATATCCAATAAATTTCGTTCCACTTCACGATTGTGTCCCACTTGTTGTTGATTCTTCACAAAAAATTACAGTTTCAAATCTTTATGTTTGAAGCCTGAAATGTGGCAAAAGGTCACAAAGTTCAAGGGGGCCGAATACTTTCGCAAGGCACTGTATAAGGAGAAATCCAATGGCAACTTTACAAGTGTAAAGATCATGTTTACAGCCTGGTACAAAAGATAGCTCTGGTCTCTAGAGCTAAGTTTTTACAACATGACAAGTCTGGGGGGGGGGTGTAACATTTTGATAAATATGTCTGTTTATGCTATCTGAAAACTATTGTTTAACAATGCATTAACAGCAGAAAAGCCCGGATGTAACCACCATTTTATTGCCCTGTGGTGAGGCCAATATCGGTGAATGGGGGAGCAATGGGCAGACGACAGCCATGTTTATTTACATTCTATAATAGCAGTGCATACTCTTCTATAAATTTTCAGATTCTCCCTGCCAAATGTAATAACCCTTTGTGTTACATTGCAACATTTGCAACATGTGCAGTTGTCATGTCAGTTTATCCCTTTCATTGCAGTTGATCCATTCTTCCACTAGATGGGGTCGTCTTAGAGAATTTTTGAGAAACCTGGCAACATTATGAATGTACTGCACAAAGCACATGTAACACAGTATTGTGGTCTCTGTGATGCAGTGTCCCAGCTGGACCCAGGATGTTGGAGGAGCAGAGTGTGTGTAATGGACTGTTGCTATACCTTCTGAGGCATCACACTATCCTTTTTCCCAACTCCAGTGCCAATGAACAAGTGACCTCTTCTGTTGAGTTTCCTTCACCCACTCTCCCTACTCTTTCTGCACCCTCACATTTGCAGGTAACATTCTAGACGTTCTCTTTTTTGTTTGTACATACTATATAACATAATTCGTCTATCTGACATCAATTTCCTTTTTTAGACCCGCCCTAGCAGCAGTCAGTCACAACAGAATAGTGTGGACAGGCTAGAAGAAGAAACTGCTTCAATCTCAACAACAAGTACCTTTACCCAAGCAACGCAGATGCATTCTCAGCTTAACAGGTACTGACATCACCCCACAAAATGTGTTGAGTCAACACTTAAAAGTGCTTTTTCAGTTTACCCTCCTTCAGTGTCTAAAATAGCTCTGCAAACATTCTGCTAGAAAAAGCAAAACAAAGTAGAACAACGTTAAATTGCTCAGACTTAATTTGCATCCTAAAAGGGCATCTGTTTGGGCCCAGTTTGCAAATTCAGAACTTGGAAGCTCTGACACCAAGCAAGTGTGCAGTTTTCTATTTTTAGAATATGGGTTGCCAAGCACTTGAATGTCAGATCTAATGTTGTCGTCACGCTATTATATATATTGTTAATATAAATTCCTTCTATTAACGGCATCACTGTTAACAAGTTTGTCAAAGGAGTCATCAAAATTTGAAAAACTAATCATCACTTGGCAATAAATGATTTTACTTAGAAACAAACAACAAAAGAACTTGTATCCTAATCTTTCCATTGTGTTATTTATGATGTTTGAATTCATAGGGTCATTAGCTTTGAGTTTAGGTACCATCTAGCTTCTAGGCCCAGGTAAAATTTCATCATTTGTTTCATGTCATTGCTCTTATTTAATGCCACAGAAGTATATAAAGTTAGACTTTTTATGGTGTGTGTTGAATTTGTCATCCTGCCAGAATTACTGATCATCTAGCTTGACATTGCACGTTGAGCTCATGTTGATGAACAGCCAGCTATTTATTGCCTGATAGATTCCAACTGCTAGTTAGGTTAAGGACATAGAGCCTTTAGACATTTTCATTTACATTTAATCTTTATATTAGTATCATCATTTCTATCTTATCTGCCAAAAGGGTTGCTAAGCTACTCAAAAAACATAAAAACAAAAGGAAATGTAATATCTAGGTTAAATAAGCTGATTCAATTCACCAGCCTATGTATTTTGGTCAATATGTAAGCCAATATTAAACAGTAAGTAATAAAGGCAAGAGTTAAAATATGCAAACTTCTGCATTCTTTGTCAGTTTTCCTTATGTCCATCTCTGGCCTCTGTATAATTTCAGTAAATGTTTCTTGTAGAGAGAAGTTTCTTTCCCAGTGTCTCTGTCTGTCTGTCTCTGGACCTTAAATTGCAGAGACCATATTGATTGTACTCGAATTATACCCTCCATTCACACAAAGTACATTTTTGTATAATGGAATTTTTTAATGTGGTGAGGTAAAACAACAATGAATCAGACTAACACAAAGAACTGCACTTTAGAAGGTATGTGTCATCTTTCTTCAGTGTGAAGCTTATTGCCAATGTCAGAGCAGCCATTAGACGAGCCAAAGCATGAGTCACTGCTGTTGTATGAGAAGGTTTTTTATATCAGTGCACTATGTGGACATGGGCTATTGTGGGGGTTGTATGTGCTCTGCTTTCAACTTTTGACTGTTGTTGACATCAACTGCTCTGCCTGTGCTGCAGCTCTGTCACACGCATTATGTATATAGATTCAGTCTGACTTTATTCGGAACAATAGTACATTATTTACAGGCTGATGCCTAAGCTTATCACGCCTGCCACCTAATCCATTATACACTTAAACTATAAACAAAAATATATATAATAATGCTTTTCATAAAATAGGTTTATAATGAACTATCATCAGTTTGATTTATGTCTTAAACAGCATCCATTACTTTTTTGTTGTGGCTTATTTGTTCTGTTGCTGACTCTGTTTTACAGTCCTGGACAACTCCTGTAAGCATTTACTTTAGGCTTATTTCTTTTAAATCATGGGATGAATAACTGTATAATAAAGTAGTATAACTAAACTAATACTTTCTTCTCAATTTCTTTTTCTGTAGTCCTGACCCACTACAGCTAAACTGTGAGACGAGCTCTGATGTCAGCATTACAGCCCTTTCAGACTGGCCAGAGCAGGATAAAATTGGGGATGCAGGTTTCATGTCTAGCCCAACTGCCCCAGGGTCAGCTCAGAAGAGCTCCATTGTAGTAGCATCAGGAAGCATCCAGGAGGATAAATCAAAATCATCTCAAGGGTAAGTTCTGAACCCTTCTCAGCATCAAATTATAAAACATTTCTGTTCATGTGTGTATCTATCCACAGGACATTTGTCACATCTGTCTCCAAAGAAAGTGAAAAAGAAGAAAAGGTTTTCAAGGATGACTGCTTGATGGTGTGCCATTCATTTATCTTGAGACAAATAGTTATTCATATAAATTAGTCAAGTTAAAAGCAACAATTCTAAGCTTTAAGGTTCTTTTGGTTATGCATTTGTAGGATTCCACAGACTGCAACAACAAATCTCATACGCAAATAAAGACTCAGCCCACAGAAAGGTGAGCGATTGTTGTTACCAATTGACTTTTTTTTAAATTGTCGGATGACATTAAATGCCTTTACATAGACTGCCCCTGTTCATTCAATGATTTATCTATTTTAAAAAAAAATCTTTCCATCCCTTAATGGAAAGATTTGCAGTGTAGAAGTAGGTTACCAGAGCACTGTGCTCACAGTCACATTATTTTATGATTCCAGTTCAAATAACATTGACTTGCCTCAGGCAGTCACATGGACCAGTCCAGCAAGTTATACTTTATAAGGTCAGTCTCCCACAGTGATGCTTCCACAGAGCCACCAAACAGTTCACTGCTGTTGGGTCTGATTAACGTCAAACAGGAAGAGGCCATAATCCTAATGACACTGACAGATGAGCAGCAGACCCTAGAGCAACAGCATTGTCTTTATGCAGAAATGATTAGTGATCGGATTTATTGATTTGGATATTGAGTTCTTGCAGCCTGTAATACAGCCAGTGTAGAATGATGCAAGCAGAGAAAAACATTTTTTCTGTGTTGCAAATGTTTACAATTTTTTATTTTAATCGGTTGACCTGTATGTTATACCTATGAAATCCCTAAAATGCTTCTCTGTTTTCCAGTCTGCACTGCTGTATAGAAAAGAAGAAAAACGATCCATGTAAACTCCTTGAGGTAATCATTCTGCTATTAATCTTTCCATAAATCAATATAGGTATTGTGTGGCTGCATGCTCCAGGCCTAAATCAATAAATTGACAGAAATATGTAAAGAAATTAAAAGTATAACAAATTTTTAAAGACACTAGGATTTACATACAAAAAGTTACACAGTACCAGTACCCTATATTAAACTGTAATTTATTGTTAAAATATCATTATTAACAATAACAATAACAACCATAACATTTTCTTTACATTTTATATTTATCTTAATATTTGTTTCATTTTGACCTACATTTTTAGAGTTCTTCATTCTTATTTTAGAGTAGGTCTCAGCCAAGGTAATCAGGGCTTTTGCTTTTCAGGGGACAAGAAAAGGAGGAGGCTGTGGCAGATGTCTGGACAGACACACTGATGGCAGAGGCAGGAACAACTGCGACGTAAGTTTGCCTATCACCACAGTCTTGCATACATAAATTAGCACTTACTCTTATCCATCACTATGACAACAGAATCTGTGGTACCTGCAGCAGGGTACTGTGTGTGCATGTTCTTATGCTCACCTTTATGAGTGTTCATGTACTACTTGCCTGTGGGTGTTTAGCCTCATTAATAGAATCTTAGCTCCCTCCTCCTCCCTGACCTCCACTGTGTGACGCACAAAGATGTGTTTTTATGAATGAACAAACTGGGAGAAAAAGTGTAGCTAACTAAGACCTTATCTATTTGTTGTAAAAAAAATAAATAAAACAGCTCTCAATCTGCACGCAGTTTAGTTTGAAAAAGAAAAAAAAACATTTACGTCACAATGCAGTGTATACACCCACGTATGTATAGTCATACACAACAAACAGCCAAAGAGCTACGTGACTCCCTGCAGTTCGATCAAATAGACTCCTTTGCTTAGGCTGACAATGTTGCCCTGGAAACGACACGTCACATAAAGCACCTCATTCTCTCTCCTAACACACACCCACACGCACCGGCGGTGAGCGGGATTCCCGCCAGCCCCGTTGTTCTGCACAGGATAAATAACCCATGTAGAGGCAGTTTAGCAGCAGAAACGAACGGAAAGCCATGGGGATTTAAGCATTCTTTCTGATGCCTACACATAAACATCAGGTGATCCAGGAGCAACAGCGATACAGCTTATGGAATACTCTTGTGATGCCAATGTAGGATTTAGCATTTCGTGCTGACATGTTTGGAATCGGATTCAGAGATGGAAAAATACTTGATTCTTATTTTTTATGAGCTGACTTTCTGGCATGCTGATTAGCTTTTAGTCATACATCTGCTTCCAAATTCTTTATTAAACTTCTTTTCTACTCACTTTTTGACAGAGGACAGTGTTGGAAGATAGCTCCTGAATATCTGTTTTCATAAATTAGATGATTTTACACTTTTGGGACTTCTGAAGATCCCTCTTCATCAGAGAAAGTGTTTTTCTGTCTCTGCTTCTGCCCCATCTGGGTTTCATCCCTGAAGCCATGTTCTGCTTCTGCTTCCAGAGCTCCTCGCTGAAGCTTCAAGCACTAGAGGCTGATTTGGGACCCTCACCAGCACCAGTCGAACCTCAAGCTCAAGAAAGCCTACCTGCCCAACAACAACCTCTAACGTGGGAGGACAAAAACCTTTACCACTCCCTGCTCTTCCACTCGCCTCCTTCGCTAACTGCTCTGGACAATAATTCAGTAAGCTCATTACAGTCAGGTAAGACAGGAGTTTAATTTATAATTTCTTTTATGTAATGAGTAAAACATTACACTGATGCTGATGCTTGTTCCTGTTGTCTTTCTTTCAGTAAATGGTTTATCTCCACACTCACCAGAGTCCAGTTCTGTCTGTTGCACTGCCACAGTCTCTGAAGGGCCTTCAGTAGATATGTCCCAAAATTCTTTCAATGGCACAAACACCAGCCCGCTTCTCGCTCACTTTGCAACAAGCGACTGTCCAGTTCCCTCGCCCCGCTGCCCGAGCCTCAGCCTCAGCCCGCGCTACTGCTTAGACCCTGACACTGCCCCTTCTCCACCGTGCTCACAGGAAGTACGCATGTAAGCTAAACGTCCTCTCACCTCTTTTAATTTTAGGATCCTGAAATAGTCTCAATGCTTCTTCTGCTCTGTGAACATAAGAGGTTACAGGTTACAGACCCTTGGCTTTTATGTTTGATGTTTGTGTTACACACTTGTAAGATAATTTCATTTCTGTGTCCAGGACCCGCAGTAGTGTCCATGCAGGGGCTGACGAAGGGGACTTGTCCATCTCAATGCTCAACAGACATATACACAACCTGAGGAAAAGGATCAGGCGTTTTGAGGAGTGTTTTGAACAGGAAAGACACTACAAGGTGGGGGCAAATCAAATCATACTTTTTTTGGTCATTATTCTAATTGCTGAGTAGCGCAGCGTCTTGCATCGGAAGCACAAAGGTCAGAAGTGCTTTAGATGAATCTGATAATTGGCTCATAGATTAGTGCTGTGTTATGCGTGTCCTTGTGTTGAGGCTCACCACAAACATTAAGTGGTATTTTACTCCCTCTCCTGGAATATACTAAACATTGAAAATGGTTACACACCCCTGTTTTATTTGTAATGACATTTTATTGTGTTTTTTTGTCAGCCGGCTCATAATGACAAGACAGCTAATCCCGAAGTGGCCAGGCTCATGAAGGAGCTCATTAAGAGTTGCAAACAGCTTAAAGGTCTGTTACAAACACATTTATATTAATAATAAAACACATTCATAAAAATATTCTTGTTGATATAAAATATTATTCTTGATTGAATGATTTTGCACTTGCCTGGTAGATTTGTTGTTAATATAGTACATTAATGGTATTTGCCCTTACCTTTCAGAGCTTAAACTAAGACGAACAATAGAGGGAAGGGTAGGAGAACATGGAGGCGTCAACCAACTGCATCAACCATGTAAAACCAGCAATGACCAGAGGGGGTCAGCACTAGCAGGGCTGGCGCTTCAGCAGCTCAACAATAATGGCAACGCCAACAAGCCTAATGTGGAGGAAACCGTCAATGTCATAACCAACAGACTGAAGGAAAGAAGGCGGGAGCTTGGACTACCTGACAACCTTAAGGTTAGTAAAGGGACACACTGACATACATATAACATCTTTGCATCCTAACAATATCAAACATCTTAAATGTACAGAATATTTACCTCTCTGTATGAAATTTGATGTCCATATCATGCAGGAGCTGTCCCATTTCCAGATAGCCATGGAAAAGACCAGCCTGCAGAAGTGTTTGCTCTACTATGAAGGTCTGCATGGACGACCAGTAAGAACAGCCATATCTCACTAAGAATTACCCCCGTTTATATTTAATCATAATACCCAGAGGATTCATAATTCCATTTTTCTCTGTCTTTAGAGCTCCAGACAGGAGCGGACTCTGATGAAACCTTTCTATGACCGCTACCGTCTTGTCAAGCAGCTCCAAATTTCCTCAGCTACCTCAACAGTTATCGCAACAATTGTAAGTTAAGACCACACACTTGTTTTTTTTCTTCACTTTTTTTTTAAATGTACTTTAGAATTGCATTATATTTATTCTGGAGTTGTTTCTAAAAGTTGTGCTGTTGGTGAGACAACTTTTCATGGCTCTACTGCCCTCTAGTGGCTAATTGTGGGTGCAACTGATTAAACACGTTTGTCAAATGTCTGCCCTGCATTATCTGCACATGTCGGTATTGGATATGAGGAATAGGCGGCTGAACTGTGTCTTTTTGAGTGTTTATGTACAAATCCAGTTTAAGTGAAATGTGAAATGCATGTTCACAGGATGAAGAAGAGGGCTCTGATGAGGAAGATTCCCAAAAGACAAGCCCCCAACCACAGCCTCATTGGCTCAAACCTCGCAGCAGTTTGTCTTCAGACAAATCTCCCTTGGACCTTTCCGAAACACCATTGGTATCCCCATTAGAGGAGGTAAAAGTACTTCAGCCTCAGTTTATCACCATGGCAACACTACATGAAGCTTCCAGGTATATCTGATCACATTTATTTGATAATAGCTATAACATTCAATATATTTGGTGCATGTTTCTTATTTATTTTTTGACAAAAAAAAAACATTTGCTGTGTAATACGTATTCATTTAATTTATTTTAAGAAATAGAAATGTTCTAATTATAGATATTGTTTGTTAAATTTTAGACCAGAACTGCTGGACCACCTAAGAATGGCAAGAGCTGAGAAACGGAGACTACACCAAGCACTGCACGAGTTTGAGGACCATTTTTACACACAAACTGGCAGGTAAAGACCGTCTAGGCACAAATATCACACCGGAGCAAAAGTGCATCTCCTTCAAATTTTATTCTCTCTTTTATTAAACTTGAAACATTTGGTTTTCAACAATGCCTTGTGAAAAAAATAATAATAATAAACAAAAACATCCACAAAAAATCTCAATGGTACATCTGTCACTTAACAGTAATGAAGCATAAAGAGCTCAGTATAGAGACAGAAATGGACTTTTGTCCAGAACTGTACACTTTCTTTGTACTGTACATGTTAGTCCTCCAAAGTAAATACAGTCAGTTTGTAATTACAATACACACTGTAAAAAGCTCTCTGAGTAAGGCAACATAGGAGGGACTATCCACCATTTATGGAAGCTGTGGTAGGTTCTTTTGAAACTATTTTGTTGCATCTTCTTTGCTCCTCTCGTTTTTAACAGGGTTTGTCAAAAGGAGGACCGTGGACCGATGGCAGAGGAGTACTGCCAGTATAAGAACCTCAAAACGAAGCTCCGTCTACTAGAGGCCTTGCTCAGTAAACAACAGGACTCAACAAGCGGCAGTTGAGTTTCTCACAGTGGGACTTTAGTTTTCATGCCATGCATCAATGCACTTTACATGAGGAAACTGTGACAATCTTGAATAAGTTGGTGGGCAGCTATAAGGCTTTAGTCCCAGAAATACATCCCTAATCTTTCATGATCTGGCCTTAAACTTGACAAGCCTGTTGCAAGTGTATTTTATGTAGCATATTCATGTCAGTGATTACTGTAACTATAACAAGGTGTTCGACATTTTCTATTTACTTTTTTTTTTTAGAATGTATATTATGGCAGTTTGCTTTTCTACCCAAAACTATTTTTGGACAACCATGTGTCATTGTGGAGACTGCATTTCGAATAAGTGCTTTTGTGACAAGAAAGATTTTAGTTTAAATGTAATCAATGAGACAATCCAGTGGCATTTGTGCATGTCAGTTAGTAGTTAGTCCTCCGTTGTGCTATGATATGCATTAAGAATTAGAATCATAATTATAATGAATTGTGACTATTCAATTTAAATGTTCACCTTGTAAAATGTTAACGTTGGCATTTTGTGCAAGTGCAAGCTAAACTGACTGTATAATGTATTCGGTGCTGAATATTTCCCTCTAAATGACATAGTTGATCAGAGCTTTTGACATTGTGCACTTCTGGTTCATATAATGTTCTTTATATATATCTATATATATATATCAATAAAAATAAATATTTTTTTCACATTTATTTTGCTAAACACAGTATATGGTTCTACTTTCTTTCTGTTTACAGCAGTTAAAATAAATGCGTGATGGCAGAGGTACTGGCAGCTTTTATAACTGCGTCATGCTTTTAAAGGTCAACAAGTCAATGAGTAGTTCAAACTTGGTTTTCAGACGCTCAGTATATTTTGGCTGTTGCTTTAGTGCTCTTCAGATTGCACAGCGTTTTGATATCTGGTTTGGCTTTGGTGTAAAGAAAATCACATTGATGCTGCAGTGACAAAATAGTGTAGTACAAGACCTAGCCACTAGTTAGTGTAAAAAAATGTGTCCACACAGATTGCAGACTCACAACCAAGTGCATCATTAATAACAAGGCATTCATAATTAATAAAGTAGTGAAGATAAGAAAATATAAACAAGAACAAAACCAAGGAGCAGCTGTTTGTTAGTTTAAAGGGTTGGATTAACTCTACCAGGAGGATGTGTTCAGGGTTTATGTTTTGTGGTCTTTTCAATGCATTTATTTTAAGGTCTGCTTACATGAATGTTATTTTAGGCCATCCTTTTGACATGAGTTTAGGTGTAATGTGTACCTTTGGGAAAATGATGGAGGAGTTGAGTCAGTGACATATTGTTGTCTAGGGTCCTACAAAATCTGCTGCTTCATGCATTAGTTGGTCTGCTTCATGTGGACTTCCTTTGTGTCCTTTAGAGGCCAGCCGCCTCTAGTCCATGCCCAGGTTCCTCACACTTTCAGATCTTCTTAGCGTCCCACACTGATGTTGCAGGTCTTGCAGCTGGGATCCTTCTTTGCGTTTACCGTGGACGAACTCATCAGTTGGTGCCCACTGATCTCAGCCACCTTTCCCACTGCCAGGTCTACCGGCTCGGTGTAGATGACCTCTAGGATGACGTCCTGTGCATGGTGGAACACCAACCGACCATCATCTGCTTCACTCTGCTTGCAGGTCAGGAAGCGGTTGTCGGTGATGTTCAGTGCGGGGAGCCTCTGCTTACAGAAGTCATCGCCTCTGGAGCCTTTAGGTGCCAGGACGAGGATAACATAGTGGTAGGCTGTGTACATGCAATAAAAGTCCCCAAAGTACAGGTTGGTGTCTGGGTTGAACAGGGTGTCTGCCTGGACTTCGAATCTGTGGCGGCCGTAGGGGGAGTCCTGTGGGGGTTTGCCTGTGTTGAACTCTGTATTACAGCTGAAGAAGATTCCCTCCAATTTGCCGCTGATGGGAGAGCCGTGACTGCCACTATTGTCCTTCAATGATGGGAGCATTCGGTTCTCATCTGCATCTCTGTAACAAATGAAAAGGTCAGAGTTTTTCATATAAGTTGTTTCTCTTTAGGGCCAAAAGCAAAACCTACATTATTTTCATAAGAAGAAATGTACACACATTCTTTACCAGTTTGCTTCGAGTGCCATTTCAAAACCTTGTTACAAACACTGTCAAACACAAATTTTATAAAAACGGATTTAGTGCTATTGTTGGAACTGCAATCCACATATGGCAGTACAACTTGCAGACTAAACACCTGCACCGTGAAAAAGACCACATTCATAAGACAATCCTCAAACATCATCACAAATTTATTTAGATTAGAATAAAAGGAAACAACAAGATAAAATAGCTGTAACTGGCCACATGATGGCGCAGTTTAACACATGCTCTTTAAGGCAATCATAACAACTCAGCAAACAAAAATGTTTATCTACATGACGTCATTCTGCAAGGCCCCAACAAAAGAGAGGTAGCATAGTTCGTTTTTTTATTTCCTCAGAAGAAGAAGAAAAAGAAAGAGGAGGGAAAACACATCTGCGCAACCTGTAACAAACATAAAAGCTGCTTCTCCAGAGATTTCCTCTCTCTTTGCTGTTTGTCACACTGTCTTCTCATATCAAAACAAACCCGAACAGATATGTCTGCTACATTTTTTTTCTCTCTTTTTCCGCTTCATAAACCACTGTCTGCTGTTGTCAGCCAGACTTCCACTAGGTTTTGGCCCTTTGGAGAGAAATAAAGTAGATGTAAGGTTGTGTTTTCCACTCAAATGTAGGTGAGTGAAAGTTTACGGCAAAAAGCCTTTTTGTTTGCCGACAAAAAGCTTTTACAAAACAAAAATTAACATTGTGAAATGACACTGAAACTATTTTCTTTGGAAAGACAAGGACATGATGTCATCATTATTATCTATCAGCTACGTGCAATAGCATTACAGGTGAAATATCATAGAATACAGAATTAAATATCTAATTTTAAGCAGGTCAAAGCTTACTGTTATAATTTTAATAATTATTTTGTTGTGTATAATAGTAATAAAGCCTACCTGCAGTGGTCAAAGTATTCCTTGTTCTGGTTTCTATAGAAGACAGAGAAAGGCAGCATGCGTCCAGCAATGACCTCTGCTTTCTCAAGCAGCTGGTTTAGATGTACTGGGGAATAGTCTGCAAAACACAACACAATAAAATGCATTAGGAGAAGAGGAGCTGAAATCTGTATTATCATTTATAAAGAAAAACATGTCCTCTCTCAATGGCTTGAATTAAAAGACTATGAGCAATGGACTCAAGGTGGTAACAGTATGAAAACATAGCTGAAACTGTTTTAATAGTAAGCCATCTCTTAGTGCTTTCCTATTTTGGGATTTTATTTATTTGTTTTCTAGTCTGATGGCAAGATTTAACTAAGGATGTGATTAACACAATAAAAATCCAGATCTGCTGGCGTCACGGTTTTGAATAATGTTATCTTGAGAGCTTAATAAAAAAAACAAGACAAAAACAAAACACATTTGTACATTGATGAGTAAGGGTATTTCTTCAATATGACTCACAGTTTAAAACAGTAAAGATGCCAAGGAAATCTGGCATCCTACTCCAGCTCTGTGACAAACCTATACCTATATAAAATTGTATTCTAATCTCCAAGCTATAGCACTATTGCTTATTGCTGCATATGTAATACCTTTGAACCAACCGGTGCTTTCATGCTGTTCTTAAAGGACCTCATTATGACTTTGCAGGAGAATAATGAAGTCACTGCGGTTATGAAGATCAGATACATTTTTGAGCATTACATCTACCTATCGCCTTCATCAGTCACTTCTCCTTTTTCCATTTCTGCTGCTTCTCCTTCTCTGTCTTTTCCAGATAGATCTTGGCTTCCACTTCATCACATGCTCATATCTCCCCTCCCCCACTAAGCTTGTAGCCAGTATTGTTGAACTTACTGACCTCTGCATCTTTCCTTTAATCCTTTATTTTTCCCCTCCTCTATCCCTCCATCCATCTTCTTCCTCTGAATTTACATTAGCCTTTTTGCCCCATGTGTTTGTATTAGGGTGTGTGAAACTCACCAGCGGTGCAAAACTCAATGATCTCGCTCCACTCGGAGACAGCGTAGTCTCCGTCGCTCTGTTTGGACGCGGTCTGAACAGCCACTGTGTACTCTGTGCGTGGACTCAGGAACCAGTGACCCCTCACTGTCATGGGCAGGGGCACGGCCTTGGCCACCAGTTTAGTTGGAACGTCCTGGGAAAATAGCAGGGTTAGAGCTCTAAGTTTGGACATAGCTTTTCACACAATGCTCCATTAAGATGCAGTAAATGTCCATGTCAGATGTATGTAATTTTTTGTAAGTTACTATAGATTAAGTATAGTATTTGGGACACCATACCACAGTTATTGGCACCAACTGATTAAATCTTTAGTGCAGCCTTTTCTGTTGAACCCTCTAATGAGAACAATGAGGTTAGTGGTCACCTGACAAACGGTCTGAAAGCATTTCTTCAGACACTCTCCAGGCTATTCACACTCTCAGCTTGAGCCTTAACCGTGGTCTCTCCTGTTTTTTCTGTTTTGGTAAATAATGTATTTAACCCATACAGGTGACAAACTGCCCATGTGCTTTTGTCCCTTGATAACTGTGTGCATCCCAAGCCCTGCCCGAGCCTCAGTGGGCTTTAGCTGTTCATTGATTGGAGAGCGAGCTTTTGCCTAGCAACAAACTGCACAGCACAGTAAAAATCAAACTGCTCAGGAGAGGTAAAGGAAGCAAAGGAGGAGCAGACCCCCTGCCAGACTAGAGCACCCAGGAAGTGGCTGATAAAATAAAGGATATTGATTTACGGACTATCAACTTAAAGGATGCTGTGCACCGCCGCCTGCTGCTGGTGCTGGGCAGTGTGTGACAAATTACTGTGTCACAGTTACAGACTCAGGAGAAAACGTATCGTATATTAACGTTTGTAACAAGGATGCAATGTCACAGCTTCAATAACACCTATCTCTCTTAGCTAAACAGTTTTCTATACTTCCTCTTAACCTTTCTTTCTGAAGCACTCTTCAGTGTAAGGCCAACAAGAGGCCCACTGATGAGTCATCTCGTGGAGCACACATGGCCAATACCTTGTGTTTGAACTTGTTGGAGTTCTTGTTCTCCTTCTTGTTCAGGTCGATGAAATAGTGCGTGATGCGCTCTTTGCTGCGCGCCTCCATGTCCCAGCAGATCTTAAAGGAGTCACAGGTGATGTTACTGATCTTGATATTCTGCGGAACAGGGAGCTCCTCCACCTCCGAGATACTGCCGTCCTGGGACTTACCTGTTGCAAGGGAAAAGATACTATTTAGAAAGAGCTAGACACAAAAAGAACATTAGTAACCATAAAGTTGTTGGTTGTTTGTAGATGGTTTGTGCTTCAAGGGCAATTTAAAGGCAGCTGCGGTGCTGCTGACCATTTTGCTTCTGCAAGGTGTTCAATTACAAAACTCGAAATTACAATTTACTGTGATGTTAACAGTTCCTCTGAGAACACTTGTCTGTAATGACAAACGTTTGAACAAGACATACTGTAGGTTGAACAATACAGAAGCTCATGACTCCAGCAAGTGGTTAAATTAATAATAATAATAATAATAATAATAATAATAATAATAATAATAATAATAATAGGACCCAAGGTACAATAGCATGTACAGTCACAATACTGAGCTCTGTAAACTGGACAATATGGTATCTATAGGCACAAATGGAAGCTGTTAAGTCGCAGCTTGCATCTGTACAGTCCCTCAGGATCATCCTTCTAGCCTGGTCTTGACCAAAAGCCATTGTACCACTGCAGATGTTCATCCCGGAGCCTCTGTGTTATTATTCCACAGACAGAGCGTGGAGCTGGCACCGTACAGTGCAGCAGTGGATCCACTATATTCGCTCTGACAAAGCACTGCCTGCGCGCCTCACTACCACCATATATGTTGCCATAGAAACACATCAGCCTTTCAACACACATACATGCAAACACATGCCATCAGCTTCCTAGAGCATATGAGGCATTAAATATTTCAAACGCTGCCCTTTTGAATCTCATCTTAGCCTGAGATGGACCCATTTATAATCATCACCATAGATTTACTACAGCACCAGATACAGTAACCATAGTGATAATCAAACATGAGACAAAGTGAACAAAAGGCCAATGAAAATGTTAAAACATGTTTCAATAAGAGCTTTGTACAATTAGGTTGAATATAGGCTCTGCGTCACAACCAAGAGCCGCCCATATTGGCACGGGCAACAATGTGTATCTGTGCGCGCTCGACCGTTCCAAAACGCGGGAGTGAGTGAAACAGAGGAATGCAGAATTCCGGAGTAATGCACAATCTGGATGCAGACTGGGAAGAGTGCAACAATGGCAGGAGCAGCGGAGCATGGAACGTCCATCTCCACTCATCAGAGAAGGAGCAGATAAAAGAGTAAGGCCATAATTGGGGTGCCATTTGAACTCTCATCCTGTGGATGCACTAGATTTATAGATTCAGGTCAAAATGGATTTGAGCCAATTTAATGAGCTTTTAATGACATTCTCACACAGGAGACTGGTTGCAGTGTTTCTTACTTTTGCACGTCAAAGTTACATAGTGTGGCTTAAAGTCTACTACTTACAGTAGTATATCGTAGTATACCACTTACTTATATCGGCTTACAGCAAATGCACCCATTGTATGACCATAATACTATGTCTAATGCACTGATGATGTGAGACTAAATGAGAAAAATGTGCAGCAAGTGCTTGTCAATAGTGCTTGCAATTAATGTCCTCTTATTGGGATTGGACACAATTATAAAGTCCTTTTAAGTCCTTGGTGGTCTCTTCATTTTGTGCTCCAATTGGGTCCCATGGACACAAAACAATTATATATCTTTTCTATTTGGCATAGAAATATTTTGTGTCAACATATTCTTTTCTTTTATATGAATGCCATTATTAACTTTATTTCTCACCATACATAACAAATATTTAGGAATTTTCTAAATTTGTAACCCCTTAAATGCCAAGTTTAGTTATTAAAGTCTCATTATTAAAGATGTGAGAAAAACAAAAAATCATGAAAAATTTTAATTCACCCCAAAATACACAACCTGGCCAATTTGTATCCCATTTCCATCAACACAGCCACAACACAAAAATAAAACAAAAATGTCCAGAGACCCAGGAGGATTAAGGCACACTCTTACACTAATTATATATTGCTAAAGCCTTAACTGTTCTTTTCTTTTTAGTCTCTGCAAATGTACTGTATGTCACTATTGGAAGTCGCTTACTCAGTACTGTTTAAGTGGGTAAAAGACATCTCATTAACCTCCTCTGAGCTGATCTGGGTTCAGACTGAGAGGATCAACAGAGGACCTGACAGGACTGGGCAGACCTCTGACACACTAGACTGAGTCAGCACAGGACCACAGTGAGGTCAGCACTACAACTCTCCTTCTCAAAATGAACATCGCTGACCTCGAAGAAATCTAACGATGAGGCCTGCTGCCATTTTTCAGATCTGAGACAGGGAAAGATGAAATACACCTGAAGACAAGCAAAACCTTGCTTCAGATTCTCTTGCTATTTGTCAAAATAAGTTCATAGAGTTGCTGCATTATTCACGTGTTTTCAAATCTTTATCCATGTGACTTTTCAACTTTGGCCCTTTTTTATTATTATTAATTCAATGGGCAACACTGTAAACTCATTTTCAAATGACTGTGTTGTTTTAAGCACAGCAGAATCTTTGGTTTGTGCCTAGAGGCTATAGATCACAGGCTGCTGGTGGTGCTGATGCAGCTGTCGTTTCATCTAAAGCTCATCTCATTAACCTGCAAATGGAGGTTTTACACCAATACTGTAAAGCTGTCCAAATGCAGAGTCAGATGTCACCTCACTGTTTTGTTGTTTTGTCGGCTTATTGAGGGACAAAGAAAAAAGACAAAACTACAGTGGAACATCAATGTAAACCTACATATTTCAATTCATCAAGAGGAATATACATCCAGACATACTGTACACTGTGCCAGAGTTACTCGTTCGAGAACAGGCTTTGTTGAATCCTCTGGGATTCAGGAAAATCCGGATGAAAGATGGAGGCAGGTAAGCCAAGCAGGATGAAGGTCAGGTGAACCGGGAGATAGTAAAAGCGTTGCTAAAACCCTCACGGGAGGCCTCAACCCTCAGTTACACCCAAATTACTGAGTTAGTCCTGCTTTCTCTGGTCTGTAAAATTGCACAATGTATGGTCTATTTTAGATTCTGCAACTGAAGTAGAAATTCAGTGTACATGATACAACCTGCTTGTATATCCTCACAAATAAGCATTATCTGTCGACTCATTCCGGTCCTTTCAAACCTATCAAATAGACCTATTGGGTTCTGCCCTTTTACTCAGCATGCAGTCTGATGCACAGGAAGGTAACAGATGCAGCAGGATCAATACAAACCTTGTTAACATGCATATACGGGCCCACCTAATGGCTTTCTGTGGTTGGATCTGTTACACTCTCACCTGGACTCACTTTGTTGTATTTTATGGAAGTTTAGCCAAGACAAAGATGGTTTCTTTGAATTTATGTCATCTGTTGTCAAATGATTAAAATGTCTAGACAAAGCTAGACTCGTCTCACGTCTAAATTTGAACTTGTTAGACATGAGCTCAGCACACAACACTCAATAAATGTCGACACTCTCGGCCTTCAGAAAATCACGCCTTTGTTCTTGTCAGCACACAGGCCTGAGTGAGACGGAGAGCACGCTGTGAGTGGAAAAAAGATACACCAGTGGAGAAGCATCTTTGTGTAAAGCAGCGAGAGACAAACAAAGTGCTGTTCATCCGCAACTTAGTGTCCCGCCCTTTTTTTCTTTCTTTCTTTGTTTTTTTTTTTTTACAACAATAGGATTCCTGAAGAGAACACAAAAGCATAACTTAGTTGATTTCCAATCTGTACTGAGTCATAAATCAAAAAATGCACACTGATAATATGACTTTTTTCTTGGGGTTAACACAATTTTCTTAGGTTATAAACACCTGGTACATGGACAACCATAACATCCAGTGCAGCTCATGTATGATTAAATATTTCCGATATATTAAAATGCAATGATGATGTTATTAACGTTTTGTGTTTTTCTGCAAATCCCTGCCAGCACAGTCATGACACAGCTGTTCACATGACCAAACAACATGCTTGCTTACACAGACATCGCTCAAGTTCCACCTGCAGCTTCTTCATGTGATCTCCATTAGCGCAGTATTCTTTTAGTTTACACAGTACACACAATATATTTCTGACACTGCTGTTTTGCAGTGTCTTCAGACCCCGCTCGTAGTTTTGAACAAATGAAAAGAAAAGTAAGTCTGTGTGTTGCTGCACAAAGTGATTTGTGTCCCGTGGTAATCTGAAAGTAAAAGACACCAAGAGGAAGTGCATGATCTGTTGACATTCTGCATCTGCAGCATTAGTCGGCTGTATCCGTTGTAGGTGGAGCATGTCTAAATGGCACTCATCAATCATGCCAACTTAATTATATCAGCAAGGTCAACACCAAGAACCTGCACTTGCACTGTCTATTCTGTTACCCCACTAAGAATTACTGACTCAACTCAAACGTATGGACATAGCTGTGATGTCCAATTCATGAGTGTAATTTTTTTCCATTTCCCCACACAGCATCTTTCTTTGCCTAAACATGAAGATTTAACTGAACCATTAAGGCAACAACTTGTTCTCCACTCTGCCCTTTGTGCATTCAGACACTCCAGCACACTGACACACAGTCCTCAGTGGGTCGGAGAGAGCTCTCTTTCCCACAGATGCTCCCTGAATTTCCATTTGCTGCCTCAGCACAGGCACGTAAGCCTCTCATGCTGGCAATTAAATATTAATGCATTTAGGAGATAAATTTAGAAAGCAAAGTGAAATTAATACGAGGTGTGCCAACACATGTATTGACCAGATATTAGAAAGTGTTTCCAAGAAGCATGCTCTGTACACTGTTTTATCGAAGGGTGGGGCTTGGACAAACCAAATGTGGGCAGGATTCTATGTAATACATTGCTGCAGGAAAACTTTTTGAAGGTCAAAATTACAGAAGTGTTTAGAAAGATTATGTTAAGGATCAACCACTGATTTAAGATCTGACGCTTGGTCAGTTATTACTAATATTTGGATTTGAACTGAATTTGTGTTGTACTGGACAAATTCAAAAGGTCACAACATATTAGTTATATTACAAACTCAGTCAATCTGAAATAATGCAACAATTATATATACATTTTTTGTTTCTTTTAAAGGAGGGTGCAATTTTTTTTAACAAAACTGTCAGGACTTCATTGTATCTTGGGCCTTTTCACCTTGACCTGACCAAAACATTTTCAGTTGTGTGTGATCAGGAAAAGCTTACAAAAGTACAGGTTGCCACGCTAGTCCATTATTTAACATCTAAGATACACCAAAGGAAAAGGCCTCTTTAACTCACACTCATAGCTTTAATCTCCTTTAAATTGATAATAACCACCAATTACTCGGGAAATGAGCACAGAAGGTGGACACTGTGACTGTGTTGCTCCATAAACAGAGCATGTGGGTGTCTAAAGGACACACAAGCAGTATTTACACTAAGTGTGTTGTCTGCCTGACAAATAGAAAAGTGGCTGTTGTGCTGCAAAGGCCTCACTGTGCCATTCCCAGTGACCCTGCCATAGAAACTCCATTAGAGACGTCCTTGGCTTTATTAAAATGACAGCTTCAGAAGCATGCCAGCAAAGCACTAAAAGGATATAAACCTTGTCTAAACGTATTGCATTACACTGTGCCACTCAGAGGACTATGACACAATGAATGCACTGTGGGCTCCTTCATGAAAACACACCATTGAGTCAAGGATGGCTGACCAACCAGTCCTAACCGGCCAGTGCGATAACAACAACACCAAGCCTGGTACAACCAAACAGTCCTGACAGGCTCATATCAGCAGGAATAAATTAAAGTGGGGCTCCTAATTAAGAGCATGGTCTCAGATGTGACATGAGGGCTGTGTAATTGCAGTGATGGGTGTGTGTGTGTGTGTGTGTGTGTGTGTGTGGCGGCTACATGTGGATCCTGCAGCCATGTTTGAGACTCTCCCCTTAATGAAATGATGACTTGCTTTTTTCATTCTTCCAAAGCGTTAAACCTGGGGATGAATGTGCTTGGATACCTATTACCATTCTAGTCTGACATTATAAAACTGTCACTGTGAGCTACACGTGAGTGCATTCAGGACTTAGCAAATGGGTGAGGTAGGTAAACTTGTAAACTAGAGGCTGGAGAGGTGTCAGTAACAGAGGAAGCATGTCACATTTAAGATGTTTAGATCTGCAATACATTATGTGCAGTGTTATGTATAACATCCAAGTCTATAGGATCATAAAAGCTGCGTTAAAGGTCTCTGTCCATGTCTCTGGTGCTGAAATTTAAAAGAAGCACATGTTCCTCACTTTTTATGCACACCGTTACAATCTCATGAATGAACAAAGCCACACTAAGTCCACACTGGTCATTTTTAACACACCATTCATGTGTCCACGCACTGAACCTGGCTTCAGCGCTTATCCTTCTGAACATGCACAATGAGGGTGCAACGTGCAGCTAAAGCCAATGACAGCCCCAGACTGCAGATACAGTCTGACAAAGCGGCCTAATGCGGCTCGCCAACACGTGAGCACCGCATTGAAACAGTACGTAAAAGAATGTAATACGTGTCACTTACCATCTCGTTCGCAAAGCTGTATGGAATCCAGACTTAGATCCTTGATCATGCCCTCGCACGGACTTAAAGGGCTGCTGAGGTTGTGCGCCAAACCTGGAACCTCCATCTCTGCGGGAAACAATAGTAACAAATTTCGTCTTTTTAAACAACAACGTCCAGTGGATTTGGATGAAGCGACTGACGTTCAGAGAGCGAAGAGGAGCAACTGAAGAGAAAGAGCAATGCCCAGTGCTCGTTCTGTCGCGCGTATAGCTCTCGTCCTCCTGTCTGCGTCCGTCCTGGGTGGTGCGGTTAGTGGCGCGTCAGCACGGAGTCGTCACAAGATGCCAGCTCCTCTTTGAGAATGAAACACACCGCCAAAACATCCAAACACTTCGTTTCCACAGACTATTTGTTAATGTATATATATATATATATATTTCCTCTGGCGTATGTGCACTCACTGACACGGCAGCCACAAGTGTATTTCACTGCAGGACAGAATAGTTGAGCGGATTAGAGCGCAAATTCAATGGCTTCTTCTTTTCCTTCTACCGCTTCTTCTTATGTAATCAGATTAACCAAGTGTTTTCCCCAGGTTAAGGTCTACTGTACACTCATGTCCGTTTTGTCTTTTTTATTTTTTTCACGTTCAGCGTCATCCCAATGTGGCTCTCACATGCCCTTATTTGGCAAGGTGCAGCCCCTGGCGCGAGGAACGCAGGTGCAAGTGGACGGCTGTATAATGAGCGTGGGGCTGTCACGTTGTAATGAATGAATGGGGCACAGACATTGCCTTTGTGTCCAAGATTATATTCGTTTCAATGGCCTCATAACGCCTATCAATTCAACCCAGAGTCTAACGCATTGTGGATGTGGCCGTGTGCCTCATTATCTCGGGACTCTGCCCTGTTTATCTGCAGCCCACAGTCAGTGCCTTAACGTTAAAGGTCAAGTCTAAACGCAAGCACAAGTCCATTTTGATCATCATTTCCCCAAGCTGCACAGTCCTCGCCTCTTGCTCCATGGGGAACATTAAAGAGGAGGAGGTGTCACTTTTTATTTGTTTGCGTTTTTGCTCAGCACAGTGCCCTGAAGAGAAGGGACAACACTGTTTGTGTATTCATAGCTTGTGCAGCTGCGCCCATGGGACCTCCAAGTCACTCAAAAGTTCAAAGTACAGAAAAATCCCAAATACAAGTTGGATAATTTCCCTGTGACATTTTTGAGAATTACTTGATGCCCACAGTTGGATTAGAATGCAGAAGAATTAAACTTCTGGTAATCTTATAATCGCTGTGGCATTCTGATTGAGTGGGAAACATATTAGATGGTGCACACAGAAGTGAACTGGAGGCCTCAAAGAGCAATGCTGCACACAGATCACATTTCTCATCTGGGAAATACATGTCATTAAAAGTGAAGGTCAGCCTGAGACATCTTTAGAAGGAGAGGCTGCACTTCAACACAATAAACAAGCCTGAAGTTGTATAAAGGCGTGGTTCAAGAGGTCCACACTGCATACACATCATTATAAAAGGTGGAGCTGAGTAAGGTGCTTTGTGAATCCTAAATTATAACAATGTAGTCTGCCTTTAAAGTTATTTAATGATGCATAAGGGATAGCAACACAAATGTTTTTCTGGTATGTAGGTTCA
This sequence comes from Perccottus glenii, assembly GCA_024416835.2. Taxonomy (NCBI): domain Eukaryota; kingdom Metazoa; phylum Chordata; class Actinopteri; order Gobiiformes; family Odontobutidae; genus Perccottus; species Perccottus glenii. Next base: position 16,983,641 of record CM044552.2, on the reverse strand, counting down.
AGAGCCCTTGTTATGGCGCAGGTGGTGTTGCTCACAAGTTACAGAATTGTGAAAATCTGTTTAGCAAGACGACACCATAGTATTGTGTGTTTGCATTTACCCCAAGAGCCTACAGCTCCCGACCCTGAGTAGTCTAGAACACTGGTTCCCAAACACTGGGTCAGGACCCAAAAGTGGGTTGCGGGGGATTTCATTTGGGTTGCCAAAAAAAAAAATTATAAGAATTTAAACATATTTGTAAAAGTCAATGTGCGTTTAATGTAGATGGAAAACAGGTTTTCTGTGGATTTGAATTTTTTTTGTGTTGGGCTTGAACAAGTTCTAGTTGGATTTAAACAGATTCTAATTGGATTTGAGCAGGTTCTTGTTTGCTTTGAACAGATTCTAGTTGGATTTAAACAGGTTCTAATTGGATTTGAACAGGTACTAGTTGGATTTGAACAGATTCTAGTTGGATTTGAACAGGTTCTAATTGGATTTAAACAGGTTCTAATTGGATTTGAACAGGTACTAGTTGGATTTGAACAGATTCTAGTTGGATTTGAACAGGTTCTAATTGGATTTGAACATGTTCTAGTCAGATTTGAACAGATTCTATTTGGATTTGAGCAGGTTCTTGTTGGATTTGAACAGGTTCTAGTTGGATTTGAAAAGGTTCTAGTTGGATTTAAACAGGTTCTAGTTGGATTTAAACAGGTTCTAGTTGGATTTGAACAGGTTCTAGTTGGATTTGAACAGGTACTAGTTGGATTTGAACATGTTCTAGTCAGATTTGAACAGATTCTATTTGGATTTGAGCAGGTTCTTGTTTGCTTTGAACAGGTTCTAGTTGGATTTAAACAGGTTCTAGTTGGATTTGAACAGGTTCTAGTTGGATTTGAGCAGGTTTTAGATATAGATTTATAAATTGGGGTGCACGTGGCAGAGTGGTTAGCACTCCTGCCTCACAGCAAGTAGGTCGTGAGTTCAAAACCCGGCCGACTCAAACATTCTCGGCCGACTCCGGTCTTTCTGTGAGGAGTCTGCATGTCCTCCACGTGTTACTGTGGGTTCTCTCCGGGTACTCCGGCTTCCTCCCACCGTCCAAAGACATGCATGAATAGGTCAATTGGCAAGTCTAAAGTGTCCCTAGTGAATGAATGTGAGAGTGAATGGTTGTCTGTCAATGTCTGTCTCTAAATGTCAGCCCTGTGACTAACAGGCCACTGTCCAGGGTGCACCCCGCCTCAGGCCCAAAGCTGCTGGGATAGGCTCCAGTCACCCGCGACCCCTAACGGGACAAAGCTGTAGAAAAATGAATGAATTTATAAATTGATAATAGTCAGAAATAATGCAATGCAAAAAATTATTGAAAGGACACTAAAAGAGGAACAACACAATATTTTAAACATAGCTTTAAAACAATTATATGAAATTTAGACAACTAAGAGAAAAATATCCAAAACTAGCTAAAACAAACTTGGAAATTAGCTTACACATCATTTGATCTTGTAAAATATGGGTCCCTTTAAAACAAATTTGGGAAACACTGGTCTAGACCCTAAAACAGAGCCCCTTAAACCAAATGTAACCGTTCCTGTATCGGTCTTGAAAGAGCTACTGTATAAAGTGCATATGTGAAGTCTGACTGTACATGCAGCCAGTTTGCATGACTTGCCAAATGCCTCCCTGCTGTCTAAGATGCCTTGATGACTGAACAGATTTACTGCCATCCACAGATTAACAAAGCATCTGTTTAAATGTTGCCACTCTAATGCCATAAACCGTAGAATGAGCTCATCAGGAGTCTACGGGTAATCATTCCATTAGGCACAATCTGAAAAGCAGCTCATTGTTATGTATGCCCTTGTGCATTTGATGTGCGTTTTCCCATTTCCTTTTCCACTCTGCGATTTGCTCAATGATGGTCTAGGAATCAAGACAAGGATGACCGATTTTGACTTCTCTATCTCCATCTATCTTTTGCCAGGCCCTATCCCCTGGAGCCACAGTCGTCCTGCGTTAGTGTCAAGGATCAGTTGTGGGCCCACACGTACACAAGCCCAGCCAGGACCCCTCCCCCTCACATTCTTCATCCACATCCAGCTTTTACCTTTAAACACACACTTTTGCTTCCACTCCCATATCTTCCTTTCATACACACTGCACAATGTACTGTTTGTACTGGGAGTGCGTTGCAGTGAAGCGTAAACTGGCACCCTCTCTTTCCAGTGTGTTCATTGCTCAAGGGCCAAATGAACACGGTGCAGTGACAGATGGAGGAATAGCAGGGTGATAGGTGTGGACACCAAAACAAGCCAACTAGGCTGAAAGAGAACAAATAAACATCCCAGCCGGCTGGGTACTGCAATATTTCTTTACAGCCTGGGGTTATCACATGTCAATTTGTATGCTAGAGGTCAGCAGAGGTCACAGATTTAAGATTTCCCCGGAGGACACAAATGCATTAATCTACTGGCGGTAAATGAAGCATGTTATTGGTTTTGCAGCAAGACTTTACAAATGATCTTTGGGTAATTTAACTATTCATCTCATTACTGTGGTAAAATCACAGGATACCCTTTTACGGCCTACTGATGTGTGGCTTCATTTGGGGCACAATGATGAAAAGGCTTGATCAGTATTAATTGCAGGCTAATAGATAAAGATGATTAGACAACATTATGGCTCATACAATAATATTTATACAATTACAATCAACCTATGTGATGTGTTATATTTTCTAAAGTTCAAATCCAAAAAGTTATCTTTACAAAACGTAATACGTCAACAAGGCAAATTAAAATGCTTTCTACTAATTGTTCACAAATATGTTGCTTCATTTGCCAATAATTTGAACATGCAGTCCTTTAATGTGGATATATAAATGCGATTATAGTTGGCAGAGTGCAAATGACACCTTTGCCAATGTTTTGTTAACATCCTACCGACACATGACCCAGCCTCTTCCAAGTAACACACCAGTATTTAGCTTTGTGTGAGTCACATAAACAGAGCACTGTGCTCCTGGTCATAAACATTTGAAGCTCATAAGAGCGTTAATGAGGAGGAAACATGACTCATCCTCCTCATTCAAGAAATGTTTTATAAACATACAGTAAAACACAATAATGAAAGTGACTTTATAAATCAGACTAGCAGAATAGGCCTATAAGATTATTTTGTAAACAATGAGAAAACCTATGTTAAAGACTTAAAGTAGGTCTTTATATAAAAGGTCCATTGGAGCCCCCAAAATGCTTGTCATTCATTACTGCCTTGACTCAAGATGGTGAATCATTTCAACTGCTGACACTGCCCCCTAGAGTTGTAAAATAGAACTACTTAGATTGGGCAATTCAAGGCCTACATTTTCTCACAGATACAATGCTATGCTAAAAGTGGCACTGAAGATACAAAGCAAGCCACCTTTTCCATTATGAGAGAATAAATAGTATTATCTATGTATGACTTTGATACCTAGAGCGGGTGGTCAGTCTGGACAGATGGGCTCTGATTGTGGCCATGGTTCATTTGTCAGCATGTATTAAAGCATAGTGTATTCTCATCAGCAGGGGCTTCATTCAGATGGATTAAGCAGATGCTCACAATGCAGATTAAGCTTTATGTAGATAAGAACATGGCACACACACACACACACACACACAGGAAATAAGTGGCAGCATCATTTTACTAACTTCAATAACCTTTTTTAATCTTGCTGACCTTTTGGTTTGCACTCATCAGTTAAGTGTACAACTATTCATTTTATGTTCAAAGCAAATGTATTGAACTCTGAACCATAAACTACACAGGAATATTTGCATACATTTATTACCTTTATACTCATATTTGAATGCTTGAACGATTATTTTTTTTTTGCCTGCCTGACAGTTGTTCCAGATAGTCTTCCTTTTACATCTGCAATTCAATTAGTCAGTAACAATAGCATCAACAAATGCCACAGTGAACAGAGCTTTGGCAGGGTTTACACAACTTCTCTGAACGTTGCATTGAATTGTACCTCATACACATAAAAACACTGCTTGTATAAAGATGATAAAGTTGTACAAAAGTTATACTTTGTAGTGGTTTACATTTATCCTTAAAGTACCGTTTGACTGCAGTACAAAGACTTGTTCCAATAAATCCCTTTAGAAAATAATGGCATGAGTGATCAAATCAAAGACATTGTAAAATTGAGTGAGCTCAAAAACAGGCAGTAAACTTTCTGACTTGATGAGCTCCTTCATTGACAAATCTGCAATAACATGCTTCTATATATTCTTTTAAACAACATTCACTTGAAAAGACAAGAACCTCTTCTGCCCTCTGAGCAAACTCTTCTGAACAAGAGAAAGCATGAAAACAAATGTCTGCAAGGCAGGAACACGAGTCACCGGCAGAGTCAGTGCTTAACAGTTTTGTACCATGATGTAGTACCATGATGAGCAGGGGCCACGTTGGCCCCGTGGTTTCTCACAGGGCACAATTCTGGTTGGCATCAGCCACCATGTCCGAGAATTACTTACACTTGACAACCACTTTAACAATGGCTCAAATCCGATAAAGAGAGGGCAAGAGTGGTTAGAACAGATCAGGGAATGATTAGAGATGATGTGATCACTAATGAGGATGGCTGTCGTGGGTAAAAGTCAAACCAAGAGAGGATATTCCTTCATTATTCTACCTTCATTATTTGTCCTATTGTACTACAAATATAAACTCATTTTGTCAAAAAAGAAAAAAAATCTAAACTAAACTTTACAAGGAGCTTCATTGCACTTGATAAAGAATTTAGGATGAATAAGCTTTTTGGCAAAACCTGCAGAACATCACACACAAACACTTAACACAGTTGATCTTAAAAACACTTAATAACACTCTTGTTACTTCATAGAACACTGCTCAACCAGGGTTCATTGCACAAGAGATAGAAAATTCCTGATTTGCATTCACCCTCTTTTAGATGGTCGTAATAGATTTGGATTTATTTAAAGTTAGTGTGGTTCATTAATTACGAAGAAGGTTTACTAATACTAATACTTTACAAACATCTCCCTGCTGAAAAAATCCCCTGCTGGTTAGGAACATTGGCCCTTTACACTGAAAAAAGTGTTGCTCTTCTATATGGTCTTGATTTAAACAGGATAATGACATAGCACTTATTGAGAAACAGAGGACACTAACAAATGGTGATGTAGTATAAACAAGAAGGAAAACCACAGAAATGCCATTAAAGCTTTTAAACTGCTGTTGTGGAATGGCACAGCCACACTAAGGCTCCACAGATAAAATGTAAAGGAAAGATACTAAGAATTACAAAATCATACAAACACATTCATAAAAATACAAATGTAAACTGATTACCATTAAACATCCCAACCCATTCCCTTAAGATGGTAATACAAATTCAATGTTTACATAGTACAACATATTTAATTTGCTTTGTCTAGAAATACAGACTGACCTCAGAGGAATGTCAAAATTAAGAGAGCAGCCACAATCAGGTTTCACTTTGGTTCGAGTTGATGTTTTGTTTTGGCACTTTATTTGGTGATGCATTCATTTAATTGGCTTTAAGTGCTTCTTTTTGGATTTGTACAAAATGCATCTGTGCTTTTTCCATTCAATAAAAAAAAAGCATTCTCGTTTACTTCAATCTAAGAAATTAGGCTTTCACAGGCAAAAGTCTAGTATTATTAAAGTGCATGCCACTGATACAGTTAGTATCAGTGTTTAAAAGGCTTGTACTATTCATTCTGCCTGTACTACTATAGAAATACTCGACATCCCTTTTTCACAACTAGAACCTTCATTGTAAATGCTCCACAGTTAGGGGTGAACACCCAACACTCGAGAAATCTCTTTTTCATGTTGGCACTTTAGATAAAGCTATGGCTTGTATAGTTATACAATATGGCAACAACAACCCTGGGAACAAAAAGGTAAACAACAACTTGTGGCCCGGGATGCTGAACCTGGACGGTTTAGGCACAGTGGATGCTGGTCTTCATGACGGACGGTCAATATCAATGATGGAGTTGTCTACCACCGGCCGCTGACACTTGCTATGTCGGCGTGAAACTGACGGGAGAGACGTCCACTTGCTCCACCTTCAAGAAAAGATGACCTGATGGGCGGTTCAAAGAGCTTCCTCCGATTTTTGTTTAGTTCTGAAAAGGAAAAAGAGCCACAGTATTTACTTGTAGCAAAGTTATTTTCTGTGTGTATAAAAGCTGCAGGAGACCAAGCTTTTGTCCTGTTGCCTCCATTGATCAAAGTGAACAAGAAACTAGGACTCAAATCTAGACAAGTTTGTGTTCTTCACCAAAAGATCTTAAGTTGTGTGCTTTTAAACTCAGTAACTTTGTAAAAAAAATATCCTATTGATACATCCTGTAGACATGTTGGTGTGAGCAGCATGTCTTTTACTAACAGTTTAGCAGAAAGTCCAAGTGTAACTGTCTGTCTCTTTATAATGAAAGACAGAGAGAGAGTAAGCGAGATGTGCATTTCCTTTTCTATCAACAGTGTTACGGTTTGACCTGAAATCAGTGTCTGCCCAAAAAATACAATATTTCCTCTTTCCTCTTACTCTGGACAGAAGTTTCAACAATATAGCAAGATTAGGAGGCGCGCAATCCCAGCACAATTCACTTATAAGAGCTCAAGTATGATTTCAGTAATAAGGGGTGACACACACACATGTGAGTACAAGAGAAACTGGAGGAATCCCAAGACACCTATTTGTCTAAGTGTAACCAAATACTATTAATGAGATGGATTGGTTTATAAGACAAATTAAGTTCAGTGGCTCGGGTTCAGTAAGTAATAAGGATTTATCAGAAAACTACACAAGGCGTTCGGGTGGTGAATAGTATATGTGACTTTTTTGAGACAGTGCAGTATATTTCCTGTGACCTGAGATGGCGAGCAGCATTTTCCTCCGAGCTCCAAAAGTGGTGATGCCAAGTTCCTTCAGGTCCTGGTCTGTTAGTGTCAGAAATGTCTGGAGGTCAATCTGGGAAAAAAGATATCATAAAATATAAATTTACATAAATTAAATTTTTTCTTCAGGTTAAACAGACACAGAAAGAGATGTGGGATTAAACCCAAACTACCTCCTGTTGCTGGAAGACATCAGTGTATTTGCCCAAACCCAACTTGCTGAACAGTTCAGGCAGGTCTGAGCCTTTAGAAGAGCAGTTCAGGCTGCAGCCGTTGCTACCGGTTACAGAGGAGATGCAGTCCATGTAGTTGCTGCTGCTCGGGTAGTGTTCTGTACCTTGAAAATAATAACAGGTAGTTAGTAAACATTAACAATTGCACATATTATGTAGCTTGTAAAGTGATAATATATATGAACCAGATTTGTTCTGCTTCCTTTTGGGGCTGCTGACAGCACTGGGGAATTCATTGTGACCAATACCATTACCAGTGCCATTCCTTTCTCGCCAGTTGTCTGAGTCGCTGCCATTTCCAATGCCTTCTCGACTGTTGGACCGGGACAAGGAAAGTGCGGAACCCTGGAAGAAGAGATGCCCAGACATTAGAAACATGAAAGAAAGTATCATTACAAAGGTCAGGGTGAGTTGTATTGACCTCATAGGTAGTGCTCATGCTGGGTTTGTATGGCACATGATTGGCTCTTCGCAGTTCTTTGATGGTCTCCGCTGGCATGGATTTAGAGAAGCCCAGACCGCTCCAAGTGTTAGTGGGGGTGCGCACCTCTGTCACCACAGGCTTCTTTAACATCGCTGTACCAGCATCAGTTACAAAAATATAGTTTAGAAGTTTTAATTTCATTATAGCACAACAAAATATACATAAAACAAATCAGTCAATGCAGCTCAAGTTGAAAGTTTAATGTTGTGCTATAAAACATCTATTATGTTGAATTTATGTCATACTATTAACTTTCTCACACATTCTCTCACTGCCATAAAATGAAAAGCATTGTGTAACTCAAACAGCAACACATGTTAACTTACCTTTGGTTGCCAACAGCTTTTTCTGCTCATAGTCAAAAGCCTGAGAAGATGTCAGACAGATGTATCATTTTTATGAACAGCGATGCAGGGGTTTATTTTTGGCAGTGTGTGTATATTTGTGTCTTTGTACCTGCATGTTGGCAAAGGACGATTGCGGTGCCAGTCTAATTCGCTCCCGTTCATTTTGCTGCGCAGCCCTTTCGGCAGCACGCTCACTGCCTGGTGCCTTCTTATCTGCAACAGGACTGTCCGATGAACTGGACTCAGCATCTGACAGCAGACAGTCAGAACTGTTGGACAAAATAAAATACATACTTAAACAATGTTAAAATTACATACATTTAAAAAAAAAATAATACTTAGGGTTTTAATTGATTTCTCTGATTTTTAGATTGTTCTAAGCCAGGGGTTCCCAAACTTTTCAGACCGCGACCCCCAATATTAGACTGCTGATGATCCGCGACCTCCCCACCCCCCCGGGGTATGACTGACTTTTCATTTCTTTGTTCCTCTTTTCTTCTTCTAAATGCATGTAGCCCACGTGCAAATTATTATTATTTAGCCTATTGTATTTATTTTTGGAATGTATTTATTTATCTATTATTATTTAATTTATGGTTATAAATGGGGGCACTTAAGACAGTATGTTTATCATAAAATAATTAATGAATGTTTTATTTAAAAAAAAAAAAAGAAAGAAAGACAGTTTTTACAGTTTTAGAAATGTTTGTGTACTATTCATTCTTAACATGAAGACTTGTTTTGGTGATTTTATTATACTATGCTTTTTGCCCAAAATGGACTTTAAAAGATAAAAAATAATGACTAAATAACAAATCATTAGTAATCGGTCATAATTAATCAGAGTAAACAAAGTTTTACTAAGTTTTGCTTTCAGTTTATTTTATTTATCCTAAATTTATACTCGCATCATTACAACCTTTTTAAAAATATATAAAAATAATAATCATAAAAAAAAAAAAATTCATAAAAAAATAAAATAAATCATAAAATAAAAAAATATATAAATCTGGAAATCATCTCGCGACCCCCCGCCCACGACCCCCACTTTGGGAACCAGTGTTCTAAGCAATCTGGATAAGCTTTTATAACATATAGCATTCAATACCTACGCTCATAAATTACATTTTCATCTGTAGCTTTTTATCTGGTAGTCCTACTTCTAATCTGAGTGTTTGACTTGGCTGGATACAATTTAATCCTTGAATTTCTAAGACAGTGCTTACATTGTTTTATAATAAGAAGATTACAACTACACAGATAAATAGTTACAGTGCAAGAGGTATGTAGACAATCTTTTGATTTAAACATACTGTAAATGGGAGTTCTTTGTTCCCTGTAGTAGCTCCACTGCCTGCCGCTTCCCTGATGATGTTTTACATGAAGTCAGCATTTGCTTAAGCTCACTCCCATTGGCTGAGTGTGAAGGGCTTCTGGGCATGCCCACTTCCACAAATGTGTCAGAGCCTGTAGAAAATAAAAATAAAAATTACATTAAAAACTTATATTTTACCCATTATTTTCCTGATAAAAGAACAAAAAAAAACAACTACAATACTCCCATTGAAGACATCAATATAAAAGCGTAGTCTAATAAGGAAGTTTACAGTTTACTGTAACAGGTCTCAATTAATTAAACCCACAGCCTCAATAATTACAGTGTTTCCCCTCTGCTACTTTCAACCTGCCTTCATCCTGCTCAGAGTAAACTATGTATGTCTATAATCAGTATTTAAATGAAACCTACTATAGCATCAAATAATATGATGTCAGTCAGCTTAAAAACCCCTGGGGCTTAATGTCTGAACAGTACTTCACCGTTGCACGTGTGCTGTAGTGGAACTGGGAAAGCCAGTCCAAACCCATTCTGGGACACAGGAGGAGGTATAGGAGGGAGAGGAAACCCTCCCGGTGTGCACCACATTGGGGTATGGCGTGCTCAGAAAACAGTGTGGAAAAGAGAGACGCGTGAGAGAGAAGGTTTGAGCGGAAAACCACTAGTACAAGACGCAAAGGAAATGAAGGCCTTTCTGAACCACAGGCCGACCAGTAGTTAATCTGTCTCCCTTCCAGCACAATAAACGCACTCAGACTAAACGTAAGGTTAAGAGGGACATATAGACAGAAAAAAAGATTAATTCGGGGTATTTCCCTGTGGCTTCCAAGATTACATAAATCTTAAGCAGAAAAGCCGTTGACATTTTTGTTAAATGCTCAAGTCCAAGGTCCAGCAAACGTGTACAGTCAAAAAACGTTAACAGCGTCAAAATACTCCCAGGTTCCAATGACACATAAATCACAAGGTACTGAAATACTACATCTGGTAAAGTGTAGTAAAATATAGCACTCCTTAAAATACACATAAACATCCAACACATTGAGAATATTCCAAGTGGAAAAGTGATTTTAAGTACGGTCAATGTGACTTTCCCAAATCATACATTTATGAAATACACCTGTATTACTATTCAGGTTATTTGCAAATGGCAGTTAATATGCTTTGTTGTGTAGACTGTCATACCTTCATCTGGGTTGGACTTGCTGGATCGTGGTTCTGATGGGTTGTGTCCACTGGCCTCCTGCACTGGGTCACATGGAGCTGAACTCAAAACTGTTTCCGCAAGCGAGGCAGTTGTTATTCTTGTGTAGACTGAGCTAGGATGCTGAATAAAAGAAATTGCTTGTGAATATTGTAGGTCAAAGAAAAATGTATTGAATTAGTTCAGACATTTGATTTGGAGTACTTTGACGTGTCCATTAAGAGTGCATGGGCCCTTGGTGCAGTCTGGCACGCCGTTGGGCTGCTTGTCGATGGGAGTGAGGCCTGGAGGAGGTGACGGCGTGCTATGCGTGTAACCCTGGACGCCTGACAACAGGATGCTGCCGAGTGTCGCCTGTGTAGCTGGATGCAGCATGAGCTGAGACGTGAAGGCTAAAACACAAAAGGTTGAAAATATGTTTTACTAATTCATTGCAAGAAAATACATTGGTCATTGATGTATTTTTTTTGGTGGCTGACCTTGGGCGCTGGTTAGTGAACTGGGCCAGAGGGAAGGGGATGGCACGGGGGTGCTGGGACTTGGGGTCTGCAAAGGGCTCATGGAGTTGTTTAAACTGTTGAGCACAGCGTTTGGAGCCACAGAGTTGGTGAGAGAATGGGATGCCGTTGCACTCAGGAAACCTAAGTAGGAGAGAAAAGAATGGAGACATAAGAAGATGGATAAATCAGCGGTGGTCCTGTCAAAGCGCGGAGACATTTTTCAGGCTAATCACATGTCTCATCAAGGCTCTCAAAAATAATCTTGGTCTTCCAGCTATTTAACTGGAATTCCATCTAATTGCCTTTAACCAGGCAGCAAACGAAAGGAAGGATTTCTGAAAAGCTACAAGGTCACGGATGCAAAGTATATGTCTAGTGTGTCCTCATTCACAATAAAACCATGTTATTGAGTGGACCAACAATGTGGTGCTTGGTGGGTAAACCCAAACACAGTGTATGAAAACAGAAAGAAGCAGGTTTGTGGCTTTAACAAGGGTCTCGTTTGACTCCAGGAATAAGGCCAGGGATTCTTCTGGCAGACTGCTCTGTAATCCAAGGAAAAGAAGCATGTAGCAATTACTAAAGGCCAGGATGTGGCCATCCACAGCTTCATCGCTGGCCCCTGGTTTACACTAGACAGTGAGATCCCATTTCTACTGTACTTTGACAATAGGGCACTTTTTGGAACTATGCTGCAATTGTTAAATATTCACATGCAATAGTTCTTCTATCGAAATAATCCTCAGCTGTATGCGGTTATGTATCTACAAATAACCCATCAGGCCTTTAAACTTATAATACCAACATGTAACAAAGCAAAGCATTTCTAGCATAAATTAAATTAATTACATTTGTTGTATATGTGGTGTTAACCTGAGGTCTTTGTTTAGTGCTACTTTTCAGATATTATTTTTTAAAAGTGTATTGAAACATTTTTGAAACACTTCTCTGCATGTATACAGCATCTAACAGAAAAAAACATGTCAATAGTAAAACATAAAGATGTACACAGCACACAGTAGCAGTTAATGTCAGAGTGAGGTTAACTTGTTGAATTTAGCAAAGTCTGACTCTATTCTCCATTTCTACTGCTTTTAAAAAATAAGTTATGTCTTCACAACCATTACTGAACAATCTGATTCCCAGATCAGTTTACATAAAAACGGGTGTGTCTCAGAGTTATCATAATACTTCTCTTGCTAGAAAAAAATTAAAATACAAAATCACTGTTGAAGAAAAAAAAAAAAGAAATCACAACAGGATTGTTCCAGTATGAACTCTGTGTCTTCACATTGAGGTCAGCCAAACATAGTCCTGTGTAATCATAATTGTTTTATGATACTCATGATTTCCTGAAAGTATATCTACTGAACTGAGGTTTTCTGATGGTTGGCTGATCTCTGAATTTATATGTGGGATTTTCTTTTAGTTGGCCTGAAATTTACATATGTGTTCTGGTTGGAGACTACTGCGAAGAATACATTAAGATAATGGTGTCATTAGTCACAGGCTAGATATTAAAAGCCCTTAGACTCCATGAGTTAGCAGTTAAATATTTCACAGAATGCCTGGTGCTGTGATACTGTATCATGGGTGGATGTTTTGCTAAGAGGGAATACTCTCAGCATGCAACCAGCCCAGATGTGACTGACAATGATTTATGAGCACATTTGTTTCTCTGTGGAGACGCTGATGCATTTAATTTTTTTTTTTTAAACACAATCCTGTCTTGTTTTATCATATAAAATAAACCAGTGACATGTTTTCACAAGTTAAAATCAGGGTTATTACCCAGATTGCTGAGCCCCAGTCCAGCTGAGGCCAGGATATCCAGGCCAACAGGGCAGATGAGGGACGGGGAGGGGCCGTTGGGGGTGGGATTCACTGCTACAGGGATTGAGGAGGACGATACGCTGTTGCTCTCAAGACCAAGGATGAATTTCCGGGCTTCGTACATGTTTACAGCATTCCTCTCCACACTCTTCACTATCACAGACTGAGATAAAGAGGCAAATATTAATATCCAGCATATACTGAAGAAGGGGACAAGAGGCAGAAATGGGCAGAGATGGGAGAAGAAAGGGGCAGGGACAGATAGGAATGGGAATGTTGGCACCAGAGATAGGGAGTGAAAGAAAAGATGAGTGGAAGACAAACAGAGAAGGGAGGAAGGAAGAGGGAATTATGGGTAGATTAGACGGATAAACATTGCAGTGTGGGAGAAAGAGGGAGACATAGGAGCAAAGTTTCCTAGTCAATTGCAAAACAAACATCTGTTTGATTTGCTGATTGATGTGTAATGAATGGGGCTTTATAAGTCAACAAATAATTAATAAAAATAGTAAAACATTTAAATGCAGCAAAGTGAGGAATGATAATTAGCTGCCAGTCAGCAAATAAACATCCATGACTTAAGGTCATCTATAAACAAAAAGGCCAGCAGTATAAATTATTTTTTCATTTAAACCACCTTTCATAGTTAAAAGGAAGTGAACATTTTTCCACATCAGGATTTTTTTTTTTTTTTAAAGGGCACAAATCATACTCTTTCCAGGTTTACAGACCTTTTGAGAAATGTATTCCAACTGCCTTAGTTTCTGGGACATGCACACAGACCACACCTTTAAGAACAAAGAAGCAACTCTGTGCATTTGGATTACTGCTTTAACTTTGTTAAAATGTTTAAGTAAAGAATTTCTACAGAGAACCTAGGCTTGGTTGGCGTTTACTCTGGCACCTAGGCACTGGTTTGTCTAGTTTGGGCCTCGAGCCCTGGCTCAGAATGAGACATGGGTATCTCAAGCAGAAAGACAAGGTTTTGTAGGCCAAGTGGAATAGAATTGTGAATATAAAAGCAGTGCTCCAAGGGTAACATTAGTGCCTGGTCTAGAGGAAAACACGTGTTAAACAGGTGCTTTAAGATGCTTGTAAATCAAAACATTTGTTCAGCATGTTAAAAGAACACACTGTAGTAAATGAACACATGCAAACCAAGCTGTTTTCCAGTTAGAATAGTGATGCCTAAGGGTGTGCGTCGATCAGGTGAAGGATATCTGGCGAGCTGTGTGCAGGTTTATAGTTCCTCTCTGTAGCTGGCCAACAGGACATAAGCCAAGAGTTTGCTGAATGTGGGAATGGCAAATTTTCCTTTCGTCTCAAGCTTTAAGAAAAAATAGACGGTGATGAAATGTGACATGACAATCTATCATTTATTTCAATCTCGTGCTCTGTGCGCAGCTGGAACAGTGGCATATTTGTTTCTTCTTTTATTCGCCTGACATTGAATTGAAGAGTTAAGACAGCAGTTTTTGAAACAGAGGTGCGTCAACCTAACCTTAGGGTATGCTTTACTCATTTATTCATTTTTTTCATCCTAAGGAAGAGAAATAATGCCACAAAACATTGCCTTTTCTGAGTTTCAAATTAAGGTGACAAACCTTGCTGGGTTGTTTTGGCTTGGGTTTGATGCTAATGAAGACATCCAGCTGCTCCATCAGTGCTGTGATACACTGGGGCTCCACCTCAATATCTTCTTTAATGTCAAACATTAGCACCAAAGGCAAGCAGCCCTGTAGAGTAAAAATAGAAATTAGAAAATACATTAATTATTTGTTATTACAAAAGTGGGAATGAAATGTGGTGTGTTATCTTTACATCACTGACAATTCGATAATATTTTATATAACAATGACCTACATATTAACTATATCAAATACTAGAATCATAGCTGGACTGAGTCCCACACAGAGCTGTGGGAATGCCGCCAAAATGATCACCACCACAAGCACCACAGACGTCTATACTGTATTTTGGGTGCATTGCTATTGTGAGTGGGTGTAATTAGTGACAGAGAAAAGGGCCAGACGGGTCTGAGATCGGAGCTGTAATCTACAGGCTGGTGGAGAGAGGCCAAATCACACAGTGCACTGGTATGGACAGGACTATGCTACTATGTTTACTTAGCACTGCTAAATCCATTACAGTGCTCTTTCTTGTCCACCTTCCCATAGTCTTTGTATGCTTACCTCTGCCCTCCAAATCACTTCACATAAATGATCTGTTTGTTATTCTCCAACTGAGACAGAGGCTCCTTCTGTGCCCTGTTTTCAGACCAAGTGAAAGTCATGTTTAGTCACTGCAACAACTCTGGCATTTGCTAAATGTCTTTGGGGCCAAACGGGAGACCGCAGACAAAGAGAAGGAACCTCTGGCAGAATTACTGCCTGACATTATGGATGTCCAAACACACAGCCAAAGATGTTTACGGGTGAGATGTCTTATATCCACCAGCTCAGCAGCAGCTTCAACCAAATGTAATTAAAGAACCATCCCTTTATGCATTTTTGATTGTATTTCAGAGTTATTCCAATAAGGGTAGCTCAGTGGTCATGGGCAATAAGACAAGAATGACCACAAAACATTATGAACCAACATTTAAATCCAAAGCTCTGGCCTTAAAATGCAAATGTACTGACATCTGAATTATGGGCTGAAATATAGCCACATCCCGTCTCTTTACACGGACGAGTGTACGTGGACACCAGCCAAGCACATTTAAATGCATATTCTACTAGTAACTACAGGTATGTGGCTGCTATAATTTATACAAGCTAACCTTGGCAAGATGTTGTCTGACGCACATATTTTATTCAACCACATATCTCAAGGCCACCCAAAGTCCAGAATGACAACCACAGTTTATTTATTGAAACCCATTCACATATAACATAATGATGTTAGTAAAGTGGTGACATCTATTAGGAGTACCACAGGCCATGAGGAATCTCTACGTAGCACTTAACCACAAACTTAAAAATAAGCTGTTAAAACCATTTAGAACCAAGTTTAAACCATTCAAGACAATATACACACCATGAGGTACTGCCGAGCCAGACACACAGATTCAATGGTGCCTGGATGTAAACTGTGGATTTCTTTTGGGGGCTGTTGGGGTCGGGAAGTGGATCTGGGACCCGGTCCTCTGCGTGATGTGCTTGATGTTGCTGCCATTGCGACCCTTCATAAAGAGGTGATGTTGTGGTGCGATGTCCAGGTGGGTAGTGACTGAAATGGTGCTGGCCAGGCTGCCAGCCAGATGCTCCAACAGCATGGCCGTGCCCCTCTGGAAATATAAGAACGACAGGGTAAATTGGTATAAAAAAATGGCTCAATCATTTGATTACAATTACCCAATCTCAATATCTGTCAACATAATGCTTTTCTTTTATACTACCACATTGTTTATTTATCACAAGTGAATGCTGCTTTTATCAAACACTGATTTCAGGAGCTTTCAGTACAAACATTTTGCCACATTTTCTAAAAATTTAAATAAAATTTAATTAGGTTTAAGTGCAAAAAAGAAAATGTGGAACAATGAGAATGTAAAATGGCTCCCATTGTTTTAGTTTTGTAACAAAATGAACATGTGTTTAAAAATGCCAGGCTAATTTTCTGTTTTGGTTCAAACAAGAAGTGTAAATGCATACAGCAATAAATATAAGATTTTTCGGAAGTTGAAATTGGGAGTAAACAAAGTTGTACTTATATAATAAATATAATAAAAAAAAGAAAATGTGCTTAACTTAAAACAATACCTACTTTACATAACCCTAAACATCTGTTGAAAAAGAAGTAAGAGAATTGAAAAGTTTATTTCCCAAAGAAAACTAAGATGGAAATGTATTTTCCACAGCCTTCTGCTCTCTCTACAGTGCTTTTGCAAGCCATCACTTGGCCTGGTTTAAAAAGCCATTTCCATCATGGAACAGAGGTTTATGCATTGTGGCCAGCATAACACAGCCATCCATGATGGTTTTGGCAATCCTCAAAGGTGTTTGAAGGGTCTCATACCACCACATAACATTGCACACACATTCTTCTAATCCTCTGGCCTCCTGCTGGCACAACGCCCAATCATGACTGACCTCTCAGACCTACCACAAATATAGGAAAGGGTCCTGCCTCGACATACAAACTGTCATTTACAGTACACGCACATGACAAGAATGCATAAATGTAGCCCACAGTGTAAAGCAGACACATAGATAAATGCATACATATACATACACATACATACATATATGTAAAGTACACAGACGCACTTTCTGGCAAACTGAACAAAGACTGGCAGAGACAATAGGAAGATTCTTGGGCAGCCTTTCCCAAACCAAAACCCGAGCAAATTCCAGTTAAGACGTTTGTATATGCAGTTTGTTGATTACCATACCCAAAGAACAAACCAATTTAAAGTCAACATATAACTGAGGAGACAATTTTGGGGAAAGATTTACAAAAAGGAGTGTCACAAGTTAAGTAACAGCCATCCAGCTCAAGCAGACATTATTTGTAGCTTACGAAGAGTGTCATGCTGATAGAGGCTTGCAAACAGGAACAGGAAACACGCTCTGGCAGGTGGTCAGTGTGTAGCGGGCGGAAGAAACAGAGATAGGTGTACCTTAAAATGGAACTGGACACTCACAAGCTGCCTAGAGACTTGTAGAGAGTATCACATTGATTCATATTTAAATGACAGTATATTTAATTGATAATGACACAGCCAGTCATGCTATATGGTTGAGTATTCCCTTTTCCCACCTTTACTGCATTTGCATTATTTTGTGAGCCGCGGACCACTCCTGTGGCTCTGTAGAGGCGTGTCGGGGGCTTGAAGGAGACCGTGAGGTTGTAGGTTTGTGAGATGTGCTGCACAGTGGGAGAGCTGGGGTCAGTCTGCATGATGGCTGGAAGCTCAAAGGACAGGACTAACGGAAGGAGCTCCTGTAATATAAAACACAATGAGTGGGTGTGCAGTCAGAGAAAAACAACAGAACAAGCACTGAATGCAAATAGTTTTTGATTTCGGTCACAAAAACTCCACACTACAACGTAGCAGTTGCATGAAGTTGGAAAGCTTATCATTAGGCTGTCACTGCTGTCGTAAAGAAACTGAAGTGCACCAATTACTGTCTTAAATAAAAATGTCTTGCACGCAGAGCACAGAAGCCTTTATCACCTTTCTGTTGTGCGTGTGATTGGGTCCATCTGGACAGAAAAAGCACTAAGGTGAGCAGGGGCTGAGCGGTTACATAGGGTAGACTTATATTGACATTCAGACATAATACGGCTTTATTTAGGAGAAGGTGGCAAAAGTTGGCATGCGATCTGTCAGCTCAAATAAATTAGTAAAGGATAATCAATACAAGGCCAGAAATGCAGTCATACACATAATCTCTTGCATTAAATATACTGTGGTAGATTTCCTAAAGTCTTAAACATTGCTTGGCTGTCAACTTGTGTTTGAAAGTGTTTTGGACTTCAGTGTCCTTCTGGGCTTTAGGTCAAGAAAAACGCACCCTTTTGAAAACAGTGTTTACTGTAGTTATGTGTTGACAGGTCAATTTGTGCATGCTGTTTTGTGTCATCAGCATGCACATTTACAGTACATTGTAATGATCGAAAAATAATGCCAGTTTGGTATCAGGGTTTAGAACAAATTGTGAGTTTATAACCTAAAGCCTAACATTTTCTTTAATTTTTGTTGTAAGGACATATGTCATGTCACATTTGACAAATAACATAGCCTAGCCTCATATTTATTACACAAATAGTAAGTTAAGTTGTTAAATAAAGCCACAAGGTGAATGGACTGAAGTCACACTGAGTCACATAGACTTATTCTTGTTGTTAGCAGAACTTGGGTTTCTTATATAAAAATCCTTTCAGACAAGATGGCCTTGGAATAAATGTACACAGTTACATATGCACACAAGAGAAATCACGCATGACACACACCCATTCACAGTTTAACTGGAAGAAAAATCAACATGGACGCACAATGAAGTATGAACACACACACACACACACGCAGAGTGTGTTCTCCAAACACTGAATCTTGGGCAGAGTGCCACTACGGTTTTGGCTGCCAGCGAAGGGCAAGCAGCATGAATTGCTCCAACCAAAAAAATGCACACTTGATCAGTCCCATATGTGCTTGGCCTTACAATTATATCACGTTTCAGCACTGGCTCTCCAAGGGCTTGAAGAAATTTAGGTCAGCATTGAGGGAAACACGGCAAAGGACAAGCAGAATAGCAGGAGTCAGGCGATGAATGAAGAATAGACTGATTTTAAGGCACCGCTGACCTCAGCTCTTTTCTTTTTTTTTTTTTAAAGTCTACCAGCAGATATGAGTTTCATGTGTATTCAGTCTGTGAGGAGTGTAAATGCATCTGTTATCCCAACATGAGAGTGAGAAATGGAAAAAAAGTTAAATCAACTGGTAAGAGCTTTCATCACCTGTCCTTCAGCTCCCCTCCTCCAACTCCTGAATTTCCTCAAGATTTAATCACCTTAACAACCAACTCAAATGAGCCTCCAACCATAAATAATGTAAATATTAATCCTCAAATGTAGGATCAAGAAGGTTTAGTTGACCAGTTCAGAAGGTGCATAGGTTAAGTGGGATGTGATAAGTATCAATGTCTGGCTCTATTCAAATAGGCCGAGCTAAAAGCAAAGGAAATGTGTCTTTGATCCACCCTACTTATCCCCTGACTGTGTTCTTTGGAAGTAATAACACTTTCTGCGTCTCTATGGCTTAGATTATAAAATTCTTTGTACAACACCAGTAAGGTTAGGTCCGATACATTTTTTTCCAGACGTACAAAATAGGGGATGACCTGACCAAGGATTGTGAAAACAGTCTTAAGCCCAAGAGCACACATGCCAGTAGACTCAAATGCACACCTCACTAATATCCAGAACAGGATCTCTCCTCATCACACTGCCCGCTCACTCACTCAGTCATTCTCTTATGGCCTTGTTAGTTTTGGTCAGTTCACGGTGTAGGAACGTGTTCGCTCTAGACGGCTGCTGCGGTGTTGAAAATACAACCAGTTCACATGAGCATTAAGGTCCACTGCCCGCAGAACTCAGGCGAGAGGTCAGCCTTTCAGTCAGACTGCAACCTGAGAGATCGGAAAGGCTACAAAACAGGCTTAACATGGGGCTGCCAAGGAGACTGGGGCTTGTGCTTGAATTTTACAATTGTTCAAGGGAAGTGGTTGGGGAATAAGTTAGGAATGGTGCCTGTGGCTGAGAGGAAGTGCGGAACTTTGCCTGAATGCAAAATAACCGGCCCCTGATGCTGCCCTCAGTGAGTTAAGAGTTAGGTAAGGAACTTGGCTGTCTGGCCGTCAGATGTTTTGTTTTTCTACCAGCGCACGACCGACATAGTACTGTATTAAATGGATTTAGATTAGGACACAGGTCATTTCTTTAAACTTCTACCTTAGCTGCCATGTTGACGCGTTTGATGTCAATTTCAAATCCAACTTTTCAAGTTCTTGAGCACATTTTTAAGCAAATGATTATGTGCCATTTTTAAATAATTTAAATACAATATAAATGCATCAGTGATACAACGATGGCCTTAAATGTGCAGAAATAATGTCAAAATTTACAATTGATTAAACGTGTTAGACATCTGTCATTTGACAAACTGGGCCCAGATATTGAGAATTTGCAGAGAATTCAGATCCAGATTTGTGACAAAATGAGACACTGAAACAATCTTGAGTGGTTTGACAAAGGCCTCTCTGTGGATCATTTAAAATTTTGGCCAAAACAACTGAAGCTGCTTTGCTCACAAAAAAAGGAGAAAAACAAGTCTAATTTTGCCAGACTGAATGGAGTAAGCGTTTGAAACACTAAGGATGTATTTTGGGTGGAGTAGATCTTACATACCCTTATTTTTACTCTGGCGGCTTCCACTCCTGCTGGCTGACCTGCAATGGACACCTGGACAGAAAGCGCAGAAGAATATGAGAGTTATTTTATGATATCAAGATGATATCAAGAGCCATAATAATGTAATAATCACAGTTATAGTCAAGAGAAATCACAAGAGTGCAAAATAAAATGAAATTTAAAACTGAATTAAAAAATATATATGTTTATACATTTACTGAATAATAGGCCACATTGTCTTGATTAAAGAATATAAAGAAAAAAGTATTTTGTTGTACGTATACATTTTATTTCCGGAATCAATAAAAATGTATCACCAGTGACATTTTTGTCGCTAAACGTACCATTTAAACATATTAAATAAATGACCCATCTTTCAAACATTCAGCAGTTGTCAGTACATTTTGTCCACAGGTGCACAGTCGAGCACCTGGCAAAGGCAATGACTGATGATGTGCCATGCAGCGTGCTCCCTGAACTCCTCATGCAACACCTTAACGGTAATTACACCACAATCCTACTGCACGTCCAGTCCAGCTAAAACACAGAGATTTCCTGAGGCTTGGCCAATGAAAACAGCCAACAGCTTTCTGAATCCTGTCTGGTTCAAAACCCTGTGACAGGTAGTCAATGGAGTACAAAAACAGATCAGACCAAAGCAACGCAGATAGGCAAATGAAAGGGGGCTTAAATTGTGAATAAAGAGAGCAATATTACCCATAAACAAAGACTTTATTTATGCAGTAAAGAGCCGCTACATTGATATTGCGGTTCAACATACCTGGTTGCTTTTCTCTGCCTGGTTGTTCCTGTTGGAGTCTGGAAAATGGATGTGGCAGCCGGTCTCTTCCATCACTCTCTTGATATTGTTGCCACCTTTACCAATAACGTGGGAGTGTTCTGTGTGAGAGACGTCCATCTTCAAAGTGACCCTGTTACTCTAATGAGCAGAGAAGGAAGTGAGGCAGGGATTGATAACTCAAGCAACAGATCAATAAATGACGCATGAGCATATTTATTAATGACAGTGCATCACTAACACTTACTAACACTTAATCCCACCTGGTTTTGTTGTTACACTTTTTGTAACAGTACCAATTCTCACAATAACCTAATGACCTTCTAAAAGTATTATCTCATTTCAGTCTAGACACATGCAAACAGACTCAACACTAAAACCACACTTCATGAACAAAGTTAGTTCAGGAAATAAAATGCACTGCAATAATGTGGACCAAATGTGTTCTGATTTAAGTGCACAAATGATTGTCTGCCCCAAGGGGGTGCTACAGCGCCCTCAACAAAGTGTGTGATTTCTGTGTTGCCATGGCAACGGAGCCCATATGCACACTTCGTGACAAACCCTTGATGTGAATACCTCACAGGATTACTGCCAATCCATAGGGCTCTGCAGTGTGCAATCTATGACTACATTTTAGTCCTCTCCTGCTGATCTTTTTTCTATGCAAAATACAAGCTGAACACCTGGGAGGGAGACAATAGACATCATAGCAGACTGGAAACTACTGTACCTTTGTGTCAAGGACAGACATGATTCTGTCTTTGGCCTCCCTCACGTTGTCCCTTTTTCCGCACACCTTTATGTGTGGATCTGCAGGGAATAGTCAAAAGAGACAGGGAGACATTAGCAGTGACAGCGATAGGTGTGGGTTAGGGGGTAAGTGTGTGTCTGAGTGAGTCAGTGATGATGAAGGGCAGCACTAAAACATTCAAGTAGGACACAAGTTAAACGTCATTAACCAAACGCAACACAGCAGTCGTCATTTGTCAACAAATTATAGTGCATCACAGAAGATTCGGGGACAGTAATTGCTGCTTTGATATCTGCCGACTCTCATATAAGTCTGCAAGTAACAACACAGGAGGGAGGGAGGGGACGCTCGATGAAAGTACATCAGCAGCACACACCATAACAGTAACTGTTCTGGTAAGATTTAGCATCAAGACAGGACTCATAAGACTTGATGATTAGTCAAACTGCAGTATCAGAACTTTCTGTGAAAATACTCTGGGCTGGCACCTACCCGAGTATTGTGCAAGTTACAAGTCGTCAGTCTGAGTAAACTGTGCTTCCAGATACACCCTTGGCGTTCAAATACTTTAGTTGAAATAACTAAACATTGCACACCTTAACCATTTAATGCAAAAGTGTGTTTCTGTTAAACATTGTTTAAGCCTACAGCTGGCTCCATGATTGCTGGAGCCCTTAAGAACACAAATATAAAACACACACACACTCCATCTATGACCCGTCAGCCCAGTGTTAGCTGTACTGAGCTGCAGGAAGTAGACCAAGTCCCCTTCCAGGAATACCCCTCCTAATACACACGCAGACTTTGAGCATCTCAGATTTACAGGGTAGCCTTCAGACAGGACCGACTGAAACAGATTTATTATTACAGCGTCGCAAGGACCTCCGAGAAGCCTGCCACTGCAGTTTTGGACATGGAATTCAGAGCAACGCAGGACACAGAGCAGCTTGCAAAAGTATTTGAAATATATTCGATTTTGTGGAGACAGGAGTCCAACTTTAACTCACAAAAGGAAGCCATCACAAAAACGGTGAGTTGATAGTATAGGGTAGACATTATAGGAATTATAGATGTTGTAGGGCAGGCAGAAAAATACTCTACTCTACTGTGAAAGCTGCTGGCAAAACGTTCTGATGTCGACATGGCAGAGAAATAAAGTAAGAGATGAAAGTCTCTCCCTGAGCCAGTACTCTGAAAAATATGAGGAAAGTAAAAGAGCAGCCGGGGACCTATCACACTCTCTGCATTGGTTCCAGGAAACGTTGTCATTACCCCAGCTGTTGATATGAACAATAGAAATCCCACCACTTCCTTCTCTGGCACCCACTGTGGCCATTAGAGGGAGCACTACTCTGTTAGTGTCCCTGCTCTAACCTGCACAGCACATCTGGCAAACATTAGCCAACTCTAACGAGTGTTGCAGTCATGAAGCAGAACACCCCCACATTTTTGAAGCAGACTGTGCTCCGCGCTCCTTTTTTGATGATTGATTGCGGAATAGAAACACCTTTAGTCTTAATTTGGTGCAGGAAACACCTATAAAAGCAGACACAAATAAGCAAAGATTCACAGCTCTAAAAAGTGTTTTCAGTCGCACGGACTCCACAGATTGACTTGACATATTAAAAAAGAAATAAATAAAAAATTTTGACCCTGCTTTGTACTGCCAAACCTGAAGCATATTTCCAGTTACATTTGAGGAAAATGTCTTAGAAATGAAAGAAGTATGCTTTTGATTTTTCTTGTAAAAAAACATCTGTACAAATCAAGGTAATTTACTTATTTATAAAACATGTACCAAATTAACATGTTACGGAGAGGAGCCATGCTGTTAAATCTAATTAAAAAGGCAAAACACTAAAACATTCATGAAGTAAAGAAGAATGGAATAGAATAAAAACTTTATTATAGTTATTCAGTCACACACAAAGTACATCCACATCGGAACATTTAAAAGCACATAATAAAACCAGATATAATTAGTTAAACATTTTTGAAGAGTGTTACAGTCTTGCCTTGTTATAAATGATATAGCTTTCCTCTGCATTAAATCACTGTCAGTGCAGGGATGAGGATTTGTCCGAGAGGCTAACAACTGGCCTTATCGAACTGGTGCAGGTGGCAGGGACCACATGCTGTAAGTGATAAATGGAATCGAGGGACTGGCATTTTGATAGAGTGTGGCCCTGTATGGGAAGAGGTTACAAACATACAAATCCCCTCACATCTGCTGCTATCCTGCCGAGTGTAACCGATTCCAGACAGTACATGAAAGTTGATACTAATTAACAATTCCAGGAAAGCAAAAGAGACTAACTAACATTCTCAAAGGCTATTATTACAGATTGAATTTAACTTAAAAAGTCACTTGTTACACTTCAACAAGACAACAATGTCATATAATCATGCTATGTAGTCTGCAAGTGTGCGAAGACGCTTTCTGATGACTTCCACGTCTGTTTTTGGAAGTCCATAGTGAAATATTATCACGGAATAGAATATTTCTGTCCTGACATCTTTCTCTAATTCACTGTGATGAGCCCAGGTTGTAAAAACACAACACAGCTCACATTCACATCTGTCTTCTTCCACAAATGCATGCGCTCACAAGATAACTGCAAATGATTATCCTACATTCTTGCCCAATTTTTTTTATTTTTAGGTTTACACAATACCAAGGAATTAAGAAAGACCACAAATCACGGGTCAATTTTGTAGATATTGGTAATTTCTACTCAGAACTCGATCCCAGGTGGTTCCTTTTAAAATGGACTAATATTTGAACTTCGTGAATGCTTATGTGAATGTTTTATATTTGATTAAGTATCCAAAGCAAAAAGATTCTGTCACTATTTTCTGCACAGACAGGAAGTTGCGTAACGTGATTGGATTCCACATCTGGCTGGAAGACACATGCTGACAAGTCTCTGGAGAACAACAAAATGGGCATAGTTGCACCTAGTCCTTACTCCCCAAACTGGCCTCTCCCCCATCCGGGAAGAGCTTTAAATAACCGTGATCTTGTATTATTGGCAACAAGAATAATGCATTTGTGGACACTCATAAAAGAATTTCACACTTCCCCGCCTCTACAAAAATCACAAATTCCTCTAAGCATAGATGAAGTTATTGCTCGTAAGGAACTGTTGGAATGCACGCTTTCATCTTTCTTAACAGTCTCTGTCAGGTTTAATTAATGAATGCTTGTTCAACACTGAAAACTTTCCTCCTCGTGCAACTTGAATGAACTTTGACGAGGACATTTCTTTCTGGTGAAAACAACGTTAAGTCAAATGATTAACTTATGTTGTTTGCTAGCACAATTATGTTGAAACTAAAAAGGTGAAGTTTATTGAAAATCTGCTTTAATGCTCTGTGTTTAAGCTATTTAACGCAAAAGCAGTGAAGAAAAGGAAAGGCATTTTATCTAAAATGACACGTGGCTTTTCTTATTTTTTAGTTATGGAAGCAAAGACAAATGACCACAGGAGCAGGGTACAAGCCTGGCCAGCCACCCTAATTCTCTCCTATACAAAAATCATTAGAGTTTGATTACCAGGGGGCAGAAAAAACTACCTCTGAATACAACTGGATGGACATACAACCAATCAGAATGCAGGGAGCAGTACCACCGAACTGCCTCTGGACACAAAACTTACATCCAATCAGAAAAAACAGAGCATCACATAAAGGCTGCGCTATTTTAGAGAAACTGTTAAGTCACGTGGTCACGTGGCACTGAGCTCAGTCATAATATAAGGTCTGGCTTTCTAGGCTGGCAAAAATAGAAATCATCTGAATAGATCCTATAAACACAATAGTCACCTTTTTTGGACTTGGCTCCAATTTTCAGTTTGGAAGGCCACGCTATCTGTGTCTGGGTTTCATCCATGATCTGGAAAAGAGACATGTTAAATGTTAATGACAATTTTTTAGAGGATTGCCTCGTGTAAAATATACAAGACAAAATAGAACATATTAGTTGAACTGTCTTTTTAGTATAATCACATGGATATAATACATTTTGCATTTGTCTATCATGTGAAAACAGACATTAAGAGCTTTGAACATAATGAAAGTCCCATTCATTCTTGCAATAACATATTTTTTTTAAATTTTCTAATGAAATCTGACATAATTCCACTGGGTTTGTTTAGAGACAACACCATATCCCGAAGGGTGCCATAGCTGTTCACATGCTCCAAAAATAGTGTGATGTGTAAAATTGCTCACTGCAATGTAGTGACCAGGTGCTGCTAAAAAGGACAGAAAAACTACACACACCAACTTTAAATAAGTTAAGGTGCAAAACCCTGTAATATTAAGAGTTTAGCAGCAGTGCATTGTGGGACTGTACAGTATAGTAGCGTCAATAGTACATTTTAACCCAGTCACATGACATACAAAGAGAGCATGCCTCATAGAACATTATGAATTGCTTATATCTATGTATGGCTCCTTAGCTTTATAGAGTGTGGTGCTATGTGAGAGAAGTGAAGAAGAAAAATGTGTTTCCAATTTTAGCTGATATACTGCAGTAACTAAGGAATAAGTCTAATGTAAAATAGTGATGATTACAGAACTTTGAAAACTTGTTCAGTGTTGAAAGCAATGCATTTAACCAACTTCTTGTATTAACTTTAAGCAAATAAACTCAAGTCATGATTTTTAAATGACTGGGTGTTATCCTATCAAAAAGATGTATTAACAGCCACTAGCAATTATGAATACAATAATACACGTTGGAAATGAAAAAGTAGTAGCAAGTCTTCAAAGGAAGCCAAAGGGTCCTAGTCCAGTTTCAATATTTTCCAGACACCATATCAATGGTTCTCAACACTCCCACCAGAAACGCTAGGCTGATTACACTTGGCTTTTCAATGCATTCAAATTGCCAACAACAATCTACGTGAGAGCTTTTTGACAAGTCCAGTCATCATAACCAAGAGCATATGAAATCACCATGCTGCAGGCGGTGCATGAGGGGCTGTCAGCAGACCCAACAGTTGAGACCAATTTCCATAAAATGTAGCCTTCTACTCTTATTTTCCTGCAACAGGAATTTATAGTGATTTTGGCATGGGATTGGCAGAAAAATGTTTTAGGCACAAAGGAATGGATAAATGGAAAATTAAATTAACATGGAAAAATGTGTAATAAAGTCAATCTGGATACCCTCATTTAAATGATGTGTCCTCACTGCACACTATCCTTGTTTTTACTGATGTCCTGTGGACATGAGTTTGTTTTAACACTGTCCAGGGGTTTGTGTTTGAACAAGAAGAAATGAATTTTTCATAGTTTCTCAGATTGTCAGCAACGTGATCAAACAGTCAAAGGGCAGCCTTGAATCATTACGTGCACCTCAGTGGCCACAGCACTAAGGGGAAAACAAAACACTGCTATTGTTCTTTGTGACAATGTAGCATTATTAAAACTGCAGGAGTAATTAACAGCCTTCAATATATTTAACAAATCAGACATTTGCCAAATATTTTTGCATTTTTCCATTGCCAATAATAATAATAATAATAGAAATAACAAAGACCTTGTATTCCAAATGTAAATCATGTTCAAAACAAAAAAAGGAGGTGCTTAAATCTCTCCATATGCTGTTCTGGAAGCAACCAATGTGTTTGGCATCTTTCACAACAGACTTTGACAGTCTGTCTACTGCCAGCCCCACAACTGTGCATAAAGTACAGTGGGATTTGGAAGACTTGAAATGGGTCTTACTTACACTTCATGCATTCCCATGACGCTTTTGAGTGAAAGCCCTCACAAGCCTCACTTATTTTCTCACCTATATACAGAGGCAAGAAAAAGTATGTAAACTAGGGCTGAACGATATATCGTTATCGTATCTATATCTAGATATGAACTTTCAAGATATTACTATCGAAAAAAGCAACGATATAGACGATATAGATTTCCCCTCTCCGCGCTCGCCCTGCATACAACTCTGGCAGTCACAACAAACATCAGTTTTTGAGTGCACCGCTAAAGCCAGCGCGCACACACTACCAGGGACGTGGGAACTCTATTGTGAGAGGGGGCGTTTCCATGGTGACGCGTCATTGCTTGTCACGTGACACACCGCAGCAGCAACAGCTGAATGAATGATGATCTGCTTTTATGTAATTTTTCCTTTTTTATTCAGAATATTCACAAATGTGTTAGCTATGGCATGAAATATCTGATATTCCGATTGTCAAATACATGCAAGTGGAAGTATATTGTTGTTTAAACACCTTTATAACAATCGCGTTAGTTGAGCTATATGCGCGATGGGCGCCGCCGTGTTAGTTTGTGCCGCAGACGAAGTTCAGAGAATTGGATCTGTTGGATTTACAACCTCTATGTTTACAACATGTCAATTCATCCACTTCTCCCGAAATACTTAAAAGTAAGTGGCAGGTGAACTGGGAATAGAATAGAGTAAAAATTGAAGTTACTTACACAATGTGTATCTGATATGAATAAAACATGTCGAATTATAATGGAAAGGATCAGTGTCTATTTTACAAACTAATGTTAATGACTTGTTCTTAAAAATAAAACTATACTTTCCACATTTTTTTGTATTATGATCTTTTTATTTTTCTGAGAAATGCTTGGTTTTCACCAAACACGTAGTCATATCGTATTGTATCGATATCGAGATATCTGGCATGAAAATTGAGATATAAAACTTTGTCCATATTGTTCAGCCT
This sequence comes from Perccottus glenii, assembly GCA_024416835.2. NCBI lineage: Eukaryota > Metazoa > Chordata > Actinopteri > Gobiiformes > Odontobutidae > Perccottus > Perccottus glenii. The sequence continues at coordinate 16,954,591 of CM044552.2, read as the reverse complement.
TAATGTTAACCAGTTTTCTGAATAAATTTGTCTTAAAATGTGATCTGATCTTTATCTAAGTCAAGGGTATTGACAAACACAATGTGTCTAAAAATAATTACACAAAAGAAATCTGATCTTTTATGTCTATATTGAAGACATTCATTCAACATTCCAAATGGCAGTGGAAAAAGTAAGTGAACCCTTAGAATTAATAACTGGTTGACCCCCCCTTGGCAACAATAACCTCAACCAGACACTTCCTGTGGTTGTGGATCAGACCTACACATCGTTGAGGAGAAATTTTAGCCCATTCTTCCTGGCAGAACTGCTTTAGCTCTGTCATATTCTTTGGGCGTCTCATGTGAATGACCCTCTTCAAGTCCATCCATAGAATCTCTATTGGGTTGAGGTCTGGGCTCTGACTTGGCCACTCCAAAAGGTGGATTTTGTTTTTCTAGAGCCATTCTGTTGTAGACTTGCTCCAGTGTTTTGGTTTGTTGTCCTGTTGCATCACCCACTTTCTACACAGTTTCAGCTGATGTACAGACATCCTCACATTATCCTGAAGAATTGTCTGATATACTTGAAAATTCATCTTTCCCTCAATATAAAATGGCCAGGCCCTGATGCAGCAAAGCAGGCCCAAATCATGATGTTTCCTCCAACATACTTCACAGTTGGGATAATGTTTTCATGATGATATGCCGTGCCTTTTAACCCTAGAATCTTGGTTTAAACTATTACATCTAGGGCCTAGATGTAGTGTTTTTTTCAAATAGTTTATCAGTCCACAAAACATTTTGCTAATACCGCTGTGGAGTGTCAATGTGCTCTTTTACAAACTTCAGACATGCACCAATGTTCTTTTAGTAAGCAGTGGCTTCCTTCGTGGTGTCCTGCTTGTTCAGTGTTTGACGTTTCGTAGACTCATGAACAGAGATGTTAGCAAGTTCCAATGATGCCTTCAAATCTTTGGCTGTCATTTGGGGTTGTTTCTTTACCTCATTGATGAGTCTTTGTTGTGCTCTTGGTGTCATTCTGATTGGGCGCCCACTTCTTGGTAGAGTAGCAACAGTCACAAACCGTCTCCGTTTGTAGACTGTTTGCCTAACTGTCGAATGGTACATTTCTAAAGTCTAAAAAAAACTTTGTAACCCTTTCCAGCTTTATGTAAATCAACAACTGTTGATTGTAGCGCCTCTGAAAGCTCTTTTTGGCGAGGCCTGGATCCTCTTGTGCGAAGCAAACTCCAAAGGTTTGAGGGTTTTTTATCAGTCAAAGTAGCTGTAGTCCACACCTCCAAACGACACTCCAGGTGTGCTAAAACCTGACTCCAGGTGTGCTAAAACCTGACTCCAGGTGTGCTAAAACCTGACTCCAATTAGCTTTTTCAAGCTCATTAACTCAAGGGTTCATTTTTTTTCCACTTGAATGTTGAATGAGTGTGTTCAATAAAGACATGAAAGATCAGAATTTTTTTGTGTAATTATTTTTAGACATTATGTTTGTCAATACCCTTGACTTAGATGAAGATCAGATCACATTTTAAAACAAATTTATTTAGAAAAACACAAAATTCCAACAGATTCACATACTTTTTCTTGCCACTGTATGAACTGAACAGAGGTGTAACAGTAAAATGTGTCAAAGCCACACATGCTAATGGTGAACAGAACCTAACTTCACTTTTGTTTAAGCCATAAATTGACCAAATGGTACAATACAGTTCAATTCTGTGGGCTGTGGTTTCGGACAGCAAACACTAATCTGACTTGCCTTTTCAAGTGTGTGGGTCGGGTTAAAAAGTGAAATCATATGAGCTTGACATAGGTTAGAACAAAAAAGGATAATATGTGAATAAATAAAAGTGATTAAACTCCTCTGTGTAGAGGGCCCCAATAAACAGCTGAGACTAAACTCTAAACAGCACATTCAATACATTAAAATACATAATATTACAAGTTTACAGCAGAAAACAAAAAGCTATACAGGATGTTTTTAACTTTAGAGCACAGCATTGGTTTTTTTTCTTGCCCATGCCCCGCACTGCTGCTATTGCCATTGGATTTGGTCTGAATGTTTGTACATGAAGTGAATCTTTGGCCTGAAACCAAAGCTGATAAGTTCTGTCTTGGTGGGTTTCATATTAACTCAAGGCATGAGCGACTCACCTTTAACACTCCTCACACTAATCACACTACCCACAGTCATGCATGCATTTTTCCTTTTGTTTTAAATGCACTGCTTCATATTGTGTTTCTGCATGAGGTTTACTACAGTATATTATCTTCAGTAGAGGCTGACATCATGATCAATCATTAGTGCTACTTTTTAATTGGGACAAACTCAAGTTTCTTGTGGCCAGGCCTATATGTTATTAATACATTATATGTTGCATGAAATTATATCAATGACTGGATTTGGCACCTGGTCCTTGAGTTTAAACCATTCAGATTCAGAAAATGTGGGGTCTTTGTTCTTCACCTGGCTCACTTTATTTCTCTGACAGTGATCTTCAAATGGGCAATAAAACCTTTTTGGTGTCTTTTTGTTCTGTTTTAGCTCCAATCATGAGAGAAAGCTGTACTTTTCTTTTTAGTCCACAGAAAAATTCAAAAGTATATGTAGCAGAGATATGGAGTCTGAAAGAACACATGAGATTGGGCCCTCCCCAGACCTAGCTAAAGTGGGCCCTAAATATGATTGTAGCCCATGGGCCCCCACCTCCAGAGATTTATTTTAAGAAAGAACAGCATCTTTACTCAAGAGTCAACACAGCCTCGAAACAAAATTTCCTACTTGCTAACTTTTATTTAGCCAACAATAGTCTCTTTTGGGACACAGTGTTAAGAGTTAGCTCTTTAAATGAGAGCGTAACAGAACAAGTTACTAATTGACTTTTAGAATTGGGATTTAATTTCAAATGCTGTTAATTGCACAGCCCTACTTTTTTGACACATTAAAATTAATTTAAACCTATAGAAAAGAGAAACATTGACAGTTGACTGAATCTAGCATCATAAGGCTCAATTACTTCACTACATAAAGCAAATAGAATAGGACATAGGCAAAGGATACTGAATATATACCATTGTACTTTTTTGAGATCTCCAGACACCATAACCAATGCTCTCTAACATTTTTTCCTCCAAAGGGCTCTTGTTCAGAGAAACTTGTTTCCTGTCCAGCCTTGCTGTTTTTGGCTGCACTCTGCAGATGGGACTGATTTCTGTCAGACCACACACCATCTTAATGGTTGGATGGTGTTTATTTTTATGAACATACCTTTCAAATGGGTCGAGATATTTGCACAAATTAGATTAGCTATACATTTGACGTTCCACCATTTCTTCACTTTCTGACCCCACCCATTTTTAAAATGGATGAATACATATACAAGTGGGCCTGTGATCTTTTTCATAGCAACCTTGACATGATGATTGGCCTTAGAAGTCTGCAGATGGTGGACTTCAACATATGCTAAGCTGAAAGTGAAATCAAATAGGATATGATTAAGGTAATGTCTGTGCGTGTCTAACACACGTGACTTTGTCAAGCTATAGCAGACAGAGACAATCAACATGGCAGCGGCAGGGCCTGCGTCCTGCTCTGCACTGCAATGCTCCAGCTGTTGATTCAGCTGGAATGTTTATGCATGTGTGTATGTGTTTGGCAGAGGGCACAAAAAGGGTTGTTTTGGGGGGTGGGGAGCGGGGGACTGTCTGAAGTAACAGCTGAGCAATAGCTGAACTAATCCATGGGGAATCTACAATCTCCACTCTGTCTGTTAACAAAGTGCTAACTACTAACTACAACCACCCCAGCCTCTGGGCCACAGTTAAAATAACATATAATCATCAGTTTGAAAGGTCAGCACTGAAAACAATGAAGGAGCTTCTACAGAAACGTCACTCAGCCACATAACTTCACAACTCCAGACCTTTCACAAATGAAACAAAGAGAACCTTAGCATGACAACAACTCAAGAACTGATGTTTTTTTGATGGCTCTAATGTGACCTACTTTTTTCAGCAAGTCCCAGATTTATGCTGATCAAATATTACATGACAGTCTTCAGTTATGCTAGCACAGAAACAATGAAACACAAGATGCCTTGGAGCAAATTAAATAAATGTCTCCTGGCTTAAGATCTGAATGCTCGGGCACAAACAGATCACGCCTGGCATTACACAACCACAACTTCTGGGAACGAAGAGTGGAATGGGGGATCAGGGAAGGACTGGAGAGGGTTCAAAGACACCTCCGAAGTTAAACCCACTCCAAACTCTTGTGTGGCGTGCAGTCACTATACAAGCTCTTCCAAGTTCCGTGACAATCTCGCGAAGCAACTCAGGCACAGCTCAGAGTCTCTGTTGCAGACTGATGCTATGACATTTCACAGCCCAAACGTTTAAGAGCTGTAGTTTGCTTAACATGGTGTTGTGTGGGATACACAATAAAATATGCATTAGTCTAGAAATCCCCTTTTTGTCACAGCTTATAACAGGGAGTTCAGCAGTTAACAAGATGGAAGACGGGAAGGAAAAGTAGCAAGCAAAACAAAGACATGTATGAAGTGAGATCTGTTGGGAAAGCAGCAAAACATACCCAAGAGATCTCACTTAATTTCCCAGCTGTGGCACCCTCCAGTGGTACAACTTTGTAGTCCTGTATTTCTTCTATTGACTACTTAAAAAGGGTGGACTGTTGGTGCGCCAATGCAAAATGTTTGGGATTTTAAAGGAAGTCCAGCAGACAGTGAGTCAAGCACAGCAACAGGGACTGAGAGGGGAAAGTACAGGAGGGGAACCTTATGTTTTGTTCTTGTTCATGGCTCCTTGCGCGAGGAAGACAGTGGGTAACTCACAAAGCATGTACTTTATTAGTCTCACTGAGCTGGTGCGGTTCAGGGGTGTGTTGAACGGGGCAGGAAGTGATCCAACTAAGAGTTTCCATTTTCAACCACTACGAGGTATTTTACACACCTCACCCATTTTCTTTCAGCAGTACTATTTTTGCAGTTGTTTCATTTAATTTTAACTGTCCATGTGCAGTTACAATATTAGGACCAGGGCTGAGTTATCCAAATGTAACCCCTGTAACAAAAACATGACTGCAGCAGTTCTTCTTAAGAGCGCTGTGTTCGACTAACATTATTTGACCTCTCTCTCACCTGATTGAGCTGTGACAATATTTAAGCCAGATGCTGCACCACCAAATATACACCAAATGTTTGTCTTTAAGTCTCATTAGCTTTAAAATACTCACCTACACATATCATTGTATAGTTTTCAACCAAAAAGAGGTGTAGACAGTATAGAGACCTTGTTAAAATTCCACAAATTGTAAGGCGCCTGGTTTGCATTACTTGGTTTTGAATAGTGCTTTGGAGACAGTTAAATTGCCTCCTTCTTTGACATTTAAACCAAATGTGAAAAATAGACAAAAGCTGGATACTAAAACAAACCACTGCCCATTCATGTATATCATTATCACCATTAACATACTCTAGAAGGACTTTTTTTTTCAGGAAACTGGATTTTAAACAAGAATGAATTCACTTGAGGCATGTCAAAGCACCATCATTTGCGGGATTCCTTTTGTAACCGCTGCTGACAGAAAACAATTAGTCTAATAGTTTAAACCCTGAACCTTTTGATAGCTACATGAGCTTTCTTCAAAATTGCCAACCCACCATTACTGATAATGTTCCCCATTGTTGATGTTAATCAAAGTCCTTTCCGTACACGATTTGTGACGGGTGACAGCAGAAGTGGTAAGATACTAAAGCATCCATTATGCATTTATGGATGCTTATATATGAGTCTCACTGAATAGCTGTTTCTAATTGGCTGCCAGGTGTGTATTTTTATATGTATATTTTTTGGGGGGGAATGTGTTAGCAGCCCATTAAGAGTGCTGTGTCATATGCATAACAGCCCATAACAACTGTATTGTTTTAAACTCTAATTGTCTGAAGCAGGTCTTGTGGCGTTGTACAGATAACTTGTTTGTATATTATATAATCCTAAAAGTGTTGTGTCAGCTGTGCTGTGGGATCTGAGCCCTGCTGAGCGCCAACGTCACCCTCTTCCTGTTGTTCATATTTGTTTTCATCTGTTATAAAGAGTGGCTAGAGAAGCACCTGACATCTGCTCCATTAGTGCAAGCGCAATAACACAGCCCTGCACAGTTGGCCAACTTGAGCGCATCCCACAGACAAAGCAAACTCAACCTGAGTAGACGGCACACTCACCTTCTGAAAGAAATCCTCCCCGCCGTTGACTCTACCATCGGAGGCAGCTGAAAAAGAAAAATGATTGTATGAAAAATCACTCCATGTTAAAACACAAAATGTAACCCGAACAGAGCCAAATCAAATACTAGTGTGTTCATTCAGAGCTGTGTTTATGGTGGATCTTTATTTCTTTGGATGTTAACTTTGGCATGGTGAGTGATACTTCCCAGTTGCAGAGGCGGAGAAAACGTCCCAAGTCATTTTCATTAATCCCAGAGATTGGATACAGCTTTCGTGTAACAAATTGAAGGATACCATAAAAATTGCTTGGCATTTTACAGTAGCTGGGGTATTTTTCATAATGCACTTGAACCAAATGGTGTTGAGTTTGCACTTCAACACTTTAAGTTAAATGAGTCTGTTGTCTTTCACCTGGAGATTTACAATTACAATGCTGCAAGAGTCACCTGGACATTTAAGGTGACATAAACTCTGATGTTTTCTGAGCAACTCCCTCAGCTCAGCAGTAAGATAAAGTGGAACTGGAGCCAAATATAAAGCAAGAAATCAGGCCTAAAGTCTCCAACTGGCCCAATTGATGCAAAATACATATTTGCTCTCCTAGGAGAATGTTTATGTTTTTGTCATTTGCGAGTACAACAAAGTTGAATTGTGCCTTTTATCCAGCGATTTAAAAAGATGGATCAGTTGGCGTCTGTGTAAATCTGGGTCACAAGCAGCGGCGGAGTCACTGTCTGTTATTGTTTAGTCACAAACACAAGATACATAGCTGACTGATGGGCCCAACAGAAAACGTGTGGAAGATATATTTAGAATTTACTGGAGCTGGATGCAGAAGAAAGTGGAGCATCTCATAGATTATGTCCAAACTTACACAGAGCTTAATGAGATTAAATGAAATACTATTATAATACAGTTCAAACACATTACTCCTCCTCAGTGGTTCTGCAAAGCCATTATGATGGGACCATTACATGAAAAAAGAGATTTGCGAGTATGCCCTTTATATATAAATGAAATAGTACAAACAGCATTTTTCCCAGTGACTTAAAACAATGGCATAGTTTACATTAGTGCATGGCATTGAAGGAACTGTTGACCTCCCGCTTCAACACACTTTGAAGGAGTAAACAAAAAAATCAAAAACCTCAATAAAATGTCAAAACTTTCCCTATGGCCTTTGGCAGTTTAGTAATGCCAACATTATGAGCCTTGAACATGTGTTAACACTTAAACAAGCTGCACTGTGGCCAAACAGAGCACTGTGTGTCAAGAAAAAAATAAGAAAAGAAAATCCTAGTCCACTCTTTACTGGTTAATGTACAGTAAATCCTACAGCGTTACAAATATTATAGATGCAGATTTTAGAGCAAAACCCAAACAAAGAAACACTCAAAACAGATTATTCTCATAACGGAAATGTGCAACCTCAGTTTAAACAAAATAATATGTCTCACTGACTTGAAAGACGGGAACAGTCCACAAAACAAAATGCTCTGACTAAAAATGAACAAATGGAGTCATTTTTTTAGTTTGTTTGTTTCTTTCTTAAGCACAGCACACAATGCACATTAAGCCGGAGCAGAGATGCTTGTACCAGATTATAGTTTACCAGCTAATTTCCATCTGTAGTCCTATATTTTACATGTGTTTCGTGGTTGGGGAAACCGGAGTACCCGGAGGAAACCTACGCAGACACAAGAAGACCTTCTTACTGTGAGGCAGGAGTGTTAACCACTCTGCAGTTCTCCTGAGGTGCTCTAAACACCTATAAATGTATGACTAATTGTATATACTGTCATAATCAAACCATTGTAATCTATGATCTAAATTACATACACAATAAGACCACACATGTATAAATAAAATTATTGAGGAAAAACCTGTTCGTTGTGTTCAGTGTGGTGAGAAGGCAGCCAGCGTTCACACTTGGAGCATTGTACAAACATTAAAGGAATGATTTGGGAGATTCAAGTTAAATAATCAAATAAACAAATAAAACATGCAAAGGGTTGGATATCCAACCATGTATCCGTCAAAGACAAACAGTGCAACATCATTTTTGGCATGTGAGCAGGGAGCTGAAAGGAATCTGATATGAAACGAGGGTGAAAACACAGGCCATGTGCACAGAGCAAAACATCCTGTTGGCAATCAGCTCCTGGGAGCACCCAGAAGAGACACGGGAAGGGTTCAGCAGGGTGATGAGGAGGTGCCTGGGGTGCTGGCACATGGGAGATTAATTACATTTTTTTTTTGTGAGATGTTGGGGTAAATACTTGAATACAGTTACATGCACTGGAAAGGTTTTATTGTTTTGAAGCCAGCAGATAAAGCACATTTATATCTGCCTAATCGAGCACTAATCAAAATCGAAAAGTAAACCAAAAGAAATTCCCATGTGCAGGCAGCACTCCATAAAAGTATGAATTAGAAAGATTAAATGAATATTTTACCTAATTACTGTCACTTTACAGAACTGAAAGCTGCTATAAAAAGCCTGGAGATGGAACAATCTGGTTTTCATTATTTTGTGGAAAGTCTGACTTTGTGGGAGATTTTGCTGTTTTGACACTAAAGGAATGTAAACAGGGTTGATTTCTAGGGCTAAGATTTAAATACTCACACACAAATTCCAGAAAACAATAGAGTCCCTAATAAACATTTTGACAGGAATATTTTCAACATGTTTCCTTGTTACATCATGTCCTCCATCTTTGTATAAAAAGTTTAAAGTAGGCAGCAGAAGTTAAAAATCAAATAAAAGCTGTCAGAATCCCAAATTAAGTGCTACATTAGTAGTTATTTCATAGAACAATCACAAAGGTCAGGGAGTAGCCACATAAACAACAAAGGATCTTTACATATTAAACTTTTGTGTACAATGATATGAGCTTTGAAGGGATATAATTACTTCTATGAGCTTTTTAAATGTATAAACTTCAATAAAAGGCAGCAGCTAAATCTCACAAACTGTAAAGTCTCTTTGATAAAATCTTTAACGTTGGCAACAACCACAAGATCAGGTTAATCACAGAAAGGTCAATTGACAACTCTAAAGTGTCCCTAGTGAATAAATGAGCCCTGCAAAAAACTGTACCCCGCCTCAGGCCCAAAGCTGTTGGGATAGGTCACCTGAAACCCTAATGGGACCAAGCGGTAGAAAATGAATGAATGTACACTTAGATGGGATTTCATAAAGAGTGACAACTTGAATTAGGCTTTGCCCACCTATGTTGGACTACACCTTACATGGGAACCACATTAACCAGCTTTCAGAAAAAGAGGCAAAGTGTAATATTGCAATGAACACAGCAACCTTCAGCTGATTCAACATGGAGCTAATAAGAGCACCTCAGGGAGCCAGAAATCTTGAAAAATACACATGCACTACAGGATACAGGATATTAAAAAACCCAAATTCAGAGTATACAGAAGTGAGCTGATGTAAGCCGTTTGCAGCTTTATAAAAGGTTTTTAAGTAGCTGCAGCCTTATACAAAAAACACACGTACAATGTGCGGTGACCACATAAAAAAAAAAAAATCTGAATTCTTAAGAGAATAATCAAACTTTTTCTGTGGCTATTTAGCCGTTATTGTAATTCAAGCTGTTTTTTGCTGTTGTATTGATTTTGCATTACATTATAAATATATTTTTGATATAATGTGCAGCCCTAATTAGTTACAATACCTAATAATTAGGAAATGTCTGATATCTAATCTTGTCAATTTACTCCTCGTACAAAGAAAATTTTATGCAGATATTGAGACTCCAAGAAAAACAGTTCATTGGGTGTAATCAATCCTTGTTAAGCAGGCTTTTATTCAACAATGGGAGCTGCTCTCATCAGTTTGAGCTTTAATGCCTCACTTCAAAGATACTTATTTCTACAAGTGTATCACCTTGCAGCTGACACGGAGCTGGCAGCAAACAAGCTAAATGAACACAGACAAAAGCCAACACTTCAGTCTCCTGGTGAACAGCTTTGACACAGTTTTTACACAAGTTGGCAACAAAACAAAAGACTTGTAATGGTGAAAAACACTTGCACTGCTTCTCCAGGATAACCCAACGGCGGTATCTCATCACTGTGAGGGCTGGGAAAGAGAACGCTACAGAATAAGTAGCAGTCTGGAAAGCATCCGTTGTCTTTCAACACTGACTTTCTCCATCGGGGTTTTCATATTTCAGATAAAAGGTAAGAGTTAAAAAAACAACTTATCATGTGAGGTTTTTCCTAATAAGTGTTGTATATGTGGTTTCTTGTGTGTGTCTCTTCAGTAAAGAGCTAAAGCTTCCAATCAACGTTTTAGTTTCTAAACTCAAATGCGCAAAGTTGTCAGGGCAACTGCTATATCAGAAACAGAAAGTGTGAGATGCTCCTTTTCAGTGGCTAAAGATGAAAACACACCAGAGTTACAACACTCACTGACCCTTGAGGTTACTTTGAAAACACTGCAGTCTTAAAGTCAATGTTTTGTTGTCTGACTTCCACCATTAGTTCCAGCTTACTTCACCTAAAAACAGAAATCAAATACAATTTCTAAAGATAATGTCTGGTGTCTTTCAGGTGTAGAAGAAAGATTGGTCCCAAAATGCAACTGCTGTAATATGTTTGGGTTATCAGCTCTTCTCCCTTGTGTGAGAGCCAAGACATTACACAACATAGTACATTCCTGGTGCCTGGTATCTACTGAGCTGGATCCCCCATGGAGCTCAGGGAGGCAGTCTCACTTAACGGACTGAACAGCAGGATAAGCAGAACACTGATGTATTGGGAAATTATTTAGGCATTTCAAATCTGGAGTAACCCATTCCTCGATTACAGTGCAAAGCTTACGCAACCCCCGACGCTCAGTAAATCCACTAATCCATCACTCCAAATGTTATTTATAGAATATGCTACTCTTATCGCCCAAATATCACACACCTAAAATGCCCATTAAAGAGAAAATAAAGAAACAGAAATAAAGTTGTCAGAGAAAAATGATTGTATAAGACATCAAGCCTCTTTATTAAAATGCTTGCCTTTTGTCCCCTCATTCTGCCACCCTCAGGTGAAGATTATTCTAGCTACGGTTACGCAGTGGTTTGTTTATAAAAATGCTTGCCCTCCAATCAAGGCCAGTGGAGAAAAAGCCGATTGTACAAAATGTTGAATGAAAAGAGAACAAACCAAATCCCAAGGTTCTCCAAAGATAAAACACGTTCTATTGTGCTCGTTCTATGTGAATGTGTGTATACGGTTAGAGCGTGCAGAAGTCAGGAGAGCTCCCCCAAAGAAACATTTCTAAAATAGCAACCACAAACCAGACAGAATGTAAATCTGCACTTTGAAAAGGGTTGAGGAAAAAGAGCTTTGAGGGACGTAAAATAAAAACAGGTATTCATTTTCAGTCCATTTACAGATCCAGAAGCATAGAAATGGGTCAGAGCTCCGCAGCTTCACTTGGACTGTTGAAACAGGACTCCTGCTTTTATTTTCTCCAGTAATGAATTACAGGTTTTTCCGCCAACTGCAGCTCAATTATGTTACAGCTCCTGAAAGCTTCATCGTGTCCAGGAAGAAAGAATTCAGTGCGTAAGCAAACCTGAGTAGAATAGTTTAATTGTATCGGCCTGTTTCTGTAAAAGTTGGGGAGAAGAGAGTGAAGGTGGCAAAAGCCAGAGCACAGAACTCGAGTAAATGAGCTAAATCCCTTTACAGTGATACACCTGGTGTGGTTCAGCTTAGAGTTCTAGGATCACTTTCTGTAGGAAGGACATTTTACCTTTTATACAGAATATCCAATAACAAAACATAGGGATCTGCTTTTTTTCATTGTATATACCACAGTCAGACCATTTGATCTGTAAATGTAGTCTAATTTTAGATGAGCAATTATAAAAGTATAGCATCTCCTACAAATTAGTTGGACATTCAAATAAGAGGAGAAATGCTGTATCCATGAATGTTTATGTAAATTGGGACTTTAGATTATATTCAAACGTCCCTCAGAGTATAAATGAAATCTAGCCTCAGAAAAGGATTTTCCATTCTTTACTTGGCTTTGTCTACAGTTTCCCATGCTTGTTCTGAGTAAGTAAACTACATTTCATTTCTATTTGGAATAAATATTTAGAAATGAAAATTTACACCAGCTTAAAAGAGATCCTAATGTCATCAAACTACTCTAGAGTGGAGACAAAGATATCAATGATAATCAGTGTATTTTTAAGAAGTGAGAATTAGGTCACTGTTATGTCTAGGGAAACTCTAACAAGTCCAAGTGGATCTTGTGGAAGCTGGAACAACAGAGTAGTGTTTGAAAGCTCAAGAGGAGCAGATCCGAGGAGAGAAGACAAGCCTGCAGCACATTCCCCTCAAGATACTCACTTCCTGTTTGAGGGCCTTACTCAGCACAGAGGAGGAGGCCCTTACACTTTCCCTTTATTAACATGAGTCATTTTAATTTAAAAAAAGAAAAATCACACTGACCTGAGGCTGACATTTCATTATGGATAACTATAGTTCTGGGTTTACTGGAGACGTTTTGCTAATAGTCACTGAATCTGTTGCGGCATATAGTAATAGTAAATTGTTTTAACGCTGGTGTAACATACTGAAATTACCTGTGAAAACATTTTACTCTTTCATTGCCATGTGCAACAGCTTTGCCTTACTGAGACAAAGCTACCCAATAATAGTTTGCGGTTTAGGATCAGGAATACAAATGAGTTCAATTAGGAAAAGGATTCACTTAGCCTAATTGTAGGTTTCTGTTGCACTTAACCGGCGAACATGCTGTTAAAATGCATGCACAGACTCAGTGTAGCGTATGGCTCTGCTCACTGACAAACAAACACCACTAAACTTTCATCAGGACTAGTGAGAGCACAGACATTCTTTTTACTCACGTGCACAACTATTAATTAGTAACATACACAGTCTGGACAACATTCCACGTATCTCCTTTCTGCAAACAAAAACATGGTCACTGTGGAGAATCTAAGTTGGTGAAAATGTTACCCCTTTCTCACATTTGTCCTAGTCTCATCATGAATAGAAAAGGAGCTGGTGAAGTTCTCCTGTGCACATAATACTATCTTTCAAGCTTCCAAGGCGGTGTCAGGGTCGCCGACTATTAACTTGTAAGTTCTATTGCGGAGTGCCAGGAGTACAGCAGTAAAGACAGATGGCTGCCAAGTTAAGATTTTGTTGTCACGTTACACACAATTTAATGATCTGAGCTCAGAAACACATGTTCCTGCCAATGTAAAAGACAATATATTTGTAATTTCTATGCTAGGTTAATAATTTCCATTTTGTACTGATGCAACAAGAAAAAAAATAAATAAATGGTTGCAGTGGAAATGCCAGTAAGTCATCACTTAAAGACCACCTGTTTCTACTTTGGTGTAACTTGGGAAATCCCTTACTTACTATACAAGTGTCTCAAGCAGCAGAGATGCCGTCTGACATCATTCATTCATTCATAGGTGGGTTATATACACAAAATGGAACAGTCGATTCTCTTTGGGTTCAGAAGGACTGTTTGGCAAGCTTTACTTCAACTTTGAAAATGCAAACAATAGACCGTAAGGTCAGGAAATATTATATTTTGTTGTGACTTAACCTTGTCATAGCTTTGTTCTGTGCATTTACAATTGTAGTCCAGACCCTTAAGAGCGATAACTAAACAACAATCATACACACTAAATTGTATATTTCAGTAGCATAAATGAAGCATATAGCCCTGCTGAAACATACTGATTAGCCACTGACAGAACATAAAAAAAATAAAATAATAAAAGGTTATCAGCAAAGCCTTAAAATATTCTAAGTATATAACATTTGTTAAAGCCAAATTTAAATCCTCAAATGTAAACTTTAAAAATAAATAAAAATAAAGAATGTTGCTGTATAATAGGACAAATCGTAAGATGCACGTCACTACAGGAATAAATAGAAACAAACCATCACAGAAAAATATTTTTAAAAAAGTTCCATGTCTAAATCTATGGCTTATCCATTCAAAATAATACCAAAGTTTGAAAATACACTTTCGGTCTGCTAAGAGAAACATTCATTAGAATGTGACTGATAATATATTGAAAAAGGAGACTACAGTCACTTGATGACCTTGATTTCAATGCTTTTTAATATTAATGAAATTCACTTAATAAAACCTATCAACATTAAAAGTGATTATTATTGTTCATTAACCCATCATTTGCAAACCTGAACAAACTATTAAACCTAATATGCACTGAAAAAGCCTCTGGACTTTTTCTGAAGGCCCCATGTCAAAGGTCAAAGTACTTTCACAGTTCAGATAAGAGCATGGTTTAAACCTGACCCTACAAGTCACCAGAAAGTCAGTGTAACACAGCAGCCCTTTTTCATCCTACAACTGAAATGTCAACACAGCGATGTCTGCTGCAATGTCATAAAGTAACAAGCACAAACCAGAGGGACAGATAAACGTAGAATAGATGAAACCAAACAAGACAGTCCCAGTGTAGGGAAACATACAAAACATATAGAAATACGCACAAGTATACAAACTGAGTGACGTGGCACGTGGTATGTCCGGAGTCTCAATTTTAAGGGCCGGTCTCTGGTTAAGTTGTTTTCCTGGAAGAGTTGGGGATGACATGGAGCATTAAGGAATGTACTGAGGAGCCAAGCAGCAACCAGGACATTCTCTGGGGGACAATGTGTGTGTAAGGAACATATGTCTGTGAGTAGTAGGGCTTTTTTTTCAGTTTAGATTAGTTTATTTCTTTAGGACAGCGTACAATGTACATTAAGCCGGAGCAGAAATGCTTGTGCAAGATTATAGCTTTCCATCTGTAGTCCTATATTGTACATGTTTTTAGTGGTAGGGGAAACTGGAGCACCCGGATGAAACCTACACAGACACAGAGAGAACATGCAAACTCCACACAAAAAAAGCCCTGGATGGGAATCGAACCCTGGACGTTCTTGCTGTGAGGCCAGAGTGCTAACCACTATGCCACTATAAGAACACATATGGCAAAAGCTAGTCACAAAAACAATAACATAATAGTTCAATAGTATCAGTAATAAAAGTGAAACATCAAGCTTGAGCCTTATTTTAGATCCACCCATGTTAGCTAATACAGTAGTTTAATGTTACATTCTTTTGTGTTTTGAAATGTACACATTCTTTTAAAAGATTTTGGGCTGTTGTAATGCTTTGATTTGCCATTTTAACAATAATTAAAAACTATAACTGAAATTCTAACTTCTCAACTAAAATAAGGTGAAAATATGTAAAACTTCAAAACAGTACTATGACATACACTTGTTGCATTCTATAATGTACAAAAAAATAAACTGTTTTTAATGTTTAAATGTGCTTCGACACCTTGCTGTACATTTACCATCATGAAGGTTTTGCTCCTGACTGACGCTAATTGAAATGCCACAGGTATTTCAGGTAGGAAGGTACTTGACGCACTTTAATTGGCTCGGCTTAATTGATTTCCTGTGGTTAATGCGCTGCCCGAGTTTTTACCATAACATTAACAAGCACTTCACTAATAACACTGGTCCTCTAGGATTTATATAACATTATGCAAAGAGCAAAAAATTTGAAAAATAAACCTTAGGTATAAACACTTGAGAAACATGTTCATTGTTTACCTAATAACATGACCTCCAGCTTCTTTCGATCAACACGAAACCTCTCCTCCGTCCACTCCGGGTCAGGCAGTTGATGTGGTCCGCTCAGGTCCTCCTCAGAGCCGTGTAGAGGAGAGTCGGTGCTGCGCTCACTGTTGGAGCCCTGGTCAGACTGCTGCAAATACCCGCTAAAGGTGTCGCACTGGGCAGCCATTGCGCTGCACAGCGACGTCTCCAGTGGCCACTGCGTTTTTGTCGAAGTCGAGTTGAGCTCAGGCAACGGGCAGAACTTCTGTGGACTGACTTTTTATTCCGTCACTTCGTCGTATTGTGTGGGCTCATGGCAGCAGGGTCTTGTCCTTCTTCTGCAGCAAGTTTCTTAAAATATGTCCGTTTGCCCCCATCAGGCAGACTTTTAAAATGGATAAGAGAACACGGGACCGCCAACTAAAAGTAGTCTGCCGACTACTAACTTCTCGGGAAAGTTGAACGTGTCATCGTGCAAAAAAGAGAAAAACTTCGACTCCTCCCAGACGCTGTTTTTTTAGAGGATCTGCCTCCCCCTGGGCTCTTGAGAAGGAAAAATTGTACTAAAATAACTATCCACCTTTTTTACATTTATCCAGTGCTTATTTGGTATAAACAACCTTTGTGGTTGGCTACC
This sequence comes from Perccottus glenii, assembly GCA_024416835.2. Taxonomy (NCBI): domain Eukaryota; kingdom Metazoa; phylum Chordata; class Actinopteri; order Gobiiformes; family Odontobutidae; genus Perccottus; species Perccottus glenii. The sequence continues at coordinate 16,938,053 of CM044552.2, read as the reverse complement.
GATGTCTTTGCAGTTACGACATCATACATGACAGTGGGTAATTGTATTTATAAGTTATAAAAATATTTCTTTATTACTATTCTTATACTTATTTATCATCTTATAAAGGAAACATTGGACATCCTGAGTGTGGGTAAAGGGAAGCAATACAGGAAGGAGAAACCAAAACAAACTTGGATCATGTGCAGATTAGAAAGATGCCAGATTCAAGAGTAGGATCAGAAAGGAAATACTGTTGTATATAAGGATGATGGCTTGATTTTCCTTTGGTGTCCAACATCTTGTGTTGATTTATGGCCTTGTGTTAATATAATTATTTCAATTCCTTTGGTTTCTCTCTGATGGTTACATATCTGTTCAGACTGATATATCAGTGGGTCATTTTGACTACTACTTCTAGTATATCTCCTATTTACAGCTGCCAGCCCTGACAAATACTTCAGGTGACCCCAAACAGACATAACAGCTGGAGCTTTTATTAACAACTACTAAAGACTCAAAAGGTGCTGAAGTCCAAGGGCTTTCAGTGTTGTTTTAGTGAAATAAATCTGCAGCCAAGGAAAGTGGATTAAGAGAATTGAAATTACCTTAAGTACACTGTACTTTAGAACATGGTTTTAATTAAAAATGACACACTAGTTACTTTGAAATCACAAAAAAAAAGCAAGTGTATGTACTAATACAGTAGTACTGCAGTTAGAAATATGATGATTACACTTTTCCGTCATTAATTACATGAAATGCAAAAAACAAAACTGTAGTTAACTTAAGCAGTCTGGATGGAAACTGCCTAATATGCATTGCACCACCAGTACAAAGCAAGGGGCGCCACCTAGTGGTGAGAACCCTATTCACAACACCATCAAGTCCACTACAGTAACAGTGCAGTGCAAAGCCAAACAGTCCAAGTCATGAACAAAATTTATTCTCAGTAAAGTATGATTCCATTCCAAAAACATTAATTTGTTTAGGAATACTGCGTAAATACTGTATTTAAAAACAAAACACCAAACATATAATGGCTAGTAATAAAATAAATGAAGTCAAATAGAAGGGAAAAGAAGTTATGAAGCTACAGGATTGCTACTGTTCTGACGGCAAGAACATCAAGGATTTTCATGCTTCACATGGCATACCTCTTAGTCCAGTCACTGGCTATAGAGTTGTACCTAAACAAATAAGATAAATAAATTGGTTTATGTAGCCTTTTACAGTTTATATTAAATCAATCTAATTTATATACTTACTTTTGTCTGTCCATTTTGTAGGTGTGTGCAATATCAGGAACGAGTGGATCATCTGGGTTGGGATCACACAGCAAAGAGCATATTGACAACAAAACTAAAAGAAATGAAAGGAAGAAAGTAGACAGTAAATATTCATTGCTGTCAATGTTATGCATGTTTTATACAATTGGGAAACTCCTTTTATAGGAATTTGTGATTGAAAATGGAGTGGCAGAAACACAGCCTTGACACAAACAATTTCCCATGCAAAATAGTTGCTGCTGGATGCTTTTTCTGAGTGCATAGCTTTAAAAATCTACATTTCCTATGTTCCTAGAGGCTAAAACCATCCACTGAAAGAATCCAGATTCTGTGATAAATGAAATGTCTCATCGAACAAACGTGGAATGTAAATGGGTTTCATGGCTATTATGATTGATGTTATGCAGTCAGTTTGTGCTTTATTATTTCATTGCTCTTAAAATAAGTAGCAAAAACATGTATGTTCTATTTACCTTTTGATATTGTGAGCGCTGGAGACCACTGTGACCTTAAGATGTCCAGGCAGATGCTACCATTGTTATTAATGTTTGGGTGATAGACCTTTGTGGTAAAGGCCACCTACGCACACATAGGTAAAAGAGAAAGGTTTTTTTTTTTTTTAAAAAGGTGTTTATCAATTTATGCTGTCATCTTCTGAAATAATCTTACCTTTGGGGGCTTAAATGGATAGTCTGTGGGAAAGCGGATGTCAAGGAAAAATACTCCTCCACTGTATGGGCTGTCGCTCTAAAAAGGATAATAGTGTAGTAATTTGCTTTTTATAGAGAATCCCTTTAATTGATGTCTGGGACACTGGGACCCTGTTTTACACATTTTATATTATACATTAAAAGCCTACAGTAGCCTTTAGAGAAGAGGTGGGCAATTATTTTACTCCAGTGGCCACATCAGAACATAGAACTCTTGTGGAGGGCTGAAAAACAACACATATTCAATTGTTTTGTCTATTGTTTAGAGTTTGAACTATAGGAAAACAATGTGTGCAATAAACACTGTATATTCAACATCACAGTCACGACTGCACCTCCTCAGTTTGAGATCCACTATTTACAATTTGTATCTATCGCTGTGAGTAGAGATGCAAGCTTTAGGAGGGGTGGTTACCATTATTCATTCACTCCACAGTCACACACTGGTGGTGGAGATGTGGCAGCATTTTGTGCCTATGGACTCTAACTTCAAACATTCTCACACATTCATTCACCAGAACTGTGGCACTGGAGGCAAGGTGGGTTAAGTGTCTTGCCCATGGTCACAACTACAGCATGATCTGTGGTGAGAGCGGGAATCGAACCACCAACCTTCCGGTTAAGGGACAACTGCTCTACCACTGAGCCAATGCTTGGTGGGCCAGATTAAACAGCCCAAAGGGCCGCATGTGCCCCCCTGGCCTTAGCTTGCCCACCACTGCTTTAGAGTGTAACACTGGAGTACACACGCCTGTGCTAAGGAAAATAACAGACATCAGAAAACCCTGTTGTCTGATGATGCAGAAACTACTTAGCCTAAGTTTAGGAAAAAATTCCAGAAATACTTACCGGTCCCATAATTGTAGCTTGCCATTGGAAGACTAATAAGATACAAGATATTTACAGTTTTAGATTATTACAAGATAGACAAAAATGGTACATATCAGGTTTATCGGGATAATAGGCCACTCACGATCCTCTGCCACAGGTCCAGCTGAGCACCTAGCAGGAGGATCTTTCTGTAGTTCAGCTATTTCCTGAAGAAAACAAAACAAACCCATGATGGTTAGTTAGTTAAAGTAAAAAATGGCTAACTCTGGTTGTAAATAAAAAAAATATAGAGTGACAAGAAATGTGGAAAAGTTACTTTTAAATGTGTGGAACCTAGCCCCAAATAGCCTAATCCACATTTGTAGGCCTACATAAAGTTGGCTTTAGCTATTTAGTGAAAAACGTAGCCTACAGCTTTTGCTGTGAGAAAAAGCGGAAAGACCTGAGACCTGTTAGTGGTTACATAGACATCTTTTAAACAATTAGCTAAGATTAAAGATTTTATTCGGCAGTGAACAACATTTAAAACATTATAATTTGCCTACCGTAAACTATTCAACGTAAATTATCTTTCTAGCGGTCAACACACACCCAAATAGGTTTAAACCTTACCTTTTGTAATCTTTTCATAGCCATGGTAAAACTTTCTTCAAAGTACAGTTGGCAGCTGTCATTAACCTCACTGAATAATGTTTGCGAACGCCCTCCACCTTCTGTTTCCGTGTTTTGCTCGACGTATCTTTGTACAAGAAATAATGGTCCAAGTGCATCATGGGAGTTTGAGTTCTGAGGGAGGTAATGCAGCTAGACGCTCAGGACAGCCTCGTGTTATAATTTATTTTATTTATTTTTTGCATTCATTTTGCATAAATACAAATAAATGTTCTATTGACAAAAAATGTGTATTTAGAATGTAATAAGCAGTTGCTTAATTGGTTATAGTGAAATATGGAGGCTACATTTTAACAACAACATTGCATTAACTGCTGTTGCAAATGCTTTTAAACAAATGTATATTGCAAACTCTGAAAGAAAATGACTTTAACTGCGAGATCAAAGAGAATAAATGAGAAAAATATCACAATGTGAATTTGTTTTGCCAAACTTTGCAAAAATGCTTTGCAATAGCTGTTCTAGTCCCTTCATTCACAAGTGCAACTTGACCTTTTCTGCCAAATTATAGTCAATATTAGTTTTTTCCCCATCTTCTTTTTTTCTTGTCATGTTTGATAGAAAACATGTTTCAACCTGCATCCTCATATTATGTTACCATTATCACACAGAATTAAGAGACTGATCTGGGTCTATCACTATAGTGGTAAGTTAAAAGAGACATATTTTATAGTATGCCTACTGATGTTTACACAGATAAGGCTGAGGGCTTTCAGACATATAATAATAAAATAAGGTGAAGACTGACCCCAAACACTGTATTTATTCAAAATAACATAGAAGACAAATGTCAAATATGTATTTCAGAGTAATGTTATTGACCTATACTTGAGTTCATGAACTACATGTTTGCAGTCAATTATAGTGACGAAATAAAAATGAACTGATTGTATTTGTCAATGATCAATTGATCTGAGATCTTACTGGTCAGCCTAATTTTGACCCAGTGTATAAACAAGTATTACTGAAAGGCTGTGTGAAAGGTGAGTGGGCTATAAGTCCACCTCAAATCCATCTTTGTCAGAGGCAGGATGGGGGTGGACGACAGATAGAATAGAGAGTGTACGTATGGATAAAAAAAGGGCACATCTGTGATCTTTCACGCCTCAGCTGCCACAAATACCTCCAAGCCACGAACTCATCAAATTAAACAAGCAATATTTATTTTTATATTTGTTGTTTCTGTGGTGCTGGTGCAGAAATAAACACAGTCAGCACACATGACAGCAGTGATAAAGTGCTTTATTCCACACAATGTAAAATCACGCTTATAGCTGGAATGAAAATAAATGAATACAAATAATTAGACTTAGGGATAGCCACCATTAACCTATAGTCATTCTTCAGCAAAGATAAAGATTTCAACCAAATGGCCTGTTATAGATCATGCACCTACAGGTTAAATAATTGTCCACAAAGCTGGCACGTTAAAACATTGATTTAACAAATCACAATGTTGTTTTCTTAGACTTTTTCTAGAATAGACTGGTCAACTGGTAAGCCTACATCTAAATGAGACAAATATATAACAATTTTCTCAATTATTGTATTGACAGGCACATGTAACATCACTCCTTTTCTATTCTAACAAAGCCTTTATCATTCACATTACACTTGCAGTGTAAAGCAGTAGGCTACTATTTGGACTGTGAGTCTCCAAAACAGGGTTGTAATTTATTCCTCACACGCTATTGGTCATGGATCGATGCGCGTTCACGGGTCAGGATTTTGCGGCGGCGCGCCCGTGCTGCTTGGGAGCATCGTTGGGAGAGGAGAGACACAGAAACAGAAACACGGCGAAGGGATAGAGAGCTGTACCAAAGCAAGTGTCCAGCAAATGTCTGTCTCCTCGCGCCGCCAATGAATTGTCCTCGCATTCCTATGTCTGCCAGTTGACACGGTGAAAACGCTATAGAGGAATAGACTCCCAGCTCCTCTGCTAGGAACCAGGAGTCCTCAAGCGGGCTGCGCGTTTATCAGGTGAGCCCCCCTCCGCTTTCTTCTGCTGCCCAGTGTCCAACGTCGCTGTGCCGTCTGTGCATTTACGCTAGTCGTGTTTTTACGGTAGCTGTCCTGGGTACTGAAACGGACAGCTGCTGGTGGTTAGAATAACACTACGGCCTCACGTTGTGAACAGGTTCCATCCATGACTTCGATGTTTGGTTGCTATAGGCTATTTAGTGTTGCAGACTAATCCTCAAGGATGTCGTGTGGGTGTCGTGAAGAAACAAGCACACAGCTGCAACATATAGCCTATTCTATTAGTCTACGGGTATTGTTTTGGCCATGGGTGCTTCTCCCCAATGCATTTATGTATCTAAGCAGCATTGTAGAGTATAGAGCCACCTCCTCCGGGGATGGTGTGTTGTTTTACTGCATCTACCGTTGTCAGTGTCCGGGTCTTTACTTCACCTTATCGTGGCATCGCTCTGAGAGCATGCACAGTGCATTGGAACACGTCAAAGATTGCAAACGTGTATCTTCTAATGTCAACAAACACATTTTTTTCTCTCTTAAACGTAGACAAACGTACATTTGGACGATTAAACCCAAATGGAAAGCTGTAAAACCCTGCACATGCACTGCTCTGGATATTTTTGTTGTACTTTTGTTTTAATTTTTGGTCAACATATCAATATCACACCTTGTCCAAAAATGTCCTTGTCAGGACCTTGTCAAATATGAGCACACACAGCATGCCAACACTTTCCATGTTAAAATATCAAACCTAGTAAAACATGAGCAAGGTTACAAGTTATGTAAATTGTAGCCTTGTTCCTGTAAGGTAATATTCAATGTTCAATTGCTGTTCTTACTCTGAGAGAGACAGTATATGTCCTTTGTGTCCACCACAGGAGCACCTGACATTTGCAGTGGCTGATTTGCTGACTGGATCATGGCACAGACCAACACTGGAGGGCAGGGGACCAATGGTGTAGCGGACGAAGTCCCCCAACATGATAGTGTACAGAAAGGTAACGTGGCAGCTATTTTCTGTGTGTTTAACTGAGAGTGTGCATGTGTGTCCCTTGTATCAATTTACCCAACAATGAGCTGAGCTATGGAAATTGCAATGGCAGGACAATGTCCTTGTTCCATGGTTGATTTGGGATTTTACTGCTACATGGATTTAATGAAGGCATGCAGAGACTGAAAAGCTGCATGACTCAGTGTTGTTCATGTACATAAGGTTAACACACGTCCAACACACAGTTGTAGATGTACATGCGGGTTCAACAGTTGGCTTTCTTTGTGACATTGTGGCACTGATTTAAATGGCACACGAAGGTTTTCACCACTGCGTGTGGTTTTTCAAACAGTTAAGAATGACTTTTGAGTTATAGGGAAAATGCTGAGTGAACCAGCCGCCAGTCATCTAAGCCAAAGGGAGTTAATGTCTGGACATGCAAGTGAACATTCTTTTAAATTTTTATTTTAGCATACTATTTTTGTAATTTATCTAGAGTAATGGTTGTGTTGCATTTTTTTCTTCTCAGACTTAGAGAGATTAGCTGTTACCTAAAAGTACACAAGGGAAACCCTTATAACTTGTTTAAAGGAACAAAAAGGTGCTTTATTCCAACACAAACTGCAATCCTAAGGAACTTTTTTATGTGTCTAAACTCAACCCAAAAAATAGGCAAAGCTAAAAACCTGAATTGTCACTCAGTCTCACACACACACACACACACACACACACGCACACGCATGCACGCACGCACGCACGCACGCACGCACGCACACACACACACACACACACACACACACACACACACACACACACACATATATATATAGCACAGTAAATATTTTTTCTTTTATCCTATCTCATCTAAGTCTTTCAGCAAACTAATCTACAAGAAATTACTTCATCGATATTTTCAGATTTTATGAATGAAGTGGAGTTATGCACAGATATTCTAGTGTCTAATCCACTTACATCTACACAATTAAGTGCAGCTGGTTTGTAGCTCATGGTGTCCTGCAAATCTTATGATCATTGTGAGTGTCAAGGCAGGGAAACAACTGCACATAAATGTAGATGAAAATGTGGGTAATGCAATATGTCAGCACTGAAATTATTTCCCCATGTTATTTGATGAGGATTTTAGCATTAACTTCTCTTCTTCATCAAATTTCTTCATTTTTACTTCGGCAAACAATCCCATTTCATCTGTGGTAGCTTCTGCACATCAGAAATTGGATACACCTCCCATGATATCATAGACTGATTGTTTTTTATAGCACTCACAGCGTGTTTGGTAATATTACTGCCAGTGTGGGACAAGACTTAGTGAAAGTGTCTTCATGCCCAAAATAGAGTTGGATATTTGAGGTAATATATGTAAGTCCCAATAATCTGATTCTTTGCAAAAAAAAAAGACATACTCCCAAAAAGGATTGGATTATAAAGTAGAGCAAATATTAGACTAATGAAGATTGATTAATGTGGCCAGTTTTATCTTTCCTTGTAATGTTATATGCGAGACAGGAAAGGAAATTGAGCTTCATGTCCAAGTGTAATTTTAATATGTAACTACATCAGAATGTGTGACGGAAGGAAATTAATTAGATCTTCTGTGTAAGAGCAAGTCTGTTATTGACTGATCTTCCCATAGTTACATTAAACATCTTCCCCTTTGCACAAACGATTGGCAAAGAAATTAGCTTTTTCAGACTGACTATTTAGCATCTGTAGTGCTTTCAAATAAATTCCCTGTGATGCACAATTGAAACATTTGAGTCTTATGTTCAGGCATTTCAGTTTCCCAGTCGTGGAGCTTTTATAAATCATTAAACTATTCACTTCTCACCACTTGACCACACATGGCCACAGCTTGTCTCAGTGCACTGACTGACCCAGATACAGTACAGCGCCGAGTGAAAGAACACGGTGAAGTCAGCGAGAATAGAAATGTGTTTGTAGAGTGACTGTATAACTGCAACTGCATTCAGACGGGAAACAACACTGTGTATAAATGTGAGTATGGCCAGAATGAACAGGTGCCCTGAATACTTTTTCGATCGCAGGGACTTGGCAGAGATGTTAGAACCAATATTGACTGGGACACACCAAAATGAGCTCTAAATATGAGAAGAAAATATTCTGTTTTTCTCTTCTCTGTTTTGCACATTGCTGCCACTCACCCACTGAGGCACTTCATATAAAATGTAATTAAGCCACAGGGCACATCCATGCAATGGTGCAATAGTCATGAATGTAGTGTAAGAATTATGTAACAGAGGCGTTTTATGTTTGAAAGCAGTACATAGTGGCTTGATAGCTTTCTACTGGGAGCGGAACTACAGTATAGTCTTTCACTCTCTCTGTTCATCTTTCCTTCTCTTTATGCAACACTCACACACATACACATTATGTCATTAATGTCTAATGAAAATGGATGGGAGGGCTGAGGAGATGTGTGTGCACAAACTGCTTTCTCAAGAACGCACACAAACACACACTTGAACACTAATGAATGTATAGATACGTCGTCATTTCAAGCACTTTTGCCTATCGATACAATTCACTGTAAGACAATCATATAACAATAACTGGCTTTGGGATCCATTAAGCACATTTGTCTAGCCTAGTTTGGCAAAAGCAATATAGGCATATTAATAAAGAAACACCATTGAGATTGCTTTCAGAGGATTTTTATCATGTGGAGGTCTCTGTGATAGCTTGAAGCTCACTCATTAACTGTGTCAGTCTTATATCATCGCCAGTGTAACTATGTGTGTATTTTATCAGATTTATGTGGTGTTGCATGTGCCAGCATATGTGTGTGTATGTGTCCTGTATGTAGGGCGAATGTTGCTAAGAGAAAGTGCTGAATTTTTTATGTGAGCCTAAAACAGCTCTGGTGAAGTTCATAGGCACTCAGCATGAGGAGGGAACATCTTCTCTCATCAGTCTCTCACTGTGCGTTTCATGTGTATGCCACGGTGTGAATGTGTGTGTGTGAGACTAATCTTAATGTAATAAAAGATAACTGTAAAGACATGTTACTGGGGACCCTTCAGTTATTTTCAGTTTTATTTATATAGCTCAATATCACAGCAACAATTGCCTCAAAGGGCTTTACAGACTGTAAAAGACAACACCTCCTGTCCTTAAATCCTTTTTTAGTGAAAAAAAGAAAGGAAAAGCACAGAAAGAGGGTTCCTCTCCCAAAACAATTACATACAGAACATACACTTACATTTAGTATAGATCCCTTGCTATATTTAGTTTTAATGTTCAAAAGGTAACTCTTGTGTTATAGTATGATATATTGAGTGCCTTGGTTTCAGCACTGGCAGGTTTCTTTAATTTCTTGGCAAAAATGTCCTGTCTCTGACTGACCACATTTGGAACCATAAACCTACTACTGTATTGTGTTCTATCTCTGTGGTGTTTTTGTGGTGTGCTTAAAAACCATAGTCAATACTGTGCATCTCAGACAGAACTCCAATGAAGAGTGAAGGTTGTTATTGCTCCTGCAACAATAACATATATAGTAAATGTCCAGCAGTATTCATTTCCTCTCAATCTGCCTTATGGATCATCTATTCTACTGCACAAGCAGAATGACAAAATGTAAAAAAGCACGACTAGCCTTTTTATCAGTGTCACTTTCTCCCAGTGTTCTTCTTACTTTGTGTTGTTGTAAGAATTAAACAGTTCTCCCTCAGTTACTAAGTAATGAGCAAACAGAAATAACAAACAGGGCAAATGTATCAGTGTATTGATTAATCAATTCATTACGTGGTTGTGTACAAAGGATCATTTTGCAGGGACAAGTCATTGCTTCTCCTCACTGCAACACCACAGTAATACAGGATTGTTTGATGTTGCATGACAGCTATCATTAATGCACTGGGGCTGTATTGAGACAGACCCAGCTCAAATATTATGTGTAACATCTTGTGCATCTGCTAAATCATTTTATTGTCCCTGAGTCATAAAGAACATGGAATTAAATACATTTTCAGCTTTTCCAGGAAAAAGACAGATTGAAGGGTTCTTGTCCTGTCTGTCTACCTCAATCTGCAATCAGACACTCAGTAAGACCAATAGAAAGAGGCAGTGAGAGGGGGCTGAGGTGGGATGATCTATAATTGCCAGATCAGAGAGGAATCTTTGTGTGTGAAGTAGGGCTCTTTGTGTCAGCTTGCCAGCCAGGCGTTTTCTGTTTCCTAGTATGAAAACATGCATGTTATCCTTTGTACACATGGTAGAGAGCAAGTGTGGGTGGTTTGGCAGCCACTGTTTGATGGAAATTGGCATTTATGGCTTTGTGCTTTTCAATCTAATCCATTTTGTTAGTGTTTGCTGACGTCAATAACCAAGCGCCAATTAGAGGAACTGGCATTTCTGACACGTACAGTCGATGGTAGTGCACCTGCACTATCTCTTTGTGCTGCCAGAGGTGGCCGAAGAAGATAATGCTGTGTAGCATCACAGTGAAACATATATAGCTGTACAAAAGATTCTACAAAAAGTGACTGTAGGGCAGGCCCTTGTGATGTAACTACATATTGAGCACTTACAGTACAGTTTCACTCCCACGTGTCCTACTTTGGAGATTGGACAAGGCATTATGTCTTGACAACAATATACACAGGGATGACGTCCATGCCTTTTGAGCACAGACCAGTAGTGGATATTGCTGACATGGAAGGTCATGAAGGGAAGTTCAGGTTGGTTTGGGTTTCATGGTTCCGTTTAATAACTTGTCATTTTATGAAGTACACGCTGGTGAGAGAAAGACAGGCCTAAAAATTTACAAATGTTCTTGATTGATTCTGGTGGTTGAGATTCACTCTTTTTTTAAGCATAATAGTCTTTTATTGGAGATGGGCATTCCATACATACATTCATAAGTGTAAACATGACGTTTGTGATGTGCACATCTGTGATCTGTGATGTGCACACTATTACCATATTTTATGAATACAACATGAACTTTGCAGTATATATATATAAATATATATATATATATATACATATATATATATTGAGCACAGTCTTGCTTCAAGCCTTGCTCTCCGTGAACATCTGCTTCAGCTGGAGTCTTATGTTCCGTCTGTTCAGGTTATATAAGGATCTGAAGAAGCCTGTGCATTAAGCTACGGCTGACTCAGGTTTTCCTCAGTCTGATCATTAAATATAAAGATCATAATGGCAGGTCAGCCAGGGCTTTTTCTTGTGATGATAGGCTTAATGAGGACATTGATGCTCAAAGGCTCAAGGAAAAAAGGAGGAAAAGCATAGATTCATGTGACTCTTATCTATTTATTTATTTGTCCTTGCACTTGTATCCATGGTCATCCCTCTATTTCAGCAAACTCCATCTGCATCTCAACTGTGTCCGTGGTACTTCCTTTAAACCCACATTTAGTTAGTAATGGTGATTAGTTCCTTGCACATACAGTATATACTGTACTTTACTTGATGTTTTCGCTTGCCTGCCTTTAGCTGTTGAAGTTATGCTTTCAAAAACAAGAAATGTGCTCTGTTTATAATCATACTTTACATTTATTTGCAAAGTGTTTAAGTAATTGTAAACTGTGTTGTATTTTGCATGTATTTTGGTGCCATGGTTCAGTTTAGACAAACTGATAAAAAGCCATCATAACAAACACAAAACTGGACATGTTTAGCACACATATTCATTTCCTCATCTAAATCTAAAACTAAGGCACATCATTTTCACTGCAAAACACCTTTTGAAATTATTAGTGCTTTCCCAAACTAGGTTACTTACTTGAAGGCATTCTGCCATAATAAAGCAAGATAATTGGAGGAATGCCGCTCTCCCACAGAACTGCTGTATAATTTTACAGCAGGCCTGCATCATTGCCAGAGCTAAACTCATATTTGCACACCAACTGGCTTCAAAAGTAAACAGAAATGAGAAATCTTGTTATCTACTCGGCAGAGTATTTCATGCATTACCTCTCTGCAGTCAGTGTTGGCAGCATGAAGCAAGAGAGTAGTCTATTCTGCTTCACCCCCCACACTCTTCCTCGCTCTGTGACTTTCTGGCTCTGTCTAGACTTCCTCCGAGACCTCAGCCTAGTTTCATGTACTATCTGTCTCTCGCTCTGGTGTTCACACTTTGCCCTCACCGTTGCCTGTCCTTTTATTTACCCATTCTCTCTGCCTCCCACTCTCTTTTGTTCAGCTTTTGTCTTTGATGTCTCCACACACAATATCAGACCAACTTTGTCTGCCCTCTTGCCCTGTGTGCACTCTGCAGTGTGTGGCTCTTTAACACTGAAGCATCCATCCTCTGTCATCCACCCTGTACCCTCCTCTTACATCCCTCTGCTCCCTTTGAAGTCATCAGAGCCTCGTCAGGGCCCGTGCCACTCCATTCGCCTTTTATCCTCACACACCTGAGAAAAAGACCAGGAATGTATTTAGAGCCCGATGAAGTACAGTCATCTCTCCTCCTGTGTGAAATGATTCACTCCTGACTCATAGCATTATTGGAAACTCTCTAAATAAACAAACAATTTATTTGAATGGGGCATTTTACATCTAAAATGACGAACAGCCTAACCAAGAGCTGGCCTGATTTCCTCTGAAGCAGATCAGTGGCTCTTTCAACAATGAGAGCCATAATTCTCCCAGAAGCAATCATGCTTTACTGATTAACCTGCTGTGAAAGATTACAGCCATGTCAATTGTTCAAAAGGGTACATTCATATGTTTGGGACACACAGCTATTTTTTAATCAGAAACATTTATTTGTGCAAAATGTTAAACACAAATGCACTGTGACTTTGTAGGTTGTCTTACAGAGCAGCTTCCACCTGCAGCCTACTGAGGCTCACAGCTTCACACCATTAGTTCAGCTTAGCAAGCACAGCCATCCATAGCGATAGGCTCCATGTAAACCCAAGGCGCCATCTTGACTCATCCAGCTGCTGCTTTTCTCGTCTGAAATGAAGCAAAATAACAAATTTCAGATATGTTTTTGACCTCACTGAACCATAAAACTTGTAGTAGCTGAAGTTCCTTTAATCCACCTTCTTGTAGTGCTGTTAAAATCTCTTGATTTATTTTTTCTAAATAAACCTTTGGTCAAAAGAAAAGAAAAACCTAGCCAGTGGTGCAACACAAATAAAATGATTTTTGTTTTATTCAGATTTTCTGTTACATTTTAGTTTCAGTGTATTTCCATTTTAGTGTTGTTTTATTCCTTTTCCGTATATTCAATATATTATATATAGATTAAATCATATTTTAGTTTCAGGTTCCAAATGACTTTCATGTTGATTATTTGTCACCAATTTGACGTTTCACACTTTCTTATTTTCCTTATCCAACTATTGCACCAAACCTCCATGTGGCTTTACATGACACACATAGTAATAAACTTGAACCTTAGTTTCATTTTAAATCCAGTCAGTCAAAATACTGTAGATGTAAAGGGAGGAAAATTATCCTCATTAAGTAAAATTAAAATCTGTCCTTTGTGTAAACAAAATGATTAATGATGCAGTTGAGAAGTCATATGCAGAGTTCTCTTTTGGCAATTCTGCTGGCATCACTATGACAACCACATCAGCGGTCTGTCAAAATGGTGTCATCTTAAACACGTCAACAATGTGTCCAACACAGCCTAAGTTAGCACAGAGATCGAACGTGAGTGTGAGGATTTTTTCTGTGGTGCGTGCATGTGTGACTTTTCAGGAAGTGAACATTCACACACACTTTAGTGAGCTGCTTAGTCCATGAAACCCCATGATGCAGTGTCTGGACTTATCTGTCAACAACACCTATGATGGTACAGCGCTATTTCAGAATCTTGAAGTAGATTTAGGTATAGCATACAGTTATAATAGGCCCTCTTCTGGGTCTTCACTCCTCATCTGTGTACACACAAAAAAGCCCTATGCCAGACAGAGCAGCAATCAGACCCCCTAAACCAAACCAAAAATGATAACGGATATCATACAAACAATATATAACTTCCAGACTTACACACAGTGAAGGCCTCTGTTTGGAACTGCACTGCTGCAAAGTCTCATAGAATTGTTATATGTTGTTATAGAACTTATTTATGTCAGATGTATAGAAAGTTGAGTTGAGTTGGTTTATATAGTTTAAAACAGTTACGTTGTGAAGTATACAACTGGTACAATGCTCGTTTGGATGGTGTTTGTTCTTGTTTAATGCCAGGGAACCATTAAAATAACACTGAGGCTACATTTTTTATTTCCATCCACTTTCTACCATTACCTTGTTACCTGTCACAGGGTGCTCGAGCCTATCCTAGCTGATTTTGTGCATGAGACAGGTTACACCTTGGACAAATGCCAGTTTATGGCAGGGCTTATACCTTTCAGTCACATTCATTCACTATGGGCAATTCAGATTCTCCACTTCACCCATACATGCAGTGGCTACATATTTGTAGTGATTAAAAGTTACTTGAAAACCAGTGCAAGTGCTATCTTAAACAATAAATGACCTAAACTCTGAGGTTCAAACATACTCCAGGATAACAAAACACACTCTTTTCTTCACAAATGTAAATCAGTAAGTGTGCATTGCCAACAGTGTTGCTCATCTTCCAGTTGATCCAGATATCAGAGCTGTACATTAGCAGCTGTGCCTCTTGTTTCTTGCTGTCTGTACCAGATAAAGGACAGATGTTATCTAGGCCCGAGCAGACTTTAAATAAAAGACAAGGTCAGGTTTAACAATGCATTAGGATATGATGGGAGGGGTATTCCTCGGCACAGACTGATTTGATTTCTTGTTATTACCTCTCTTGCCTGTAAGCAGAAGTCTCTGAAATAGAACGCGCTGGCACTGGGGCCAAATATAGAGGGTAGATCAGCGTTATTAAAAAAATGAAGCTGTTTCTTTTGCTTTTTGTCTTATTTTAGTGTTTTAAGGAGTTTGACTTCTCATTAGGCGTTCATTCATAACACTCCTTTTTAATTAAATTTTTAAGATTATTTTCCAAATTAACATTAGATAATCAACCATACAACTAAAAGACAGAAAGGAAAAGGGAAAATAAAACTATTAAGTTTAACATGAGTCTATATTGTCTATATTAATCATTGACTATATACGTATATAGTCCAAAGATGTGAGGAAAATTGTTGAAATTTAATATGATTTGCAACTGATTGTTAGTTGTTCGAACATCCCAAGATTGTTAACAGAAAGCAAAATATTAAATGCTTAAAAAAACATAAAAAAATAAATCCCAAATTGAAACAGGACTGGGCTAGGGCGCCTATAAAACCTTTAAAATGAAAACAGAAGTGGATCATGTCAAAATCTACCAAAATACAGCTTTTGTTGAGTTAGTTAATATAATTTATTGTCCTCTTGCAAGACATAAGTAAATGGAATGTGTTACTCAGATCCAGTAGTGGGGCAAGGGTGAAAGTTTTTTTACAGCTTTTGAGAAGAAGTTTTTTTTCCCCTAGTTGTTATGTCTGAGGCTGATAGCCTTCTGCCTGAGGGAAGGGGTGTGAACAGTTCCTGTGCAGGGTGGGATGGATGATGTTGAAGTAGTGACTCTTTTCCTGCATCAGTTAATGAAAATGTCCTCCAGGGAATTGCTAATTTAACCGCTCGATCCTTCCTGTCAGCAGCAGATCAGTTCCCACACGGTGACGGAGGATGGCGACGGCATGCTCTCCACCACACACTGATAAAAGGCTATTAGGATGTGAGGAGCTGAGTCCGGCCCGGTCCAGCCTCCTCCAAGAGTACAGATTCTGGCTGTGTTGGCAGTCTATGTGAAGTCATTCTTTGGTCTTCTTCACTTTGATGCAGAGTTTGTTTCCCTTTGCACTAGTGGACAAGTTTTTACACCTCCTGCCTATACACATAGACTCCTTAATATGAATGCTGGGCTAATTGGTAAAAACAATCGTATAGCAGGAGCTTGTGCAGCAGGGAGCTCAGGACACATTCCCGGGAAGAACCGGTGTTATGTTTTGATTGAGTGTGACGGTGGTGGTTGGGTTTAACCTTAGAGCAGCAAAGGAAGCTGAGTAATCTTAATCTATTTCAACCTGGACAGACTCAAAAATAAACACACAATGAATGCATTAGTAATACAGACATGCATTTATAATATTAAGGTGAGACTTTGGTGTTTAGACCCCTATGTAGATATATGTATCTATCTTACATTCTTAATTTGCACATTTAACTTCATAACGTAAATTAACTTTTTGTAACCATCACTGTTGCACTTGACTCACAAATGCGAGTGTCATTATAAAAACATTCAAACCCTCACCAAATTCTTTTCTGGTGTTCTCTGACTTTGTTCTCCTCCCGTGAGCGTGGGTCCCACCAGACGGCCCAGTCCTAGTTTGTCTCTGTTCTGCAGACAGGAGAAGAAGACAGACGAATTTCAGCCTGCCAGTCTCCAGCTGATTCTCTCTTATTGGTATTCGGGCCACATACAGCCATCTTGACTGCGTATGGCACGTGCCAAGGAGGAGTGTTTGAAAAGAAGGGACGGGGAGAGAAGAGATCAGTGAGCAACCCCCCTTCTCTCTTTTTCTTATGTTATCTGGACCTAAAAATAGACAGCATCCTCCCTGCTTTTTTTTATTCTATTCCCATTGCATCTCTGGCCTCCCTCCCTGTCTCACTGTTTGGCCTATGTAAACATACTCTCTGGTGTCTGACGATAAGGCTTCTCAAGTGTAATGCCAGACAGTTTGGACTTGTGCAGATGAAAGATTAACTGTGGCGCGAATAGATTTAGCACTTTACCGTATTCCCCGGACACATTCTGCACTGTTTACCTCTAAAAATAATATGCTTCCAAATCCAGCTTGTGTGAAAAACAAGTTCAGAATATATAGAAGCAAAAAAAGAAACTCTTTCCAAAATCTCTGACAGTGAAAACTTTGATACAGCCTAATTTGTCTTTTTATCTAGTAATTTATGATTGCGTGCTGTTTGGGTGATAAAATCATGGTAGGTGGGCAGAAGGGATATTGGCTTTCAGTGGATTATGTTCTAGCACATGGCCAACCTTGGCTTAGTCATCGCGCCCACTGTCCGCCCACCGTGAGGATGAGAGAGACAAAGTGAGAATGAGAAAAAGAGGCCTTGCCCTAGGAACACTATCCCAAACTCAACTGGGAACACTGGATGAGAGTAGCTTTAGAAATGCAATGTACAAGATGTACTTCAGCGTCAAAAAGATTAAGACAAATTAAGCACAGGTAAAGACAGAAAAAGTCAGGAAAGAGCATCTAAACATAACCCAGAAAACAATGTGCAATTACATACAGAGATTGAGGCAAACACTAAAGATAAGACACAGAACAGAAGTGTTGCATACACAAAAAAGAATTACATTTGCGACTTTTATCAGCAGAGAATCCCAAGTGCATTATTAGGTTCAGGCGTGAAACCTTTCCTGCATCAGCTGTGACCTGCTGGTGATGCGTCCAATAAAAACACCATTTGCTACAGCTAACACCTCACAGGAGCTCTCTTCTTTTTAGTGTTGCAGCTACAGCACTGCTGATTGCATAAGCACAATCAGATAAAACTGTTTCAGAATTAAATCTGGCTAATGTAATAAAATGTGCACTTTAATGCCGGAGTAGGCATTTTGGGGTTTGTGTGTATGGTAATAATAAAATTTGCTTACATGTCTTGCCGATTTAATTTCTGTTAAATGTTCTCTGTTCATTGTAATTTAAAATTTTCCATTTGGGTTTTGCCTTTTATTCAAACGCAGCTGTTAGGTGCCGACAGAAACCTATTAGTAATTAAGATAATTGGTTTTAATAATCAACCAAAGAACCGTGTTACTTTGTAATGAGGCACATTTTTGTGCCTAGCAACAAGAAATAATGCAAAGATCTGTTGGGAAATGTGTGACGCTCTTAAATGTACTCTGGTGGCATAAAGCATGAGGTGGAACAAATACCAACTGGTGTATTTGGAGCTAGAGCTGAACTAACCACAGCAATGTCAAATAAGGACAATTGCTAGTGTTTTTATTTTTCCCGAGAACAGGCATGCCAGCTGAATACCTCTCATCCATGATTCAGTGCTTGTCTTTCTCTCTGGTAGAAAGGTGGTCCCTTTGGGAGTGCGATGCTGAGAGTCAGGGGAAATATTAAACATTCTTCCGCAACCATTCGCCAGGGACACCAGGTCTCCGGGGACATGGGGAAAGCATGCAACGTGTTCTAAAAGCGAGACAAGTTGATGAACATGCAGTGAAGAGAGGATCCAAGTATCTAGTCACAAACCTCTGCAAAGGATAAAAGGAAATAGTCAAAATGCTACATGTCTATCAATCCAGAGTACAAAACAGCATCTGTCACATTTGCTGTTTTGTTCAGAGAATGACAACACAACAATTTATTCGTTAGGTTGGTAGAAATCTGAAAAAAAGAAAAAAGAAAAGATTCCCATAATGGCTATGAATGTTGATTACAAAGCCAGTAGACAGGTACATTTACTTAGCTCAAGTTTACAGTTCTGTAAATATATGGTCTTTCAAGCTTTAGAATAGACCAAGGGATCATTTCATCAGTGGATAGGGCTCCTACCTGGTATACAATTATCATTTATCATTTAATGCAGTACATAAAAGGAGGATGTTTACAAGAAAATATTGATTGACTTTAATGTAAAAAGACATATCATAGTTTTAATAGTCTCTCAAGCCCATATAAAATTTGTTTGTGGCTTGCGCAAGCATAGCTAAGACTAGTTTTTAAAGAGTACATAGAAAGAATTTTGTATGTATTACTGAAGTACCTTTAGCTTGAATACTGTATTCATATAATATAAATCAATATTAATGAAGATTATAAAGTAAGCTTTGGATTGTCAGAAACTTTTTATGTTAAAATTGGCCATTGATTTGATGGAAAAGGAATTACTTTGGGTCCTATAGTGTTGAACATGCTGGATCTTCATTTATACATTTTTATATATGTATAGATATTTTGAAATGAGCTTTTTTATTTCACCATAATGTTTTAGACAACCAGCACTGCACTTTTCAGATCATTAGCACACTGTGCCTTGTTGGCTTGGGGTTTGTTGCGGAGAATTCTATTCATACAACCTGTACCTGTTGCATAGACGCTTTGTAACAGTGGCTCAAGTTAGTTAGTAAGTCAGTCTGTAATAATTAGTCTCACTCTCATCTATTAACAAGACAAAACACATCAGATCAAACCATTAAAAGACTGTTGATCAGACCTTTGGGAGCATTTCAAAGCTGAAGGGATTCAGGCCTTCAAAGGTCTATTTGCGGAGATACAAAAAACCAAGGTCTAAAGTAAAAAAAGCTTGCTGCCGTCACTGTTAGATGACTACCAGTGGGAAATACTGCTGCTGTGAATAAACATCTGGACTTAGGAAACCCACAAAAGCAGCTCATCATGAAACATAAGGCTTATTTCTGTTAACAATATTAGGCATTGTGAGAGGCTTACATTAGGTTTTAAAGTCTTATTTGTGTTTTTAATACACACTTTTTGTTGTGTATAGTGTTTTGGTAATGCTTGAATGGTGATTATGTTTTTGTATAGAAACTTTGACATTTAAAAATTCTGATGCCTGTTCTGCATATTCTTCTTGGCCTTCTTTATTTCATTTGTACTAACTGGTCATCGAGCGACCTTAATGACCAATTGTCATCACATATTCCTCAGTATATGTGAAATAAGACTAAATACTAATACTAATAATAAATAATTAGCCTTTATATCTTAAAGCCTAATTATTCTGCATTGCAGTCCTAATGAGAAAGGACACAAAAGTGTGAATATAGCAAACAAATTTATGTCCTTTTTGATGTTGCTTATAAAATGAAGGAAGTCTGTAGTCAGTCAGAAGTCAGAAGTTATTATAGCAGAGAAGTGAGGCAACATACCAAGAACAGATTCTCCATTTGACTGATGCTCAGTGGATCCCAATTGCATGGAGAATTGTATTAATGAATGCAACTGAAAGTGAGGCTTCTCAAATGCCATACTGCACATGTTGATAAATGGCTAATCATAGGTTTGCAGAATGTGCCACACAGCTCATATAATCTCTAGTTTGGGTAGAGTAATTGCCTGCACTCTAGGCAGTGCTGTGACCCAGGCATCTGTTCTTCATGCTATTCGAGCACAGCGGATGTGAAACAGACGGCTGTCCTCCTATAGTAATGAAACAAGAAGATTGTATGATAGAGAAATGTGGACAAAACGTAGATTGGATCAGAGTGTCTTTTGTCTTTCCTTGTCCCTAAAGACACTGGTCTCTTTGAAATGAGCAAGCTGGCGAAGATGTCCTTGTGATAGTGGCCACTTTCTGTGTTGCTGTGGTAACCCACAAACGTATGGTAACCTTGGACAGACTTATGATTCATGACGTCTATTCACCAAGCAGGAGCTCAATGACTTACACAACCTCTCGTGTTTGTAGAATCATTCTAATGGCACATCTCAGTAGGACACTGGTGCATTCATTGAGCTGGTGAGTGTGACAAAAGAATATCCTGGTTGAAAGGTAGTTAGCTATTGTAATTACTTATCTTGTTGTTCATTTATATGTATTTTATCAGGCTACATTGTTTGTGAGTTAGAGCTGCACTGTCCTAAGCGTTCAAAAACATTAGAGCACATATTGTGACACAAATTTTTGTGTGCAAAAATGCAATAAAAAGTAGACATTTGGAAATAGTTTGTAATTATTTGGGAGACCCAGAAGTGACTGGCTTATTATAAAGAGCTTTATACGTTTTTCATTTTGGCTAAAGTTGAGTTGTTTTTGAGCTTTTTAAAATGTTCCTACACTTTTATGCCAGTTATTGGTGCTACATATCAGCCTCAGAACCAATCTAAGATCTTTTTAACTCTAAAACTCCTTACCTCAAACCTCCAAACTTTTTACATGTCCAAGCACTTTGCACAGACACTATTATTTTTGTTAATGGGCTGGATCTGGCCTATTGTGTAGGTACATGATCAACATGGTAGCGCAGACTGGGCTTTTTCTGATTAGAGATTGCATGTTCTCCCTGTGCCTGGGTGGGTTTCCACTGGGTACTCCGGTTTCCCCCACCAAAATCAAAAACATGCTGGCCTCCCCCTTGCGACGCCTGCAGATAATGAAATTCCCCATGGGGGATATATATATATATATATATATATATATATATATATATATATATATATATATATATATATATATATATATATATATATATATATATATATATATATATATATTTGAATGAATGAATATTTGATCTATAAAGTGCACAACTCTTTAATACAAACAAATTACTTTGTAACTGTGGAGACATACTGTAGATGACTTGCATAAACCCTAACTGTTTTATGAAAGCTCTTTATTGATTAATGCATTTCCGTAAACATCATTCAGTTTCATAAACATCAGCTGTTTATGAACATTTGCAGTGCTGGTTTTGTCTGTAGCCTGGTTCCATTATGCTGAAGGATAAATATTCTCTGTCAGCAAATCTTTGCTTTGTGTTTGAACCTACATACTCAAGACCATTCACTGGTTTAACAAGTCTCATTAAATGAAAAAAGAGCATCCTTTAGTCACAGTTAAATGCCTGTCTGTCTGCAGAGACCTCACATAATATGTGCTGATCTAATTAAAGCTCTTTTAGGTGTGTAGCTTCCTCTAAGATGTGTATTGTCCTCACACTTCAATCTAGACCATCACCAACAACAAAAATAATTGTTTGAATTCGTCAGCATTGCCTACATAACTTCTCGTTAATGGACTGAAAACATTTGAACACATAGCTGTGCTGAGAGTGCATTCCTTTGAACAGAATTATTAACACAAAATGCTTTTGTCTCCACAGTGTCCCCTCAAAGACTGATAAAAAAAACATTGGTTTTAGCTTCGCTCTATATGCAAATGTCTATTGTAAAAACAGATGCAGCATTCATTTGTGTTGACAGTGCATTTGGGTGGACTTTGATGCTGCACTTGTTAGTGGTTTGATTGTGTCGTCTTCTATTGGCTGATTGTGCTGAGGCTATTTAAAATTTAAAAAAACTTAGAAAAATGCTGCAGCACTAAGTCTTCCTAATTTCCCAACTTATATCAAATGTATAAATACATATATTAAAATATGCAAATGCACCATAACAGCTTTTTCTCCATAGCTCCCCTTGTTCATAGACCTTAGAGAGAAATGAGATCAACAGAGTGATTTATCTACTGGAGCTGTCATGCAATAGCCACAGGTTCTTTTCAGGCTGCTCTCAGTGCCTTAGGCAGCCAAACGAGCGCTGAGCTTCCTCACCTGTTTTAATGTTACACTTTTGAATTCATAATAATCCCCACCCCTGGGTTTATAAGTGTCAGGTTTGCAACAGAATATCTTTGGGTTATAGTAATGCCAGAAAAATGTCAAGCAAGGATTTGATAATCATAATAATATCCTATTATTGTTTTTATTTTGGTTTTTCCTTGCTCTTTTTGAAAAACACCACAGATAAAACCATTTCTAGTTTTCTATAATATCTGGCTAGACTAATCTTGCTTTGTTTTGGTTTATATAATGTTGCGTGCAGTGGTGGCTACTAAATACAATCACATTTGGGCAGTGGTTAACTTGACAAAACAGGATCCATGTGTTGTGGGAACTAGAGGCGCAGTGGGTCAGTGGTAGAGCGATTGTCCCTCAACCGGAAGGTTGGTGGTTTGAGTCCCGCTCTCCCCACAGTTCATACTGTCGTTGTGTCCTTGGGCAAGACACTTAACCCACCTTGCCTCCATTGGTGTTCCAGCTGTAACACTGGTGAATGGAAGCTTAATGCAAGTTGCTTTGGATTAAAGCGTCTGCTAAATGAATAAATGTTAAAAAAAAATGTATTTGCCTGAATCTGGGAATACTGGGGAAAACAATTGCTCTAGCTGTGCGCCCTACTGAATAAGCTAAACCACTGTTGTTATCGCTTTTGTTCTGTTACTTTGCAAGTCTTTGGGCTGAATACATTTAGCCCCAAAAGCCAGTAATTCAAAGGGCGGGCCTTCATACCTATCAATCACCAATTGATGAAGATGATTGGTGCTTAGCTGACTGGGGTGTCATTGTTCTTGGGCTGTAAAAATAAGCCCCTTTTTCTTATTTTTGTGGCATATAGACATGATATTGGTGCCATCAAAACTATAAACATATAATAACATAAAAATATACATTTTATGTTAATATTGAGTAAATGTTTAACAATACATGAAAAGTCTATATGACTTAGTGACTTAGCCCATCTATCCCATTGATACCAGCCGCCCCTGGTTGCGTGTTAAATAATTAATGGAGAAATCTCCACTATATAATACCGTTTATATAATGCATCACAATAAATTGAGCATTGCAATAATTGTGCCTGGACCAGAGTTAAACTCAGCTCACTATTTCACACTTAGCCAGCTGTCTGTTTGATGCCAGCCTGCTCAGCTGAGCAGGTCTTGCTCTGTGGCCAACAGTTTCTCAGCCTTCTATTCAAGGTGCACCAGCCTCGAACGTCTGTTGTTTTTCTCAAATGCTCACAGCTCACATCCATTGCAGATACTCTTCCTTTTCCATTTCCAGTGTATTTTTTTATTATAGGGGTTTTATTGCTGGTAACCCAGCCATAATGTTTTCAATATGAGTCTCATCATCAACTATTATAGTGTAGATATATGTTCTGTCTTGGGACATTTAGCTAATCAACAAAAAGACTGAAAATGCTCTTCTGATTCCAGGAAAAGGTAGAAGGTCACTTTTTTATTTTTTTACCACCATGCTTATCTTAGAAATAATCAGTCAAAGAAGTAGGCTTATGGTGCACTTAACAACAGCTAAAAGAAATGTTAAAGGCGAGCATTGATTTTTTCTTTTCTTTTCTTTTTGCTTCAAATGGTACTTCAGATGTTTCAGAATCTTGTGATTGCATCCTGAGTGGCCTCAGTGACAGTCTTTAAAGTGCTCGGAGCCGTGTGCAGAACACAGTGTGCGCTTATATCCGAAGCTCACATGTACTGAGTCTTGTGCCTTTATTATTCAATGATTCACAGTGTGCAGCCAAAACACTCTTAACTGTTGTGAGGCTGCAGTAAAACATTCAAACAACGCTGGATTGGTGGGAGACACAAAGTGAGACTGGTATTCTCTTGTGAGGGAGAATATCCTCCCTTCCTCTCGCAAACATCCCACTTCAAGAGCTTTAGGAACTGAATATTCACGCTGCTGGCATTTTAGAGTGCGTAGGTGGTGAGGAGGGTGGGGAAGGATAGGAGTGTGTGAAGTATTGATCACTGGTGCCGCTGTCCTCGGTTGCCTTGTCGCACTGAGTGAGCTAACTCACAGAAAGAATGTCAGATCTGGACACACAGCAATGGCTCACATTACACACAACATTAGCCAAAGACCATTAGGATTAATTAGAAGACACAATGTACAGTTTGTTAAAATGAAGCACTTAACATAATAGCTTTCTTGTTCAATTATCATAAGTTCAGAGACTTTAAAACATGCCTTTGTTTGATTAGGGATGGGACATGTAATCCCTTGGTTCTTTCTTCATTCACTGTAACAGTGTCAGGTAAGAAGGTACAGTCTCTGTTATGGATTTGTGGTCCAGTTTACATTTTAGAAGATATTTCCTTAAACCAGTCTTATATAGTGGCTTTGTGAATTGACCAGAAAACAGTTACTAAGCTGCGGAAATAAATAATGATGAATGAATGAATGAAAATGAATACTTCATTAGCGCCTTCTTTGGTGCACACAGTTTGTGAAACTGTGGGAAATTGCACTATAAATAAGTTCAAGCCAGGTTTGTGTATCAGTAAAGCTGTTCTATTTTATAAACCCATAACATTTTAAGTGCACCTGTTCACATCTAATGGCTGATCTGCTTTAGTCAGCATCAAGTAATCATTACAGGCCTAACTCTATTTTCTTTTCATTTATCTTGTGCCTCTTTCTCCCGTTTGCTTCCTAGCCCTTGATTGTCCTCTGCTGTGCTGTATTTACAGTATTTGTCTGTGCTCCATCATTGTCAATTATACTCCAGTTACTAACTGGGATGAGTTTTAACTCGGGGGCATTTGACTCACAACAAGCTTTCATCATAACCTTGTGCATCAGAATGAGCTGAATATACTGTATGTCAGTGCCAAGAATCTACAGATTTACATATCATACCCAGCAGTTTAGTCACAGGAGATAATTCTTCATGGATCCAGCTCAATTTACACAGTACTGTAATGTATTGACCTTTTCAGTGGAACTGTAATAGCAGCATGGTTATCAGCAGCTAGGTTAACACTGTCCTGCTGCTGTAATGGAGAAAACAAGATATAATGTCACTTACGAGCCCTGTCATATGTCGTATTTAATCCAATCTTATGTTATTTTTATAGGAGGTGGCAATGTAAATTGTAACACTATCCTAATTTCTCATTGCTTGTTTGTGTGTGTTGAATTGGTGTGTTGCCAGGCAGTTGCCGACCATGTGTGTATTTATACTCAGAGGAAGTAGTTGGGGGAGATCTCTTGGCATTATGTTGGCATGACGTATCAGGGCCATGCTCGGGTCCCTTTAGTGTGTTCTTGGAAACGATGCTGGCTTCCGAAGCTCATGAGACGGCTCCCACTGCATTTCTATCTCGGCAATATGTGCATGTGTTTGTGCATTTGCATGTAGCCATGGAGCCAATGAGGATCCTTACTTACAAGATGTTTCAAAATTGTGACTCAGTGGCATTAAGCCTTTTCCTCAGTGCTTAGACTTTAAATGTATTATTTTTTTTTGCTGGACATAAATAAGCTGTGATGGATAATAACAAGAAACCTCATTGTTCGAGTGTCAAAATTCAGTAGCTGGTGCAGAACTCAATAAGGGGATCTTACTGGCAGTTTTTATGTGACAAATGAAAGGAAGCAGAGAGATTTGTCAGATGGGATGCAGAGGCCTGACAGCAGGGATTGTTTGTTAGTCACCAACTTCTTGGACTGTCTGGCCTCCCCCAGCGAGCAGCCAAACTGCACAAGAACCTGTTTGTATCTGTTTACCTCACTCTCATCTTCCTCTCCAACATGACACCTTTGCTCACTCTGTTCTTCTCCCCCTGTCCATGTGTTGTCAGATGGAGGAAGTAATAGCGCGTATGCAGGATGAGAAAAATGGCATCCCCATCCGGACAGTGAAAAGTTTTCTGACCAAAATCCCCAGTGTATTTTCAGGTAAGCTTCTTCTGTCTGCTCCTGGCTAAGTAGTACTTTATACTTGCCAAACAAAACAGTGAAAGTATTTACAGAATGGCTTGTTCTGCATTTCACACCAACAATGGCATACACTATACTCAAATGTATTATATTGAATTTTCAAGCCACAAAACCTAACATTTGTAGTTGCAGTGAAGTGATGCTTCACAAAACCATCACCAGTATCTACTATTGGTAAAATACTTTAGCTGCAGACAGTTGTTGCTGTGTGAAACTAGACCCTAAAGTAGAAAATTGTACCGCACCATTGCACAGTGGCCAGTGAGAAGGCACCGGATCAATACAGAACAAGGATCACATTCATCTTTTGATGGAGCTTGTTCTGTTTTGTATGATTTTGCATCAGGCAAAAGCAGCAGTCTGTATCACTGACCAACAAAGGCCACAATTACAACATAGGATGGTCCAGTGTAAAAACATTTGACCACGCATACACTAAAAACAAAGCACATTTTACTTTCTTCAGTTTATAACAATATTAATTGTTGCATTATTTTTACATTATATTCATAGTATTGTGCTACTTACAAAGTCAATGAGATACTCATACTAAAGAAATGTACCACACAGTTACATACTAAACATGATCTGTTCCTATTTGACAGCACACAGAGGGCATATCTTTTCTTGTATAACTATATGGCTACATTGGTAAAAGCTGAACAAGGATGAAGGCCAAGCTATTTGATTTGGACTTGAAATACTACGTTTTTCTTTTGTGTGACTCTAGAGCACAGTGTGCCACCATGACCAATTTCAGTTGTCGACATTTCTGAATTTGATCTCTAAATACACAGTACCATGATAGCATATTATGTCTGTGAAAGTTCTGTCATCCAGGTCATTTTGAAGAAAAGGTTAAAGCAAAGGCATCTGAACTTAGGTTTTCAAGGTAAAGTTGTTTCGTCTCTTAATTCCAGAAGAGACTTTTTCAATTGTGAGATTAACTGGTAAAAGATCTGAGCTTTATCTCTAGAGGGAGGGGTCTGACCTCCCTCTAGAGCCCTCTCCAGCTCTCAGCTCTCTTACCAGTTAAACTCAGAATGGTAAAAGTCTCTTAGAATTAAGGGACAAAACTTCTTCACCTTGAAAACCAAGTCCAGATGCCTTTGCTTTAACTTTTTCCTAATATTACACTATATGACATATTTTGCTGTGACAGTTTAATCACAATAGTATTGTTATGTAGCAATGATATATATGAATTAAAATGATTTACCACAGTTCACACAGCCTTCTAGTGCACATCTCAGGACCTGGCTTGGTTGCAGTGAGCTACAGATGCCATTATAAACTAACCTAAACGCAACCTTAATGCGATGCAAACCTAAAAACAGACAATAATGTCCCTTTTAAGGAATATGATTTTATAATCCACAAGGAAGCCAAGTACTCACCAGAGACTGCATAAACAGATCCACCTCCCTGTCATATAAGAATATGGACACACACACATGCACAGAGCCCATTATGAGCGTCATATCAATCAATTCAGAAAACAGTCTTGTTAGAGGATTACCTTGCACATCTCATTTAAGCTTAAGGAAAGTGGGTCAACTGTGATAGTGTGAAAATGTGACAATATTAATGATGATAATCCGTGAGAATCTCATCTGGTGACAGGGACTCAGTGCATATTCATACAAGACACAGAAACAGACCGAACATACATCTTTCTTCTGTTTCTGCCGTCTCTTCAACACACACCCTCACCTGTCAGCATGATTGACCATAATAATAGCTCAGAATGTATATTTAGCCAAAGTACCACATTCACATGTTGGGGCTGGGTGTGAAAATGTCCAGGGGGCAGACATTGCTGTTAGGTTCCTTTTTGCCTTCGATGTGAAACCTGTTTCTCCCAGATGGAAATCATAAAAATCAACATGACTCCTATGATATTCACAAGGGTTGCACAATATATTTAAAATTGCAATATTAACAATGTAGTTGACAAAAGAGCTGCAATCAATAGAATTCATGCAATTGTTCAACCTACCCTTGGAGCAAACCCAAAGCAAAAAAGCAATAACACCCACAAGTATTTTGTTTAGAATATTAGCTGTGTGTGTGACAAATTGTTAATATTCTTAAAGAAACATCCAGTTATTGCAAACTATATCACTATAATACAATGTGTGACACAAGTGTAACTAATATCATGCATCTTAAACTACAGGTGGCACCACTAATTTCTACAGAACCCGTAAGTTTCAGTGAAAAGACACATCAGCTTGATAAATGAACAGACCGCTCTAATGCCCTGTATTGTACTGTGGTGCAACTGTATACAATAGGTGTTCCACTGCGTGCATGCTATCTTTCTAGTCATTCATAATAATGTTCTTGAGCCAGGGAAAGCTGGATTCATGATGTGTCAGAAAAGAATATTTGGTAATTAATGGCCTATTAGCCACCCACATTGTGCAAAACGAGAGGAATTGGCACGCACTTTGTTTCTGCTGCTGATGAGGGAAGGTGAACAGTGCTAAGAATGTCATTGTTTTCCAGTACATTAGCATCTAGCATATGCAAAAAGCCTCATTATTCTCTGAATACATCGGCTACATGTACTGTAGATGAATTACCATTTTCTCTTGTTCCAGGTTCTGAGATTGTTCAGTGGATGATCAAGAATCTGGAAATTGAAGATCCAGGTAACTGCACTCATCAGTTAATTAAATTTTGTAAAGTTAACAGAAGCTGACAAAGGTTTCCCAGATGTGATGAATCAAGGTGCACAAAATGAGGCAGGCTTGTGCAGTGGGAGCCTGCAGGAGAAATTATACTGAGAGCTTAATGTTCTCAGCTTTTCTCTTTGATCTGCCTCTCAGTGTCCCGAAGCTTCAACAGAGGCCCCTACGCTTGCACTATTTACTTTCTTGTTTTCAGTTCACAGTTAAAAAAATAAAAAATATATATTCTATAGGTGTGGTTCCAACTATCCCTTTGAAAAAATGCATAGTTTTCAAGTGTTTTATACATAAAAGATTAGTAATTTAGGTGAAAAGACTGTATGTATGTAGTAGTAGTAGTAGTTACACACTGTACCTCTACAAGTACTTTCAGATTTTGTAAACTTGCAAACATACATGCATTTGCACCAATAATTTCTTCTTCTTCTTTTGCATCTAGTTGTGTTTTGGCTTTTGAGGAAGCCCCGAATCATAGATGACCATTATTTATTAAACAGATACAGATCCAACATCCAACCAATTTGAAGGTCCTGTTCTCTGTTTTATTGTGGACCAAGACTGCTGTAAGAAATAACAAGTTTAATTCACTCATCAGCTCATAAATACACTAAACAAATATATAAACGCAACACTTTGGTTTTAGTCCCCATTTTTCATGAGCTGAACTCTAAGATCTAAGACTTTTCTGTATGTACACAAAAGGCCTATTTCTCTAAAATATTGTTCACAAATCTTTCCAAATCTGTGTTAGTGAGCACTTCTCCTTTGCCGAGATAATCCATCCACCATAGGTGTGGCAGATCAAGATGCTGATTAGAGAGCATGATTATTGCACAGGTGTGCCTTAGGCTGACCACAATAAAAGGCCACTCTAAAATGTTTAGTTTTACTGTATTGTCCAGGGGTAGGGGGGGTCCGAAAATCAGTCAGTATCTGGTGTGACCACTCTTTGATCAGTTTGTTTATTGTGGCCTGTGGATTGTTGGTCCACTTCTCTTCAATAGCTGTGCAAAGTTCTTCATTATTGGCTGAAACTGGAACACGCTGTTGTGTACGCCAATCCGGTGCATCCCAAACATGCTCAATGGATGACATGTCCAGTGAGTATGCTAGCCATGCAAGAACTGGGATGTTTTCAGCTTCCAGGAATTGAGTACAGATCTTTGCAACATGGGGCCGAGCATTATCATGTTGCATTATGAGGTGATGGTTGTGGATGAAGGGCACAACAATGGGTGTCAGGATCTTGTCACTATGGCTATGTCCACACGAAGCCAGTGCATCCCCTATCCGATCTTATCTCAAGAAAATATCTCGTTAATTTATTATATATATGCCAGACCAGTATGGGGCGCTGTAATTCTGACAGATATACACTATACACGGAGAAGAAGACTTTGAGCATGCGCCCCTTGCGCTGCAGAAGAAGACGGAGACCTAAATATTTCTTTTCTAATAAAAACAAGTTCTCAAATTGTTGCAGTCATTTATTTAGAGTGTAGTAATTGGTGCCCTCATGTTTGTTGTTTGCTCTTCAATATACGGACTGAGTTCTGAGTGCTTTGGACATGCGGAAATTCTCTCTCCATTCATTTTCTCCAGGTTGCTCTCCTGGTTCTCTTTCGCAGTGGATCTAAGAGCATGTGGCGTATGGTGTTGTCCATTATCGCTTGTTGCTCACCACAACTGCATAGAAGCAATAGATTTTGCTGTAATAAAACTAGTAGGCTTAGTAGCTTCTGCAGCAAACTCAATCATGTAGTCCGCCATTATTGTTGTTGCTGTTACGTGCGATGAGGCCGACACGTGATGCGATGACATCATCGTTTTCACAAAATATACGGATTGGCTGTACACACGACACCGCAAGGGTGTCGCAAAGGTGTTGTCGAAAGATTTATCCACTTTAGAACCCTGTTTCAAAAAATAGCGGATTCAGTCTCCCAAAACACCGGATCCGTGTGGACGAAAGGCCAATACGATACAAAATGTATATGGATACAGTGATTTGTGTCTCCGTGTGGACAGCCCCTATATCTCTACATTCAAAATGCCATCAATAAAATGTATCTCTGTTTGTTGTCCATAATATACGCCTGCCCATACCATAACCCCATCGCCACAATGGGTCACTTGATCCTTTGACATCAGCAAACCGCTCACCACACGACACTGCTGTGCTGTCTTGCATCTGCCCGCTTCAGTGAAAACCGGGATCCATTTGTGAAGAGAACACCTCTCTAAAATGCCATACGCCATTGAATGTGAGCATTTGCCCACCTGAGACAGTTCCTGATAGTTTGTGCAAAGATTCTTTGGTCTTGCAAAATGATTGCTGGTCTCAGAGGATCTTGGAGGTGAAGATGCTGGAGGTGGAGGTCCTGGGCTGCTGTGGTTAGACGTGGTCAGCGGTTGTGAGGCCAGTTGGAAGTTCTGCCAAATTCTCTGAAACGTCTTTGGAGAAGGCTTATAGTAGAGAAATGAACATTCAGTTCACGGGCAACCGTTCTGGTGGACATTCATGCAGTCAGCATGTCAACTGCACACTCCCTCAAAACTTCTGTGGCATTGTCTTGTTTAATAAAACTGAACATTTTAGAGTGGCCTTTTATTGTGGCTAGCTTAAGGCACACCTGTGCAATAATCATGCTCACTAATCAGAATCTTGATATGCCACACCTGTGAGGTGGATGGATTATCTCATCGAAGTAGAAGTGCTCACTAACACAGATTTGAACAGATTTGTGAACATCATTTGTGAGAAATGGGCCTTTTGTGTACATTGAAAAAGTATTAGATCTTTGAGTTCAGCTCATGGAAAATGGGGGGCAAAAACAAAAGTGTTGTGTTTATATTTTTGTTCAGTATATGTGAGCTCCTGTATTGTCACATTGTCCATTAATAACTGTTTATATAGCTAGCGTGCGTCATTGGAGTCCTCATGCAAGCCCTGGTTAAATGTGTGTTCTAAGTTCTTTTTTTCTATGGATACATGTTGTTAATCAGACAATTACTCTTGATATTCAGCGTGAAGAGCCTCACCCGGTTCGTTTTATTTTTATCCCTGTTCTAATTTACCCTGAGAAATCTGTCTAGGTGAAGCAAAGTTGAAAATGTATTTCTTAGAAAGCGCAGTGATTACTCATGTATTTATCAACAGACCTCAAAAACAGTCAAAATGATAAACAAGAGTGAGTCATAGCTGCTAATGAAGTGAAATTCTACACCTAATGCAGATAAGTATAAGTCTAAGATAACACCATTCCCTCCAGAAAACTGACAGCCCAAGTAGTGAACTGTATGCATACTGTGACCAGTGTTTATTCCACTATTAAATCATAACTGCAGTTTAATCACTCGGAGTTCGACTGAGGCGACCGAGGGCGTATGTCAACTCGCAGATGTTCTGGTTCCTAACTCATTTTATTGCCGTTGGTCTTCTTTTAATGTAAACACATACAGCAGAGACTTGCGGGTATAGACAGAAATTGGTTCGTTAAATCGGTTGCTCCATAACTCCTGGCGGGCTTGACGGACACAGGAAATGCAATTAATTTGGCTCGCAGCATGTATATTATGTAAGATGAGCTTATATCAAAGTGGAGGGGAAACTTTTTGTCTTGTCAAAATGCCTTCCACAATTGTTGCAGCATAACACTTTCATTACAACCGGGAGTATTAGAGATTTCATCATCTGTGATATTGAAATGCCAGAGCCAATTGGATTTGTCTGACACAGGAACCTTTGGAATTAACTGCTCAGTAAAGTGAATGTGAAAAAGGAGCTACAGGTTCATATGATTTTACTGCCTCAAAGGGCAAGCCTGGTGCATAATTGTTTACTTAAACCTTGAGTGAATTAAAATCGAAAAACTGATAGGAGTGGTTTCTTTGGGCTGGCCTCATTCATTGATGGTGTAATAAAGCTGAATCAACAGCAGTATTGTAGGTGCATTTCCAGCACTTCTTTTGGAGTTGACAACTAGACCTTCAAATTTTTGTCTCACAAGCTTTCTCATTCGGAAACTTTAGTTAATTACTTTTTAATGTAGGAGTCACTTAAGTAGCATAAAAAATTCAAAGTAACTTAGCCACTATTGCCACTTTGGCCTCCAACACACTCGCAATGTTCTTGAATTATTCCTCACATCTAACAGCACTGGCAGCAAATGTGCAACTTTCCTAAGACCTTCAACTCCGTGCAACCAACTAAAATATGTATCTGATTGGGACATTACGTGCCTAGACTCTTCAACATTCAATGATAAAGTTTATATACATAACAAGTGGTTAAATATTCTGTTTTATTGAATCTGTTATTGCCAAACACAGCTTTCTAAAACCTGATGTACCTTCCCTTTTTGTTTTGGCTTTTATGCAGAAAAGGCTCAGTTATACGTTAATGGGATGAATGGGATTGAGTAAAGCATGTAACAGTTTGAATACTCAACACTGGAAGCTGAGGGTGGAATGAGGCAACAGTAAAATAAGCATGGTGCAGCTCCACTCTGCTCTGCTCTGCCCTGCCCTGCACTCTTTTTTCCTGCGCTTCTTTAAAACTCCTACACATCATCAGACTCAAGAGTTACTCAAGACTGGAGTCCTTTTTTGATGATCTTTTTCAGTCCTCTGAGATCTCCCCCATGCACACACACATCACTGATACCGGAGCAAAAGGATGAGCAAAAGGATGCATAAAACACAATGTAGCACTGACAGCCCTGCCGTAAACACATCAAACACAAACTAAAAGCATTCCCCTAGAAATACGAACAGAAAAGCTGTTACGACCTCTTATGCTAGCCACTTAAATCTTTGTGTAAAACCACTGAGTGCAGGTAGTGAATGATATGATCATAATTTAGGTCCAAACACAAGATCTGTCCACATTTCTTTAGAAAAAAATCAGCTTGAAGATCCCTCCCGCTGTGCACTGTGGACTTGGCCGAGCACCAGATTGTTGGTTGTTTGGCACTAAGCTGGTAATACTATGAAATCAAAGGGTGTTTTCTCCGTGGACGCTCTGACTGGCTCTTTCTTGACAATTTCAGTCCAAGGTGTAGTCATCAGAAAGGTTTATAGAACCTTTTGTTTTTTATATCACCAAGCACTTAAACAAGGTGATCAAATATTCGTGCCTTACATCAGTAATTCTCAAACTTTATCACAATGAATAATTCAGAAAATTCAGTGTGATTTTTGTAGTCATTCAAATCCGGGATTGTGGAAACAGTGGAGGAGTATGGCCCACTTTTAGAGGCATGTACGGTGTCAATAGATAAAAAAATATCTTGTTGTTGTTATAAAGCATTGTCATATTACAATAGAAAAAAAAAAGCTAAATGTAGTGCTATTTCTGAACATTTATTTTGTTTCCAGGTAAAATCACCCACTTTGTTTTAGAAATCTTTGAAAAAAAAATGTTGGCACTGATGGTTTTGAGATGACATTCAAAATCCATCCATAAAAATGTCAGCGGAACCACTGTGAGTGCACAAACAAAGAGCAAAGCATCACAAGTGACAGAGACACTCCACACAAAATGAGAAGAGATTATCTTTGAAGGAGAGGAAAGACAGCCACCACTTCAAAATCTCTCTCTCAGTCGGCATCCACCACATTGGTATTTTCATCCTTGACTTTCTCCCGATATCCATCTAAGATAACAACCCTGTGCAGCAAAATGTGAGTGGATAACAAGCCAATGTGACCAATCATAGGTATAGATATAAGGCACACAGAGAGAATACCAAATAAATGCCATGTTTATAAATAAAGACGTTTTAAATAACTTATGAGTCATACAGTATTAATGAATGTAGCACACATGCACAGACTTAAACACTGTGACCTCTTAAAGCTGTGACTCTCCTCCTCAATGCTGATGGAAAAGCCAGGCTATATTTATCACACACATGCAGAGTGTTAAAGAGAAGAAAGCGGTGCATGTTTAATGTATGACTTCCTTATGTCCTTTCAGATTTCCTACTTAGCCGTTTTTCCAATTTAAAACAGAAAAGAAACTACCGTATTTACCATATTAGGACTGACTAATTCCTATGTTCAGGGATGGACTATTTATTAATATATGAGACTAAATGATATGGCACATTGAGAGCCTCCGTAGGATATACAGCACCGTGCAAAGGTTTCAGGCAGATGTAAAGAATTGTTATAAAATGAAAATGCTTTAAAAAAATATTTGTTTGCTTTTTAGAAATTTACAAAATGCAAAGTGTGCAAACAAGATCTACATCAAAACAGCATAAATTCTTCCATGTACACTTGCACTTGCACCACAGACCATGTGTAATACTGCATATCTAAATTGAATCCAAAATGTCTTCCATGACCTTTTGGTTTTCATCCCTCTATAAATAAAAAGAAACGGGGCATAATGAAGGAGTTGCTATGAAAGGGTTACAGCCCGAGACCAGTGGGAAATGAATGTTGTCAGGCAAGACACACAGTTGATGATAATGACATGTTTTCATTACTTGATGGTTTTAAATCGGGGTGAGCCGGTCGTGTGCTGCGGCGCACACCAGGGAGCAGCTTTTCACTCTAACCAAGCACAACACCAGGTGATTTGACTGATGAGTTCCGTCTCTCCGGCTGAAGGTGGCCTAATCAGGGAGACCCCCCGTCGCCATGTTTGACACGATCTGAGACCCTGCTTCTCTTCCTGTCAACGCCATCACTGTTTTCTTTTTTTTTTTTCTTTTTAAAGAAGCAAGCCCTAATTCAAACTTGCCATTTTGCTAGTGATAAATTGGTTGCAGTTAATTAGCTGGTGTGAAGAAATAACAGCACGCAGCCAGCCGAGATGTGTGATAAAGCACTATTGATCGGAGATTAATCTGGAAATCAGCTTTTGAGGGCCCCATGTGCAACACATTTATCTTTTAAACTGTTTGAAAAGACTTCATAAAAAAAAGAAATTAGCATATAAATTAAGAAGAGGTATTATCACCTCTAGCCCTGAACATGAAAAAGCATAGTTTATTGGAAAACTCAACTTGAACTTTATGAACTTTTGAAGGTAAAGCTTGGGGTTTTAATTTTTGTTTTATTAGCGCAAATTAAACTTTGATACTGCAGGGAGACTACTGATTAGAGTATATGAGATTAAAGTTGTTTAAACATCTGTGTTGATTTGTATTTTATTATGTGCTTTAGCCTAAAGCTTGTCTAATAACTTCTATCACATTTGTTTTATTACATGTTGGTGTCCTCTAAATGCCAATGACCCAAGTGGTCTGTTTTTTCCTGCTTCTGTTCGCAGTTGAAGCTCTTCACCTAGGGACACTGATGGCTGCACACGGTTACTTCTTCCCCATCTCAGACCATGTCCTTACACTCAAAGACGATGGGACGTTCTATAGGTTTCAGGTAACAATAGTGATGGAGATTTTGTTTTAAAGTTTTCTGAAAAAGGATAAATAGAAGTAATTTCAATTGTCAACAGTTCATTATTGATATTGGCAGGATTAGTGATTTCCCCACAGTTGTGCACAGAACCAGTTAATCCATGTTTGTGGATGGTTTAGCTGCAGGTTACATTTTGGAGTTTACATTTCATCTTATGCGGTGCCAGTGCATACATTACTGGTCAAGTTCTGTGTTGAAATTTGTGCTAATTTCACAATCAACTTATGTGATTTAGACTTTTTTGCCAGTTCCATTATGCAACAAAAAATACCATTGTTCCAGCTGCTGTATGCACTGCATTTCAATTCCAACATTGTCTTTTGCTTTCAGACTCCATACTTTTGGCCATCAAATTGCTGGGAACCAGAAAACACAGACTATGGTGAGACTCCCTGATGCAGCCTTTTCCTACATATGTATTCTTGTTTAAAGCAACACTATATCATTTCTTGCCATTAAAATACATAACTCAAAATTATCCCAGTTATCCCTACACTTACCATTTGTAAGTGTAGTTTTAGAAATAGTGTGAGTGTGTGCAAATTAGGGTTGCACAATTTTAGGAAACATACGTTGAATAGTGCAATATGAATAACACAGAGTAAAAATTGGATTATATAAAGGAATACCAGAGCTTACACTAGCTTCTACTTACACCTATCATCCTGCTTCTGACTGCTTTTTTATTCATTTCAAGTGATATGCAGCTCTGGTTGTTCAGTTGTTTTGTCATACAAAGTGTCAAATGTCTATCAAATTGAATGCCATATTGTTATTGTAATACAAGCACTTCTTTGCCATAGAGACATTGCAGTTAAAATTTAATTTGTGATTATATTGTGCATTCCTAGTGCAAATTGCTTTAGGGTGTGTGATTTCAGGTCACAAGTGACTCTTATGTGATATCACAGCATATTCTGAAATTCAATATGCCTCATATTCTGATGCGGACTGATTATAATAAATGAACTAGGGGTTGTTGTTAGCGCAGATCATTGTGTGCAGCAAAGCCCAGTGCTGATAAAGATTTCATAAAGCTAAAAAGGATCTGACTGAATAGCCGGTCTATTTATTTGTTGCCTGAGTTGTATGAGAATAAAGGACTAATGTGCGCTGTGGGATTAACTCTTGAGCGATAGGGGGAAGTTAACTTGTCTCCGATGCAGCGGCTGATTTACACAAAGGATGCCCGTTAATGAAAACACCATAATAACATAATGAAGCTGCAGTTTGATGGTCAGTTAACAAATGGATGATGATAAAACCAGAAGAAGTTGGACAGACACACATTCGCTGTGCACCTCTCAGTGACCTTTGTGATTCACAGACTGGTTTAACTGTGCAGTTGAGAGGATTAAATGAGTAAAAGCAGGGCCACTTATGGCTGGTAAAACCAAGCTGGGGTCATGCACTCCCGCTGTAACCAGACTCTGTCTCTTTCACCACAGCTGTTTACCTCTGCAAAAGAACAATGCAAAATAAAGCACGTCTGGAACTCGCAGACTATGAAGCGGTAAGTCTGAGAAGTTGTTTTGTGTTACCTCCTCACATACCCACTCCCTGGGTTTTTATGTTGTCATACTTTAATTCTTCTCTGTTCTCACTAAAACAGAGATCTGCATTCCTGCAAAACCTCCACAAAGCTATAAAAATGAATCAGCCCAGTTAGTTATAGTCTGGTTTTGTATGTGAGCGGGGATCATTAAATGTGATATCCAGCAGTGCACCTACTGTATCTGCAGCAAATAAAGGCTACCCACAACCCACTAAAATCTTCCCTCTTCTTTTGTTCTCACTTACAGGAGAGCTTAGCAAGGCTTCAGAGAGCTTTCGCCAGGAAATGGGAGTTCATTTTTATGCAAGCAGAAGCACAAGCGAAGTAGGTCTCACACAAACATTGAGTCAATGTGTGTGCCATTTTGTCCTGAGTTGTAAAATAATAATCAAAGTGTGAAAAAGAATGTTGTTTGGAGAAGCTGTACAGAAATAGAAAGTAAAGGTAATGCTGCAAATAGTAAGTGGCTGCCACATTTAAAACTACTTAAAGTAAGAGTATCCACCAGTTTCCAGTAGAAGGCACCATTTCTGTGAGCTAAAGTTT
The DNA here is from genome assembly GCA_024416835.2 of Perccottus glenii. NCBI lineage: Eukaryota > Metazoa > Chordata > Actinopteri > Gobiiformes > Odontobutidae > Perccottus > Perccottus glenii. The sequence continues at coordinate 16,899,068 of CM044552.2, read as the reverse complement.
TTCCTCAGGCCTTTGTTTGTCTGCCAGGAAAAGACGCTTTGATGCCAAAGTACTGTAGTAAATTCCTCTCAGTATAGCAGCAAATACTTAAATTGCCATTGATTTTTAGACAAACTTTAATGTGTCTGAAAAGGGTCCTGTACTATTCCAAGTGGTTATTTTCTTTGTTGTACAAACATGGAACTCCTGATGACTATTTAAATGCAACACCATTTAACTTTTTTTTTTCTTAACCAGAAAGTATAATAGTATAATACAACAGTACAGTGAACACAGCTCACTAGATCTTGCATTACACAACTGTGGGTGACAGTGCCTGTTACCATCTTCTCTGGTGACAGTTTGTAGCTGTACAATTGCACACATTTGCAAATGATAAGAAAAAGTTGCATGGTGTTGCTTTGTAGCCTCTTTAAAATTGGATATCATGTGCAGTGGCCTAATGCTTTGACTGCGTGGTTCTATAAAGTTATACTCCAGATGTTTTGCAGGAATGTTGTCTTTAGTTCTTGTGTATAGACATATAATAATGTTCTGTAGCGTCCATCTTGACAAAATTCAAAACATCAGGTACCACATACTACACTACTAGTGTCTAGTAAGGACAAAAATGAACCACACTTTTTCATTCTAAATAGGACATTGTCTGTTACTGTTCAGTCTTCACAATATACAGTACACTGTTTGAGTGTGTCATTTTTGTTTTACCAGAGTTGATAAGAAGAGAGACAAAATTGAGAGGAAAATTCTCGACAGTCAGGAAAGAGCATTCTGGGACGTTCACAGACCAGTGGTGAGTGACGTTACTGCTGCTGTTACTAATAGTGCTGTTGCTCTTATAATGACTGCACTGAATTAAAAAAACATGTATCTGTTTGGAAGTGGTTGGAACTAAAGGAATATCTACAGATCGTAAAAGCATTAAACAGGGATAGTACTCTGTAGAGTAGACACAGTGTGACATATAGAGTAGAGCAAGTAAATGGCCTGCAAACTGACAGCCTTATGTGCCTGTAGCATGCTGAAGAAATGCCATATCGGTAACTGTCAAAACACATCAGCGTCAGCGGGGGGCTCTTTACCTTGTTCTTACCTTGCATTAGCATTCAGCTTCCTCCCTGGGGTTAAAGGCTTTCTGCCACATTTCAGTCAAAGAGTCGGCACCGTGCTTAATTGCAAAATAACAAGTTCAATTTATGCGTCCTTGGAGCAACATAATCAATATTAATTTGAATTTCACGGTGACGAAGTGACGCTACTTAGCTGTGTTTTCCTGGATGAGACCTAGATTAGGGCACTTGTTCAATCAGAGTAAATTTTCACACTGCCACAACGCTGATTTCCCACTGGCTTTCTTCTTTGCTAGAATTGGTACATTTTAATACAGTACAGGTTTAATTAGGCAGTATAGTATATGACACAATGTCCATAATGGCAATGTATATGTTTCTCTAGACGGTAATTCTACTCAGAGTTACATAGTGAAGTATCTGATGTCTCTAAATGAAGGGTTAATCTCCCTTTTTATTGTAAGCGGCAAGATGGGACTGTGTTTTTTTATGTCAAAAATGACATTGTGTTGTTTTCAAATCAAAAAAAGAAAGACATCAGGTAACAGGCGTTCTAATCTTCCTTCTCCTCTCGCAGCCTGGATGTGTAAACACAACAGAAGTCGACATAAAGAAGTCCTCCAGAATGAAAAACCCTCACAAAACTAGAAAGGTACGGCCCATTTTCCGAGCTCTTTCTCCTTAATGTCCTGTTTGATGACAATATGTCACATGAAAAGAATAAAGGCTTTTTTTCTCTGATGTGTTGAGTCTACTGTTGTTTGGACTTATTTGTTTTTTTCGTGCTTTGATCCTGTGTTAGTCAGTGTACGGGCTGCAGAATGACATCCGCACTCACAGTCCGACCCACACCCCCGCGCCTGAGGCCAAGCAGCCCACAGAAGAAGAACTGCAGGAACAGGTCAGGACACAAGGGGGTGTACTAGTCTGCCAAGTACTTTGTCAACACTTAAAAGGGAGTGTACTGAAGATTGAAAAATATAAAGTTACATTCTCTTTGTGAGATGCCAATGATGATGCACAAGTTAAATGCCGGTTTTCTTTTTCATCCCTCCAGATCACCTTTTGGCAATTGCAATTAGACCGGCATCGACTGAAAATGTCCAAAGTGGCAGAGAGGTGAGCGATGTTCTTGTGTCTTTATTCAGTTTAGCCATCGATCTGTTTATTGAGCCTTTAAATGGGCCGATGTGCACAGAAATTAAGAGTTCAAAAAACATGACCTTGAGAAGAGACTATGTGCAGACAATGCTTTTAGTGGGTGTTGGCCCCCCAAGGCTTTGTTCACACAATAGCATAAATGTAATTTCTTTCACCTAAAATAAACTACTCAATAAGCAGTGATTTAAGCTTATTTTTATTACAATTTCATTACATTGTTGTATATTTTTTTCTTCCCGAATACAGTTTGTTGGGTTACACAGAGCAGTACATTGAATATGACCCCTGCCTCACGCCTCCCGATCCATCCAACCCCTGGATCTCAGACGACGCTACACTATGGGAACTGGAAGCCAGGTTGCAACCCTTGTCTTCAGAGAGTTAATTATATATATTTTTATGTATAGATTTGGTTACTATTAACACTGGGTGTTGTGTGTTTCCCCAGTAAGGAGCCAGGGCAGCAGAGGGTAAAACGGTGGGCCTTCGGTATCGATGAGGTCCTCAAAGATCCCGTGGGAAGAGAGCAGTTTCTCAAATTCCTGGAATCTGAGTTCAGCTCAGAGAATCTCAGGTAAACAAGCAGCAAGCACAACATGCATTTGGGTAATAAAATTTAAATAAAATTAGATTTTCTGGAATTTTATTTCAGTTTAGCATGTCACTGTACTGTTAGCTGTTGTGTAATGCAAGTGACTGACTGAAAATAAAACTCATCAGGTGCTTGTGCAAGTGTGTATCCCTCACATATGTCAGTTTGTCTGTAAATAAACATACAATATTATACTGTGCAAGTCTACTGCTAAATTTAGAATCGTTTGTGTTTGCTGGTAGATGATAGCATGAAGTGTTTTGTTCTGAAGCGAGCTGAGAGCTTTTAAAAGGTGAGGTGAAATGATGTTCTGTCAGCTGTGTCACACTGTGAGCCGATTTCTGTCCCTGCTTTGTTAATAATGCAAGTACACACAGAGGCACACGTGACAGACAGTGGAGGATTTAATTCACACTTTACAGGCCTCCCACCAACACACACACACACACACACACTTACACTCACACACACACACCGATGTCACATGGAGCGCTCACACCTGCTTTATGAATAGCACTGTGGTTCCTGTGTCTTCAGCTCTCCTCTGCACAGAAACAGATGCTCAGACTTGAAACAGTTGAGATAAATGATCTGGTTTAGTGTAGATACTATTATTGGTCAACACACAACTGCTGTCACATTTTACTAAAGCTGAACGCTGAAGGTGCTTGGAGTTACTGTTCTGAGTTTACTCTATAGGTCTAACATGTTTTAGTCAAAGAGGAGAGAGCTGGTGGATGCAACTATTTAAAATATTCACAGCTACAGATGTGTACCATATACAGTACCTCAGGTGTGTGTCATATTATGCTAATAGGTTTATTCATGCTAACAGAAACACTGCAGAGTATTAACTGTGCACAAAAACAATTAGTGTAATTGCTTCTTCTGACATACTCCTTGACACTTCTATAATTTATTTTTATACTACACAAGCTATGTAGGCTTTCTTATTAAATAAATGTTTTTTTTTATTGTTGAACCACTGTTATATGATTCGCAGAGTTATTTCTACTCTGCACCTACAGAGTAAACGACTTAACGCTTACTTTTTATACTCTCTATAAAAAACACTTCTGACCAATCTAAACTATTAGATCTGGTTCCAGAGTTACTGAGCAGTGTGTAAATGATCTAATACACATCCCATATGTCTTGTCTGTAAAGGTTCTGGTTAGCGGTCCAAGAATTAAAGAAGCGCCCTATCAGAGAAGTCCCCACTCGGGTTCAGGAGATCTGGCAGGAGTTTCTGGCACCAGGGGCACCCAGTGCCATTAATGTGGACTCAAAGAGCTATGACAAAACCACCCAGAATGTCAAAGACCCTGGAAGATATGCCTTTGAAGACGCACAGGTCAGAATAAAGAATCATATTTAATTTGGCTTCAGGTGATTTCAGTTTTTGTGAATTCTAAAGTAAGAAATGTGGTTTAGGAGTGATGCAACTGACTTATATATGTGCAATGCTATCTTATCACAGGAACACATCTACAAATTGATGAAGAGTGATTCTTACAGCCGTTTCATCCGTTCCAGTGCCTACCAGGAGCTATTACAAGCCAAGAAGAAGGTAAAGCAATCAAATCACTCATAACACAGAAATTTAGTTTAGAAATTTGTTTTACAATGAGACAACAATCATTCACTTGGCATGTTCTCTATTTGGTTACAATTTCTATCTGGGGGTGTAATTTATTGTAGCTCCTAAAAGTATTGTGTAAACAATTGTCAGACACATATTTGTGGCTATCCTGTTGGAATTGCTTTTCAGGCTAGCTGACTAATCTCCAAAAACCTATACCCTACACTTTAAATCTCCTTTGATTTCCACCCACTTGTGAGAAGAGCTTTAGTGCTCATAGTTGAATGTTTTGTTTCTCGAAGTGGACTATTAGTGTGTAGGGGAATGAGGATTGTCTGGGGCTTGTAGGAGCAGTGAAGGCAGAGAGGCTGTCACAACATGATGAATTATTTAGAATTATACAGGATATATGTATGCTTTAAACACACTCCCACATATTTCACTCTGTCACTGTGGGAAAGATGAGTGCTGCAGGAAAGCTAGCAGACATTTCTTCTAACTGACTCACAAATAAAACAGCGGTTTACATTTATGTAAAATGCATGTCTTCTTGTGTTCATTCCACAGAAAAGTAAGAATTTGTTCTAAAGGCTGCTACTTCCAGGTAATGCCACTGTCTCACTTTGTCACATGACTTTAAACTTATAATTATCATACTGTAGCAATCTATCCATAATCTGTATTTTTGTACTTTTTTCCCCCCTCCGTTCTCCTTGTCCCTGAGCAGGTCAAACCAATGGGATCCACAAGGCTGCCCAGTCATGTGCCATCATGTTAAACTTAATGCCATCTCTCTCCCTCTGGGACATGGAGAGGAGGATCATGTCATATCTTCATCATCGTCTGTTCATCAGCTCTGGGCTCGGCGGGACATGGAGCCGGGCCACGTGTTCGTCTGTAGTCCAACGGATGTTGCATGTCCACGAGGAGGACGCCCTGCTCCTCTCTCTTACAGTACATTATATATCTCCAGTATTCACCTAAAGAGGCCGCTGCTGGACTGGTGTGAGGACACTAACAAACTGGCATTATAGATGTCATTAGAGGACTTCCGATCCGGCGTTTCAGCTTCTCAAACGGGACCGCTGGATCTGAGCCCCCTCTTTCACTTCCAGCTCCAACAAATGATGTCAGGGAGGAAAAAAAAACAAACTAAACATTATAGTGAAAAAAGAATACACCCACTAAATAAAAGTCATCACTATACATGATTCAAGGTCACCGATTTTTTGTCACACTATGGGAAGTGTTGTGCAGAATGAATATACAATATATATACATATATATTATGATTATTCTTATAATTATTTATTGTGCATTTCCTTTGCTTTACATTATTTTCTTGCACTACAATAATGAGCACCTATGATTTTTATTGCACTTGTAAAGTCACATTTCAAAATCTGCAAAAATGCCATCTCCTGTCTTATGTATAACATAATTCTTTGTTATTCTCCTGCATTTATTTTTATACCATATTTAAAAACACTTTTACTTACTTGTATTATTAAAGTTGGCCCTCTATCTGTTACTGTGGTGTTTGGATCTTCCTCTCAGACACACCTGTATAAAAGCCACCACTGAGGTAGAAAAGAAATAATCTGTAAGAGATTTTTCTCACAATTATTTTGTTTTATGAGAAATTTTGACAAAATGAAATTGGATTCCATACACATCATCTTTTACATTTACTGACAAATTCTTTGCTAGTGGCTGGAGATTTTCCCAGCTGCTTTGGGCCTGAGGTGGGGCGCACCTTGGACAATCACCAATTAATGGAAGGCTTAACAAGGAACTAAAATAAAAATATGTCTCAGTCCGTAAACTTTAAAAAGATAGCCCATAAGTCCTTTTTTCTAACCATTGAAACTTTACCATTGATTGTAATGAGATGAGGTCAACAGTAAGAACATACAGTAGATCCTAAAGATTTTGGAAAGGAGTCAGCAGAACTTTTGTTTTTCACCACTAGAGGGTGATACACTTTTTTCTACCACCTTTAAACAACTTGCTCCCTCTCAGTGGAGAACAGCAGAAAGCACTAAGCAGACAAATGAAGTTTTGTCATGCAAAAGTGCCATCACTGTCTAGTCCTCTCAAGGGCTTTTTGTTGGGACTGTTCCCTTGTGAGTTTTTCCTGCGCTCTGTTTATGTTTCAGCTCTTTGATGCCACGGGTGACAACCAGTGTGTTTCAAGTCTCAGTGCCCAGTGGTCAGCTTTGTGAGAGCCACAAAGCACAACATTATTGACGTAAGGAATGTGGACTGCTGCATTTTCAAAGTGTCCTGTCAGTGCTGAATGTGTGGGTGCATGCAGACGGTGATTTATGGGACCAAGGATTTATCTGATTCCAAACTGTGGCTGCCTGTATTATGGCTTTAAAGTAGTGTGGTTTCAATGCCAATAAGAGAGGACTTGAACATTTAGAGTTTTATAAGAGTAGACTGTTTTCAAACAAAAGTGCCCTTTATTGTTCATGCTTGTCACTCACTTCCTAAAAGTCTGCAGAGAGACACTGGGAAGAAGAACAAAGACTAAAGGATTGGGTGTCATTTTGATAGGCCTGATTCCTGATGGATGGGCGTGTATTATAAAAAGATATCAAAGAAAACATACTAAGAAGAGAAAGCAAAGGAGGGACACAGAGGGAAAAGTGAGAGAAGTGAAGCTTGGTTTGATTCACACAATGACCAGGACCAATAGGAGAAAGCCTCCCAGTCTTGAGGAGGGAAGGGGGTGGTAGGGCTCCAGACTAAGGCAGAACAGTGCTGTGAGTCAAACCCTCAAAGACAGACTACAGACAGTGTTCAGGACGTGAGCAAATGGGTTTCATGTGACTCAAACGCGCAGCAATATTTAAGTTGACGACCAATAGCCAGAGAACTGGGAACACTTTTTACAGCCTTTTAAGCATGTTTAGCTGAAACACTGAGGAGCAAACCTAAGGATACTACAGATTATGTTGCCATGGAAACCAAAACCTGGAAGCGGACGCAAGGACCACTGAAGGCGGACAATCTACCCTGAGCGCATCCTCGACACGCTACTGTCCTACTGAGCTGTGAGGTACACACATCATAGTTGTCAATGTTCAAAGTTGTTTTAACTCAAGTTGACATCTTGGTGAGAATTTCAATTCAATTTTAGGATTCAATTTTAATTGTTGAAATGGGTAAATCTAGCCGATTTGCATGCAACCAGTGGGGTAAGGTAACCAATAAATTCCAGTGATAACTATAATGTACATGAACCTACAATTTACCAAATGATACTTTAAGATTTTGGTTTTCCTTTTGCTGCCCTTCAGCTATTTCTTTTGGTGTTATCATCATCACTTTTCACAGTTTTTCTTCTGTTTAGTGTCCCATTACTTTATTTGACCTTTCGCCACTGTCAATACATACTGTCAACAAATTGTCACAAAATGAAAATTCTCGCAGGAGAATTTGTCACCCACTGACAGCCAAGCAAAGTTTTTAAATGATGTAAAAGTTATAGATATTTATAGTCAATTCCAGGGCAATTGTGGTGATCAGAAAATGCGGCTTGGAGACTCCGAACAAGTTGGCAGGAGACTGACTGATAGTGAGTCACTGAGTGCGAATGAGTAAGCACAAAGCCATGTAATTCTAACAGCAGTAATTGAACAGCTATTTACTATCCCTGCCAGCGGTAAGAGTTTATTCCCAGTGGGACTACGCATAGGAAAAACATACCCCTTCAAGGTAAGGTGCTGTGGATAAAAGTGTCTTGAAAATGACTATAATTAGTGGATCAGGGTTTAAGGAATTAGCATTGTGAGTGGGAGAATTAGCGAGCGATGACAGTGTGTTGTCTCAGTGAGATTAAGATGCTACTTAGTTTTTCCAGAGAGCGTCAATAAGAAGGAATGGATGACATATAATGATAGACAGACTTATGTTTTGTGAACATGTGTGTGTGTGTGTGTGTGTGTGTGTGTGTGTGTGTGTGTGTGTGTGTGTGTGAACGTGTGTGTGTGTGTGTGTGTTTGTGTGTGTGTGTGTGTGTGTGTGAACGTGTGTTTGTGTGTGTGTGTGTGTGAACGTGTGTGTGTGAACGTGTGTTTGTGTGTGTGTGTGTGTGTGTGTGTGTGTGTGTAGTGTGTTTGTGTGTTTGTTTGTGTGTGTGTGTGTGTGTGTGTGTGTGTGTGTGTGTGTGTGTGTGTGTGAACGTGTGTGTGTGTGAACATGTGTGTGTGAAGGTGTGTGTGTGAACGTGTGTTTGTGTGTTTGTTTGTGTGTGTGTGTGTGTGTGTGTTGTGTGTGTGTGTGTGTGTGAACGTGTGTGTGTGTGTTTGTGTGTGTTTGTGTGTTAGTGTGTTTGTGTGTGTTGTGTGTGTGTGTGTGTGTGTTTGTGTGTGTGTGAACGTGTGTGTGTGTGTGTTTGTGTGTGTGTGTGTGTGTGTGTGTGTGAACATGTGTTTGTGTGTTTGTGTGTTTGTTTTGTGTGTGTGTGTGTGTGTGTTGTGTGTGTTAGTGTGTTTGTGTGTGTTTGTGTGTGTTTGTGTGTTTGTGTGTTTGTGTGTGTGTGTGTTTGTGTGTTTGTGTGTGTGTGTGTGTGTGTGTGTGTTTGTGTGTGTATGTGTGTTTGCGCGTGTGTGTTTGTGTGTTTGTGTGTGTGTGTGTGTTTTGTGTGTGTGTGTGTGTGTGTGTGTGTGTGTGTTTGTGTGTGTGTTGCGTGTGTGTGTGTGTGTGTGTTTATGTGTGTGTGTGTGTGTGTGTGTGTGTGTGTGTGTGTGTGTGTGTGTGTGTGTTTATGTGTGTGTGTGTGTGTGTGTGTGAGAGTGTAGAGTCTGTAGAGTGTGCGTGCAGTGAATGCTGGTGGAGTTTGCCTTCTGATCCTTCTTACAGCACCGGTGACTGCACCACCTTGTACAGTCCGCTCTGATGTCAAAGAGGATTTAGCGCACACACAGACACATTACAGTTTCTTAAGCAACAGAAAACGCTACATAGTAATTCTCTAAAGACAGAAAAATGGGCGTTTGATAGAAGGCCGTATGACATTCTTAACACATGAAGTGCAAGGGAGAAGTAGTAAACAGTGGTGGAGGCACATCGAAGGCCTGGACTGGTGCATTTTATTGTAATGAGGAAATCTTGTGCATGATTTTTGAGCAACTTTGTTGGTTCATTAAAGCTTTGTACCCTGCTAACGTGTGTGTGTTTCAGAAAAGACTGTGCCAAACACAAACATTAATGTGTAAAGACAAATGTCTGTATTGGGGTTGAATTCAATCAATGGACTAATCTGTGGGTGCTGTTTCAAACTGCTGTCCAACTGCTGCATTGTGTATGCTAGCTAACACAGTATGCTGTTATTACGTCACAACGTTTAGGAGAAATACCTTTTCTCCTAAACCTTTTTAGAGAAAATCTTTTAATACCTGCTTAGTTTAAGCAGGGGTTAAAATTTTCCCTCTGTCCCTTATCATCGTACTAGGTTCACTGGGCATGTGTACTTATCAGCTTTTAATTATGGTCCTAATCAATGAACATATTTGCATCATATTTCATGTCACATACTTGCTATAAACCATACAAAAGGCTAGCTGCCACTAAAATAAAAAAATCCAAGAAAGACTTTAACAAGCAGCTGCAATTCACTTAATGGCCACAACAAGACCTTTCTCATCATCCCACGAGGGGCCTTTAAGTGTAAATGACTGTTGTTGGTAAACCACATCAGCGGGATTATCACCTGATCTCAAACACTGCTGTATCAAGGCATCTCTAATTGCCTTTCATCCTCAACATGAGTGCTTTGTGTCGTCGCGTCAACTTACATTCTTGCCGGTACTTGGGAAGCATTACTGCTATCTGGGCTGCTAGTCATTATCAAGATGGATTGCGGTGACAAATGGCCGCCCAAAGTGCCTAAAGACGCCTCCTGGCCATGTTGGCGTTAGACACATTTACACAGCAAAGACCCCCAAAAGGAACCCCCAACCCTTCAACTGTTAATGAGCCAACAGTGGAGCATAGTTTGGGAAAATGCAATCCGCAAATACAGATAATGACATGGTTCCTCTTTGTGTAATTGGCACCGAGTGAAAACATTTAATTTAGTCCTTTTTCCTCTCTCTTCATATCCTGTGTGTATGTGTGCACGTGTGTGGTCACGTAAGGGTGTGTGTATGCAACTACTGAGGTTTGAGCTGCACGGTGAATTAAATGCAGTTCTACTGTAATTAACTGCACTTACCAGTCTGTGTATGAGACTTTCTGACGCACCAATAATTGAGGCATCAGGTTTTGTTTGTTTTAACCTGCCTTTGAAGGCGGCATGCTGGGAAGACATTTTACAGGGCTTAGCTGAAGTGTATCTGCAGACAAATGCGACTGGTTTGAAAGGATTTGGAAATATTTCTTTATCACTGGAAAGCAGAAGTAAGTGAAGTAAAAGCTAAGGATTTGAAATGGTTTTATAAGAAAATAGAACAATTGTTACTCATGCACAAAAATGACCACAGTATTAAAATGGAATTGTGCAGAACAAAACATAACAAGTTCCCACTGATGATAATAGCTGTTTTCTTGTGCCTAGCTCAGCACTCACTGGTATTTGTGATTTCATTAGAGGTCTGAATTTTGGAACCAAGGTCTGCCGCAGTTCAGTGAAGCATATTCCTCAAGTATTTGTGGTTCTGGTAAAACGTAACACTGCGTTCATGGACAATATTAGTGTTAGAGCAGTCAGAGAGGGTCCAGTCCCACAAAACCACAGTCTCCTTCCGTCTTCGAGATGACATGATGATTAGTGCGTTTGTCAAGTAGAAACAGACAGGTAGGGAGACAAAGAGAGACAGATGGAAAGGATGAAAAATGTATATGCCACTGACAAGGAAAGACACATACATGGTTATGTTTCCCAGTGGGTCATCAGTAGACTATCATTACCAACAGTCCCAAAACCCCACTATCTCCTAACCTCAACCGCTAACCTCCAACACACTAAGCCACCCCCAAAAACCCCAAACCGCAATTTGTCTCTGGGCAAAGATTGATGAGAAAAGCTTGGCAGAAGCACCAAGATCATGCTCATGCTGAGTTTAAAAGTAGAGGAGGAGAGGGGCTAATCATGGGCCATCAGTCATGTGTTGTATACACAATCAGTCAAGTCTTCCCTTGAGGGTCCCAGAGGCTAGCTCACCAGGGTGCCGCTTTAGCTCAAATATTTCCAGAGAGAAGGAAAACCCAGCGGACAGAAGCAAAGTCTGTTCTTCTAAAGCAGCAGCTCATGCGTTCAAACACACAGTCAGCAGGAATAAGACGCAATGGACAAATGAGAGCATGTCGTACCTGGAAAGTAGATCACTGGAAGAGTAGTGGGGTCATGGCCCTGTGATGCAGTAGGTGGTGGAAGATCCCAGCAGGAGGTTTAGGTTTAGTTATTCTAACCTAAATTTGGCTGTGGCACAAATCTGCATGTTCCATTCTGATGAAGTGACTTCAAGAATTACATGTAGCAAAAAACAATCCCATTTCACAGCAGGAAGAGAGAAAAAAAAATCTAATTCTGTCTGTATTTTGGACATAGTGAGATGGTTTCTGAAAAAGTACATTTTAGAAATACAGATTTGACACACACATAAATGAAAGCACTTTGAACACTCTTCTTATGTTGGTTAAAAGTATACATAAAAAACTGAGAGCTTCACATGTTCTCTGAATAAATAAATGTGTGTAACTACACAACAGTGTTGGAAGAGAAGCAGCTGCCGCTGGACAAGCAGCTGCTGTCCAGGTTCCTCTGTCTGTCTGGACAGTCTGTCTGGATTGTGATATACAGACTTGGTGCGTGTGTGCATGAGGCCACTGCTGCCATGACCCCAGGGTCAGGGGCAGAAAGACGCACTAAACAAAGTGGATTATGATAAAATAATTTGTTCCATGTCAGAGTGAGTTGCAGGTCCAGGAAGGAAGAAAGGAACAAAGAAATTTGCACAGCAAAGAAGAGTCTGTGAATAGGAGCAGCCAATGGCCTTGAGGCATTTTGGTTCTCTGTCAGATATTCTGACTTGATGTCATGCAATGCTTGTCAAGAGCAACATCTGCTGAAAAGATGCTTGAGTGATGGTCAAATATGCGCTGGCACAAACATTGACAGCTTGCGCTCAGACGGACTGACGCTCTAAAAATGCTGAGAAATCACTTCTGTAGATCTTTTGTGGACACAAATGGCTGTGGCTTTCATGGTCACTATGGGTCATTGCCAGTTCATTTTGCTCTATCACTAAAGGGTAAAAGACTGGACTCCCGAAGGGCACTGTAGAGTTCCCCATCTCTTCCCCTAATAACATGCAGATGGGCCTCACTAATGCCTGTTTACATATCTGTGGCATAGTTCATGACTAAAGTAAGCAAAGCCCTAATTATTTTACTCGGCGACGGGACCAATAAAATCAACTTCCCCTTCTCGTTATGGGTGTTTAAATAAATCCTTTGATGGCAAGATTTTGTTTATTTTTGAAAGAGTTGCGTAGCTGAGAGAAAAGCAAATAGAGGTAATGACACAGAGATGCTGACAAATGGAGTCCCTGGTGATGGATTCATCTTCTCAATAATGCCTGCAGGGCTACATGATGAACACTGTCTAACATGAAAGTACAGCAGCAACCATGATAAGGAATAATAATATGTTTAGATTGGCTAAAACCTTCGTGTCTAACCTTGTGTCACAAAGAGGTAATACTAAAATATGCTTGAGTACATACACAAGGTTTCGTTCTTACTTTTAAACACACTGTGCTTGGTATCTTTCTTGTAGAATGCTGTGGAGAATCACACTTCCTGTCCTGCTCGCTGGGGTGCTCTGCATCACCGCTGAGACCAGAAAACCACGACCACAGGGCTCCATTCCCTCTCCATACAAGAGCAAAGGTAACTTGTCTTCAGAGCGCCACCGTCTGCTACAGAGCAAGCCTGAGGTGCTGTCCTCCAGTCGAGAGGCATTGGTAGTCACAGAGCGCCGCTATCTGCGCAGAGACTGGTGCAAGACTCAACCTCTTCGCCAGACCATCAGTGAGGAAGGCTGCCACAGTCGCACAGTGGTCAACCGCTTCTGCTATGGCCAGTGTAACTCTTTCTACATTCCTCGCCATATGGGCCCCAGCTCAAGACAGGCATCAGGATCTGGGAGGAAAAACCACTACAAGATCCACGAGCCGTTTCAGTCCTGCTCCTTCTGCAGGCCACACCGCATCACACACCTCACAGTTCAGCTAGACTGCCCAGACCTACAGCCCCCCTTCAGGCACCGCAAGGTGCAAAGGGTCAAACAGTGTCGCTGTACGTCTGTGGACGTGAGCAGCCATGGGAAACTGTGAAACACCGCTAGCTTTTTCCAGCTGTTACTTAACAGTTTACGTGCCAGAGGTACAATGAGCACCGATCCAAAGTACCAACTGATAAACAGAGTGAACTGTGTGTTGCACTTTCTGCCCAAAAAAGAACAGTGAAGATGGAAGTGGCCTTATTGAACAGTACAAAAGCTGAACTGATGAACATTCTGAATGAGCTGCTACACTGACGAGCTAATCGTAAAAATCGTAAAAACATCTTTAATTTGAAATGCAGACTCCTTTGAGAAGAAACCTTTATGTTGAAGAAGTTTTGTGTTTTGTGTCACAGAAAGTGTAATTTAAACACAAACAATAATAGTATAATGTTGTGTTCTACCTGAAAGAATTCCTCAACTAAAATCAAACCTCAAGAATCTGCTTCGATTTAATTTAGACTCTAAAATTTTATCTTCTTAAGACAATAATATCATGTTATTTTTGTCACAATGACTAAAGAACAAGAAATTCAATGGCATTTGGCTGCATCCAGTGAAAAGTGAGAAGTATAAAGTATTGCAGGATGTGTAGACTGGCATGGGTGCAATGTTAAATACTGTATACAGTACAAATATTTGATATGTTATGTGACAATAAGTGTGTAATTATGTATGTAAAATATATTAAATCTATTTCATATAAGTGATGTTTAACGTGTAATTTTCTGTGCTGTATATTAACAGTCATTAAAAACGCATTATTGGGATTTCTAATAAAATTTATTCAATTTGCTTAATAAATAGAGTTTTTCTATGGTCACAAAAAGGCTGGATTGCAGAAGTTCACATTGAGCACAAGAATATGGGGGACAATCATGCAGAAGAAGGAGTGACTGTATAGTACCATATCTGGAAAAGGCATAAAAAACTATGATGGATGAACACTTGTATGATATGAGCATGAATAGTCACAGGGGAATACAAGATTATACAAGATCTAAAGAAGGTTTGGTAAAACTACGCCATAAACACAAATGTCTCAGCGTATGTCAAATATTTTTTTCTATGTATGGGTCCAAGTGAAACAAGTGCCTTGGAGACAGACGGCTGTGTAATAAGGCACTTATGTATGGCATGTGATCTATTCTCACCGCATTACAAAATTTTAGGAGGCTGTGCTTCTCTTCAAGAGAGATGTAAACTAATCACTCACTAAAATAGATCTGTGTATAGTACAGAGAAAGCATGGAGACTGTGCTGCAAGAGCATGTTTTGTTGGTGTATGATTTGAATAAATCCTGTCAGCTTTATGGTGTCCTGCGGTTGTGATATTTCACTGAAATTACAGGAGTGCTATCAAAGAGCAGTAAAGAGAGTTCACTTTTTCAGTGCACTTTCAAACAATGTTATATCAACTTTATCCACTTTGGACCGACTCACAATAAACACCAGCTCTAAATCAATTGCAAACAAACACCAAAAGTAAATAAATGTTGTCAAAATGACTTATAGGTCGAGTCAAGATTGTATAAACAGTGCAAGTGCAAAAGGATGGTTGATGATCATTTTCCATTTTCCAGCTTCAGATCTTCGGACCCAGCTTGGCTTTCTGTGGAGAAACACAGCAACACATCTGGAGTTATTAGAGCCCTGGTAGCGCTGGCACTACTACTGGAGCCAGTTGGATGTAAGGAATGGATGTCTAGGGCTAGGAGACAATTTGCTCCAAGGGATCAATAAAGACTAAACGGGTAGTAGTGGAAATGGGGTTTTAAACTGCTACAATAAAAGTCAAAACCTACTATTCCAGTTGCATGTTTGGGTTTCACATTATAGGAAGCCTTCTCTCTCGCCTGTTTGAAACACTCTTCTGCCATTTTGACCCTGAAAAATCAGAAGCAGACTTACATTCATTTATTATCTTTCTTCAAAAAAAAAAAAAAAAAACACAATTGGAGACTATAAAACTCCAACTAAAGCCCATTCAAATTACATTTAGTGGTATTTGGACGTAGGTGGCAGTTTGTCAACTGGCCAGTGCTTCATTTTTGAAAATGACTCATTGGTTACTAATCTGCGTAAGAAGTCAGCAGTGTCCATCTGTCATTCATTAAGACAACATGATTAGCATGCTGGCATTTGCTCACATTTACACTACACACACAGCCCAGCGCAAATACTTACATTACATAGATGTTATTATATTTGCCAGATTGTGTCCATCAATCAAAATGGCTTAACAGGAAGGTTAGAAAGTTAAGTTTGATATTTTGTCCTCAAATACATATCATTATTCTATCTTCATTTGACATAATGGACCAATTAATTTTTTTTGTTGATACAATGAATAGTATCTTTGTGTTCATCGAACGACTGGAAGCCAACTGGATGCTGCATGTGTTGTTTTCATTAGCAGGGTGAGGGCACTGATTTGGGTCATTTAGCCTCTTTCCCCATCATGAATTTGGATGAATATGATAGGATCTTCAGTGGAACGACATGTACTGTAAATTATTAATAGTTTGGAACTTGTGCTCTGGGGAATGTTGGTGAAATTGTTATGCTTTGGAAATAAATAAAAAAGTTGATTTCCAGATGAAGTATTAGAGAAGTAATACAATTCATGCATGTTTTGTCTCCATGGGTCTGTGTTTACCTTTCCTGTAGCATCAGCTTGTTTTGTTTCTTCCACTGCTCTTTGAAATCTGATGAGAACTCATGCCAAATGGAGAAGAAAGTGTTGGGAGAAACCTCTTTTTCTCCTGCTTTGGGTTTAACTGAGAATGTCACGCTCAGCTCTAAGAAGCTGTAGACACAAAACAGGAAGCATTTCAAACCTTACTCGGGTTATTGTGAAACCTTGCATATCAATGTTAATATTAGAATAATGTGCGTTTTTTTGGGTTTGGGACCCCAGTAAGTTAAAAGTATCAAGCAGTGATGACTGTGCATTCCACGGAGCGCACAGCACAGTTATAGTCACACATTAACGTCCTGAGAATTAATAAAGGTTTTGTTCATGCCATATATAGCTTTGTAATTCTTTGTTAAGAGCATAAGCCTCCATTTGCGTTGCATTTTGTGATGTTTATATATAGGTGTATATAATAAAAAAGGAAACGAGACATACAACTTGGAGACAGACAGGGGAGCACACGGCAGGATGTCACGAGTAAAAATGTTAAATGTGGCGGCCATTTGCAGTGGATCAATACAGAGGACAGGTTGGGCTGTCTTTGTTTGGAGTGTGCTATAGGAACACATTCCTAGGTGGCAGTAACAGAAGCCTGGAGCCTAAGCTGTCTACTTTCTCTCAGCTTAGATAAACAACACAGACACCACACTTGGGGCCTCTCATCAACCGAGCCATGGCACCATTCTCTGCACCTACAAGTGTAACTAGAGGAACCAGCAGTCCAAAATATTGACAAAACAGCTGGATTCAATTTCTGCGCCATAGCACCACAATCAAATTATCATATTGTTTTCTTTCCAGTCAGATTCACAAATAAATCATCACTTTTACACTTAAAGGGGAAAAATAAATCCATTGACATCTTTTAGGTAGTTAAGGCGTCATGTGTTTTGAAACAAAGACAAGGTCTTACATTGTTTGAGTCTCTGCCAGCTGCTTCTCTTGTGTTTCCAGTTCTGTTTTGGCTGTGAAAGGAAGCAGAGGTTGATTAAAGGAGAGAACGCTTGTATCAGTAAATATAGGATTAAAATATTTCCTGTAGCATTAGGCAGAGATGTCTTACACCTCCATTGCAACATGTATATACAGGAGGATTCCATGTGTCACCATTACTTAAACCAACAGTCATCTTCAAGGTCAATGGTGTGCCACCAGGTTATTGAGTGCTGGATCGTCCCGCTGTTGCACAACTGACAAATGAGTCCTGCAGATCATAGCACAAGTGCTTCTTTGTGCAGACATACTTCCAATGGAGACGGACGACTGTGTGTTTGTGCACTTACCAGGGTGTGTGTGTGTGTGTGTGTGTGTGTGTGTGTGTGTGTGTGTGTGTGTGTGTGTGTGAGCAAGAGAAAGCAGTAAAAACACCACACAGGGAAATGGTGAGTGGAATACCATGGTACACATTAGCAGCACCTATCACAGTGGGCCATCGAGATAATTTTGTCTAAATTATGAAATATGACACAGCCTCAGTCAAGCCACAGGATAATGTTCATTAAATGTGATCCAGAGCTTATTCCAGAGACCAGTTGAGTGATTATTAGCAAAACAGTCACTTCTGTCTGTGTGTCTTTTATCAGTGTATCTCCTCACTGTGCTCTCCTCTACCTGTCAAAACCTGTCTTTAAGATGATGCATAAATTTACTTTGAAACGACCACTTCCTCACCAAGGTCGCTATCTGTAAGCCGTCCCTTCACTCACCTGTCACATGATCAGGCTGACCTCTGACTTCCTCATTTATTTCCAAGACACACACAACAGAAGATGGAAGAACGAATCTTTCCTGGCATAAAACAGTGTTTCTAACTTATCCAAAGAATATCTGGTTGCTACGTGTAATTGAAGCCAGAACCACATCTAAAGATCTCAGAAAAAACCCACTGGGAGCAGCGCAATGCTTCACCATTCCACTGCATTAAATCACTTTGTGCTCCTCAGCCTTGTCTTTCCCTGCTGACAGCTCATCAATGGATGATGACAAATCAGTAAATAAGACATATCCATAATTAAAGCATCAAGAAATGTATTCATTTATCCATGTATAATGTATTATTTAATATTTTATAATCTCAGGTAGCACTGCTAGTGTTACTGTTTCAATTCTTGTTTATATTTTAGTCTTGTACATTGTCCCAACAAACTTTAACATAAAACAATCTGATGGTAAAGATAAATGCACTAATCAAAGGTCCGTCCAGCGCTTTACAAAAATCGGGTGATTTCCTATTGCCATGGTTACACTGAGGCAACCTTAAGTCTATATATCTCTGTTTTTTTCCTTAAACCATGATAATGATGAAAATAGACTCGTACAATTAATATTTATTTTTTGGAAACATATATCTTAGCATTGAGCAAAACCCCTTTAATGTGACCCTCTAATCCAGGGCTATATATGTGTCTGCTCAGCCACACTTTGTTTAGTCATGTGACAATAAAGCAGCATAAATTGATTCGTTTTTCATTAGGCCTATCGATTTAAAGTTATTATCCTAAAAAGTTAAAATGGTAGAGCACATACCATGTACGTGAGAGACCCGGGTTCGGTTCACTTGGTTTATTTGCCCAATGTTACTCCCCTGTCTCTCACCCTTCCTGTCTATTTCCAGTCCTATCAAATAAAGGGAAGCATTAATATGGAGCTTCTCAAGTGGGACACTGCAGAATGCTTCTAGCAGCCAGGAGAAATGGGTAGAAGTGGGAGGGAGAGTACAACACGACTTTGACTAATCTTCATGTCTATCAGAAACAGATTATCACATGGCCACTGGTCTCTTGCGAAGTACACAAACTCCATCAAAGGCCTGCATGCATGTGAATTTGCGAAGGCAGCGGGGAAAATCGAGCTAGACCAAACAGCAGAGCTCCAACAAGTCCGCTCCCACTGTTATTCTGTGGTTAGTTTCATGGTCAGAAAATAAACAAAAGCGGTTTAAACTGCAGAGCCAGAAACAGTTTAACCCCAGGCTTGTTAGAAATTACAGAAATAACAAAAATAAGACATTTGGCTGTTGTTCTTTTTCACCACCGCAGAGGAGGAACCCCAAGAATCCAGTCTGGAGCCTTTCAGAATCACATGTTCATGTTACGCTGCTTACATTCTGCTCTTAGAGGGGGAAAAAAAAGCATCAAAGCGAGAGCTCCCATATAGAGATGCAAATGGGGGTGATGCTTTTATCTGCAGACTTCCTTTAAAATGAACAGTGAGCAATAACACCAAAGGCCATATGATCCATATTATACTCATTTGAATACAAAAGCAATAGTAAGAAGCCAGTGAGCCCAGTCCTTCAGAAAGATTAGTCACAGTCGACTGAGAGGAGTCAAGGTCAGAGTCAAAGCTAAAGGCTGACATTTAGCTGGTTATGTTAAAACAAGCATTAACGGAGCCAGTGTTACACTTTAAAGTGGACTACAACATGCTAATACTGATGTAGGGTTGAAATAAACGGGTAACTGTTCTGGTGGACATATAGCCATAACTAAAATTAGAATGAAGTGTGAGCACATATTTAATGATACTAGTGGAGATATCACAGTTTGCACAATAGTTGGTAATATGCAAGTGGTAATCATAAGCTATCCAACAGTACAATGAACTATCTCTTGTCATTATAAATCCTAGTCATGGCAGTAGGAACATAAGGCTTCTACAATAGATCTCCAACTCCATGAATTTTGAGCTAGCGTCCAGATTACTGCCCAAGACAGTCCTCATCTGTCAATGCTCTATATCTGCTTCCTTCTCCATGTGGCAAAAACTAACTCTTTTAATAGGTGCCAAACCGTTTGTAAGTCATTTAATAAACTCAACAAGGTCTCAAGAATATTACAACTGATGGTCATCCAAGCTCTGAAAACCTTGGATGCCTGTTGGGTCTCAATTACAGCAGTGTGCCTTGTATGTTGCCTTAACTTAACAAACAAAAAATAACAATATTGCAATGGCGCAGTTATTTTAAAGCAAAACCACAAAACCTTTCAGGATTTGCTGCCACTAAAAGTCTGCAGGTACACTCAAGAGTTAGATAACATAGTCTATGCGTGAACCAGAGGCATTGTGTTTATGAAACCATCAAAATGTCTTGAAGGCTAATGATTCATTTCAATGTTATTAGTGTTGTTTTAAGAAAAACATAAGAAGACTGTTATTCTCTCAAAGAAGTATTATTAGTTTATAGTTGTAATAGGGAAATGTTGGAAAAAGGGTTAAAGGTACACAATGTACCAGAAACTCTTACCTCACATGAAAAATGTAGTGCAACCGCTTTTTCATAGACATGGTTCAGCACATACTTCACAAAGTAACTCGAGTTACCATTTAACAAGAACACAAATACACACAACTCTGTACACATATACTGTACATACAAGATACATATTGACATAGCCTTGTTCATTGCATATTTGAAGCCTTGCAGTTGCAGTAATTTAGTAATGTTATGTACGGCTGCTTTAATTGTTCATCGTTCCCATTTAAACAGCACTTGTAGTAAACACTTCACTTTGAAGGGTTTGTTTGTTTGATTTCTCGGAAGAAATGATGATGGCTGAGAAGAGAGATGGGGTCAAAGAGGCAACAGAGGCCTTTGATTTCCCTGATGGAAAAAGGCTGCACTAGAGCAAAGCACCAAGAGGCAGCAAAATAAAGGAAGGCAGGTATCTGAGGCTGTAAACACTGCAAGAACAAAAACATCAGAGGAGGAGAAAACCTTTACAAGAGTTTAACAGCACAAAGAGATACAATATTGAATAAGTCTCTGTAGCATCTACTTCTGATCTTATCAATATGTGTGATTGTGATGGGGTTGCCTTCAGCCATGCTCAATCTTCCAGCGTCAGAGATAGATATAGAATGCTGTGAAACGTAACAAAGAAGATTAAAGATCCAACCACCGAGCACTGCCATAATCTATTAAAGCAGAGAGGTGGAATGAAAAGTTCCATTGACCAATTGAATACGTCATTCTATACTTTATTGTGAAACCAGGCATAATGTCACATTATAATGTATTGGTAGTTATGGTAGCAGGCAGTTAAGCGACACAAATCTCTCGCTAAAGATCAAATTCTGATGTCTAGCAAAACATGTTGACCTTAGTGTTGATGAGATGAGTGAAAGTTTAATTAGTAATCAATCAAATCATCTGAAGGTGGGATTACCTTGGTTCAGAAATGTATCCATCTTGTCCTTAAAAGGTTGGAGGTTCTCTTCGGTTGATAACTTGCATACTTTGTCAGTTTCTGCAGAACATTCTTAAAACAGACAATAGAGGATTACTATCACAGGGACACAAACCTGCCGGCACCAACTCGAATTCAACATTTGTGTTGCAAATATGACCTCAACAGGGCACTTCACAATGATTGTGACTGTTTTGACAAATCACTGCAGTACTTCTGCTGAGTACATGTTAGCAAAGACATAATGAGCCATAATGACTAATAAGACACCCGGAGGAACCACAGGAAGGCCTGTGTTACAATCCCAGGAGAACCTGATGGTCACGCTCTATCTGTAGCCTTAATGGATACACAATCTCAGCTCTGGGCCTAAGAGGTGGAGAGACCATGAAATGCTTAAGGCAATGAGAACACTGGGCCTGGCCACTTACTAATGCATTCTACATATGGTGCCTTTCCAAAAGGTACAGTGAGCTGCACTGCTGTGCTACGTGCTGGTGTCCTTCAGACCAGCCAAGGCCATTTGTGCACCGCCTACCTATCGGAACCCCCCTCTGGGATCTGTCATCGGACCCTGGTCTGCTAGAGCACTCAGCTGGCTTTTCCAGGTAAGATGTCCACAGGTACAGTATGTGATGATATATTTATGTATGGCCAGCATGTGCCACTGCCACTGGGGTTGCGGTAGCTGCAAGTCCAATTCCCCTGCGAGCAACTCCAGCTTTATTAATGGCAAATTATGAACAGCCTAAAGAATTATTATAGAAGAGGAAAAACAATATTTGGCAGAACACATCAGTAACTTAATTGGTTTAGCAGCACAGATCCATAAAACATGACCAGGTTTTGGGAGTTGTCTAATTTTCTAATGCATTGACGTGCATGTATGCATTTTCAGAACATACATGTATGCCCAAAATACACTTTGTTTTACCACCTGGCAGACATCTAAGTCTTGGGAAGTGTTCAAGGTGCTGAGAGCCTTGAGAGAGTAATGAAAGTAAGCATTTCCCATTTGGCTCGTTTATTAGGAATCCTTTTTAGGCTTTACTTGTCAGTTCGGCTTGTCAGAGAATGATCCTGATGCTACATTTTTCCTTCTGCAAACAGTGTAATGACATTCAGGCACTAAGCGTCATTCCTGTTGTTAATACCCTAGAAGTCACTTTGATTTGAAGAAATTTGTCATTGTTATAATTCTGCTGCCATCACACGACCTACCACTCATCTGTGTCTCACAAGATTATTTATTATTATGAAACCAGTCTTACATAAACTGTATTACTGTTTATGATAGCAGCTTTTAAAGTATTATAGTATCATAGTTTCAAATATTATTTATTATTTATTTGAACTTGCTATATGGCCCTCATTTATAAATAATTTTACCTTTTATCCAATAGTAAGCTGATGAAAAAATAAGTGTCCATGCAGGAATATAGTTTTATTCTTTGCACTAACAAACTTACTATTTGAAGCTTTATGAGTGTCCATGGTCAGTGAGCCATTTTAAAGCTCCAGGAGAGCTTCTTTCCGTTTGATAGTGTTCACAGGTAGTGGAAGTTTTTTGACCTGAATATTTTGATCTCTATTTCACAAGGACAGTAAAGGCACACAGGTCCAACAGGAGTCTACTTCTGACAAGTCACATCTGCTTCTGCTTAACTCATCTGTATGACAAACAGATGCTATCTCTCTGTTGACCTGACTCCACCATCCAAACATGACCAGAGCGGGCCACGTTTAAGAAATTGTATTTTTTATTGTACTGCAAGATGTTGTGATTTATAGTGGAGAGATAGAATAAGATACACAGAGACATACTAGTAGAGGTAACTGAACCACCGCTCTCTAAATGCTATGTGAAGAGTCACACTGGATGTATTTAAAATATTTAATAATTCGAGTAGAGTTAAGAAAAAAAGAGTGGAGGAGCATCATATTTTTCTCACAATCTTACATTAAGTTATGCGTTTAAGCTATTTTTTAAAAGTGAAACTGATAGCAATGACAGTCATACCAATGAGGTCTTTCCTTAACTTGCGAAGATCTTTTTGAAAGTCATCAAACTTCATTTGTGAGGCCTGGAACAGTTCCTGAGGCTCAGGCAGAGGGTACACACAGGTCTCTCTGCCAGCGTCCTGCGCAACACACACACAACACATACATCAGCTTCAAGACCAAGTCAAGTGGGCCTCCTCACCATAAACAACTTACATCAGGAGAGCCCATTAAAACATTGAAATCTGCATTCAGAATTATCAGCAGATAATGATCATCCAGTCAGTACTAAATGTCCTGCTGGGTCTCTCCATCCGTGTTACTACAGGACCATGCTGAGTGCAAGAGCCATGTCATGCAGGTTGACTTTGGCAGGCAGCATTTTACTGAGTTCATCTCATCTGGAGAAACTAATTATTTACACTAGCGCTCCTTTGGATGCTGTGCCAATGAGCAGACTGCAGGTCTGAATGAACCCAGACCAAAGCTGAGCGAGAGATGAAGAGTGAAAGACAGACAGAGAATTAGCAGAGCGAGCCAGAGAAGGGGAGAGATTTGTTTCTGCCGTAAATGAACAAAGGGAAAATAAATAATTTGATAAAGGATAAGCCACGGTATCCTCTGGCTAAAGGCGAGATGAAAAGAGAGCTCTGGAAGGATTTCTGAGCAAATCAAAGTAAAACAGAAAAGTAATTCAAATAAACAGGAACCAAAACATACCTCATCAAAGTGCCTCAGATAGTAAGCAACAACGTAGGACAAAAGACTCCGGGAGTTATCCTGAAAGTAAAGTAAAAAGATCCAAATAAATAAACCAAAATCCCTTTATTTATTAATTGAATCATTTTGGAACAGAGGATTTTAATTAGTGTGGGGCTAACCAGAATAAAGACTGTGGTTTTAGAAGTTAGGGCTTACATGACATCGGAGCAGCAACACAACAAAACACAACTGTGCAGAGTTGGCTGTCACAACTCAGAGTTAGTGGAAAGCTTGATGTTCTTTATGGATACCTTACTTAGTCCACAACCACAAAACATAAACCACAATCTCCTTATATGGCAGTGCCACGGACACACTGTGCATGTTGGGATATTAAATAAGCTCGGTAAACACAGCAGCCTCTCTCTGAATGAGTAACACACTGGTCGTTATGTTCTGCACCCATGTGAAACACTTATCACACAATGTGAAGGACACAACAAAGATGTGATTGTGTGCCCTTGTACTACCTGTAATTATGCACATAAGTGTTTGGGATGTGTGGAATAGATTGTATGTGTAGTAAATAGAACCAAATTTGAACCTTATTTAATTTGTGCTATACCAGGGGACTCATATTTTTACTACATTTAGTCAACAACATGAGAAAATAACTGTAAACAGCATAATTACTTTGCAAAAGATTAGTTTTTTGCTCTAACTTTGACTATTCCTGGAAGAAAATATGGTATGTTTGTTTTGCTGTAACAACAGACTCACACTGCTCTTAACGTCCTTGAGTTTTGGCAGAATATCCAAAGTGAAGCCGTCAGCCTGCCCTCGAGTTCGATTGCCTCCGTTCATGAAGTTTCCAAAAGCCAGCACCAAGCCCAGTATTTGCAACACACTGTGACTGCTCTGGAGATTCTAGACACACACAGAAACGGTTTAATGCAATGAAATTTAATACTAGAGAGACTCCAGGAGGACAACATCTCACCTTGCACACTTTCTGAAGGATTTCTATTTTCCGAACGACTGAGGTGATACATTCATGGAAGGCTGACTGAAACAGAATGCAGAACACCCGCTCGGAAAAGTTGGGGATTTGAGACAACTGGTATAGAAACCTAAAATAATGAGAGAAATGTATACAGTATTACTAAAAATGGAAGCGATCATGTGTGGAGAATTTGGAGCAACTGCCCAGTTGAAGTCTTACTGTTCAGGCTTGTCCAAAAGCTTAGCATCCTCCTTGTGTTTGGTTGCATGAATGTGCTTTTTAATGCTGTCCATCTCATCCCCTTGTGCTCGCTGAAGGAAAACAGCAAATAGATGTTGGCAGGAAATGTTAACAGGCTGGCAAAAACAAAACTCTACTAGTACACAAAACTTAAATTCAACTTGTTGGATTAAATATGTAGACTTTTCCAACTAAATGTGCCATATGCCAGTCAAGTATGAGTTGTGTAATTACCAGGAGTTGCCCCTAAACCAGTCTACATTCCTCTCTATTATCCTGCTGTCATGCACTGGACCACAGTTTTATACAGACAGCTTTAAAAAAGAAAAAAAAGAAAAGAAAAAGAGGGACAGAAATGCCCCTTTATTTCACAAGACCCAAAGACAATAGCTGTTAATGTTTCTGACAGAGAAGAGAAAAACAATAAAACCATCTGAAGGAAGAGAATGTAAACTCTGTTGTAGTCCCTCCAGACTCTTTGGACCCTTTAAGTCCAAGTCCACGCAGCTTGCACTCCCCCTCTGTTCTTCTCCTCTCTGGTCTTTGGCCTCGGTATAGATCCTTGAAAAACATCAAACGGCAGCATCAAACGTATCGAGGGCCCGATTAGTATTCTACACACCGCCGCCTTCTGCCGATGAGGGCAAACTCTCCTTTGCCTTCTCTTGAGATGTTTTCAAGTGTAAATATAGTTAATACAAAGCAGATCCTTTTCAAAGGGGCAGCAGCAGAACCTAGCGGTGTTTGGTGTAATTGGGGACAAGTAGGCATTAGCGTGTGATCTTTGAATTGCTAGGGCATGTTGCAGCAGTTGTTAGCATGAGAAATACAGACCCATGTGGAATATCAAATGCAAAAGAGTTAGGATGATATTTGTGATGCCAAAAGTCCAGCCAAGTGGTATTCATTAGTCAGGTTCCTCGAATGGGGCCAAACAGAACCAGCCAGAGCCTAATCATTATTTATGTCACTCACTGAAAGTACATTTATGAGATTCTTTGGATATTAGACATATTAAAAAATATGACAAAGTGGAATTTGTTATAACATGTATGAGAATATCGCTAGAATGTCACAAGCCTGCCATGGCATTAAAAATATACATTTCACTGTGGCATTCAATGACCTCCCTGACATTTGGCTACTGTAAGCTGAAAGCAGTCTGAAGTTCAGACAAGCAGTCTGGGTCCAGATTATGACGAGGGACTTTAGAGAAAGCAGCGGTGTCCCACTATCACTGTGACCCCTTTAATGGTTGTGGCTTATTGTTCAAAGAATAGGAGGGGCTTCAACATGCAGCTCATAGACTCAGAGACTCTGGCCCTGGCTGTGTGTCTGTACAGTGCACATCTACATTTGTTTGTGAGTCTTTGTGTGAATCTGAGGAGAGAAGTGTGTGATCCTGCGCCTAAGCACAGTGAGTAAGGGTGTAACCATTAGAAGCCCCTTGCATTCCTCAAGACAGGCTGACTGTGCTGCCAACTGTGGTTTAGGGGCTGGAGACCCACAGACAGGATGGAGTCTCGCAATACAAAAGAGAAACAATTTGGCTCCTCAACTCAATAACAAGGCCTCGGGCAATACAGGGAAGAAGGAGAGAGGAATGGGCTGCAAATCTTGGGGTGAGTGAAGAGGTTAGAGGACTTTTGATCCTCAGTTATGATGACACTTTGGTCCAGAACTGCATCTCATCTCAAGTCTCAGTCTCATTCCCATAATCAACATTATTAATATGCCTCTGGCAGCCAAAGGTCCAGGCTTCTCCTGTGTTGTGGTGCCAAGGAGCAATTCACAGGAATTTCACACCATCTTTAAACTGCATCTCAGTTGAAATATGGAAAACATGCGGGTCTTCATGTTCTTTTATTTACTGACTGGATCCGAGATTGACAGTGTCTGAACTATGTCGAACAGGAGGATCAGTAAAAGCTGATGAATATGTATTTACTGTACACAAGAAGTCATCAGAGCCAGACGCATTTGGAAACTAGTGATGACAGCTCAGCTCATTGTAATATTATCACTTGAAAAGGTTGTGACTATAGTCTCTTTCTTTTAACCACTGACCTTAGTTTGTATTTCACATATGCTAGAATATCTTAACCATTGTTTCCTTTGGACAGAGGCATTACCAAAGTCTTCTGAACCAGTGGGAAGAAAACATGTTTACTATGTAGAAGCACTGGTCCCTATCCAGGCCAACAGACAGACCTACACAGAACCAGGTGTATCACCAAAAATGTACCAACCCGGCTTGTGGCTCGATGTTTGTTTTGGTTTTTAATACATACTTGCCTTTTTATGGAGAGGAGAAAAGAACTTCCTGAATGTCAAGTGAGATTTTTGACTGACATTAGAAATAAACAGACATGTATTATGCCAATGTGTTAACAAACCCAACTAAAAAGTGTAGACTCTAAGCCTTATATAATCATAGAAAGGTACTTTTGATGGATAGCACAGTGTTTTGTGGTTTACCCTCTGTGAAGAACCAAATCAAACAACACTAACAGCTGATGAATGATTTCTTGCCATACTGTTGATATCACAGCCAGCTAAGCTCTCTCAGGTTTCATTCCTTAATGGAATGATTGCCTGCTATTCATATATGGCATGGAATGAGTAACCATAAATCATTTAATTTGTCACAAGTGAATGCTCTCTAAATTATACTTTTGCAAACCACAGAGAAAAACTCGATGTGCAAGGTTTTCCCAGGCTAAGCTGTCAGCAGTGTTACATTGTATAATTATACTGGGTTTGTTGCTCAACACTGTGTGTTTATAGAACTCTACTGGCAAGTTACATTTTGGCCAAATATTTTATAACTTATTTAACAATAAAATTATGGATTTAGTTTTAAATTATATGTTTTTATGCTTACATTTTCATAAAGAGCTTGTAGTGTCTCCAGATCCACTGTGTTGTTGTCCATGTTCAGGACGGCTGTAGGTAAAACAGAATATGGTTATGTTAATACTGAAAACCATGGCATTACATAAGAAAAAGCATAAACAAATCAAGCAGAATATGTGACAAATGTCTCAGCCACATGACATTTTCATGTTCAAACATCTTTTCCAATCATGTTTTCCTGCTGCGGGGCTCAAGGTGGCACAAAACAATGGGTATATTCTCCCTTTACTGTAGGCTCACAGAGAATGTCATGTGCCGTGTGCTGCAAGTTACATAGTTATTACTTGTCATCATGATAGCCTGCAAGGGGCCACAAAGTTAAAACATAAATATGGAAGTCTAAGAAATCTGTCAAAGGTACAAAGATCTGTGTTTGAACTCCTGTGTTTGAATTCCTGGTGTCGCCTTTTTGTCTAGGTGCAAGGACCTGGCGCCCGCAAGCATTAATCCTTTGAAAGTAAATGTTTAAAGACAAACAGAGCCTGGGGGTCTGTAGTGTTGAGGCTGAGGTGTTGCTGTACGTGCAATCACACAGTGGAGCACTCGACACCTATACATGTATTTCAGCGTGCTGTAGGTGTCCTAATGACTCACATTGTTTTGATCAGTTCATTCCCTGTTGAGGTGCGGGAGGAAAAGACAGTGTCAGGTTGTGTTGGGCATGAAATATATGAATGCTTTAATACAACTGCAACTACTTAAAAGAAAGCATGTTATTGTGCTATTAATGTATTTGGTACTAGTGCTTTGATAGTTGTTTCCCCATCTGTCATTAGCCAGCCATTTTAACCTCCTAACTATCACTACTGCAACAAGTTCCTGTTCCTCTGGTAATCATTTGTTTCTCATTACTACAACCATAATGTCACTGACTCAATGGGAGAAGGGATTTTAGAAAAATAATAAATAAATAAAAACCTGGACCATCCCTATGACATGGGAGAGAAACCACATATTGCGACGTACATTGTGCAAAGAGCTAGTTTGTGGTATTCTGTGTCATGAATTTATGGTTTGCATGTCAATATATTGGGCCAAACAACAAAAAGCAGAAACAACTGTTACAGCTTTTTACCAATTTGTATCCCCAAGACAAAACAATATTCAACAACAACATCATTATTCTGTGTGTTCCTAATATTGTGGTGCTCATACAGAAATGTCTGCTTAGTGAGGGCCAAGGTGCACAACAACAGCGAGTGAGTGAAAAGGAAGAAAATATGTCAACTGTTCTCTGAGTCATAAAAGGACAAACAATGTAAATAAAGGATTCAGAAGTGTTTTTTCTGTTTGTTTGTTTTTTTGTTCCGTTACATTGTGAATGCCTTAAGATGGTGTCTAGCCAATTATTGTTAATTACTGTCGGTGAGGAACCACCACAGTATAAAGGCAGTGAGTCACTACAATTAAAAGGTTCAGACAGATTCATCTTTCCCTCTGTAAACATGCAGATTATTAAAATCAACCCCAAACCTCGAACAGCACAAGGAGCATGACATCATTTCCTCACAAAAACAATACCAAGTTTTTTTTCCTAGTATGACTGTTTCGGTCTCAACCAAATCCTAGTCTACAAATCAACTCAAATAAAGAACAAAACAAAAAAACACTTTGTGGATGCCAGATCATTTGTTTGTTGATGTAAGGCAGCACGCAATGCAATTCGACAGAGAATATTAAGAAGTGTTTCAGCAAACCACTCCGATATCTACCCTCTGATCCTACTCCCCAATATATAATGACGGCTACAATCAGTGCTAATTATGTATGATGGCAAAAACTGTCCTAACATAGGAGACAAATGACAAGCCTGATGAGAGTGGCCTTAGCTTGGCCTCAAAGATAAAGTCACCAAAGTGGCATTAAGGCCTTAAGAAAGAAAGTGAAAAGGCAGTCCATAAAAAGCTTTGAAGACACTGCAGACAAAACAGCCCCACAGCGAAACCAGTGTATAGAACGAAGCAGACATGGTCGCTGTGGTCTGCATTTATTTTTCTGTTGTCTATCCCGCTGCCATATGTGCTGCAATGATCAGGTTTGGGGAAGGTTTCTTGTGAATAAGATGGGAAAATAGAGTGTGTTTAGACACAAGGATGAGGGAAGACTAGGGCGCAATCAGAGTGAAACTAAAACAGAAAGACAGTTGGTTTCCATTGACATTTCCTGAATGACTTCACTTTAACACACAGCGGCGGTGAGAGAAGATGTTGACAACTCATCAAAGGGAGACAAAGATGAAGAGTAGACTCGCTGTGTTAGATGAATGCAGATTAGCTCAAACGTGCGAAAGGAAAAGCACGAGGAAAGTATTCGACGGGTCGTCCAACATTATGACTTGTGTTAGAAGAGGAAGAGCTTAATCTTTGTCAGTGACATCAGCCATGACCTCAACAATGATCAAATTCAAAATAATCTGTCCCATCTCTGTCCTAAGCAAATAGCATCGAGATGATCCAAATGACAGCACTTCCTACAGCTATGGGAAGTATAGTCTGGGCTGCCATGATGCTTCTGTTGAGCCAAAGCTATTACAGTAGAGATGTTATTTTAAAGCACATTTTTAAAACAAAGGAAAAAAATATATATTTAGATTTATAAGTAAAAAGACACACATTACAGAACTTTACAGAAACACAAAACTTTAGACATGAATCACTGCAAATTGTTTAATCTTTTAAGACATTAATTAGCTCATTAGCAATTGGGCTGGTAGGTTTTTATTGATAAGAAGCCATTTTATGTCTCCCATTTATCAAGTTTCATGTCTTCACAATAGTATGCACAATTATGTATTTCAGTAGTATCTTAAATACTCATATCCTCCTGAGACTTACCATTTTGGATGTCCTTCATATCCAAATGAATGCTA
Organism: Perccottus glenii; assembly: GCA_024416835.2. NCBI lineage: Eukaryota > Metazoa > Chordata > Actinopteri > Gobiiformes > Odontobutidae > Perccottus > Perccottus glenii. The sequence goes on along the minus strand of CM044552.2, from coordinate 16,867,747 downwards.
GACATCAGAATACCCACAGCCTGTGACCGCTTGTTGCTCAATAGCTTCACCACCTGAATTCAAGACAAATAACAGGAAAGGGTTCATTAAACAAGGCATCACCCACAACTGGAACAACACTGGCTCAGTTGTAAAAGGAAAGCCATGAAACACAATTATTATGTAAGCAACAACGCTTTGTGAAAACATATTTGTGGCAATTAAATGTGCTGATTATACATGTTTCCAATCGGTTTTGTTTATTTCCTTTTTCCTGACAGCTACACAGAAAGCATTTGTTTTTGAAGTCTGTCAAATCTGGTAAAAATAATTAGAGCACTATTGTATTCAACATTGTACACCGAGACATAAACGTTTCCAAGAGATGAAATATTAAAAGCTATTTGAATAATAAAAGCTGCTTGTCAGAGTGCCTGCAGTTGATATGGAGCCAGCGTTGTTTTTCCCCATGAAAACAGCCTCCAAAGAAGACCATTATGAACCGCAGCTTGCCTGAGTAAGCAGAAGTGTGCGTCGAGTAGCAAAGCGGCGTATGTGGACAGGAAACACCATAGCCTACTGTGATCCAGACAGAAAGCTTCCATCGAAACCAGATCACACAGACCACAGACCTCTCAAACACACAGGAAGTTATATCACCAGAACCCCAAATCTGTGCGCTTTCTTCGACGCAACCACAGATTCGGGGGGCAAGCCGTTCGAGATGTGATGCAGTGAGACTTAAACAGAAGAACTACAGACAGGGCAGCTCACAGCTCACACCTCTCCTGATAGCACTGCACTGTACTGTATACTTCACAGCCCATTTATTTAAAATCCCTTAAAGTAATGAGTAGTCACATTGTGAAACAAAACACAAATGGCTTGATAAACCACTAGTTATTTTCATTATAGACATTTTAAACAATGGACTTTCAAGACAATATGTGGAAATTTCATCTAGAACAGTTTTTTTTTCAACACTCTAATAAGAAACATGTGTTTGTTGCTTATGGTTTATGAAAATCCTCAAATTCACATTAATTATATGCTCATCTTTGGGGTGTTTATCATTTCACACACTCTAAGTCACATGTCAGAAACAAGTCCCTGCGATGTTCAATGTGGTTCTTGAAGACAACAAATACTTGAAAGTTGTATAGTTTTTGACACTGAACACTGAGGTCAGCAGGAGTCTGTCATTTGTCAGTGACTCTCTAGTCAATTGTCTAAATAAAAACTTAGTAACAATGCCACTTACGTCTTCCACAAATCACATTATCAGTGTCAAGGACAGTCTGTAGCTGTGTCAATGATACTTTGACATTACCTCGCCGGTCTCAAGACAGAAAGTAGCTCAGCACACATTTTTAGATGTCCATTGCATCATTCATTTCCAGTTAAATGCAATTCAATTGGACTTGGAAAGTTTTGAAGACATAAGATACTGACTTTTTCAAATTCCTCTTTCAAAGCTGTTTGATTTGATGTCTTACAAGTCCAGGTATCAGACTTTGATATTGGAGAGGAATGTCTGGGGTTCTAAAATCAAAACAAAAAAACAGCCCTTAACTATTCAGTCAGGTGCATATAGCAGGGTTCCAGGAAAAAAGGTGTTGTTTAGCAAATTAATCTGTCACTAACATACGCTTAAGTGTTTTCATAAAGATATTTTCTCTTACTCTTGTGACCTACTAAACTGGCCTATTCTGGCTACTTGCTCTTTCTGTGTAGGATACATGAAGACTTTGGCACCCATCAGTTTTTAAATTAGGCATCAGAAAACTTACATAAAGGTTTTCACAGTTTACTCAAGTTATAACAAATGTTGGTGTTGGGTTTTGTGTGGCAGATAGTAACATTTTGTCTCGGGAAACACTATTCAGTCTTTCCCCTGAGTCTTAATTAAAAGGGAAAACGCTCTTCCCTGGTGCAACATTATTTGTGATTCAGATTCATAACTCAAGCCAAAAGTACATTGCCATAATGTTTTTGACTGGAAGAGCTTTAAACTGTACATTGTAGATCAAACGTTTGACTTGCAGATTGATGGAGTGACATAAAGGCCATTGTGAAGCAAAACAGTCTATTAAACTAAGTCATACAGAAAGCACAATGGGAGGAACCACATGATAAAATACAGCTCCAGGCCTCTTCCCCCTTTCTCTGGTCTCCCCTCTCAACAGCCATCACCACCGTGAGGTTTCCTCACCGCACGCGAGCTATTGGCTCAGGGCCCATAGAGTCACAGGGGAGTCGGGTGGGAGCCAGAGCTCACACCACATAATAGCTGTCTGGCTATAACAGTTCCTCCTGTCACTCAAAGCAACTGGGCAAGTGGCAGTGAGAGGAAGTGGAAAACAAAAGGGGATGGGGGACATCAGTAGATACTGAGCCTCCAGATAACTTGTAACTTATACATACACAGAACATACCTGTTTGGCTTTTGACTTGCTGATTGTGTCTGCAATTGGTTTTTTCTTTTCCTTTACAGCACTTTTTGAGAAGAGTTCCACAAATTCCTCAAAGTCCACAGTTGGTTCTTCAATTTTTTCCCACACCAACATGTCACTTTGCCTAAAGATAAAATGAAGTAGGAGATATTTCAAATGCAACAAGTAGCACTTTAACCTGCTAGCATTATTTTTTGAAGATACAAAGTATACTTTTATAGTGTAATTGATGATGTTATTCCACCACAGGAATTTGACATTTCTAGATATGAGCTCTTTTATGAGTATTCAAATGTCATCAAACTCAAGAAAAATGTACAGCACTTGACAAATCCCTTAGCCAACAAATTATATTTAGATTTCAGTATTTATTTTATTCTATTTGTAGCTGCTTGTTTAAGTACAATTTTCCAAGCCTTAATAAGGAAAAGAAAACCTGGTTCAAGTCAATCCGCTGCTCGCCACAGAGCCTGGACTGCATCACTTTCATTTTCCACAAGGTTAAGCATCTCTATTGCCGAGGCATGCACTCGATCTTTATCTTAACCGGACAAGCTTCCTGTACATTCTCTACCGTTTGGGGCATACCTGTGTAGAAATGATGCGTGTCTATCTGTGCTTACTTTTTAGCATGCAGCTGTATACGTGTCCAGTACAGCGGCTTCATAGGCCTGGGGGGCTCGATCACGGCCTTGGCAGGGGTGGCTTCCTGGAGAAACATGGAGAGCATGGGGCCTGATGGAGGCGGAGGGCCAAAGCCCGGGGGAGGAGGCGGTGGAGGTGGGCCCATTCCAGGCAGAGGAGGGGGTCCAAAACCTGGAGGTGGAGGAGGAGGTGGAGGAGGTCCCATTCCGGGGAGAGGTGGTGGTGGAGGAGGATCCATGCCGGGAGGAGGGGGTGGAGGTGGTGGTGGGGGTACAAAACCAGGAGGAGGTGGAGGTGGTGGAGGAGGAGGTGGGGGCACAGAACCAGAAGGAGGAGCACAACTTTGCTGCCTTTTCTGGCTCACATTGCACACAGGGCACTCTGCAGACAATGACACTGAAGATGGACTGGGGGCAGATTTTCCTGATCCCAGGCTCATAGGCACAATCTCAGTCCTAAATCCTTCCTTTGTGGGTGAGGTCTGGACACACACGTCCTGGCTCTTCCCTGGAGTCCTTCCTTTATCCTGGGAGGCCTGTTGCAGGACACCAAAGCCTGAAGTGTCAACATTATTATTGCCCTGCAGGGCAGCGATCTTCTTCCGGAGGTCACTGATGGTGCGCTCCAGCTGAGGGACGAGAAGGCCTTCATCATCTGAGGATGACTGAACCGATTTTAATCTGCTGGATTCTGTCTGTCAGCAAACAAAGCAAGAATTAGTTAATATGCAACCTTTCTATAAAAGGTGATACATTACAACAAGCTTATAAATCAAACATTGTTAAACATTATTGTTTTGTAAATTATATTTAATAACCAAAACACTAAAAAAGCCACAACTGAGGGACACGCAGAAGAGCTAAAGTGGGGTGAAGAAAGTCCATTATGTCTAGACTCATCAGACCTCTGGCTCCAGACTAGTTACATGAGGGGATACTGTAAGACCCCTGAGACAGAGAGTCTCGTAGGGCCTCACATGGGTAGGGTCTGTAAACATACATTCCAATGTAGTGGTCACATCTTTGGATCATACAATTCTTATTGCTACAGCTTTATAGGTTTATTATTTTTTTCAGGAAGTAAAAGCGTTCCACTTTGAGCTGGATAGAGACTTAGGACAAGTCTGACCTCTGGTGGACAAAAGACAAATTACACTCACAGCAGATGGAGCTAATGCAGCAGCAGAATAGAGTGTGTAATGTATTTATGAATATTTAATGCATGATGATGTAATCAACCTGAGAGTTTAGTACTGAGGCTGTTTTCACCGGTGATGAGTGATGGAAGGCCAGTCGCAAGTTTGGTGTTCTGCCAGGGCTTCGCCCACCATACAGTTCCCACATTTGAGAAGAAACAGGAAGTCCGAGAGAAGCCCAGGTATACAGCTGGTCCTCCTACACAAAGTCAAAGAAGCAAAAGAATTCATAAATGAATAATATGTATAGAAATGTAATGTATTATATTTTTTCTATGCTAATCAAGTCCAAAATAAAACCACATAAAAGCACAATGCCATTATTTTGATTGACACTATTAGACACTAATGTTTTGTCTTTAGATGAACAACGTGGCTATTTTCTACATTTAACAGAACCAATTATTCTCCTGCTTGGATTTAGAAGGAAGCACTCTATTCAAGTTCATTTATAAGCTTCAGCAAAACCAAGATAACCCCGGATATTGTTCCATATATAGGTAGTAAATATATTTCTACTATTTCCAAAGAGGAAATGGTAGAAAAAATAGTAGTATATAAGGTGATAAGGTGAAAAAGAAATATAAGGTGAAGCAAGGAGTTCTTCATTTCAAGATTAAATACTACTGTAAAAGGAAAAAGTATACAAAAATGAAATATTACAAGCTTCACCAGAAGAGCTGTGAAGATTTACTCTAGAAGAAGATTTACTGTAAGATACACAGCAGTAACACAGAGATGTGTACTTTCGTGGCAACTGCAAAGGTTATTTCTGGTCGAGATGAATAATACAGGGCTCCAGGCCAAGCCCCACACTGCAGTAAGCGCAGAAAAAGCAACTGTGATTCTGTGTCCAATCTACTCAGAGTGAGCTTTTAGTTGGGGAAGAGCAGCCTGAGCACAAGGCACGTGGAGCTGTTACATAACTTGGTCAGCAGATGGTCTACGCAATCACAGATGTGTGTATCTGTTCCTTTGTGTGTGACAGAATGTTAGAGGGGCTGCCATTAGGTCAGCCATGCAATAAATGACATGTGAGCCCCTGACCCATGTATGGATGCATATGTGTTACTAGCACTAAAGCAACTGTCAATCAAAGGCAAAGGTCACAATAAAAAAGTATACTATCCAGTATATCTAATGTTAGGGACGTTTTTTTTATATTAGTCCTATCAAGTCATTTAAGTGTATGACTATTGCCTTTACTTTATTATTACCTCATGTATGCTTTTCAGTAAGGAAAGCAGCATCTAAGCAGATTTTACTTGTACTGCTAAGTGCTAAATATAAATAACGATAAAGACACTGTGAAACACTATTAAATAACAACCAGAAGACAGCTTATCAAAAAGGACATCATGGTCTGTGCATGTACAGGCACATGTATGGTATGATAATTCTAAATGTCATTTATATATAAAGGCTTCGCTTTTAAGCTGTTATGCATGAGCATGCAGAAATGTGTTAACATATGTACAAGATTAGATCAGAGCAAGGCATTACTGGAATGGAGCACTACGTGAACCTTTCAGTGCTGTCTGTATCATTGATCTTTCTGCACTGAGGTTGAAAGCCTGTGAATTCTAAACTAATGCTAGACCAGATTAACATAATCTAATGTTTAGGGCACCAAAAACATACTGGATGTTTTCAAAAGCACAAAACTGTGAGGGAGAGTTAGCAGGGTCTTACATTGAAGACTGGTGTGTTGGTGACATGGCACCATTGTGATGCTCTCCATTGCTGTCACTAAATGGGTGTAGCAAACCCATTGTCAACATTTTCTGACATAGCTCCTTAGCTTCTTGATCTGTTGACTTTTCTCCTTGCTGGAAACTCAACCTTTCCAACAAAGTATGACCTGAGGAGAAGACAGAAAAGTTCATAGCAAGATTAACACAACCAAAGAAAATTTGAGATCAGTTAACACCACCTATTATCACCTATTTTTGACGGATTGTGTGTATCTATTTCAGCACTCTTCTTTATATAAACCTGTTTTAGATGTGATAATTAAACACCTTTAAGCACAAGCCCTCACACCATTTCATGAATCGACAGACGACACTGTGTTAATTGGGCAGTGCCAATGTTAGAACAATGCTTTAGAGAAGTAGTAAATGTTAAATCACTTTGAAGATTCAGAAGCCAAATAATAATGTTCTTAATTCTAATGATAATTTATACAGAAAATGCCATGAATTAAAAAAAAAATACTTTTTTAGCAAAATCCTCTGTCATCTGTCACATGTGTCAACTGAAAAACAACAGCTCTATTTTTTTGCTAAAAGTGATGAGAGGGTGGCATTTAATAAAATTACTTTACTTACTTTTATTATTTACTGTTATTAGGAATTTTACAGAAACACTCTTTGCTTGGCTACAGTGAGGCCACCCAGACAAAATGTGAATGGACCTCAAATCATGACTCATTTTTATCAAGCAGATAACCTGCCATGTGAGTTTAGCATCAGTGTAGCTTGTGTGCATGTGTGACTGTGTGTGTGCCAGCAGGCATCGAGACTGAGGACAGCTATGGGTGGGAGGTAGGGCTGTCGTTCCCGTTCTGATTTATGATCTCAGGCACAGAGAGTGGAGAGCAGCTGAGCTCTTCAAAGTTACCACAACAGAATGGAGGACACAGGGCCATTGTTGTGTTCAAAGGAGGCTTTTGTTTGCAACACACTCAGCAGTCATTGTGGCTCTTCAAAAGCAATTGTACTTTTCATCACAACTTTTATTCCTGCTGTGATAATTTGTATAATATGATAATGATAATGCCTGAGTTCATTAGAACGGAAATCACCATGCAATTACACTAATCTCCTTATTGCATAATGACTCAATCTCAAATACAATATGGAATTTCAGACAAATGGCACAAGTAAGAGTCTCTACAGGAATCCAAATAAACTAGAGGATAATACATTATCATGGTACTCTAATTTTGTTTGATAGATTAAATAAAACTAAATGTTAAGACATTTTTGTAACAATGTCAAACATATCTATAACGGAAACAATTATATTCACAAGAACAGTCACAATGCATACTGTGAAGACTATACTGCTGCTGCTATTTATCTATCATGAATATCAGACCTAGTACGATATACATGTCAAAGTCCTCAAAATGTCTATGGAGACATGGAGGGATAATACTAAAAGGCATCCAACTTATTAGGCTTTATTAGGCTTTATTTTTTATTTTCATGATTAGGGTAATGCACATTGCCCTCTGCTCTTGTGCTTTGTATTGTCATTTAGCATAAAATAAAGGAAATCCTTATTTCAAACAATTGCTATCCTCCCAAACCTAATGTGAATATCTGATAATATTTAATCTAAGACACACAGCAGCTAATGGTAGCATAATAATGAGTGGTAAATGAAAATAAGCTCTTTTGATTTATTCTATCTTCATTGTTTCTACATTAACTCAACATGAAATTTATTCATCTATATACTGTAGATATTCATATATATACATCTATATATATATATATACATCTATATATATATATATACATCTACATATATATATATATATATATATATACATATATATATATATATACATGTCAAAGTCCAGACCTGAATCCAATCGAGAATCTGTGGAAAGAACTGAAAACTGTTCACAAATGCTCTCCATCCAACCTCACAGAGCTCGAGCTGTTTTGCAAGGAGGAATGGGCAAAATTTCAGTCTCACGATGTGCAAAACTGACCCAAGCTGTAAGACTTACAGCTGTAATCGCAGCAAAAGGTGCTGCTACAAAGTATTAAGTTAAGGGGGCTGAATAATTTTGCAGGCCCAATTTTTCAGTTTTTTATTTGTTAAAAAAGTTTGAAATATCCAATAAATTTCGTTCCACTTCATGATTGTGTCCCACTTGTTGATTCTTCACAAAAAATTACAGTTTCATATCTTTATGTTTGAAGCCTGAAATGTGTTAAAAGGTCGCAAAGTTCAAGGGGGCCGAATACTTTCGGAAGGCACCGTATATATATATATATATATATATATATATATAAATATATTCATTCAATTTCTGTAAGACTTTATTTTACACAACACTTGATTCATTGTATCTACCTCATTAATTACAACGTAACTACACTGTGTAACAAACTGCAATAACATATAACTACATAGTACATGCATACACTAACCCTACCTACAATATGTAAGTACACATGTATATGTAGTTACACAACAAGGTAGATATAATGTAGCAAGTGTAGTGTAAAATTAAGTGTCACCAAAATTTCAACCTAGGTGATAATTTTGTGATTTTTTTTTTTTACATATGACGCATATGGCTTGTTTTGTGGACTAACTCACCAGAAAAGACATCCAGGTAGGGTGTTGAGCTGTTCGAGGCCTGGCGGACATAGTGCGCTCTCCTGGACCCCAGAGTCCAGTATGTCCCGGCTGTGGAAACCCTGTCCTGAATCTCTTGTTCTTGGCTTTTGACCCCACTTCCAGACTTAATACCCAGATCATCAAAGTCTCCGGCCCATTCTGATGCACTTAATGGCCCAGCGATGGAAGAGGACCTCTGTTTGCGTTTTTTTAAGCCAGCCCCTCCAGTAGAGTCCAAGAAAGTGAGTTCGGTCTTCCTGGGCACATTGGGGCTGGTTAAAGGCGAACCAATTGGAGAAGTAAGCTGTCTGGTGGTAGTCTTTACATAAGAGGGGTGTACAGGGGGATAGAGTTTGACAGTGGTGGAGCTGGAGGATGTTCGTCTCAGCTGGGAAACATTGTCTGTGTTTAGTTGATTGGAAGACATACTATTCTTCATCCTTTTCAGGGACAGAAAGTTCTGTTTTCTAACTTCCTCCTTCTCCTCCCCTCGCTCCATTGACAAGTCTGTGCTGCTTACGCTTTTGTGACTGCACAGCGCCCCAGCACCTGCTGCACCAGCATCGAGGTATATACATGGAACACACATTTGATTCTGTTGGGCCGGAGCCGGGCTCTCCAGGTCATCCTGCGGCTCCTCTGCACTCTCATATGATGTTGTGGTAGCAGTGGTGTCTGGGAAACTAGATGTGCTGTTGGTCTTGGGGAAAAGGCTGCCACTGCTTTGTTCTGTGTCCGGTGCTGATGAGGACTGACCACTTTCACTTAGAGATCCTGGACCAGACGAATCTCTAGACATGTTCACATCGTGGCTTTCATTTTGTGTGTTTTTATTCAAATCTACACCTATAGCACCACTTGTGGAATAGAGAGTTTGCTTACCCTGGTTAGGTCCCTTGCCTGACCCTTCAGAGAAATGGCTCGCCATCATATCTAGAATCTCTTCTGTGGCTGCACATTGTCTTATGGTCTGCTGGATGTCAGACAAAAGGTCATCATTGTCCGCTGGCAGAGAGTGAAAGCTATAGAGGTCAGCATCAGAACCAGAGCTTGTCTTGTGGCCATTCTCATCCAGTCCAGATTGGTTTCCATCTGCGGCCAAATGGTTTAGATCCCCTTCATAATCTGACATCAAGCCCGTGTCATCAGCTGATTGACTAGCCTTTACATCTGAACCCGCCTGGCAAAAATTCCTTTCATCTTCCAAAATATCATCCTTAGACAAGTCCTTGGTCTTAGTCTTTCTGATCTTCATGTTGGAGAACACAGAACTCTTTGAATCAGACTTTGCTTTCTTCTTTGCATTACTCTCCCCTTTGCTGCTCTTACTAAGCGACTTTTTGGATTTTTTGTCAACATCTCTATCATCAGCATCTCCCTCGCCGTGGGTATCCCCTGCTGTTCCTCCACTCGCTGTAGCTTTCTTCTGCTTTGCCTCTTGATTGCCCATATTCCTGAGTAGGCGCACCCCCTTGGCTAACAGACCATGCTGCTGGGCTCGTGGCTGGACATGCTGGGCGTCCTCCTGGGCTGCTGTTACTGCTGAAACCGTTCCTCTGCTGGGCTTTCTGTCTGATTTGTCTGCGCTGCTTAATCCCTTCTGTTGACCCACCACAGTTAAAGGCAGATGTGAGGATGCTGCTGATGCTGATGATGAAAGTGGGAGGAGACTGGCACTGACATCCACACACTCACTACTTTTCACCCCCCTCCACTGCTCACTCACTCTCGCATGTGTTTTTGCTTGTTGCCCCTCCTTCTTGTCCCACTCTGCCGCTGCATGCTCGCCGGACTTGCATAATGGGCTGCTGCTCGAGCGAGCGAGGGACTGATGCTCTGGACCCCGCTGCCCCTGTTCATTCAAGCTCAACGGAGGAATGATGGCATTAGCATGAGGCTGATGCTCTAAAATGCACTGTTGTTGGAGCTGCAGTGTATGCTGCTGTCTGCGGAGGATGTTGGTAACACTGCTCTTCCGCCTTCCTTTGAATGTCGAAGTGAACAAACTCTCTTTGAGAATTGGCACCTGGGTCTCCACTGTTTTAATGGTCTGCATTTTGACAGCGTCTTGTAAAGCAAAATATTTCTGTAAAGAATGTGTACATTGTCTTAATTACAGTATGTTTGTGCTTTCAAAATCTTGTGGTTTTCATGATTTAATAAATGGCTTAAAAAACACTGTCCTATATTACATTTTTATTGTCACTAAATATACATTAAGCAGTTTATATTACAAAAATATTATGTAATATGAACTGTAAACAATAGCAATGGACTCTTTGTATGGATGTGTTGCAGCCAAATAACATGTTTAAAACGAAAGAATAAATGACATCTTGTACGAAGATGTAAAAAATGTTTCCTTCCTTCAATTCCATTGAGATCAGTTAAAAAAAACCAAACCGTAGAACAAACTAACTGTGATTGACAATACATTCAATTAAAACAACAGTTTCACTTGCTTTATTACTTATTCTGTAAAACTAAAAATTAAGATGGGTAAAAAAGAGTGGTGTACTTGCCTGACGGCTGGATTCTCCTGGTTCCTCTCTGACTGAAAAGAACAACACAAACAGGCGTTTGTCTTCATCTGTGAGCCGCTCCTTAGCCATGGGTCACATGAAGTTGGTATTTTCCTAATCACATGTCTGCTCATCCTTAGCCATCACTTATTAGCACTGTCTGAGACTCTGCTTACTAACTGCATCAGACCTCATCATGGGAGCATAGTCGAAGAAACACTTTCTGTTTATTGGGGGCAGGCAGTCACAGCAAGGATATGAGGTCAGAGTAGGCCTCGAGTCATTTTAAACTGACTAAAAGCCTAAACAGTACTTTAAAGTTGACTTTTTCTTTTGTTGTAACATTGCTGCTACTTCTAAGTCCAACTTATCATTCAGCAAATGTGTTTCAGCTGCTAAAAGTTGTCTTTAACACCATTCCTGTTCAAATCTGCCAGGCTTTTGATTTAGACATAGAAGCTTTTGTTGTCATTGTATTCAAGATACAACAAAATTGCTCTCATCATAAAATGCAGTTACTGCACAGAACATAGGCTAATACCAATAAACAGAATTAATATTGCCCAGTGTTGAATACATTGTGAAGTCTATTTGTGCATGTTTTAAGTGCTCCGTATCTCCTCCATGAAGGTAGCAGTGCAAACAGATGTTATCGAGGATGTGAAGAGCTCTGGATAGATAGCGGCCCTCGGCAATGTCGATGTTCACTGTTCACTTATTCATTATAGGTGGTGGTCTGCTGTATAAAAAATACTTATGGGTATTAAAGTAACAATTATAAACAAGCTCACAAAGAAGAATTGCAAAATACTTCAGTTTTCAGCTTTTCATTAAAAAATAATAAAAGAAATGTAGATTTAGCATGTTTTGGAATTCAGTAGCAACTAGTTGAGCTGAGTTATAATTGGGTAGCTACCAGAATTTGAAATGTTTTGTTTTATTTTTGGGATGTCAGGGATTGTCATAGAGAAAAGTTATATTTGCAGCACCAATAACATTAAATGTTTTTGTTTTTCCGTAATCAGTTTAGTCTGAGTGTCACACAAAGGATATTCTCCACAGTCCTGAGTCACACTGTAAGTGCCACAGTGTCCTTGAACAAAGCCATAGAGCTAAAGGTGAGAGGTTTTAAATTTTTGTGTATTTTGTGTATATTTTAATAAACACACTAAAATAAATGTGAATGTGTCAAAATCAACATGTGTGAATGCAATGCATAAAACACTCAACACCAAGACAAAAAAATACTGTCAATAAAGTCTTGTTTATTGACTTAAAATACAAATATGAGTAGGATTGGCATACTTAAAATGTAACAAAATGTCTGTGTCAACATCTTTATAGTGTACAGTGTCAATATTTAGAACAAAAGAAATCTCATAATCGAAAAAGAATGCACTAGCACACTATAGCACACTGTTAAAAATATCCACTAATGATGGCCATCCCTTTTTTTTATTCATCATATACATCCTAGCGTCGTGTCTTTCTTTATGATGTGGAAGTTCCCAACTTTACTTTGAAAAACTGTTTGTTTTTAAAATGCCTAGTGTTTTAACAATGCATGTTTTTTTACTAAAATAATGTACATTACAAATAAAGTAGAAATGTTTTATTTTATTGTAATGTGGAAACTGGGCTGATGCCCCGTCTGTAATTTAAATTATATAAAGATATTTTTCTTATTTTTGACACAATATAAAAATACTTTAACTCAACACAGGTTGTAAGGAAGTTTTTTTCTCATGTCAGATAGTTATTGTAAAATGTATTGCACAAGTTATTTTTGTTTTATTCAGAGGTGTAATCTTTGTCTTGGCAAAATTGATTATTAACTGTGCATCGATATATTAAGCACTGACAGTGTCATTAACTTGTCTGTCCACTAGAGGACATCACTGCTCTACAACACTAAAGGTGTACTGGCCTCCTTTTACAGTACAACTTGAAAAGTGTAAAATCATAACACACAAATGTCTTTAGGTGTACAACCAACCATTGTGTGATGTAAGAAATATTCTAATATACACAAACAGAATATTATTATGATTATTACTCTTCACAGAAAAACCTGAAGCACATAAAAACACAGCCAATGTACGTGTCCACCAAAGAAACACAACAATCACATTGAACACAACAGCAGTTCACTGACTGTGGTGCCACAGAAATAGTCACAACTCAGTTCATCTTTTTCAGACTGGCTCAAAATCTCTGAAATACCTAGATAAAAAAAAGAAAAAGAAAAAATCCAATATCACAAAAATAACAGTTCTGTGAGGACGCAAATTAAGAACTTTTTATAATCCATCATCATACACAGGAAAGCTACAACCATGTAGAAAGGCAATGCACATAGGTTCTGATAGAAACATATGCCAGTCAGTGTGGCAGCACAAAACCCTTATTGTCTTGGCTTTTTGTGACATTTTACATGTACATCATTCTGTTTTAAAATGCAAAACCACTTTGCACTTTACAAAGCTAGCTACCCACAGAAAATGGCAGGAAATTTAAATCCCAAACTCTGTCAGAAAGATATTCTTTTGACAAATAGCACTTCAAATATATGAATGTTTTTCAGATCACTTACTTTAATATCTTTCTCTTAACACATTTATTAGCCCTTTTCTTTAATGCTCCATTCAGTTCATTTCTCAAACTTGCATGAAATGATTCAAGGACAGACTTCACCTTGACACAACTTCAAGCATACACATTAGGCACAAATGTACCATCACATGGTGTACATCACCAAATGTTTGAAAAACATAGGTGTGCTGTGTTTAACATACCAGCAGAGAAACACAATAAGGATTTCTAAGCAAAAAACTCCACAGAAACAACATTATGATGCTTCTCAGTTTTGCTTGTCCTATGTGAAACATTAACCATCAACCATTTAAAAAGAGTACCTTACGTCGATTCCCTTGGAATCCTCCTGTGGAAGACCACTGACTGCCTTTGCTCGAACTGTTGCTTCCTACGCTTCTTCTGATCCCACTGGCACATTAGTATCATCTTGAAAGTTGTACGGAAAGTCTTGTTGCACAGGGCATAACACATAGGGTTGACCGTGCTGTTGACATAGCACAGCCAGTAGCCCACTGCCCACAGTGAATCCGGGATACAACCCTTACAGAAGGCATTTATAAGCACCATTATGTTGTATGGTGTCCATGTGATGATAAAAGCAAAGAGGATGGCACTTAGAGTCTGAGCTGCCTTCTTTTCCTTCACTAAGGACATGCGCTTCCTCTTGGTGATCTGATTTCTGGCTCGGGCTGCAAAACGCTTTGCCAGAGCCGCCTCTTTGAAGGAAATTGGGGCTGAGTGTGATTTGGTGGTGCTGCTGGTGGTAGTTGAATCAGTGGCAGTGGTTGTTGTTTGACCATCTAATGAACCAGTGTTAGAATTTGACTTGATGGTGGGTGTGGACTGGATCTTGCGAGAGCAGAAGTGTTGGTGGTAGTTATTTTCTGTGTTGTTCACTCCGTCAGGAGTGGTGGCAGCTGTGGTGTTGGCTGTGCCTATTGAGAGGCTGTCTTGGCTATACTCTGCCCCTCTAAGGGGGTCCTCTTCTGACACAGCATCTAGATCCTCACATGATGTGAGTTGGGAGTTGACAGCAGCCTTAATACCAGGCAGGCTAAGAACAATAGAGAAAATGGCATGACTCTGGGACATAATCTCTTTTCCACCACAGTCCTCATCCTCTGAAGATCCAGACTGGTCCATGGAGAGTACAGCATCATTGTTGTTCCAGCTGTCGCTGCTGCTCTGGTCTAGATCACCCTCTCCTTGTCTGATAGTACCAGGTCTCCAAGAACGAACTCCAGGCCAGCAGTGGAGGCGACCAACTAGCTCTCGACATGCACTTTTTCTCCTCGACAATCTGGTAAGCTCATAGCTGCCACAACTTCTGCCACTTCCTGTCTGATGGACAAAACGAGCCCTTTCTCCTGTACCATTGCCACTTCTCGCTCTAATGGCACCACGTCCAACTGAACCCTGCAAACCAGCCAACTCTTTAGCACGGTTCTGGGTCTCCTTGTAAATCTGCCAGTAGAGAACACTCATAATTGTAACAGGCAGGTAGAAGGCTGCCATAGCTGTGCAGAAAGTAATAGTGGGCTCAGGTAGGAACTGAATATAGCACTCATCCGGGGGTACAGTCCTTTTCCCCTCAAAATACTGCCAGAGCAAAATAGCTGGGGCCCACAACACAAGAGACACAAACCAGGCCAAACCAATCATAATACCAGCTCGCTTTGTTGTCCGTTTGGCCCGGTAAGTCAGAGGCCTGGTGATTGAAAAGTAGCGGTCAAAACTGATCACTAGTAAGTTCATAACTGAGGCATTGCTGGCCACATAGTCTATAGTGAGCCATAAATCACAAGCCCAGTTGCCCATGGCCCAGTAACCCATCACCAGATAAGCTGTGTAGAGGTTCATGGATATGACCCCAATGATGAGGTCAGCTACAGCCAAACTTAATAAGAAGTAGTTATTGACTGTCTTCAGCTGGCGGTTGACCTTGAATGACACCACTACTAGGATGTTGCCAATGATCGTAACGAGTGATAGCATTCCTGTCACCAGGACAATTAAAACAACCTGCCACAAATGGTGACCTCCAAGTGGGTCCCGGATGACATCTGTGCTCCCGTTGGAGAATTCTGTGGTAACGTTCCACCGCTTGTTAGCAAAGGAGGAGTTGTCATCAAGGCTGTTCATTGGATAAGCAACAAGGGAGCTTCCTCCAGTTTCTCCTTTGTAGAGAGCATTGGATTGTGGGTAGGCTCCTGCGACAGGTGCAGTCAGGAAAAGGCCAGGTTCTGTACTGTTGAAGCTCATTGTTAGGTCCTGGCATATTCTGAAGAAAACAGAAAAGGGAAACGATGAAAAGAGAATTTCTGTTGTAGAAATGACAATTCACCATTTTACCAGCAGGTGGAGCTAGAAGACCACTGTAAAAGAAAAGTCATTGGTAAAACACAAATCTAATCTTTTACATTGTAACTCAGTGGACACTTCATTTTTAGAGTTTAACTTTAAAAAAGGCTAAAATCCTGTTTAACTCTTTAACCTTAAGAACTGTACACTTCTACTGATAATGCATTTTGAGCAAGACTTGGGCTAGGATAAGTATATTTTCCTTAGTTTGACATTTTACAAAGGGTTATTGGTGTCATTGTGAAAGATCAAGGTGTGATGTTACATGTTTTTGTTTTTATAAAATTGCCTGCAAATAATCTCAAACGTTGAAAGATGTTAGCAGCATGCGTTAAATGTTGTTGTTTTGAGAAAATCAGCCGAAACAAAAGCTCCTGCTGGGTCTCTCAAAGCAACTCTCGATGAATAGAAAATAACTTGAGGAAGTGTTTTGTAAAGCAGTGTGTCCTGTGATTTAGGTTTGTCTATGCAATTATCTATAATTGCCATGTTGATTGTATTTAGCTTGTTTGTTAAAGAGACTGGAGCCCAAAAAATTGAGAGAGAAACAACAAACAGTAATGCACAAGGTATAGCAATTGATACTTCTGTCAGGCATATGATACATTTGCATGTTTTTAACCATAAGAGCAGCACAGTTAACAAATGCACCTAAAATAGCAGTCATTGAGAGAACCTGTAGTTATTTGTATTACTATCTCAGAAATTCTAAAGTTTTTAAATTTAGCGTTTGTTGCTTATTTTCTTATGTGCACAATTTCACAGCGAAGTACAGAGTTTTGCTTAAAAAAACAGTTTTATATGCCAAAAAAAAAATGCTGCACAGTCTCTATTTATTATTGAAGGTATGGACATGGTGTTCCTGGTGCTGACGTTTATAGATTAAGACTCACATTTACCGTCAGCTACAACTAAAGGAATATACACATAATGGGAAATAAAAGTAAACATTTTTCAAATAAAAGTGCAAACATGTACGCTGCAGCACTTGACCCCACAGGGAATGCTATTTGAGGCTGAATGTTGCACCTGTGCCTTGAATCTTAGACCTCCCACTGAGCTGGTAAAGAACCCCAGTAGCCAACAGCGACTCGCACACGGCTTCCACTATTATCAAGATCTCTGTAGAGGCATTGTTTCTATGAGTGACAGGGACATGTAAAACAAAAAGCATTACCTTTAAAAAGCTGTGTGTTAAAAACAAAAGCGCAAAGATGCAGGTGCAGATGAACATGGCCACAAATAAGAAACAACAATAGAAAAACATAAAAAAGAAAATGCCTTTGAGAGCAAACATAAAGACTTTCAATGTTTATAATTGACTGCTTAAAAGCCTCGCCAGAAAGTACGGTTTACTTTTAAATGTTTACAAAGTGAATTTGACTGAGCAGCTACGTGAGCAGCACTGCTGCTAATGGGTGTTAAACATACTTTAATTGGCTTATGGGGCAAAATGTGTCTGTGTGAAGATAAGAGCTTAAAAAGTAGGAAAGTCAGGCTTTTATCTGTTACCTGGAGTTGCTGTTAACACAGAGGACTAGAAATGAAAATAAATTAGAAAAAATAAACAGAAAAACATACGATATCTAACAAACAAAAACAAATTCATCTGTGTCCAGGGAACGGACCCACAAACAACAAGAAGTAAGCCAGATGTCAGAATGAGCTTCTGTCTCAATCGGACCAGATAAGCCAAGTAAACCCCTGGCTGTCAAGAATCCCACTATGAAATACAATGGTGCGGCTCTATATGAAGTATGCATATACAGTAAGCAACAGTATTTGAGTATGTTTTATTCATGTACACTCTCCCTGCACTACGCAGGACTTAAGCAAACACATTCATAAATAGAACAATTGAGCCTTGCTGATGCTGTAAATTGCAATTGTTATCTTCCACAAATTTACACTTGCACATCCCAAGGCAGCTGAATCTACCAAACTGCAGAACAGAGATAGAGCCTTCTTTTTTCTTTCCCCTAAATTTGAACTGATGCCGCTTTTTCAGATAAAAGATGACACCCTTCATTAGCAACATGTGCAGCCCAGCCAGCTCACTGATAAACAGCTGCTCGAGCAGCAAAATAATTCTGGTGATGTCCTCAATCATAAGTCCGACTCTCAGGCACGTCAGGGGCTACAGCAGTTTCAGATGTACACGCGATCGATACTCGTTTACTGTGCTGCAATGCAATGTGTTCCCTGACATTTTGAGACATTTGTCCCAGCAGGGTTGGATAGTGCAATCCAAGTTGCCCAGATCCAGGGGTGCATTGGAACGGCTGGGTGACTAATATGTGGATATTTCAGTTTTCTATTTTAAACAACCATTCTTTTTGAGCCATGATATACAGGCAGATGTGTCTGAGAAATGCGTCATACTGATAAATAGGTTTGTTAAAAAAGGTAAAGCTGCTATCATTTACAAATTTTGTACTTTGGCAGCTTTTTGTATTTTGCTTTGAGGACATTACTGTGCAATCTCTCTTTTTTTTAATTGCAACTTAATCAGCTTTGCATTTAGCTGGTTCATAACTATTCATTTATTCAACTTTTCAGTAATACTCATGTTTAAAACGCCTACAGATGGGATGAAATGCATTATGGTGGAAAACAAGCCATGCATGACAGATGAACAAACAAACACAACAACAGCCCCAATAAACAGATGCAATCACTCTGTTCAAAACTGGACAGAAGAATAATAGGAGAGTTGATTGGACCAAACTGGTTTGCTCAGCGCTGACAATTTCAAGAAGGTAAATGCAGGCAGTTAGTCATCCGGCAGATGCAGGGGATGACTTCACAATCAATGTCTGGCAGCACTCTTATATGTAAATGAGAATCATTTGAAAGCAGGCAGAAACGAAGAGTCACACCCCGAGGGGACCAACAACGTGTTACAGGAATGACATCATGCATCAAAGGAAACGGGAACGACCATATTTTGTTGATGTGTTCACATGTGTTCAGTGCATTTTATCATTGTAACAGGCCATGTTGTAACTGATTTCAACATAATGGGCTGTTATATGATCCAGGTATTGTATACATTCAAGGTCATATTCTGTGCTAGAAGGTAAAACGTAAGGTAATGTGTGTTTACAGGTGGAATGGGATCCGGCGAGTACTTCCACAACAAGCTCTGTGCTGTTATTGATTTCCTTCTATTGAGTGAAAAAGCCTTGTGGGTAAACAGGGGCTGGGTCAGACCAACTTTGACCTAGAAGTTTTATCTTGCATATGCAAACATGACACCAACGGATGACGTAAGATAAAGTGTACAACTGTGGCAATTTACTAAACATAGACTTGTATGAAACATGAATCAGAGGAACAAATATCAAAATTCAATTGTTACCCCGACGACAATCATAGTCCAAGCAAATTAGACACCTGTGTGAAAGAATTAAGGACGTAATAACTAAATACCAATGCTAAGCTCTACATAGTATGGCTATTCTTGGACTTTTTCCACCATATCTATTAGCATTCAAGAAAAGACTGATAAGACAAACACCGTAATGTTAAAGTTTACAGGAGACAAAAGTGCAGTGGTATAACAATAACTGTTAATTTTAGAGACTAGAGGAAAGAGGCAAAGGTCTTCCAAACTTTGCTGCAAATTACATTATCTGACGCCTCATGACCTTAAGGTTATGACAGCACCTAATATAACGGTTTCTGTTCAATTAAGACCTCAGACCAAACCAAAACGTCTTCAGGAAGTTCTTGTTCAGTCATCGGCTACTGCTATAAAACTGAATTCTCCCCAAAGCATATTTATTAAAACAATTTTGGTTGCCATTTGTGCTCTGACTGTGTGATTTGAAATGTATTATTTACTTGCCTCAGCACTAGTTTTTCTGCAGTTGGTGCATAATGCAGCAGCAAAGTTTCTGAAATCAGTGCAATGAATATAGTATATAGGTGGAGCATGGTTTGAGTTAACACAGATCCCGATTATTTATTCATGCCAATTCACTTCAGGGCTTTACTTTTTGATGGGTCATTGAGGCTTACAGCTTTAACTGTACTTTCATTTTTCAAATTTACAAGAGTTTGAGGTTTTTACATTTTCTTTCAGTTAGAGGTGTTGCTCTTAAGGAGCATCTTTTTAATGTTTTAAAGGTTCCATAAAAATGAAGTACTTACTTACTAAGAGGAGCTCATAAAACTCTACCACCCCACACGTTTATACTCGTTTATATTTCATACACTATTAAACATTCATTCTTATCTGCTCTCTCAGTGATAATTCATAAGTGCCATCCAGGTGCATAACTTTTTTCCCCCTAATGTTATCAGGCTACTTCATAAATAACCCTTCGGTGAATTAAGCAGTCTACAGTTCACAGAGGAAGAGTTCAATCTATCACAAGATGTTGAGGATGGGGCTTGTGCCAGAAAATGGTGGAAAGGGTTGTGGAACGACAGAAGGCCATCTGTCAGGTACTCAATTGTGCCCAATTGGCAGCAGATAGATTTGGTGGAAACCATGAGAGATCTTTGGAAGTTTACAGATTTTCACTGGAGGCCAATCTTATTAAATTAGAATGAGTAATCCATGATCTAAATAAAGACATATGCAGATATAAATGAGTGGAATGTGGGTTCTCCACCATAATGTCATTATCGTGAAATAACAGGTCTAAGTAACATTGACAGAAATAGTGTTGAGTAGCATATATTTTAAAAAGAATGATACAGGGAATGAAGTTTGTGTAAAATTAGACAATAAATGTTTGTGATGTCTATTTTAAACAAACATTTGTAAACCCTTAACAAATGGAAACTTACTGTAAAGCTGCACAACATTAGAACATAAAAAAGGAATATGACTAATAAAAAGACTGTTGAATATTACAATAACATTATGACTTGTGGTAACTAAAGGCACTAAATTACATTTTTATATGTAAAGTAATACAAGCTTCTAGAATTAAGCAAATATTGGTCACACTGGTTTTATATAGTTATTTTATTTCTGAACAGACAGTTATTTAGATATGTGAGGCTTTAATACTAGTAACACGGTGCCGTGATCCAGTAGGTTAAATATGGACAGTGAGATTGTTGGTTTTGCAATAACAATAAAGTTGCATTTTATTGTGCTGCCACACTTTGCAAAATATAAATAGGATACAGTCTTCTACGGTTTTGACTATGGGATGTCCCGATCAGGTTTCTTTTCCCTCGAGTCCGAGTCATTTGATTTTGAGTATCTGCCGATACCGAGTCCCGTTCCGGTACTTCTATAATACATAAAAAAATAATAAAGAAGAGCGAAAAAACAGATCCAGGATGTTCCTTATTTTTTATTTATTTAATTTAATAAATTTTTATTTGATTCACCTTATTTTAACATTCAACAACTCTGTTAACAGACAGTGCACTTCTGTGAGGTAGCTTTAACAATCCAGTAATAACATTAATTCTTCACTTTTGGATTTTAGTGCAACAGTAAATATAAAAAAAGTCTAATATAAAAACAAATAGCACCTCAACTTAAAATACCCGGCAGGCATGTAAACAAATAGAAAAAATAAAAGTGCCACAGTGTTTGCAAAGCCAGTAATGTGCTTTTAGGAACTGCACTCTTTTAACTTTTTACTGTTTCACAGAAGGTTTTTCTTAATAAAAACTAACATCTCTACCTTATTCCTCATAGCTTTCTTCATATTTGCCGCGTCGTCACGCAAAATTACATGGACCCTTTGCTTGCCCCCCAGTTAGGCTCAACCCAGCTCGTCTTCGGATGGGTTGCCTGGGTAAACCTGCTGTATTGTGTCGGGTGTTTGTTTTTGCGGTGCCGTATCAGGTTTGTTGTGTTAAATGTAGTCCTTTCCTTTTTACGTCTTGCAATCCCAAGTTTGCATATCTCACAGTTTGCTATGACAATGTTGTTGTCATCAACTTTATATTGCCTCCAGACTGCAGACATCCTCGCGCTTTCCACTTCAAACTGCTTCCGTGTTCTACGGCATTTAAACCAATAGCGTCTCTGCAACAAAAAGTGCTGTCATGCCGCACGCGTTCCTGTTTCTGTGTGAAGTCAAAAGGGTCTAACTATTGATGTGTTAAAAAAAATAATGAGAATATACACATATTTCCGAGTCGGATATATGTGTATATTCTCATCGAGTCCTGATCGGGAGGTAACGTCCGATTCCGATCGAGTCTGAAATCACGTGATCGGGCCCGATTGCTGATCATGTGATCGGATCGGGACATCCCTAGTTTTGACATCCCATCCACCACCTCAGCTTACTTCCCACCTAGTGAACAACAAAACTAATAAAAGTGCGCTTTTAAAAAGGTACAGTATCATTTTGTTGATGATGAAAAAGCCAGAAGCCCCAGAGGAAACTGTGTCTTTAAAATAAGGGTCTTAGAAGGAGGGAGACCACAAGCCATGTTTGTACTTCAAAAGGCGATGCTGTAGAGGAGGAGGTAGAGCAGATGCTACATCCACCAAGAGGCTTCAAGTCTTCTGTAGAAGCCTCTTCACCATCTTCTTAACCCCAAACAGGAGTTTAAATAGACACACACTGCGGGTTAAGGCGACCATGTATAAGTAACCTAAACATATCTCTTTTACTTGTCAAATATTAAGAGTGTTTTTGTTTCTTCAATAGGTCGTGTCAAGGATTATCACAGTATTGCCCAAGTAAATGTGTCCCTAGAATTGTCCTTTCTGTCCAAATGCATCATATGTTTAATAATGGTGGAAAATCTAGCGCGTGTATTTGTTTTGACACCAGTTTTGTTCCCAAATTTGAAGAAGCAGCATTTAAACAAGAGGGACATCTCCATCTGGTACCGTCGTGCTTGTACTTCATACAAACTAATCCCTACAGCTGTCCCCTGAACAAGCCGTTCCAACGAGATGACGCACACATACACTCTATGTGGTATTAATACATGATATACACAGTGTCCTTATCTAACAGGTACAAGTCACCTTGTACTTTTGTGATTCTTTACCAGGTAAGGAGTTAGATAAGCTTAGCAAATACCTGTCATTTGTGAAGCACCCTCTTGTACACTGTGCACCTTACAAGCAGCCAACTGTTCACCCCTTCTTATCACAGGGGCGCACCTTGTGTGAAGCTTTCAGCCTAGAACAAACAGAAAACACAATATAGTAGTGACATGTGGCTCTCAATGGAGTCTAAGATACACTATAGCGTCCAAGATATACTAGGAAGACACATTTATGGCCTTTGGAACTTAGTTGCGTCTGCTACGTAAACTATGACAATGACGAAGTTCCACTAACATCGTGTCTCTTTTTGAGATACAGAGTGTATTTGAAGCTTGGGTGCACTGTCAGTATTTAAATAAATAAGTGTAAATCCTGGTGTTGGTATTGGAGGTACATTAATTGTTACCGGTTTATTCCCAGCTTTCAGAACATTAAATTCATAGCGCTTCCAATTTCCTATAATTTTGACACTCAATATTTGAGGCGACACACACTTCTATTTGATAAACAATAAATAGAATGTTTAAATTCATAAAGCCAGAGCCGTGCGACGCTGACTGTTTCAAAGTGTTAACAGCTGTTGCTAATAAATTAGGGTGACTAGATTTTCGAACTTCAAAACTCGGACATAATAATTTTATAAACGAAAATCAAAGGACAGCACCGTAACAGAAATTCCTTAATAGAAAATGCTGCGCAAAATCAATATACCACCAGTAAACAAAACTTGAACTGATTGCATCGAGTAACATTTTTTTATTAAATTAACATGTAACAGATATGTGCTTTCCCAAAAACAAACTGTTGTATTGTTCCTTAAGCACGTTAACAAATGGCGACTTTCTTTTTGGCTGATGACAGACTAAAACAGTGAACGCTGGAGAGGGGACTCTTAGCAATAGCCTTACGCTTAAGCATTTAAATGGACCAATCAGTGTTGAGTTACAGACATGTAAATCACTGTTGATCTTTTTCAAATGGCTAATATTGCCATAACCATGGCAACTCTGCAAACTCAAGCAAAGTACGCTGCTTTGGCTTAATGATTGGTATTAACAGTAAAAAAAAAAAACGGGACCCCCACTGTCCCCGGGTTTACAAAAAGGACGGACCCTATAATAAAGCTTTGTACAACATTTTGCATGTTTTCTGTTTGAATATGACAAGAACAAGGCGTAATTAATAGTAATATATAGTATAGTTAAATTCCATCATCCCGTAACTACAAACTATATTCTTACTTTTAATTACTGTGCACATTTGTAGCATAAAATATTGTTTAGAAGTAGAAATATTCCAGACTATAAGTGAAGGTCTATAATGCTGAGGCTTTACCACTAGATGGAGCGGTGAGCAGTCACTCTTGCTCTGGCACAAACTCAAGCAAACAAACTCCAGACATTCTGTTGATTTATATAGAGTTTTACGGTGGCATTTGAAACAGATATGGTAAAGTGAGTTATGAAGTTATTAAGATTTTGAAGATGGTTTGAGAACACTCCACTCTATATTTACATATTCCTAGTGAGATTTTGGGTTATTTTCAATAACTGGCAACTACCTGTCTGTTATGTCTGCACATTTGATGTTTGCTATGTTTGTACAATGCCTTATTTCATTTTCCGGAGGATCATCGGAGCGCCGTAATGGCTGCACTGGTGTGGCCTGCAACCTTTGTGTGTCTATCTATGTATAAATGTAATATGTTGCACCACTAAAAGCTATATCGTTGCAGTGTACTTGTACAATTGTAATGACAATAAAGAATCAAATCAAATCAAAATGTATTTATTGTACAAGTGCTAAGACTTTTCTTTTCAAAGTTTGGTTAAAAGGCATTGCATTTTAATATTGTTATTTTATAGGACACAGGGAAAGAGTGCCATTGTCCTGTAGGGGAAAGGTAAACCTGTGTGAAAGAGATGCAGGGGTCCATACAGTGGAAGGAGTCCTGTCAGTCGCCTAATACCAGGAAGCAGCGCTGTGTAATTATTGTGCCCTAACCTTGTTTATTCTGCTTTATGACTGTGGGCAGCCAGGAGCTATGCTTTTATGGTGGTGTCCTTTTTTGCCACAATCTAGATTACTGCCACAGTCTGTCTGAGTCCTGCTTACATTGGCACCACGAGCCACAAACAGACAGAGGTTTGACAGCGGCTTAGTCTGATAAAAGAAATAAAAATAAATTGACAAAACAAGGAAGTGAAAAATAATCCATGAGAGAGGTTAAGCAGTTTGGATGGCACTGCAGGGACACAACCAAGATGTGATACTGGGATATGATTACTGTGGTTCGGGTAAAAGGACAGGACAACTGACAAGTACTGAACAAAATATGTTTTCTGTCTTATCAGGAACATTTCAGTTTGTCTTGCAACAAAACATTGTATCCATCGTTCAAGGCTTCAGTTTATCTCTGAAGCAAGTGCACAAAACTGTTACTACAAAGACTTTGCAGTGAGATAAACAATGTGTTTTTACACAATGGCACACATGCAACTCTTATTAAGTTATACTTATATATTATTATATAATAATGTGTTTCAGTGTGACACCAATGACCCTGAAATCACAACCTACCAGAGAGGATGTTTCAAAGAAGAAAGCAAAATGCAAGCTGCGGAGGATAAAGACAGAGACTGGAGAGGTAAAGATGATGTTTAAAAAGTTTGAAAAAGCTGAGCTAGCGCGAGTGTTATAGTGGGCTTTGGTGAAAGGCTCAATTATAAAGAGCACTAATTAGGTTTATAGTCATAAACAATGGGACATAATAAAGACAGCATTTTCTTTTTACATGTTATGTTGAGAATATTTATGAATTATCAGCAGTTCTAGCAGCCCCACCAAAGGACTAAGTATGTGTTTACATGACACTAAAACTCAAGAGCTGTCAGCAGTGTCATCAAAAACAATTTGTGTCTACACAAATACGCTCAGCTGATGAAAACGCTGTACTATGTCTGCCAGGCCAGTAAAAATAGAAAAAGTAAAAAAATTGAGCCTTTGTGCATTTATAGTTGGAGTTTTAAAATGTATTTCAAAGTCTTGGTTTATTTAAAATTTCTTGTGATTGGAGTAACACACTTGGATTAATGCCAGACTTCCACACATTGTCAGACTACTACAGACTACTATAACTTGTTTGTCGGTTGTTTTGGTCTCTCATGACATTGAAAAAAAACTCTCATGTGCTACGTTTTTGGTGTTTTTTGTGTTTGTGTTGCTTTCATCGTGTTGACATAATGCTTTGTTTCCTTACTCAACAGTTCCTAACATTGTGGTTTATTTAGAAAACATTCTGCTGCTAAAATGTCCAAAGGGTGATGCAATATTCAAACTTTTTAGCATGATGTAACATGACGCAACCATATTCTTTGAATGTGCAGTTGAAGCTTGATGCCAAATTCAGACCATATCTGCTGTGTCATACCTGCTTTTCTACAAACTATTTAGAGTTTTATGATCTAAATTATTGATAGCGTCACGTTCTAATCATGCATAGCGGCTGCTTCTCAATACCCATGAAATTAGTCAGATTGCCTTTCACTTAAGCCATTCAGGTGCGTCCTTTCTTCAGAAGACTAGATCATATTAAAATGCATTCTAAGAAAAAATATATTTGATCAAGTAAGCAAGCACCCACAATATACTCACTTCATTGAAAGTTTGTCCAAACATATTAGTGGCAAAAAGTGTTTAAGGAACAGCTACAGGTGAAAGAAAATGTAGGCTGTTGATATGCCACTGACCGGAACAAGGGCTCGTGGTATTCCACACACATCCTCGCCTCTGTGGGGGGTCTGTGCGCTTTTTGACAGCCCCAGTAACAAGCTGCCGGGACTCTTTAGATATGGCACTCTCCGACACTTAAACATGCCTGTGTAGTATGTAGTGTGTATGTAAAGCCCACGACAGGAAGAAAAATAGTGAGGCAGAATAGACACAGGGCCCAAATGCTTTAGGAACATGTCAAAGCAAAAAAGGCTGTAGCGACTTCAAAATTTCACGGAGTAGACTGAAGTTAACCTTTCTTTCATTCTCACCGTAAATCTAAACCTGAATGAGGTTCAGTACATGCCTTGTGTGTGTTTTAAAACAAAAAGCTACGTTACTGTCATTGAAATTAGACTCAGTTTCACAGTAGATGTCACAGGGAACAACAGTGGGGGGAGAAGCGTATGCATTAAATTTAGCACAGTGACAGCTCATTCCTAACAATCCCTGCTATCCAAACTACGAAATACCACGCTCCCAGAAACAATGTCATTCCGTGTGAGGCTAATTCCAAGCCCTGACCCTTCAGCTTCCTCCACACTGCGCACTCCAATACTGCTCCACACAGATGCTACACATGTGTAAGTGATAGTCTATTGCAATCAATCCTTAAATGGAAGTGCAACCATCTCCCTATTGAACAGGCACTCGGGGGAGACAGGGGAGAGAAAAAAAACACACTCGGCCCTGTGTAAACATGCTCGAGCAGAAGGAGAGGGGTCTTTGAAGGCTGCAGGCAGGATGGGGTTGTGCAGGGGGTAAGAGCAAATGCAAGGCAGAAGGATATTGGAGGGTGCTCGGAATGCGCAAGGAGATGTAAGCTCTCACACTTCCCGCTCTCAAAGTGTCATCTCAGCAGAGGGATGTTTTGTGTTTACAAGAAAAAAAGGGGGCATGGAATGGACTGCTCATGTCAGGCCAGGGATCTTGTTTTGTTGGTTGATAAAGAGCATGTACACTGGTGGACTGTGGGCTTTGTCACTGGCAGCAGAAGAAAAACAGTCCACATAGACTGTCTTCATGGTTAACGTCATATTTCACAGTCTACTGCATGTAAAAGATTGAATTCTAAATTTACTTGATAACTGACACAGGGCTGACCATGACTAGATCTTTCCAAACACACGTACAGTACGTAAAACCAAACCAATTAGATGCTTGTGTTCACCAGAATACTTCCTTATTGTTAAAGCAAGCTGCCATGCAAAGTGGCTATCTCAAGTCTACTTACATATGTCTGATGATAAGCCACAGTAACAAATAAAAAGCAATGTGTGTGGCTGCATTTCACCTTGTCCTGGGGTCCCTATTTATTTCTCATTAATGAATAACCAACTGTGGATATTGTCTGTCCTTGACTTACTGAGGAGAGGCCGGTTCTGTAAAGCAGAGTACTTGTTTTTTATCAGTGGCGCCTTGAACAAACTGCTTCACATCATGCAACGGTTTTTGGCGGCTTTATTAAATAATGTTGAAAACAAATTTCCAAATACTTGCAATTGATCTATAAATACTATATATTTTAAACTGATGACAATTGACAGCAATCAGTAATGACATTGTGTAAGGTAAAGTGAAAGCCATTTATCACATATTGTTGTGACTGAAGCCTAAAGGACTAAAGGAGAAACGTGCTGCAGCAAACTCACAACACTGTCAGCGTTTTTTTTTGACAGTTCTCGGATAATATTTAAGTTGTGATGTAAATTTTGTTCAAGTGACTGTTTTTTGCAGTATACATCTTTTCCTGAAATGGTGTCACATAGAGTTACATTGTGAAATATCTGTCAAACCAGGCACACTGCCTTAATTTCTGTTTCATCGCAATAAACAAGATGCAAGATTATCAAATTTACTAGACTATAATTTTAATGATTTTCAGACTCCATATTTTGAGGTAAAAATTTCATGATAGATGTGTTGGAAGCATTGTTCTGCTCCATGACAATGCTAAGGCACGCAATGGAACAATGCGTGCCTTAGCATTAAGGCAGCAACTAAAAAGGCAAGGGCTGGTTTTCAATAAGAAAACTGCTGCAGCTTAGATTATAATGCCACAGAACCGCGGTCAGTGGAGTCCAGGCCTTGGTCAAAGAAGATATGGTACTAAAGGGTGACTTGAAGTGTTATGGCTGATTAGTGCCTTGTTTAATGAATGATTAAATCCTGCAGTGTAGGTTAGTTTTTGCTTGCATATACATGTGTCCTTACATAAGCCAGGCCCATATGAACACTTATATAAACACATGAAAAAAAAAAAAACAGCGCAAACCTCTCTCACACACATTGTCCATCTCTCCTTTAACAAACACACCACCCTTTGCCAAAGCTTAAACACTTAAAGGAGCGCTGAGAGAAGGATCCAAGCTCCAAATCGCAGCAGTGAACAGAGCCTAAGATGACAGCAGTGGTTATAAGACAGTCCAAACACTTCTGCTGGCGGATGTGGACGGGCTTATCCAGACAGTTAACAAATAGTACAAACACACAGACACATACACAATCTAACATCTCAGCTGGTCTTCCGTCTCATTCACTCTAACGCTGCAGACCCAATCAGCCCACCCCTTCCTGTCTGTCGTCTGTCTCGAGCTAACACGCACACATTAACTTGGCTGAGGGTGTATCCTATTTCGCCCAATAAAATCAAGCCAGGTGACGTGACGGTACCTGGCACTGGCGCCTGAAATAGGTCTTAAATTTGATTCTCTGAATTCACCAGGGAAACGGCGGTGGTCTCATCTGTCTTTCTTGATATCAAAAGCCTATTTTCTGATTACCAGCTCAGATAAACCTGACCCCGATGTGTAGATCGGCAAAGAGAGATATGATAAAAATAGAAATGATATTCTCTCACAACCTGTCAATGGGTGGGTATAAGGGCATGTGTCTTCCCTGTACACAATATCTGGATTTGGGGAGAATGTGTTGATAAAATCTCACCTCTAATTACAGTATCTCAACAGAAATCAAAGGACTCATGCCCTGCCCATTTTTCAGAAAACTACAGTCATAGCCCCACTGAGGAAGCATTTTTAGAGACGTTTATTGTGCTTAATTTTTAATGTCATCAACCGACACTACATTTTATATGAAGTATTCACTGCTTACATTGTTAGTTAGCTTCTGGTTTTCCATTAAACTGGCTTTTTGCAGGCTATATGGTCATACATCATTTATTAGGTTGAATACAGGCAAGCCTTTAGTTATTAACATCAGAAGGTATCAGAAGCAATGCATTGTTATGGTTATACATTTTCTTTGGTTCATTTTTGTCACTGCAGATAGCCACTGTGTCACTACTGGCCATTTTCCTTATTTACTGCTCTCCGGTTGAGTCTTTTACCAAAAAAGTGTCACAGAACATGTCACAGTGGTTCAAACATGAGGCAAAAATAGTCAACAACTTGTCAGATCCTATCATAAGTTGTAAAACAGTATATGGCAAGTGTTTTCACACAGATTGTTGGACCCGTGGAGGTTAAAAGGAGCAAGACAGATAGGTTAAAGAAAAAGCACCCAGAAAAGTCAAGACCAAATATATTGTCCTCAATTTTCTTTTCAGTGGGTATTTGCTGGCTAATTTAACCTTGAATGCTAATGGCGGCTGGCAAGTGATGGATCATATGTGGTGACAATTGGCTTTTGCGGCTGAGCTTTGTTGTTATTAGTGCATCAGAAACACACAGCGCAGGAGGGAGAGATGAAAAAGAGTATATTCATATCCAGGAAATTTACAAGGCTTGAATAACAATGACACTCATCGGAGAAGAAGGCATGGTCTGAAATGAAAAAAATGGAATAAATATGGAAAATTTCTGTGTAATTGATATGACAAGAGCCTCTCATCTTTCGAATTGACTATGAAACACAGTTGAATCACACAGCTAATACAGAAATGGACTGATATCTTGTTTATGACTAGCGTAATAAAAATGCCAGCATTTATGGAAGCCCCTGCATCTAGTGAAGAATGAGCCCTGGCATGTAATAGTTCCCATCCGGGTCACTGATAGCAACATTATGAGAATGAAGAGTGATAAGAACCTATGTTACTACAGTATAGAGCCATGCTGAGCAGTAAAGACTCTTTTTGACTCCACTTACAACATGGCTAATATGAGTGGGCACTCACAGTCAGACACAGACCAGAGCCCACTCGTACAATAATATGGGTTATTAAGCCATAAAAATCAATCACAGCCTACGAAGAAATCATACCAGCAAATTACATTTCGCTGGTAATGACTTTGTTAATATCCAACTTCAGGTCTCACCTCTTTATATGTTTAAATACTGTCCTCAAAGGATTACACCGTTACAAAGGTAATAGTACAGCAAACAACAGCAGATTTACTTTTAAGTTGGCAACTACACTGTTAGGACAAACAATTGCTGGCCTCCTGTGTTTTATAATCAAAAATTACCTGCCGTGTAGAGCTTAAGCAATCGCTGTGCTAACTGCTGTTCTTGACACTTGTCATTACACGCACCAGAGTAACCATGTGTCATTTTGCACCACCACTCCTTTATTCAGCTCAACTTATTTTTCACTGTAGAGCCTGAAAGTTATTAATACAGCACTGAGAACATAAATATATTAGATTACTAATGGTTAGGTTAGTGGTTAAAGATTAAACACTATAACCACTCAAGTGTGTGAAATCATCCCTACAGACTTTGATCTGGAGGCTGCAGACATTTTGTAGAGTTAAATAATGGCACCAATCAAAAACAGTCATATCAGAACGTGTTTCCTTGACACATCTCATCTCCCATGTCCCGTGACAGTGGAGCTTTCCTCATGAGGCCTAATAGTTTAATCTCCTGCATTTCAATGAACTGATAAGTGTTATTGGGTAAGAAAAGAAAGACAGACAGGAGGACTCTGAGAGAGAAGCTAAGCAGATACAGCCAAATCCCCAGTGGCCTGGATTCAACTGATGTTACACCATTATCCCCCTCCCATTCTCTTCCAGGGTGACCTTATGTGGGAATTAAACGTTCAGGGTTGTCACTCACAGACCTGGGTTGCTCTGCCACCACATTCACACTCCACTCCAGTAGTGGCTATTACCTTTCCAAATAAAGCATGTGTGTAATAGAAGAACAAGCGTATAGGGCATTTTTAAACATGCATTATTAAAAAGAGACCCACTCCAGACAAAGGGGCACCTTTTGCAGAACTAAATGGCGAGCCCAGGAGACTTTTGTTAGAACACTTACAGAAATGATTGACAATAGAGAGCAAAATGTAGAAACCCCTTTAAAACATTTGCAGTTGAAAGCAAACCATGATTTTTAAGTGCGTCAACCAAATGTGAATTAAAAAACAAAAACTTGTTTATGTGGCATAGTGTAGCTTGTATATATTAATAGGCATAGCCACACCACCCCCTAAGCCTGAGACTATTTTCTCACAGTTTATTCAAGTGTGATTAAGTTTATTAATAAAAGGTAAGACCCTCAAGGTACATTTCCTATAGTCTATAGATTAAAACCAACAATAGCTTGCTGATGGCTTTTTTGCCAGAGAGTTTTTTAACTAACTTCTTAATTTGAATAGACAAGTAGATGTGACTTTTGTGGCCGTTGATTGATGCCTCTTACCTCAGCTGATGATCAGCTGCTATGTGCACATGACTGAAAATGCACACAATGCCTCATTACCTTACCCACATCTCTGCTTCTTCTGCCGTTGCCCAAAATGGCCTGAAAGGCTTAATGTTACAGCACAAAGAAACATACCATCCCTCTGAAGCGCTGAGTCTGGCCTCAGGCTAAACCTCCCAAGTTCAAACAAAAGATCCAATGCCCCAGAGGCTTTAAGAGTTTTTTGTCTGGTTAATACCAGAATGGTACAGCAACCTTTTGAGGAAAGTGGACAGGGAAGCCAAGGACAAAGAGTAGGGCAGCTGAGGTAAAAATCAGAAGAATGTGTAGCACACGTAGCTCCAGAAAACTTTCTGCCGGTTTCCACAACTCAATAACCATGAGATTGGGGTTTTATTGTGTTGTGTCATTAAATTATGGAACACAGTGATCAATAAAATATGTAGCCTTTAGCAAACAGTCTATTTGTCACTGGGCAGTGTTTACAGTTCTCAGACCACAACAACATCCGGAGCCTGTCAGTATGCTAGATGCATTTTTGCTCCCTGTCATATTAGTCATTGGGACACAATGTGAACATAACCTCAGTACACACTTCTAAACCCTGACATACAATACAACAGGGATTGTATTTCTCAGTCACATGGTTAAGCTTGGCAAACTTTTCAGCAAAACACATCCTTGACGGCTCTCTTTTGATCGTGAAAAAAATGGCCATGCTTTTAATTCAATATGCTAGGATTACTTTAGATCTCTATTCTCTTGTCTAAGAAGCAGCCTTGAGGATACAAATTTAAAAACTTTGTTGTGTGTTGTACTAGCCTTACGTAGCACTTTTTGATGTTTTGTTTTTGGCTGTAGCACTGGTGGTTCAGGGTAGAGAGCTGGAGTATTATTTAGGTTCAAGGATTCTTTTAACATGTAGTGTATATACATCACATATAGAAGGTGGGATTTTAATGCACTTTATAATACACAGTCCATGACCAGTTTACACTCAGCTCTCAGCTCACAGAAACAAGCCATAAAAACGTTCGCTGGACTGAGGTAATGATGCATTGCCAAACAAGTAGCCCACGCCTTGTCCTGCGGAGAAAACAAAACATTGTAAACACTATGAAAGACTTCGATATCAGCAGGATTTTGCGAATCCTCAAATACACTTTGAAGAAGGCAGTTGGTAGAAGAGAGAAAGACCAGTGATGAATTATTCAGACGCCTTACTGTTTCAGTGTAAGGCCTGTTTAAGTATTGTTACCCATAATACCCCGTGTCTCTCTACAACTGTCAGTCTGGTGGATTTAATGAACACTTTTTAGGAACAGCGTCCATATGGAGGCGGACAGAATAAGGATATTTTTGTTACACAGACAACTCGTTGGTGATGTTGACACTAAGCAGATTCATTTTTAAATGAATGCAGCAATTTGCCACCTGTTTTCTGAAAACTGCATTCTGCTACCAGGTCAGACATGTTCATCACGTGTGTGCTTTAATGTGTTTACCGTCAATAAAAGCATATGCATAACTACTTTTATTGTTTAATTTAAGTCCTATGTTATGTTAGTCCTATGTTAGTTTATGTTAAGTCCTTCTTTTTTAATATCGGATGAGCAGACCTATTAGAAAAAATACTATAATACAACTTTATAATTATTTAGTTATTACCATTTCCAAACAAATTCCCCAAACTATGATAGTAATAGAGTAGTTCTGCTGTAAGCTCACTTGGCTCATCGGGGCTAACCTGCTAACATAATGTTTATAACTGTAACTTAGCCATGTTATTGTTCTCTGTTATTGTCTGTTTAACCCCAACTGTCCTACTGTAAACCCGCTTTGATATGAATAAAAAAAGGCAGCTGAAAGTAAATTATGGCTCATTGGTTTCATAAAGGACTGAGACAATTCACTGAAAGATCCAACAGTATTAATGCTAACATTTCACACGGATACATGAAAAATTCTACAGATATGACTAAAGCTCAGGTGTGAGCTTAAGTGAAATGAGAGAAAACTTAAACTTTCTTAATGAGTCCAAACAGCTACAACGACAAAACAAAGCCACAAACAAGTTACACAAACACCTGAGTTAAAAACTGTAGCAAACTGTGAATAAGAAACACATACAGCGATATAAAAACCACCAAAGCCGTATTACAATGTCATCAACATAATCATGTTAATTTCATAATCACTCACCCAAACGTTGCAATGAAATCCATTTTTATTTTTGTCTTTTTCTGAGGAAATGTCCTGTATTTCCACATAAAGGATTTCTCCAGAACCGCTCTCCTGAGGTTGAGCTGAAGTTCTTTCACAGTTTTGTCCAAATATTGTCTTGGTTTTTAACGCTAACTGTTTGGGCAAGTGCGCAGTTATTGCTCCCTGCTCCACACGGGCCCTCGGAGTTACCCAGCTCCTGGTGCGTGAGGATGTTTTCAAAAGGGCAACAAATATACGTCTACCTAAATCATTAGCCCTTCTGTGGTAGTGTTAACAGTGTACACTTCATGGAGGACTGGGTTAAAATGGTTAAATGAGCCTTTATTAAACGCTTTAGAGGGTTGTGTAGATTATTGCTCTACAGCACATCAACCCGTTCAGAAGAAAAAAAGGAAATCACAAAATAGAGGAACTATTATTAGTTTAACTGTATCACTGCTCTGTGGTAAAGTAAGAATATTCAGATTTACAGTGTTTTGTAAATGAGCCCAATGCTTTTCTGAGGCAGCACCAAACAAGAATGTAGCGATGTCATCGTAGAATGGTCCATATGTGACATCAGGAGGCAGACAGAAGCTTTGAGTAGAAGAAAGATCTGAAAAATCACACAACTTGAGACGGCGACTGACCAAGACTCACAGATATTTACTGAGCATTTTCGAGAAGCAAAGACTGAAGGAAGAAAGAATGATGAAAGAGACGATGGAGGACATGGAGCGGAAGTGGCTAGAGAAGGAGAAAGCCTACAAAGAAAAGGAAGAGCAACTAATGGCTAAACTGCAATCAACTGAGAAAGCCTTCCTAGAGCGTGAGAAGCAAATGCTTTCTAAACACCATCTTTATAAGAAGCTACTTCTTAGACATAAAAAGGAAATTGAGGAGACTTTGGCGAATTGGGACGAAGCCGAAAAAGAGCATGAAGAAAAGGAGGTCAACGATGAGACCCAAGGAGAGAAGATCACAACAGCTGAACCTGGGTGTCAAAGTGAACCTGCCAAGAGTCAGGTAGCAGACCACATTGATTTTGAGATGGACGGCGCCGCCCAACCCGAACCAGAGGAAACACAGTCGGAGCCCACAGAGGCCCAGGACAAGGCCCAGGACAAGGCCCAGGACAAGGCCCAGGACAAGGTCACTGAGTCTGAAGGTGAAACTCTGGTACATGACAATGAGACTGTCACCCCATCGCCAATCCAAATCAACAAAAAAGATCAAGAATCTGAACACCAGGACAAGGCCACAGAGTCTGAAGGTGAAACTCTGGTACATGACAATGAGACTGTCACCCCATCGCCAATCCAGATCAACAAAAAAGATCAAAAATCTGACAAACAGGACAAGATGCCTAGTCATTATAAAGGATCTTATCAATTATTACTTGAATTCTTACGGAAAAGGAATGCTCAAGCGGCCCTAGAAGACAAACTGGACAAGAAGCCTATCAGTCATTATAAAGGATCTTATCAATTATTACTTGAATTCAGACGGAAAAGGGATGCTCAAGCGGCCCTAGAAGCCTCAGAAAAGAAATCCTCTGATCGTACAAGTGTTATCCCTGAGACCCAGACTACAGAGTCTGAAGGTGAAACTCTGGTGTGTGACAATGAGACCATCACCCCATCACTTGAGTGTGCAGCTACAGAGTCACAAGGTGAAGAGTTGACTGAGACTGAAACAGAAGCCACAGTAGATCAAGTGGACTGTAAGATGAAGGACTTTATCACAGAAGAGCCACCAGTCAACCTCCCTGATGAATCGACTGATTCTCCAGTGACACCTCTGGAAACTGAAGTCCCCAATACACCGGCTGAAACTACTGTCAACGAAGTGGCCCAATCTGGGGAAGCCCAGTTCAACACTGAGCCCCTGGAGCCTGAGATAGTGTCAAGTGAGAACCAAGAAAAGGTTCAAGAATCTGACAACCAGGACAAGACGGTCATCAGTCATTATGAAAAATATTCTCTGGTGACTCTGGTGTGTGAGAATGAGATCTCCCCATCACTTAAATGTGAAGCCATTGAGTCACAGGATGAATTGACTGAGACTGAAATTGGAGCCACAGTTGATCAAGTGGACTGTAAGATGGAGGACTTTATCACAGAAGAGCCACCAGTCAACCTCCCTGATGAATCGACTGATTCTCCAGTGACACCTCTGGAAACTGAAGTCCCCAATAAACCGGCTGAAACTACTGTCAACGAAGTGGCCCAATCTGGGGAAGCCCAGTTCAACACTGAGCCCCTGGAGCCTGAGATAGTGTCAAGTGAGAACCAAGAAAAGGTTCAAGAATCTGACAACCAGGACAAGACGGTCATCAGTCATTATGAAAAATATTCTCTGGTGACTCTGGTGTGTGAGAATGAGATCTCCCCATCACTTAAATGTGAAGCCATTGAGTCACAGGATGAATTGACTGAGACTGAAATTGGAGCCACAGTTGATCAAGTGGACTGTAAGATGGAGGACTTTATCACAGAGGCTGTTCCACAAACAACACCTGAAACCACGCCTGAAATCGTGGCATTCAAGGATGAGTCAGTCCAAGACTCTGTGTCTGCCAGCAAGAACCATGGCAAATGGAGAAGAATTCAGAAAAGAAGGAAGACAAAGGCCAGAGACAGGTGGACGAAAAGCGGAAAGAAACAAAAAAAGAACCAAAGAAAAAGGAAAATAAGGAAGACAAAGAACAGAAGAAGGTGGAGGAAATGTGGAAAGAAACAGAGAGTGGTTGAAGAAGTTGAAAAGACAGACTGCAAAGAAGCCACCATCCAAGCCCAAAGAAGTGTCCCTTCTGCCCGGGTTCAAGAAGAAACCTCTGAGGCTGAAGGTGGGACCTTTGTGGGCAACTCTCAACCAACCATGTAAATGTAAATGTCATGTAAATATCAATGTAAATATTAATGTAAATGTAAATGTTATTGTAAATGTAATGTAAATATAAATGTAAATATTAATGTAAATGTAATGTAAATATCAATGTAAATATCAATGTAAATATAATGTAAATATAAATGTAAATATGTACACTATCTATGCAGAGGATGTGTTGTTGTTTAATTCTTTTTTTTCCTGATGGATGAATAAAGGTTTAAAAAAAATAAAATATATATATATATATATATATATATATACTGTATATATTGTCAGTAAGAAGTGTTAAACAGGAGAGTTTTTGTTTTACCATCAAGCCTGGAGACAGTTTAACACTCACAGTGTGGTTCTATTAAACATTCGAGTGCAATAACTGCAATAACTACTACAGAAATTCAGCCTCGAGGCAAGGCTTGGAGTCGATCTGTCCATGTCTATGATCAGATCAAACCTAGACTAGGATAAGAGCAACAACCTCGGACGAGAATGGCATTTCAGGAAGTGGGCAAACCAACACTAAAATCTGACCGCTCAATATCCAGACCATAAGTTAAGATATAGGCTATTGTCTAAGGCTACTGTACCAGAGCATGCACACAATAATAATAATAAAAATGTTAATAGCAATAACTTTATGTCCTAATTGAATTTAATGATGTCTGCATCAGTCAGTGGTTGTGCTCCTAAATTCACCTTCAATGGGCTTTAAAGAACTAACACACTGCTTGTTGACTTGTGCTTTGACTAAGTTCGGCTGTTGTACCCGTCTGCACTATGCTACACCTTCCTTTTTAAACCACCACCACTGGCACAAGATAGCAAATATACCTTGTCTTGATCATCATCAATTTTGCACCAATGCAAAATACGGCACCTTGTTGTTAAATATATTTTTAGCTAAATTCACAAATGAGACCAGCTTGTTTTGTTGTATTCACTCCAGATATTTAAAAAAGCTAAGCCTTGATTGGTTAAAATGTCTTTTTCGGTACCTTTGTCATATTGGGAGAGAGAGAGTCAAAAAAACAGTGTTTTATTGAGCCATGGTTGCATGGGATTATACTATTCCACGATTTATCTTGCTGAAAAAATGATTTGAAAAATTTCAAACAAACTTAAATGTGTTCTTGTTTATACAACATGATCAGTGAATGTATATAAGAACTTAACCAAATGATGGTAATTATGGCTCAATGAGCTAAAGTTATGTGAAAAATATTAGTGATGAGTATGGTGTTCATTTCATATAATGAAATAAGCTCATTATAAATTCCTTTTCTTTTAAACAATGAGATTATATGAACTGTTGTTAATTGTAATTGTTTGTATTAGTGTGTGTGTGTGTGTGTGTGTGTGTGTGTGTGTGTGTGTGTGTGTGTGTGTGTGTGTGTGTGTGTGTGTGTGTGTGTGTGTGTGTGTGTGTGTGTGTGTGTGTGTGTGTGTGTGTGTGTGTGTGTGTGTGTGTGTGTGTGTGTGTGTATGAACACTATAAAACCGTAAATGTAATTGGAGGAAAAGGAACCAGGAAGAAAAGCTACTGATGATTCAGAAGCTAATAAGCTCTTAATAAACTAAAGTAAAGTAAAACTATTCACACCTCCACAGAGATCTGAATACACCCAGGCCTTCTCAAAATGCATCAGATCTGAGCTCTCATAGCACATTCAAGATGTATTTAGATATGTATTTATCATTCAGACAAAAAGAAGCGAGACGGGTTTAAACACAAATACAACAATTATCAATAAAATAAATAAAAAATAAAGTTGAAGTCTGAGTCCATTATTACCCCCAGATTTCTAACCTGATTTTTAGGTTTTAGAGAAAGTGACACGAGGTGACTGCAGACACTTTCCCTTTGTGTGTGGGGGCATACAGTAGATAATGACTTCTGTCTTGTCTGGGTTAAGTTGTAGTGAGTTGTTTTGCATCTACACAGTGATCTGTTGGAGGCAGTGACAGAGTGAGTCCACAGGCCCATAGTCACCTGCTGTCAGCGAATCCAGTTTAGACATCCAGTTATGTAATTTAAAGTCAGGCCTGAAGCAGGCCTTAGTTTTAGGCTCAGCTGTCCTCAGATGGCACTATCGCAGACAGATTTCTAAACACGGTTCGTCCATTGTCCACTATTCATATTTGACCGTTCCAACTGCAGAGCGCCACAGGAAACAGACGTTATAAACATGCTGTGAAATAGCTCTCTTAAGCCAGGTAACATTTGGCATCATTAATATACCAGAAGGTTTTATAAGTTTAGCTAATTAATCATCTTAATAAAAGTTTTTATATTATTCAGCAAGACTGTATCTGTTGTACATCTCAGAAGCTATGCCTCCTGATTTCATCCAATCAAACTAGCCATTTATTTCAAGAACTAAATAAATGTTTGATAAACAATGGCATAAATAACAATTGATATTAAACTAAATATCAATAAGAGATATAACACCCCAATTAATTAATTTGTTGAAGCTTTCTTAATTTTGATTCTGAATGGTATAACATCCAGAAAATGGCTAAATTAAATGGAGGACAGGGGATTTTGTCTCTGACACATGTTTCGCACAAGAGACATTTTAAAGTACACTTTGGACTTTAACATTTATAAAAGTAGACATAAGTCGTACTGGTAGTGGCTGTCATCATAGTAATGGGCCATTTTCCATGTCTTTTGTTCAAAAAAGACATGAACATTGTTGCCAAAATCCTGACATCAAAAACATTTCTGCAAATAATACTTTGACAATATATTTAAAAGTGCATTGTGTAAAAAAAAACTACATTGAACACATCAGTCAAAACTATGCTTTTAATATAGCTTCATAAAAGTTCCATAAATAACTGTTCCTACAATCTGAGCACTTCTGGAGGAGAAGCACACTCATGTTTCTTTTTGAGCACATAGTTGTGCATTCAGGCTTAGAATATGTATTATATAGATTGATTTTTGTTTTATTGAAATCATCATCAGACCCATTTCCACTGGGTTTAGTGAAAGATATTAGCAAGTTCCTGCAGGGCACCAGTTGTTCACATGCACTTTTGCCACCAGATTTAAATTAAAGTTCCCTTTAATATGGGAACTTTATTTGGATATTACACTTAATATGTTGTGGGCATCACCACTGTCCCTGAACCACAGTTTTATTTTAGCAGCAAAGCACAATGCAAAGAACAGTGCCGGATATATTTCCCACCTGCATTTTTAGAGTCTACAAACTCTGCAGCATCCAGAAGCATCCGAATCCCAGATGAAACCAAGCTTTCCATGCTTTGTTACCCAGTCTGTGTGACATTAGGACAGCAGGTTGTGTTGACTGTGTGGAATAAAGAGGAATGGTGATGGTTTGTCTCGGTGGCAAGCAAGAGAAACGTAGGCTGGTGTGAAAGGACAATAATGCTGTTGTTTACACATTCACAATTCTTACCCAGAACACGCATTATAATAATAATAATAATAATAATAATAATAATTAAAAATAAAAAAATATGTTTCCGTTTTTATTAGGATTTTGTGATCATGAATATGTAATAATCATAACCGAAGGTATTGTCTTGAAATAATTTGCCCCTAATTTGAGCTTTGTGCAAACGGTTGACTGACTCGCTCTGACAAAACAAAACCTAACCTTGTGTAAATGAGATGAAAATGAGCCACAAAGCTGCTTTCATGAGTACTATTCAAATGAATGTATAATAATTAAATACCCCGGAAAGTCATCAAATTCAGGGATAATTAATGAAGCACTTCGATAGTACATGTGGCGTTTGCTCTATTCCGTTTGGGAGGATGTCACTAGAGTACACTCCTTCTACTGATTGTCATAAGTCCCAGACGGCGCCCACAGCATGCCTCATTTCACCTTTTTTATTAAAAAGTCAGTCTTTGTCACTGGGGAGAGTAACATATTAGAATTTGTCAGCTTCATGTAATTAGTGCACACAGAAAGTCTGAAAATATTTGAGATGTTACTAATTTACTTGCATATATGTACATAAATAAAACGGCCATAACATTAAGAGCATAAGTTGTCAGGGAAACTGAATAACACATAACATCTGTCCTTGAAGTTGATGACTTTGAGTGACTTTGACAAAGCTCCACATTGTGATAGTGAGACAGTGAGCTCCAGGTATCCACAAAGCTATGCCGTTCCAGTTTGAAGTGACGACCAAAAGAACAAAACCGTGAACAAAACATTTAGGTAGCTGATACTGTGGCATCAAAACTTGTGATGTGCACGTCTCAAACAAGCAAGGTCCGTATAACATTACGTTTTCATAATGTTATGGCTGATAAGTGTACACCCCTATTACCCATCAGCAGCAACATATTGTTTGTTTGTCAAGAAG
Source organism: Perccottus glenii (assembly GCA_024416835.2). Taxonomy (NCBI): domain Eukaryota; kingdom Metazoa; phylum Chordata; class Actinopteri; order Gobiiformes; family Odontobutidae; genus Perccottus; species Perccottus glenii. The sequence continues at coordinate 16,825,807 of CM044552.2, read as the reverse complement.
ACACCAAAGACCATAAAGACAAAGTTTGACAAAAGCCATAACATGCTGGAAGTATTCTTTAACCCCCCCCCTCCAAGTATTGTGTCTCTTTACAAACAGGAACATGAAAATAGGGACATTTGACCAAAGGCATTTTCTGTGTGGCTCCAGAATGAACAATAGTACACTACTCTACACTTTTAACAAACGAGTAAAAAAACAAAACAAGGAAAAATAACCACAGGCAAGAGCAGGGATGGTGATATTTTGTCCCTGGAAAGTTTCACAACATGATGACATACTAAATTTAAATTTTACTTGCATTTGTTGCCATTATGAACTCTCAGCATGCATTCTGACAACCCTACATTGATGCATGTGTCCAATCTCCACAGTGAGGGCTGCCATATTGCTTTCTAGAATATTGTGGAGGACTATCAAAGAGTGTTGGGTCCCCTGAGGATCTGAAAACCCATCAGTCAAACATACACATTATGTTAGCCCCTAAGCGATGTGTTCCAGCTGATGTAGAAGCTATGAAAATGAAGACACTTAGGAGGTGATGGAACCCATTAGATTCACAGAATATACAATTTTAAGTTGACCAGCACAACTGCAGGTCGCCTCAGTGTGTGCGGTCACCAGCAGCCCCAGGCCCACTGCTCAAATGTAAGAGTGAACTTTATTTATTCTTGCCTGCTTATCATTTTGTTTCAATTAAAAGTAGCTGCGCCTAGTATGCTGCTTATTTGCATTTTCCAGTACAACTCTATGGGATATTTTGATCTATTTCTTGGCCATTTCTTCCAGGGAGGGGCATGTTCCAAACAAGAAAAATACTGACAATGTTTTCGTTTTTCCCTTGAGAACAATTTGTGTGTAGGCGTGAAGTGTTCTGTTTATCAGGGTTGCATTGAATGAAAAGAATTAGAAGAATGATTTCACCTGCCTAATCAACCAAAATATTCAAAACACTAAATTTAGCCGAACCACCATTAGGATTTCATTATTGGAGCATTTTCATATATTGGGGAAATTTGCAAATATAACTGAGCTATTTTAATATTCATCACATTTCATTTATCAGGGAAATTAAAGTCAAGAAAGGCAGTGTTTCTCTCATTAGAATGCAAATGGAAGTCCCACAACATTTAATAAGACTAGCTAATTTTCATGAGATTCACTGCAGATGTATTAGTGCAAACCTCAGGGGCCAACACCAGGAAAGGAGCCACACAGAAAAGAGGAGCAGAGCTTTGGAGACTTACTATTTCTTATCTAAGCCTCACTTCCACTGGAGAGTCAGAACTGGTCCAGTCAGTACGGGTAATTTCCATTACCAAGCTATCATTCTAACCAGGAATCCTCTCATATTACACCTGTTCTAAAGTCGCTGCACTGGCTTCCAGTTCATTTCAGAGTCTACAAAGCTCTTAATGGCCACGCTCCTCTCTACATTATCGCTCTACTGACTCCATATGAGCCAACAAGAGCTGTCCGTTCCTCAGCAGCTGGTCTCCATCAAAGCTGGTGAAGCTCATTTTGCTCCAAAAACAGTCTAATGTTTTCTGCAGCTGCATACGACAATACCTCCAACCTCTTGTGCTGCTACACACCAGGGCCTTTTATCAATAATAAGTTTGCAGGTAAGAACTTTTGTATTTGACCCTGGAGAACGGGAGAACGCAATACAGACCTGTTTTTTTGGAACAACAGCTGACTTGGTGATGTCACCACTCAGCTCATCTTTTTTGCATGTCTTTCTTATCTTAGCTATAATTGATTGTTCCAATAAAATATACTGTGAATTAATAATAAAGTGTATCATTTAATTAATCTTTTCATACCTAGTGTGTATATATCATTCAAAAAGGTTTGTACTATTACAACCTATAAAAGGTTATTTTTAACCTTAAAGAGATTAGGAGGCAGATCTGGGCGGGGAGAGCGAAGGCACAGAGGAGGAGGGTCAGAAGGCGGGATTTACTTTCTTCTATTTTTTAATTGCTGGAGGCATATCCAAGTCTGATTAATATTCGACAAAGTTGCATTTGTGTAGCAGTCATCATTACCTTCTGGACAGAGCTTAGTGGAAACACAAGCCTCTTCAGGGCTAAGTGAACCAAACTGTGCCACACTGACCCGAGCTGCAGTAAAAACAAGGTAAAAAAACAGAGAGACAGCAAGAAAACAACATTGTGAAGTTTTTCAATTTATCTTAATCTTAGAGATAATGTAAATACTTGAATGTGTTGTTCCTTCAGACGTGCCACTACATGTTGAAAGAATTTGTTCAATACGAAGTAAGTGACACATTTGAGAGAATTATTCAACAGTGCGACAAAAGGATCCTTCCACATCCGACAGTTCTACCCCTTGTAGTAGCGCTCTCTTCACTCCTGCAATCAAACACACTATGATTCAGCTGTAAATTATTAATTTATTTCGTCTAATTACAGATAGTAACCCTGCTGCTCTTTTATTTGGGAGACTCCTTTTCCGCTGAGTGTTGATTGCCATGACTTTCCCTCTTCTGTAACTCACTGGATTTTTCTTTTTTTTGTGGGTGTCTTTGAGTGTTTCTTTCTTTAGGGGCTTTTGTGGCGAGAGATCAGTGCTTTGACAGAAGAATGAGGAGGAGGGACAAGGTCGGATGGGATTTCATTAATCAGACGAGCTTGACGAGTGGGTTTCTTTGATCGGGGCAGTGGGCAGTGCTGCTTGAAATTGTTACATCTAACTCTGAATGTTACATTTCTAAGTTAAAGTTTACATTGCCAATGCCAGTGAGTCTGCAGGTCCAAAAATGATGATACAGGATGATACATCAGCCTTGACAGAACAAACATTTATTATTAGTCTTGCAATGATAATGTCTGTTTTGCAGAACAGAAGTAGTTTTTTTTTTATTTAATTGATAAATCATTGAAGACTTTGCATTGCATGTAAGATAAATCACACAGTGATATTTGAACTTTAAAAACAGTCTGTGAAATCCTCCCCTAAGGTGTCTGCGCAGCTCTGATACAATCAAGTAACATAAAATTAATTAACTTTCACTGACCCAACCACCAAATTAAATGAGAAAAGTAAAGTAAGACGAATGATGCTGAGGACACTTCCACTGGGAGTCTGCCGTTCAATCACTCTCATCATCGTCTTCTTTATCTGGCCAATCAATCCACGGTTGCCAGGTTTCTCTTGTACTACTGGATTTTTTCCACACTTGATAAAGCCCTTTCCAGCTGACCTCACCCCCTCCCCATCATCCACGGAGAGAGCTGGGGAGAAGTCAATGGACCACAGCGGCGCGACCCTGGATGCTTCAGCTACAAAAAATGGTTGATCCCCAAATCCAATTTTAGACATCTTTTGTCCGCTGTTTCCTCCGGTGGAGAGGCGTTTTTTTATGGACTGGACTCAGTTCTTTGTGAAAAACGAGGTGAACTACAACAGTCTTGCTTCCACATTAAAAAACTATTGTTTAACTAATTCTTTATCGATGCAAGTAGTTTTTTGTGGACTGTCAACCACAACTTAATGATGTATAACTAACACCTGAAAGAATAAGGATAAACTTTGTTGCATTATAAAGTTTTCACAGTAGAATTACATTTTCATAGAAAATGTATAGTCTGTGTAAAATAGGTAAAAAATAACTGTTCTGTTGCATTATTTAAATTCATGAACCTGGGACTTTTTTTTTTTTTTTTTTTTTATTCTTTGGGGTCTGTGACGTTTCAGTGGACTTTGTGGATCGTGTGTTGTAGCACCTCTCTCTTCCTGTGTGTGTGTCTTTGTGCGAGAATGCGTTTGTTTTTTTTGTGTTTGAAAAATTTTAATAAATAACTGTTCTGAGTTCAGTACCAAGCACCATCTCTAGGAACTAAAAAAAACATACTGCAGTTTTCCTGTTTTTACCGTGCATTTTCTCAGTAGTCTGCAGAAGAGTGACAGATGTGATCAAATCAACAACCTTTTTTTATTTATTTTTTTTCCACACAAAGCCCTTGTATCTCTAATCAAATAATTGACAATGTTGTGGAATTTTTTATTTTACCTTAATTTAGCCGAGAGAGTCCCATTGAGAATGCAAATGTCTTTTTCAAGGGAGCCCTGGCACCACAGAGAACCAATTGTCTAGGATTTGAGTATTATTTTATATCGTTGGTAGGGGAAAAAAACTGTGCAGACACAGAGAGAACATGTATACTTCAAACAGAAAGATGCCGTCCTTGGCGGGGGTCACTCTTAGGACCTTTGTACCACCTTGTCTTGCTGCCAACTTTATATGTACATGAAATTTCAATATGTTAGATATGTTGTCTCTTTGCCTTTCCCGTTGTCTACTTTAATCAATTTTGGACTTGGTTATTCTAAAGGGACAGCTGTTAAATGTAAATGTATTCCAGCCACAGTCAGAATTAGATATTTGCATTAGACTGCATCTCATCTACTGGCTTAATTTTTCCATTGCAAGTTGATTTAGGATTCAATTGGTATGTCTTTTTTACTGTTATCTCCCAGTAGCTGCTTACTGATTTATTTATTTATTTTGAGAAAGGCTGATCGATTCAGGCTCAAGAAACATTGCTAGAGATTCATTTTGCAAGCCTACGCAAACACTGGACCTAAAAATCTACAAAGACATCCACAGAGCAGAATGCAGATCTATTTTGTGTTGACCTTTATATTTCACATTGCTGTTTCAAACGCTAACTTTGATGGTTGCTGGAGGCTTTGAAAAACCTACTTTAGAAACATTTTGGTGGAACGGTCAGACTGGATATAAACAAGCGAGCCTCTGCCTCTCCCTTCTGTCTTTGTCACACTCCAGCACACACAGACACACAGCTCCCAGCCTGCCAAAAATCTTGACACCCACCCATCAAACATTACACGCCACTTTGAGGAAAAGTCAATACATTTTGGTGTTAACTTAATTAGCTCACTAATCTGAAACAAAGTCAGTTCCTGCTCTACTTGTCTTAACACTTTGTCCCACACATTATACATTCTGCGAGGGTTTCAGAGTGCACACTTACGAAGGCCCTCTATCGTCTGCTCATTATTCCCACTTTATCGAGAACAAGTGTAATGACCTCAGCAATTTACCCTGCATTGTGTTTGGAGAAACTGTACCGCACCCTATAATAACACGGCAACAGCAACCGCCAGCGCTTACACCATGGAAACAAACCCAATACAGCTTTCAAGAGTGATACATGTTCAAGGTTTTAAGGAGTGCTTTTAGGGTTGTATTCATTAACTATGCCCCGAAGGATTGTGTAAACCTTAAATAGTAAATGCAATCACTGTAGAGGTCCATAAAAGCTCAATGTGAACAACACAATTGACTTTCTATTGACGTTTTCCCGCCTCTGAAAACACAATAGATTGACGGAAAGGCCCTGTCGTGGCAGTCTCAAGTGCGGGTAAATGGAGAGGGTTGAGTCAAGAAGTGCATCTGGTGTAAATTATTGCCAAGCTACTCATGCGAACTACTTCGGTGTGGCGACCACCGGATGGGGATAAGCTAATGTCGAGCCACAAAGCAAAATGTATTATCACAACAGCATTTTAAGTTGCTGTGCTGTCTTCTTAACTGAGCTTTTAGGACAGGAATAAAAATCTAAATGGGTTGTCTCGGTCAATAATATGCATCTGTAAAATATTAACAATGACAGTATTAAAGGTACAGCAGCAATAGTTAATATGATGGGGCGGCAGTAGCTCAGTGGGTAGAGCGGCCGTCCTTCAACCGGAAGGTAGTAGGATCGATTCCCGCTCGCCCCACAGTTCATACTGTCGTTGTGTCCTTGGGCAAGACACTTAACCCACCTTGCCTCCAGTGACTGTAACACTGGTAATGTAATGTAAGTCGCTTTGGATAAAAGCGTCTGCTAAATGAATAAATGTAAATGTAAATGTAAATGATGATGATAAAATGTGGTTGCAATGCTGACTAATATATATAAAAAAAAAAACAACTGCAGAAATCCAAGCACAAAGTGGGGCTCTTAATCTGTATTTTCAAGGAGTTCCACTGTTTGAGTGTTTTCTTTTTAACCAAGTGAAAGCATCAGTGCAGTAATTTCACATGGAATAATAAATCACCTCTAGCCCGTAGACATACAAACAGGGCACAGGGTGTGATGGATGGCATCGCTGTTAAAATGTGAAAGGCCATAGTTTGAATGGAAAACTACAGCGCCACTCTACAGTACGGCGCCACGGCCAAGAGGCATTCTGGCAAAATGAAACTAGCCATTATCATGAGAAATAATCGCAAGAGGGAAGGGTGATTTGAAACGATGTCGCTTTGGGGTGAGTGACTGGAACGACGTCCGGGCGCTGACACAAACACATTGATGGGTGACGAGAGGAGAAGTGTGAGTGAAATATTATAAAAGTGGTGCTGTTATATTTACCTAAAGTAACTTGAATAAATTGAGATTGGGATAAATGAACAAGGATTAGTTAAAACACAAAATGCATGTAATTCATTCAATTCCCGGTTCATTCCTAGCTTTTTGAACTTTAAATTAAGAAACGTGTCAGTTATTACATTTTAGGAACACACTATTAAAGGTAACATGTTATGATCTTGTTTAAGCCAATCTAGACAGCAAATGCAATGTTTTCTTCATTAACAAAGCCAGCGCTGTCAAAAATTGGAAACAGCATTTGCTATACTGCTGAAAAAAGTAAATCATTGAAAACATGCAGAATTCACACAGAACGCTGGCAAAGGTATCAATCCCACAGGCTTCTTGTTCTGACGCAGTAATGCTAACAGACAAACTAACTATGCTATAATAAGCCCGATTTGTATTAACATGCTGAAAATCCTTTTTTGTCCACACTGTCCCATAAGAAATTGTGAGGGAAACGTGTCTGTAGACAAACTGCTCAAAGATGTGGAAGATATATTGTAGGACTACTATGACATGTGGTTATATTTTAAAAGCTTGAGGAAACATGGATTTGACTCTTTCAGTCACTACGACGACACAAGTGACCTGGAGGCAGCTGTGTTTACAATGATTTCTCCTGCTTTGAGGACTGTACCCTCCTCTGAAAATGCAAAAGTAAAAGGCAAGTCAAGGTAAAGTTAAGTTATGGCGCGTAATAGAGTAATACAGCTGTAAATGTGAGCCTGGAGAAGTGGCTGTCTGTGGCGGTGTAAAAATGCAGCGGGTGTATCTCCTCCTTTGCGGTAAATTGTGTGTGTGACTGTTTTGCGTTTCCATCATTCCTCTCAATGGTCTAATTACAGCCGGTTCCACCTGGCTACACTCCTCTGTCCTCGTCCAGCGCCGGGATGATGCTAATGTAGCGCCGGTGCCCAGATTCACAGATGAGAAATGAAAACAGGGAATAATTGCTGTTTGAGGTGTATCGATGCACAATTTGGGCTTTGTTTCTAGTTGTACTCATCTTGTTCTTACAGCGTTGCTTTTCAATTATAGCAAGATCTCACAGAAGTATGCTTTCATTAAACCCAATGACATAAATCATTGTCATATAATAAAAAGAATTTCCTTCTTTTTCATCTTCATCTGGGCGCCATTATGGGAGAACCTTCCTCAAACCAGGCTGTAGATCGGTGTGCATGCAGTGGCTCTCTTCAGAAACTCACTCAGAGATCTGACGGAAAATGCTCCGAAGACACGTCACAATAAATGAGATGTCCCTGCTTTGGCGCTCCCATGAAAGTCTGTATTCTTTTATTAAAATAACGACGGAGACACAGTCTGAATAATACAAGTTTGAGGTTCACTTCATCAAGCAACAGATTTCTGCTTTCAACTCCAGCTTTCTCTCATCATTACCCCTGAAAGTCATTTTGAAGCTGTCACTCAGCTTAATTTCCAAAACTTCTGAAAGCTAAATTTAAGCATTTTATCATTAAAGAAGAAAGAAAAAATAAAGTAAAAAGTGAAATGAGTTTTGGCAGATGTCTTTTCTATAACGGCAAAATAAAACATGACCAGTGACAGTCTATGGTTTCAACCTGGTGTAACTTTAAAAAGATGGGTGGCACTGTGAGTTGAAGTTATGACATCTTGATATGCATTATTGTAAGTTATGATGGGAAATATTGAGAAAAGTTTCTTTTTTATATTTCTTTTCCATAAATCTGATGAAAATACCCAGAACGAACAAGATTAAAGAAAAGACGCCAAAAACTTCCTCCAATGCCTCTTGCAGCAAATAATGATTTGTAATAAAATACTTGTCCAATAACTTACGTAGACTACTGCCCACTAAATGTTCAGCCTCTGTTCAAATACAACTCTGATGTCAGCTTGTGCTAGTTCTCAAATGATCAGAAAAAGCACTTAAGTCCAGGCCTTGGGGATCTTAATGATCTGTAGAGGCATTATCGCATTTGATGACATAATAAAAATACAGAATTCTGCACAGTCATTTCAGGTTAAGTGTGTGATCCTGGCACACATCCACTTGGAAATCCAGCGCTCAATAATTAGTACTTACATATGGTTATTATTCTTTGAGCCTAATTGCGCAACAGGGGATGACACTCCAATTGTTCAACCCCTCACTGCCATTACTATGTCTGTTGTGGGCTCATTAGCACGGGCGAGTGTTTGTTTCAGTCGTCTGTGAAACCCCAGCTGAATGACAAGCACTCCGAAATCAAAATGCACCGTGAGCATTCGCTTCACATTAGATCTTGGCTTTGGCAAACGCCGTTCAAAATGATCTACTTATTAGCAGGTCTGACAGTTATGACTGAGCGGACAAATTCAAGTGGTGACAGGCTTTTGAAATTAGGCTGTGATTTAAAAGTACAAAATGTGTGTAAATCCCTTTTTACTGTAGATACATGGCAGCTCAAATTATGTGGATGCAGTGTAACAGGTAGGAGACAGGAGACAGGATGTAAACGCTGTATGACAAGCCTTTAGTGTAGAGCTACTGTCAAAGGAGGCACATGCCAATATATTTCACGGTATTCCTTCAAGTCGGATGCAGTTCAAAAGAGAGAAAACGAGCGGCTCACTGTTACACTTGTCAACCTGCAGACATTTTTCTTTGACAGAAAAAAATTGTCTCCAGGAGTTGGACAAACAGTTAATCTCACTAAGCGTAATGTCTGTGGTGGTGAACAGACAACACTTTGAGCCCCATTTCAGCAAACCCAGTCACTCAAGGAGAACATGTGAAGCCCCTTTCTAAGTAAGTGCCCAACATGGTGTCACTTCAGATTCAAATTGAGACTGTTCTCAGACTGAATGCTTCTTTTATGAAAGAGAAAATCCATTAAGTCAAAGAGCTCTTCCTCTGAGGTGGCATCAGTCATCCCTGGCAGAGCTGCAGAGAATCCAGATGCGACTCTGAAAAGAATAACACATTATGCCACTGTACAGTTTATATTATATTTCTTTTAGGCCTCCACGCGCATGACTTCTAATCACATTGGCTGCCAGGCTGTTTCTCAGCAGGTGGCTGCTATGGAGAGCCTTTTGTGGTGATTGATTTTAAAGCCAGTGTGAGGCGAGCATGCACATAAGGTGTTAAGGACAGTCCGAGATAAGGCTCTATGTACAGGATGGAATGGTGTTTTAACTGTGGGAGGTGAGACAACAGCATCAAGTAAGCATTTTATAACCCAAGCACCTTGCCTAATGAAATACAGCCACGTGAGACATTTATTGCTGTGAACTTTAAATTATCCATGGAGCCATTTGGAAGTCAGATTTCCGGCTTGCGTGAGTGCGGACATATTTTACGGCCTTCTCCTCCACTTCTCCATTTGGGAATTGAATTTGAAGATATTACACAACCCATGTGACTTGTATTGGGATTGCGGACAAATAAATGATTGGCTATTTCTGGCATCTTGGTCCAGTGTTGGTTTTACCACTGCCCCTTCCTAATGTAATTCTGTTAGCGAACAGTGGGGTTTAGCTCTGTGACTGATCCTAATCTTCCCAGAGAGCCACTGAGTGAACACAGCAGTTTGTTATGAAACAGTTCTTACTCATGTCCAAGTTATGACAAGTACTGGCCACCCAAACAGAGGATAAGTTTAATAAGAGGATTAATTTAGACGCTTGGACTGTTTGAGTGTGTTCTTTATGGTTGTGACACACATGGTCATCGCGATTGTATAAATTAAACGGAAATATGGAAGAGACAAGTATTTCACATTCCAGTCAGGTTCATATTTAAGTTCTTCACGACTGAAATTAACCGCTTTGTTTGAAGCTATTGGTTAGCATTTCATTGGTTGTACATCTATTTGATTGCATAATTTACAGTATATCATGCAATTAGGGAAAATGTCTTGGAAACATAGCCCTACAATGAATGAAATTTAAATCTGAAATGAACCAATGTTGGTCACATACATTGAGTTTATGGAAGTCCCTCCTTTGCACACTTAACTCACAATAATCACTTAAATCCCAATAATCTAAGAAAAGAAAATGATACGACAATGATACAATGTACTGACCCACCTCTAGCTGGTTCTGTCCCAGACTAATGCTTTGTATAGAATAAAGAATGCTAATGTAGGAAAAAAAAAAACAGATAAACGGGTCTTCATGTGGGAAGACCTGTTTTACATTTCTACCTACATATACAGACTGTTTAAGGCATGCCATCTAGGGGCTTTCTATGGGATAATGCACTACCTCATTACAAATTTATAGAAGCTACTATAAACAAATATTACTATAAATGAGTCAAATCCCTGTGGAAATATCAATTTCACATGGTTTAATTCCTGAAAAGCCCCAAATGAACTGCCGCGCTAATGCTTAATATGGTTAAGACCAAAGCCTTGATACAAGATTATACAACAGGCCAAATACCAACAGACTATGGGTCACTACGGTAAATAATAGGAGACTCATTTAAATTCTGGCAGTGCAACAGGAAATTTCATGCTGCGTTTAAGGTTGCACAGGGGTTTTACGGATTATGTTTAAGGATTTGACCTCTAATTCTGGAGGCGGATCATACAAATAAACTGCTGCTGTGCCATTTGTCTTCGAACTCAAAAAGCAACAGGAGTCTAGACAGACAGCAGTATGTATAACGTGGCTTACATCTCGCCAACAGAGCAGTATACTTTCTCTCCAGTTCTTATCATTTCTCTGGTGAACTCTGACAATCTTGTTCTTAACCATTTTTCTCTGCGCGGCCCCTGTTCTTTTTTTCTCAATCTCCAGTGTCTTTCTCTGTTAAGTTTAGATTTCTCTTGATCTCCCTGTGCTTTTTCACATCCCCATTCTGTCGCCGCCTTTTGAAGTCGACAGATTGTCTTCAAACACTGTTGAAAAGTAGTTTCTACTTTCTATGGACGATATAAGTTTTCTTACTTAAAAATCATATAATACAGAAAAGGAAATATACTGAAGCTATTATAACTCATTTTCTTGGCTTTATACATATTCCTCTAAGGCCCACCTTTAGACCTGGCATTAAACGCCAAACAAAGTGATCAAACCTAAGCTGTCCAGACTAAATGCATGGTGTGAGTGCTTGCTAAGATCTTAGGATGCATTTGGAATGAGCCTGGATCAGATGTTTGCAGATGTGTTTGGATCTCTGTGGAAGTGGGAATCGGCATGTGTCCTGGATTGTGTTGAGGTACCTCCTACACAACATCAGTGGTGTAGGAAGTACCTCAACAGCAACACGCCATTCTATTAAAGGCTTAGTTAAGTTAGTATGAGGCACTGGTGTCCACCATTTATATTTGATCATTAAGTAATCAAAGAAAAATACTGCAAATATGGTATGGTTTATGGTTGATACACTGTGAAATATTAACACACTGAAGTAAAGGGCTCACTGTATCTTAAATGTACAGCATGGAAAAGTGTTTACCTAATACAAGATAAAATGATCTGTGAAAAAAAGAGACCATAAGACTTTATCTCAGGTTTTATTATCAAGGATTCTTACACGCTCACATACAAAGGGGTTTGATCCCAGTCGAATAAGGGACACTATTGGCTGGTTGGTCTATGTCAACACTAAAACAATGACGCCTTAGCCTTAAACTGGTTATGTTGGTCAAGTTGATTTTGCCTCTTTTACAACCAAAAGCAGAGGGGTTGTCATACTTTTGAATAAGACTCTTCCATTTAAAAGATAAATATGAACTCTCAGATGATGCACATTTATTAGAAAAGACTGTCCTGGACTGACAGAAGCGAGGATTTGTTTCCAGATTTGATTTTGAATTGCAGACATTGAAGGCAGACAAACTATCATTTTTACAGACAACTTAGAACACACCGCTCAAAACATCAAGAGACTCTGAATCAGGAGAGGAATTCCTGCTGCTGCCTTCAAAATCTATTCAATCTGTAATACATAAAGAGAAATGCGAAATAATAGTTTACGTTTACCTTTCTCTCTACATATGAAGTAAGTTCACTCAAGGAGCTTCTCCAAACTGTCCTAAATGTAAACTACTCAAAAGGACTGGATGCTATTGTCTCTGGGAGTGTAAAGTGATTGAGTGTTCTGGCAGGCAGGAAAGTAGAGGAATTAGTCCAGTGATAGGGCAGACACTCCTCTCCAGTCCATTGCTCTGAAGCGTTGAAACACACACAAAAAGATTGTTCAATTCTTTCTGATGCTGGCCAAGAAAGCCCAAATGAGTTGGAGGTGTTGGAGGTGAGCTCTGGTGTGTGGTGGCTCTAGAAAGGATGAGATTTTGTTTAGGCGGTAAACTGCATCTGTTTAAAAAAGTAGGAAATGTTTGCTCTGTGCTGTGTTTGAAAACCTAATAAAAATATAGTTTTATCTCTTTCCTTGTTTAAGAAATTGAATCAATGGCAGCAGAAGGTTGGGGAAAGTCAAGGGCTACCTACAGTGCTATGTAGGTTTTGAGGCAGCATTAATCTCCTGATTATATAACCTCTACACATTCATAGCATCAAGCTGGACACGTGTCCAAGGAGAAGACAAATTGAAATGCTAGGTCTGAAAAGGGGCCTCTGATTTGCTCTCAAGGACAAATAACAAAAGTATTGTTCTAGTAGCGTGCTGAGGCATTGGCTTTTGCATTATGTTGTCCCGGTGAAGCCATTAACACCATGTCACTGGGGGTGTTTCTCTGTCAATGGCAACTTGCAGAGGTGGCCATCAGAATTCACCACAGATAAAAAGCTCATTGTCTTTGCTTTTAGTCTCTATCTGAGGCAGGTGCAGGCACAAAAACACCTTAAAAAAGATGTTTTCCCGTGGAATTGAGGCAAACGCACAAACAGAACAATACAAGCTGAGGAGATAGAGAATAGGTTGGTTTCCTTGATGTATGTGAAGGTGAATGTGTTTTGGCTGAGGGGAAAGGTTGGGAAATAACTGAGAAGGTGGAGGGACGTAATTTGCTGTTGGTATGAAATGATGAAAAAGTAGATATATTTTTAGGCCCAATCCCAATTCTCTAACTTACCTCTACATCTTGCCCTTAGACCTACCCCTTGGCCCTATAGGTTGCCCCTGAACTTGACTGAACAGTCTCAGCTGCTGTTTCCTCAGTCCCTGTCACAGACAAGACTCTGAAGGATGTTACTACGACCATGATAACAACTGTTCGTTTACGTTATATAGATTTATATCGACAGAAAAACAGAGTAGTAGTGAAGTGGTTGTAGTAACATCCTTCAGGGACTGAGGAAACGGCAACTGATACTGTTCAGAGCAAGACTCAAGTCAAAATACTTACAATAAACTGTTGATACACTGTATGATGATGACAGATGTATTATTAGACTATGTTTTAATATTATGTTATGTATTAAAATATATTATAAACTAGGCTATATAAGATTATATATAAAGTATATAGACTTTTATATATGTTATTTTATATGATCAATTATAAACCTTATATTATATATATAAATATACATATATGTCGCTACAAATGTGGTGTCTCAATTCTTAGCGGTAACCTATGATCGATCTTAGCCCTACCTCTTACTCATTCCTTTGGAGGACCAAGAGGAAGGGCTAAAAGCAAGGGGTAGGAGCAAAACAAGACGAGCAAACAACCTGTCATCTCCAAAGATAAATTGGACTAAAGGACAGGAAATTAAGCAAAACCAAATTAAAGGAAACTCAGACCTTACGTGTGCACACAAACTGATCAGCGGCTTATTAATAAAGTAAATTAAAGCCTAAACCTAAACTTTAAACGACATGAGACAATGTCAGCTGCGATAAGTGAGTCACATTAGCCATCTCAGCATTAAACCAAATGTTTTCTCGACTTAATAACATCAACACTTTCTTTAATCTTTTATTAAATTTATTTCTTTTATCTTTTATCATTCATACAAAAGGATTTCCACTGTCCCATACTTTTGAAACTATAAATAAATCCCATTAGAGTACAAAAAAGACTGCAAAAGTCCATCTCTTCCCAAGCCTAATATGTATTCTGTTGCGATCAAAACCCATTACATTCATCTGAGAACGTGAACCGTATGCATTTATTTTTGCTATTTTCTGGAAAAGGCTGTCTCAGAGCAGCTGGGCCCTGCCGCCTGAACTAAACCATTCCCAAACGAGAGTAAACAGTGCATTTGCAGCAACTGGCGACAGATTAATACTCATTTGGTGTGCTAATTAATATCTAGCAAGAAACCAGAGGACTTGGCCTGAACAACTTCAGGAAACATATTGCTTTCTTGTCAAAATTTTCCAGAAGATTTTTCCAGGGCACATGGGAACCCTGTTTTAGGAACACAATAATTAAATCTAAATATATAATAATTAAAATTACTATAAGTAGATTGGGTTGAGGGATACATCAAGGTACTCAAGCTTTATATAAAAAGAAATTTAAAAACGTCATACAGCAAAATCACATTTGACAGGAACAGTTTCTTCACTGTGGGGCAGTACACTGTGTGCGGCCAGTTCTGCTGCCAGCACACACAACTGCTTGATTAATGGCCTTGGTGACTTGGAAAAAGCTAAAGATGAATAACAATCACCAGAGAAATATATGTCTGCAATGTTTTGGTTCTGCAAATGGTGGCAATATAAAAACACATAGCATAGCATGGAAAGTTCTGCAAACCTGTGAATTAAAAAACATTTTCTCAGTAAGACCTTACATAACATGTGTATTACACTAGAGGATGGTATAAGATTCAGACAGTATGATAAACCTGAGGAAAAATATCACAAAATGACGATATTAAGGTTTTGTAGATTTAAGATTTAAAAGATTTCTGTTTTTTTTTACATTAAAGGCTTACCACAGTGTTGGTATTTTTTAATACTGTGGTATTGTGGCAGTTTAAATCTGTGCAATACCTTAAAACCTGTAATGTTCACACACAAGACCCTGACTGAGCAGACAAAGAAGGCAGACTGGTGTCACCATGACTATACACGAAAATGAGCTCAGAGTGCACTGCTAGCAATCGCCCCAGAATGATTCGATCACAGCAATAAAACGCAGAAAATTTTCACTACAAGAGGCTCTGCTGCTTTGCTATTATAGTTTTGTGTTGGAATTGCACATATAAAAGGAACAAATACCCAGCTTTAGAGACTGAGTATATACTATATCCCATGCTGTACCAGTTTTTTTATCTTATGAGCATTCAACCTGTCAACCTAGAGCAACGTGAGGTCATAGTGGTGAAGAAAGTCCATCCGTGGTTCATTCAGAGTGAATCTTTTATGCCGCATGTAGTAACTTCAAACTCAGTGCTGAACTACTCAAAAATCCCTCCACTATCATTGTCCATGCACACAACAGCTCTCCTCGGAATAGCTTTTTGCCTCCCACCGCAGGACTCCATCTCAATTGGATGCTGACCAATAACAGTCCCTGGCCATATAATTCCATCTGCCAGCCGTGTGCAGAAGACTGTATGTGTAAGTGCACGGGTAAGATTATTTGTGATTAAATAGACCGTGCAGTGTGCTCGGTGAAGGCAGCATAGTGAGCAGCAGACAAGGAAGACATAGACAAGCACGAAAACTCATGAGGAGTGATAGATGCAGAGGAGGATAATGATCTTTTTTTTTTCTTAACCTGCTGCCATTTCTCAATAAAAGGAAATCTTCAGATGTCAGAGCCAATCTACCAAACTCCACCGGGGCAAGAAATTATTTAAACTGTTTAAATCCTTCCTTTTAAATCGCATCGTATGAGTATTTTTAATTGAGATGTGGCAAAAAGCACTTTATTGAAAGCCTTAATGCTTTGAACTGATCATGAATAATCAGGCGTCTGCCGGCTTGAACGGACTTCAGTCTTGTTGGGTGAAATGAAATGTTAAAAATGCAGATATGTCTGGCTGGGCATAAAATTCCACTTTAACACAACGTTAGCTTTTACAAATAAAGCAGCCACTCCAAAAGAAAAGTTCAATGGATTGTTCAAAAAAGGTCCATTTGCAGTAATATCATGGCATGAGAGAAAGAAATTAAGCACATTTACTTAAAGAAACCCCCAGAGAGAAGAGAATCAGCTTCTGGAGTCTATTTAAAACCAGAAAGGGTTGAATCAATGAAGTGTCATTAATTGTGGCACTGGGTGGTATTCTCAGCTTCAATCATTCACAAAGAAATGGCCATGAGTGTTATTGCGTCACACAACTCACTCTGGCAGCTGAGTTTGGACTGATGGACAAGATGCAGTTGGCCTTGAATGTTACAAGAATTTATACATAAAAAGGTGAATCTTCTTGAAATTCATATCATCTCAAAAAAATCCTTTAAAAATGAGTTTAGGTTTCCGCTATCTGTCTTTTCACCTGGGTGCAAGAAAAACAAAATGGTGGCATAACCATCTATTATATCCATGCGATATGACATGAGTCAATATGAATCATGACGGTGCTTATGGCAATCCAGCAGGTTGCAAAATGAGATCTGACCATGTCAAAAGTGTTGGAGAAGAACATTTTATAAATTAGACAATATGGAAACATAAACATCAAGAGTAAAATCAGTTGCATAATTCCAAATCTAGCACCTCTATCTCCTTATTAACTCAGTTGTATTTTATATCCACAGAACTCTGGCAAATTACAAGGACTCCAATTACTTATTATGTTTTCTCGTCTCGGTTTACTGCAAATGAAAAGTGAAAATAGAGCTTGCATTATAGTTTGTTTATTTTCACACAAAGTGTTGACGCAAAATCCTCTGACGGAGCTCCTTATCTGTGTTTGGAGACGGAGGGAGCGATACTCTGCATGTGCAATCACTCATGTCCCCACACACACACACGCCACGTCCGTCGTAAACCAGTCAGACTAAGAGCCTATAGCTGCTCACACAGAACACTTCCCATACATACTGCATGGGAAGGAGAAAGGTAATGACGGAGGGATCTGGTGCTCTGGAATATAACACTGTGCAGGGGTGACCTCGGGAGGCCCAGCACTTTACTGGCTTCTCTTGCTTTGCTGATAGGCAGAAGTCAGCTGAGATTCTATCAGTCAGGTCAAACAGGGAATAAAGTTAGCTTGGACTGCGCAAAGAGTCTCAGGTCATTCAAGAGACAGACTTTTTGAAAATGAGGGTGACTTCGTCAACTATATTAAAAGCTTTAATGTTTAGTTTATATGGCAAAAAGCAGGTATGCACTAGAGTAACTTTTTTAATTATTAAATTTGAAAACTAGGCTGTCAAAAACAGATAACTCACAGTGAACTAATTTTGGACAAAGCATCTGTTTTGGCATAGACTATAGAGATGCAAAGAGCATCAGGTCTGGAATCAGAGGGACTTTTATCTGGACTGGCCCCAAATGCACAGCTGTGATACATGTCAACATCCCAGCCACTTTGTTTTCCCCAAATGAGACTAGTCAATGAATGCATTAGGAGTTCATTTAATGACCTCTGACTACATTCCCATCTCAATGAGTGGCCACTTTGATAGTTTGAAAATGGCTAGCAGGTGAAAACAAAACAGCTATGCTAAACAGTAATTTCTGAAACTGCATGATGGTGTGGAACTTAGACTAGCATGAAGGGGCCTAAATTTAGCTTGGTGCAAATATGTTACAGATCAAGATTCCGGTGTGAATGCTGTCTTATGTTTGGTGCAGTTGGAGGGCAGGGCATGGGGACCTGCAAATGTGGCCTAGTGAGGGGTTGGATCATTAAACCAAGAAAGTTAAGCCTGGACAATCAATAAAAAGAGATTAAACTACTTAAAAAAAACAACAGAGGGAAAGAGTGTCATGGCAGTGTGGCTCCATTCATCTTTATACAGTCTCTGGTACGAGGTTAGTAAATTAATGTCTCTATTTCTTCACACTGTTCATCATGGCTTTATTGATCAATACGCTGGATTAACAGCATGAGTGCAGTGAAAAGAAAACTTGAACTAATAAATTCTTCTGTGCTTCTATTAACATAATTAGAAACACACTGGCATCCTTTTCATTGAAGAGTGACAGATGAAGTAAAGGGCAGACGGGAATAAAAGCCTAACTGGGGAATAGATAATTAAGAGCATTACCTTTATTGGGCTGATGTTGATGTAAGGGAGGGAAATAATGCAATCATTGGCTTTCTGTGCTCGCTGACTCTGATTTAAACAGCCACATTAGAGGTTTAAAGCACAAGTGCCCAAGATGAATGGAGTCTTAAACATTGCAAGTTAATTGCCATTAGCCATAAAGGCAGATCGTTCATCAACACAGAGGGCAACAGATTAATTCGCCAAACCGGAAGATAAATCTTGAGCGTGTTGCATGTTCTTTCGATGTAAATTTGAGAACATTTGTATGAAGAGGAACTTAGTCATAGGTAAATACTGATGAAAAGGGAATTTCCTAAAAACATTAAGCTTCAAAGGTCTTGCATGAGAAAACTCTGGGGCTGATTATGTTAATGAGAGCACATTCCCTCTCTTGGCGCTTCAAAGGGAAGCCTGAACAGGTGGATTGATATTCCGGCTTGAGGCATGACAAAGAAAACAGGGTTGCAGGGTTAGTGAGGGGCCAGTGTGTGTTTATGGACATGTGTTATTCTGTCCATCTCTGCCTCTGTACGTGTCTGCATTTCATATCAGGGTCTGGTCCCAGTGCCTCCAGATGCTGCTGCCATTTACTCTCCTGCCAATCAAACCGCACAGTAGAATACAATTCCCTCAGACGCCTGCAGCTAACCTGTGTATTTGAAAAACACTTGATATAGCTTTTACTGGTGTTGTAGTACACCATTTATAAGATTTTACATCGATAGAAGACCTCATTTGTCCACATCATTTATCATTTGCATTATTGCATCCTTAGTTAAACAATAACCTCTAACAAACCAATGTTGTTTGTTTGTTGTATCTCTTTCCATTTTCTCTTTTCCATTCTCTGATCTTGATCTTGATAGTCTATCAGTGTCTGTCAGTGTCTTGTCTTGGTCTCGGTACATTTTGTTGTTGTCATTACTTGTTCACTACACAAGCTTTCATCCACAAATACAGGATTTAGTGTGAAATTATGAGACTTTGGTAAAATTGGTACAGTACTGAATCTGAACAGTCAGGGCTAATACCCCTTGAGCAGATTATTTTCAATCCTGACAAATCAATAGAAAGGAGGATTATTATGCGTTTCTGCCTGTCTGCAGAAAGACGTGTTAGAGGTTTATCACTATAGAGGTCAAATTAGCTCCAGTGGAGATAATAGCTTTTCTTTAAGGACTGGCATGCTGGTAAATTAAGTGCCCAAAGGTAAGGTCTCTCTAACATGTGACAGGTTAATGAACAGCACACCAGTGGAACGAAGACAGGGCCAACCGGAGCAGCGTTGGTGGGGGGCTATAGTTTTTCACGCCAATGATCCACCTTTACACGACAACAAGGGTGAAATAAGAAGGCAAAGAGGTGATGAGAAACTGACACCACTGACATTTAAACTCATCGAGCTGTGCACTGTTTCCAGAAAGAGACGCCCAATTGCAGCATTGATGTTTTTCCCTGTAGTAATTACACATACAGTGGCACTGAAAGCCTTTCAATGACAAAACTATAAATTCTATGAAAAAAGATATAAATAATCGAATAAGTTAATATTCTGTTGATTCCAAAGAACTCCGGTGTAGCTGCTTTTGCGTACACCAAGAAGAAATGCATCCGTCCCAATTGCATTGCTGATTCTGGCACAGATTAGCATAGCCTGTAAAGAATTGCTGATATCACTAAAACAGGCTATACTAATTAAAGCCAGAATCATCAATTCACATCTTCTGACGACAGCTCTGCTTCAAAACGAGCTAAAGTTGGAAATTAACCAAGCGTTAGTGTCAGAGGAAGAAAAAAAAAACACACCAGAAATACTTAAGATACAAGCTTTTTAAAGATATTTTCATCCTTTTTTTTAACACTTTATCTTCACCTAAAAAGTACAGCTCCAGCATGTGGTCGTTCCATCTTCATCTCTCAAAGGTCGATAGTAACAGATGAGGCGCTGCACATATCACAAACAGTATTAGACCATGCCCCAGTTATGTGGATTTATGCAAACTGACCAGGTTTTAGTACAGCACTTTCTTCATACAGTTTATTTTCTTTTCTTCAGTTTTTTTTTTCCCCAAAATACAAATTTCACATTAGATTATTGCTGGTGAATCCTATAGAAATAATGTTGAAAGACTACTAACAAATGCACCCACATGTCGCATGTATGTTCCTAGTTGACGCTTCTGTTTCTAAGCAGCCTTTATCTCCCAGAATCCATATCACTGAATTATGTTGCACACAATGTATCACACCAGGGCCCCCTTCCCAATGACACTCTGCTGACCGTAATGGATGGCCTGGTAAAAGAGAAATGCAGCGGGAAGGAGGACAGGGGCAGACATTAGACGGGGAGGCAGACAGGAGAAACGGCAAATGAAAAGAGCAGGCTGGAGGAGACAGAGAGGTACTGTATGACGACAAACAAATAAAGGGAGAACTGCTTTGAGAGATAAGAGAATATACATTGTCTCACGACTGGCCTCGACGCAAAAACAATTACCCACAGTGGCCTCAGCAAACATGCCGCACCATTTTTTACACACTGATGAATACAACTGAGAATAGGAACGATGAGTCCAAAGCCCAAATAATGAAGATGCTTTGAGGACTTCTGACGCTAGGCTCATATATATTTCAAATACAAGACAATCACACTGTTTGGTTTGGTTTGCACTTGAAAACATTTTTTAAGGATGAAACACAAGGATGTACTTTGTCAGAATTGTCCAGAAAAAAATGAGCTCTCAAGCTTAGAAGTCTTGGAAGCTTAGTAGTCCCAATCCGTCTATCTGCAGTCTGCAGCCATTTATCATTCTAATGTAACACAACTGAGAGATCGATTCATCAACGTGCCTTATGAGCAAAGGACCGACTTTAATCTCTAGATTAAAAAGTTGGGAAACATTCCTGAGAGGTTGTGTAAACTAAATAACTAAACAAATATGACAGAAGACCATAATAAAGATTTTTACAAATTGTGACACAAGCTTGCTGCGTTTTCAAGGTTTTAGTACAGAGCTTTTTAATGAATCATACAGGAAATTGAAAGACTGCTTACTTGCTGGCTATGAACTGCAGTGGCTCCTTGTAAATGCTCCGGTCTTCTGATGACACAGTTGATACCAAATAAAAATATTAAGTTAATTCACTTTTAGATGATGATGTTGGTCCTAAACAGAATAAAACCTTGGAACATTCAAAGCTCCCAATGGATCTTTTTGTCTCACAAACAAAAAACTAAAATCAAAATTTTTTTTTAATTATAAGAAGACTTCTTGGTTTCTGTGATGTAAACTTAAACTTTCTTTTTAAAGCAAACAAATGGTTACTTTAGGGGCTCTCATTGCTTGATGCATAGGCCACTGCAAAAACTGTACTGATCTTTTTTGTAAACATGACTTTACAGCTCTACATTATTTAGTGGTATTTTGCTGGTTACAGTACTACTTACTGTGTGTTCTGTCTGTTTTGTACTGTATCCTCTGCAGCTGATCTGCCCTGTGCCCAAGACAGAGTTCCCTTTGGGACAATAAAAGGACAATTGAGTATATTATAATCAGCTCTTGAAAAAATTAAGAGACCACTGCAAAATTATCAGTTCCTCTGGTTTTACTATTTATAGGTATGTGTTTTGGTAAAATTAACATTTTTGTTTTATTCTATAAACTACTGACAACATTTATCCCAAATAAAAATATTGTAATTTGGAGCATTTATTTGCAAGAGTACCACAGAAGTGTTTTTTATACTTTTCCTTATTAAATAAGATTTGTTTCAGGTGATCACCCAATCAGCACCTCAATCAGTAGAATGAGGTGTGCCTGTGGGATTCAACAGACATTTGAAAGGAATGATTTCCATACTTGTAGAGAAATATATATATATATATATATATATATATATATATATATATATATATATATATATGATTTTTTTTCAATGGTAGTGTAGTATGGTAGCGTTTTGAGTGGGAGTCAATGGCGCAAAAATATGCAGAAGGGACACAGATTGCCCTGTTTTGTTTGAAAGGCATATGAAAGACATAAGGTGTTATGTAAAAATACAATTTTTAAAACACAAAAAGAAATTTCCAGGAAAGCCCATCAACACTAATTTGAGCTTTGACCCCAAAAACTGTAGGTATAGCAAATTACTTTTAGATGTCCTTTTAAACTGAGCAACACCGCTGTCAAAATCACAAAGAGAATTACCACATACAATGATAGAGGCATAAACAAATATCAAAGTCTTATTTATGTCCTGAATAACAGAAATTCATTTTCAAACTACACAATCCAGAGAAATCTTAAGAGTTCAATATTTACATTCAAAGTCTGAATTTTCCATAATAATAGAGGCATTTTAAATGAAATATGCACATACACTTAGTCTTTGTGGGGCAGTTGAACTACTGCCTTGTTGATCTCACTCAGGACACTTGTTTAGAGGACTGAAAGACAGAGTGTCCCTTTCACACCAAGTCCCATTGAGATGCTTAATGACACTTTGGCTGCACTCCTTGTATATTCGTCCTCACACATATTTGTCTTTCATGATTTCCCATTTTCCTGCTTGCTTCAGTAATTTATTGTCAATGTTGATGTTTGTCCCATTTTGTCCACTCATTATTTGAAATAACATATTTGTCATAGTGGGGGCAATAAAATCAGTTTCAACCTTGGATCACATTTGTGGCGTTGTACTAAATAAATGAAAAAAAAAGAAAAGTAGCAAAGTGAGTAAAGCACGAAGATGGGGATTACGCTCTAAAATGCAAATGATGTTGGAATTACCTTTAAAGCCATTAGCACAGAGCACTTAATTACCTCCCCCTCAATGGCTTTTGCCTAGAAGTTATTAATGGACAACCTTAATTTCTTGGGCCATTGTTTTAACCACTCTTTGAATACTAATGTGGTCACTGTTTAGTATACACACACCAGCACAGTGGTTCAGGATTCAGTGATGGATTATAACACATAGGAATTAATTACAATCCAAAAAGTAAAAGAGGTAGAAAGTTGAGACACAGAAATGGACTAGAGCCATTTAGAGAAGAAACTAAATCCAAGCAGGCAACAGTTTGGCAGGCAGCAGTCATGTTTTACCCTGTCCAACTTGCACTGCTTTGTTTTTGTCAATTACTTTAAGTACAACAACAACAGGTTTAGTGTTACAGAGCTTTCCTCGGCTTATAAAACTGAACTGTTCCTATTACAACATGCCTGGGACTTAAAAAGGACTGGTTTCATGTGCCCCTGCGATGCAAATAAGCACAGTTAGGAAAATAGATTGTCATTGCTTCTGAAATAATCTATAGTCACCATTGCAGAAAATTATGTGTTTGTAAAAACTATGGGTTTTCAAGTGAGGTTGTGCGAGAGGTGTTAAATATTGCAAACCTGCGCAAAGGTTACACTGGGTTTGAGTGTCAGCGATGCATTCCCATCCGCAGGAAAAACACGTCTCGCTCTGGACTGAGGAAAAGCCACCACATAAAAGTGTATTTATGCCACAGGCGAAAAAAAAAACTGGAGCGATACATCTGGACACTGTCTTGAGCAGGTATGGGACTGTGTGTTCTGGCAACTGAAGAAGGAAGGATAATAAAATACGGGAATCTTGTTAAGGGAGGGAAGCTAACGGGAGAAAGGAGGGAAGAAAAACAGTCAAATGTAAGTGCCATCTTGCTTTGGTGTGCTTTAGACTAAGCTTTTGTTTTCAGACGCTTAAGATAGTCATCACGTAAAAAGGATGAATTTCCCCTTATGGAAACCCTTAATAAAAGAATAATACACCAAGGCTTTCATTCTAAAACATTATTATGAATAGGATGATTGAAAAATCTATCTTACACAACATCTTAGGCTTAAACATGCCTTTTAAAAACAAGACATGATAGCCAGATTAACAAGGCCTCGACACATTCAAGAAAACCCAAAACATAATATTAAGCTCCTCGTTTAAAGCTGAGGGATTACTCAGCTTTAAACGTTATCAGTTGAATATGTGATTCTATTATGATTAGATTTAAGGAATATGCTTTAGAAGCCATTACATGGATTATATTTGCAAGATAAGTTGAAAGAGATACTGTACACATCTTAAAAAAAGAGGTCATTGAAAGTTTGTATTTCACAGTCACTAACACAGCACCCTGCAGTTAATGAGATGACAACAGATGAGGCCCAAAGAAGCTACTTAAAAAAGCGTTTGTAAAGCTGTACAACTTAATTTGTTTTTGCACAAAACCACTCTGAGGCAATCTTACATAACTTACCGCTGTGAAGGTAGTAAGGATTGAGGTATCACAGAGAGAATTAAATTTAAAAGAGGCAGCTCAGAGGTATAATAAGTGCTTTAACATTACTGAACAGGGACACCAACAGCTTGCAGGATTAGTGAGTGGTATTGGAAAGACCTGCACAGGGACAAGGTAGACAAAGAAACATCGCTGTGAAGCTAACACTAACAGCACAGACATTTGAGCTGCCTTTATCCAAAATGGAGAAGAAGTCAGTTGGTGAAAGGCAGGGATGGGACTTGGCTCAAACCCAAAAGACCATTTGGTAGGAAATCCAAATTGAAGTCATTATTTGGTCCTTTGTATGCATCACTATGTTTAAAAACACCTGTTGCCTCCAGTTATATTCATGTCTAAAGCAATGTGTGTTTTTGATTTGCTTTTTATGTATCATTCTGTGCAGGAACAATTGCCAAAAAATGTGCCAAGGGTCACACATTACTCCACTAATCCTATTCATAATAATGACATGCGTTTCCCTGACAGGGGCTATCATCACAACATGATGCACCATCACAAGTGATTAGCATACAGCATATGTTCAGTGGTATACCTTAATGGAAAGAGCACACTGTTCTGAGCGCTGTCTGTCTGTCTGCCTGGGTGACAGCCCCTCCAGGCTCTGACGGAGGGATAAAAAGTCATGAGAAACAGTGTCGCAGCTGTGGTGTTTTTCCTTTATCATAACACCCATGGTTTCTTCAGTCTGTCCCCAGGGGCGCATAGACCGAGAGCACAGCTGCCCCTGGAGCACCCCACTGAAGGTAACATACACGCTAGTTTTGGTAAACAAATGTGGTGCATTCAAATCCTAAATGGAAAATAGATTTTATGACTAATCAGCCTGACAAATCACCTGCATGCATTGTAATGTATTTATCAACCAGTGTTATACACATTTTATATAAATGATATAGAGGAAACTGTGGTTGGTCTCATACTTATTACTTTTATTTAGGAATGTAACAATTAACCGTGAGCCGGTTATAAATCGGTTCACATATGTGAAGTTACCAGTCGGTTTAGATGTTAATACAATCGCAATTCATGTTTTGAACAACAGGGGCCGCTCCGTTTAATGCAAACTCACTTTCAACAAGTTGTTGCAAACAGTGTCTAGCATAGCGACGAGAGTGTGGATGTCGATATTGAGGAAGTAGCGAAAGGTGTTCACTCGCTTACCGTGTCTCTCACGCTGCTGCTGCACAGACCGGTCCCGGGCCGTACTTAACGATCACACAACAAAAACAAGTACCGTATTTTCCGGACTATAAGTCGCACTTTTTTTCATAGTTTGGCTGGTCCTGCGACTTATAGTCAGGTGCGACTTATTTATCAATTTATTTGACATGAACCGATAAAAATGAACCGAGAGAAATGAACCAATAGAAAACATTACCGTCTACAGCCACAAGAGGGCGCTCTATGCTGCTCAGTGCTCCTGTAGCCTACCACTGAAAACTGTTAACTGAAATATTAACTTAAAGACAACTGAGAAAGACTGAATGCAAACAAAATGCCACCAAAAGAAAATCCTATTCTGCAGATTACAAACTGCAGATAGTAAAATATGCAGCAGCGGTAATCGAGCAGCAGAAAGACAGTTTGGAGTGAGTGCTATGCTAATATGTAGCTAACTGTTAATGTGTTAACATACATATTCAGCCTGTTGTTCTGTGTACTATTGTGTACCGTTAGCTGAATAACTTGCCTTGCCAGACTTGCCAGATTACCAATATCTGTTCTTGGTCTTGGATTTTAAATAAATGAAGTTAATATTTCAGTTAACAGTTTTCAGTTGTTTTCAGTGGTAGACTACAGGAGCACTGAGCGGCTGTAGACGGTAATGTTTTCTCTTGGTTCTAAATGAATGCGACTTATAGTCCGGTGCGACTTATATGTTTTTTTCCTCGTCATGATGTATTTTTGGACTGATGCGACTTATACTCAGGTGCGACTTATAGTCCGAAAAATACGGTATGTGGCTGAGGCTGAGCTTTACTCTCTCCAAAACTAACAAAGTGTCACATAAATGTCCCGTCACCGGTGGAGAACAGAGAGAATGTGAGCAGGAATCTGTGTTAGCAAAGAAGCTAATCTGTAAACAGAGGCTGCTGTCCTGAGTCAGGAACCATCTTTGAGCCATAAGTTATTATTTCATAACACAATCAGACCGTCTTAAACTAAGTTTTCATCTGTCTGAGGCGCTTGTCAGAGATGTAATAATGTTCTGGATCATGTGCCGCCTTCTGTGAGTCTCTGCTGCAGACACTGAGAGTAAAGAGCACTAGTCTCCAACTTAAGGTCTGCGGACCAGATCCAGTCCTTTGTGAATTATTGTTAATACATTATTATTATTAATAATAAATAAT
This sequence comes from Perccottus glenii, assembly GCA_024416835.2. Classification (NCBI taxonomy): domain Eukaryota; kingdom Metazoa; phylum Chordata; class Actinopteri; order Gobiiformes; family Odontobutidae; genus Perccottus; species Perccottus glenii. The sequence continues at coordinate 16,798,654 of CM044552.2, read as the reverse complement.
AATAGGTGAAAATGCATAAAAGGTAACAATTAAACAGAGTTGTTTAGATAAAGTTATACTGTTTTAGAGTTAGGTCTCAGCTAAAGTTAATAAGAACTAATTATTGAACACAAAGTAATTAACCAGGTCTAAATCCATCAGAGGCAGATTTTATTAACTTTATTAATATCCACATATTAAAAGTAACTAGCCTTATTAACAAATTAAATTGTATGCAAACGCATGTAGAATTAGATGTTTATTTATAAACTTACAAATGGACAAACATTAGCCTTTATTTTAAATAAATATGGGAACATTTGACATTTACTTAGGAACTGATGGAACTGGTTTTCATTACGGTACTAGGGACAGTGATGGAAAAAGTTAGTCTGGAGCCCTGATTTGTGAAATAATAAAAAGGCTCTTGTTCACTTCTAAGTTGTCTCAACTCATTTCATAAAAGAAAGTCGTGACAAAATCGAATCGTGAGAGCAGAATCGTCATTCGAATTGAATCATGAGTTGAGTGAATCATTACATCCCTACTTTTATCAGAATTACTCAAAAACCTGTAATTTAATATAAATACAATATAACATAATCTCCAAAGTGGATTGGGAAAACAGTGCAAAAGTTCATATATCCTGCATCTATTTAGTGTACAATTATACATTTATGATTCTGTAATATTTCATATAACTGCCTAAAACATACAGTCAAGTGACAAGAAACTTCAAAGACAAGGTGGAAAACATCTATGTTACTAATGAAGAAGGTAATGTGCTTTTCCAAAACCACATTGTCCAAATAGACAACAAAAAAATTTGTATTTTTATTCAACTCTTTTAATGCAAATCTACTCATTTGAGATCTGACAGAGGCAAGAAACACAATAGATCTCCTCAAGAAAATGGCTGCATGTCAGTTTCAAAGGCACCAGCGAGTTGACCGATGATATGAATTCTTAAAGCAAAGGAAGGAAATGAATGAATGAAAAAGAAATGCCAAACACCAGCTACTTTATCTGCACCACTGTGACATGTACAGTAAAATGGGTTACACATACTCAAAAATGATTCAGAGTTAAGACACACTAACCTAATCATTTCACCGGTGCTGCTGGAAGTGTTACACATGACTTTGAAAGTGAAAACAAACGCAGTCTTTAGTAGTTGGATTAGACCTGAGATGTTTGTACTAATAGACATGTTAGGCAGGAGATCCTGAACTTCAGCAAAGATTATAGTGTAATTGAAAGAGCTGGAGCTGAATACTAAGCTTTATAAAGCTTGAAGCATTAGAACCCAGAGGCCCTCCATCTAATGAAGCCCCAGAAGACTAGTGTTTGTGTTTTTACTGTAACCCACCTTTGGTCCTCACAAACACCATGTTATGCATGACTGTCAGGTCAGTCCACAGCACTCTGAAAGCATGCACATATCAAGAGAAATGTATTTGTACCTAGTCAAACCTCTCAAACTAAAATATTAAGTCAGGTCAAACAAAGTGTATAATGTAAATGTGTGTATAGTTTGTAGGGTAGGTATGATAGCAGAGGAAACTTGGTCTAATCTTGTTGGTAACATCTGTAGCTAACAGGAGGATTACATCTTATGCTCTTCCTTGTAGAGCATGTGAACAGCTCTGGTGGTCCCAGAGCCAGAAACATGCTTTTGTCTATGAACAAACCAAGTGATAATAGGTCTCATGATGTTCATACTTAGTTCATAAATGTTCCAAATGCATTCATTCAGACTGTGTTCTTGTTTGTCCATTCTGGGCAACTGTAGAAAAAGAAAGTAGTGGAACTAATAGCTCCATCACTGATAGCATAGTCTGATGCGTTTTACCAAATATGTTTTCACCATGTGATCATCATGCACCAACACAAACAGAAACAAGCAAACATTAATCTGGTTTGATAACTGCTAATTCTATTACACGTTTGCCCATTATACTGTTGTGTGCTACTTTTGAGCCAATAATCTGAGAACAAGATCAATGTGGTCTTCTCTTCTAAATGCCTTTAACATTAAGTTTCAGTTGATAAGGGCTAGGGCTGCAACAACTAATTGGATTAATTATTGATATTGATTATAATTGAGGATTAAAATAATCAATAATTGATTAATTGCTATCTGGGGTATTCATAGACTCTGAAACCTGTGCTATGAGAAGATAGTTTTATTACAAAGACAGAGCAGTAAATCCACAGAAACAGTAAAAGAGATGTACAATTTGTGTTTTTGATGAAAATAAATCTTTATGTGTGTATATGCTCTATCCACGTAATTTTTGTTGAATTATCATCAGAGGAATAAAACACCTCACGTTTTTGACCACTTGTCTTTGTTAGTCCACCAGGTCCTCAGGCATTTACACTTGCTTCACTCTCCAATTATTAATCAAAAAAATAAATAATCGATTATAGAAATAATTGTTAGTTGCAGCTCTAACGAGGGTTCTAACATTTCCTTTGACACTATTAATATGAAAACATGTATCCCTCTATAAGTGCCAAGGTAACCTTTTATTATGAATGAATCAGACAGAGACAGACTCATAGAGTTTATGTTAATAAGCCAATTAGCCAGAGCTGCCTGCTGCCGGTTTACCCAGAGAAAAGAAAAAACACCAGAGAGCTACACCAAAAGCTTGAGTCTGCCATTGTCTCCAATGATTTAGAATCTGAGGTGCAGATCTGCCTCTACAATCTCTGGGATATGCATGACTACAATGCAAGAATAAAATGCTGGAGAGATGCATCAACATGCTAATGATGTAATTTAACTTTAGGGGTTTAGATGCAAACATGTGACTTTATCACAACTCATGGTCCCTTTACTCACCATTATGAACTGTATTCTAAAGTTACCTGGACGTCTTTGTGTCCCTGCCGCCTCAGTCACTGCTATGTGTTTATGTACAAAACCATACAGTATCATCCCTGCCTATTTGTCTTGTCACTTAACAAGGAAACATGTCACAATCTCTGATATAGGGATGTTCTGCAATTTGTCATCTTCAAAGTACAAACTGAACTTGGCAAGAAAGCATGTAGGTTTTCAGCACCTTATGCTTGGAATAAATTGCAATCCAAACTTAAACTTCAAGCCCTTGTTACACTGATGAGTAGCTCTGGAGAAATCATTGTAGTCTACCTTGTCTAGAGACAGTGCAAGTGTTTTGTGTGAGCAAGTGTTATCAGTCTTATCTGTTGTTTACCGTTTGCTCTTTGATCTCAATGGACTAACCTGGTTAAAAATAAAATAAATAAATAAATACATAATTATAATAATAATAATTCCAATATTATGTGTCAGCAATGTCCACTGAGGCAACCATATCCCAAAAAAGTGAAACAGATGAGAAAGACTAAATGCATTGCCTCAGACAGGTAATCACATTTGAAAAAAATTAGATGGCACAAGTGGTTTATCTCTGCATTAGGGAAGATCTTCTTCATGAGCCAAACTGCATCTACTGTCCACCTACTGTCTCTATGTCTGTCTTTTATGTTACAACAAGACCAAATTAAATGTGTGCTGGCTGAATTCTATCTGATACCCTTTAACCACTCTCTCTGTTGTACTAACACTCACTGATAAACTGAGTCCTGACAAACCATAGACTCACTGAACTCTGTACATTACATTACTCCCCATTTACTGTGTATGTATGGGCCATTTGTTTAGTGACAAATAAACCTGCCTTTGGCCAGTTCAACAAAATGATTACTATTTGGATGTTTTCTTGATTTTCATGTGCTGCTTTCACCCAGGTTGTATTGATTGTACCCCCCAATGGTCTTTGCTCTCAAACATACGCGCATTTTCTCTCGCTCATTGCTTCTAGGTAACATTCCCATATCGGGCACATACACTAAAGGCTACTTCTTTTAACACAAACCTTGGGGCCAAAACCCCTAATCCCCTCGTCCTGATGTATTAACAAATAACATTATTATACACAATGTTATACCCATAGTTATTGGGATGCTATCTATTGTTGCTAAGGCACATGTTACAATTAGCCCCCCCACCAAAATTCCAATTATGGATTTGTTGCCCATATCCATTCCAGTTGCTTAGGAACTGCATTTCCCCTCCTGTCATGCTAATGCCCTGGCCTCAATGACATTTTTGGGTTGTTTGTTTTACATCAACCCAGTTGTTTTAATCAAACTACCTATGTGCTTTGTTTGCACTTGCATTTTCTGACATTTTCCCAGTATTTGCTTTTCCTCTGAGTCTAGTAATTACTTTGCACATTAATAAACATCACCCCGATGTGAAAAAAAACATGGTCTGACAGTGCATTTCCATTTGGGGATATGCAGTTGTTGTCTTGTTTGTACAATTTGGATATAATTTGAATTCCACAGGTTAAAAGTGCACAGATAGATCTCTTATGTTAAATGAATATATAAAAACTGTTCCTATTGAGTTTAGATATCATATCTCTTTTTACACAAGGCATGTTGATGATGAAGCCATTTGCAGCTAAATGGTTTGAGTCTTTACTCACCAAACGGTTTGGCAGGTGAAGTGTCTGGAGGTCACCTTTCAGCAGAGTGCCTTTTTGGTGTCCATGCAGTCTGCTGGGGGTGTGCGATTATCCTCCGTCGGCTGAACCATGTCGACTGTGTGGCAAGAGACAAAGCAACAGGGCAGAGAGAAAATGAGCAAAAACCAAAGTGTGTTTCTAAATTAGGAAGAGGAAAACACCTATGGCACAGAGAATGTGAAAAACATACATTCTTCCTCTCTTGCAGGAGTTGAAGGTCATTGATCAGCAGCTAATTTGTATATTTTCATACTTTTACTCAGTGCCAAAAAACTCATGTGGTTTACAATAATCAACCTAGTCATTTGCTTAAGTATTAAACCCATTTTTCACACAATGAGTTTTAATTAGAGATCTATTTGAGGAGTTTAGTCACCATTCCCCGCTGGATAATATCTGTCAAAGGGAAGAATGGCATGTCTTCATGTCTAGGGAAGTGTTCATGCCTTATATAGTCTTGGTCTAGTAGAGCTGCTGCGCATAACTGGATCTAGCCAAGGGCTAAGGAAGCAGACCTTATGAGAGCTCATTAGAAGAACCTTTTAAATCTTCAGAGACAAATATGAATGTATTATACAAAATGAGCAGCCATTAAAAATAATCAAAAGTAATGGAGCAGTCTCAAGAAAGAAAAACATTTATTAAAAACGTAAGCCTTTGCTTGAAACGGGGGATAATGAGAACACTGGGACACTATAGTATATACAGATCCTAAGCTTTAACAAATAAATATGTTTTTGTATGTTGTATGCAGAAATCCCAAAGGTCATTTCAAGGAGTATTTTACTTCAAATGGGAAGTTATGTGACATTTCCAACGCGCAACAGCTTTCACACAGCTACATATTTCAGTAAAAATTAAGTTTTCACTGTCTACCTTTGAATTTTCTACCTTTTTAGATTTGCACTCTTAAAAATCAAATTCAACAGTTCTCTGGCCTTTTGCAGAGACTTTCCTGACAGGAAGGAACACTTCATTCTAATACTGATGACCTTAGTGCTCCATGTTTCAGCTGAATCTGCAGGGGCCATAAACGCAAGACTGTATGAGACAATTACCATTTTTACATTTTACATTTTCAAATCTATAGTAACTCTTGATAAGACTCTAATTTGCATTCAATACTGTATGAATGAGTGGGCTTTTCCCACAATAATATAAAATTGCAATTATTCCGACAGCAAATGCAAATGTATAACACCTCATTATCAATCTGCAATCCTTCAAAGTAAGTGATAAAATGTCAGGCAAATGTAGCAGTGTTCATTTCTAGTGTCGCTATAGTTTTTTTTAGGATAATAAAACTTAAAGCTCGAATGCAATTGTGAGAGATAAGTATTCATAATTAATCAGCAGCATTTGTTACATGAGCTACATCCATTTAATGAGCCTGAGGGCTGTACAAGCAAACTTACACAACACTGTAACTATAATAGAATATAAGAAATAAGAGCATATTGCAAACTATCCACATAGATAGTACTTAGTAGATGTTAAAATGCCATATTTTAGCTATTATACACATATACCTTTGTGAACATCTAATACAGAAAACACTATAAACATCCTTATGAATATTGCAGCAACATTTTATGATAAACAAGATCTCTAGTCTCAAGTCAGCTTAAAGTTTGCTTGTTTTCGAAAGACATTTTTAAGTGAATCAGTCTTTAATGTTTACCCAATCAACACTATCTGCCGCATTAAGAGTAACCCACTTAGGCCAAGTTTCTTATTCCCTGCACAGCCTGTTTTCTTGTTTACGAGTAAATGTACTGAAAGCAATGATCCATAAGGCTGCTTATGGACTTGTGTATGCTCTATAAACCTGCTGGTGCCAGGGAAAGCTATCACTGGGATATTTACACACAGCAGAGAAGGCATAAGGGAGTCATACCACCCCTTACCGAGGCAATAGATGGAATCTGCCACTGCACACATCAAGCTGGTAACACTTCAGTTTGATAGGTTAGATTATAAAGATCACACATAAACCACTGCAAATCGCTCTCCCTCACAGTCCCACTTCTCCGTTTACACAATTTCTTACGTCTGTCTTATAAATCTTAAACCAAATATCTACAATGTATTGGCCAAAAATACATTGATATCATCATCATTCTTTCCTTTGAAGGCCATAAAGTGAGAACAACCACGCAGACCGTAAAACAGCTGTTGATTAATGAGGTTGGGGATTTATGTAACAAGAGTCTAATACCTGGTGTTGAGTTGATTTAAAAGATGTGAACCTCTGTCGGATAAAAGATATGGCTCAAGCTTCACTGGTCTCCATAAGTAAAAGGGCGAAGAATGTTTGCTGAACCTGCTTCTGATTTTTGCAACATCCTTGTGAAGAAAATATCCTATTGTGGTAAACGCTACAACTCTGTGTCTATGCACCTGTCTGTAAGGGTTTCGCATGTGCCTCTTTGCCTTCAGGAATTGTCTCCCAAATGGCTTTTTCTAAATGAAGAGATTGATACTGCGGAGGAGTGTATATTGTTTCCAGCTGTGATACTGCATACAGGAATGTGTAGGAGTGAGACAGCTTGGCGCGTGCGTTTACGTGTGTGGAACAAAAAGACGGGCGGACGTGTGGAGACCCGAAAGGACAGTGCCTGTGCTTCTACGGCTGAACTGTCTTTGAGATGCAGCCAAGTTCATCCTCTTACTTGTGACATACATGGAGCCAGACTGAGCCGCTCACTTGGACGCTCTCCATCTGCTCCCGCTGATAAGGCCTGGCTACTTCATGTGAAGCGGACAGACAACACAGCTCTGTTTTGTGTGAATGTACCATGATTAAGACATGTTACAATTCTTTCAGATCACACAAAATAAAGGCCAGACTTAAGACTGAGGATTTCTTGAACCACACTACACTATACGGTTCCCTAACTCCTATTAATGATGCATATCTAAAATGTTGATGATACATTGACTTTACAGTTGTTGCGTATAAGCTGTAGCAAAAAGACCACACTCCAATCATATTTACAGTGACGTTGCAGTTCATTTTCCTCCCGAGGACTCCCTTAGACAGCCTTAGAGGTGGACAGGCACACTCTGTTAATTGGTTTACACATGTCAGCTGGGGAACTCAATTGCAGGCTATCAAAGAGGCCTGAAGCAGCTTGACCGAAATAAGAGCCTAATCAGACTGATGCCAAAAGCCCACGTTTTTCCTGGCGTCTACTGATGCACAAGTAAAATGGGAAGATGTTTAATGGTGTAAAAGTACCTTCCACCTCGACTAAAAGTGCGTTCCCCGATCAGCACTAGAGTCACACCCCACTGGACAAAGCTCACCGTGGAATTATTTATAAGTCAAAACTAGGGATGCGACGAGATTATCCTGGCCACAATAATTGCAATTAACGATATTATATTGTTAATTCCTTAATCTTTTTATCCCTAAAAAGATTCAAACAGACCAATATCAAACGGGCCACACACATTTTAATGAGCCTAGCCTAATTCTCTTCAGTGAGCATGTTCCAGCAACACCAGCCATTATTTCTTCACACACACCTGAACAAACCTGTGATGGATTTATTACATGTACAGTGTAAAAGAAATGTATATGTGCACTCCAGTTAAAATTATAACCCAGACAAGGGAGGGTTGTTTTTCTTTTGCACTGCCCTGTGAAATTTTGTAATAAAACCTGTCTGTTGGCGATTAGTGTGCAGGTGACATTCTTCTGTCAGTACGAGACTTCAAGCTTCCAAATGAAACTGTTTATTTATTAATCGCACAATAACGCCGTTGGTAGACAAATAAACCCCAGAAACAAAACAGCCTGGTCAGAGCCTTTCTTTTATCCTTTTACAATTTGAAACTTTTGGTTATATCAGGAAATTTGTGAGCCATCTGCACATTCACAGTTCTGTCTAGTGTCACCCCTGAGTGGTCGTGTTAAGATGTGTGTCCAAAAGTTCCAACAGATGGCTGAATTCCTGGTCTGCTTCTGTGAAAGGTTGAGGAGAGGTTGACAGACTTTATCACCATAACTACAGCTGATGAGCTGAACATGCAATGCTTCCTGTTAAACGAGCCTTAGCCCATGGAGGTGGACCAATTGGCAGGAAATGAGACCAAATTGATTGAGGAACAGATGGGAGAGACGCAGCCAGTATAAGCACACAAGGCTGCGAAGGAAGGAAGTGAAGATAGAGGGAGAGCATGCAAGCATAAGACAGAATATTTAAACTGTCAATATTACTTAGTTTTATTGCAGAGTATGTTAATGCAAATATGATTTCAAAAAATATTTAGTAAACATGGTATGAGTGAGCCTCTGATGCAATCTTTCCACAAAACAGGACAAGAGGAAACAGGGAGTCCTTGAGATTTTGCCAAATACAAATCTTCCCTGGCCTCCCACATCAGTGAAAAGTCTTCTTTCTAAGATACAATATCTCTTGCTGACAGTGAATTCATATTTGACATTCACTCACTCACTGGTTTGGACTCCTCATCACTTATGGCTCAAAAGGTCTGAGTGACCCCAGAGAAAGTAGCACGAGAGCTACTGTGTGCAGACGTCTACCAAAGCCAAGCATTTAGACGTGCAGCGGGAGAGTAAGCTAACTTAAGAGTCACTTGATCATCTTAAGACACTTGCCGCGACTCCTTAATTTAAGGTATTCAAATACATTTTCTAAATTTAGAGCAAAGGCCGCTACAGCACTTTTGAAGAAGAAGTTGTTGAAGTAGTTTGAGAATTATTTCTGTGTGTGTGTGCTTGCAGAGTATGCAATGAAAAGATGATACACTAAAAAGAAGCACTGGGGCAATTAGCTCAGAACCACAAAAGTAAAAAATAAAAGTGCCTGAATCAGCAGAGCACACGGCTAACTAGTAACATGTGTGTGTGTTGTATAAACAAAAAAATAAAGTTTAACTATTTATGCTGTTTTACAGTGGGTTACAGTTTCCTTTCAACAACAAAAGGAAAGCAGTGAGCAGCTTGTTATCGTCCATAACACTGACAGAAGCTGCACATAAGCAGTAATACTAGCACTCTATATAAAACCACCAAGGCGTGTAATTATGTATGTGGATTATCATTACCTTCAAAGAAAATGACAACAAAAAATATATAAGCAAACTGTTTTTATTATTATTTGATTTTGTTGTTTTTCCGCCTCAGCATGAAAGCAATATTTTTTAAGTTAAGTTCTGTATTGTGTTTATAGCTCTGCAATGACCCTGGGAGGCAAATGGCATAATACAACAATTCAGAAATAATGCCTGTAGTAAAAACAAGTTTAAATGCAGCATTGATACAGCAGCCACCCTTTGCTTTGTCATCACTTCTCGTGAATCAGCCTGTATGTTGTGTAGAGACAGCCACTTATACAGGCCTCTTTTTGTTACGCTGACCTGACACAGATAGGGTCAACCGATGACCATCTTTCTTGGTGTGTCAGAGATGACGCCATATAAATCTTGATAAACTGTGTGAGAATATACCAAAAGCTACTTCACATTTAACAGTGAAATAGGATGTCACAACATAATATAGATTGATTATTTGCATAGCTGCTATATAATCAAAGTCCAATAATCTCAATGTTACAGCTCACTGGGGATTACCTTTAATAGTCTTTACATGCATTAAATCTTCCATTGCGTAAGCTATTTACATGGGAATATTTTAGAAAGTGTGTCTGTGGGAATTGTTATCATGGCAGGTTTACATCATCCACATTAAAAAAATGGGAAGTAACGGCATAAATAATTTTATGATTCATCTAGAGATAATGTGCACAACTCTTTAAAGCAACACTCACAAACTTTTTTGGAGTTGCACCAACTATTTAATTATTACTGAAACTGCTCAGCTTGCAAAAAAAAAAAAAAAAAAAGGACTGTTACAAATCAATATGCATTTGTGTTGATTTGGTGAGATATGTCCGGCACTATATAGTAGTGTGCCGCATCACAATTACAACGTGGAATTTCTGGTCAGTCTGGTGCAGTGTGTAGGATATAAAACAGGGGCTCTTCTTTAATTTTCATTTTGAACAAAAAAAAGTAATTAGCGGGAAAAAAAAATAGCTACACACTGACTAATGCTGCTACTAGCTCCAGAGCAGCTGAAGTAATGGCCATAGGGACTCCACAGATGCTATTAATCCCCAAAGAAGAGAGCATTTGTAAAATGCCTTGGTTTAGCAAAGTGGCAATTAATTGATATAAACAGTTACAGTGTGCAGCCTACTTTGTGGATTCATGCAAATTAGCCATGTGCATCAGAGCAATTTCTGCTTTATTTCCATTATGAGGGTAAAGCAGACTGCTACTGCTTTGTTTTTGTTAGTGCAAAAATACAGTTATCTTTTTTAGATCAAATCCAGAGAAAAGCGCTGGGTAATCCATGTTACCCAGCACTACCTGGGAACTATTAAAATGACTTTGCCTCAGTATTATAATGATTTTGATGGTTACGTTTTCTATGTCAAAAAGTTACATAGTGTTTCTAAATAAAGCAAAAAAACAATATTATAGAGACTTGACTGCAAACACGTTGTACTACGTATAAAAGATTAGGTTCCATGTTTGATATTATCCCTTCCAGTGCATGCCCCTTATAGACAAAAATGGTAAAAATTCATGTTATATTGTATGCTTCTCAATTCGAGCCTGGAGGTCACTGCTTGATTGCCGTCTACCTTGTGCCAGCTGCCATTATCAGTCTAATGATCCTGGTCAAGCAGACCAGTAATGACCGGTAATGAGAGCTCTATTGGAAGCCACATTAAATTCCTCCATATATGCTCATAGACTTAAATAAGCAGGTTGTTACGAAAGTGCAAAGGTCATGTGTCATCAGTGAACCAAAGCACTGACTTGAACAGCCTGCGAGTCGTTCTCTGCTCAGAGTGTGAATTAAAAATCGGAACATGCTCTTCACATCATTGACCCTTCAGTGCTACATTGACCTTAACTGTTCATTTGATCTCATGTTTGTTGAGTGTGGAAGTGGATTGGGGTGAGGTGGTGGGTGGGTGCCCCTTTGATGTTTTAATGGTAAAATTCTTTTATCTCCCATCAAGCGTTCGAGACTAGGTTGGCTGTCCAAAAACTCAATTATAGCTACTCTGAATGTGAACAGACAAGAGGAGGCGTGAGGCACGGAGGCGTGAACAACACAGGGATGGGTGAAAAATTAGCAAACTGGAGCTATTAGACGAGAACTATCTAACCAACAAAAGACAAAAGAACATCTTTGTACAGGCGACTTTTGCAGAGGAGGATCATGAAAAAGAAAAAAAACTCCATTAGCATGAGTAGCAACAAATTCCTGCACTGAATGTGTGTTATCCTGCTGTTGAACAAATGCTCTTACTGAAGTTCCTGTTAATGGCTAGTATTGATGAATAATTGAAAGCGCCTTGCTTGACAAATGATGTGTATCCTTGCTGCACACAGTGAAATTCCTCGGCCCATTTACCAAGCTGCTATCCAAGTGTTTTTCCTCACAGCAAAATCCACAGAGTAGAATAAAAGAATTTGAAATCCCAAACGCTGGAGGTGCTTGTTCGCATGGCCAAATCTCTGTGGGTTGTTTTTCTTTCACTCTCATGACGCAAGTTGCACCTCAGGAACAAGGTAGAAAGGGGATGACAAAAGTAAGAGGTGGAATATGTGCTGGTGTGTTTTTGCATCTATAGACTGCCAACAAGCCCTGCATTTTCTCCTGACTGTGAATAGATGCAGTGCAGCCCGAGGTGAGGAGGCAGAGGAAGGACAGGCACAGCTTTTTACATTAAGCTTTTCATCTCTTTGCGGCCATCGGTCAACAGAAACAGGAGAACACTGACTCCCAGACACGGCGCTGCTGCGTTCCAATTCCATTTAGCTCAAGACAAGTCGAGGCACCAAAGAAAATGAAAATCAAGAGGGTTTTATTACAATGTCCCAAACAACAGTATAAATTATTCATGCACAAAAGAATTTAACTACATTGTCCTACTGCCAGTACCAACAAGGATATTCTTTCTTTTCCAATAAATATGTCTTCCATCAGGACAAAAAAGCTATTCATCTTCCTTCCTTCATCTTGTAAGCCCACTAAGAGCCATGAAATGCTTCCTGTTGTCCAAAAACGAAGTACAAAATCCTGGCAAAAGTTCAAGGCTACAATGCTTTACAACTATAAACTGATAATGAAGCCTTAAACCCAAAGTTTCAAAAGATAACATATCTATACAATAGGCCTTGGATAAACAAAAAAAGATGAACACAGTCGTTCACACACTCGGCTGAATTACTGCGGACAGTGCTCATTATGCTGTGACAGCGATTAGACATGCATTTGGTGAGAAGTGTTTGTGCTTTAGGGATCCCTTCAGAGGCTCATAAGAAACCATGGGAACAGCATCTTTGGCCATTTGTTTGCTTTTGCACAAGTTATTTGTTCAGTTTGACCTTTAAGTGTTGCACAAACAGTCAGTCCTAAACAGCGCGGGCTACCCAGTCTTTACTGAGGATGTACTGGAAAATAAAGAAGAGATCAGCGCTGTATCTGTGACAGAGAGTCATATACAGGAAATATACTCATGTTGCAACAGGAATTTAAAAGGAGTAAAAAAATAAAATCAGTTGTGAAAGATTAGGCTTTTTTATTATTGTATATGTTGAAATATCAAACAACAAAAGTGAGTCTTCCAATTAGATTTTCCATTTTGACTGACTTGGCTGTGTCCTAAAGCACTCCCTGGTCCCTAACGCTTCACTCACTAAACAGAGCTGCACTGAATAGAAGATAATATGGTGGACTCAATTATTGCATAATTTCCGATACTACACTTCCAATGTTTTTAGTTGTTCATTTTTACTAGCTTTGGTGAACAAGATACAAATTAAAAGATAACAAATAATTCTGATAAAGTCTCTTCAAATGCTGTTCTGAGGCCACTAGCCATTTGGACACCACGAATAAAATGGTGCAGTCATTACACATCGTAAACAATTTTCTTCTGTCTTGTTTATTCCAGCATTAGAGTGTTCTTTACTTTCAGCCTCAGGCAAGTTGAAATGTTTGGCTGAAATTGGACTCGGAAATGCACCACATTCTCATTTCCTTCTTGCCACCTTTCAAAGGTGCACTTAAAATTGACTTTATGAGGAAACATGTCGATTGATTATCTTACAAACAGGTTGTGAGCACTCTTTCCACTTAAGATCTGATGAAAAAGGCATAGGCCAAGAAAAACCCATACACACAAGAGATCTGGAGAATGAGAGATCCTGTACTTCTCAGTCTTTCAAGACATTGAGAGATTGGCGGATAATTCAATTGTGAAACTTTTGGGCTTTGAAGGAGGCATAAGCCTTTGGAGTGCCCTTCTTGTTCCCAATTAGACTGGCTGCTTCTCAGTCTGTGTGACTGAGACCCAAAATCCTGCCTCTGCCACAGGTGACAGAGCAGACAGGGACAAGACGCCGCAGCCAAGAAGACTCTTATTAGAAAATTTTACGGTCCATAGGGGAAAAACAAAAACAAGAAAAGCTCAAGTAGACAGAGGGAAACGCTTTACAAAGTGACCCTGTAGCATTTAGAAATAAAACAAATGGGAGGTTTGGAGTGTTGAGACTAATGCTGTATATGAAGCAGTCAAGACGCCGGTTTTCAAAAGTGACAGTGTACTCAACATTAACGTCACCAGTCACCTTTGAGAAAGTCAAAACCCAAAAATATATATATATATATCAAGTTATTTGATAAGTTACAGAATCTAAAGATACCTGTCGCACCTAAAGTGAGGAATAATGAGCCTCATCTCAGCACATAAACACATCCGTAGTTTTATATTCAGATTAAAAAGGCTCATTCTCCTTCACTTCTCTCTTGTTCCTCTCCTGAGTTAATTCGACTCCCAATGACTGAGGGCTGCGAGTGACAGCAGCAATTAATGATTCATTACGCCCAGTGTAAGCAAATAGTGAGGCAGAGACGGGGGAAAATGGATTTACACACATCCAACGCCAACCATGACATCTCCTCTGCAATTAGACAGAAAAACCACAACCAGAAACCTTAGAGGAAGCAAAGGAGGTTCTGGAAAAACATCTGAATTAAAACTTCTTGGCAATGTGCTGTTCAGATCCAGACATATTTTGGAGGCATAAGAAACCCAAACCCTTAGAAAATAGTCACAACGTTCAAAACCATTCATTATAAATGTGATATATTGCTAGCTAGGCTCAAGGCTTTCTACTAAATTAATTTTCCATTTTCCTCTTTTATTCAGGCCAGTCCCTTGAGTGCTCAGTAGACACCCTTCACAATATTTTGTTCTAAGTTAAGTGCAAGAATTAGACAAGGGTGTGTCTGCAGGGCGTCTAATGCGAGAACATAAAATCTAAAACAATCCACGAACAGCACATTGTTACGTTTAACAAATTGAAATTAACTACAAGCATACTCCATTAGAGGAACAACACACTGGGTTTCCTGGGGACATTCTTCTCGGCTCGACGCCTGACTTCACAGAGAGTGCTTTCCTAAAATTCACTGGTACAATATAAATGTATAAACGTCTTAATCTTCAATGTCCACGGATCACCTCCAGGCTGTGAATTCAGCCGAGCTTTGCAGATTACTCTCTCGCTTCTTGAGCTTCTATTTTCGGGGGAGTGTTGTTCAAGTTCACAATGTTATATCATCGTCTCCCTCCTACCTTTTTCCCAGTTTTGCTTCCCTCTCTATCTTTGTCACGACCTGAAGAAAAGGCATGTGTAACTTATTAAATTAAATTTATACTGCAGTTCAGTTCAGGAGAAAAGGCGAAGCTGGTGAAGATTTCTCTCATATAAAACTTAGGTTCTGGAGTGACAGATCCGGAGACGTCTCAAAAAAACACATCACTCTTGAATATGGATGATGGTGCGCTGATGCAGACAGATTATGACGAGGTTAAATATGGAGCAAAGAGGTCTGGCTGGGTGTACAAGGGGCCCATCTGCATATGTCTCTCTGATGGATGAGCCAAGAGTGGGAATTGAGTGACCTCCCTGTTTAGACAAGCCATGTGTTAGGTTGGGCCCTGTCCTGTCACGTCAGCTGAGTGATGGTCGCGTGGAACCAGGGCATGCCAGTACGATCCAAATGTCAAGACTCCGATAATGGCAGTAAGGAATTCTGTGAAATCACTATAGAAAGGAGCTACGCGGATCAATTCAAAGATGCCATGAATTTTATGGCATATCTGTCAAAAAGGAAAAATGAGAAAAAGGTATGATGGTGTCCGTTGTAGTGCCACATTGAAAATATGCTCTTGCACTTCGAGTGTAACTAAATGTAAGAAGAGAAGGGATTCTTCATTTCACTTGCCTACACGCCTCAGAATGATGTTACTATAAGGAAATTGATTTTCTCTCAGACATCTAGACCTCCAAAGACTGTACAAGTCTCAAGAGAACTAAATCAAAAAAGCGAGTGGGAGATTTACTGTAGAAGAAGAACAACAAAATCTCATAATAGCGGCCCAATGTTAGACCTGATTAAATAACAATAACATCTTTTCAGACTTGCCAAACCCTTTTGCGTTCCAGCATTGATTGTGCAGCAAAACAAGACTAAATCCCTCCAACTATGATTATCAAAGTAATTATTTCTCTTAAGGGAATCCAATTGTTGGCTAAACACTGATAAAAAAAATGTATAAAGTGTTAGGCTTTGGTGATGGTAGTGTTCTGTAAAACAAAGGAAAGCTAAACTATAAATCCTGTAGAAAAACACCTCTCAGATGCAGCCATCTGCGGATTTGTCATTCCATTTTTTTTTCATGTCTCTTTGAACCATTTCACACAAAGAAGAATGGATTTTGTGCACACCGAGCCAAAGTGAGTGAATGCATTTATTTCAGCAGTAGCGCATTAAAGATTGTAAAATGACTACTGCCACAGTCCCATCTAGTTTTGTAATGCAGTCAGTGCAGTGGGCAACTTTCCTTTTCTTTTGAGAGAGTCACCTACTGGTATTTTGTAAATGGAAGGATCTATGAAATAATAATGAGACCACGTCTAGGCTTTTCTATCAAGGATTTTGATAGATGAGAATGTTTACCCTGTGACAGCAAGCTTTGGTCAATCACATGGCATAAAAGGGATCACTCTCATTCAAATAAGGCACACTCTGCCTGTTGGCCTATCTGGCTTGTCAACATTGAATCAAAAGAAAAATCCTAGAAAAATCCTCCAGAAAAAAAGTATCTATTCTAGCCCTGGCTGTGAAGAATTACACAGCAACAAGAAAAAAGAAATGAAGAAAACATAAGCCACATGTAAAAATGACTGGTAATAACTAGAGATTGGAATTGATAAGATTTTATCAATGTCAATGCCATTGACAATTCAGTGCTTATCAATCCGATTCTTTATCGATCCTATTTGCTTTTTTGGCAACAAACAAGTGGTTTTATTTGTTTTAACACTTTCACATGAGAATGTCAAATAACTTAAACAAAAGCAAATCCTATATAATGAGGAAGAAAACTGAACAATAAGAATCAAAGAAATAAAAATGTTCACTAAACACATACCAAATATCTGGTTGTTCTACAGTTGAGAATAGATGTAACCCTTTCACCACAAACTTGGTTACTGCTCAGTCACGCGCGTTCACCTTCTCCTCTTTTTGTTTTCCTCCCAGAGCAGCGAGCGTGAAAAGCATTTGCCTTTCCTCACTTGTAGTCCAGCTGCCGACTGAGAGCTAATGCTTTCATCCTGTCTGTGCCTGTCATCATCTAAAATGGATATTCCGAGAATATTTATACATAATACAGGCTTTTCGCTGAATATGCCTGTCATTTGTAAGGCGCCAGTGATATTTCACATTACATTACCCTCTTCAATTTCGTACCATGTGTAGATAAATGTTTAAGCATGTTGCTTATATTTGCACCCTTGTTTAGTAAAATTGTTTCTTCCCCTCCATTCCTTCCTTTGCTCAGATTGCTTTGACATCATGACGCACAAATGCTTAGGACGCCGGACGCCGTGCTATGGTTCCCGATAAAGGAAAAAAGGGACATTTGTGAATTATCGTATAGCTGGGACTCGGAGCAGGAGCATTGATAAGAGGACTTGTTTACGTTGAGGGCATACAATTACAATGGCTCATAAATTTTAGAATCGTTTTCAATTCCCAGCCCTAGCAATGACACAATGACACAATACATTGAAGAGAAGGAGATCATTTCTTTAACTTTGATGTATTACTATTTTGAGGTGATAAACTGGTTTAGTTGTATTTTTTTTTTTTTTTTTTTACATACAGTAAAAGCAAGAAAGGTTTCTATGTTGTTGTGGGGAAGGGGGGGTTTGGAGGTAGAGAGGGTTACAAAAGGTGTCTTAAGTCACTACAGCTTTAAAGTTTGCAAAATGATTGCTCTTCTAGGAATCCCCACACTCCAACCCAGTTTCACAGTACAGTTAAGAAGATGGTCAGAAAAGCTGTAAGCCACACTCTGCACAACCACTTTGACAGCTTTCTGCACAAAAAAAATTCTGCTTCAATCAGCATATCCCGAGGCGCCCGAGTTGACAAAGTATCTGGTAAACAGCTGCATCAGAGGCATCTGCACAGAAAATGTGTTCAAGGTAAATAACCTGATTATAACACAGCCACAATCAGAACGATTTTTAATTTTACTCCTCAGCAACTCCTCGGCACATTCACATGCAAATAAGTAACGATTAAACACCCACCAGCCGTGAAGAGTCAAAACATGTCAGCAAGGTATTCCGACTCTGTCTCTGGAACTTATCAGTATTCTTGTCCTCTTACTCTTTAGTGACAAGCCATTTTAGTGTCTAAGCACCCTTTATCCTTTAAAACACTAACAAAATTTGCCTTCTGAACATTACCAAGAGACAAGACTTGGAAACTTGAACAAGAAGGAGCCCAAACACTGGATTGTGAACAATGTAAATAACCTTTGTCACATCCTGATTATGATATATGGTGAATAAGTGTTGTTCTCAAGTGTCCTGCCAAAGTGGAGGTACTATAAAAGAGGTCATTACAAAAGCATGGAAGTGACTCAGACTCTCTTAAAGTGCTCTTAAAAACAGTCTATCATGGTTAACACATAATATCATGAGAGCTACTGTACAAATAATAGATAGTGAAGCAGCTCGGAGGTCATAAGGTAATCCAGCTCTCCTGATGGTTCTCAGCGGTTAAGGATAAAGCACAATTAAGTAATCTTATGATGGAGGCATAAGAAAAATCAGGCAAACTGTAACTGCTGCACTGTATCTATTAAAAGAGATTATTATAAAGAGCTTTAGGCAAATTAATCTGGATAAACAAAAAGGTCATGAGGAGAGAATAGAGGAAAACACTAGAAGCTTACCCAGGGTCATCGAC
Source organism: Perccottus glenii (assembly GCA_024416835.2). Classification (NCBI taxonomy): domain Eukaryota; kingdom Metazoa; phylum Chordata; class Actinopteri; order Gobiiformes; family Odontobutidae; genus Perccottus; species Perccottus glenii. The sequence continues at coordinate 16,779,718 of CM044552.2, read as the reverse complement.
AATGTGTAGTCATTTAATATTATTGCCAACAAGAGTGTGTGACCAGAGAGATGTGGGTCACTTTATCCGCAGAGCTCAAAACAATATGAAATCAATCCAACCCTCCACTTCCATTAAAGAAAAACTAAATTAGAAGCTGTCAAACAGTGACGCCAAGGGAAGCACATGTGTGTCTGGTGCTACACAGACCGGCACTGGTGCGATCAGTTTTAAATGCAGAGCTAGACATCTGATATGTCAATTGTTTGAACCTTTCACATACTGTATAGTTCCCAGTAAACTATCATTAACACCGGTGTTTTACACTGTCTTAGCTGCCAAAGTTAACATGGTAAATGAGAGGGCAGAGCATACATACCTGTAGACCTGCTTTCACCTGAGCCTTCCCTCCAATTTGTCTGCAATGTTACTAGGTCTTGATCAGGAAAATTTACATTTACTGTATACTGGGAAATCAGTTCTGTCTCTTTTCACACAAAACAGATAAAGGCCAGGACCTCTGTCACTTCTGTTATTCATGTCTAGTCATTATAAAGAGCAGAGGTCAGGCCCCGTCCAGGAGACCCTATGGGAAAAATAACAAAAACAAACTTTTGATTTCCTTTGTGCCACGCTTTCATTAAAAAATATATATATTTTTTTCTAGACAACTATTGGCTTTGTAAAAAAAAAAGCCAAATGCCACCTGATTTTGTTGCTTGATGAGTTAAAATGATTGCTTACAATATATGGATAAAAAAAATCTGTTTTCTAGAACAGCTGTGGTCAGCAAGTTACATTTTACTTCACTGTTTATTTTAATCCATTTGTCTATTTGTCAACTGTAGAACATACATTTTACCATAATCTGTCTTTCTCTAACGCGCCCAGGCCTTTCTGGGTGGAGTCTGCCTTTTCTTTCCCGTGCTTGAGTGGGTTTTCTCCAGTTCCAGTTTTCCTACCAAATTTAAAAATATATGCTGGGAGCCCCTGGCTGTGGCTGCCAACACTGAATTACCCCACAGGTATTATAAAAGGAAAACATTTTAATTATAATAATAATAATAATGTTGTGGCTATGAGGAATGTGACGTATCATGCATGTTATTTGTGTAGTCCATAAGTATTTTCAAAAACCTCTGCCTTGACTGTCTCTCTATTATTCCCAAGGACTTGAGATAAAAGTTATCAAACAGAGATGAGGCACAGAAAACCTTGCATGTAAATTTACAAATTATGCAAAGAGGTTTCAGTGCCATTTGCTTTATGGTTGGGGACAATTGCAGTGAAGGCAAACCAAACCACACAATCTGTGTAAACACATTATCAGCAGTGCCCCATTCTTCCAAAGTTTTGTTTAAAGAAGCTCCCAAACAGACGCTGGGATAGCTAAGATGGCGCCTCCCCTCGAGTCTCTGCCAGCTTTGCTACTGCTCAAGTGTTGCTTCATGGCAGGGATTTCAACTTCATAAATCAAATATGTTTAGCCATTGTATTTTTATGTTTACACTTTATATTACACGGACTAAATGTTAATAAATAATACGCTTCCCCAACCAGTGTTTTGGAGGTATATAATAAATATGTCTGGCTTAGGTTAAGGTTACATTTCATTGAAACACAGAAGATACCAAGCCAACATAACCCTGCCAAAAATTTTTGTATGGAGACATGCCAGGCAATTCCAGCCATCCTTTTCTTGCTTCTGGCCTGCTCTTCATCCAACACACACTACTACATTTAATATACTCTGACTACAGCTGTTCCACCCCATCTCCCCATTTCTTTAATACTCCACAATCTGTTTGTCTCGTACTATGTTGATTTAAAGTGAACGCAAAAGTGCAAAAAACACTTGTACAACTTTCCTCTTGCAAAGCCGTCGATAAGGCTCGTGCCCAGTGTTTGTTTTTACACAGGGCTTGCACAGCTGATAAGGATGAACAGAAAAAACACATGATTGGTCCCAAAACCTACCTCAGTGATTCATGTTATTGCACTTGTCTCCCAAAGCTTTTATGCCGCCACACTTTGCACACATTCCTGAGATGAGCTCCAGATGATTATCACTCGGCTAAATGGAATTAATCCCGAGGGAACTGTTAGAGCGTTACACCAATTCATTCTGAAAAACTCTTAAGGGCAAATGCCAATAAGGAGAAGGTGTCAGTCCAAAGATTACTGTTTGTTTTGATGATTGCATCTCCAGAGTCAATTTTAAATTAGGATGTTTTTAAATTAGGTGCCTACAAATTTTGAATACCTGTGGAAATAGACCATACATTTACACCAGAATTACATAGAACTGCCAAAGCGGTAAAAAGCACAAATAGAGTCACACACTAGACTGTATTTTGAACGGTCAGGGTGCTGGCTTTCAGATTTGATAGCCGTGTCGCACACAATTTGCATAAGGTTCTGCTCTGTTCAGCTGCGAATCACACTCAGGTCATTGGATTTTAGTTGTTCGCACTGCTCTCATCGCTTTGTATGCATTGAAAAATGAATGACTACTGGTCACTTTAGTCGCTCTTGTTCTTTTGGTGTGATTCCAGGATAAATGCATTTTTGGTTGGTGTTCAAGGAAGGCCATAGCTTGGCCAGACCTATTTAATTCACAGAATAAAATAGGTTTCTCGGTATCTAGTATCTCTGGTGGCCTGGTGTCCATTTTCAAGTTTTAAGAAATCCCATTGGAACAATTGTAATTGTTGATCGTTATGCAAAGCTTCCTTTTTCAGATTGGTTGGATATTTTTATTATTGTTTTTTTTTCTTCATCTGTTTTTTCTCCACTGTTGTGTTCAGAAGCAGTTTCATTTGCATTCATTGGTCCTCCCTCAGAAAATCCAACTCGGATTGTACAGAAACCACACTAAATCGTGTTATAATCGAAAACAGTATGTGGATAGCTGGCAAGCCTAGGAATGCCTTTGATTTCAAAATACATGTTTAGATTTGAAAATTGAATACAAAAGTCTGCAATTTATAATATTTTTTCCAGTAAAACAGGATGCTATTTTACTCTGAAATATAATATTAAGTTGTTCTTTTCCTAAAATGTACACAGATTAGATAGTGTATTGTAAACTGAACACTGTGTTTATGAATCATCACGCACGTCATCAAAAAGACCTGCTGGTTCAATTACAGTACTTGACACACATATCCTCTCTTTGAACACCATCTTAATGTCATCAGACTGTGTTCGCTAGTCCCAATTTGGAAATTCTCCAAATGCCCTAAGCAGTGTCTGTCTGTCTTTTATTTTGTATTTTTTTTTGTGTAGGGGTTGTTCACAGACAAGATAACAAATTTATAGCATAGCATTCTGGTGTATCTGGCTCATGTTGATGTCAGCAGAGAACCTGACTCTCAAGCCCAGAGCTGTACATCTTATTGGCATGGATTAATTTTCCTCTTCAGAGTTTAGCCAGAGGGCTGACTCTACATCATGTTCTGGTCTGGTACAAGTTCCATCACTCTGAAAACTCGTTCTCAAATGTCAGAGACAGGTGGTGCTTTAAACTCCCGAAAAGAGTTGAAGTGTCACCTCCGCACCTGCTCGAGGGGAAACTTGGAAAGCCAAATGTCTGGGGAGGTTCTTGACTTTATTTAAAATGTTCTCTTCCTTCTAACTTTGTTGTTTGACATTGTGTGAGCACTCAGGCAGGTGATACAGTTACAGTACAAAGACAGGTGTCAAGGAAGGGACACAACATAAACACACCAGATGAATCGCATGAATGAGGGTAATGAAGGGCAGCTGTGTAAATAAATGACCACTCCAACATCTGTATCATGATTCCATGATTATAAGAGCAATTCTCATATTGTTTATAATATAATTTACATTTATTATAGGTATTTAAGCAAAAAAATAGGTTGTCACATAAATAGCTGTTTAGACTATTTAGATGCCTGAGTAGACTGTAGGTACATTGTGCAAAAGATTGTAGGATAAAGCTGAGCAAAGTGGAAAACATTAGTTCGATAGAAACTTCTTGTTCCTACAGATGCCCATAGTGGACAAACAGAGTCCTACTGTAGAAAACACACTTTTTCTTTTTTCTTTTTTTAAACACATGCTATTGCTAACTGAAATAATGTTGAATCAGAATTCTTTAGGTCAACTTTTCATCTGAACTAATTCCACTGGGTTTGCTGATAGACAACAACATGTCCCTCCAGGGCTACCGTACATGCTCAAAGGTTGTAGAAAAGAGGGGTTTAGGACTGCAGTCTTCACCTGATGCTGCTAAAAACTACACATATCGTCAATGGGTCATAATTGAGCTCCATTGATCTTGCAAAATTGCTAGCATTATTCTAAAATTTTAACAACATGCCGATACAAAGAATAGCACTAGAAGCATTGGGGAAAAAAATTCTAATATTGCCAATAATGCTGTGAAAGTCAAAGTCTTCCACAGTGCTAAAGCATGCAAACATGAATAAATGTTAATGAGTATAACATTAATTTACTGATCAACAAAGTCAGTCACACTCATGAGATCAATCAATCTCGCTGCAACACATCAGCACTTCTATGTAAATTGGTTGACTCGCCTCATGGCACATCTCCTCAGATACTTCTCGAACGGCTCAGCGTAATGATTATATTATGCTTATACAAAGACTGCAGTTCAGTACAGAAGCTTTGGCCAAATCTTATCAAAAACCCAGCTGGCAGCAACTCCACGCAGAAATTACCTCAACAGGTTGGCACAGAAGCTAATCAACACCTCTTAATACCATGAAAAGTCCCAACGTCACCTTGATCTGTGAGACGATTTCAGAGTGAAAATGGTGAAAGACTTGAGCGCAGACAGGCTCGAAGAACCATGACTTGAATCCGAGAGCTCTTCGACTCGTTCTGACCTCTGACATCAGCTAAAGATGCAAGGTTGAAAAGATAGAGATGTAATAGCTCAGAAATGCGCTCGGTGGTGAGAGCTTAAAAGACAATCAACTCGTCTTGAAATGTACTGGATGAGCTGTTTTTCCCAAAATGGAGAAGTCGACAGGCTGAAGCAAACAAGTGATCAAAAAGACACAGGAGACATTTCTCAGTTGCAACGAGACAAATGTTTCCCAACGTGATGTTTAAAAGAAGTAGCACACTGATAAATCTAGAGGACGGTAATCACACAGCAGCTTCTAATCTCAGTGAATATTTAAGTGATTGGGCTTCAAACACTTTGCATTTAGTTTTAAAAGAGGAAACTCTTGTTTTAACATTAGCAGAGTATGATTTATCACGCGTCAGTTTGAGGCTGTTAACCAATCTGAAAAAAAGCACCTGATCACTTGAAGAGAAGCAGCTGATTTCACCGCAGCAGCCAACAAAAGTGAGGACGCCTATATTATCAGAATTACATCAAGTAAAAGAATTTCTCATCATGCACAGGGATTATCTTGATGTAATATATGATTTTTATTCTATGCAAGCAGCATATCACCTTGGATGTCCCACGAAGTTCTATCAGGCCCATCTATAAGAGCATCACTGTCACCCACCATGCTATTATTAAACACATATAGTACAGCCCAGCATGGGGTATTGTGATTTAAAACCCAGTCTGATTTCCTGCTGACACACATCACCCTATGACATATCTGTAATGGCTAATTCTGTACTGATAATGTTGAACAATAGCTGTTACTTTTGAGGTACTATGGCCCAAGCTGTTCTTTTTTTCCCCATCAGACAAAAAGATTATGTTTACCAAATGCATAGTTTCAAAATGTTTTAAAGAATGGAGGTTTACAGAGGTTTAGGAGTTTGAGCTCGCCCTCCTCCCATTTTACACCAGGCTTTGGTCTAATCTGACAGCATAAGCGAAGACACCTGTGTGAGGAGCACAAGGCGAAATAGGAAATGATAAAAATGTTTGAAGGGGGTAGCAGGAGTTGCTTAAGAAAAAAAACGGGCTACTGGTCATTTAACTACAGTGATTCAAAATGGCTAAAACTAAACAATTCCATTCAGAAATAATGACCCTTTCAATCAACTTTATGATTGGAAAGCTAATGCTAAATTATTGATCAGTGTGCAGAAGTGCCTTGCATGTTTAGAGTTTCATTTCAAAAGCAATCTTTATTGAATCAATATAATATGCAACTATATACTCTAAATAATAAATGTCATCACATTTATTTGAACAGAGCTGAGGTTGAGAGTTTCACTCTGGCATTCCTGATATTCATTCTGAATAATTCTGCCGTGAGCTGGTGCAGATTCACTCTCTGGTCCATGTTTTGGTGTTTGACTTGGAGAATACATATTTCACAAGCCCCCAGTATCACTTTCAGAGTGCCTCATTCTCTCTGTACAGCTTCGTTCTCTTTTACCTTGGAACCATCCCTGTGGAATTCCACTGAGAATGATAGAGGCCAACTTGTTATTGATTTACTTGAACAGAACAGACAGAGCACAACCATAAAAGCGGTCATATATAAGCCATGAATCAAAAAGTAAAAATATGTGTGTAATGATGACTGAAAATTCAAACAGAGTGAAGTTTCAATGGCAAAGAGACATGAGAGACAGAAAATAGAGAACATGCAATGCAGCAGACCTTGATAGACGATATACAAACAGTGCTAAGTGTGGCAGGCCTGCAGGCTAATAAAACAGCTGACACACAGAACTAGTGTGAAACTTTGTAGTTATCACTGCTGACCTCCACGCTCCCTTGCAATCACCTCTCCTTCCCTGCCCATTATCTGACCTTTGAACTGCAACTCACTTACCCACATTATCTTGATTCCTGTGAAGGCCTGTGTCTGAACTGCTGTGTGCTGGACATACACAATATCCTAAAGCAAATACAGTGAAGCACAGTGAACACCTTATTGCCACCAATAAGGCACAGCCCCGAGCCGAGACTGACAGCTAAAGGTCAGTGAGTGATGACTGTAGGTTTTACGCACATATTATCTTGGTTGTAAAAGACTTGATTGCCTCCACAGGGCACCAAAACAGTCACAATAAAACACTGGGAAAACAAAATGTTGCAAAGTCAATAACTAGCAGTATGATTGCCAAAATAAATCACTGTAAACTAGAACTCGTGTTTTCTGTCTTAACAATAAGCACACAAAATAAATAATTTTGATTCATCCGAGATGTCAAGCTGCTTATGAGACCAATGAGGATTGTCAGTGTCTTCCCGGCACACTGACTCTGAAGCTAAACAGATGCTACAAATGTGGGACAACAACAGTAGCTACCCAGAAATGGAAGACAATGACAGAGAGCCAAAGCACTCACCTCATAAGACTTTACTGTAATCGCACCTCAGGCAGTAGGCTTAAATCAAATTCAGCATGAAATATCAACACAAGGACAAGTAAACTCTGTGCTCAGACGCTAATTGACACGGCCCTGATCTGATGTCCACATTACCGGCAGTAACTCCGCATAGGAAGCCCATTTAGCAAAGACAGTCCAAGGCCAACAACAGGGAATTGGTGTTATTGTTTTAATAATTGAACCGAAATGGAAAAGTTTCAGCCCACGTGGTGTCTAAAGATAGATGGGGCGCTTTGCTCCTTTGTGGTCCTCATGGCTGTGAAAGTGGATTAAACAGGCTTTAACATCAAGACGAGCTCTAATGAAACCCAATGGGGGAGTTAGCCCGTCTGTTTGGCCAGCTGACTCCCGTAAAATACCTATCACTGTCTCCTAATGCCAGCACTAAAAGTAGCCTGGTGGTGCCTGCCCCTGCACGCTGTTGGCCTGAGGGGTTCAGCTGCCTCAGACTGGATGGTAAAAAAAAATGTTTTAATTACTGCAAACTTTTAACTTTTAACAGCTGGTTTGTTTGTAGGAAAATAATTTATGTATTTTGTTTAAACCGCTGCAAGACTAGTGGCCGGTAAGTGAACTAAACACTAAATTAGAAAGTTTGATTAACAAAAAGCCAATGTAATATGTGTACTGGTTATTATACACATCAAGTCATTTCTCAAAATGCTCTAAATTCCTCTAAATTTGGGTTTTGCCTCTTGTTTTCCCAAAACATGTCACAGATCAACAAATCCAAAAGGCAACATTTGAAACCAAGGGAAAGTTATCTTAAGCAGTCCTTACTGTATTTCACCCATGTGGACAAATTAGCAACTATTTAACACACTTCTTTACTAGATTATTTTTTACTAAGAATAAGAATGAATTGTGCGTATAACACTTGACAGTAGCATTCATTTAAACTGTAACTTTCAGATTCTGAGATCAGAAAGGGTCAACAATGCAGCACCCTCCGCCCACAGCCCATTTGGGGCAGTCATAACGATAATCAATAATGTGAGCATCAATGCACAAGAGAACCATATATCAAGAGAGAAAAAACAAATGAAGAAAAACCTTTCCCAACTGATATTGACTGGGGCTAAAACAATACATCAAGCCGCTATGAAGGGTATAGGCTGCTGTTCACCTTTCTCTCCTTGTGTCTCGCTTTCCTCATCTTAATGTCCTCTCCCTTTGTGAGCAAGCAATGGAAAGTCATAATCATCCAAACACATTCCTGCTTCACCTTTAACAGACGGTTAGCAGGCTGTGCATTGACCATGACACTGGGACTCATTTGCCCGCTCCGTTCTTTGACAATGGCTTTGTTGATATATTGATATAAAAACATGTTACACTGTTGATATAGACAACATATTAAAATGTTAAACTAAAGAGGTTCGCAGTCAGAGAAGAATTGTTTGTGACCCAAAGAGGTCTGTGTATTTGTCAAACTCTTGAGATGAATAACTGCGGTCATGGAGTAAGGAAAACATTTGCACCATGGCACAGATGGCATTTGCTCTGCTTTAACTCATTATCCGGTACAATGTCAAAGTACCCCAGGTCACTGAGGGGGGACATTCCTTCACATAGCCATCTAGGGACATCATAAATAATCACTATTCCCAATTCATGGCAGCCCTGTACTTGCCATGTAAGGCCACTCTTAATTTCCTCTCATCTGCCTGCAACGATGACAAACAAACACTATCTGATCACAAAAACAATCACAGTGAGATAGAAATGTGCTCTGCCGCTTTGACAAACAAGTTTTTCTTTTCGCTAAATTAACTTTCTGATTTGGTTATTCATGAGACTGCCGTTTGTCGGTTTTAATTAACTTTAAAATTGCAATCGGCTTGACATAGCACGCAGCGTTGTGTTGTGAAGCAGAGACACGGAGTGCGGTGCAAAAAGGAGCAGGGCTGCGAGAGGATGCTGAGCGGGGAAACCCCAGCAGCAGCACTCCTGCCCCAAAGACAGTCGCCACAAAAACAGTGGGTGGGTATATGGTAAACATAGACATGCTTTCGGTACAATTATATCAACTTCAACGCACTACAGTTAGTAATAGCTTTATCGTGAAAAACAGGATAAATAAAGACGTTTGAAGACTTCACAGTTTAAGAGTTAACTTATTAAACGTATTTAAAACTTATACATTTACCTTAACATTTGGAGATGCGCTGGTCAGAACCCGTCTACAAGTAGAAGAAATGAACAGAGCAATCCAGTGCAACTTGTCACAGGTCCATGTTTGGCACAGCAGCGAGGAAGTCCATTCTTGTTAAATGTGAAACGCTTTAGAGGTTAGTAGCTAACGAGGTTCGCCACCTTCTGCCGCCAGCGAGCCGCAGATTGAACGGCGTTGTACGAGGCACAGCGGGTTCTCCAAGGGCGCACCACAGTCCCAGTGTTACGATTGGACAGAGCGCGGTGACGCACCGGCAGGTGGCACACCCGCAAAATAAAAAGAGACAATTCATTCACTGCAAGTGCCAGAAGGAGCTAAGTGTGCACAAAAAGCCATACAAGATCAAAAACTGTCATGATGATAGCAGGGTTTTCTGCCTGACAGCATCCTGTTGTCCCACTTTGCGCCCCTCTCCCTGAAGAACCAACAATTTTCCGTTTTAATAATGAGCTTCACCAACTAAAAGGCATCAAGTCGTTTGTTTTCGGCACTCCGTATCGAGTTATTTCATTTGGTAAGAGGCATGTACCTTCATGTAGTCAGCTGCGATCTTTGTGAAATACGTTTGCAATACATTTGGCTCCTAGAAATAGTCTGCACATGTATAGGCTACTGTTAGTGTGTTTGGACAGAGCTGGTGAAGCTGCTCTCACAAATTAGAAGTTGCAAGAGAAATGTTGACTTTTACAAACTGTAACAAATGTCTCACCAATCAGTAAAGATTCACATTTTGATTGGAAATGGGATTCACCATGTTTCAGAAAATAATTACAAAAGTAAGTTTAAACAATTTTCAAAACATGTTCAATAGTCCATCTATCAGAATGACAGAGTTATATAATAAAAGTGTATGGGGATGACTAAAATGGAAAATTGGGCCTACTCTAAGAGGATTTGGAACATCACGTTATCACAAAGGGCAGATAAATCTCCTTACATTTTGATGAAAAGATATTAAACTGATATAATCATGATTGTACCAAGTAATGCCACACTCCAGTCCCTACAAAGCAGACCTTATTAAAGTAAAGAGGCGGCCTATACATTAGAGACAACGGCAGCCACCTCCATGAAACTACAACAAGGTGCAAGCCAAACTCCCACATGTGACAAATCTGGGCTAAAAACACAAATTGATCTGTCTATTTCAGACCAAAACAAGGCAAGTGGAAACAGACTGTGTTTTGACACTTGCCTGAATGTGACTTAGGGAGCCAAAGCAAATGTTTTAATAATTTTTTTATCAACACAAATACGGAGTGAGTGGTAATCCTTGGTGGAATGTGTAAGCCAATTACGGCTAGCTGCAGGGACTTCTCTCCATGCTTCCTGTGCAGGCTCACTGCAGACCATCCAGCCACATTTCCTGTCCACAATGAACGACCAATACTATGAAAATGCAGAGCGCTCACTGACATAAATAGGATATTGAGCCGACTTTCTCCTGACATTTATACCACTCTCATCATCCTAATGCCTTGTCGTTTATTTCAGTCTGTGTGTGTGTGTCTCCCAATTAGAATCCGACTGGCATCCTGTGATTTGGGAGCAAATGTTTCAGCTGGATGCAGGTGTTGATGTGCGTGTGAGCCCACTGTACTGGTTACATAATGATGCCTGCATATTCAAGTTTCTGTTGTATCCAGATGAAAAGGGAGGCTCAGACAAGTTGATTGCGGCTGTGCTGGTGGTATAATAACAACCTCGCAAAGGTATAGCATTGATATAAAGGTAATATAAATAAGTGAAGGTAGAATGAAGGTAAATATTGACATGAAATCCAATTTATTTTAATGTTTAATACATCTGCGCTGATTGAGCAAACATTGCAAATTAGGCTTGGAAATGACATTTGGGCCGCTGGGTGTTATCGAGCGTGTCAGTGCTGCATTATGTACAGTAAACAGCATTGTCAGGTGAAAAATATGTGAATAAAATATAAAGCTATTAAGGAGGCAGTGTTGGACATCTCGTGGTAAATAGCCAGTCTGGTGTCAGAATTTATTTTTCAGATTATAAATAATATAGAGAAGCCAGTCGGTGGTTCTGCTATGTTGCCCTCAATAAATACACTCTCTATGCCGAGCCTCAGCATTCACCTTTCTGCAATTTCACACCGTCTGACTCCTCGAGAAGTGCATGAACACACTGATAACTGAGCCACTGTAGCTTTACTGGGCTACACAGACAGTTTTCACTTAATAATGGCCTTCTCCATCCGGTGCGACCTCAAGAGTGACGGCAAAATACCTGATTATAGAGAAAGCTGCAAGTTAGAATTCATTTCGTGAAAATTTTTGGGCAATTTGTTGAACATTGTGTGGATGTATAATATATGAGAGCCAGGAGATAGTCTAAAAAGAAGACAACTGTTCGGAGATGAATTATTAAAGCAGAATTTGAAATTAATTTCGCTACAGGAGGCAACATCTTTTAGTTTAGTAAAGAAACATTCTCCAACAATAGGTTCTAAACAGAAATCTTTGCATGAAAAAGCACAATTTGTTTGATCAGCAGAGCATGACAACAGAAAAATAAATCCTCCTGCATCTGTTTTCAGTATTTTTCTGTGTTGCTTTGGGAAAAGGAGCAGCCGTAGATAGGGAAGATGGCACCAGAAATGAGTGTCACTTGGACCAGACAAAAGCGGCTCAAATACTGTCAATATGACTGTGCACAAGAACAGCCAAATGTCAGGCAAAGCGCTGTTTTTATACTATATCTGTCTGAGATTTCGACCCACAGCAGAAAGTTTCAGTGAAAAGAAATCGGTAAAATAGTCACACACAAATGTCAGCCTCTGTGTGAAGTCTTCTTGCACTGCTGCGTCAAATCATGAAATAGGAACCATGGCGGATTCAGGGGATATTGCCAGAGTCATTTTTTGGGAGTTGATTATTTGAAATTGGAGTATGGGAATACTTGTGGCAAACGCAGACATGCAGACCTAAAAAAAAAAAAAACATTAATGCTTTGTATTTTGGATGTAAAATTTGACAAATTGTAAGCCATGGCATTTATAACTAAAACAAAAGAAATTCATATCCAGTGGTTGGTCCTGGTTCAGTGACACGTGGCTTTTTCCATTTGAAAATAATTGCAACTAACCACCCCAAGGTGGGATCATGCTTGTGTGTGACTTATGGCTGTGTCCTTCATTGACATATACCAGCTGAATATCAATGACATGTGTAATTATCCATCAATAAGTTCTATAGCTCTATAATCATTTTTTCCTCTCACACCTTTACTTCAAACAGGAGTATTTTCCCTTATATAGGCGTCTCTCATCCTTCTCTTCACTTGAATAAATAGTAATCCTCTCCCTGCGTCCGGAGAAATGCTCTTTTCATAGACGTTTTAGCATTGACCTTGATCACAGCCTGACCTGTCATATCTGCTGTCGTGCCCAGACTTTTGCAAGCTGTTTGCAGAATATTTAAGCAGGACCTGTACTTCTGCACCTCCCCGCAGAACTCGTGTGGCATACGGCCTGTCACCGGGATCTGGGTCTTTGACTGTGAAGGGTTTCAAAGTCGTGATTGATACACAAAATATCTGTCTGGCTGCAAAGTTCTCATTAGTGCAACACGCTCACTCCGGGAAACAAAAACAACTGGCAATTGTGGAGTGCATCAAAATGAGTTTCCAAATCTGCTGAGGTTTGGTCTGGATGCTTGGCTTGTGGGAAACGTGTGAAGGGCAATCAGTCAGTAATCACTCAGAGGTCAACAGCCCGGGGTGAGAGCCTGAGCCATGTTGTGTGACAAAGAGTAATCACAATCAAATAGGTTTAAGGATGGAGACAGTGCTCCTTTCACACCGCAGAGGACGCATGTTGATTAATCGCCGGAGTCAAAACTACGCTCCACTTAGCTCTGCAGTAGTTGCGGAATCTTAGCTTTAATTAAAACTAAGAACGGAAAACATCGTCCAAAATAGGCAAGATTAGATTCAGGAGTGTGTGTGTGTGTGTGTGTGTGTGTGTGTGTGTGTGTGTGTGTGTGTGTGTGTGTGTGTGTGTGCGTGTGTGCGTGTGTGCGTGTGTGCGTGTGTGCGTGTGTCTGTGTGTGTGTGTGTGTGTGTGTGTGTGTGTGTGTGTCTGTGTGTGTGTGTGTGTCTGTGTGTGTGTGCATTGAGGAGTGAAAGGATATACTTACAAACCACTACATTACTGTAGAGTGCCTACTAGGTGGAAATGCACTATATAAATAAATAAAAAAAAAAAAAAAAAAAAAACTATCTGTGGAGAGTGAAGAAACCTGAGTGCAAAGCCTTTATTCAAAACCATATTATTACTATTATTATTATTATTATTTTATTTTGCTGATTTGGGAATGAAAAGTGAAAGAAATACTTTCATTTCTACAACAAACGTCTTATGGTAGTTAGACAACTGGTAGCAGTGGCTCAGTGGTAGAGTCGTTGTCCCTCAACCGGAAGGTTGGTAGTTTGATTCCCGCTCTCCCCACAGTTCATACTGTCATTGTGTCCTTGGGCAAGACAATTAACCCACCTTGCCTGCAGTGGTGTTCCATCTGTAACACTGGTGAATAAGTCGCTTTGAATAAAAGTGTCAGATAAATGAATAAATGTAAATAAATGTACCAGTTCTAATGTCATACATTAGGTTAATAAAATGACAAAGTATTCCTCACATACAGTACGTCAGCCACTGAGATCTAATAGAACAACGGTAAATGTTCAGAATATATACTGTTATGGTTCTTACTGTGATACTTTTACTATTGTTATCCTTGAATCTCATACCGCTCCATGCCTAAACAAGCAAAAAGTTATTTTACGGTAAATAACTGTCAAAAAGTAATCATAGAAAAAGAAAATAAATAACCCTTTATTTTACACTACGCTTGGTACAATGTATCTACCTCATTAAGTACAATGTAACACACAGTGTAACAAACTGTAATAACATTGTTATTATACATACATTGTAAATACATACCCTAACCCTACCCACAATATGTAAGTACACATATTTCCATTATGTACTGTATAGTTATATGTTATTACAGTTTGTTACACAAAGAGGTAGATACAATGTATCAAGTGTAGTGTAAAATAATGTGTCACCCAAAAAAATGCTAAAGGCTGAAATAATATATCCCCATATATTATATTACTATCATTTGCAAAAGGTTAACATTAATCTGTACAAAAATAATTTGTAGAACCATGTTGGAACAATAAGGAGGAAACAATGATATCTTATACAAATTATTGCCGTTAAATGTTGTAAATCATATGGTGTTGGCTTAAAAACAATTTAAAAAAAAACAAATTGGGCTGCTTAGCAAAAAATACAGAACCATAATTTTTACAGGATATTGTCTAGTGCCACGAAAAAGAAAGACAGATTTTATGGTATCAATGTTTATGTAATGTAATATTGTTAATATTAATATTATTATGTCCTCATAATATTTACAACAAAAAAGTCCCATTATTTTGTACAGTTAAAGCTCCACTACCTGATTTTATTTTATTTTTGGCTGTCCCTCAGCCTCACCCCTAACCCCCAACAGCATTAGTTACATTTTCTGCTTCTGCAAAATCTAGAGCCAGACCAATATTCCAACACAATATACTAATACCTTACATTAAACCGATGTTCAAAATCCCGCTGTGGGCTGATCTATTAAGACCCTTAATTATAAAGCCTAGAAGACTAGAAGGTCTCATTTTTTCACAGATGAGTCCTGTTAAACTCAGCTGTTAGTTGATTAAACTGTCAAACTAAATGCAAACGTTCAAAATTGGGTAATTCCATTTTAACATGACAGAAAAACAAAAGCATAAAGTATAGAAAACCAGTCCATTTATAAACTTCGTAACCGTTGTTACTGTAGAATATTAAAATGGGGAGATAATGCACATTTGATTTTCTGGTTCTCTGGGGACTATTTACAACAAAGACAATCATCGGCAGGCACATGTTTCATGTAATGAAGTAACATGTCACCAACAGCGTAGGTTATTGACAGGTTTGTAATAGATTTAGACAACAATGTCTTCAGCGTGGTACAATCAATTCCTTCCAGGATTTGGCCGACAATAACAAACCAACCAATTTTTCACCTTAAGCACAATATTTTGTCATCTTTTCAATTCTACACACTGGTTGCTTTATCAAACTGCCAATAGGTTCCCACTCTTTTCTCATCAGCTCTAAAGATGACATGGCACAGCGATCTTTAGCGATTATTATTATTATTCTAGAAATGACGGTGAAGAGGCTGTCGTTGCTGCTTTATCGTGATGCCTGTTGCGTAGCGCCCTTTGTAAGAGACTCTTCAAAATTAAATGAAACAGAAAAATTTAAACGGCATCAAAGGTGAAGCGAGGAGCCAATTACGCCACTGAGACAGCGCACAACGATAGCGACATGCACTGCGAGTTGACTAACACAATGTGTCACCCCAGACTTTTTCATTTCGCCCAGATCCCCATTGTCCCATCTGTCACTGCAGTCCTCACCTTTTCAGTCAGAACAAAAGACAGATTATCAAGGGTTTAAATTACCCAAAAGGCACTAGCTAATTAATTATCACTATCAGTGGTATGGAACATCCTATTAGATAAAGAATTATCTTCCTGACCCCTTTCCTCTGTCAGCTTCACAGCAAGTACACAGTAAACATGCTTCCAGACATAAATATTCCAGAAATGTGTCGCTGGAAACAAATTTTATTCATTCTTTGTTTTAGCCACACACAGGGGAAAGAGTGCAGCTTTTCCATGCTTGAGATAACTTACTAACATGGCTCACAGCCCTGACAGACCCAGTTGGACTAATTCCTCTGTAGCATCCCAAAACAGGGGCTTTTCTCACAATATCACTGAGTTCCAAAGTGAACCAAGCCCTTATTCGGATCAGTATGCCGTGCACAAACCTCTTGCTCACCATATGCCACTTTGTCTCGGTCCCGGCTCCATTCACTTCTAATGATACGCCAACTGCACACCTGCTTAAACAAATACTATCCGTCAAATATTTGTAAAGAAAGAAAGACCAACTGGGGTTTCATTCAGTTCAGAACTTGAACTCTCGTGGGGTGCGTGTGTGCTCCCGATAAGGAATGAGAGTGTGACAAGTGATAGAAAAACATGAAGTGGAAGGAAGGATGGTATAGTACAGTTTTGGAGTTTCGAACCCTTATATGTACCGGATTACAGCGGAGCGGCAAAGGCCAAAGTGAAGATGTGTTTTGTCTTGTGAACATATTCTTGGCTTGGTTACGTGTTCCGAATCAGACATCCAGCTGTTTGAAATCCCTAAGAGATCTAAGAGAAATAAAGAAATTGTGATAAGACCAGGCAAATAAATGGATGCTATGTCATAACACTTATTTGTGCTGCTTGTCTGTCTGCCTGTCTGCCTTTAAGCACCCGCGTTTTACTCGTGCCGATCTCTTTGCACTACAATCAGGTTAAGTGCTGATAAATTTCTTGGTCCTCCCCAGCAGCCCTTCAGAAGAAAGAGCACATCTGGTCCTGGTTGTTAAACTCATATTAGCTCTTCATGCAGGACTAATCAGAGCCATCCTGGCCAAGCTTACAGGATAATACGGGATCATACCATTTTGATGGAGTAGAAGGCAGACCTCCGCTGCAGTTCATCACATCTCATTGCCTTAACAGTAGCCTCTCTTTTCGCCTCCACATTGCCTATGTAAAATTAAAAACCTACAAGACAATACATTTATGCAATCTAGAGCGTACGTGCATGAGTGTTTACAAAAGTCAATGAAAAACAGTGACATTCAGTGAGTCTCAATCTGTCCAAAATGCCACAAGCTTTAGTTCTGAGCCAATCCCTAAGACCATTGTTAAAATATTTATTCAAGCAGAGAGATATAAAGCTGTATAAGGATCTCCTTATGGCTATGCAGCGATATCAAATGTGAGCTGTGGGAAAACAAAAATGTTAAACATGCTGCACCTGGTTTTCACACTTACACCCTGACAACATCTTTCTATTTTTAAAAATATGGTTCAGTCACTACAATAGTGAACCAAAATGTTTGCATAGACCAAAGTAAATATGGTATGGTAAATGCAAATAAACAAATGAATTATAATATTATAATGGCAACCGACATATTGTAGAGGCTTCACTTCAGCTTTAACTTTAGCTTTGCTGCTCAAGTGTGAAAAGTGATGAACAGTGGTCATAGGTCATAGCATTTTATGAGCTCTTCTAACAAGTTTAAACTCAATTTCTATGAGTCTTTTTGAGAACAGCGTGAAGGCTATGATGAAGGTTAACTCAACATGCTGCCAGACTAATGCTTTAACCCTTTGACTTGCACTGTAACCGCTGGTGTTTGTTTCTTGTTATCTTTGAAGAATAATGGACTGTCTTCATGGTTAGTTGATATTATGATATTATATTACAGTGTTGATTTTTAAACTATTTACAGATGAGTTATGAAAAATATTTGTTAAATAAATGAAATGTTATTTTAACAAATTTAAAAAAATTGTTGCGAAATTCAATTGTGCCCAGGATAACCGTAACAGTTATACATAAAGGCCAGAATTACCAGTTGGTTCACTTGCATATCTGCTTCCTGATTGGGTAATCTGACAAAGAAAACCTGAAATGTTGCTAAATGAAGAGGCAGCAGCACAATTTTACTAGTTTTTTTTTTTTTTTTTTTTTCGCAAATGTATTTCTTAGTGTGGAAGTTAAAGGGTCAACATTGCTGTTCACAGTAGAGCTACTAGTTATTAAGTAGTAGGAGTAAGACTTTGCATTTACAAATACATTAGTACTAAGTCAGGTTTTTTTCCTTGGTTGTTCTATGCTGTGTCAGACTTCACTGAAACACTAAACAAAGCCACTAGTCCAAAACATTACTATTACTTATTGGAGTTTTATTGCCGTCTGATTAAATTGATATCTGAATAAAATTTCCCATTAAGAAAAAAAGACTGATTTTTGCAGATTTTTAAAGTAAGGGTAAAGACATAGGTTTAAAGCGATCCAAATTGTTGTCTGTCAGTAATTGCTTCGTAAGGGACAGGATTGTTTCAAACGGGAAGTGCATTTTTTAAAGCGACGAATGTACGTGTGGTGTCAGTGCACATGCCTCAAAGTGAGTGACTTACAGAAATTAGACGTCATTGCTGAGCAGCGCTGAGCGGTCCATTTAAGTTAACAATGACAAGCAACTTAACACAATAAACATACCCTTAATCTCCACCGATTAAAATTGACAGACTGTTTATCATAGCTCTCTGGATGATAGGCAGAAAAATAAGAGCGGAACAACTGGGATAAAAAAACAAAACAAAACAAATAACTCTGGACTAGAATAGAAATCAGATTTTGTTTTGTTGTCACTATATTCCTCTCAATCATCAGAGAAACTTTAGATTGATAAAATTGATAAAAAATAACTCCTCACAAAGAGAAGAAGCCAGGGGCAAATATTTTGATCAATAGCTCATTATTTGAAGCTTTACTATAAATATAACTAAATATAAGAACTTCTTCGCCAGATAATTCCCTGACCAGCACATACCCTTCAGATAGAGGACTGACTGATGGAAAAAAAGCTAAGTTAATTAAAAAGAGCTTTCCTTAATGTCTAGTTGGTGGAAACCTGAGTAATTGGTGTTTTTTTTTTTTAGATTTAGCAGATTTTGGCCATAACAGGTTGAATGATAGATCCCCAGATTTAATTATTATTACTTTATCTGAAATGATACAAGATGGTTAACCCACCAAAACTAAATAACATGTAACACACTGAGCCGGTATCAAGTAACTGAGAGGACATGCAGATGCCAACAAAGCATAACTTTAATGCTTCACTGACACAATGGTAAAACAAATGGTCCCGGATGTTCAGTGCGTATAAACATTTTAGCAGAAAAAGCGAGCAAGCATAAAAACAATGCTACAGTCACTGATTTGTCATAAAGCACTTAATAAACAGATGAAGTGATAATAACTTTTCAAATCTCAGCACATACTTACAAAAGCTTCACTCTTATTTATTTTTTCTCAGCAATTTGAAATCTTCCTGTTTTTGTTTGGAGCACTTTGAATATTTGTTCCTGCATATGCATCAGAAACTTTTGAAAAGTCATATGTGGGCCCCCAAACCACACTGTATCCTGTGTGTGTTTGTTTCTGTGTGTGAACAATAGCCCACTGTACTCTCACCACTGTGTCTAGGATCATGATGTGTTTACAGTCGCGCCTCGGTATTATTGGCTCTGCGTCGAAGACTGCCAAGACACTGGCACCTTGGCTCACACAGCAGGACGTTCAGGTGCTAATAACATCTGGGAGCGTGCGTGCCCACCTATAGTAGCGCACATAAAGAGAGACAGCAGGTAGGCAGGACAGAGTCAGGAGCCAGCAGCACACAAACACACAGCCGGAAACAATGTAGAGTAAAATACACAGAAATGAATGAAAAGTACTGAGTCCAACAAATAAACACAGAGGTCACATTATGTATTGTTAATTATGGTCCATTGGGATGTAGGCTTGACTTTTAGCAGCTGGATTTAAGTGAGTAAGGTAAATAATGAATGAGGCAGTGGCCGGTAGTTGTCGTCATCTGTTTTATTTTTCAATTAAATTATTCCCATATTTCAATTTAAAGGTGGATGAGTAGTGTAGACTCCAGCATTAGAACACAGAGTGTCAGAAACTGGCATCCTCTCAAGGAGTAAAATGATCAAAACTCCAAAAGGGATGGTCAATTAAGTGAAAAAACTATACACAAAATCATAAACCCAGGTTAGGAGGGACTGTCAGCCCTTAAACATTTTTTCTTTGTTAAATCCAGGGCTGGACTGGTAATCTGGCATACCGGGCAAATGCCCGGTGGGCTGACGCACTTGGGGGCCGGTCCATATAATATGATTTTTTATTTTTTATTTTTGAATTGGCCAATGACCGGCCCATAAAGCAGGGTCAGCGGCCCATTGGTTCATTTTTCATACTGACACTGGGCTGGCCCAATCATCTCTTAACAGGCTCCACCCCTCCTCCTCTGTTTCTTGTGTCAGAGGCAGTTAGTGGCTCAGAGCCAGAAATCTGTGGATTTAGGATGGAGAAACAAAAGTGCAAGGGGGTGCGGAGAAGTTATGCGGCCAAAAAATAAAAATGTTAGAGGTTGATGCCTCAACATGTTCAAAAATAACAGACATGTTTAGTGCTGTAGCTTCAGTATCCAAGCCTACAGTACCTGACGACATTTTGCAGAAACATGAAGGAGAGTGACTAGCCATGGCAGCGGCGGACCCAGGCAGAGGAGCAGGTGTCTGATAGTAAAGTCAAGGAGGGACAGAGTGAGCAGGAGAGTGTAATTGAAACGGTAAGCATGTTAGCTACATGATTAACAGAGAGGGAGTGTTAATCAGGGCGGGTGCAGGAGGAAAGTGTGTGTGTGTGTGTGTGTGGGCCTGGTTGGGCCACGAAGATGATGATTTACCTAAATTAATGAATATTATAATAAGACAACTTAATCGTTGTTGCCATTATATAGTCTGTCAGATTGTCACCCACTGCACTAGCCAGTCAGTCAGCTAAAGTCAAATAACACAGCAGAAGCTATTTTGCATTGTTTTTGTAGATAGGTTAGCAGAGTTAACTTATTCAATTGCAACTTTGGCTGACTATTTTAATGTTAACCCTTTAATACCCATAATGGTGGTACGGCCCTTCTCTAGAAAAACTTAAATGATGCCATTTGATTATTTTAATTATTACTCAGAATTGCTGCGTCAAAGCGCCCACGACGAGTAACACATGCTATTTGGGGATTAAAACCTGCCTTGCATTTTGAAAGCTGTATATTTTTGTTTAGCTGTATATTCAACGAAGTAGATATTTGCTCATGTTTCTAATGAATTTCCAACATCATTAATATGCAATATTTACGGTGAGTGAATAATATGAATATCATATATTTTTAGGACGTTTTGTGTGAGTAATTTGGTAGTATAGGTTGGTTTTCTTTTTTTTTTTAAGGGGAGTATCTCAACAATGAGAGGGAAATCTTGTTTGGTGTCATTAAAGAGGGGTTTGTGCTCTTTAAAACAAAGTAGCCTATACTTGCAATTGTAAACTAGTTTTTCTGCTGTCTGGTTCATTGGAAAAAAAAAACATTTCTTTTTAGAATTAGCAGTATTCTACATCCACATTATATTGGGTTCTAAAGGGTTAATGAAATGTCCATCTAGAAATCCTGCTCTTCAAGAATACAGGACTATATAACCAAAATGGATCCTTACTAAGTGTACTTTTAATAACTTTTCCAAATAATTGTAATCCTCTCTCTCTGTCCTTATGTATAGTCAAGCCAGGTTGAGTTAGCAGTGGAGGAGAGAGACATGGAGGAACCTTTGATCACCAGGGAGTCTGTCAAGAGAGAGTGAGTACACTGGGCCACTTGCACTGGTACACTGGTCCATGGCACTTAGTTCTCAGCTTTGTAGGGGTTTTTGGAATGGAACAGTAGATATGCATATCTACAGGGACCGCAAGGATGGTGTACTAGTTGGTTGTGTCTGACCGATTGTGGTGGGCCAGTCTGAGCAAAAATGCCAGGGCCTTTTTTTTGTCCCAGTCCAGCCCTGCCCATACAAACATACTTTTATAAACTTATTCACTACAGACACTCAAAACACTTCCTACCAACTCCTGTAGGTGGCGCTTATCAACACTCCAGAGAACAAAAACACTTTAAATGTGTGTAGACAGACTAAAAAGGTTTGTTTAGTATTACCTCTGGCTAAACATAAACTTGTAACGTCTGCTAAATGACTAAATGTAATTAGTTCAGAAACCCTGTGCTACAGCCACTATTACCGCTTTATGTTGTTACCATGGATACGGTCATATTATTTAATTACATTTCTTGAAATATTATAATGAGTATAAGGATATATTTAGAATTAAAAGATAAAAAGGTACAGTAGAACAACACAGCCAGAATAAGTTTTTGTATTTATTTTTTAAAATATTTTTTAATATTTTTATTAATATTTCTTAACTCTTGTTTTCTTCAAACAAAACATATTGACATAAGTTTTATTTTAAAAGTAAACAAGAGTTGTTTTTAAGAAGAATGTTGACTGATCCATTCGGTGGTATGGACTGTATGGGCTGATATTTGTGCAACTAGAAACTTAAACTATATGTTGTATTTTAAGTGCTTAAAATAAATCTAAATTCCTATGGTTAAATGAATGCTTTTTGAAATATTTTCAAAAAGCATTCCGTAAGGAACTTAACCAAGGAAATTAAGAATCTGTTTAAGCACTTCAAAATCAAATACAACATATTTAGTTGTTAGTTGCTGGTGGCAAAAAATATCAGCTCATTGACTAGTCCAGATGAACTGGATGGAAGAGTGGTGGTCCTTGGTGCTGGTCTAGAAGGGCGGTCTCATGGGCTTGTCCCACCTTGAGAAGAATCGTGCCAGTCCGGTCTTTGGTTGGTTCAGGTACGCATTCAGACGGATGTTTATGTGTTTCACAGCGGCCTCTTCAAACTCTGCGCGAGAATCTTTTCTCATAGCTTTTCCCAGAAGCTTAGATGCGGTTCCGAATTCGTAGATCAAATCTTTAGCAGCAACTTTGCCTATTCTCTTGATGATTTTGGGATTGAGGAACACTCCATCAGGGACCTTAAACTGGTCTTGGACTGCCTTTTCCAGCCCCCAAACAATGAATTTGTACGTGGATGAATATGTGCATGTGTTTGGAAGGAGTGGACCTTTCTGAAGCATTTTCTTGACAAGAACACTAATCAAAAGGTGTTCCTCTGGACTCACAGATGGACTTTGGCTGTCTTGTGGACTCTGGGTATTCTCTGTAGTGTCTCTAGACTTTGGTTGTCCTGTGGACTCTGGCTAATTATTTCTGTAGTGTCCTGTAGACTTTGGTTGTCCTGTGGACTCTGGCTAATATCTGTAGTGTCCTGTAGACTTTGGTTGTCCTGTGGACTCTGGGTATTCTCTGTGGTGTCCTGTGGACTCTGGTTGTCCTGTGGACTCTGGCTATTTTCTGTGGTGTCCTGTGGACTTTGGTTGTCCTGTGGACTCTGGCTATTTTCTGTGGTGTCCTGTGGACTTTGGTTGTCCTGTGGACTCTGGCTATTTTCTGTGGTGTCCTGTGGACTTTGGTTGTCCTGTGGACTCTGGGTATTCTCTGTGGTGTCCTGTGGACTCTGGCTATTTTCTGTAGTGTCCTGTGGACTTTGGTTGTCCTGTGGACTCTGGCTATTTTCTGTGGTGTCCTGTAGACTTTGGTTGTCCTCTGGACTCTGGCTATTTTCTGTGGTGTCCTGTGGACTTTGGTTGTCCTGTGGACTCTGGCTATTCTCTGTGGTGTCCTGTGGACTTTGGTGGTCCTGTGGACTCTGGGTATTTTCTGTAGTGTCCTGTGGACTTTGGTTGTCCTGTGGACTCTGGCTATTTTCTGTGGTGTCCTGTGGACTTTGGTTGTCCTGTGGACTCTGGCTATTTTCTGTGGTGTCCTGTAGACTTTGGTTGTCCTGTGGACTCTGGCTATTTTCTGTGGTGTCCTGTGGACTTTGGTTGTCCTGTGGACTCTGGCTATTTTCTGTGGTGTCCTGTAGACTTTGGTTGTCCTCTGGACTCTGGCTATTTTCTGTGGTGTCCTGTGACTTTGGTTGTCCTCTGGACTCTGGGTATTTTCTGTAGTGTCCTGTGGACTTTGGTTGTCCTGTGGACTCTGGCTATTTTCTGTGGTGTCCTGTAGACTTTGGTTGTCCTCTGGATTCTGGCTATTTTCTGTGGTGTCCTGTAGACTTTGGTTGTCCTCTGGACTCTGGCTATTTTCTGTGGTGTCCTGTAGACTTTGGTTGTCCTCTGGACTCTGGCTATTTTCTGTGGTGTCCTGTAGACTTTGGTTGTCCTCTGGACTCTGGCTATTTTCTGTGGTGTCCTGTGGACTTTGGTTGTCC
The DNA here is from genome assembly GCA_024416835.2 of Perccottus glenii. Taxonomy (NCBI): domain Eukaryota; kingdom Metazoa; phylum Chordata; class Actinopteri; order Gobiiformes; family Odontobutidae; genus Perccottus; species Perccottus glenii. The sequence continues at coordinate 16,755,266 of CM044552.2, read as the reverse complement.
TGTGGACTCTGGCTATTTTCTGTGGTGTCCTGTAGACTTTGGTTGTCCTCTGGACTCTGGCTATTTTCTGTGGTGTCCTGTAGACTTTGGTTGTCCTGTGGACTCTGGGTATTCTCTGTGGTGTCCTGTGGACTTTGGTTGTCCTGTGGACTCTGGCTATTTTCTGTGGTGTCCTGTGGACTTTGGTTGTCCTGTGGACTCTGGCTATTTTCTGTGGTGTCCTGTGGACTTTGGTTGTCCTGTGGACTCTGGCTATTTTCTGTAGGTGTCCTGTGGACTTTGGTTGTCCTGTGGACTCTGGGTATTCTCTGTGGTGTCCTGTGGACTTTGGTGGTCCTGTGGACTCTGGGTATTTTCTGTAGTGTCCTGTGGACTTTGGTTGTCCTGTGGACTCTGGCTATTTTCTGTGGTGTCCTGTAGACTTTGGTTGTCCTCTGGACTCTGGCTATTTTTTGTGGTGTCCTGTAGACTTTGGTTGTCCTCTGGACTCTGGCTATTTTCTGTAGTGTCCTGTGGACTTTGGTTGTCCTCTGGACTCTGGCTATTTTCTGTGGTGTCCTGTAGACTTTGGTTGTCCTCTGGACTCTGGCTATTTTCTGTGGTGTCCTGTAGACTTTGGTTGTCCTCTGGACTCTGGCTATTTTCTGTGGTGTCCTGTGGACTTTGGTTGTCCTGTGCACTCTGGCTATTCTCTGTAGTGTCCTGTGGACTCTGGGTATTCTCTGTAGTGTCCTGTGGACTCTGGGTATTCTCTGTAGTGTCCTGTAGACTCTGGGTATTCTCTGTAGTGTCTTGTGGACTCTGGGTATTCTCTGTAGTGTCCTGAGGACTTTGGTTGGTCAGATGGTTGGTGGTCTCATCTGAACTCAAGAACTGCAGTCCTCTGGTGGTCTGTATTAGACTGGGAAGATCAGACCGGTCTTGCTCAGGGACTTGATAGCCCATCATTAGGAGCAGTGCTGTGGAAGCTCTTCTCTTGGCCTCTTTCTTGGTGGAGCCGGTCCCAGTGGCAGTGCACTGGTCCAGGAGACCTCAATGGAGAAAACACAGTTGTTCCCATCCAGTCTGGCCTCCACCACACGGTACACAGCAGGCTCCTCCTTCGGGCCAGCTGCAGCTCATTCAGGCGGCTGCTGGGATCCTTCCCCAGACCGAAGTCAGGGCGGATGTGGGCTTCAATGTCCGCTGTGGTCTTCTTCTTCCTCTTCTTCACTACATTTGTGGCAGCAAGCATGGACAGCTGTTCCAGCACTACGGCTGAGGCTCTTGGTATTTTCTGAGTATTCTCTGTAGTGCCCTGTGGACTTTGGTGGTTGTCCTGTGGACTCTTAGTATTCTGTAGTGTCCTGAGGACTTTGGTTGTTTAGATGGTTGGTGTCTTCATCTGAACTCAGGGGCCGCAGTCCTCTGGTGGTCTGTAGTGGACTGGGCAGATCAGACCGGTCTTGCTCAGGGACTTGATAGCCCATCATTAGGAGCAGTGCTGTGGAAGCTCTTCTCTTGGCCTCTTTCTTGGTGGAGCCGGTCCCAGTGGCAGTGCACTGGTCCAGGGAGACCTCAATGGAGAAAACAAAGTTGTTTCCATCCATTTTGTCCTCCACCACTCGGTACACAGCAGGCTCCTCCCTTCGGGCCAGCTGCAGCTCATTCAGGCGGCTGCTGGGATCCTTTCCCAGACCGAAGTCAGGGCGGATGTGAGCTTCAGCGTCCACTGTGGTCTTCTTCGTCCTCTTTATTTCAGGAAGGGCAGCAAGTGCGGACAGCCTCTGGAGCTGTTCCAGCACCACGGCTGAGGCCAGGGTCTTAGCTGCCTTTATAGAGGGTCCATTGGCCTCTGCAGTTAAGTTCCCGACAGTGACTCGGCTAGTGAAAACCCTGTTGTGGCAGGGTCCATCCGGCATCATCTCAAAGTTCACAGGCAGGCAGTACCTCGCTGCCAAGTTGTACAGGTCGCGCACTGTGAACGGGTTGCAGTGATCTGACATGTTGGATTTTGTCGAGAATCTGCTGCTGTTGAACTGGTGGAGTGTTTAACCAGTAAGAAAGTCTTCCTTCTGTAGGTATCGACTGTGTCTGTGGCTTGTAGCTAATGTAGAGTCTGTTCGACGTGTTGCTTCTGGTCTCTTCAAGAGTCTGATAAGAAATGAACAATTGTCTGTCCTCACCTCCATTCTACAGCTCTCATGTGATGTCACTTTAGAATTAGAATGTGTGACATCGTTACAAATATCGCCATAACGACACAATCCCTGTAGCAGAATTCTACAGTAATAGAAATGAAATACTGAAGAAAAAACAGTTAATATCTTAAATAATAAAATCTATAAATAATATATGTATATATGTTATGTTTGTAATCCTATTAATTTTTTTAGAAGTTAGAGAGATGATTTGAAAGCTACAAATTATTAAAGCAACAATAATGTTTTTTTTTTTTTGAAAGATTAACATTGAAAGGTTTTAACTTGTGTTTTATTTATTATGCATCCATACTATGTGTGACATTTGAGAGCTCAAACAGAATTTGCTGCTGACCCGGTTTTAGTTTAAAAACATTACAACGCATTCATTTCCAAAAATATCTTTGTAAATTGAGTCTTTTTCAGTCATATCCACATGACCGATTGTGGTGGGCTGGTCTGAGCAAAAATGCCAGGGCCTTTTTTTTGTCCCAGTCCAGCCCTGGTTAAATCTGGCCCTCTTTGAAAAAAAACGTTTGGACACCAATGGCTTAAAACATCGGATAAGCGTTTTCAGTCACATGATCCCACTTCCAGTTTGTCATCAGCTGACAGACATATTCACTTTTCTACTCAGATGATCAAAGCGTTCATGGTTTAAACCGATTCATCTGATTTGTCAGTTCTAGTTGCCAGGTTTTACAAATAGCTGCCAACAGTCCTGCTCTGTACTGCACTAGTTTTACACTTCCTCTTATACTACTGTTCTCCAGACAAAAGAATTAAATGTACTAAATGGCCAACATCAAAAGCTCGATCAGCAGATTTCTCATTTCTTTTGTACTTTTTTATGTCCGTCCACCTGTTCCTGTGTGGCTTTGAAACACTTTGATTTGGTCTTTAAGTTCACTAGCCTTTTGATGACACCTGCACTTTTGATCACTGACCAGTAAAACCCAAACTACTCTTATCTTCGTGTCTGTGTTCTCATTGATATCAACTGTAAACACAACCTTACACCAAATTCTGTTATATAAACAGAATATGGACTTCAGAGGTCAGATACATTAAAATACTTTGAAAAGGCACATGGCTAAAAATAAACTAGGTAAACACACATTAGTGAGTGCACAGCCTTAATGATTGACACAGAGTCATTAAATGTCTTCTCTGCACACAACCCAGAGCCCAGGCTTCAAAAACAAAAAAATAACCATGTTTTTAAATGGAGCAACTCTCAAATAGTTTTGTGTGGAAGCCTCAAATAAACAAAACGCCGAAGACACTTGAGGTGAAATGTTTGTGCTCCTTATAAGATAGATCGTGACGTGTGCCCCGCTCGAGCTAAATTGGACCGCGCAAGCCACCAATTAGTGTGGCGTACGCCAGTTAAAAATCTCATCCCCTGCTGTGCCAATCATCATAATGCAATTTTGGCTGACAAATTAAGTCCAATTAAGAGACAATTAAAGTCACTAAAAACAGAAAGTAGGTTCACACAGACAGGTTAGTGACTGTCTGAAGCTAATTTACACTGAACATCTCGATAACAGAGTGTGTGTTATAGAGTGTGTGTGTGTGTGTGTGTGTGTGTGTGTGTGTGTGTGTGTGTGTGTGTGTGTGTGTGTGTGTGTGTGTGTGTGTGTGTGTGTGTGTGTGTGTGTGTGTGCAGGTTAGTGACTGTCTGAAGCTAATTTACACTGAACAAAGTGTCTCGATAAGCCTCCTTCTGAAGTGAATGAGTGTGTGTGTGTGTGTGTGTGTGTGTGTGTGTGTGTGTGTGTGTGTGTGTGTGTGTGTGTGTGTGTGTGTGTGTGTGTGTGTGTGTGTGTGTGTGTGTGTGTGTGTGTGTGTGTGTGTGTGTGTGCGATTGGATGTGAGTGTGAGTTTGTGGAAGTGATAAAGGCGGGAATCAGAGGTAGAACCTATTAGAATGGAAATCTGACAAAGAATGTAAAGTGTTCGGGGCAGATAAGAGGGATCAATGCAGCTGCAAATACTGGGATCAGGGGTTAAATTATATTTATTAGTGTTTAAATCTCTTTAAAGTTTTACTGTCTCTTTATGTAATGTAAACAGCTTATTTTGAATTATATATTTTTTTAAATATATTAACTGTGATTAAGAAATGTTGTCTTATCATCCCATTTTCTACACAGGTATGGCGTCTAAAGAATGTATTGACATTAGTGTAGACATTACTTGAGTCTGGCTTTGACTTTTGAAATTTTGATGCACAACAATCAGTAAATAACTCCCTATTTGTAAAGTCACTACTAACCAACAAGTAAAGAATTCACACTTGACTCTACTTAAACGAGGGCTCCATTGCAGAAAATGAGGTGAAATGACCAGCATACAAAATCAGCATTCAGCACTACAGCGTGTCTCCTCTAATCTAGGGAGCCAAAGGGATTAGAGAGGAGCAATGTCCCAGCATTTTAACTTGACATATTCAGTGACTGCTACACTCTGTCTGTCTGTCAGACATACTCACACTCCCAACTCCAGGCCTGCCTTTAGTCCTTATGTGTCAGTGAGGAGTGGATAGACAGACAGACAGACAGACAGACAGACACAGACAGACAGACAGACAGACAGACAGACAGGAGTGACTGACATAGACACTACGCCAACGGTAGTTGTGTGGGAACAATGAGTGCCATGATGAACACATTCTTATCATAGCCACAAAATGTTCTTGCAGATGAGCCATAACATAACATCCTGCAAAAAAAGAACCATTGGCAAAAAAAAAAAGAAATCTCTTCCTAAATGAATTAGCGCTGTTGAGCTACTGAGTCCCTCTCTTCATAACCTCTAAATCCTCGCAGAAGTACAAATATTCAAGAGGAACAGCTTTAGGCATGTAAGTTCAACACTGAATGTTGAGCGGCGTCTTCAGTTGAAAAATGTTATTTTTTTTGTCACAGGAAGTCATGACAATCCATTTAAATTTATCTTCAGCCTTTGAATAATGATGTTGGCAAGTTGTCAAGAAGATTCTGGGGAATAGTGCTCGCCTTGAAGACGGTGCTTATTAAATTAACATGGCTTTGTATGCTGTGTGCTGTCAATAACAATGATTGACAAACAATGGAATAGTAGACGCATCAACAATGATATATTAACAGACAATGATCTGGTTTATGGAACAGGAAGGGATTCATATTTGGATTAGGTCTAATTCAGTATTTCAGGCACTTTATAGCTAGTGATGCTAACAGCCAGTGCTCATAGGCCCATAAGTTCATTGACCATGAGTTATATCTTACTTGTATCTCACATTCTAGAGTTGGAAAAACTTTTTTTTTTTTTTTTGATAGGATAGTAGATTAACAGAGAGAAAGAGAAGGGGAATGACACTGGGCAAAATGACAAGAGCAGTATTAGAACCCAGATCTCCTGAATACATGGTATGTGCTCTAGATGTAATATTTGTACCAATAATGCATTGAATATGCCAAATAGTTAACTGACTGTGAATGTAATAGCTACATTGCATTTAACCAAAAAAACTTTGCCATCAAACTAGTTTATAGTAGACCTAACATAAACCCTGAGCTCAAATTATCTCCGGTAATGGCAACAAATTGATGTCATTATGGGATAATTAATAATAAAATTGGGGGCAAAAATTTGGTCTAAGTGTGTTGATACCAAAGGGTTGGAGAAGAAGGCACCTGTGCAAGTCTTCTTTGTGATGAAGTACTATCAATCAGCCTCGGCAGCGTCTTGGAAGTAACCTGTTTAATGATCTGAACATAATGACAAAGATAAGCTAGAGGGACAGGCCGCCGCAGACGTTCATCCAAATCACAGGGCAAAACAATGAGTCGGCTGTTTATTTTCAGAAACCTCCTCGGGCCAGGCACACGCACAAAGAGCTCCATCAAGAATTGCATTTGATTGCGTGACTGTTTCGAGTGGTGACGTCTGTGGTGAAAGGTAGACTTCAGATCTGCCCAGTGTGCGCTAATGACAAGGCTGTGACGCAGTTAGTTAAGCCAGTGTATCTCAGTTTGAGGTCAATCCAGTGCCTTCCACAATGTGCTTAATGACAATTAAATACAAATAACTGCTCCCAGTTAATAACAATGTGATAAAATCTATGAATCCAAAGTCACAGCTACTAAGAGTCAATTTGTCTTGCGATATAAACTCCTTGTAGGCCACTAGTACAAAAATGTCTGAACAATACAGAGAAAGGTTGAACTGTAACACCTAAAGCAGTGGACTGAGAGAAGTGTGAGTTACAGAGTGAAGCCTGAGGATAATATCTGTGCACTAACCTTGAGTAGAGCAGTTTATTGTGGCAGCATGACAAGACAAGCCAAGACAAGACATTTATTTTTGTACAGCCCAATATCACAACAACAGTCACCTCAAAGGGCTTAACAGACTGCTCTAGACAACATCCCCTGTCCTTAGACCCTCCATCAGGGTAAGGAAAAACTCCAAAAAACCCAGCCGGGAAAAAGAGAAACCTCAGGGAGAACCACAGAAGGAGGGATCCACTCCCAGGACGGACAGGCCGTGCAGGAATGTGTCCGGGACAGTTGAAAAATACATAGAAATACACAAACATTTTCACAAATAAAAACATTTATATTGGCAGTGTCCAGTGTCCACTCTGAGTGTGCAATAGTGGATGGGGCCGCAGCCAACATCAAGGTAGATGACAGATGGGTGGGGGCCCTCACACTGGAGCACAGGCGCGGGTGGGGGGCACACATCACCCAGCAGGTAAGAGGTTTACGTCCACCCTAAGAGGAGGGAGAAAAGAGAAAAAAAAAAAACTGTAATAGGTAGATGTGATAATGAGCGGATTTAGTGTGTACCTACAGCTACAACCAGTGTAAACATGTACCTACAGCTACAACCAGTGTAAACATGTACCTACAGCTACAACCAGTGTAAACGTGTACCTACAGCTACAACCAGTGTAAACGTGTACCTACAGCTACAACCAGTGTAAACGTGTACCTACAGCTACAACCAGTGTAAACCATAGATTGTATAAATATAGATGATATCCACCCATTGGTCCCCTATTCACCAATATTGTCATAACGAATGGGCAATAAAATGGCCGTTACATCCGGGCCTTTTCCATAGTAAATCAATAGTTTTTATATAGCATAAACAAACATATTAATCAAAAATTCACCCCCCCCCCAGAGTTGTCATGTAATAAAAACTTAGCTCTAGAGACTGGAGCCATCTTTTGTACCAGGCTGTAAACATGAGTTTTACTCTTGTAAAGTTGCCATTGGGTTTCTCCTTATATTTACACTTTTGGAGCCTGCCCTCTGGTGGACGGAGGTATATCGCTGTATTTCGCTGTAAAATCACCGTATGGCGGCGCCCTTACACGAGGACCATCTTAGAGGTGCCATGGGAGAGGCTTGGTGTAAACGTTTGGTGAAATAAGTATGTTTTGAGTTTGCTTTTGAAAACTTCAACAGAGTCAGCTCGCCGCACTTCCTCCGGGAGCCCATTCCATAAAAATGGGGCTCTATAAGAAAAGGCTCTGTAGCCAGCAGACTTCTTCTTTACTCGAGGAAGTTAAAGGAGGCCAGCGTCCTGAGAGCGAAGGGTACGAGCTGGAGTATACCGGGTGATGAGGTCAGATAGGTAAGAGGGCGCGCGTCCACAAAGGATTTTATATGTTAACAGGAGAACTTTGAAATCTGCTCTAACATGAATAGAAAGCCAATGTAATGAAGCCAGGACCGGAGTAATGTGATCAAACTTCCTGGTCTTTGTTAAAAGTCTGGGGGCTGTATTTTGGACCATTTGTAGTCTGTGAGTACTTTTCCTCGGCAGTCCAGAGAATAACGCATTGCAGTAGTCCAGCCTGGATGTGACAAATGCATGAATGAGAATTTCAGCATCAGCTAAAGAGAGGCAGGAGCGAATTTTTGAGATATTCCTCAAGTGAAAAAAGCTCAGTTTAGTGACCTCACTAATGTGCTGCTGCAGTGATAGTGTGGAGTCAAAAATGACACCGAGGTTCCTCACAGTGATGCCGTGCTCCAACACACAATTGTTGATCGAGACAGTAAGATTGTTGAACTTGTGCCGATGACTGGCAGGACCAATTAACAAGAGCTCTGTTTTATCCGAGTTCAAATGGAGGAAGTTTTGAGACATCCATGTTTTAATTGAAACGAGGCAGGCCTCTAGACGCTTGATGTCAGTAGTATTATTCGCTTTATGACCTTCATTCTTATTCTTTCGAGACATTGTGAGATTGTTGCCCTTCGGATTCATAGCAAAAAAACATTTTAAGTTCTGCATTCATAGGCATCAGCTGCTTTAGAAGTCAGCATCTGGGTATTTCAGCATAGTATTTTCAGTATTGACACTAAAATTTAATTATATTGGCTGATGAAAGATCATTGCCTTAAGCCATTTACACAAAGAGAAAGTACCAGTTTCTTTTTTTCTATACTATTAAATCATACTCAGTTGCAATTATCACAATCAACAAACCTAATTCTGAATGGATTTAATATGTGTTCATAAAGGCTTCAACAATAGGCTATGTGCTGCCAGAGTTAGAAGTTCTTATCTCTGACTGAATCTATGTGTTTTATTACTAATTACAAATGTAGCTCAATACTATACTTTTTTCAAATTTAAACAGACCTACTCAAGGCAAAGATGCCACGCACAATGAAAGGCAAAATACATTAATATACATAATAATATATACACTATATATCACTGTGGCAGTACAATGTCATCCACAAGAGGTGCATGCCGACCACTGACATCAAAGTCAAGGTCTGCTTTATTGTCAATTTCCACATGTACAGTACATACATACAGAGAATCGAAATTGCGTTACTCTCAGTCCCCGGTGCATACAGATAACATTAACATTAAAGCCTAAAAAATAACTCAAATTTAAAAATGTAGATACAACTATACAATAAGGGAGTGATAAAAAAAAAGACATAATAAAATTATTATTATCAGTTATTTACTGACTGATGAGGTAGTGGAATGACATCAGTTCCATGCCGAATGAGGTAGTGTGCGGTGAGTGAGCAGACCAATGCTGCACAAGTGACTAGTGCATGTCATCATAAATCAGTGGGGGTCATAGTTCAGTGGTGCCTGGGGAAGAAGAGGGAGGGGGCAGGTTCGGGAGGGAGTTCAGCTTCCTGACAGCCTGGTGGATGAAGCTGTCCTTCAGTCTGCTGGTCCTGGCCTGAGACTCCGCAGTCTCCTCCCTGATGGTAGCAGGCTGAAAATCTGTGTGATGGGTGAGTGGGATCACCTGTGATGCAGAGGGCTTTGCGGGTGAGACGTGTTCCGTAAATGTCCTGGAGGAGGGGAGAGAGACACCAATGATCTTCTCAGCTGTTCTCACTATGCGTTGCAGAGTCTTTCGGCAGGACGCGTTGCAGGCGACATACCACACAGTGATGCAGCTCGACAGGATGCTCTCGATGGTGCCTCTGTAGAAGGTGTACATGATGGGGGTGGGGCTCTGGCTCTTCTCAGTTTGGAGGAAGTAGAGACGCTGATTTGATTTCTTGGCCAGTGCTGTGGTGTTTTCAGTCCAGGAGAGGTCCTCTGTGATGTGCACACCCAGGAACTTGGTGCTACTCACTCTTTCCACAGTTGCACCGTTGATGGTCAGAGGAACGTGCTGAGTGTGTGCTCTCCTGAAGTCTACAACAATCTCCTTCGTCTTCTCCACCTTCAGAGAGAGATTGTTGTCACTGCACCACCCAGCCAGGCGGCTCACCTCACTCCTGTAGTTTGTCTCATCTTTGTTGCTAATGAGACCCACCACAGTCGTGTCATCTGCAAACTTAATAAAGAGGTTAGAGCTGTGTGACGGTGTGCAGTCATGGGTCAGCAGAGTGAAGAGGAGGGGCTCAGCACACATCCTTGGGGGCCCCAGTGTTCAGTGTGATGGTGCTGGATGTGTTGCTGCCGACCCGTACTGCCTGAGGTCTTCCAGTCAGGAAGTCCAACAGCCAGTTGCACAGCGAAGTGTTGAGCCCCAGCTGACTCAGCTTGTAGATGAGATGTTGAGGGATGATTGTGTTGAATGCTGAACTGAAGTCTATGAACAGCATTCTGACATATGAGTCCTTTTTGTCCAGATGGGTGAGTGCTGAGTGGACGGCAGTGGAGATGGCATCATCGGTCGACCGGTTGGACCGATATGCAAACTGGAAGGGGTCCAGGAGGGGGAGGGCAGACTTGATGTGGTGCATGACTAGCCGTTCAAAGCACTTCATGAGGATGGGGGTAAGTGCAACAGGACGGTAGTCATTGAAGCAGGATGGAGATGGCTTCTTCGGGACTGGGATGATGGTGGTAGTTTTAAAGCATGTGGGAACAACAGCCTGACTCAGTGAGATGTTAAAAATGTCTGTGAAGACATCAGTGAGTTCTGCTGCACAGACTTTCAGTACACGCCCAGGGATGTTGTCAGGACCCGGAGCTTTGCGGGCATTGATCCTACTGAAGGATCTCCTCACGCTGTCTGGGGTCAGCCATCACCTGGTCGCCGGGAGGAGGTGGAGTCTTCCGTGCAGTGGTGTTGTTTTGTTGCTCAAAGCGAGCGAAGAAGGTGTTCAGCTCATTCAGCAGAGAGATGTTGTTGTCACAGGTCCGTGGTGGGGGCTTGTAGTCCGTAATGGTCTGTATCCCCTGCCACAGGTTCCTAGTGTCTCTGCTGTCGCTGAATTGGTGAGCTATCCTCCTGGAGTGCTGTCTCTTAGCCTCTTTGATGCCACGGGACAGGTTGGCCCTAGCTGTTCTCAGGCCCACCTCATCTCCAGCTCTGAAGGCAGCGTTCCGTATCTTCAGGAGTCTGTAGACCTCCCCTGTCATCCATGGCTTCTGGTTGGCCCGGACAGTGATGGTTTTTGTGACTGTTACATCATCAATACACTTATTGATGTAGGCAGTAACAGTCTCTGAGTACTCCTGGAGGTCAGTGGTGTTATTTGCATTCATAGCCCCCACCACCAGGGGGCGCCCAGCATGTTTTTGATGTTGGTGGGGGAAACTGGAGTATCTGGAGAACACTCACCCAAGCACGATGAGAACAACAGCAAACTCAAACTCTGGACCTTCCTGCTGTGAGAAGGCAGTGCTAACCACTGTGCCACCGTGCTGCCCCTCGGTTAAGTTGATAAAAACGGGGAAATGTCAGGTCATCCATCAAAAGGATTTGTGCAATGGATGTTTTCGGTGAAGATGATTTGTTTAGTTTAGTTTGGTTCAAAGCATGCCAATTGTATTATTCTGTGTATAAAAGCTGTCTTGTGTAATATAGTATATAAATATATATATATTCATGATATTACTGTAAATAAAAATGCACTTGAGGATTTGAAAACTTCCTCAAAAGTATTCTTTTGACCACCTCCCTTACCAGTTTGAGTCACTATCTTCTATTGCCAAGAATTTCCCATCTCCTTTTGTGATTGTGCAGGTAAAAGCTAGCTTTACTTTGACTAATTAAGAAGCTTTATTCACCTTTTTAGATGGATTCAGATTTGCACCAGGTACTTGCTCAAGTTGTCCAAAGACTTTAACTTGTATATTTGTTTTTTTATTTAACTTTTTTATTTAGAAGTTGGAGCAATGTAAAACATAAAGTTGGTAAAGTATTGACGTAACACTGTTTTAGAAGATGCTACAGTTGGGAGTTTAATTGGTAATATGGCAGGGAGTTGTGAATGAGTATAAGTGCATTCACAGGACGATATCGCAGCCCCCGGAAATGCAACCTGAAATATTGGAAATGCATTTAAGCTGTGACTTAATGGCTTAATTATTGTTATCCTTGTGTCGTTTTCATTATTTGGTTACTTGGCCTCACTGCTGGAAGTCAATTCTGCACAATATTTTTAATCTTGGCTAAATGTGTTTGTTTCTGAAGGTGATATTCTGGTCATTTTACTCAGCAGAAGTCCGTCCGCCAGCGGTGAGGCCATTCAAGCCCAGCATTTACTCTCAAAGCCAGCCAAAGCCATCTGCCGCTTTGCACCGTGCCACGTCCAGGTGCACCAGAAAAGGAGACTGCTTATCATTAATTCCCAGCCTGGGAGGGATTCTCTGTTTTTGAAATGTTCATTGTGCATTTTGATAAATAAATCAAAATAGTGTATTTTAGGTAGAAGGACCTTCAGGCAAATATAGCATTAGATTTTGTTCAGGGCCGGTATGGGAAGGACCCAGGAAGTAATCAGGCTTTATCACATTTCTAGGTCAAACCAAACCGCTGCACATAATAAACACATTGACTTCTGTCAGACAGGAGCCCTTGTGTTGAATGAAAAAAGAAATAAATAATGAAATAACATTTGGCGGTATTCACAGCAGAATTTGCTCAGATCGCAGTGTCTCTATTTCTCCCACATGCTATTTTTATTCCACTTGAAAAGATTTCGGTGACAGTCAAATAATCTGGCTGTATCAACCTTGACAGAATGGACCCTGAACCGTTAAGATGTGCCATTTAGCTGTCAAATACTAGCCATGCAGAAAGGTTTAGTGTGAAAGGCTTGATTTTTCAAAGTACTATTAGATGAATTGTATTTGTGTTGGGTCAAAATGTGGTTAGATTTATTTTTTTGAACTATTTTTTTATTACAGAAAGTTGGTGTGTGTTGGAGACATCTGGTGGCAAAAGTGCAGATGGCAACTCCACAACTCCGTTTTTTCCTTTTTAGAGCATGTGAACAGCTATGGCGGCCAGCAGGGGCATGAACAAATCTAATGGAAATAGGTATGTGGCTGATTTTATTATAAAATATTTGAAACAAACCCACTTTTGTTCATTAATATATAAACAGGAAGTAAAGGAAGTTCCACTGGGTTCTACAGAGCTTTACATTTCTACTTTTCCAAAGATAGAACCTGGAAAGAGTGGCATGAGTCGGTGTGTTAATATCGGACATTTCAATTACGTTAAATTATTATAACTATTGCTTATTCAGTTGTGTTTTATAAATTGTGGGCTTAATCAAATTCATAGCTGAACAAATGAATCTTGCAAATATGTATCAAGTAGTGCCACATCTCAATTAGCCGCTTTGCTGCAGTCACTTGTTAAACACAAAACCGACAGCATTCATCAGACTCACAAACACTGATGCAAAGCAACCAGCTGAACAGGCAGATGTCCAGACAGCTGTGGATACAAAAACACATTAAAACACATTCAATTACTTTTTTCTCTCAAACTCAGCCAACCTTGACTCTCCAGACTTAGGCCTTGCAAACTGAATAGGATGACGATTAAGAAAAATATTTGTTGGCCTCAGTTTAAGCTTCCTTATTTTGAGAATCAAACAGAAACCAAGGGGATGTAAAATTCCCAAATAATTCCTGCCAACAGAAGCATTCCCCAAACTTGATTTACAGTTTGCTAAAAACTGGGTCATTTCCCCAACTGCTAGCTTAGCTCTGAGTGAGCCAATTTGCCCGTTTCAATTATTAAAGGCAGCACCTGTCTCCTTTCAAATTTTGAATGGCTCAGATCGGTTTGTGAACAACCCTGAGAGGCAAAAATCCACTGTCTGCATGTTTGAAAGTAACACCCATTGAAAGGAAATAAGCCGGTGTGATTACATGATTCAGAGAATAGTGAGGGGAACAGTCCCCGTCTGCTGGGATATATATTCAGTGTCTATCCTTTTTCTTTACTGCAGCCTCATTGAGTAATTGACTTTCTCTTGGCATGCTGTTGTCCAATCTAAATGGTAATTTGGAAGGGCATTCTCCTCTCACTGGTGGTAACGCTTGCTTACTGGAGACTACTCTATAGGAAAATGTGAGTAACCATGAAAAGCTGAAGGTCTGACAGACATAAACAAGTCACCATTACCTTAAATTGACATAACTCGGTTTGATTTGACAAATCTTAAAACACCCATGTTTCTATACTAATTTACATCTTTTTGTAGGATGTGGCTTTTAGAAAGTCCATAACCAAATCCAGAGTCACGTTTCTTCCTTGGTAAGTCACATTTACAGCAGGGATTCTAACAGCTCTCTGAAAACAAAGAATGGCACTGAACAAGAACTTTAGAAAATGTCTGGTGGGAGTGACTAGCAATGTATTTTTGCATTCTGCCTATATTCAACTTGCATTACATAGATTATTTTTATAATTTAAAAATGTAAACCATAAAACAGTGGGTGATGAATATATCATATTGATTTGCTGTAGAAACCTGAGTGAGATAGCTTGTCTCAGAATTAATTTTCATACAGAATCATATCTGCTAATATTTTACAGGCCACTAGTCTAGGTTTTGGCCTTGGAGTCCATTAAAAGTGAACCTTAAAAAGAAAGTGTAATCTAAGTGTAAATTAATGGTGAAAAGGGGGACATCTGATAAATGCTAAGACATGCTTCAGAAAGAATTTTGCTTTTGTACCTTCATGGACAGGAATGGGAAGCTGCAGTGCTAATGGTTTGTGGAAGTAAAGTCTGCTGTCTACATTGTATTACTATCCACTGTGTCTATCTTGTACATATCATCAAACACTGCAGGTAGTCACAAGATAAGCTGCTGCTAAAGGATAAAGGTCGGATTACCTTCTGTTGTTTTGTTAATAAACAGCAAATATTTTAATTCAAGTCAACAAGTAAGCCTCTGCTATGTTATTATGTTTAATATCTTTATCAGAGTTATCAGTGTTACTCTGACACTACTGTATCCAGACCTCCGGGCAAAAGTGTTTCAGTATGAACCACAGACTGGAAAGTTCATGTAGGCTAGAGGATACTTGGCAGCTCCAGATACACATCCATCTTGTCAACGATATGGCTAACCAATAGTTTGTTTGACTTGGGTCGTTTTGGTGAGTTCGGTATTTAGTTGGGAAGTCTCTACTACTTATTTACGGCCAGAGAAAATGAAAAGAAAAAGTTGGATATTTAGTTCTGAAGTTGTTTTTCATAAATGATTGATTTTTATAAAAATAGGAGAAGGTTCATTTTCAAATAAAATAGGATTTTAATGTGTGAGGTTTGCCCAAGTTTCCGATTTAAGACAGAGGCTGATTGTCGAGGTAATATTTATAAAAAAAAGTTGCTGTACCACATGAAGTTATTTTTATATTTATATATTGTATTTTCTACTTGGATAGAAATAAAAGACACTTGGAAGGAAGAAAACATTACACATTTGATAATATTTTTTTTACTGTATATTCAATGTCTTCAAGACTCTGTTACTCACAGTACCTCATCAAAACGTTATGAAACTAATAAATTACTTTTTGATCTGATAAATCCTCACTACTGCTAATGCTTGATATAATTATGATTAGTAAAAAACTCAATATTGAAGAAATTAAAGAAATAACCCTATACTGATTAGTTTTACTCATTTTTATAATGAATAGATGAGATTCTCCAAATCCATCGGAAAAATAAACAAATGTAATAAGAGTCATGTAAAGAGATGAGTACAGTCAATAAATAAACAAACTAGTGATTATATCAATATAATAATATTTATCTGGCCATAACTCAAGGAAAAAGATCTGTAGTGTACATTATTGTTTTTTGAGTCAAAGTTGTTTTCATCTGTTTAATCAAACAAAATAAATAATGTCTGTGTGCTGTATACAATTAATCCACCATCTCCATCAATCGAGTTGACTTGTTTTGATGACTTTATCGAGTTGGCTCATGGTCTCTCAGATTTCCCTCATCCCAGCAGATCCTCATATTGCTTACGGAAACAGTCTCCCACAGGAAAGAATTCCCAGCTCCGCTCCTGGTACATTTTCCAGACATAAGATTCCTGGAAAAATCAACAGAGATGTAAAGTGAAACTGTTGTCCATTATGTGTTTCGGAGTTAGTGTTTAGAGTTATAATGTTTTCATTTCATAAACTAATTAGGTTTTTTTAACCACTGGTAAAATAATGGTATAATAATACCACTGCTTAAGTCCTTACAAGCTCAGAGAATGGTTTGAAATACACATATGTTGTGTAACTGCTGTTTACACATCTGCAACTCTTCCACTCTGTAATTACACATTCCCAAAACTGTCATTTCTGTAGTTCATTATCATAATATGTATGCTGGGACAACATATTTAAAGGGCAGTGTAAAAGAACAGTATGTCGTTATTAAAGGTTGTCAATAGAATAAATGTTAGAATTACACAGAGGATGTTCTGCCATTCATTACATTTATATGTAATGTATACAGACACATTTATATTTGGATCACACATCGAACTGAAAACCATCATACCTGCCCTGTGTGTTCCGTTTCATCCTTGTTAATGAGGTACATCAGGAAAAATCTGTGGGGAAACAGAAATAAGAGTTAATGTTGTGATAAAGTCAAGAAAAACAGAACATTGTTGAATTGTTTAGTCTTACACATTAAAGAGCCACTAAAAAGACATTAGCATTGAGTCCATCAGGCTGAGGAGAATACCAGCAAATCTCACAGCACCCATACTAATGTGGCTCAATAAGCTCTTGCCGATGGCAAATATTGATGTGGCAACTAAGAGAGCAATGCCTTAAACAAGGCTTTACTCACTCACAGATTAAGTTTGGGCTGAAAGGTGAGATCTGAGTCTAGTTTTACAAAATCTTTTAAAGGGCAAATAATGTACAGTATATCCTTATTCTGACTAGTTATGTGTTCAGAGTTTGGTTGCTTTGTCAACTATATTTTTTGTTTGTTGGATTTGTTAATTGACTTGTTCATGTTACTATAGGTTTAGACACTACACCTCCTCCCACCAAAATATACATTGTGTGGAAATCTGATTTACCAAACTTGCACATAGGAAAACAATAGGAAACAAAATGTGTGCAAATACATTTAATTCATCCTTGCTTAAATGGTATTGTCCAGGGAGGTTAAAGGGTTACAAATGCAGTAAGGACGATGAAGTTTGTAAATTGTGAAACATTAAAAAGGCAGAAAGCAGAGAGAAATCTACTCACAGATAGTTGGCCAAGTTGTGGTCCTGTAAAGTGTGGATCTCAAAGCCATGAGGAACTTTATCAAAATATTCACTTCCTATTCCACATATAAAGCACTTGGTCTGCAGAGAAAGAACACACAGACATTTTAGTGTTTATTAGACTAATAGCCATTATAGATCAATTCACTCTTTGTTTGTTTGTATTCTTTTGTTTCCAGTTAGTATGAAAAAAAAATGTTACTAACAATTTATATAATTATAACAATTAATAATAATAATGACAATATATAATACCCCATTGCATTATGTATGTCTCAACAACTTCGAATAATAACCTGTTTTGTAACCTTTATAGCTGTTCCTCAGCTCTGAGACAATATCATTTAAATATATATCGATTTAATTTTGTGAATTCTTCTACAATGCTTGTGATTCTCCCTCAGACTGTTCCACAATTTGACATCGCACACACAAACTTTTCCTGGTTGTTCTGACAGTGTTTACTTGAAAGTTTCATACTCCCCTGAGTTAATACCCTCCCTCTCGCCAACTGAATAATTTTTGAATATTTCCCAGCAAAACATTATTGTTTGCCCTGTACATTATTGTGTTGTACAAGATAATTACATTTTTATAATTTGGACTGCAAGAATAATAAGTTTGTATGTTCAGTATATCCAACCTATGAATTATCCTTAAATTTTGTTTATAATTGAGATGTTCTTTGATATTTTGTTCTGAATGTGCCTGATGTGTGGTCTCCAACTGTGTTTGTCATCTATTATTACTCCTAAAAATTTGGTTTTAGTTATCTTTTCAATATCTGTATATATTCAACAACTCGAGAAAATATAAATACAATATAGAGGGTATTATAAGAATATTATTTTTACTTTATCCAACTGAGAACAGCTGTAGGATGTAGAGTTTGGCACACAGTCAAAGAAGAATGTAGTATTTGGTATTGTGATTCTGTGTTTGTCCTGCAAAGCCTGATACCTCTGTGTTTACCACACACAGAAGGGACTGACTGTGAGGATTAACTCTGCACATTTCATGGTTAAGACATTGAGACATGCGCAGCATTTCACAGTTGCTGTGTGTCTGTCCTGCCAGGAGGCCCTAGAGCTCCAGCCTTTGATTACCTGCT
The DNA here is from genome assembly GCA_024416835.2 of Perccottus glenii. NCBI lineage: Eukaryota > Metazoa > Chordata > Actinopteri > Gobiiformes > Odontobutidae > Perccottus > Perccottus glenii. The sequence continues at coordinate 16,736,979 of CM044552.2, read as the reverse complement.
TGCTTTCCTTACACATTACACATTTGTAATGGTCTGCCTCAGAAGTCTCAAACGCTGCTCCTTGGCCACTCTTTAAAGTCATGTTAACCTCAATTGCACCACCTGCTTTGTTTTGTTTTATCCTTAAATCTGTCACTGCGTTTAGATTGATAGTGTCATGTTTACAGAGCTGTCTTAACAAATGCACAAACTATGACACAAAACTTCACTTTAACTTTGTATCTTGCTATTTTATTCCAATTAACTACTATTGTAATAACACAAATGCAACATTTGAATGAACAAATATAAATGTTTCAAATGTACCTCCATATCCGCTTTAACCTGCTCCTGTTGGTCACGAAGCTCGCCAAAGGCATCAATTATCAAACCTAAAAAACAAGGTATGTAATTGTTGATAATTGTGTTTTTGGTTGAAAGGTTGAAACAGTATTTTTGTGGAAAGTATGAGGTATTCAGTATATGAATGTGCGCATTTTCTCAGGCTGAGCTGAGTGACTCACCCTGGATAATGGCAAGGAGAATAACAATGACAAAAAAGAAAAAGGTGATGTCAAAGATGATGCGTTCTATCTCAAACTCATCCCCAGCAGGGTCCTCGATCTCATCACCAATCCCACCACCTGCTCGTACTCCCACATACATGTGGAACATGTAGCACTGAAATAGATACAATACAGCTCCTCAATGACATTTGTCTAGGTCTTCAAACTTTTCCCAAGTATTGATTATAGTTTAATTATTTACTCCAGTTTACTTATCACTTTTTGCATTGAACCTTTCTGAGTGTATACACTACTACTCTTTTAGTGTACACTAGTGTACACTAAAAGAAACTAGAGCTACTCTAAAATCTACTACCGGGTGGGTTTTTATTAAAATGCCATTGCTCTCTGTGCACAGGTACTGAGTGACAGAGGGGTCAGATTGTAATAGAGCAGGCAGGGGGGTGCTGTGAATAGTGTAAATGGTCAAACAAAGAGCTGTGCTGAAGGCTGAGGCTGCTTTCCATCAGCATGTCTATCATTTTATTGAAAACCTTCAGTAGGCTCGGCAATGCCAGAGAGGATCAGTGTCAAATCTCCACCGACCTTCTCAACCCGAGAGGGATTTGAAGTCAGGTGTGTGGCAGTGTTTGCTTAACAAAGACAAACATCTAGTTAAAGCTGGATGGAGATAAAGGGATACAACGAGGACTTTGTGTGAGTGACACAATCAGCTTACATTTAGCATATCGTTGCACTTCATGTCCTGCCCGTCCTCTTCTTCACTCTTGTTGTAAAACTTCCTAAAGAAGTTAAAGGCCACAACAGTGTAGAGATACACCACAACTGCCAGCAGTCCTACAGTCAAGACCAACTGATAAACAAACGTATCATTACAGATCAGTGCGCACACAGAATTTGCATTTTTTTTAGAAAAGCAACAATATATAAACAACTTTAAGAAGGCACATATCACATGGTTACACTGTAGAATACACAGACAGATACAGAAATAAAAGTGAGGTGGGCAGACACACCTGCTTTCCATTGTGTGTCACGGAGGAAAGGATGGTTCGAAGTGTCTTAAAGCCCATTGCGACGTCCAGAAGGTGAGACGCAAAAAAGAAGTTGTTGTAGTGACCCAGAACTGACATGGCCATGTACAAACCCAGACACAAAAAAGACTGTGGATACACACACAAGAGGAAAGGTAACATAGATTATCAGAGCAGATAGAGGCAAATGTTTATTTTAGATAAGACACAACCACAGGATATTACCACCTTCAGTTCTGCACATCTGCAACTTTATCTAACATGATCTGATCACCAGAGAACAAGCCATCTGTACATCTGTACACCACACACAGCTAGATTACATAGAAATGTGACTTGAATAGTAGGTAGTCCTTATACTGGTGAATCAATAGGGTATACGCAATGACAGAGCTGAACAGAAATGAGATGACTTACACTGTCTGTGAGTATAACTCCTAGCTTCCAGATTTGATACTTGATGTCAACTGAGGTAAACCTGAAAATATAAAAATGACTCAATACATGAACTAAGACAAAGTGTCCAATGGCTAAAATCATATCACTGTGGCAACAGTGTGTTTTCCAAAGGAATCACTGTTTTGTACTCAGAATGTCCTGTACTGCCTCAAGCACAATATAATGTTCTGGGTGGCTGGCTGCTTTTCCTGGTTAACACTGTTGGTAACATAACAACAAAAGCTTCCTGCTTTTATAGCAAAATGGTGATAAATATATTTTAGCAACATTCATTCACAAATACTATCAACAATTCAAACGTATATTATGTTATGTGCATTCATTTATAGCAGGGCAATTGTTTGCAATGTCAACTTACAGAGCCCCCAAGGTAGTGGCTCTCTTAAGCTTCTTCTTTTCTTCTCTCAGGGAGCTGAAGTCTAAAGAAGCCCAGTCTAGACCTAGAAGTTCACTGATCTTCTCACAGCCATATAACATCCCATATTTTTCTACCACCTGACATGGGACGACAAAAATAGATACAGTAGACTACATACTATAATTATTATAAGTAGATATATCATTAGAGTAGTTATTTCTTTATTAACATGCATTTAAACAAAATGCCAAAGCTGTACTAAAAGTGGCTGTTGCTGAAATAATACTTACAGGAGTTCTGTTAAATGCAAAACTAATGAGGTGGCAAGTATTCGTCAAGTGATAATGAAAGAGAATTAAACCCAGTAATGGCTGATTGCCCCTTGACCTTAGGAACTATAGCAAAACGAGTTTTATTTGAGCTGTTCTGCTGGCATCTGGAAAAGCCTACCTTCCTTTTCACAAATTTATCCCAGTAGTTACTTGGAAATGATCTAAAAAGACAAAAATAAAGTTACTAATATGCAAAAGACATTTATTATGTGTATGTGGCTATGAACATACGGTGTATTAATGACCAGACGGTCCCACTGTCCTTTGATGTCATCGTCGGGGGGCTGCACTGTCACATACAGCCCATCGAACTCCAGTCTTCGAGCCACTTCCTTCTCACGCTTGAAGATCACCAGGGGCACCTGGCATTTAAATATTTCATTGCACACATTTTACTCGTCCAAAACGTGCGTTCAATTTTAAAAAGATTTCTATTTCCTAATTGAAAGCCTTTTTCAGTTTTGCTGCATATGCTGGACTCATTAAGTACCTTAAGGCAGTAGTAACCAATAATACAACAGAAGGAGATAAATGTGTGTGCCACAGCCAGGAAATGGAGCGATGGCTCCATGTATCCACTGCTTTCCTCGAGCACAAAATAAACAAAACCCTCGTTGCTCTCTTCAGTGGTAGAGTCGAGTTCCTTGTTGTTAGGACCTGTTAATGCTTTGTTGTTCCCATGTGATTTTGGCAGGGGTGTTACCTGCAACATACAGAGAAGCCTTGTCTAAATAAAGTAAATTGTGTGAAACATACAACAGAAAACAGGCATCTACCTGTGAGACCAGATTGAGCTCTGTATGACTATGATAATATAACAGTTATATTAAACAGAAAATTAGTTTTACATTTACAATCAGACCTTACCTTATAGAAGAGAAGGATGAAGTTGATTGCAAAGGTAACAAACAGAGCAAAAAGGCGAATATTGTAAAAATTCCTTGCAAAGTAATTCTGCAAACACAGGAAAAAATATATATTTGCTGCATGTACATGTTTGTTCACTAAAGTGAAAGTAACTGAAATTCCTAAGTAGAAAAGTAGATATTCACTGTATATATTACCAGTACATTCTTGTTATAAGTGCTTATTGTCTCCCACAAAGCAGAAAGTTGCTTTGTCTTATTCGAACCACTCTTGGCTTTTGAATTTGAAGGTTCTTCTTCAACACCCGTCACTCTGTAAATATGTAAGATAAAACAATGATTTCTACAACTTTTGTTTTTACCAATGTTACTTTTGCATGTCAACAATTTAGAATTACCTCTCAAATTCTGGTATTTTCTCCTTTTCTTTATCGACATGTTTTTTAAACTGTTATGTATAACAAACAGAAAAACAATAATACTTAATATGTTCTACACACATTGAGTAAAATAAAAAACAAAATGATTGATCTCAACGTCAAATACCTGACCAGGAAAATCAGTGATGCTCATGCTTTGGGTGGAGGCACATAATACGTCACTAGAAGTAAGATCTGGTGTCACAAGTCTGTACTGACCTCCTTCCTTCTTTACTTGCAAGCCAAATATGTCTGACATCACCTCCGTGGACCTAGGAGAGGTCACTTGACCGATTTCCAACAGTTCTTTCTGAAGAGAGAAACTAGAGTAATAGTTCCCCCGCTTGTGCACACTGTCTGACACCTCCATAACTTCATCAAGCGTGGGCTCCAAGAATCCACCAAGTAAATCAGAAACCTTCATCCTTTTTGCTTCCTCTATGAGTCCACTATTAACAAAGGCTACATAAAGCACATACAACATGCTGCGAACTACAACACATAAGCACTGTACAAAGGCCAGACAAATATATTGTAAAAGAACTACAGCAGATATGAAGATGTCTCTAGGAGTCATCCTCATTAGCATCTTAAGGTTTTTGACAGACAATAGAGAGATCAGCAAATAGAGCCATTGAAATACAAAAAACATTGTGTCGCTGCTTAGGGTTTCTTTGACACTTTTTTCAGGAATCCTTTCTCCAGTGTCAGAGGAAGATATCTTTGCTGCAAGCTGCATTTCAAAGATGGTGTCCTCACAGAAATTGACAAACATCTCCATTTTCTCCTTATCTCCACTTTCATTGACCACATCAAAAATGAACTGTCTCTTGGACTCTTTGACCTGTGGCTTCTCCCACTGTGTGCGGCTGGATTCACTTATCTCAAAGTAGACACGCTCAATGCGCTTTCCACTGCCTATAATCTCAATGCGTCCTAAATAGGGCTGGAAGTATGTCAAGACACATTCTGCTAGCTGCAGGAATGTACCAAGTCTTGAGTCATTAGGCATGTGTTCGGACAAATTGGTGAGGAGGACAGACATGCTGAAGCCGATGTCTTTTGCGGGCTCGTGGAAGCGATCCACAAATATCTCGTAATCTAAGATTTCATTTTCATCTGTCTCAATGCAGGATAAAAGAAACTCAGTCTCGTTGTGGGAGAAACGGTTACAGGTTTCCATGGCTCTCTGAAAGTCCTTCCTGGAGATACAACCATTACAATCAAGATCATATTCTCTGAAGCCAACAGAGGATGTAAGATCTTTAAGCTTGAGGAACATGTCGAAGAACCTAAGGATCATCTCTACATTGGTTGATGATTCCACTAACATATCAACCATCTGTTTTCCAATTGTTCCATTGACAACATTTCCTGCAGGAAAACAATGCAGACAGAAAATAATAAAAACTATTAGAAGAAACTTTAAATTGTTCACTAACAGATAAAAATCTTACCTTCAAGCATTGAAAGTAAAAATACAACCATGTCTTTTTGTAAGTCCATGAACTCCTTTAAAAGATCAATTTGCCTTGAATCCTTTAAAAAAAAAAAAAAAAAAGCATACAATACTTACAAGCCTTTTTTACTAAAATATGTAAATCATTCAGTTGCTATTAATATTTTTTACTTGCTGGTAAAGAAACAATACCATATTTATACTGAAAATATTACCAGTCGAGCACCTCTACCTGTGATAGCTTCATTTGCATATGTGCAAAAACATGAAGAAATCCCACAACAGCATCCCAGAGGCGACTATGTGCGAGACTCTGTTGGTTGCCAGTGCACGGGCCCTGAATTTAAAAACAGACTTGTCTCATTTTTTTGTCATGAAAGAGCATCAAAGCAAATAAGTAAAATATTAAATATATTATAACGGACAGGCATCTACAGAAACAGACACAGTACAGCAGTGTAAAATGACTAACCTGTATGTACTCGGTGAGTGTATTGAAGACTTGCTTGGCTACTTTAATTGCCTTGGAGAAGTTGTGCTGGCCTTGTACATCAATCACATCCTTTCCCGAGTAGTACCAGTAAAAGTCACTGATTGACTCCTATAGTACAATGTGGACCATGTCAATATTAATATAGTGTAACATATTTAGAAGTCTCTCATGTTTACTTGATTATTTAGAATTCACTTGAATGGTAGTTAAAAGGACGAGCATTTCAGATGAAATCCTAAACATTAAGATTACCTGTACTCTCAGCAAATAATCCACAGTGGATATGATAATGTTGACAGTCATGTTATTTCCTGTTTGTGTTCTTAAGTAATTCTGAAAATCTGAATGGAAAGAATGAGCAAATACATGAATTCCTAAATCTGTTACTTTTGAACTCTATAAAACAGTTGTAGACACTGAATTGTGCACTATATCAATTTATCAACCAAAAAACACCTGAGTTGTGTCCTTCACAAAGCAACTGGAGAAAACGAAAGAGGTCACAGATGAGATCATTGTCAGGTATTGCGGTCTCCACTGGGATAAGAGAACAGAGATTCAAAGTAAAAATAAAGACCAAATTCAAAGATTTTTAGATAAAACCCCCAAAAATAAATAATAATTTTAAAAAAAAGTAATAAAACAGATGTAAGGTGACGATTGATGATTTGAGTATTTACCGTCTTCACATTTATGTCCTATCCTTGCCTCAAAATAATGAAATATTTGATTTCCATGTGAATACTGTACCTGAGTGCTCGTCCATGGCCATGCCTAATCCTTCTGCCTTGTTCTGCCTCTCAAATGCATTCAGATCCAGAACACTGGATAACAGAAAGCCACTTATTCAAATAGGCAAGACTGTAGCATTTGCTAAAAAAAAACGAATCAATGTAATATTTGTTAGAACATTTATTTATTCATTCATTTACTTACCTACATGAGCGCATGAGACTAGTCATGCTTTGGAAGAATCCGACATCTTGCTTCTCTTTCAAATAATCCAGCATTCTCTAATAAAAAAACCATAGAGAAAGCATTTTCAAATGCAAAACTAACTATACACAAGGTTAATGAATAACACTAATGAAATATTAGCAAGTTAAATTTTCATTTAACACTGACATTTTTAACATTTATAACTTAAAAATACATTTCAGTTCAATTAAGCATCTTCAAAGTCCTCACTTTCACATGAGGTCATTACATGTGACCTCAAACCTTAAAGTTATGAATCATGACTATCACCTGTTGTACAGCAGCATTCCCTCCATTAAGAACTGCAATACCCAGCTTCAGTGTAAGGCCAATCATGGAGCCCATGTGTCCTGATGAGATATAAATAAAAAGAGACTGAACTCAACAATAAGCACAACCTCAAAGTGAGTGTAAATGAAGTGAAGTGAATGTTAGTGCCAGACTGATCCCATCAGATTAAAGTAGATAAATAAGTTGTTCAGCAGTTCTTCTTTCTTACCTTTACTTGCACTGATGGTTTGCAAGACCATCTCAGATGCTCCACGGTGAAGCAGCCTTGCCTGCTGATAAAGTAGTTTCTGCTTTTCCATTTCTTTTTCCTGAACCACAAAGAGGTGCTATTCTTATTCATTTGTTACCTAGTTAGTTTTGTTTTTTAGCAATTATAAAACAATTTCAGCAAGAATGTCCAGGGTCTCCTGGGTCAGACAGGACCTTTCTGGGTGGAGTTTGCATCCACGTGCTTGGATGGGTTTCCTCCAGGTACTCCAGTTTCCCCCACCAACATCAAAAACATGCTAAGGGCCCCTGGTGTGGCCCCACGGGGATAATAAAAATATAAAATAAAAGTAAAGCTATTTTTCTTACCTCAAAACTTTTCAGTGACTGCTCATCATCATCCTGCTCTCTGTGACAACTCTGGGTGTAAGTCCACAAAGTAACCATGGAAAATGATTAAATTGTACAAGCTTGTTTTTCCGAAAATGGCTATGAAGCCTAAACTTTGTATCATCAAATATTATCTGACATTTGATCAATTTATTATTTATTAACTGTAAAATGTTTAGCAAGATTATGAAAAAAATCAAATCAAATTAAACAAATCAAAATGTACAATGTTTTTTACCCCAGTGGCATACAGTGTCTTATAAGTTGTAATAGTACCTTGGCCAAGATAGCAACATAGGATGTGTAGAGACTGTCATCTCTAAGCAAACTAAAAAAAGAAAGATAAAAAAAAAAAAATTGAAAGGATATTTGTAATAACCAAAAGAAGGAGAACATACATTCAATAAACAGTCATATTATTCCAATGATCTATCTATCTATCTATCTCTATATCTATATCTAGTCTGGTAACACTTTCAATAACAATTTTAATACAGATTTCACAGAATGCAATCTTTTATGATGCAAACACAAACCTCTCTGTCAGGGCACTTTGACTAAAGAGTGTAATGAGTTGTTGCAGGGGATCGATTGGTATGGCACCTTCTTCCATGTTATTTTCTTTCTCCCTGTCACCTTCGTACTCCTTCACCACCACCCCCTTCTGCAGTCCAGATACAGAGTTTAGTCGTTGATGTGTGTTCATAACTAAGGACTCAATAGTTATGTTCCTACCAATAACCCACAACATTATTTTCATATTTTGCTTGTATTTTGTATTTTCAGTTAATAAGCACAATGCTGTTTGTACCACTCTGATCTGAATCCTAATGTCACACATTGTCTTATTAGAAAGACAAATTTCTTTTATCTCATAAAGTGTTTTGGAAATACCCTGTACAATACACTCTTTTATTGCCCACATTGTTAAACAATAAAATACAATAGTTTATTTATACTCACTGCTAAATCTTCCACAAGCTTCTCCTCACAGCTGTTGTCCTCGGTTAATATCCAACATTTGTTGTAGCCTTGAAGGAAAAAGTTCACAACTCTGTGCCTGAGAAAGTTACAATAAATGAATAGGTTAGAAAACTATATTAAACAATGAAATCTAATCTCTACTAAAAAGTAGAACATGTTTGCTTACATATTATTCAGAGCTAGTTGTAGTTAAGTTAATTGGTATGTTCCTCTGCTCTGATACACTTCAAGAAGGACATTTATGAATACATAAATGTATATACAGTATTTTATTGTTATTTGTTTTTAAAGTTCTGTAAAAAGATAACATTACAAAACTAAAACCGTTCTAGATTATGTGAAGCTCTTAAGCTCTTTGGCATTATTTACCTTGGTAGATTGTACAGCGGGGCCATCCTTAGACAGGCCACCACAGCTCGCTTTCTTTGTTTAGACAAGACCCTGATCCATGTAGGTTTTTTGCTTCGCTGTGGGTTCTCAACCTAAAATTAGTCCAAAACAGTCTAGTAATTCTGAACTACAGGCTGCAGTTAAAATTAATAAAAGAGTCAACTAATATCTTTCATTGCTACTATAATATGCCTGTTCTCCCAAACATATCAAACTTTTTTTCTAATTAGAAAGCAACATATTTTGTCCCTTATATGTAATAGCAGTGGAATGCATTGCCTTACCTGGTCCAGATGATATAGGATTTGAGCAACTCTTACAATTCTGTGTACAGTTCTTTGCAAGTCAAAGGTGGACCCTTGTTTATTAGGGTTTTCTGAGTAAAGAACCTCCTCCCCTGGGTGATCTAAGGGCTGCAAAGGGACAGAAATAATGTATGGTGCACAAGCTACAAGGGTACTTTCACAAATCCAAAGTCATATGTACGCTTGTGCTCATAAGTTTAAATACCCTGGCAGAATTTTAGATTTTTTGGCCATTTTTCAGAGAATATGAATGATAAAACAATAAAAAAATAATTCCCTCATTGTTAGTGGTTCAGTTAAGCCATTTATTGTCAAACAATTGTGTTTATTCTTTTAAAATCATAATGACAACAGAAACTACCCAAATGACTCTGATCAAAAGTTTACACACATACACATCTTAATATTGTGTATTGCCACCTTTAACATCAATGACAGCTCTAACCTTTTTGTGTCAATTGTGGATGAGGCTCTTTATTTTCTCAGATGGTAAAGCTGCCCATTCTTTTTGGCAAAAAGCCTCCAGTTCCTGTAAATTCTAGGGCTGTCTTGAATGAACTGCACGTTTGAGATCTCCCCAGAGTGGCTCAATGATATTGAGGTCAGGAGACTGAGATGGACAGTCCACAACATTCACTTTATGCTGCTGTAGCCAATGACAGGTCGACTTGGCCTTGTATATACTGAATACTGGAGGATTTAAAAAGCGATTTTGCGGACGGACCAGTCACAAGTCGTTTGTCTGCAGCAGGGTGTGGTTTGCTGGCTACGTCATACACAAGTAACTCGGCTCACGTGGCGAGTCCAAAACATTCAACATGGTGGACGCTGCTACCGAGAGGCTGTTGATTTCTGCTCTCGCTCGGTTTTAAATAACTATCAAAGTATAAAAACGATGAAACTCCTCTACTACTGCCATGTTAACTAGCAGCGCTCACGTGGCTTTCTTGTTGACAAACGGCTGTGTGGTTTCCCCTTTTTGCGTAGCGTCCGTTTCTCTGATTTGTTAACATTCCTCTTATAAACCCCGCCCTTGAAATAAAACACAAGGAACAGGGTCCCAGACTAACTTCTTTCTATAGAATAGGAAAAGAGTTAGGCTGGCCAGGCTACCACTATTTATGATTAAAAAGAGTTTTTGTGTTATCATTCACATTCTCTAAAAAATGGCCCGAAAAATATATATAAATAAAATAAAAATCACAAATACTGCCAGGGTATGTACATAGGCAACTGTACATAGGCACTTCAAAGTAAATGCACTTGATTTATGTTTACAGAATCCAGGACGTGAAGTTTTATCTGATGCAACAAATGCTTTCATTGTTCTGAGAGTTTATGTTTACCTTCCTCTTCTGACATAATAGGTACTGACAAATATGCTCCTGAATCTCCTCTGCAGTTTTCTTCTGTCAAAAGCAATTGAATATCAATATTACATTTCTGTATATAAATAATAAGTGTTCAGAATTTTCAAAAGCACTATTATTAAACATAATTGTTCAATTCATAAAAGCCCAGCCCACCTGAGTGAAGCCATTCCTAGCCATGTCTATTAGGCAATGGTCATTTAGAAAACAAACGCTGAGTCCGACAGGGAGCAGTCTCTTTACAGAAGCCACAATAAGTGAGGTTTGTGTGGAATAACGATCACCTTTTCGCTTTAGCGCCTTATTCTCATGGTCAAACTGTGTAATAAAAAGCAATCCTGGCAAATTAACATTTAGGAATCACAGTTAAAAATTGAAAGTTTGTGTGTAAATTCTCACCCTAGACACCTTTTTGCTCTGTACCAAAAAACCCAAGTTGTTAATTTCATTTTGGACCACATAATTTTGTTCCTCCCATTTAAAATTCTGTTGAAAACATGACAAATATTGTAATCTTTACAGGGTGGTTAGTGTTAGTTCGTTTTTATGTGTCCTCACATGAGATTTGACCCAGAATATAAAGACTTCTGCCACCATGCTGAACAACAGCTCAGCATCAGGATTCAATTCTTTGAGCCAGCTTGCTCTAAAGTAAAGCAGGACACAAAATGTCACATTCATTTCATGACATTAATGGTCGGGTAATGTAGAAATGCCATGTTGTTTCACATTTAAAATTATATATTTAAAAGAACACAAAAAGCATGTCTTACCGATTAGAGTCCACATATGTGATGAGAATGGGATAGAAGGCATATAGGTCTCGCACAAGTACACTGAATTTCTCTTGTATCTGGAGTTGTGCATCAGAGATATCAAACCCTTTTGACTTCATCTTCTCCTCTTCAAGTAACACAAATTCTGCTTTCTTTCTTAACTTCTCCATCAGCGGAAGAAAACTGTTCTTTAAAAGCTGGGAACTAGCTTTGCATATGATTGACTGGGAAAAAACTGAGATATTATAGAGAGCGGTTTTAGTAGAATAAAGAATATTTATTTAAGAAATACAGAAAAAATATGTAAATGTTAATGACAGTGGACTACTCCAGTACCTGGCAGCTGTTTCATCCAGTCACCCTGGCAATCACCCAGATGATTTTGGATAATACAAAGGATGTGACCAAGCAGGTCACTTACATGTTGAGGAGTAACAGAGGTGCAGCTTGGGATGTTTGACTGTCCCTGCAGGCCCCAGTGACCCCATCGAGACATGTAGCTACATAACAATGGAAGGACGACCTCTGTGATATGGATGTAGGGTGCCTGGTGAGCACCAGCACCAAGACTCACCACTTTCTCTACCTCTCCTATCGCCTGGTGCAGACAAGGCAGATAAGGACAAACATCTGCCACCTGTTCAGGCAGCCCCAGGTCTTACACATATAGAGAACATTAAAATTAGGAAGCAGTTTAAGTTGAGTGGTATCAGAATAGTGAGTGTGATTTGAATACCTTGTCTCTCAATAGCACTCATGGTGTTGTAGATGGAAAACATGTTGTTTTGGTTTAGTTCAGGTTCCAGAAAGCATACAGGAAAGGTTTCAGAGAATGCAGCTAGGCATGCACCGGCTGCTGATCTTTGTCTAAATTAAATAAAATGTTACATATACCAGGAATCCCCTCTTATCACACATTTGGTAAATATGTAAAGGTAAGACTATTGTTAAGGTCCTTTTGTATACACATATATATATATATTTATATATAATACCCCTCTTTAAAAATGCTGCTGCTGGTACCAAGAGAGTAAAGACAGTTGAGAATCTTGTAACAGTACACCTGGAAACTTCCCACTGCAAAGACAAGGAGATGCAAAAACAGTGAGTGAGAGAAAGAAAGTTATAAGATAGCATATGTAGAGTAAAATACATGCAACAAAATACATTTATGTGGCCACAATATGTCAGGAAAGACAACATTCTATTGCTGTTTTGTGCCCATGGTGGAGAAAAGTAATGAGAAGTGTATTAAAGATGAAGAGAGTGCAAAGTTGCAAAAAGGGCATCCCTCAATGGTATCAGAGGTGTGAAAAACTGTTCACTCTGCTTCATTGCGAATGGAGAGAAACAAATTAAAGCTGAACATGCTGTGTCATCATTCATTTGCATTTGTACTTTATTTTCATAATAGTGAGATATAGTATACTAATACTTATTCAGTATTGTAATATTGTAAATGTATTATTAAGATTCCCCAAATAATCTTAGTCCCAAGTGTAATATTTCAATTCTACAAAGCAATAAAACTACAACCTTGATCGACTAGCTGTATTTTTAATATTCTCTGGAAAAAAAATCAATGTGTAATTATTCTGCAAAAGGGCTTCTCATTGTAGTGAGTCAATGCTTACCTAGGAGGTCCGTGCCAACATTTTTGTTGCTAAGATGCTTGAAGAGGGAAGTGAGAGTAGGAAGAAGGACTGAGGTTGTGTAGCTGAGAACACTAACCACTCCTCGTGCCTGCTGACTCCTACTTTGAGTCAAAGGGGTCAAGGACATTGGAAGGTTTTCCACTGTCATCTCCAAATCAGCCGCAGCTGCGTCAAAGAATGAATGTAGAGATCCTTGGATAAAGTCTTTGGCTGAATGCAACAATGTCCTAGAGCAAAGGGAGTTAATTGTTTCAGTATTTTTGTGTTTCTGCAAATGGTCTTGAATATACTAGTTATATTAATGACCTATTAACCCATAATCATAAAATAATTAAAGAAGGTAAAGTACTTCATGTTCATAAAAACAAATATAAAGTAGCAAATATGTTTGTATTAGTATTTTTCTCAAAATTGCTTTTACATCAAAAGTGATATCATTCACAATCATAGCATCGGTTCAACAGTGGTCCAATTACACAAGTGACAGGCTCATGTGACGATATTGTGAATGCCAGCAGAGGGCTAGCATTATGCATCAGGGTGTGACAGTAGTGCCATCTAGCTACCTTACATCCAGAGACTGGGCTAAAACCTGGAGGCAGCTTGTAAATGGCAACGCTTCATTTCCTGAAAAATAAATAAATAAATAAATAAATAAAAACTCTTTAAGATGAATGAATGAATAAATAAACAAAGATTTTGAAATCCACCATTCTTACCAAAGAGTGAAATCCTGTGTCGTACTAGAGCTGCAAGCTTACAAAAAAGGCTGAATGTTGGAAGAAAACAATAAGACAACAAAATGGTTATTATATGGACAGAAAAACAGCTAAAAGTAAATGTAGAAAAAAATAATAAAATAATGGTCTAAAAATCTCTGTAGAAAACACACTTCAATGTGGTCCATACCTTGCTATTATTTCCTTTTCCTTTGTTGATGCATAGCTATTAGTATTGGAGCATAGAGAGTTTGAAATAAAATAAAGACGATGATTCTTCAAATATTCTTCCAAAAGAGGGAGGACAACCTATTGAAAAATCATTCATTCAAAACATTTACATATCCTTCTGTGGGAATTTAAAATATGTCACAGTGATAGACAGTCTCTATAAACGACAAAAAATATAATCATTTGCTCATGGAGGCAGAACTGTGAGGTTTAATTAATGTCCCCTTTGACAATAAACACTCTGACATGGTTTTCCAAAAGTAAATTAAAGTTAATAAATTAAAGGAAAACAAATTATGTAATTTTAATAAAAAAGGTGAGAAGAATAGTGAAGAAGATAAAACATTAAATTGTAAATCAAACCTTTGGGAAAAAATATATTGTTTGCTGGTGTGAGGCTCTGTCTCCTTTAGCCATCTGACCTCTCACATGCAGCACCTCTGAGAAGAAAAGCAAAAACAAAAAGTATAATTTATTTATTTTCAAATAAAAAAACAATAAAACTGTAGATGCTCTTTTATTAACCCATTAACTTACTTAACAAGTACAAATTATATAAAAAAGTCAGAATTTGTGCTACATACCCAGCTCCAGAATACGCTCTTGTGCAACATCTATGAGATGGAGAAACTGCTGAAGAAGAGTCCAGCCAAAGCAGTTTGCTATGGCTGGAAAATCCATGTCTGTTGTCTTCTTCTCCCTTTTAGTAAAGTAAAAATACAATATACAATACATATACAATATACCACAATTAAGACAATTCTAATAGATATGAAGGATGAAGTAAATGACTGTATATGAGTACAATGGATATCACATTGGCCATTTAATGGAATATACTAATTCTGATACTGTACCGACCTCCACACCGTGTAACCATTGAGCAGCAGAAACTTAAGGACATCCTGAGCTCTTTCTCGAAATTTGGTCTTTTCCTTGGTAGTTAGGATATTGTAAGGTACAAGTGTAGAGTGGCAACCTCCAGGGCAAGACAAAATAAATTGTAATAAAGACTCAATAAGATTATGAAAAATAAATAAATAAATAATAACACAAAGAACATTATGCTAGTACCTTTGTTTTGAAGCTGCAATTTCTTTTTCTTGGCCCAAACATTGTAGTAGTTTTCAGCCAGCTGTTGTGCCATTGCCTTTAAAGCATTGATTATACTACTATACTACTTCAGGTAATAATTATATTTTTGATTTATTTGACTAAAAGAGCAGATAATGTTTCACATGACACTTTTTTGATATTAATATCTGTCACACAGAGAAATTGCAAAAATAAATGTATATTAGCAAGACCAATATTTCATACATGCAAACTTTCCTTAATACAGTAATATTTTTCTTTATTAGGTAAAAGAAAAAATAACTTACACACTGATCCCAAGACAAGGTGATGCTACTCATATCCATGGGTTTAGGGCTGAAGGTTGATGCGCCTTCAAAAGACAACTAAGACAAGCAACGATATAATTAAATACAGAGAAACATATTATGTAACTTTAATTCCGAGTGAGTAGAGGATTGTCTTTACATTTACTAATTTAGCAGTCGCTTTTATAAAGCGACTTACATTAACATTACTAAATGATAAAAGATTTACATTATTGTAGCCCCAAAGGCTGTGATGATTGTAAATATAGCCTACACTTTAAATACCTGAGACTGAGAAATCCTACGAGTGCATGTTCGCATTCCAAATACATCTCCTTCTTTGGTTCTGTCTATGGCCCAGCCAAAAGCCAACATCATCTTTATTGTCTCTTTTGTAGCGCAACGATTGGCTTCTTTGTCCTGAAAAGTCAGACATAGAGCATGTTTGACATTTATAATAATAACACTGTAGTTACAGGTCAAATATGATTCTTTTTTAAAAAAAATATTGAGGCAATTTCTATTAAATACAACACATCTTTTTGGTGTTGGATGTTTGGTCTTACACAAACACACAACAATGACTTAGAATAATGTACCTTCTCAGCAAGAGCTCGGTATGGTTTCAGAAGAGGGTGAACCTTGGCATTTTCACATTGCTGCTCTCCATGCACCCAGCCAGCTGCAAACTGGAAACAATGAGATAAAATACACATTAATATTGTTAAAAACAACACAGAACACAACTGACTTAGATCTGAAGCAAAGCCATTGTGTTACCTTCTCTAGTGACCACTTCTCATGTGTATGCTCTGCATACTTGTTCATAACACACTCCAGCCGCTCTGGCACCAACACACTAGTGCAAAAGAACACATTATTTGTTGTAACAAGAGCAAAGACGTGCTGTCCCCGTAAAGATAACACAAGTAATAATCTTTGGTCAGTATCTCACTTAGTGGTATCTATGGGTTGTGGGTCAAAGCTTTCATCTGTATCCATGTCTGTCTTCCTGTCGGTCAGGGACAGAGAGCTGGGATTCATATAGTCTGGTGGCAAGCTCTTAGCAACTGTAGCAAGGCACTGGGCACCCAGTTTATATAACTGTGGGTCGTAGGGCTACAAGTTTAGAAAGAGGGGAGAGTTTTGTGAATATAACACAAAATTAATGGAAACAGCCTTTTAGAAAGAGGGGAGAGTTTTGTGAATATAACACAAAATTAATGGAAACAGCCTGCATTAATTCAGGGCCAACTCTGTTATTTTACCTTTTTCTCCAAGGTGTTAAATACAGCCCAGAACAACTTTCTGGACAGGTGAAGCTCCTCTTCACAGCACAAGCCCCTGTTCACCAACCCACTGGTCTGTAAGTAATACCTCCACTGCTGCTCATAGTGACTGGTCAACAACTAGTGCAACAAAATAAATCAGAACTTTACAAAAGTTTTACTTTATGTGTTAATGGTGTATTCTCATAAAACAAGCTCCCACCTTCAGCTCCAGCTTGCTGTGCTCTGTAAGACAGGTAATATCCACGATGAGCTGCTGAAGAAGTGACTGCATCAAATATGGTGGGAGCTTACTAGAAACAGAAAAATGCAAAGTTAGCCACACTTTTTAAACACCAGCAGAGTTACTGGTAAATGTCAATGCTATCTAAAACATTTAGTTTTTTTCTTTTACGTTTATTGTTAATAAATCACTTTGGAGATAAAAAGAAAAAGAATGTTATGGTCTAGCCCAGTGTGTGTTGTCTTGTGTCCCTAGTCTTTGTCTCCCTCGTGTGGTCATGTTTTTAGGTCTTGTTGGTGGGAGTGGCAGGCATATGCAGCTGTTCCTCATTTTCTCATCGACCACAGGATAAAGACTCCAAACTTTCTTTAACTCATCGCCAGATTGTTCCGTCTACTCAGTGATGGAAACGGCAGCAGTTTTGAGCATGTGAACTTTTGATTCGTTTTTTGTGCTTTTCCCTCCAGTCTCCTCTGCCTACCTACAAAGTCCTTTGCCAGGACTACGCCACGCTTCAACCACACCAGATCCTTCACCTACTTTTTTTGTACAATAAAACCATCTTCTAAATCTTACTACTTCGGTGTCTTCTTTGGTATCCTGCCTTCGACTCCCTAACAGAACAATCTGGCCAGAAATGGACCCCGCGGACTCTGAGGCAATTTGTAAGGCCCTTGCTCGTTGATGGAAAACAATTGGACGCCATGAACAAGGATTAAATGAAGTCATGGAGGCTATCACAGGTCTTTCCGCTCATGTCAATGGAGTTCGGTACTCTGCTCACTTACATCATGACCCAGTTCTCTACAGCACAAACTTCGGCGCCACCAGTTCTTCAGTTAAAGATCCGCCAGCGTGAGTCAGCAACCTGGACAACTCCTGTCCCCACGTGAGCCCTTCATCCCAACCCCACAACCCTATTCTGGTGATTTGGGCTCTTGTGGTTTTATTTTATTTTTTTGTTAAAATGTGAACTTGTTTTTGATCTGCAGCCACAAACATACACTGTGCACAATTATTATGCAAGTTGTATTTTTGAGGATTAATTTGTTGTTGTACAACTACAGTGCTCTTGGTCAATCCAAAATGTTAACAAACCCTCAAACCTGAACATTTAAGTACTAAAAGTTTTTGGCTTAAGAGAATATCTACATGTACACTATTATTAAGCAACTATTAGTGTGCTGAGCCAACCATGGGCCCATCCATCTGGTCCGTTAAGAGTCACTCTACTCGTCAGTCCACAAAACCTTTGAAAAATCTGTTTTCAGATATTTCTTGGCCCATTCTTGACGTTTCAACTTGTGTCTTGTTCAGAGGTGGTTGGGTTTCAGCCTTTCTTACCTTGGCCATGTCTCTGAGTGTCAGGATTCATGTCTGTTAAAATAGTCTGTCTGTTTTGTTGGTGTATTCTGTGTGTCTGTTTGTTTTTTGATGTCATATTTATTATTGTATTTGATTTTTGTTTTAAGATTGTATTTGATTTCTTGTTTTTTATTTTGAAATGTCTTACTCCTGTCTGTGTTTTATGATTTACTTCCTGTTGTATTTGATTTTTGTTTTAAGATTGTAGTTGATTTCTTGGTTTTTATTTTGAAATGTCTTACTCCTGTCTGTGTTTTATAATTTACTTCCTGCCCGTAGTCTTCCCCTTCTGTGTGATTACCTGCTCCGCCCTAATGTGTTTCACCTGTTCCTTGTTGTCTGTGTCTATTTATACCTGTGTGTTCTGCTACTCAGTGCCAGGTTGTCTTCTCCCTACCTGTGAGTCTGTTTCGTGTTCCTTGTGTTTATCTGTGAAGATTCCTAGTCTGTTTTTTTTTTTTTTTTTCTTGTAAATTCTTGTCCTAGATTTCTAGCCTGTGTTTGTCTGGTGTTTTCTGTCGTGGATGATTTATGCTCGGACCTTTGCCTTATTTTGATTCTGGTTCCTGGTTTTTGTTTTGTTACTATTTGTTAAATAAACCTTCTTTTGAACACTTTGCCTGTGTCTGGGGTTTGCGCTGGAGTCTTCCGGTTTCTGGGCCATTGGCCATGACACTGAGATTGAACACCTCCATACTTCTTGACACTCCAAGTAGGTTGTGGAATATGGCAGCACTGAAGGATAATGGGTTCCTGGTAGCTTCACCTTTGATTCTTCACAAATCTTTCGCGGTTAATTTGCATCTTTTCTTCTCGACACACTTCTTGCGACCCTGTTGACTATTTGCTACACAACGTTTGCTGGTTCTGTGATCACGCCCCAATATCAGATATTTCGAGAGTGCTGCATCCCTGTGAAAGACTTTTTACAATTTTTGACTTTTCAGAGTCAGTTAAATCTCTTTTGGCCCATTTTTATTGAATCT
Organism: Perccottus glenii; assembly: GCA_024416835.2. Classification (NCBI taxonomy): domain Eukaryota; kingdom Metazoa; phylum Chordata; class Actinopteri; order Gobiiformes; family Odontobutidae; genus Perccottus; species Perccottus glenii. The sequence goes on along the minus strand of CM044552.2, from coordinate 16,717,512 downwards.
GCCTAATTATGCACACCTTTTGATATATGGTGTTCTCCTTATGCCTTCACCTTCCATTACACAAATACACATCGCCTGATATGCATTAAATCCAATAAGGATTCAAGTTTATACAGCTTGGAGTTAGAAATTATGGATAAAATTATTTGGTCAAAAATTACTTGCCTAATTGTGCATACAGTGTAGCTCCGAAAGAACCCTGTATTGCTTAATTAGGATTACTTACGAGAGAGGCTTTAGAGTGGGCCACTACAGTTTGGAAAAATAATTCTCCCATATGTCAATCATATTTACAACTCACTAATGAAATGAAGTGCATTTTTGATCACTACACTCGGAACAAAGAAACAACACCTGTTTTACCTCCCTTAAACAAGGGTTGCTTGTTTGACTCGGTTGCTAAATATGACCTTGGTTTGGGGTTATAGCCGCAGAGAGCAGGTGGGATCAGATTGCTCTTCAGGGAGTGTTATTTATTTTTGTTTTTTTTTCTCCATGGCTTGCGGGAAAACCTCAAGGACGACTTGGCAGCCAGAGACAAATGCCCTGATTTGGAGGCTCTAATATCCTTGTCCATCCGCCTAGACTGGGAATCAGTCTATTAACCAACTCACAATTGTGATCTTTGCCAATCTACTTACTTTGAGCCAGAGTCAAGAAGTACTCCACCTGCTCTTCCCCTGAATAGCCAATGCAGCTTGGTCATTACCAGTTGGATCCAGCGGAACGTCGGCGTCGCAGGACGTCCTACCTGTGCTTCTAGCGCCAGACCATTTCCAGAACCACTGTCACCTGCTGCCCAAAAAATGGGACTCATCAGTAGGTAAGGGGTCGCTAATGATTCACACCACATCCTCCGTGAAATCCCCTCCTCGTCGCCTTCAGCTCCAATAAACTGTCCTGTCCAAGGGTGAGTCCTTTCCTGTGATCACTTATCGACTCTGGTGCATATAATGATTTCATAGACGCAGACCTGGTAAAACATGCTGATATTCCCATCACCCCCATGGAAAACCCAAAACCTGTTTGGGCAATAGACGGCCAGCTAATTGCTAATGTCACCCACTGCACACTGCCCCTTATCCTTTCGGGCAATAGCAAAGACAATCAAATTATTTGTGTTGCCCTCTCCAACATCACCTGTGATCCTGGGAATCCCCTGGTTATCAGGACAGTACCCACAGATCAATTGGTCCTCTGGTGCTGTCGCGTGGAGCCCTTTTTGTCATGCAACCTGTCTTTGTTCTGCCCAGTCCTCTGTTCAGGTTAGTGCTCCAATTTCTGAACCACTTGAACTTATCTCCAATCAATTCACGCCAAGCCCGCAAGACCCTGTTCACAGGAAGGTCCAATTTTACACTCGACAATTGTCCTGGTTCCAAGAATGCCAAGCCTGATGCTCTATCTTGGCCCTTCACTCCAGATTCAGCTGCCTCCAGTCCAGAACCCATCATTCCCTTACCATGTATTGTGGCAGCAGCTCACTGGGAGATTGAGGAGGTGGTCACAGAGGCTTTGCGCTCAGAGCCAGCCCCAGTCAACTGTCCCGTTAACAGACTTTGTTCCGACACCCGTTCATTCTCAAGTCATCCAGTTGGGTCACTCCTCGAAGCTCTCATGTCATCCAGCAATCCGTTGCACCACAACCTTCATTTCCCAGAAGTTCTGGTGGCCTGATCAGGCAAAGGATGTTTGGGAATTTGTCTTTGCCTGTGACGTCTGTGCCCAGAAAATATCCTCCCACACACCACCTGCTTATTGCAAACTCTTCGTGTTTCCTCTTGTCCCTGGTTGCAGTAGATTTCGTTACTGGGTTACCCCCTTCAGAAGGTAATACTGTTATATTGACTGTTGTTAACTGCTTCTCTAAAGCTGTTCACTTTGTCCCTTTGACCAAACTTCCATCAGCTCTAGAGACCTCCAACATCCTGGTCCAACAGGTCTTCCTGTTGCATGGGATACCATCGGATATAGTGTCAGATCGGGGCCCCCAGTTCTCCTCTCAGGTTTGGAAGGCATTCTGTCGAGCCCTCGGAGCCTCAGCCAGCCTCACCACTGGTTTCCATCCCCAGTCTAATGGCCAAACAAAGCGAACTAACCAGATTGAGTTGAGTATGCCCACAACTCCATGACTAGCTCAGCTACTGGTATGTCCCCCTTCATGGCTTTCTTGGGTTTCCAGCCACCCTATTTTCTACACAGGAGGAAGAGGTGGCAGTTCTATCGGTCCAGTTTCACCTTCGCCGTTGCTGACGCGTATATGGCGTACGGTCCGTGCTGCTCTGGTTCGCTCCGCTGCTCTGAGTCAACAAAGTGCTGACCATAGGCGTACTCCTGCTCCAGCATACTTACCTTCTCAGGTGTGGCTATCTTCCCAAAACCTACCCTTACAGGTAGAATGCAAGAAACTGGCCCCTATGTTTCAGGTCTCTCTGGTCAAGCCTGTCCTCGTAAGTTCATTGTGCCCTCCCTCCGATTTAGGTCTTGTTGGTAGGAGTGGCAGGCATATGCAGCTGTTCCTCATTTTCTCAACTACGGGATAAAGACTCACCGCGTTCCTCCACTCATCGCCAGATTGTTCCATCTACTCAGTGGTAGAAATCTACGGCCTAGCAGTTTTGAGCTTGTGAAGTTTTGACTGGAAGTTCAAATTTGTTTTTTGTGCTTTTCCCACCAGTCTCCTCTGCCTGCCTACGAACTCCTTTGCCAGGACCACGCCACGCTTCAACCACACCAGATCCTTCACATTTTTTTTTTTTTTATTGTTTTGTACAATAAAACCATCTTCTAAATCTCACTACTTCTGTGTCTGCTTTGGGGTTCTGCCTTCGGCTCCCTAACACACTGGTTCCCAAAGTGGGGGTCGAGATGATTTCCAGATATTTTTATTTTTTTAATGATTTTTTTTTTTATGATTATTTTTATATATTATTAAAAAGGTTGTAATGATGCAAGTATAAATTTGGAATAATTAAAATAAACTGAAAGAAAACTTAGTAAAACTTTGTTTGCTCCGATTAATTATGATTATGTTAAGTGACGGCGTGTTGCATAGTATAATAAAATCACCAAAACAAGTCATGTTAAGAATGAATAGTACACAAACATTTCTAAAACTGTAAAAACTGTATTTTTTTTTTTTAAATAAAACGGATTGCAGATGCGCAAACGCGGATCGTCAGCAGTCTAATATTGGGGGTCGCGGTCTGAAAAGTTTGGGAACCCCTGCACTAACAGATGTGTTAAGACCAGTAAAATAAACATTTACCTGCATACAGCCAAAAGACATTCTTCAATATTGTCTCTCTGAGCTCTGGTCAAGCTTGTAGCCTTGGAAAAGCAGTACAGTGCTTGAACAAAAGAATTGATGAGCAGGCCATGGTCTTCTAAATTAGAGAAGAGAGCTGAACATTTTGTAAGCAAGGGAAACACGGCTGTAGATAAGTATCTGTTCAGTGCTAGGGCCATGTCAGTCGATCCTAATTCATCCTGGAAAAAGAAAAAATCTGTTTAAATAATTGTAGCCAAAAAAAAGGTATTTAACCAATCTAGACCAATTCATGTGAATGCACTTAAAGTATATAGTATCTATCTATAATGTAGAAGTGGCTGCTATAGGGGCTCTCACAGTGTCAAGTGAAACTGCTGCCTGCAGATCAGGGAGAAATCCAAACTCTAGTAAGTGCAGGAGGAAACTTTGATTCTCAATCCCATAAACCCGGTCCATGAACAGAATCATAGATGCCTTGTGGTCTGGGCAAAACACTGTAGAAAGGTCAGGCTCATCCACCTCACCATCTGCACAATAAAAAAAACGGAACACTTATAAATTAAAAGTATAAAGTAATTTTGGGATACTAAACTGAGAAGATAAACTACAATAGTCATCTGACCTTTAGATATTGAAGGCATTTGAAAGGGTATACTGGCAACCCCCTCAAGGTCCTGAACAGGAATGAGCGACCTTAATATTGCCCTAATACGAATGGCTTCACCTTTGCCTGCTTGAATAAGCTATAAAACAGAAATAGTAATTAACTTCAAACAAGATAGATTGTTCTAATTTTCTAGTAACACTTACATTTATCTCAGGGGCGCACCGGCCTAGGAGGTCAATGAGGGCTGAATAAAAGGTCATTATGGCATGTCCTATGTGAATGAGGTCATTTGTGTCCCGAGTATCACTGCCAAGTAAAAATTATCAACAAAATTGACAACTACACTTTTATATTTCATAGATAGATTTATCTCTCACAAAGATTAACATGACTAAAACATCAGTTAATTTAAACCAGAGGAAAATCACTTGGTTTTCAACAACAAACTGACAGTGTTTTGTTGGACTGGTTTGATGCATTGGGTCCATCCATAGATAGGTCCTCGGATATCTTGATAGCTTCCTCCATGGCTGCTAGGAGACCCTTTCCTCCTTCACCTCTCAGAGCAGGCCCAAAACATTCAGGCTGATGAATCAGCAGCCTTAATACAACATACGCATTCTCCTCCACACTTTCACCTGTTGTTGAAAAATGTACAGGTGAACAAGGAACAGAAATCAAAATAAGTTGTAAGAGATGGTGTAAAAATATTTGGAAAGTGAGTCAAAAATGAATAGTTGGTTCTATAAAAAGCAGGTTAGTATTATAGAAAGCCAAATTTAGTTAACTGTCACATCTAGGAGCCTAGAGGTAAATTAACTCGGCCTGCAACATACATAACCTATATAGTTGTAATATTTAAAAGGTTATACAGTATTGTTCCAAATAATAGCAGTGCATTGTGACTAACCAGAATAATCCAGGTTTTTTGGATTTTTTTATTGCTAAGTGCCAAACAAGTTACCAGTAGGTGCAGTAGATTCTCAGAAAACAAACAAGACCCAGCATTCATGAAAGGCACACTCTTAAGGTTGTGCAATTGGGCAATTAGTTGAAAAGGGTGTGTTCAAAAAATACCATGGAGTGGAATAACAGCTGAGAGGTGCCACACAGATGTGAAGCAGTTTTAAAAAACTGTGGTCATACAACTAAATATGAGTTTAGTGATTCACAGGATTGCTAAATCCTAGAAACAAAAACGTTTGTACAAAATAGTTTTGAGTTTGTACAGTCAACGGCAGACACTGCTATTTTTTTTAACACACCCTTTTCAACTAATTGCCCAATTGCACAGCCTTAAGAGCGTGCATATCATGAATGCTGGGTCTTGTTTGTTTTCTGAGAATCTGCTGCACCTACTGGTAACTTAGCAATAAAAAATATACTAAAAACCTGGATTATTCTGGTTAGTCACATTGTACTGCCATTATTTTGAATAATACTGTATATAATTCATTTACTGTTCTAAACTCTAAACTGCATGGTTTCGAATGTATACAACAATAAATTCAGATTTAACAAAAGAATCATAATAACTTGATACAAAAGGGACATTATTGGTTTAACAATGTTGCTGTATGATAGCTACCATTACAAAATACAGCAAAACGCAAATAATCCAAGTAACGTTCTCCCTCCACAGGATTCCATGCAATGTCAGGATATCCTTTAGCAACCAGCATTGGGCAGCTCTGGACACCACAGTTTGCAAGATAAAGAACCACCTAGACAGCAAATAAATTTACAGTACATTATAAAAATGCACTAGACGCATATATGAAAACACAAGAATGAGATGTATAAATGAAAACCACATGAATAAGTTACCTTTTGAAGATCAGATTCCTGCAATGCTAAGGCTAGTTCATAGTTGTCCATTACAGAGGCTGCAGCTACATCCAAAGGAGTAGCACCACGCATGGATGGTGTAGCTAAAAGAGAACAATTATACATGCCATTGTATTGCTGAGGGATACATACTGCTGTAGGTTACGCATGTAATATAAAAAGGTCCTAGTACCATCAAAAGTCAGATTATTAGTAAAGGACAGTGCACTCTATTTACAGTGTCTCAACCTCTACATATAACCACCAATAAGCAATGGACTGAGATTTACCCAATCCAACCCTGCTGTGTTCAAGCAGATAGCTGAGGTGATCAAACAATGCCCCTTGATTCTGAGGGCTGATACGACAAAAATAACACAGGAATCGACAGCAGCTGGCCACCATCTTGGGAAACACAATCTCCTGACAAAACATAACATTTAGAGTACAGGCCATATATTTATATATTTTTGCACCCACTTGTCCTCTCACCTTAGTTTTGTCTTCTCCTTCTCCCAAAACATTGACCATTATCTCCATTACAGTTTCATGCATTCCCAATGCCCTCATTAGGTTTGGATGTTGGTAAAAAATTTTGTTGTTTATGATGTTTCTGTTAAAATGTACAATGAAAAACATGACATAAACAAACACTACTAGAGAGTAAACTGAAATATTAACTGCACAAACTCAATCCTACCCCAGTCTATCAATCATTAACTTTTCCTCCTGTTTGCCCATGCAGACTGTGAGGAGCGCGCGGATTTGGCACAGAGAGGTGAGGAGAGCTGTGGTATCTTCCACTGCGGCTTGGCTTATTGTGTAAGTTTTGTAAAGGGGTCCTCCCATTTGGCCACCAAGACCTTGACACTGGCAGTGCAACAATGAAAAAATGGCTCTAACCAAATCAGGATCTTCTATCTTAGCCTCTTCAGCCCAGCGCACCATTGTCTCAGAAATCAATTTAACAAAGGACACTACAAAAGTATATAAAAATGATGTCTTAAAACGAATGCATTGTATTGTAATGTATTGAAATAATTGAATGCAATTAACAGATACACTCTTACCAGGGCTCTGGGCTTTATGCTCTTCTTCCACGGATCTTTTTCTCAGCCCACTTAATCGAACCATAAAACTAGTAAGTTGATCTTTTATGGATATTTCTGCTTCTTCATCTTTTGTGCCTCTGTTTAATTCAGGGCCTGCAAAAAAAAGGGGGTTTTAAGGGTTTCCTTTTTGTTAGAATGACATAAATCAGTTAAAGATAGTGTTCCAACCACAGTGTTTTTTAAGAAGATAATGGAAGTCTTGCAAGAGCTGCTGAATTTCATCTGGGCAGGGAGAATTCTTACGATGCTCATCTTCCGCTCTAAAGCTTAACAGCATGTTGATCTGAAAACATGAGACTATTTAACAATGCAACAATTTTATGACAAAAATTCTACATACATAGAAAGATTATTTCATAATTTACTTTAATAATAACAATTGATTGGCCACATTCAGTTGTTAACTCTAATGTCATTTAGTTTTGTCCATTTAGTTTAGTTTTAACCTGCTCTTGTGGAGGTGACCGGAACTCCTTGGTTTTGCGGGCTGTAAGGGCAGCAGACATGTTAAGTGCCTGCATGACTTCATTATATCGAAATCTTTGGTTATCTTGCAAGTGCCCCACAAAATTGTCTGAAAATGCTACAACTGCTTCCACCCTGTGCCGAACTTGACAATCACTGAGGTAGGAGAGCACCTGACAAAGCTGAAGATAGAAAATACAAAACGTTATTTTACGTTAAACTTTCAATCACAGTTTGAACAAAGCATTAAGTGCAAAATTCCAAATGGGTTTCTGCTCATTTACCTCGAGTTTTACAGCTTCTGGAAGTTTCATTTCAAGTAATCCTAAATTATAAGAATGACTTTTGTCATCCACCAATATCCACTCTTTCTGGCCAATATACTTATTTTCCACTCTCTCCTCTGGGGGTTCCACCTGATCAGAAAATGCCCGTGGTGCTAACAGTGGTAAAACTTTCCTCAAGTCTGCATCCTTAAATATTCCCATCACAAGCAGTGTATAAAATAGTCTAATTAGAGGAACCAGCAGAAGCTCCATGCTGCCCCCCGCAGGATCCCTTAAACCCTGACCCAAAACCCTAACTGCTATTGTCAGCATCTCCACAGTTAGGTCCTTCAATGTATCAAGAGGAATTTCAGGAGTGTCCGTGTAGACTTTTTCAACTTCACTTTCACCACTTATTGCATCACTCCTGACAAAGCAAGGAGCAGAAAAATGCATCTGCGGTTTAAGAGATGTGGTAAGTGTGCTTGGAATATAGCTTTTATTCTCTAAAGAGAGAGAGATGGCTCTGGTCTTGTCCAACATCGGAACAACGTATTCATGGTTCATCATGAGACATGCTGTGCTGGGACTACTGAGATGAACCTAAAATGTTAAAAAGAAAAACAGAAAAGTGTTTTGAAATACTTTTTTCTAACATTTATTTGATAATAATAAACTTTGACAAAGCAATCACCTGAATAAGCAACTGATAAAATGCAGAGCGTAGAGACCCAGGGAGGTGGGTATTCTGTATAGCATAAAACATCTGGGACTGGTCTACTTGGCTACAAAGGGCATGGCAAATTCTGGTGTTGCCATGGGCACATAGAGAAGAGTAGAGAAGAAGGGTGTTGTGGTGAAAGGTCAACAGATCATCAATCTCCGAAAGCTCCAAAATATCAATGCATCTGTGTGCAAATAAAACATGAATGTTAAATGGTGCGGCATTATGACTTTATTTTTTATTTACCATCGTCTCACCTGTTTTCATCTGGGATCTGAAGCGACATGACTTGGCAGGGTTCTGTGCATTGCACTGTCCAGCCTTGGCAATTTTCTGTCTGCTTTAACGATACCTTTAATGCACTATCAGGAACACGTGCCCAAGAGACTTGGCAAAGTTGTTGGACTTGAAGCCTTGGAGGGCACTGAGGAGTTGTATCCCTCTTTTGGCAGCGAAACAAACCCGCTGACAGGGGCAAAACATTCTGAAAAGAGATGCATGGTTAAATATTAGACACAGATCTGAGTAAAATTTGATTGATGATTTGACAGTTTTTAGATCAGACTTAGTGCATTTTAAAATGTATATGGAGATATACATAAACGATATTTATTCTATTATTATTCTTTTCTATTTATTTATTCTGCATGATTAATAAAAATAACTCACCTTAATACATCCCAGTTCTAACTGAAACATATTGCTTGTTGTTGGCTTGACAAATACAGCAGGAAACAACTTTGTACTGGCCTCTACCTAATTTTATAGTAAGAAAAGTGTTAATTCAGAAGAAGCACTAATTAGGCAAGTAGAAATATGGTAAAGAAATAGGCTGTGACCTACCTGATAGAAGGTTGCCATCTCTACTCCACTGGAGGTAAAAGTGAGAAGCCCAGTGGTTGTATCAATTAAACAGCCGATTTCCAAACCTGTACTTCTGCGACTCTGAGACAGACCTGTAGTCTCTCCAGCACACACCATGTAACAGTTACATCGTTTGACGCTATGAAAGTAAATGTACAGATATGTGTAATGTAATTATAATCACACAAAAAGCAAAAGCAATTATTTTCTGCCATAAATGGTACAGACAGTAGTTGTACGCCATACCTTTCCTGAACTTTTCCACTCTCATCACCCAGAGTTACAGTAACAGTGTGCACCTTGTCAATATCAAACATGCCACTTTGATGAAAGTCAGACGTCACCCAGCCTACCCAAACATTGAAGGGCTCTTGGCCTGGCAGAACCCGCACTGAATAGTAATACTAAAATAAAAAGATGTGGTGTCACCTTTTATTTTTTATTTCTTATCTTTGATATAAAACATAAGAATTTAATATTCAGGTTTTACCCTTGAGCACTGAATCAGGTTATTAATGTTGTCTTTATCAGCTAGAACATCTTCTAAAAGGCGAGGCGATGAATTGCTGTTGACTAAATCTGGTTTAGTTTTCTTCAACATAAACCTTACAGAAAAAAAACCACAATGCATAAACACAAATGCTTAAGAGTCAAACATGTATTATGTATACATCTTCTCTTATACAAAATATATCTATAGCATTTTCATGTTTTCAACATAATTCTGACAATACCGTTGTTTGAGCTTTGATGTTTTGTCTTGGCTGTGATCCTTATGGTGATTGAGCTCATCCCTTGAGCCAGAAAAGCTGTGGACTGACTTCATCAGCACTTCAAAGTCAGAGTCCAACTCCTCCTGCTCTTTCCTGCCTAAAAGGATGACAGAAATTAATTCTAGCATAGCCCATGGGAGTTCAAGGCTAAAAACCCATTAAAGTTAGGACACTCAAATATCAATTATCAAGACAGAAAATAATCTGTTTAATAACAAAGAACAGCTAACCTCCCACATGAACTAATATGTCACAATTAGCACTCTGATTTAAACATATATCACAATATACAAGTTGGCATTTACTCTAAAGCCAATAATTATTCATGTGAAATGCCCCAGTCTTAACCTACTGCATGACCTATTTATACATTGTTCATAATTCTGTACATACTTGGTGACAAGGGGCTGGAAGCTACAGGAAGCATTGCTGCCACAGGGTTGTTGAGGAACGAAGCACATTCAATCGACATGTTGAGACGATAAAAACACACCTCCCTGCTTCCAGCTGGATAAGAAAATGATCGCTGAGAGACCCTTAGGCTAGTCAAAGAATCCTTCGTGCTATTGACTCTAGTAACCTAGAATAAAATCAGAAAATTAAACCTATTTTGCATATTTAAACCTGTTCAAAAAGTAAATGGTGTGTCTATAATCATTGAAACTAACAAGTACATTAGGGTCATCAGACTTTATGGAGGTAAAATGAGGCTGCCACCAACTCATCCATAGAGTTGGGTCCGTGGCCATGTTGACAGCAAAAGGCTTGTAGCCCTCCTGCAAGCCACACACACAGAAATACTGCAAAGAACCTGGATGAGAACCCAGGTTAAGCCTCCCCATTTGGTTTACCCCAAGGCTGACAACTGGTAACAAGCCTGGAAAAGACAGAATTATACATTTAACTTTTGTTCATGACACATATACTACAATACTATTTGTGTTTAGATCATTTTGCAACATAAATATAACACAGCAGTTAATAGCATTGCTTGAATGTAGAGTCATCACCCCAAAAGAAATAACCATAGTAGACTAAAAAAAATATAGTGGGTCAAATGTATTATAAAATAAAGGATAGTGTGTAAAAACAAAAAGATTAAAATTGTTATGTTAATTCACACATACTGAAATAAAAGAATAAAAGAATAACACAAACCGTCACTGATAAAAAAGTCTCTTGCAACCAGTTCTGATCCTCTTTCATTAAACAGAAGCTCTCCATTCAGAGTGACCATCATAGTTCTTTCAGTCACGTTCACCATGCAACCCACCACATCACCTTTTAGCCAAGCATGTCCAAGCGGTTCTCCACCCTGGTGATACCACCGAGCCTAATCAGAAAAATGACACTCAGCTTAGTTCAAAGAGAAACTCCCCAAAATTTGTCATTGCCACACATGTCTTTTTTAAGTTTAAAATGGGGTAATTAAATACTGTTTAAGTAAAAATGCCAATGCCAAACAGCACAGTTAAAGTTACATCATCATAATAGGAAATCTGACTAGAGCTTACCTCATATCCACTGAACACAAAAGCTTGGTCATCTGAGCCAAGCTCTCTATCTGGAATACAGCCGGGCCTGGCCCAGCCGACTCTCATATTACCAGCAGTCAGTATTTCAAATTCAAAGTACCACTTCCCATCAGTCACAGCATATGACTTATCTGGTCTGAACACCCGGCATTTCTCAGCAGAAAGTAGACATGGGCTTGATAATGTAGCTGTAAATCCAAAAAGAAGCAAAAAACAAAGTTTGATTTCCAATTTGTAAATGCACAATGTCCACTTGACAAATGATAAATATCATATCAACTGTACAATGTTAGATAGGAACCTTGAGTGTTTACAGTAAACACAAAAGTACTAAACCTCAGTACAGCTGATAACAGTACTAACAAAATTGGGAAATACACATACTCCATTCCTGGTTGAAGGACTCTAGGCTGTAGCCATAAACCAGCAGGGTGCAGACAGCCTCGCTGACTCCCTGCCTGCTAACTCTCCTTCTTCTTTCATCAAGTAGGTTGTAGGGCACAAGGCATGGGCTCCGCTTGGCTTTCACATCCTACATACAAGCAGAAATATTGTCCTGTTTCCTTTTACCTTTATCTATATATGTTTAAAGCAACAAACATTACCAGTTGAGCTCCATATGTCCATCCGTGCTTGATGTGCTCCTTGGACCATACATTGTGATCATTCTGTGCTAACAAATCAATCACTTTTTCAAGTGTTGGACTGAGTAAAACACCACTTAAGTCTAGAGGAGCAGGCTTGTAACCATTAGGCAGTTTGAAACCTAAGAAAAAGATAATACCAGTTCATTTATGTCATGTTTGAAAGTGAAAAAATGTATTTGCTTGTACACCATCTGTTGTACTTTACAATATTTGAAAAACATATTGATGATTTATATATATAGATATATATATAGATTTACTGTATATATGCAACACCTAACTTGGACAAAGCCTCTTGAACTTGGAAGTTTGTAATCTAAAACAATGTTACACAATACATTACGTACTTGGAGCAAGCATTCATGTATTTGACTCTTTCCTCAGCACGGTCATCAGACAAACCAATGTGAAAACCAAGGGCTAGGAGTGTCCTTCATTGAAAAATAAAAGTTAATTATAAAATTAAACAGCACAAACTCCTAATGTGACGGACAGTATCCTTGTTAACATGAATGATGCCACATTTGTGAATGAAATCCCTAGTGATATCCAGTATTGTGGATTTAGTGAGTATACCAACCTTAGAATGTTCTCTGCAATCTGCATTTTTTGGTTCCTCTCAATGTCTGCCAACTTAGAGAACTCAACCAGACGGGGATCCAGCTTTTTTTCTTCATCTTTGACCTGTTCAGTAAACTGTCACAGTATACCAAAGCCAAAACACAAAATCAAAAATTTGAAATAGCTGTAAGCTTACAGGCCCGTGTGTCCATCCAAGTTCAATTCTATCCATAACCCAAAGTTCATGGATATTCACAGCCATTTTTTCTCTCAGGTTTTCAAGTTGCAGGGGCAATACCACCTATGAGAAAATAGATTTAATTGACCATCTCCACTGTTGTGTTTTTTTGTTTTTTATTACCTTGTTGATGTCAACTGGATTTGGAATAAAAACAACAGGTGCAATTGGTGCAGAAGGGCCCATGAGTTGTTTTCCATCTTCATAGTCAAAGATATATCTTTGACATGGTTCTGCCTTTAACTTGACTTTTGGCAGCAGAGCCTCACAGCACGGAGCATAGCCAGGTGGAGGAGAAAATCGGAACTCTCCATGTGTTCCCCCAAACAGAAAACGAAACCTTTTTTTTTAGAGTAATACAAAGGTTGAGGAATTTTGACAGAACTCTATTAAAACCTCAGATTCTGTATTTATAAATTTATATTCACTGTGGCTTTCCATTATATACTCACTTAACACCTGCAGAGAAACTAACCACAGGATAAAGAAGCCCATCAGTATGTAAGGTTTCCAGCATCCCCTGAACAGGTAGCCCATTCACTCGAAAGGAGATACAGGGATCACTGAGGTCAAGGCAGCAGCTGACTACATCATGGTCCTTTAGCAAGTGAGGAAAAGAGGAGCTTACTCTGCGCCCAACAGAACCTGTAATTTACAAATCAAGCATGAATTATCCAGGTGCAGATGTCCTTTTAAGTTGCTTGTTCCGGTAATAATAAAAAAACAGTGTTTATTAATCCCTGATGTTTATATTGCACTTGCAGTAGACAATTTCTTTCCAGAACCAGTATGCTACATGCCCTATACACTTTATTAACAATACTGTTCCCCACCTGACCAGAGGTGCAGCCCATCAAAGCCATAGGAACTGAGGTCATCTCCAACCCCGTTGCATCCCCAGCCTTCCCCTCCTGATGGCCTGGGTCTGTAACCATCAGTGGAAGCCCAGCCAACCCGCAAGTGAGTTGGTTCAGGGGTGAGAAAATGGTCAACCTGATCCACAATGAGTTCATAGTACCACTTCCGATATTGGGCTGAGTCTTCTCCAATTGATAGGAAAATGTTTGGTCTTACACTGCAGTGACAGAAGTAAACAATAAGCTGTGATGTTAAATATAAAATAAACTCTATAAACAATATAAAAGGAGCAGAAAGAAACAAAAAATAACCAATACAAAATCAGTTGTTCTAAATTGTACCTGATGACCTGATTAACAAGACGAGTTTGGAGCAGCAAGTCTCTGTATGGCAGAAGGCTGTCAGAGATAAGGTTTTGATTGGAGCGCACCGCTACACCATGGCACACACACAGAGAGCAAAGCACCTCCAACACCTGGAAAGCAGGCTGTCAACTCCTCATCCACAAGTAACTCAAAAAACAAACCATAAACTATCTTCCCAAAAGAAAAACTAAAATATTGTGTGTAAAGCATGATTATTTCAACATTTTAAGGCACTTTGTACACATGTATGTATAATCCAACTGTCCCAATCAGTGGGAGTGGTAACTGACTTTTAACTATAAATCACATACCTTATGATTGTATCCATGCTTATCTAGAAATGAGATAATAGAATGAATGTGTTCTTCTTTGATGCCATTTATAGCCTCTGGACTTTCAACAAGAACAAAGTGAAGAACCTCCAGGACTCCTACAAAATAAAAAAGTTTACAAAAGTTTTCATGCAATGTTGGCAAAGCTAAGTCAATATACAGTAAACTCTTTATAAACAGAGAAAAGTTTAAATGACTCAACCAGAGGAGGTTTCATGGCGGTCTAATTTGCTTATAAGCCAGTCAAGAGTGCCTGAGAATTTTGCACAATTGGCACGGTTTCCAGAGATCAGTACACCTGGGAGAAAAAAAAACAAAAACAATAACGATAAATACAAGATTACATGTCTAAAAAAAATCTGTCTTTAGACCTTTAAAATGTTATTCTCACTAAGTAGTTTATAAAAATGTGGAATGATTTTTTCCCATTGTTCTTCTTCTTCACTTTGTGAAGCCTCAGCATAACAGGACACATCACTATACTGATGTAGACGGTCAATACATTCAACCACCAAGTCTACTACCCCCTGAGAAGAAAATAATTTGTTCATAGATTAGTGCAGCTTAAAGAAGTGAACTCAGTAAATGCACAACTGTGAAAACTGTAGACAACATACTAAAACTTCACCAATTTCTTTCACTTTAATTGTACCTCTTCTTGAAACATATTCTGACGATTTTTTAGCACTGTCAAGATTTTCTGTTTAGCTTCAGGGCCTAGCTCATCAGGTGGAGGCTGGAAATGAATGATTAGATCCTGCAGACTACACATTACGGTTTTTAAAGACAGAATATTAGAGCTTAGGTTTCCTTGTTGAAATAGACAATCCAGGTTTCTAAAGAAAATAGAAATAGAGAATGAAAAATACACAATAGAGCCATTTTATTCTCTTATATAATGTTTTTAAACTAGTCTGAGTATTATCTCTTGTACCTGATAAAGCAAGTCAAAAGGAGAGTAGCACTGCGAATGAGTCTTGCAGTGTGAGATTCTTCACTCTGAGATCGGGACAAGGTTAGCCCATCATCCATGTGCCCCTCACTATGTAGAATAGCCTGAAAGTAGAATTATTTAGTATTATAAAATATGTTCATTGTGTTTCCAGTGCTTTTTAGGCTTTTTATTTTAATTTGTAATGATTTTATATTTAAATAGTTTTACCTTACGTTGACTACCAAATGAGCCAACTGACTTAGAATCAGTGGTATATGTTAACCACAGCCCAGAGTACACATGCTGAATAAAACAAATAGAGTCTCCATACTTGATCTCTGCAGTCCCCATGCCACTGACATTAGTGTTTGGACAAGGATCAAGTTTCTCCTACACAGCATAAAACAGAAAATGACATATTAGAAACAAAATACAGCAATGGACAAGGGAATGTATGTTTTTCCTGACCTTTGTTGATCTGATGCAAAAAGCACTTGTGTTGATATCAGCCTTGTCTCGATTAATCAGATGCAGACCATTCTCCTCTGTGAGACCTAGGTACCTCCCAGTAGTCAGGTGGCACAGTCGGAAAGGTTGTCCCCAACATGTGTGACTCCCACTCCACCTAGAATAGATTACAGAAAAAATAAACCACACTTGTTTTCTATGATTATAATAATAAAGTTACAAATTATATTGGTATTTATATTGTATTAATTAGACCTATTAACAAAGTTTAGAATTAAGTGTCAACATACACAACTTGGAGAATTTCCAGTCTCCAAAGAGAGCGGGCGTGGTTGGAGGCTAATCCAGGCTCATAATACATTATCCTGTATTAAAAATAAGATATGACCAGAAAGAAACAATTTCCAGTTGAGATTAGTGTTTAAAACTGACCTCTGAGACTCCTCTCCCTGCTCTGGGGCGGGAACAGTCAGACAGGCATCACTATGGCTATGAAGAAGACGGAGTGTGTCTCCTCCTTTCAGGTATCCTATGTGATAACGCACAAGAAAATGTATTAAAAAGTATACGTCAACAAAATGATGAACAATATGCGTATAATCTAATATATTCTACTAACTGACATTGCACACTAGATATATATAGTTTATAGTAATAAAACCTGCCTTGAGCAACTCCACCACCAGAGCAGATGGGGCCAACGTGCCAGAGAGTCTGCTGGAAAGCTACATCAACCACTAAACTGTCACTTGAGTTTTTGTTGTCAGAAACTGAGCCATAGGACAGATGCTGCAACCAAAAAACAACAAATGCAAGCACATCAGCTGCACATTGAAAAACACATACTTGAGTAAGTCTATGTCTTAAAGAAAACATAAACTAGATGCTGTAATCCTTACCAAATATCTTTCCGACGAAACGTTAACTAATATAAGATCATCTCCAACACGAACCTTCTCACCATCTGATCTCTGTCTAGATGCAGGATGCACTATCCACCAACATGCCTCGTCTAACAGAAAATGTATTCCATCACTTCACAATAGTTTAGTATAATCACATTGTTAAGGTGTTGATAACGTTACCTGTTTTATTGTCTTGGAGACCAACAGCAAACGCCAGTTTATCAGTC
Organism: Perccottus glenii; assembly: GCA_024416835.2. NCBI lineage: Eukaryota > Metazoa > Chordata > Actinopteri > Gobiiformes > Odontobutidae > Perccottus > Perccottus glenii. The sequence continues at coordinate 16,700,533 of CM044552.2, read as the reverse complement.
AAAGACTGAGACGAGAACAGGCAACTCAGATACTAGGAATAAATAACGGGTCAAAATATGAGAATATGGTCAAGTGATATCTAGGTGAGTCAAAACTAAAAATCTGCATCAAGCCATTAAAACTTACCATGCCACTGTAGGAATGTAGGAACAATACTGCCTGTCCATAAAGAAGTGTACGATGGCTTCCAACAGCTCCCACCTGAAACCACAGCTAGTGTTTTATTGTTGGACACCAATAACAAATTGTATAAATTGGTATTTGTGGTATTTTTGGTAGGTCAAAGGTTGAGAAGATAACACATTGAGAGCTCACCTTTTCAGTCATTTGTTCATGGCGGGCCAGCATCTCCTGCAGAGCACGAACAGAAAGACACTGTGCCAGCACAAAGCCACATATAGACAGGTCTGGAGGAACATTCTGTGAAAACATATAATACAAGCCTGTCTGTCCTTAAACTAAACAATTTCAACAATAGTTTTTTGTAGTAAAAATAAATCAAATAAATGATTTCCATCTTTGTTGTTCAATATAGTAGTATTTTTACCTTTGAATTAGAGGTTTGCTCAATTGAGGAAAGTCTGCTGCCAAATCCCTCAGCAGCAAGACACAGCTTCACATGTTTGGTGTTGCACGTGAGGGTACTCTGCAGAGCAACCTCATCTCCCTAATGGCAAGTACAACATATTGAACATTATTATTAATAATAAAGTTTAATTATAGCACTGACCTGAAGTAATCTCAGTCAGTCTTTGTTTAAACAATGGCATTGTGGTTAGCTCTGTCATCTCACAGCAAGAAGAATGATGAGAGGTTCCTGAGGTGCTGCTCAGTGGGATGAGCGGATGAATAGATTAAATACAGATAATACATTTTCCTGTGCAACTGATAAAGCTGCAAATTGAAAATCAGTCTATTTAAAGAACTGATTGTTAAAAGAAATGTCTCACCTCAATGTACTTCCTTTTTGGGAATACACTGGACTATCTGACCCCTAATTCACCCTCCTGTCCACTCATCATATCAGTACAATTCTGCAACCAGTCAAACACACTGCCTAACACTGACACACTATGGGTCAGTACAATCACCCAAGGTCCCAACTGTTACCAAAGTTCACCATACCATTTAAAATCTCTGCAGGATTATTGCTCTACATATATTTACTGGTCTTCCAAACTCTGGATCCCTTCCATACATTTACATTGTCTAATACAAATCTACAGCATTATTTGTTATTGTGATGATGTAGGATGTATAGGTCCAGTGACAATCTCCATCTCTTTTGTCATGGGATGTGTTATCCCTGACTGCTCAGTCACCAGACACTGTTCCCTGTGACATGCCCTTATCAGCCATCAAAGATAATGAGCTGTGAGAGGACGAAATACAGTCTAGTAATAAGAGGAAGAAGAAAAGAACTGAAGAAGAATTTCTAAAGCTAGCAATAGTGGCATTAGCATAAAACGCAATTAATAAATAATAAATATACCGTTACAAAAATATAAATACTTGTATAAATACTTAAAATAAATGACGTTCATTGCACAATGTATTACATACTGTAAGCATTGAACTTCATCCAAAATAATGAAAAAAAGTAATACAGTACGTAATACGCCTAATAATAATTTAACAAATGGAACTGTACAGCAGCAAAATAAATGCTAAAACGAGAGTTATGCTTTTTATGTTTTATAGTCTAGCTATGGGTTTATCTCACATCTGTTTGAACCACATCCTATGAAAACATTACTATTGATTTAGTTGAATGCCCACTGCCCCTAGCAGCTATCTTCATTCTAAAAAGTTACAAACTACGCAAAATTAAAAATTTGTATTTCACAGACTCAAATTTAGAAGAATGCGCAGGCCCATTAGCTCACCTAGCTAATTAATCTAGGTTAACTTATATATGAATGTTTCAACTATAGCTGAATATTTAAACACCTGTTGTTTCTGGTTAACACCCAACACAGTCAATTGATAATTTTATAATTAAAAAGTATGCCTACTCACCAGTCGTAGAAACAGAAATTCATCATCTGTTTCCCCCCTGTCTATCATTTTCCAAGATTCATAACAACAAACCGGGTAGCGTTCAAATGGTGGCCCAGGCCAGAGGCTACTGAGTGTTACAGTATTTGGCCGTTCAAAATTTGGCCCAATGCAGCTGTGGCCCGTACAGTCCAGGGTTGCCAAGTCTCTCAGTCAAAATCCGCCCAACACTCGACTTCAATCCCGCCCAAAAACCAGCAAAATATAATAAAAGGGGATCAAGCGTGTAGCTTGGTACCCCATTCCAGTTTTATTTACCCTGATTTTATATTTAAAAAGAATTGGGGATTAAATACTGTCATTCAGATTTTAATCTGATAAATTTGATCATATCCGGATTTAACTATATTTACAGCTCTGGCCAAGCACAACCCGCGGACAGATTTTCTCACCCGCGGAAACACTTAAAAAACTGCTGCGGACCTGGCAACGCTGGTACAGCCATCAGCCTGTGGTCGGAATCTGAGTGCTGCTCAATAGCCTGTTAACTTTCATTTTAGGCCCAATATTGATTGAAATACTGTATTAAGATCATGATAGACTAGACCTATGACTTTATAGTACCTAATTTCCCTACAGAATATAATTGTAGGCTTAATGCATCAAATAACCAAACACATAAATGTGTTACAGGCTTTTATTCCACATGTTAGTGATTTATTTTTCTATTTACACATTTTTTATCATAAACTGAGGTTTTGTGTACTTCAACATTAAGCTGCATTAGATTTGTTGATATAGAACATCATTAAATGATTTGAAAATCATCTTTCAAATTTATAACATTATACAGGAGACTCCAAAATGTAGTCACAAACTGTTTATTCCATGATTGCATCAATTTTCAGTATAAACCAATCAATATTGCCAAAAAATGACCCTTGAAGTGCAGCGTACCTTATTCTGAATACATGGTTCAAATGTTGCCACAGGTAAAGAAAGTTTAAAAACACATTTTATTTAATTCACTTGAGAATTGTAGCCCACGTTATGGTATTATGATTCTGTAAATTGCTTCATACCAAATTACTTTCTAAGAAAAGCTACCACAAACGGGTACCACACACCTAGTCAATAGAAAATACCTTCCTGTTTAATTCAAGTCTTTTTGTCCAGTCAGAAAATTGGTCGAACAAATGGAAAACTGGGAGGTATTTATTTAGTTACAATTAGATACAAATTAGATAGCTCAAAATCATTATTATTGTGCTTTCAATTCCTTTTATAAAATAAAATGATTGCATTTTGTAGGCCATAATTTTAAACATTGTTTTTTTTTTCATAATTATTATTTTTTATTTTATTCACAAGAACAGTAATGACACAAAATGCATAGTAGACACAGAACAATGCACAGCATGAATGTGGACAAACAATGCAACAAAATTAACCATTTAAATATAGCCTGGTCACAAGCACAGTTAAATTAATGAAATTGATCATTGTTGCTCTATTGATTCTAAAACCATCAAGTGATTGAGAGCCAGGGGTTGTTTAGGGAAATGGACGAAGGTGTTTTAGTCAGGTTAAAGGTCACTTTCTCCATAAAGGGCAGTGGAGAAGGCAGTGTAGTCTAGTGCCCCTGGTGGTGCTCCATGGCCTTTGTAAGGTGGCATCCTCATGATGCAGTATTCTGCTTGCTCAGGAGGAAGCTCTCTTCTTAGCTCTTCTACAAGTATGTAGGGCTGCAGTGGTAAAATTAAAAAATTTTGTTAAGATTGTTTCCAGAAATATTCATGCTTTCCTATCTTTAGCTTTTGTAATTTGAACATCATAAATCAGCTTGGCCAAGCAAATACACAGCTTAGTGCTGTCTAAGAATATCCACCCATATGCCTGTAAGCCACACTTTAACAAATAGAGACACATACCTTGTCAGCTGCCAGGATGCGGAAGGATGCCACAACCTGCTCAGCAGTGTCTGTATCTGCAGTCTCTCTAGTCATAAAGTCAATAAATGACTGGAAGGAGACAATTCCAGTACCATTGGGGTCAACTAGGATCATTATACGGGCAAATTCTACCTCCCCCTGTTGATGCCATTGATAAAAGAAAAGACAAAGAAACAGTCAATGCTGTCTACAAGCTGTCACATGTATGTAGCCCCACATATTTGTCATTTTGTATAATTTACCAAGTCATAACCCATTGAGATCAAACAGGCTCTGAAGTCATCAGTTTCCATTGCACCATTTTTCTTCTGTAGTTGGTGGTCATTAGTTAGAGGTATAAAAAGAAATAAAAAAGTACATTTAGGAGACACATTGCATGGATACAGCAAACATAACAAGTAAAGTGAAAGGAGAACAGCCTAAGATGAGTCAAGTTACAAAGAATACCCGGTCAAAGTGATTGAAAGAAGATCTAAACTCATTCATCTGCTGCTGACTTATGCCTTTTGCATCACGAGTCAGAATCTGGGTCTCAATCTCATTAATGGTACGAGCAATCGTTGTAAGGAGCAGTTCCCATCCAACACGGATATGCTGATAAAATAACCAAAAAATAAAGTTTTGAGGATGTTCAAACATTATCAATATGAAGTAAGTTTTCCTCTTTTACCTCCATAGTGTAGTTTGTGTGTTTGTTATCAAACACCAGTGACTCTTGGATTAGTTGGTGGTCTCCTTCCAGCTTGTCAATGTTGGGCTTGTAAGCCACTATGACATGCTCAAATTGTTTCAGTTGGGTCATCTGGTCTTCAAGGGTGCCCCCTATCTCGAGGGAGCAGCGTCCAATCTCCTGTTATTACAATACATACAGACGAGGCATTTTATTTTAAAAGCTTTTAAAAGGTGACTGAGTCTAGGTCCAAGGCTATGGCTGGTTGTATATTATGCCATTAAATGCAAGATTAATGAATGGAGGTTATTTCATTATCACTATAACCGTCAGAAAGAGCCAGGATTATAGGACCTTCATTAATAAATATAATTGTACTGTGCCATTATTGGATTATAATATAATTGTTAAATTGCTTGTGTATCCTCTACATCTAACCTCCATCCTGGTCTGTATCCAGGGTCCAATGAGATTAGCCTGAGCAGCAAACTGACGTCTCAGCCTTTCATGGGAATGCTGGCGTGCCATCTCCTCCTGGAGGGCACTGTCCCTTTGAGGGACCAGCTTTTTCACCTACAAAACACAAAGAGGTTGCAATGTTGTAATGTGCAATCTACCAACACATCAGTCCTTGGTAAAATGATTTGATACAATTTTTTTAATAAAATACATTTTATGACTAGACATGCAATATCAACATAGAATGTGCAAGCAACCAATTTTAAGCTCAGTAACCTTATCCCATTTATCAAGAAGTTCTTCGGTTGTGATGGTGCTGTAGGGATTGACAAGGTTGGCCTTAATCCCGTAGCTCTGGGAAATCTTTTGCACCTCATTGTGGATTCCTAAAATGGCCTGTCTCTCTGCATCAGCCTCAGGTAAAGTTGCTTTGAACTGCTCATGAGCTGCGATTAAACTCTGTAAGAGGAAATACAAAAGTGTTTAGAAGTTTAACCATAAAAATCAAAGTTTTAGGTGTTTAAAAATAATTGTACTCAAAACATTGAAAAAATGCTATAAAACTTAAATATAGCAAAACACATACCTGTACTTCTTCAATGGTATGAACTATAAACATATCTTGCAGATCCTCCATGGCTCCTTCCATCCAGTTATTAAATGGTGCGGACCTCTTGGCAAACTCCAGGAACAGCTGATCAATTGTCTCTAGCAGCTTCTCTGTTCGCTAAGACAACAGTCTGACATGCATGATTTCTATATTTTTAAGTCCTGAACACTCTAGAACCCATCTCTTGTCCAACAACAACACAACCTTCATAACTCGCATTGAAATCCAAAAACAAACATCCCCTCACCTGTTTTGATGACTAATCCCACAGTGCATACCATTGCTATGGCCTTGTTAACCCCCGATTTTGTCCAGGCTGACTGTGACAGTGTGCAGTCCCCTCACCTCAGCAGGGGACATTGGGATAGGGACAGAAAACAGACGTCTGTCCCTGTCATTCAGACTAATCCTTGGCTCTTTTCCCAGGTCCTCACACATTTACAGATCTGAATAGGCCAGCATGGATCATGGCAAGCGGCTTGCAGCCATTCAGCCTTTCCAGTACATATTTTCCTCCTTTACCCTCCCCCGCCCGGTTTATCATTTTATTTGGGTTGTGTCCTTTTGTGGGTATCCAAAAATTGTACACTAATCAATAAAAACCTCATAACCCAGAAATGACCACCAGTTGCCCTTTAACATACATTTTGTGAAATTAAAACTCAATCCAGTATCATTAATAGGAACACACAGCAACTTCACAAAAACACATTTTAACAAATTTATGTATTTAGGATTGAATCTCTGGTTGTTGCTCCTACCTCAAGTGCCTCTCTTCGCTTCTGAGTCAGGGTTCCCAGCCTGTCCCACAAATCACAAATACTCTGGCAACGCTGGTTCACAGCAGCCACATCATGGTAGTCCAGCTCACTAAGAAAGATAAATAAGGGTATTACAAGATATCATGTACTTAAAATTAGTTTAAAAAGGCATCTGGACATAGCTTTTAAATGTAGATGTCAAAGATCAATGGGACTTTGCCAATGTCTTTAACCGTAAATGTTATGTCCATATGCCTACTACTTAACGTTTTATTTGATACAAAAAGGCAGAAGCAGAAGGTCTAGGCATTTATTTCATATTAGAAACAAAACAAAAAAATGTGGCACTTTTTACAACATCCATAATGGCTTTAATAAAGATGGAGGCTGCTGCTCAAGTCAATATTCCTGAGTGGGGCTAGCATGGTTTTCAGCAGGAAAAGGAAATCCCTCATAGTGGACCTCGTGCCAGTGGTCTCTGCCCGTCTTATAGTCGGAGGAGAAGTGTGTGAGAGCGCCAGGTGGAATTTGTCCAGACAGGAAGTAGTAATACTGGTTATGTAGTCCAAAGTACCAGCTGCTCTACCATTCCTTCAGGCAGTATAGTGACCATAAAGTCAACACCTTCTTCCTCAGCTGTCATAGATGGCACAAAGTCTCCTGTAGGCCTCCCACATTAGAACCCCTGTTCCTTCATTTCCTGTTCATTATGTTGATGCGCAAAGATGTATTTATGGTGAAACGTCTCTCCAGCTAGATAGTCATATTCCAGATAAGAAGAAAGAGGTGCTGGCAGCAGCCTGAAACACAGCTGTGGGCTCAGAAATTCTGGGCATATTGTAACTAGTATCTCCAGTGTTCCAGAGAGGAACGGGATTTAAAGAAGCCAGCGATAAGGTGTCATGAGAAGATTCATACAATTTGAATTAACTATAGAGTCCGGACTAAAATAATGCTAGCCAAATGTTGGGTGCATGTAAGAAGCAGCAGGTGAGTCACATCAGTAGGATAGAGCAACTTAAGACACATCCAAATTGGATTTCCGACCTATGGACACAGAAGAAATGTAATATTAGTTATGGTTCAATGTGTGTTAGATTGAACCATGTTGACAGAAAACAAAGTATTCTACCAAAATTACTAGGGAAGCAAAGGGCATTCCAGTTCAACACTGCAACAAGGAGCAACGGACTGCAAAGAGAAAACAATTATTAAATTTAGCAACAAACAGAAATATATAAAATAATGATATCTTGTCAATCAACTGTAACATACCTTACAGAGAACCATATAGCCATTTTGTAGGTTTTCTGAAATGCCGTCTTTGTTCTTCTTTATTAATTCTTCTTTATTCATTGAACTGTTGCTCAATGAATAAAGAAAAAAGTTTGTCTAAAACTCAAGACTGACTAACATCTGGCAGGTGTGTGCTACTGGCAGCTGATCACACCCTCCTACTCCCATGTTTAGGTGAAAACATACTTGTCTTGGATAGATTTTCAGTGACTGCAAATTTATGCAATCTTTTAATTTTAATCTAATCAATTTCAATCTAATCAATTTTTATTTTGAATGCAACAAATGATTGCAATAAAATAAGCTAGAAGACAGGTAGTTCATACTTCAATTCCTGTGCAATGGCAGCAATCTGCTCCACTCTGTCCTGGTGAGCTGCCAAATCACTTTCGAAGGCCTCGTGTTTTCGAAGTAGAGCTCTGATTTCTGTCAGGGTTGTGGTTTCGTAGTCCTTTTGAGAGAGGATCAGCTCTTTACCTGTAAACAAATATGGAGAGACCAAACAGAGAAGAACCTTGAAAAATAAGGAAACAAGTTTGTTTTACAAGCTGTTTGAAACAAGCATTTATCAAATGGTAAAATGTGTTTTGAAGATTCACACAGCAGAAATAGTACAGTACAGTAAATCAAAAATGAATATGTTATGTTCCATCAAAATCAATAAGATGCAAAGTGTAAAAATTGTGACTGACCAGTGGCCCAGTTTTCATGGTTTGTAGCTTTTTGCCGAAACTTTTCAGCCAGGTGGTCCAATCTTTCCAACCTTCGAATCTCTGTTAGGAGCCACTCCTCATAACCTTTTTCTGCCTGCTCCAAGCCTTGCCACGCACTCGCTATATCCTATACATAAAAGCAAAGAAAAGGCAAAGAAAATTACACATTAAAAAACATACAAAATATACTACAGGAAATACTTTTTTGTAAAATGTTGAGTGTATGGGATATAATAATGACTTACAGACACCATCTTCCCCTCGGAGGGCATGAAGGCAGGGCGATTACTGATGCGTAACTTGGTTTGCAGTGTGTTGAAGTTAATTTCCAACTGGCACTTCTCTTGGACCTTGGGGGGCTTGTGCTGACGCCTGTAATCCCTGAAGTCCTCCAGCTTTCTCTGCATCTCAGACATGGTCTTCTCTGGGGTCCGGTTCTCCAGCCAGGGAGTGGTGCGGCGGATCCACTCCAGCAGCTGGGGCACACAAGCCCAATAGAGGAATGAGTAAGATAATTCAATTCAACTTTTTACACTCATTACGCAACTGGGCATGGCAGACAGAAAGATAATTCTTAATAATTCTTAATCCAAACTTAAGTTTGACTTCTTTTTTTTTACTTGCCTAATGTAACTGCACAGACAGAGAAAAATGTAACATTATCTAAAAAGTTCAAAGGTGTAATTTTACCTTTGGCTCTATTTCACAAGGTGTCATCAGCAGAGTTGCATAAATGAAAACACATTCCTGCTGTTACTGTACCTCACTGGCCAGCCTTTCATACTCCTCCATCATTTTTTCATTCTCCTGGTTTACACCCAGCACCTTACAGATCCTATTGGCAGCTGTTTCTGCCTGAAGGGCCACAAGAGAGAAATAATGATATTACTGTAACAAGCACAACTCAGAAGGCCTAATGCAAAAAATTGTAAGCAGAATTGCATTGACATTTCAAGATTAATATCCAAAACTTAAAAAAAAATAACCATATCAAACACATTTATTGGGGTTAACTTCTATACCTGCTCAGCTCCAGCAAAAGCGTGGTAAAAGCAGGAAACATAGGTCATGATAGCTCTTTCGTCGGGCTTGGGGGTATTGATGATATCTGTTACAAAAAGACAAAGAGTTAAAGAATCCACATACATGGAGAAAAAATCTACAGTATAACCATAGAAATTCTATTTATTATCAGTTCCAAAAGGTCACACCCCTTTTTTGTTTTTAATAAAGCAATACCTTCTGCATCCAGCATTTTGGGAATGTCCAGGTGTTTCTCTGCAATGTCAAAAGCCAGGTTTAAGTTCCCCAGAGGATCATCCTAAATAAAGAAGCACAATTCACTGAGCAGAAATGTTTGGACTTAACATGCCGCTGTGCTGACCTCTATGCTATGGTGGACACATTACACTCACTACATACTGAATATCTATTAGATTTGCAGCAGTTTTGGGACAATTAACCAACAATGGATTTGTTTGTTTTTTTAACTTGATTCTAAAAAAGATTAGGTATTTCGAAAAACTTTCTATTTGTGTTCCAATTAGAAATATATTTCAAACATCTTTTGACTCCCGGGACCAAGTATCTGGGTGGAGTGCATTAGGACGACAGCTGACATCGGAGCCTTTCCTGCTAATGGGACAGTGAGAGTGCTTGGAGTGCAGGGATCATGCTGCTGCAATTGTCTCTATCTCTGTGGCACTGTTCTGTAAAGCTGTGGGTGGGCAGAGGGGTGACACAATACATGACAGAGCCAGCTGCTCACAGATCCAGAGCGGGACAAAACAGATTGAAGGATAGAGTAGTAGACTGATGACGAGATGGATGGTGGTGGGGTACTCCTAAGCCTGCGTATCTGTCTGTCTTATCTATTGTGAATACATAACCTCTTCTTCCCTTCCAACCTGGTGCTGTCTCATAGTGAGCTTTACACACACATTCATCTGAAGTCACTCTACAGCTGCCAAGTACACAATGCCAAGTGTTTACTGGCAGCGTGAAGGGAACCGAAAAGCCAAGTTGTGGTAAAGTGTGTGAGTGAAAGAGCAAGTGTAAATAGTGCCAACATTGAATGTATCATGTCCATCTTTCCTGAGTTTAAACTTGTAAAGCTTTGTATTGATCCAATGAAATATCAGGACGCTCAAATCACAGATACAGTATGTCTACATTTGTTCTTCCACAGGAGCAAGAGCTTCACACACTGTGCCCTGGCACATCAAAGAATGTACAATAGTAGAGGTAAGAGCTAAGCCTGAGATCTGCAGGGACTAGGCTCAGGTTTCTGTGACTATTCCGGTTCAGCATCGAGTCAGGTTAAGTCACTGCATCTCTTTTCTAACACCTATGAAAGTGTCATCCTTCAACAACTGACAGGGAATCTATACAATAAACGTGTTCAATGTATGTTCGACGTCATTCAATTATCTTGTTGATTCTTTTTTTTGGTTCACCAAGATAGCTGTTAATATGGATTGTTGATGATGTTTTCATGTGATGACATTGTATGGAAGATCAGTGTATGTATCCTATTATAAATCTTTCATGCAAGGACTAACCATTTGTGACTATCATTGCCAGATGTGTCTTTTTTAATAATTACAGCACTTTAAGAAATGCAAGTTGAAGCTAAATAAAGGATAAAACACCATGCATAGAAATGTGCCAAATCTATCTCACTCACTTTAAATAATTTTACATGTCCACAGTAAACGCTACAAATCTAGCAGACAAAATGTACACACTCAGTGAATGTTTAGTCTAATGCAAACTGTGAAGCACTCTTGTCGTCGGCACATTTTAGGGACATCAGTGTGTTAGTGTTTGGGGCCGACACACACACACACACAGCATCCTGTTATCTGTCTGACCACACAACACCTTGTTGAGCTTAGAGTAGTCGATGAGGTCGGGTCTGTGTCTATGAATCAGGGCGCAGAAAGCCAGGCCGTCCTTCCAGCTTCACCAGCGAGTAATCAGAGAGAACCAACAGTCAATTCAAAACAGGGAACACCGCTATGGCTTGAAGTCCAATTTTAGACACCGTTACAACAAACACTGACTCACAATTGTCCACATTTGGGAAGGAGAAGATATTTTTCATATTACATTTTCTGATGTGACAAAACATGATACTGATGATATAAAGATAATCAACTTGTTTTAGCCTGCTACAAACGCCTACTGAAGAACACTTTGGTATCTGCATATACTGTATACACTTACCTGACATGGAAGTTTTGGACATTGACATTCCTGTAGGGAGCGGTCTTTCTCTGACACCACAAGAGAAGACCTTCCTTAGCAGATGTTTCTGAGGAGAGAAGGGAAAAATGTACAAGTATTGCATTAGCCCTGATTACCTTTAGTGTTGTGTTGTCTTTCAATATGCTTGTAACAAGTTATTTATTTGTGGTCTCACCTTCCACAGATATGTCCTGGATGGCAAAGCGGAGGATGATAGTCCAGATCATTCCAAGTGTCATCTTAACATTTCCGTCAACAATCTCTGTAAAATCAGCAGTGTTAAAGCGTTGTCAGTTCTGAACTTTTTTGATGAGCGCATTAAAAAAATATATATTTTTACAAAGTTACCTTCAGCTCCAATAGAGACCAATTTGACTCCTTTGCTTGTGATAAAGTCCAGAGCTTTGTTAACATTAGCAATTTTATGAAACCGCATCTTCCCTCTGTCTGGTTTGGGTAGCCTTTCTCCTGGAGACAGATCATAAAGAGTCAAAGAGACGTTATCTCTTAGTACTTGTGAGTTTACTGTACTTTGCACCAATTCTAATCTGACCTGAGATGACCTCCAAAAGAAGCATGAGCTTTAGTCCATTCCTCAGGTCGTCCTCAATATTTTCAATCTGAGTACCAGCTTTCCTCAAGTGGGAGTTGCACCAAGCTGTAAAGGTCTATAGCATGAAGAATTTATCATTAATAGAAAATTTAATAATATTATTGTGCTTTAATTAACTGTTAAATTTACAAGTGCAAGTGGATTACACCTATATAACTCCGGATGCCATTAGCTTCTCAAGTCTTTAATGTAAAACCAAATTTAAAATAAATGCAAACCTAATTGGCTACATTTTGAGATTAACCTTCGAAATTCTATTAGTGTCCAATTTCAGCTTTACCCCTACAACAACAGAGGTTTTACAGCAGCCAGCAAACTACCACATGCTGCACTCATACACTGTAAATCTGGTTAGGACAAGATCATTGTCTTGCTCTTCCTATTTTTATAAAGTCCCTCAATAGCCTGGAGCAGAGTTCATAGCAATCAGCACTGCATGGATAAAAGCTGAAAGCCAACCACAGAGCACATTCCGACCGATATAAGGTGTTAAAATTAGCCTGGTCTGGTGTGCTTCATGATAAGAGAAGGGAAGGAAAAAGTCAAAACGTCGACATGAGTGAAAATGTCACGTGGATAGCGACTGTTTTCCCCCTCGTGTCACTCTCCATCACTCATAATATGACTAGTTACAGTTGGAGATAACATAATCATAAAACGTGTGTGGTGTTCTTCCAGGTGACGCCTCTTACTGTGCTCTGCCTCGATAACGATTGGAAACCCAATGCATTCAGCTTTTATGGTCAAGTGTTACCCATGGTGATGTAAGCTTGAGTTATACATAACTTTTTAACCTTTGAGTCACTTTAAAAAAAAAAAAAAAAATTACAGTATATGCACACTTAGTCATCTTTATTTTTGTGTTGGTATTGGGTAGAAAAGTAAAATATTGCAGGTTTTAGTGTAAAGGCCATTCAAACTTACTCAGGGGAAAGACTACTGGCTTCAGGTGACATTGAACCATTGCCCTCCTTGTTAAAATGATCTCTGCTCTCCATTTTCCACTTTCTTCACCTCCCTTTCCTGCTCTACAGACAAGTGACCATTACAGCTAAAAATATTTATGAATCACATCCAGAGCAGAGACTAACCCCTTCACTGAACTGGCTACTGTCACTGGGCACTGTGTCAATGATTTAATGTGTTAAATGGAAGAAAATGGAAAATGACAATTAAAGCATGACTCTCAAACTTGACTTATTTTTTGGTCACCTTCTTTTTGTCACTCTGACCTACATATATAGTTATATTAATTATCAACAAATCTATGAGCCATATCTACAATCTAGGAAAAGATGTGCTTTTAATCAAGTTAATGGGAATTTTTGGTTGTATTGAAATGAGAAAAAAAAAAAACATAAAAAGAACACGGGAGAAAATATACAAAGGAGATTGTCTGCCCTGTGGAAACACAAGCAGTGGTGGCTCCTGCTGGACTCAACCAAAGCCTTGGGGTGTCATTATTGCTCACTGTAAAAAGTTAAGCTGCAGTATATGATTTATAACACAGCTTCCACAGTCTTAAAAAAACACTTGGCCAGTATAATAGCTCACATCAGAGGTGGACTGGTCATTTTGAACAGCTGTTTCTATAAACAATACTCTCCAAATTCGTATCAGCAAATTGGCCTGGAAAACAGCCAAGAACAGCGGAGAATAAGGACATCATTACTATCTTTTGTTACCAAAAATTTATGGTTTTGAAGATCACACAATAAGAAACACAATGTTGGCCTCTTGATGTTGTATGATAGAGGTGTCAAACAAAGACAAAAATATTAAAAGGGGCCAAAATGACACTACCGTAAACTTTCTAAAAAACAACCGAGAGCAGTCTATTTTTAGTTGAGCTGTTGCTGGTACAGTATTTCTGTCAGGTTTCTATAAACAAAAGAATTCCAGCACCAAGGACACTGGATTAACCCTACTATAATGCCTTTTAGTCCCGGGGTTAAAATTAGATGCAGCGTCCTTTCTAATCCCAAGAGCGTCATCATGTGTTGGAGCATCTGTTGACAGCCCACATTCCGTCCGTATCAGTCCGCCAGCCTCTGGACCACTGCTATTGTTAGCGGGTACCAACCACATCCCTCCGGAGTGTACCGCTGCTAGGTCAAAGTAGCGCCACTCAAGTAAAACCACACCGGAAGTAAGCATATTTTCTTACAAACTACTGTCACGTAGCCTATCCTAGGATTTGTAAAAAAAAAAAAAAATCCAGGTCTATGTGTCAAGATGCTGTCAAGTTAACACTCAAAATTGATCCTGTATTTTGGACTTATAAATTTCGGACCTCATCACACAGCCTATGACGCAAGGCGTCTATGAAAAGAAAAAAAAGAGTTTCCATATCTGTCAAAGAAGTAAATATTTGTGTCAAATAGTCCCCATTTTCAGTTAGTCAGCGTTTTATGGTGACAATTTTCCAAGTATTTTAGCTCCAATGTTGTAAATGTTACATTAAAGTTCAATGAATTGGATTGATGGGTTGAATAATCTAACGGTTATCTCTACACTTATTTATTGCTAAATGTGTCATCCGACTTTCTTTGACTTACTTTTCTTTGCTGTTGTTCCCAGGCGGGATCCAGCAGCATATCCCTGTCCCATTCATCTTCCTGGATCATGTACTCGTCCTCGTAGCCATTATCATAGTGTACCACCGTGGTCTCCATATGGGTCATCATCTTTCTTTTGCTGTTCTTTTGCCCTGAAACTCAACTCCGCGCTTTACTTTTGACACTGAATATAAACTTGAAGTTGAGAACGGGAAAATTTCCTGACTTTTTCCTCGCCGAGCTGCTGTTGGTGTCTCACGCTTGCCCTTGTGTCCTCTCGACCTGACAGACGCCTGGCCCTGGCTGCCTCGGTTCAAAAGGGACGCTGACTTTAGTCCTGGGCAGTCACGTGACTTGACTTCCTCTAAAACTCTCTATCCTATCCATCCATGTTAGAGATACTAACTTTAAACGTAGGGAAACACGCACATAGCAATAAATGAAAGGAATCACAAGATAATAAAAACAAATTTTATTATATATAAAAAAAATACTCAATAGTTTTAACAACAACGCATAACAACAAGGGATGGGACATATAAATAAGTCATTCTTAGAAACCCATATCCGACAACCTAAAAAACTAATATCAGATTCATATTTGTTGCACTGCCTTATTTGCAAAGTGTAATGTTTTATTTATACCTGTCATTTGCCAGCAGAAATTAAACTTGTCAGTCTAAGTAACATGGGTATTAACATATTGTAACATATTTTTTGAACAGCAAAATTGGCACTATGGAACTATGGTATGTCTGTACTTTCTGGAGTTACAAAATCAGACAGACCAACATAAGATGTGCATGCACCCACTGCAAAGTTGTGACCAGGATATTTTACTGTCCAGCATCAAGTTTTATTTTCAAAAGGACTTTGCAGCAACAAATGTTATGAGTATTTTTATTTAGCAACAAGGTTATTTATTAAACCTGATTAAGCAATTCTTTAGGGTCTCTTAATGTGAAGCATGTCCGTTAGTGATAACAACCCTTGTGCATGTTAGGAATGTAGGAGTGAACCGATAACCTTACACTTGAAATTATTCTGTCCCATGTTTCAAACCGACAATGAAACTGGCCCCTGTAGTTAAAAACGAAGCATTACCTCACCACAGAGCTTGAGTTCATACAGAGTGCAAAGAAAGTGTGAGTGTAGTGGGTAGGATTTTCCAAAACCATCAACAAACAACGAAACATTATATGCCAGAGCAGTGCTATAAAATTCTCTAGGAGCTTAACATTACCCTAAACAGTCTCCGAGCTTTGACCCTGACTGTAAACGAGTGGAGTGTTTGGCAAAAGAAAATTCCATCTGTCAATACGTCATAGGCAGTCTGCAGCAGTCTTGATTTGGTCCTGGGTGTTTTCAGCCGGATGTGACAGAAGAGTGTGGGGGAAGGGGGAGTGTGGTCTCCATTTTAAATCACTCAGATTCACTCAGTCCACAAGGTCGCCGCCACTCCTGACCCCTTTCATGAATCCATTTGTTTGATACTGAGATAAAATAAATATGATGAGAAAACATTTTATGTAGTTGTAGTTTCTTTTTACAGAAGAGGCAGAACTTACCCCACTTGTTGCCCACCAGCACTGGACAAGCTGCATGTCGGGTGCTGTAGTCTCCCTCGCCACTGGCAAACAAGTTGTACCAAAATACTGCAGTGTTCTAAAATAAAAAAATAAATAAAAAGTAATGGTAGAAATGGTGTAAATATTTTTACATTTGTGAGAGTTGAGTAATTTTTAATCTAATATGAACAAAACAACAGTGTAGCTCAAACTTTTAATTTATTTATTAAACACACCTTTTTAGGCCAAACTGCTGCCCCAACATCTGGGAATACAGTGGCTCCACCAGCTAAAACATCACTCATCTACAAGAAGAAAACACAGAAAAGACAGTTTAAATGTAATATATATGAAGGAAATGTGTTTCATTTGATTGGCCACACTCAATGCCTACTACAGTATTATTACAACATGGCCACAACTTTCAGTGTTAGAACACTCACATAGAAGAGCCACGTCGCTACGCGGTTTCCAGTGCCCAGCTCTTTAAAGGCATCTGGCTCATCTTTCTGTGGAGAGAGTTCTGAATGAGTTTGATGTTGTGCCAACATTACAGCTATGGCCATTGTTAAAATAACTTTTTGGTCCTACCCTTCCAAAGTCAAAATGAGGTTCATATTGTCCAGCAACTCCATAATTTGCAACCTACAAATTGTTTTAAAAGGTTCAGTCCAAACAAGAACATAGACAGAAAATGTTTATGTATATAGACTACGGCCACACATAGATAAAAAATATTTACCTGCAGCTCCTCTGCCGTGTCCATCTCCAGTCCGGTGATGTCCTCAATTCGCTGATTTATTATATCAACAACTGGATCATCAAAGCCTGTAAGCCAAGCACTTGAAAAGCAAGAAGTAAAAACATTAGTACTTTTGTACAACTCAGATCTGTCCACTAGATGGTAGCAAAGATGTATTTTCTAACATGCAAATGCCATGCATGCTGTAGTGAGCTAAAAAGCATCCAGCTGTACATAATAGGAGTTTAAAAAAAATAAATAAACATGCTTAAAGAAAAGGAAAGATTATAATCTCCAATAAGCTTAGGGTACCAGGTTTTTTGAACAACTTAGTTACCAATTTAGTCTGATTTTATTTAAAAAGAACACAATTTAATTGAAGAATACCAAGATAAACATTAATGCCAGGTAAAGTGGATACCTATACAGATTTTTTTTTTTTTAATGTGTTGTTAAGCTCTTCAGAAATGCAATAACAGCAAAAAAAAAAAATTGCTTAGAAAGGGGATTTCTTAGCAGGAATTATGTATTTATTGATTAGGTTTCTGTACTATCAGTCCTTTGATAAATAGATTAATAAAAACAATAATAAAAAAATAATAAGGAGAATAATCAAATTAATTGTGTTGACAATGTTATAGCTGCATTAAATCTACATGGGGTTAAGAATGAGACAACAATGCAATTTCTGAATCCCTTTAGCTGATATGGAAGTTGGACAAATGAGGCATAATTGTAGCAGCAGCAATGAGCCCATGTTATGTGTTAAAAAGGATAAAATAATATTCAGGGGGAATGAAAACTGCTGGTTAGGTGAGGTTTTGATGAAAAAAATAAAATAAAAATAGCAAAAAGAAGATTAGAGCAACAGTGCTGGCACTAGAGGACTGTTTACCTTGTTTTAAACTGTATTCTTAAGTTATTAAATTGTGAGTACTCTTTTAAAGTGACCTGCTACCCCTTACCTTTTGGAGACTCTGTATTGGGCTGTGGTAAGTTTTCCAGTTTGAGGGTCATGCACGGTGGCCCGCCTTAACTATAGTAGTTCCCCGAAGAACAAGGTCGAGAGGTGGTGAAGATTACAAAAAGGAAAGTCAATGCGTAGTAGAAAAAAAGAGAAAATATTTTTTAGTTAAGAAGGGCTGAGAAGGTGCTTCCAATTTTTTTTGTTCCAATTTTTTCAGCAGACTCCTGAACAAAGATTAATCCAAGACGTTTTACAGCTAAAACTGTTCCAACAAATAATACACAGCTTTTTTAAATCTTTCTATTTGTGAATTTAAGAAAACAACTAGATTTACCGACCAATAAAAAGTCTAAGAAAATGTCTCAAAAATGTCATAGTATTATCAGCTCAGGAGTCTTTGGAAAAATGGAGGAGCAAATGGACAGAGAATACAGTTGAGAAATAGATGAGTCAGAGGAAAAAAAGAAGATGCTCTTCATCTCCTCCCCTCATTTTCAAGTCTCTCATATCCTCCATTCAAGGGGCGGCCTTACCTTTTGCTGATTCGATAAGGGGCTGTCTCCAGAACGCCTGTGATGGGGTTGGAGATGGTGGCTCTGCGCAGCTGAGGAGCCAGGAATATGATTTACCCACACACGCACAGATATGTGTGTGCTTGCCTAACTTTTGTCATTAGTCAAACTAGCCTAATAACCCGACTTTTTATATATTGATGCATACAACATTATGGTAAATTGTTGTCGTTTCATATAATTTGCAGCTTTTGAAGTCTATGGGAGTGTGGAAATGTATATTGATGAACACTTACTCGGGGCTTTGCCAGCTGCTTAATTTTCTCAATTTCTTTGTCAGAGATGACATCAAGATAGCGGACAATGTAGGGGCGGTCCCACTCATCTTGCTGTTTGAGAGGTGACAGCAAAAGTTTTGGGTTGTGGTTGTTGTCAAAGTAACGACAGAACAGGCGGCTCTCCCTGCGCGGGGTCTATTTGAGATAAGAAGTATAACCTGAGTAGTGTTTTATAGATTAGTGTTTTTTTCACATACATTTGTGCTTTTCCTTACCAACTTAATTCCCTCGCCACGACAGAGCATCTCGTACTTCTTCCTTTCTGGAAGAAGTTTAAAGGTCTCCTTTGTAGACCGCTTCTTCTTCTTTACCTCAACAGTTTCTTTTTTTGTTTCTTTCTGGCCCTTCTTCTTTTCAGCTTCTTCCTCTTCAGCCTTTCTGCTTCTCCAATTGAAATTCAAAGTACTTTAGGTTGCCATTAGCACGCTTGTGTTCTGGGTCTGAAAAACAAGAATAGGCTTTATTGTCAGTTCTCGTTTAAAAAAATAAATAAATAAAACTATAAAATCAGTGAACAATGAATTTACATTATTTATTAATGGCTTGTAACACAACATTTTTGTCTGATGATACATCCTGGTATAAAAAGTTGTTGCATGTCCAGTGTATTATAAAAATCTCTGAATGGTTGACTTATATTGTTTGAACTGAGCTATTGTAATTAAAGTGTGGGGAGACTTACCTAGAACAAGCAATCTCTTGGTTAACTCCAGGGCTCGCTCCATCTCCCCCTGCTGGTAGAGAGCATAGCTGAGGTAGTCGAGCACTGTCACTTTATCCAGAGTGGACTCCTCTCCTTCATCAAGCTGTCTCAGGGCCTGTGTCATCCACAGTTCTGTGTGGTAGTAATCAGCCTCAGAGTACGCGATCTTTCCCAGCTCAAAGCAGTCCTCCACAGTCATATGGATATTGTATGTCACTCCTACGATAGAGGTCAAGATAATCACATGCCATTACAATGCCATCTTTTATACCAGACAGATTAGGCCATAAAGTAGACTATAATTTGACTCCCACCAGGTAGATTGCCTGTCGAAATAGTGTTGGCATCCAGTCTGTAAGTGTCTTGCAGCCGGAGAAGGGCTTTGGCAGCTCCGGTCTGGTCCTCATCTGAAGGGAAGTGCTGTCTTTGGAGAGTCAGGTTGGAAATAAATCCTGAAAGAGGTAGGTAGGTGTAATACAACATACAAGAAGTATAATGAATGAAATAGACAAAGGAAAAGCCTTTATAGCCTCAATATTAAAACCATAATAGAGACAGCCAAGTTACAGATTTTAGGTGTTTACCATCTGTTGTATCACTGAGCACAAGGCTTTCCAGGTTGCCCCACTCTGTGTTTAGTCTTTTCATCAACTTAAAAGCATTTACTGGGTGTCCCAAGAAAGCTTCAGGGTCCTTTGTGGCTGTGGTTGTCAGTGAATCCAGCTTATCAGCCCATCTAATAAACACAGTGTTTTAAATTTACGACTACTTTAAAATTAAAAACATGGCATGATTTTACATCAAACCCAAACTCACCGTTTAATCTGTTCCAGCTTGTTCTCTTCAGCTTTTATGTAATCTTTCAGAGAAGTGACAAGGTCTTTTTCGGTGTATAACAGATCGGTCATCTGGCCTAGGGGATGTCAGTCAACATTTTAATTTATCATAAGGCAACCACAAGGTCATTTTAAAAAGAAAGAAGGAAGGAAATGTAGATAGATAGATAGATAGATTAATTGATTTACCAATGGATGTGAAGAAGTCATTGTGAGCCGAGAGTGACTGTAGACTGCTCAGTAACAGTAAATACCAACATGGCAGCTCCATTCTAAAAGAGAACAGAGAAAAATGTATGAACCAAAAAAAAAGGACATGTTTGTATGCACAATTTCTTTATCATCCCTACTGGCAAATGTAACTTTGAACACAACAGTTTAATTGATATTATCTAAATAAAAGTATGCTGCTATAAATCTAGCCCATCTATGATTTCTTATTTTAAGTCTTGCAGATTGGTTCAAACCTAACAACTCAACATACAGTATTTGCTAATACACACCAATGAATTTTTCCCCCCTAATATTTTTTTCTTATCAGTGACACAACATCTGAAGTCTTAGTCTACCAGAATTCAAGGCTGTGATAACTATTTACAAGGAGATTATTAGACTATTTACAGACTGTAGTAGATAAGCAAAAGTATTTCCGAAACAGTCAGACTAAGTCAAATGTGGAGGAACTACTTGATTATTTTACAACTACACCCTCGTGGCCACCACATGAATCTGGTTTCAGTGACTGTGTCTGCAGTGCCATGACAACAAGCCACTAAGGAGTGGCACTATGATCCTTTTACCCATAATTAAGAGTGTATAACTGTGGAACTGGTGTGCAATGTATCAAAAGTTATTTTACTTGTATTACACCAACATTTTTTGTTTGAAAATGCAGCAGCAGCAGCAGCAGAAAAGGGGAGGCCTGGAAAAGCATCAGCACTTGTTAGTAACTTCTATAAGCCCAAATTATATACTCTAGGCATGTAAAAGTAACTTAAAGCACACAGCAAAATAAAATATTTTGCATTATACTTACGGCCTTACACTTTTATTCAGATAAAGTAACATTGCTCTTATTCAGATGATATTTAACATTTCTATTGTTGGAATGATATCATTCACTACTGATTATTCTTTTGCTTTGATAGTTCAGAATAAACCAGGGAAACCTTATTTTTTATAGTTTATTTTATGTTTTCATGGTAGCGCCTCATCATATATGCTCAGTAAGAATAAGCTATGTAGACAAATGTTATATGCGAATAACAAATAGTAAGGACCAAAGGAAAGGAAACATAAATTTACTATCTAAACTAGCTAAATAAAAATAACTATGTTAATTTGTTATTAAGACTACATGTATCCATATATGTCCTTTTTTTTCCTAACGAACTGTCAAGGAATGAGGTTGTGGAATAAGATAGCACGATGTGGAAGAAGACTGCCACGTCTTCGTTCGCCCCTCCCCACCGGGAAACTCGTGTACGGACTGCACAGCTCAATGGAGACGCAGCAACTTTACCTGCTGTAACCTGTCAATAACCGTTAAAACTTCAGGCCAATAGAAATGGCACATACTTTTACATCAGTTAAATACGTATTTTTTTTTTTTTTTTTTTTAAAGATAACCACGAGGCCCATCCAGTAGTTACTTTAGCGCAAACGATGTAACAAAACGTATCTTTAGGTCTAAAACTGCTAATGGGTTGTGTTATTTTTGCTTCTTTAACAAAAAACGCTACTTTATAAACACCTGGATTATTGCAGAGCAGCAGCATCCCACGCTGAATGCACAGGAATGCGCAACATTATTCTTGATTAGCTAACTAGGCTTGCACATCGACACAAATGCAACATAGAAATGACAGTTTTAACTTTTTTAGTTTCTTAGATATCATAAATTACACAAACATTTCTCACTTTCAGTTTCTGGTTTGGTCAAGGCCTACTTAGCGAAACATTTAACTATTGTTGTCATCTAGCTTAGCTTAGTTAGCTTGCTAACACATAAAGTAGATATTAGCATTACTTAACATTTTAGTGGGAAAAAAAATGCTAATCCGTCAACAACTTCGGACATGAATTGGCATTAAAATGTTGGCCACTCAGCAGAGTTTTACCCCCCCATCTAGAGTTATGCCACTAATCTACGGAGTTAATGTTTACCTAAAGGAGAGCATCTTGCTGCAGAAAGGTATCCCCCGGCCTTTTTCCTTGACTCCGTTCAGCTCACGGTGAGATAAGGATGCGTCTGCAAGACCCCTCTTCCGTCTGAGATTTAAGGTGATCCGTGGGCCATGGATGGGCTGGATTTGCAAAAAAATATGCTCTAAACGCTACGTGCGGAATCTCACATCCAAACTTGCAGCTCTAGGGGGGGTTCATGGGCAGTCTGGTAAATTGTAGGGGAGGTACTACTTCTGTTGACCGTAGTGAGAAAACCATGGGTGAATATTTAGGGGTTATACATAAACCGGGCTACGTAAGCAATCACCATTACTGTGCCACGTGTAAAATAAAAAATAAAAAATGTTATGGTGAAGTTTAAGTTTGAGTGTAGGCATGTATTTTCTTAGCCTATTTTCACTATTCACATTTAACAGTAAACTGACAATCAGCTACAGATATAGGCCTACTACTTTTCTATTTTAGACTTCTACTTTAATAAAACTTCATATTTGTTTGTTCCGGAAAATTCCTTCAGACAGAGAGAATCCAGCTGGCTTCAACAGGGTGGAGTTTAGTGTGCGCTTTAAAAGCTAACAGCAAACTGTCTCAGCCCTCTCTAACCTAACACCTCTCCTAAAACTTACAAAGCCTAAAGCCTACATATTGACCCAGCTCCCAGAACAAGCCTACATTCAATACCATTGCCCAAATCAAAGTAAATAAGCTTGTCAAATATTTTATTGTGAACAATCTCTATCTTGTGCCAAACAAATATCTTAATTGTGCCCATGCAGAAGTCACACTTTCAAACAACTGTATGAGTTCTGTTTTTATTGAGCCATAGCACAGACACACTGGGGCGTGTGGGTGCAAGAAGCAAGAATACTGTCAAACAAGTGGAGATAATACTCTCAAATGTTTCAGAGTCTTTTTGGTGTAGTAATTTAGCCTTGTTTATTCAGTTTCATTTCATTTGACAACTTTATTGTAATTGTAAAAAAACAAAACAATTTTTCTTCTCTGTTTAAATCCACTTTGCTTTTATCCGCAGATGTCATCCAGAGAGGTGAGTCTGCTTCCAAACAGCTGTTCCTCATTGGCCAGCAGCTGCCGCAGAAAGTTCACATTTGGCGCTGTGCATGCCCTCTTCTCCTTTAACCAGCGCAGGGCATGAAGCAGTGACCAGTGCCTGTGCTCCATGAGGAAGGCCAGTGTTAAAGCTGAGCTGTGACTTCTGCCCAGGCTGCAGTGCACCAGAACACCGCCTGCTGGCTCCCCTTTCAGAGCCTTGTTGATGAATTTGGATGCCAGTGGTAGTGCCTCCACCAAGTCCTGCTGGGCATTATCACTCAGGGGCAGCCCCAGGTAGCACAGCAGGGGCATCAGGGCTATTGGCAGTGGCATTAACCACGTGGGTGATGTGTAGATTCTTGAGTTTGTGAATTTATTTGCATTTGTTTACATGTAATATCTTGAAATTAATGCCCTTAAAAAGCAACACTGTCTTTTGGTCATTGAATGTTTATTTATTTGTATATGTAAAGGACAGAATTAAATCCACACCTTACCTTTGTTTTGGATAGGTATGATGGAGGAATGATCACTGTCTGTACTATTGCCCTCTCTGTCAAAGACGTTGTTCACTGTTTGGAGTGTGTTTCTCTGGAGACCACTCTGCGCTGTTATTCACTCTGGTACGCACACATACACATTTAATGAAAACACAACAAGATTATCCCTAGAAATGTATGTACCATGTTAGTTTTTGCAGCAAGCCAATAAAAGAAAATCAATGTCTTTTACCTGGACAGTACTACACCCATCTTGTTAAACTCATTTGGCAGATGCATCAGCTGTTCCCAGCAGCCCTTCATTATAAGAACAAGCTATTCAAAAACACGCAGGAGAAAGATTTAAAAACTCAATATGCAATATTTGTTTGAGCTGTGTTTCATACTCAACCATGCTTCAGTCCTGCCCTTATTTTAGCTGGTGGTCTTGGAAACACAGTAATGGTTAAGTGCTCTAGAAGGCCACATGGGAGCTGTATGTGACAGGTGATGGTAAAGAGACCTGGAGTCCTTGTTCACCCGAATTAACACTCAATCCAAGTTAGTATCAATGAGACTTTGTCACAAGAATATTTAATATGTTAAGCCTAATGTATACATAGAGTGTAGAGTAGATAACCATTTTTAGATAGATTGTTTGATATTAGCTGTTAGTGATGTCTGCATGAAAAGTAAGCCTAATAAGGTCTAAAGTTGCCAATTTAAGTAAAGTAAACCATTTTATTGTTCTTTAGGCATCATATGTGCATCGACATTTCCAGTAAAAAAATTCCTAAAAAATTTAAGTATAACTAAAGGTTATAACTATTAAAAATAAATGTTAGAATAATATATTTGATTCCTCTTACATATTTTCTACATGGTGCAAAATGTTGGTCCCACCTTGGAAATAGTTATATATTATTATTATATTATGGTTAGGATAATTATTATTCATTTTGACAAAAAAAAATATGACTACAGTCATTGGGTGGCACTTTTACTTGAAACCCTTTTAAGGAGTTCCATTAGAGAGGCTTGGGTTAAACACACTCTTGTACACTGCAAAGCACTTTTGTGCATAATGGAAAAAAAACATTGGCTTAATTATATTTTTTTATCATTTTATGTTTGATAATTTCAAGTAATATTACATGCTTTAATATAAATCTGTAACATTCACATATATTTTATTTTTATAGAGCTTACAAAAATATATTGGAACCCTCAAAGAAGAGAATGACTGCCCCCTATTGGGCCCCGGTAGGTAATATTCATTTTCTTATCAATAATTACATTTACATTTAGTTGCCGCTTTTATCCAAAGCGACTTACATTACGGTTCCATTCACCAGTGTAACAGCTGGAACACCACTGTAGGCAAGGTAGGTTAAGTGTCTTGCCCAAGGACACAACGACAGTATGAACTGTGGGGAGAGAGGGAATCGAACCGCCTAACCTCCGGTTGAAGCACGACCGCTCTACCACTGAGCCACTGTGCCCCAGTTATTAATTAATGATAAATACAGACATTACTAGTCAAGCACTTCCATTTCAGCCCAGTCACACATGAGGTAGAGTCAGAAAGCTGTTGCCATAGCAGTCTGAATAGATGGATCAATTAGAGTCCCTCGCTCTGTTACTGTGTGTACTATGCAGTCAAACAGGTTTGTTTACTTTAAAGGCTCATGCAGCCATGTGATGATAGACTCCATCATGTGTCTTTGAAGCCAGGGGGGCAGGGAGGGACCTAGTCAGAGGAGTGGAATAGAGGATGTAATGCTGGGGGATAACGGTCAGGGATGTCACAAACAGACCTTGGCTTGATATACTCAGTGTATATTATATCTCAATAAAATGGTTTAAATAGATTAGATAGGTTGGATTGGTTTAGATAGATACATTAGTAAACATGGCAACTTAAATTAATTCATAGGAGCTAAACTTAGTTTAGAAATTCAAGTATAATGTATATGATATTCAAGAAGCAAAGTATCTTGTTTTTGTTTATTGATTGATTGATTGATTGATTGATATATATTCCGGCCAACTTGTGTTTTCAAACACATTTGTCCATGGGAAGACATAAAGTAGGTGCAAAGTCCATCTGAACTTCTGTGAAAACAAACGGTTAATATCCCGAGCTTGGCACAGAGAGGTTAACTGAGGGACAAAGAGAGCACAGTGCTGAGGAGAACAATGTTAGTTTGCAGACGGTCATTCATTAGCTTACTTTGAAGGAATGGACATTTGCAACCCTCACAGAAACATGAAGATGGAGTGTAAACATGAATTGTGACATTATGATGGTAAGTCCTAATTTTTCTAGTTTTACAATTCTGTAACTCGAGACTCCTAGCTTAGCTTAGATATCAATGGGTATCAATGGAATGACATGCTTGATAAGAAGTAATTGTTTAGTTTTATAAACTAGAAATGTCTAATGCCGTTCTCTCCTAATGCAGAGAATCAGTCCTTGGAAAAAGGCAGCTTTAAGGTAACTTTGACTTTTGCTACATACATTTTCCGAGTATGCCTTTGTAAACTATAGAGTAGATATATTTTATCTTTAGTTAATTTTTTTTACGTATTTCTTTAGTATAGCCAGGATATATGCTTTTTTTTCCTCTCCTAATTGTCATTGTATATATATATTTTTTTTATTTAACAGCAAAGAATTATTTATTTGTGGTTAACACCTTTTATGGAGAAACAGTAAAAAAAACACAAGGGAGGATATTTATTTTTTTAATAGAACTTTTACTGTGTAAGTGACAATGTGTTATTGTCCTGTTCATGCAGTTCATACAGGTTAAGGGATGGATGGTGTGCCTCAGTTGTGAAGATCCTTACCTCTAATCATTGCCTGAAACCCGCGGTGCACACTCTGTTTCTGCTGCTGGTCGTAATATATGGTCTGGGTGATAAGCTCCACAACTTTGTGGCTGGTATTTTCATCCCTCAGTACCACTATCCATATGTAGTGGCCCTATGCTTTGCCCAGGTTAGTATCAGAGACATTAGTTAAAAAAGTACCCAGGATTTTATTTTAAATAATGTAAATGTTTTTATTTTATTTTTTATTATTGTTGTCAATGATTTATACAGTTACGGTAACAGGTAACTTGAGTCTGCTCAGTGGTTACCTTATGCAAACCTATTAGTGGGTTTGTTTGCTGTTGAAGGACAGGGTGTACAGTGGTCGGGGGCTCGGGTTAAAAGGCCCAGTGCAGTGGTGCATAACAGATGTTTAACTGAGCTGGCAATAGAAATGTCTTTATGAAATGTATTGGTGTTGCATGAGTAAAACCATTTATACTACAGTTGACTTTGAAGGTATGACAGTTACATTTATACATTGTATTTAGTTAAATTATATCATAATAAAAAAATAACCTACTATGAGTATGTGAGCATAGATTTATTATGACATTAAATGTGACACTGGGAATAGCTGCATAAGTTATGATTATGTCTGCATGGTTTTTAATATATTGACTATATCATCCTTTCTAGGTTGTGTTCTCTCTTTTAGTTTTAAATCTCCTTCATATCTTGGACCTGGTGCCTCTTAGGAGCTACTCCAGGCCCCTTGGTGAGAGGTTGCTTGTGCCATCTATCTGTAACAGCATCTATGGCGTGCTGACCATGTGGGCTAAGGCCAACAGCTCCTATTCTGGCCTGTTCCCCTTTGTGATGCCTCTGCTACCTCTGTTCACCATGGGTTTAAGTTTCATCCTAAAGCTGGCATCTCCTCTGTCTGTTCACATCTCTGTTTTTATTTCCTTTCTGTGCGGGACTTCTGTTGTGATCACAGGTAAAGGCTCAGGATTTATTGGAAGTTGAAATTGGCGATAGCTGCA
Source organism: Perccottus glenii (assembly GCA_024416835.2). Taxonomy (NCBI): domain Eukaryota; kingdom Metazoa; phylum Chordata; class Actinopteri; order Gobiiformes; family Odontobutidae; genus Perccottus; species Perccottus glenii. The sequence goes on along the minus strand of CM044552.2, from coordinate 16,672,405 downwards.
AAACAAATTGACCTTTGATCAACTGTGTCCTTTCAGTGTCACGTGGAGTGTCTAGTGAGGAGTTTCCGGTGTATATCTATGGACCTCTGGCCCTTATCCTGTGTAGCGTTTATCTGACTTCACTGGCTAAAGTGTCTGAAGCTGAACCTCACCACTCCCCTGATGCCCAGGTGTCAATGTTTGACATCTACTATGCTCACTTGGTTAACCAGAGTTGGGTGCTGGGCGTCCTGTGGCTGCTGCATCCTGACAATCCATGGCACGTGTTGCATCAGGGAAGCTGGCACAATCTGCTCTTTCAAGGCTACCTGCTAGCCATTCTCCTTTTAGGGACAGCGCTCAATTTTCTTATTGGTATGACTGTTTTGTATTTCTCCCCTCTTGCTGCTGCTGTTCTCTACTCTGCATTTCAGCTGGTCCAGCCTTTTTTCTATCTAATTTAGTTTTATAAAAGAGGACAATTGTGGATAAGCACATTTAAATGCCATTCATTGGAAAGAACACGTATCAAGCAGAAAATAAGCACCACACTGTGTCATGATTGAAAAAATTAATGACCCTCTCCATGTTTGATAAAACATAGTCATATCATTAATAAACAGGAAGGTCACCTGTTCTAGCTGTTCACACCACTATATACCCCAAATGTGAAAGGAAGTATACCAGCATGTCAAGTACCTGGCTTAAGTTACAAAAATAATGTAGTATTTTACAGTTTTCCACAAATGCAGGTGTTGAAAAAGAATTTGAGTCCAATAGATTCCTACATAATATTTACTGCCCCTGAATAGATCTAATAACACAGTCTTAGATGAACAATAGTGAATGTGTAATATATCTTATTTTCAAAAGATATTGATATTTCAACTTAATTTTACTAATTAATATCTAACCAGAGTTTGTGGGTGTTACTCTTAGATGATTATGATTGCTAAGAATTAGATAAGGAATAGATAATATATAGATAATTTCTTCTGACATTGAATACAGGCAAATCTGTTTATTTTCCAAAAATATTTATTATGCTTAAAAGCTGCAAAATAGAGTTTGGGGTAAAATGTCAGTCTTAATGACAGAATTGGTAAATTGTAAATACATTGTCTTTAATGGTGACAAAAACCTACTGTAGCAGAACTAAAACTAGCAGACTTGTTTCTCTGTTAATATTTAATCCTGTCTTTAGGCTGTAAAAGATCACTGATCTTAACATAGTTCCATTGTTTACTCTGATAAAGTGGTACTTCAACAATACAAATTTTAGAATGTGTATAAAGATTTACATATTAGCGGAGGTTACATAATTTGTATCACGAGTGGTCAGCGTTAGGTGGCAGGTGTATACCCAGACTCTGCAGCAGGTTAGAGGCAGGCCCTGCCAGGCCGGCCTGACAGCTGAGGGACTCCAGTAGATTAGTGACCAAGTTAAGATCCAGGTCTAAGGGCTGGATATCTTCCTCTGTCTCTGCTGCTTCTTCTTGAATTGGCAAACTGTCTTTGGCTGAAGAATGAGGTGAGCCATTTTTTAAGTCAGCCATGTTGTAATTCTGCAAAAATCAGGAACAAAAATAAACCATTTAGTGAAAATGACTTCCATTTAATAAACAAATAAAATACAATATCACAGTTGTACCTGATTAAAACTCTGTCCCATATGAGTGCCCATTAACTCCTGATCCATTTGATCCATGTATTTTTGTATACTGTCCAAAGTCTCAGGCCCATTCATTTCAGGTGGACCAAAAAACTCATCGTCCTCCTCCTCTTCATCATCATCGTCATCTAGGTCATCTGAATCAAGCTGTTCATCATTGCTACCTGAAGCGATTAAACCAGATTTAGTGGAAGGCAAAGTAAAATGTATAGTATATTTATGTATTAGTTCCTTTACATCTACGTACCAAGCAGTCTGTCTAATGCGTTGGCCATCGAATGTGGGTCAAAACTAAAGGGCTGAGTAGAGCTGGACATTTAACATAAAAAAGAAAAACAAGCAACTTTAAATGTTTTAACAATAAGAATAAGTTGTATTAATGTGGCCTCTGTGTAAAAATGATAAGCGGGTAATAACAAACTGTATAAAAAATAAAACATTTTCTATGCAGAGTTTGTTTGTTCTCACTGTGGCAGTTCAGCTCCCTCATGAGATGATATGGCACTGAGGAAGTTTTTCATTCCCTGACTGACAGCTACCAAACTGTAACCACCAGCTTCCTCTTCAACTCTTTTGTCCACATTTTCCTTTCTCCTACTGTCATCACTTTTACTCCACTCTGTTTGTTCACTGGGTTTATGGCTCTTGATTGCACCGCTTCCCCCTGCCCTCTCTTGTAACATTTGCTCCAAATCCTGCTCTGTAATATTCAGCCAGTTGTCACCTGTCGAACAAAAGAAACAAACAATTACCGGAAAATGGTTTAAACCTCAGAGCAAAGAACAGATAATGCTCAATAAGGGGATAAAGATGAATGTTGGCAGAAAGGGCAAAATTGGAGATTCACTAACTGCAATTATATGTTACACATTACTACACAATATTTTTTTCTTTGAGTAAACAGGCTACAAAGTCAAATCTTTCTAATGTACATTATCTATTTTTCTGACAGGACAGACCGTGTTTAATGAATCACTTGATTTTTCAGGTGTGCTTATTTCACTTACTGTCCTCTTGGGGGAGCTGTGACTCCTTTTCCTTCAGCTCGCCCATGCTGAAAGGAGTACAACTGTGCAGCAGCTGGAGAACCTCCTCCCCTGGTGATACAGTACTAAAGAAAATGAATAATACAGATAGTAGTAGTTTAATATGTGAAGGTCTTGATGGCACACATCATCACAACAGTCTCACCTTGATTCTGAGCAGACAGATTGCTTAAAAAAGTTTTCTGCAGAGTCCATGAGCTCTTTATACAGACCCGAACCTTCCATCTCTCCCTGTAAAAAAAAAACTTATTATGTGCTTTTGCTGCTGGAACATTTACTTATAGGGTGTATATATAAGGTATAGCACTGTGTATGTTAAGCTTTTAGTATAAGATAAGTAGCACTGCCAAAAAGCTACTTTATTTTTTTTTACAAAATATTAATTGAAAAGTGTGACTTACCCTGAAGTAACCATTTCTTTTCAGACTTTCTCTAAAGCCTTTCCACTGAGGGTTACAACTAACTGGAGCATTAGGCTCTGAGGATGGAATCCTGGACTCAGAACACAAGATCTCAAAGCCATGTGCCTAAGAGAGGGTTAAGACAACAAATATAAAGCATGCAATTTTAGAACTAATTATCAAGTAGAAATATCCAGCAAAACAAGTGCTGCTCACCAGTTTCATGCCCAGCTCATGAGCTTTGTACTTGGGATGGGAGCGTGGCGGCAGGACAAAGCCACTTCTGCGATCTGGGGTAAACTGTTGTTGCTGTAGCTGAGCATACAAGCAACGAGTGAAAGTCACCTGTAAATCCATATAACACACAAAGTTTAGGTGAACTAAGGCTGGCTATGGTTAAAAAAAAAGAACACAAAACATTCATTGAACAAAACTAAATGTCACAAAAAAACGTGTGAAGAGATTTGTACCATGGTGAGAACTCGTGTATCGGGTGGAAACGTCTTGAAGCTTCGACATGCCTGGAGATCAACTGGGTCCCGCAGGTAAAATGCTGAAACAGCTGCAGCCACAAGGTCAGGGCGCTTTGCCAACACCAATGCAATGCCTGCAGGTATGAAGCAGTGGGCATGGTGCAAGTCAGTCTTGATCTTTTCCGGATACCTAAGAAGAGACAACATTCATTAATCCTTTTACTGATCCAGATTCAGATGACTTACAAGCTACATTTAACTCCTCTCACCCTTTTAGTCTCCTTTTCACTGCAGAAGCAATCTTCGGGCTTGCACAACATGCTTCTGGGTTAGACGAAAGCAGCGTTAGGGCTTCAGCCACACTTGGTACCACATCTTTTGAGAAACCCACTGAACTTGAATTAGTGGGAGACGGGATTATACACAACTCTCCTCTATAAAGAAACACCTGAAAGGCATTGGAAGATAGCATATTAAATGAGATATAAAATAACTTGCTGTATTTAATAATAGCTGTATAAGTGATTCAAAACAATATAGCAAGGTAATCTCACTCTATTTTCACAACTGTCCGGATTTAACCACTTGGGAAGATAATTTGCTGCTTCAATTAGAAGAAACTGTCCATCATTGTCTTCAACTCTGCATGCATAAATAGAAAGAAAGTTCTGAAACACTTTCTCAAACAGATTTACGTTCAAACTACAGTAGCCAAATAAAAAAACCTGAAAAACAAAGTTGCATCATACCTGGCAGCAAGCTCTGGGAAGTCCTTGGTTATTTGCTGCAGAAGGTAAACTATAAACCACTCGTCCTCCACATTGTCCATAAACCGGGTGCTTCCTCCGATATAAGCAGGGACATCTAAAGCAAAAACAATATGATGGGTTGAAATCATAGTGTGCAAAAGTACAATTGGTCAGTCATGCTAAATCCCTGATGATGTACCTGTCTCTGGGAAATATTTGAGGTTAAATGGCTGATGGTGCCAGATGTACTGTGCTAGGAGCGTTGCAAACTTTGCCAGAACCTCCTCGATTAAATGTGTGAGTCGCTCTTCTGTTTTGTTTGAGTCGAGAGGCTGAACGAGGAAGAGTTTGTACTCCACAGTATCCTCCAGAGCCACTTTCCTCTGCAGCACATCCATTATCTCATTGTTTGAAACAAACTAAAAGTCACCAGTAACGCCAAATGAATTCGCTTTGCCTTCTCTTTAGAAACTGAAAAACGTTTTTCTCACGCCATCTACTACTGTTTGGGGTCCGGAGATATATTTTGCTCGAACTGACGCCAACTTTAGTTCCTATTAGATAGCCAATATGATATTTAAAATAAAATAAAAACTTTAAACACGTACGTTTAATATCAATTATACTACAAATATTAATAGATGTTCTACTATTGTTCAACTGTTAATATCCTGCGAAAAGTGAACAATAAGGAACACGCAAATATAGACGGGTTCATTTCAGAAACGCACACAAACAGCCGCAATGCAAGCTTAAAGTTGTAGTCCATTGAAGCCACCCAATCGTGCCTAGGTGTGGGACTTGAAATACATTTCCCATAACACCACAGAAAACCAAACTTGCGTATCCATGACAGCCGTGTACTGTTGTGCTAGCTGGAGAGTCTTGTTAATGCAATGGTCACCTGCTTCAGTACTCAAAATGTGAACTGCACCGTGGGAGATTATTCCTCGACAATAGCAGAAACCACGCTGAAGTGTCACCTGGAACTGGAAATAGACTTTAAGGAAATGTTCAATGCTTTGTGTGTTCAATACATTTTTACCTGCCTGATTTTTCCACTGGATGTAGGTAATGTTAGACTTAATTCTGTAGCCTCCGCCTGACATTAGCACAAACCGCAGCGCTAACATCTGTAGCTAAAGAACTGAGCAGCTATGTTCTGCACTGACTGCTGACCTAAACGCTTTTGACGGATATGTTATTGCTCTACTTTACCTGTCAGCTGAGGGTCCAGGGCATGGAACCGAGAACAAAAAGACCCTGGCCTTAATCTTATAAAGAGAAACCAGGGAGGATGATTTCGCGATACAACAGAAGACCTGTATCACATAAACTGGAAATGTAAGTACTGTAAATGAACAATGGGCTTTTAGAAATTAGCTTAATAAACAGAAGGCATTTATATAAAGTTATTTGGTTCACACAGATTTGGAGTTAATATTATTAACATCTGAAAAACAAAGAAGAATGTACAATTACATCAGTGTAATAAAATAACCTTTTTTGTGATATATCATGATCTTACTGCCGCAAAGGTGTTGGGTATTAAACAATTAGAGAACATAGAAGGCTATTGGGTTCTTTAGCCCAATATGTTTAAAATTATTATTTCTCAATCTGCAGCCGTGGTTTGTCTCGAAGCAGCCTTGACCACCACCCTCTCCCAGAGGAAGCAGATGATAACCATACCACTCCACACTACCTCCATGACCTCCAGGAAGCTGGTTCCACTCGCAACAGGTAATCCGAGTAAATAGATTTAGGTAAACATACAGCGATACAGACTTGAACAAGAATGACACTGCTTTTGTGAATGTGTTTTGTAATACTACACCCCCTTGATTTGACAGCCGACTCTCAAGACTTGTGATCTCTGAAACAAGGCACCAGAAAGCCCTTGATAAATTGATATCACATAACCTCCTTGAGATGCAGGCAAAAGAATAAATAATGAGCTGGCCTGTTAGAATATTCAATTGCTTTGACATTTGACCTTTGTTTTCCACTTTGAAACCTAAATATATCAGCATCCACTACTTGTAAAATTTTCTCTATTATATAAAAGTCTTCAAGGAAAATGGCATGAATAAAAAGAATTGCTATTAACTTTGTTTATGTATTTTTTTCTGAAGTTCACAGACATCTGCTGCTTCAGTCCACTCAGACTGTTCCACCATTATTACAGTAGACTTTAACCAATCCTGGTCAGGTCTCCACAGTTCAACAGGCACTGGTATTTCCACAGAAAGGAGCTCGGTTTTTTCCTGGGGCTATGACGTAAGTGTAAAAAATAAAATAAAATCAAAAATATAAATGTAATCAAATTAAGTTGATTTGTTGCTCATCTTTTATATCTACAAAAATCCAGGATAGTGTAGTGTTAGTGTAAAGTGTGGATTCTTGTTACATTGAGTTCACAACTCATTATAAATTCACATCTCCTCTCGAGAGCTAATTCATATTCATGCTGAATCTTGCTGTGAAATAAATGAAGTGTGCTGACAGTCCACACCAAATGAACAGTGTGCTCACCAACAGCGTTAGTCATAGGTCTGCGCTGTGAGAACAGGCAATAACAAACATTCCCACTCTGTTTGTGTCTGTTTTTCTCTCCCACAGGAGTTTGACAAGGCCGCATCTCGACAGGTGCAGCAAATGTTTGAGGAAATCGACAAAGAGCTTTATGAGGGTAGAGGCAGTGGGGGAGGGATTGTCCCAGGTCTGCAGGAAGAATGTCAACAATGGGCCTTACGGTTCCCACATCTTCGGTATGCTATTGTATCAGCATTCAAACCTACAAGTTCTATAAAGTTCTATTGTCTGTCATCTTGTAATAAAAATATTACAGGAACCATTTCCCGTAGTGTGTGCCAGTACAGGAGGTGAATGAAATTAAATCCTAAAATTATTCTACAATTTTGTGTCATGCAGGATTCTTGGAACTCAATTGGTGTGTCCCACTGATGAGGGCTTTCAGTGGTTTTCGACTTCAGGGAAAAGCAGTTCATCTAGCAGCTTATCAGCAAGCCAAGAGAGCAATGTGAAATCCCTGGAGAAAGATAAAGGGAACACAGAGTGAGTCCTACCACTAGTTTACTTATTCCACATACTTAAAGTGTGTAAAAGGTTTTATGAAATAATTTGTAAAGACAAATCTAAACTGTATTCTAATTTATCTTTGGATTACTGAATCAAAGTGGTAATATATTAATTCAGAGAATTCCGGCTGAATTTCATGACTAGTTTTTATCTGCAGTCTGGACATCTATTATTAAAGAGCCCTAGTTCACTCAGTGGGTTTGTGACCTAGATGCTGTGGCTTGTTAATAAGTTTGTTGGTTTAAAGTCATATGGGTGAGCTGCGGTTAAAAAGGTGATAGGAGTGAGAAGAGCACACTATCTGACTACTTCTATTACAAACTTATAATTAGCCTATGTTGACAAAAAACATAAACGTTGTATATTATTGCACTGTGTTCTGGATAGGTTTGTTTTTCTTGTGCAAAGGTTCAATGTGCAAGGCATAAAAGCATTGTTGAGAAGGCCGTCCCAGTCGGATTTGGATGGACTTCCGAGAGCCTCTAGTGGATCCTGCAGTCATGACAGGCCCAAAGTGATCGAGGTGGAGGGTGTCATGGAGGAGTACCTGGCATTTGATAGTCAGGACCTGTGAGTTCCGTAACATTTTTAGTATGTTGTTGGCGTTTGAAATATCCTTTAAGCTTAATATTAAAATCTTGTATTTTTCTCAATGCAGGGATGATGAGTCAGAGGGGAACAGTACAGATTCTGGTCGGAGGTATCACTGCCTGCCGCCTGTATCGCCATACCGCTGTCGGCATCAGGCTGTTCTGGACCTGCTGTTTGATGATGTGTGGCGGGAGCTGGTTGGCTGGACAAAGAGCTTGTTCAGCGACATTGGGAAGGGGGCACCTTAAGTATGTCAACACTTGGCTACCTTGCACGTTTGAAATTGTGTTAACATTAGAAAGTGTCTAATCTTGTGCACCTTAACTTTACATATGTTCAGCAGACGAAGAAAAGATTTGTGGAAATTTAAGTCCTGTCCCACCACAAGAATCTAAATTCATGCTACTCTCTACATTGCCCACCACACTTCCCAAACTGGGTCTGAACAGGGTGCCTCCACTCACAGCAGGAATGCCACTACAGGTCAGGAGTCTGAAAGGACTACACCTGGGATCATGAGGGGTTTTCACTTAAAAACACTGCTCTACTTTTTATTTACCACCATCATCGTATAATGTAATAAACTCAAAATAAGACTTTGGAAAGTCACTTGTCTTTGTCCTGAAATCCTCTCTTGATGTTTTCACTCAAGCTTGTTGCTCTCTCGCTCTTTCAGTGCCACCAGTTCATTAACTTGTATCCCTGTTTTCTTTCTCTCCCTTTTCACTCATCCCTGTACCTTCTCCTGACAATATTTATCTGCTATCATTTCTCTATTATTGGACACATTATATTCCATTTATGAATTTGTGAATCTGTCCCTTATTTGTTTTCTTTCTTTATTCCCTAATGTATTTATTTCTGTTTCATTAACTTGTACTTGTATGTATTTCCCATCCTCTCCTTCCCTTTCACTGTCTTTCTTTGGTCACCTTTTTCCTTCAAAGAACACAAAGTCAAGGGACTCAAAGCACAAGTCCAGGCGGAAATCCAAAAAGCAGAAAAGGCCACCCACTGTATGTAACTCTCTCACTTAGAGCCAAAATGTTGGTGTGCTTGAGCACACATTGTGTGGCGGTTCATTATTTGTAGAATAAATGTGCTTGTGTCTGTTGAGTAACATGAAAATATCAACATCGATATGATTTTAATTAACTGCAACCACAGTATTTTTTGTAATTTTTCTTTGAACACTACAATATTACTGGAATGCTTTATGTTTTACTTTATCAATAGTATTATATTAGTAGGTAATATAGCATTGTATGGGGTCCTCCTGACATTGCATGAGTAGTAACAGTTTCATTGATGTATACAGCATCTTTCACATGCACATAAATAACTAATAGACTTTTGAACTTCATAAAAGGTATTTTATAACTTCACATCTCTTTCTCTCATCACAACATCTCCTTTCTAGACTGCAAGAACCCCTGTAGGAGCAGCAGTTCAGCACAACCTGAATGACCTCATTGTCATCCAAAGCATCCCCCTACAGCAGAGAAATCTGGCTGCACTGGAAAGGACACAGTATGGGCTTACGTTACTAGTTTATTCATTTGTAAAACATAACATTCAGTTAATGTCTTCCACTCCTCTTGACTGCAGAGATACAGATGAAAGGATGTACCCCAGGCCAGGCTCCAGTGTTGTTGCTGCAAACAAACCTCGCCCTCGGCGCACATTGGAGCAGAGCTCCTCCTCATTACCTCGCCCAGCACAGTCGGCCCGACGCAGAAACCCACCCCCTCGGACTCTTCTGCCACTTGTTCCCACTCTGAGTCAGTCTTGCACAGCAGGGTCTATGGATGAGGTCATTCGCGGCACACGTCTGTGAGTTGAATTTTTTGTGCCTTTGTTCTCACCAGTGGTGTCAGTTCCAGAAAAATTAAAATTAAACAAAAGATGTGCAGTGAGACAAAATTAGAAATTGGAAGTAAGTTATTTATCCCCACATACTAATCATACCTGCTGATCTTGGCACAGTACAATGACTGTGTACAGAACATTTGAATAATGTGCTAAATGGAATAAGTCATAAAGATTTTGTATTTTATCAGCAACACTTAAATAATTTGAATATTCTTTTTGTACAGGCCCACAGCAAGTGACTGCTTTACTTCTCCACTGTTGCCTCTGAGCAGGAACACTCTACTTCCCCCCATAGGCACTGCAGATCAAGAGATGTCCCATTCAGTACAACAGTACAAACCTGCACAGGTACATAAATGTGATAACAAGTGGGAGTTTTCCTACAATAGTGGTAATTAATGAAAGAAAAGAATTTATCAAAACTGAAGATAGAAAAAGTCCCAAAGGTTTTAGGGTCTGTTTTATTCACATACTGTAGCTTTTGTAATGTAATTGCAATGTTTTTTTTCGGCCGGACCAGCGTCAGAAAGGACCATCTAGCCGCGCTCACAGTGCTGTAAATGAAGAAGCTGGCAATTCCATACCAAGAGATCGTCACCACCTACTTGATGTCTTCTCTCGCCCCAACACCACTCACACGTACCGGGTAAAATGCTCTTTAACCATCACATAGTACTCTATGTTCATGAAGCATAATGTACAAGTGTGCAAGTGTATCCCTGAACAGAGGAAAAAGTGGAATTAGAATAAGTCTTAGTTTCTGTTTCTAGAGCACAATTGGAAGTTGTATTTAAGGTTTGAACAATTCTTCTTCCCCAGTCAGACACTCCATATCGCCGTTCCTTTACTCTATTGGATAACTTTGGGCAGGGGCGTCCTGGCAGGGCTTCTGTGACAACAGGTAGGATTTCTTTTCACATGTTTTTTATTCTTAGTTATTACTTATTTTTTATTTAGTACTTAAATTATGACTGGGTAGTGGGTACACTACTTTACCAAATAAGCAATCAATAATGCATGCATTTATGCGTCAATTCCTCCAGATGCTCTTGGTATTGGTGTAACTGGTGTGAGTCTTGGAATTAGCAGCTCCTCTTTCTTGGACTCATTCTCCCATCACCCTTTGGGTCACTCACCCATCAAAGATGAAGAAGAACCAGATTCACATGCTGCTGTCCCAGGTTGGTTAAATAAACAAGCTGTACATAACTATTAAATTCGCATCAAATAATAGAACTGTGTAATACTCCAAAACATGAAATTAAGTACGTTTTTGCTTTCCTAATAGCTCCACTGATGCCTGTGTCAGTCCCACGGTCATATACTCGTGGAGGCATCTCATCCAGAGCTGGAAGACCTGGTTTATAACAGTCTGCTTCTGTATTACACACACTTTAGCCATTTGTATTTACACAAACAATATACTAAAATGCTACTACATCATCTGTGCCCACAACAAAAAATATTCAAGAAAAGTAGCATTTTTTAAACAGTACTGTAGAAGGAAAATACAAGTTCCGCTAGAGGCCTATTTTTGTACCTCTAAAATAGAAACCACAGCTGCCAAACAGTTTCATTAAAGTCAAAAGCAACTTTGTTGTTACAGTATGGGCTTCTGTAAGTTAATCTTTGTACTATGTATAAAATTTGAAGGTGTATGTGTATATATATTTATATGCGATTGTACAATATATGGGTTTGGTTAATGTACAGCTTAATAACTATGCAGGTAAGGACACGTCTACCCACAGGGACAGAAAAGCACTTTTTTAAAACTCTGATATTGACAGAGTTAGGTACTGTAATTTTTTTTTGCATTTTCAGTGGATGAATGAGAAACAGATCAAGAGACTTTTACTGCTATCTATTGCACAAAAGAACAAGAAAACGTGAGATGCCACATTGCTGTTTCAGGTTGCCTTTTCTTCTATTTTCACACCATTTGGGCCTTCATCACTCCACATAGGAATGTTGCAGAAATAAGAGAAAAGCTCAACATAGCAAACTCATTGCTTATTTTTTACAATTTAGCTTGAGCTGATTGTACTTGTAAAGTGAATCAGTTCGTTCTGAACCATGGATGTATTTAATTTACACATTTTACTGGCCAGGCCAAACTAATGATTTGACCGATAACTGCAGATTTGCTGTCCTTTCTAGTTTATAAAATGTGACAAAGCCTAGAAAATGTGTTTGTCTGTATTTTACATTCTACTCATACTTCAAATAAAAGACTGTGCTCCCCAGAGTATATAAACTGAATTTATTTTTATTTTATGAGCAAAAAACATGCACATAACATTTTAGTTGTCAGGAGATAAAAATATACAGAAGCCAGACACCGTGTGCAGAGGTTAAAATGGCTCTCCTGTGATACCGTGTACATCTGTAGATTTCCAAACTGGTGTAAACTTCACTTTTTTCCTCTTTTGGATTTTCCACTTTTTTTGGAATATTTTGCCTCTAAGTCAGTCATGAAACTGTTGAAGTTCTGCTCTCTGGACTTCTGTCTTTGCTGAGAAAATAAAAATGTAGTTTATCAGTAAATGTTTAGATTACATATATATTATCAGATATCAGGAAAAATTGACACGCCTGTTACCTTAAGCATCTTTGTAAGACTTTCATCATCATCACCGAGTCCCATTTCTTTCTGCAGTTCCTCAGCTTCTTGTCTCTCTCTGTCAGCCTGTTAAATTAAACTCAAGGTTGCTTCACTGACGTTAAAAGGCATCAATACATTGTTAGTTCAATTAATGCACAAGCACATTTCATACCCTCTTTCTACGAGCTCTTTTCTTTTTTTCACTTTCTTGGGTGAAGGCAGGTAATGCAGTTACTACTCCTTCTTGTATGGCATCTTGGATGATGCTGCAAAGCCTAGGCTCATCTTCCTGTGTGCAACAAAGGGCTGATGCCATAATGGCATCCATATTACCCTGATGCTGGGCATACAGCTTAAGAACATCCTGCCGTTCTTCATCTGTGCCTTTGTACTTGCTCTCAAATTCAAGAATGTCTTGCAGTGTGATCTAAAAAAAATTAAGACACGCCACATAAAAAAGACACATTCATTAATATAACTCTGTTTGCATTGTGTCTTGTTGCAATAGCAAGACATTTGCTGTTAATAATGGAAAACAATTGACTCATTCCAGGTGAGTAAAAAGTGATGTGTACATGTAATGAATGACACTAATGAGTCATGTTTTTAACAAAAACCCCAACATATTCCAAGTACCTTGGGAAAAAGCACTCTCCAGTATTCTTCCCAGCAGCGGTCCTGGCTTAGAGTGTCAGACTCTTCATCCACAATGCCCTGCTCATCATATATGGCCTTCTGCTCTTTATCACTTAACACTGTATACACCTTTCCCAACACCTAGCAGTACAGCAATAACATGAGTCAGACACAGGCAAGATTTAAGTCAACATAGTTTCCAAAATGGCTATATTCACATATACAGTCAGGTCTATAAATATTGGGAGATCGACAATTATAATCTTTTTGGCTCTATACACCACCACGATGGATTTGAAATAAAATGAACAAGATGTGCTTTAACTGCAGACTTTTAGCTTTAATTTGAGGGTATTTACATCCAAATCAGGTGAACGGTGTAGGAATTACAACTTGGAATTACAATTTGTATTTGTGCCTCCCACTTTTTAAAAGGGACCAAAAGTAATGGGACAGATTAACAATCATAAATCAAACTTTCACTTTTTAATACTTGGTTGCAAATCCTTTGCAGTCAATTACAGCCTGAAGTCTTGAACACATAGACATCACCAGACGTTGGGTTTCATCCCTGGTGATGCTCTGCCAGGCCTCTACTGCAACTGTCTTCAGTTCCTGCTTGTTCTTGGGGCATTTTCCCTTCAGTCTTGTCTTCAGCAAGTGAAATACATGCTTAATCGGATTCAGGTCAGATGAATGACTTGGCCATTGCATAACATTCCACTTCTCTTCCTTAAAAAACTCTTTGGTTGCTTTCGCAATATGCTTCGGGTCATTGTCTGTCTGCACTGTGAAGCGTCCAATGAGTTTTAAAGCATTTGGCTGAATATGAGCAGATAATATTGCATTGGCAGCCATACATGCCCACGCCATGACACTACCACCACATGCTTCACTGATGAGGTGCTATGCTTTGGATCATGAGCAGTTTCTTTCCTTCTCCAGACTCTTCTCCTCCCATCACTCTGGTACAAGTTGATCTTGATCTCATCGGTCCATAGGATGTTGTTCCAGAACGGTGAAGGCTTTTTTAGATGTTGTTTGGCAAACTCTAATCTGGCCTTCCTGTTTTTGAGAATCACCAATGGTTTACATCTTGTGGTGAACCCTCTGTATTCACTCTGGTGACGTTTTCTCTTGAGTGTTGACTTTGACACAGATACACCTACCTCCTGGAGAGTGTTCTTGATCTGGACAACTGTTGTGAAGGGTGTTTTCTTCACCAGGGAAAGATTTCTTTGGTCATCCACCACAGTTGTTTTCTGTGGTTTTCCTGGTCCTTTGGTGTTGCTGAGCTCACCGGTGCGTTCTTTCTTTTTAAGGATGTTCCAAACAGTTGATTTGGCCACACCTGCTGCACACAGGGAGATGCATGTTTTTGCTATCTCTCTGATGGGTTTGTTTTCTTTTTTTCAGCCTAATCATGGCTTGCTTCACTGACAGATCTTTGGATCTCATATTGAGAGTTGACAGCAACAGTTTTCAAATGCAAATAGCACACTTGAAATTAACTCTGAACCTTTTATCTACTCCTTGTAAATGGAATAATGAGGGAATAACACACATCTGGCCATGAAACAGCTGAGCAGCCAATTGTCTCATCACTTTTGGTCCCTTAAACAGTGGGAGGCACATATACAGTACAAACTGTTGTAATTCTTACACCGTTCACCTGATTTGGATGTAAATACCCACAAATTAAAGCTAAAAGTCATTAAAGCACACCCTGTTCGTTTCATTTCAAATCCATTGTGGTGGTGTCTAGAGCCAAAAAGATTATAATTGTGTCGATGTCCCAATATTTATATAACAATACTGATGTTATGGCTATCATTTTAAAATACTACAAACAAGTCCAACATTGTGGCATCTATGTAAGTCCCTACAATAACAGTAAAATGGGGAGATGACAAAAAGGCTATGCTAGATGTTAGCTCATTTGTGCAATGTTTTTGGTAATATCAATGACCTGAAATTTCTCAGTAGCCTGCGGGTCTTCAGGCGCCCGATCTGGATGGACTTTTAGCGATACTTTGTAGTAGCTCCGTCGTATTTCGGCCTCCGTTGCCTCCTTACTGATCCCAAGCACCTCGTACAGGTTGGAGGTCTTGAATAGCTCTTGACACCGTTCAACTAAACCCATCGTAATTTTCAATAAATAAATCTTCTTTAATATCAAGTTACTTGTAGTAGAGTCCCATAGGTATCTCGTGATAGCATATAATCCAACAGTTACATGTCAGTTTGCCTTTAGCTAAGTTTGGCGCGCTGGGATGTAGCTCACACACGTACGTGCATCGACGTGATTACGTAGGTACTCACGCATTTTCTCATTGGTTCTCCGACCAGCTACGTCCGTGTATGTGTAGCTGTTATTTTGCGTTTCCTTATTTGCGATATATTGTGTTGGTAAGTTTTTAAAGAAAATAGAAGATATATATTTGAACTTTTAACAGAATCTACAATGACATGCTTGTAAACCTACAGTAGATGTTTATTTTTTATTTTGTAGCACAGCCCATATTACTAGTTACTAGTATTATATTATTAGTCTAGTTCATAGATAGTATAATTGGTCTAGTTATAATTATTCACACGGGCTTTTATAAATTCTTTCACGACGAAGTACGTGGGTGTAATTAATAAATATTATAAAAATATAATTTCTTTAATTATAGCTTGTTCTGCTAATTATTTAAGTAACCTGATGTTTGTCATTTGCCAGGTCAAACTGACTACATTTCCAGTGAAAGCCCATAAAAAAGTATTTAATCACTCGTCAGATAACACAGATACCCTAGTATTTATTGGTGCAATTTGAAGGAGCACAAGAATACAGCAAAGACAATAAGGCGAGTCACGTATTGCTCACTGCTTCATGCAAAAGCAGAACACAAAGATACACACTGACTTTGAACTAAGTATCATTCGATTGTACCCATCTGTGTTTTTTAGCCTGTACAATATGCAGCTCTAGAGATAAACTGCACACCCATCTCAGATGTTATCCAATTATTGCCCCATCTGTTTCTGTTGCATGTTTGGCACCGTCTCTGTTGTTGTATTTACTTTCTGTCATCAAAAACCTCTATTGTCCTTTGTATTCAGACACAAAATAAGCACTGGGACGACTGGCACATAATCATAATGGTTCACAAAAAAAAAAAAAAATGACTAAAGCACAAGAGCATTATTGTAATTGGTTATGAACTTTTTGCTGGTGTGCAAATCCCTCTCCAGTGCTTTTTATCCACATCCTTACCACTTGGGTTGGGATGGGTAGAGCATCTAGAGTTCAAATGTAACCATCGTTTCTCATGAGGGAATTGTAACTTGTTCTGGGAACAGTCTCTTCTCAACAGTAAACCTTCAAATGGCTTTATTTTCATGGCCAGTCTTTACAGCAAGTTCATGTTCAATACAGTTTCCCCTAATGGACAGTCTGACTTTTTTCCTGTAGGGGGCAGTAGCTCAGCATTGCTTTCTTGTCTTCACCATCTTGCTAGTGTATTTGATGTGGATACCCCAGCGTCTCATTAGATAGACATCAAATACATAGACCATCCCAGGCTCTAGGCCCCCGATCACAGCTGTGGTGACAGCCCGCCGGGGATTGAGCTCCTGAAAGTACTTGCAAAGAACCCTCTCTGTGTCAGAGCGGGACTCTGGGCCCAGACAGGGTGCGTTTAGAGCTAATGCTTTACCAGACTCTGCTTCATAACCTCCTAACTTTCGGCGATACACACAGTAGAGGCTTCTCTCCTCTGTACCCATCCAGGCTATGGTTGCACTGTTACATGTACGCAGCTTATTAAAGGACTTTATCTGTAAAGTGGATGGTAGAGATGGGACCCCTCGTCTGTGATATGCTGAGGATGTCTGCATTTTGACTGAAGCTGTCAGCCCTGCTGGTAGAGCAGTCTTTCCTGTAGGTGTTCCGTCTCTCTCCAAGTGTATTAAATAAGAAGGACTTCCATGTAGCCAAATCTGCACTAAATCGCCCCCAACAGCTTGAGAGTTTAACACTTGACCTTTACTTGACACAGTGACCTTGACCTTTTCATTTTTTCCACAGCTCTGCAAGGTAAGAAGGCCACTCTGCTGCAAGCCACGTGGGCGGAAACTGAAGAACTGTTCTGAGTTGTAGCTTCTGTCAGGAAAGTTGACCCATCTCAGCTCCCCTTCTCTAAGGGTAGTGATGTCAGGACGAGCCTCCTCGTGTGTCTGTGCAAATGCCCCCCTGTAGGCTATGCTGGTTTTGTTCAACTTATCGATCACAAAGACATCAAAATAATACTGCGTGTCAGGTAAGAGCTCGGATACAGTGCACACATTCTCTGTCCCTTTACAAACACACTGGAGCTTTAGATATTCATCTGTCAGTGAAGCAGGTAGGGCCTGTGTCTCAGGATAGCCGTCCCACTGCTGCCACCACCATTCCTTTAAAATCGGCCATGGTGTCACTCTTCTTTTTTTCTCATTGCTGTCACGTATTTCGTCTGCCTTTCTCTGGATGCTCTTCTGGGCTGCACATAGACTGGGGTAATTGTTTTTAGAGTTGACTAGAACGCAGTACTCATAACCTTTCTGAGTATGGCCGGTCAGGGAGGCACTGGGTGCCCAACTGAGGGTGACACTAGTCATTCCTACTCCAAGAGTGTGAACCTGAGCATCCCTTGGGAGCAATGGGAATGCTCCTGAGGGCCCCAAGCCTTCACTGAGGTAAACAGTGGCTTTGGTGTCCTGTTGTTTTGAGCGGAGCCTCAGGATGTAAATGGAAGTATAGGGAGAAGAAGGACCCATGTAAGTGTCCACTGTGTTTCCCGAGAAGCTGTGTATTTTCTCCTCAGTGCTTGGACCTCGCCACCATACTTCTGGCATGCTCTTTTTTGTGCTCCCTGTGAAAATAAAGAATTATAATTAGTTTCTTTTAACCAAACGTAAACTGAAGTCACTTGACAACTGTTGTCATCTGTATATTTCTACCTAGTTAAAATAGTAATAAGACAGGCCTTTACTCATCCCTCAATTCACTGCAATTTAACGGCAACTCACAGACAGGTAAAGTGCAAAAAGTGCAAGAAATGACTAAAAGTACAGAAGAAGATTTTCAAAATAGAATAAAATATATGGCTTTTGAGTTGGGCTTTCAGAGCAACAATTGCAGATGTAGTATTGATATTGTATTATAAAAAGTAACAAACAAAGGAAATTGAAAACAACAATCTGATATTATAATCATAAAAAAATGACAATAATCTGGTAACACCTGACAGCATTTATAAATTGCTGTATTTAATCAGAAGTGCTCTTTAAAATTTAAAGCTGTAATGTTTTCCAGTTCATTTCATTTGTGTCTATGCACTTTTCAAATTAATCCAAAATGTTAGAGACATTTAATAATTGGGGGTGTCAATGAGAACCCAGATGTCTCAGAGTCATGTTGTGGAAGAATACCACGTGAGGGAGTTTGTCACTGTAATCTGAAAAAGTTATTTTAAAGACCATATTATTATGATTGTCATATTGAATAGGAATAAAAAACATTGCTTTACTACTTTTCTGCCTTTTCTATATAAAATCTTGTGTAATAAATCAAAGCTGTACCTAACTAGGCCATACTATTAAAACACTACTACACTACAAACACACAACAAAAACCTTAAATGTGTGTTCTTCACTTAAAGCTCCTTCTTTAATCTAATCCTAATCAGTCAGTGATGTCTGTGGAGGGTTACTCTGTTCTTACGGTCCACTCACACTGCAGACTCTTGAATGGCTTGTCCTTCAGTGTTCGTGCCGCTAAACTCCATTCAACTGGCTGGTCACAGGGGCTAACGGTCACTGACATAGCCGGAGCTTTTTTCTTTAGGGTGAAGTAAAGCCTGTAAGAATATATAACAAAAACAGTTGTGTCATTCTGCCAACAGCAACAGTTTCCTTTGCCAGGTGACATTATTTCATTTTTTGGTTGATTCCATTGATCTCATAAAAGATTAAACTGTTTCAAATATATTGCATTTGTGTACATGCTGATTAGTCATTTGAGAGCAGATCAGAAAAGGTGACCTGAGCGCATCACGATAAGCCCGCTCCGACATTTTCAGATGGATATCTACCTAGTCGCTGGAACTATTTGAAATCGTGCTAAGAATAGAAACCGTTATGTTCCTTGGTAGTAAATGTGCGTGTTGGATGATTTGCATATCAGATTGCAGTTCAATGGCAGCTGAAGGGCATTCAATTCACATTGTGTTGTATGTTTATCTATGAATGCAAACAAACTGTCTTTTAATGTCAAAGGCACTGCTACTAAATCCAAATGAATTCCATATTTTGTTTCGCAAAAGCTATTTTGTCCTCTGCAATATGCCACTTCTTCACGGCAAGTTACCTTTCATGAAAATTAAGCAGACGCATGGCTATTTGTTAATAAATATTTGTTCTCCCTCCTTACAAACACCATTATTCATAATATTGTGCAGATGGTGGCTGTTTCCAAACAGATGTGCGACACTGTCGTTCTCAAGGGCGCTTCGAGCCTTACTAAATAGAGTGATTCATTTTGGAATCACTGTTTTCTTGCCATTATTGGCTGTGTGGTTCTGCATGGCCGCACTGGTGGACAGACTGCTGCACACAGGGAGATGCATGTTGCAATTTTCAGCTCCCCTGTTTCAGAAGGTAGGCACTGGCATTCTACGGTAAGGTCCAGGCCAAATGGGCTCTACGTCCTCTCGCCCTGCTCTAGAGTGGTGCTGGAACAAACCACTGCCCCTGGTTTGAAAAAAGTTGTTAGTTGTTATGAAACTAGAGACAAGTGCGGGTCTGTTGATAATAAGTCTATTGTGTACTGTACTACTGAGTGACCTGTCCAAATGGCTAATGTATGAAAAAATATCTGAGTAATGTCTCAGTTAATCACAACATTTATATAACTAGTATACATGGTATTTTGTCAGTTGTGGTAATATAAGGGATCAGAAGACACAATATACCAAAGTTGTAAAAATGCGCATTGTTAATATCCTTACAGTTAACTATAGTCCTTATTAAATTTTCCTTACCGGACAGTTCTCCCTTTGGGAAGGCTTACGTGGGTGATTTTTCCCTCTGGGAGCCATGTAGTGGGTCGAAGTGGTACCTCATTCTCAGGGGAAAGCGCTGATCGGACATGGGGCCACAAGGAGCTAAAACAGAGCACCAGAACTGCACCAAAACTCCAGGACAGAGACAGAGGTACCATCCTGCTTTTGGATTTTTTACTCTTTATCTTCATCTGTTTTGGTTTAATCCCAGGTTCTAAACAAACAGAAAGGTCAAAAACATCAATTTGAGTCCAGCACCCACAGTTTGTCCCATTTGTACTGTACCAAAGATCTCTGATGATGCATTGATATGAAGAGACATCCAGTCCTATTCAGACAGAATTATTCATGTGAGGGAAAAATAAATTGCCAGGCTTTATTGCTTTGAAATGTGTGTGTGGCACAACTTGACATTCACTGTAAAAAATCACCCATCGCACAATTTTTCAAAGTGTGAAGTGGGCTGCTAATATCACTGTGTGAAGTCACTGCCTTTACATCTACGTTGCTATTTTTAGTGAGGGTAGTTCAATTAGATTTCTTTCATCGTGGGCATCGTTAGCAGCCATTTTATCAGGAGAAAGTGATGTCATGCTGATGCGAGGTGAGGTACACAAACAACACCTGGAGGTGCTCTGATATAGTCAAATCCAATCAGCGTGAACAGATGCACAAAGCTGCCGCACAACAACTCCTATCCCATTTATCCCACTTTAATGCATCGCCGTCTATCTTAGTTTTATTTTCTATACACATTGTTAGTTTGATTCTGTGTTTTTGCGTGTATATATTTATATGTTTGCCTTTGCAAGTGACTGCACATTCACCTTTGAATGATCACCGCATTCCTCTTTGTCCCCAGAGAGAACACATTTGTTCAAAGTCACAGTCGTCACAGCCCTCCCTTTCCCTCTAACAAGGTGTATTATGTCTGTACTGTGCCCTATAGATCAGATAACAATCACAGCCGAATCACGGAGGCGGCAGAAGACACATCTGAGTCTTTTGGGCCCCAGGACGCCCCGAGATCCAAACTTGCAAACTGTCGCACAGCTACAAAGTCGTGCAGAGCGCCTTCTCATTATCCTTGCACAGAGGAGCGAGGGGAAGTGAACGACCCATAAAGCTTTAACTGTGAGACAGGCAGCGAGGAGAGAGGCAGATTGAAATGGGAAGGAAGCGAGGAATGTGGAAAATCTTGGAGTAATTAGAGGAAAGGATTGGAAAAAGTGTAACTAAAAAAGATTGGAAAAGAAAAATATTATTGTGCTCTGCAATATATATTTTTACTGTCACGTGAAGCTGATTAGTTTTTCCTTGTGAAATGTGTGACATTTTACCTCACACACACCCCCTCATTGAGTCTTGATATAGAAGGCGACTCACGCAAAAAAGGCTTGGCATGCTTGTTTCTTCAAATCCTACCCACTGATAAAATATGCATATGGCTCCCCGGCAAATTACAGCCAATTGAATTTTCATAAGGCGGAACGGCTGGGTCTTACGAGAGAGGGTGCTTTAGTGAACTTAACTACCGCCCTCTATAAATAAATACACACGACCCGTCCCTTTAAACACAGCAGCTCAGGACTTTGATGGACCCGCTCGCTCTGGGTTCAGCATTTTTATTAACATGATTTGCCTCTTTCCATTCACTCTTATTTATTTTTGAGCACACTGCGATTATTCATATACCGTATATACCCAATTGTGTAGTTTATTTTCACTGACACTTTTACTGAAATGTCCTTTTAGTTTAGCATCAGGCACCGGCTTGTTTTTCACAGGTTGAATGGTGTATTCTTTTCTTTTCATTGTAAAAGCGATCCTTCTATCTCCCTGCACTCTGCCGGGACCATCTGCCTTCTGTTATCTGTGGGCAGGGACAGATTAAATGGCATGGGGTGGTCCCTGCAGGATCTGTTGTCCCTTCAAACTACTACAGGCAAAGAAGTGGCCTGTGGTTCACGGCGGAGGTTGGGGAGGGGTGAAACGAACAAGCAGTGCCCGCAGAACCTGATAGGATTTTCCGGCTCATTTTGTACCTCACATTGCACATGCGAACAGAAACCCTTTTCCATTTACTTTGTCCCACACTAGAATAATCTTTCATGGTATATGTGCTCCCAAACATACTTTTTACTGTCCTCGCAATCTGGACTCTAATTTTAAAAAAGTGAGCAAAGCACAAATGTAAAAACAGATAAACACTCATAAGAAACATGTAACAGCAACTAATAAAAGTACATTGCATCTGCGTTAAAAAAAAAATCCCTGTAGACCACACACACATAAAAAACAAGTTGCTGACTTCCTCAATCCGATCCATGGAAATTTGAGACACACTCTCTCACACTCCACAAGGACAACAAGATGTGCGCATTTGTGCCTCTTACCTCTCCTCTGTGCAGGTTGTCCCTCTCCGGCGCTGGGAGTGAGGGATGGGATCAGAACGAGAGAGGGAGCGAGGCTGGATGAAGGAAGAGGAGGAGGAGCGACAGCAGGTTGTTGTTGGGTGTTTGGCTGACTCCCATGGGTGGCTGCTAGCTCCCGATTGTTTAAGAAGGTGTATCTTCGGAAACTCAGGTGTTGTTTTGTGCGTTCCCCTTACTCATTCACACGTGGAGACAGGCTGGTCCGGTTAAACACTTTTCCAGCTTTGTCAATCTCCAGTGTTTACCTTTGCCGCTTGTGAACCGAGCTCCACTTGCAATTCAAATGGGCTTATGTGTGATTGTGTATCTGTACGCGCAATCTGAGAGTGAGGCTGTGAGGCAGTGAGTGGGTGAGTGCGAGGGGGCTGCCAGTGAGGTCACCGACTGGGGGTGGTGATGAGGAGAGCGCGAGAGGTGGGAAGGACCAGACAATGTGTTGCTGAGAGCAGCATTAGGGGAAGGGGAGGCTGTGTAAAAGTTAAACGCATTAACCATTCTCTGGGCCGGCTGATAACATCTGTATTAACACAAGCAGCAGGCGGCATTTAGAGGTTACACTGTCTTTGTGCGCTTATCTCTTGTTCAGTCCCAGCCTCAGACTGACTCTAAATGAACAGGTTTAAATGGAGGAATGGGCTTTCAAATAATGAACTGATTTATGTAAATATTTGGCTCATCTTGCTTGCATAGACAAATAAGTTTAGAAAGGCCTGTTTCGTAGTTAATGAGTCCATCGTAGTCTATTATTCTATTTGGTCTTTTTTTTTTATTGTTCATGGTGCAGTTGTTAATTGGTTTGCAGGGATATTGCATAACAAAATAAATACTATTTAATATTCACTAAGAAAAATTACTTTTGTTTAACAATGCCGTAATGTACAGTTTACCACAGTAAAGAGAATTACAATGCACAATATTTATTACTGCTTAGCTTTTTGATGTTTTTCATGGAGGCAGAGATTGTTCCACCATGTTCTGTTGATTGATCTGGATCACTGGAAGAATGGCGACAGCACTACACCTGCCCTTCTCTGGCATTCCCAAATAATTATGTTTGACTTTGAATCTCTTTTAATGTGGTGAAGTGAAATTAACTGATCCAAGGCTGTCATTCACATCTGCCTTCTCGACAAGACGTTCATATTAGAGGCTTTATGTGCTCTGCTCAAAGGTCAAGTGCAGATCTTGAAGGACTCGGGGGACATTCATATCAGTGGCTTCTAGACCCCGCCCCCTCATCTCCGCACAATGGTGGGCCTCTTGGTTGGTGCTCTGCTTCCTCAGCTTTTTAATTCAATATCATTAGGGAGAAGAAACTTGCCATAGGGGCCTACCTCATTGTATGCTAACTCCACCTGTCCATTCTGCCGTGGGGCCTTTCCTCTCCTCATTCAGCAGGTACTTCAGAGTTGGGCTATTGAGGTGGGCCTGAATGGGACCCACTCCTCCCAGAGGGAATATTGTCTGACCACATGCTAAAATCTGACAGAACTCTTCTGTGTTTATTCTTTTAGTCTTCCTGTCTCTGCCTATAACATCCCTTCACAGCCAAGTAATGTGGTGTGTGTGATTGCTATTAATAAATGTATCACTTTAGTGGCCCCCTTCTTTTAAATCGAAGACCCTTTGGTGCAGCTCGACTTCCGTTCAAAGCCACTAGTTTTCCTCTCTCCATTTGCTGGCCCACTTTACAGTTCCTAAGAAGTTCTGAAACTCCGCAATCTGGCAGAGCACGATACGCCGGCCGCTTTTGAAGATTGATGGAGATTAACCTTACAGAGATTACTACTGCATACACAACTAAGTGTATAGGCTGTCTGCTTGCAACTTTTCAAAGTCATTCAATCTTTGCTATGTGTTGTAGCCAGTTTTGAGTGGACATCTGCATGACATCTGCCAGATCTGGAATCGATGCATAGACTTGGGTGACAAACACACACATCACACCATCCTCTCTCCCACTCTGCCATCATGAGTGGCCTGAATATTTCTTTTGATGCCACAGCTCCCCCTCTTATGCTGTCGTTTAATAATTTACCCATATACAGTCGCTGGACAAACTCCATTCAGCCATCCATCCACACAGAAAGTGAGAGTAAAAATTTCATTTGGTATAATTGCATGAAAAGATACTGCAAAACTGGCCTTTTCATCTATTATTGATGTATGCTTACAAGTCATGCATAATGAATTGGGCCGTCTTTATGACAGCCATGTATTAAATATCATGTTTGAGGGTTGGGGGTCTTAGGCTGTATGCTTTCTGTACGGGTTAGCAGGAATATTTATTTAAACAATGTGTCATCAATAGCTACCCATCTGCTCTTGTGCTCCCAGAATCCCTTGGGAATGTGGAAGTGTGAGAGAGTCATCGGAGATCAGATCAGCACTGAAAGGAAATGAGAGTGGGGATGAGGCTGTTTTTATATCCAAATAGCGAGTGGCATGAGGGGACAGTAGGTCTGCAGGATGGGATGTCTGTGTGTGACAGGAAGGCAAAGCAGGATTAGGTGGATCAATCTACAACTGTGTTTGTTTGTATGGGGGATGGAAGGCGTGTGGGGGTCTGAGTTAATGAGAGGAAATCTGTTAGAAGCAACAAGAGGGATGAAGACACACAAAGAAAAAGGCAGAAGTAGGCTTTGGACCTTCAGGGTGGCCTCAACTACCCATGTTATATCTGTGGAAAAAGCCCCAGAGGAAAAGTGAATGACTGAAGAAATGTGAAATGATGAAGGCTGTTTGGGGTGGACTCTAGAAATGGATCAGAAAAACAACTTTGGTTAGTCAAGTTTTCATGCTTGTTAATGTCTGTCTCTGCTTTTCTCAATCTTCTGCTCATCAACTTGTTTTGCTTCATCTTGTTTTCCTTCAGAACTGAACTTGATTTTCTCAAGTTTTGGGGGGTGATAACACCAAAAGGGATGAGGGGTAAAATATCTGTTTTTTGACATCTCAGATGATGCAGTGTTTCTAACATGACCTTGGGTCAAGCAATTCAAAAATAGTGCTTGTTTGTTTCATGTCTGCGGTAAATCTCATATTATATTGACTAGTTCACTCATCCTTTTTTCTAGTTTCTCGCTATCTGCCCTACCTCATCCTTCAGGCGGGGTAAATTTGAAGGCTAATTAGTCCAGAGAATCCAGTCATTCTAAGAAGCCACCCCAGGCCACACACATTCTCTTCATCTTGCAGCGCCAGCTCAAGCGCACACATTCATACATACTCTCTCATAGACAATCCCCAAGCAAAAAAGATGCAACAAGAGTTTTGAGAGCAGCATGTATTATAGATGCTTCATACAGACAAAAAGTCAGCAAGTTTGCATTATGCAAGTTTGTTGACCTTGATGGAGGTCAAGTGTTTCAAATACTCTGCTTCATGCTCCCAGATGCTATTTACAGAGGAAGCTGTAGAAGAAATTTTCAACAGCATTGAAATCCTCTTCATGCTTTTTCTCCCAGTTCCTTTTCCTCATCCAACCCTTCCCCCTCTTCTTCCCTGTTCTCAGTCTTTTGCTCATTTCTGATCCATTTTTTATGCATTACTCCATTACTCTCAACTCCCATTTACATTGCATTACATCCTCCCATCATTCACAAACTCACTTTGTACTTTTTGCTTCTCCTGGCAGGTCATTGCACACTAAACATTCCCTTATCCCTTATCTTTATTACCCATCCACTTTGTAATTCCCTCTACGTCACATTATCCGTCTGTAGTGCTACAGTCAACCTCTTTTTAACAGTTACTTAAGGCATGCAATGTTCTTATCTTAATATTTCATTTGTACAACTTGGGACTGTATTGCTGGTGAAGATTTGATCCTAGACAATCTAAAATAACTCCAAGTCCATGTTAAAGGTTGCTGTCTTTGTGTGTAGGGCACAACTTGTGAGAACCCATTTTCACTGCTGTGGAAAAAGCAGAAGACAAAAAAGTCATATAATTAATTTCAATTGAAAGGATTTTCAAAGAACAGATTTTCTGACCACCTCACAGGAGTAACAAATGGAACATACTGTTTTACCCATTTACTATTGTGTCCAGCCAAAATGAAAATGTACATCATTCATCCTTGTGATGAACTTTGAGCTCCTGCTACTACTTGCATGTGTTCTGTAACTGCATCTAATAACTATTTAAAGATAGTACACATTTAAATTATTTATTGACAATTTAAAAATCCTATACACAGTTGGGACTTATTTATAATGATTTATGCATTTAGTAGAGATGGGCTTGGAGAGTGAGAAAGTCAAGAATTAATAAATAAGAGAACTAACCAGCAGCTTTACATCTTCTTTTACTGAAAGGAAGTCATAATATGTATATCTTTGAAAATGAGACTAACACATGAACTGGTAGAACCATGCTTCAGAGTTCTCCACCAGGCAGGTTGTCCATTCTCTCAGGGTCACCTTCCTGTTCCTGTCCCTGTCACATGACCTGCAACAACAGAATATGGCGGACAATTACTTCTTGAACTAACCTTTTTTAAACACTATCCACTACATCTATGGAACAACACGTACATATGTCTATGTGTGGAAACAACATCATCAATACCTCTCCACAGTCATTGCCTTTCAGTTCACCCTGCAGTATGAGCTCTGAAGGATACTCCTACAATTTGTGTTAATCCGTGGGCAGTGGGAGACACAGTGGGTAATAAACATTATCATTGCTGGGAATGGCTTGACATTGACACAGCCAGCCTTATTCCTACTAAAGCCATCACTGCTGCAAACTGGCACAGATCCGGGGGGCTGGGTGGGAATACGCATGGTAAAAATGTGCTAGAATATGGAGATGATGATGGAGAAGTGGTGTGGTCATTAAATGGGAGGGGACAAGGACACAGGAAACCGGGATTGGCATGAGGGATAGATGGCATGCAGAGCGAACAGCATGGTGGGAGGTGCAACTTAGTCACAGAGCGGAGGCAAAATGCAACGCTTTGTGACATTCTTAACCCTTGATGTTTCAGTAATTAGCTCAAAAGAAGCATATTGCAAAAGAAACAATATGCACTATAGCAAAGTTTTAAATCTATTCTATACATTTTTCTGACACCGGGTGGAAACCCTGGTAGCAGTAGCAAAGTAAGAACCATCAGAGGGACTGACTGAAAGAATGATGTAGCACAGTGCTCCAGAGGCATCCTCTTATAATGCAGCTTCCTCAGGTCTCTGCGGCTCAACTTCCCATCTCTGTTCCGATCCAGTAAGGCAAATCTTTGCTGAAGAAAAGGGACAGAGAAGACATCAATACTAGCAAGAGACAGCAGATGTGTAGTTTTTTCTGTGTAGCAGTACATCTATTGAGAGTAGTAAAATGTCAGATGAACTTCCTGATCTGCACAATGTATACAGTGCCAATGCAGTAATACTATGTGATTTTTACAGATTATATTGCATACTTGAACAGAAGAAACCTTACAAAGACAATAACCAAACAAAAGATTATCTTTGCCCCCTTTTAATGACAACATATTGTGCCTATTATTCAATATACAATAATCGATTAAATATGAGTGTAAAATGATAAAGTTGCCGTGACTTGTTTTAATTTGACTGGTTTTGCACTCTATTCAATTAGATGTAGGCAAACAACAAAAGAAATGTGTAAATGGTTAAGTGATGTCAGAGAAGAATCCAGTCTTTGTACTTTTGTTGTAATAATTTGCTGACAGGATGTCCCATTAAAACATTCCAGACAAATGAAATCATCTTGATTGGATACATTTTTTTATTATAAGATTTAAGTGGCTGGAGGGACCATATTAAGTTACTCCTTTATTCAGCCTCTCATTGAATAATTTAGTGATTATTGACAAATTCCTATTAATACACTATGTTCTTGAAAGCCCTCATCTTAGTCTATGGATGACCACACCGCAGGCAACATAAGAACTTGCCACTTGTGTAGGTTGTTAGCATCGATTTCTTGACTAGAGGCACAGTTTGTTGTATACAAGTGCTATTATGTGGTCTGGTGCCAAAAACAACTTTATGACCTGCATTAAATTACACACAGTCATAATAATCCCTTTGTGTATTCTCTCTAGCATTATTGTTATAGATATTGATTTTATTTGTATTATCATGAGGTCATTCTAGACCATAAATCATGTGTGCAGCGTTGTAGCCCATTTTGTTCCATGACCTTTGACTTTGTGCCATGTTAGTGACTTTAAGCATGGCATAAGCACACACCTGTGCTAGGTGTATCCTCTGGGCATGACCGAGGCAGCTCTGTGTCGGGGCGGCAGGTGTGTAGGACTCTCCCATTCGACTCAGCAGCAGAAACCAGTCCAGGAGACGGTATGGAAACTGGCCTAACTCCTCCTGGGTGCAATTAGCCTTGGGAACTTGATCAAGAGGGACAGCGTTACTAATTTGGAGGGCTTCAGTGCACAGTGGAAATTGTGTGTAATCTGCTGCTGCGTGTGTTTACTCAGACAGGGTCCTGTGTGAGCCAGTCCTGTGCGGCGCCTCTTTCTGCAGGCCTCTTTATGCAGCAAGCACTCATTCCCATAAGTTTTTCCTAGAACGCTGCACACTGGCGCCCTCTGCCTGTTTACATGAGCCAAAGCACACAGAGAACACAGCCATAACAGACAGACAAATACAACAACAACAACGCAGATATGTTTTACAATATTCCTACATTTGCAAATAAGATGCTATTAAATTGGCATTTTTACCTGAACAAGACTTTGGACAAACACACTTTGGGACAAGGACTCCCTTTTCTTTAACGACCTGGCACCAAGATCCTACTGGAGTGTGACACTTGAGAAGCTCACAAAGTTTTTCTGATACAAAAAGAAAACAAATGTTACATTTACAGCATAGGTCGTTTTGTATTTTTTTTTTTAATTTGACTCTACTCTCAATAGTTAAAGTGACTAAAGTAAATGATAAAGTACAACAAAGCTGTTTTGACTGAAGAAACAAAACCTTTATGGCATACTTTACTTTATGCCATAAATGACTGCCTATAAAGCCAATTGATTCTGTACTGTCTTGTAAAGGCATACGACTGCAGCACTTAAAACAGCAAATGTGTTTCAGTCTGTACAGGCTTTTTGAGTGCCTCAGTCTTCTGCCATTTATCTGATCAAAATTTCTAAATTGCAGAGCACACATGCATACCAGAATAGTGGCATACAGACTTCTAAGTCCTACCTGGCTCTACTCTGCCGATGTAAGGTCTCAGATTCTCTTCAGCTTGTCTCTGTCTGCGCTGGCCTCTGCCACCCTGACCCATGCACAAACACACACACAAACACAATTATTTCATATCATCTCATACAACCACAGGTGAAAGCTTGGTGAGGTCATATGATGATGTTTATGTCATGTAATGTTCCACATACTGTCAATCTGTTTTCCTGAGAGTGATGCATAAGAGATCAAAGAACTTTCTTTTGCTAGTGTCCACTAATAAGGAATGCTGCGCAATGGTATGCATCCTAATCCCAGACTGAAATTTCCAAAATCTTTTGAAGTTTGAAGTTGACGCCAGGACCACATCTGCCTTGAAACGTCTCTCATATGAAAAACATTTGCAATTCTGACTTATACCAGTACCATACCTTTACACCTTAACTCCATCCATTCATTACAAAAACAGTGCAAACAGTTGTATAAAACTATTAAAGAGTGTAAACGTGTTAAACATGCAAAAAGAACCAACAGAAATTGCTGACTCACCATTGCTGAGCTGGACAGGAGCAGAAACAAAGCAAGGGTCAAACTCAAGTTCATGGCTAGGATGTCCAAGGAGCTGCAAGAAAAGAATTGCTTGGCTTTGATGGATTAAGATTATTTAGAGTTAACAGAGGTTTTCATAGATGAAAGTTATTGTATGATGTCTTTAATAAAAATACATCTTTGTCCTTTTCTTACTGGTGTCATTTACTGCAACAGGAAACAACAAATCTCTCTCAGTCTCGCATATACAATTATTTTCCATCACAGAGGAAGCATGGAGTAGAGTTACACAGAGAGGACATTTAGCTTTCACTTGAGGAAGTGATTACTGTCTAACAATTCATTTTTCTCTCACAGCAACAGCTATAGGAAAAAAAGCAAACTCTTACCCAGTCTGTCTCGCTCTTTGGTTATTCCTTTTCTTCTTCTCCATGTTTTTAGCAGACTTGTCTTCCAGTGTCTCCACAGCTTTTTTTTGTTATTGCCCCTTCAGCAGTCTTTACCTTTGATCTTTCAGACCATTTTTAAATTCCCTTCCCTTGTAACTTTTGCTGTTTCACAATTTTCGATCTTACAAAAAGCCCCTGTTGATTGCTGCTGATTTGGAAAAATAAAACAGGGAGACAATAGAACTGTAAGTGAACGAGAGAAAGGCAGGTTTTTGAAAGTGGATGTGGTTTTCATTTAAGCTGGCACTGTTCCACAGGGAGATTTACAGCCCAGAGGGGACGCAGAGTCTACCTGTTTCACATTCCTTCCTTTTTAGAGACTACCGTATGATCCCATAGACACTTGAAACAACCTATACATCTGCTTTATTAAATATGAAATGTTATTATTGATTAAACCTTTAAGCCTACATGAAGTCGTGCGATCAATAATTGCAAGTCTTGGATGGTGCTGGTGGCACAGTGAGGATCATATTCTTTGATTTCTCCAGTGCCTTTGACATCATTCAAATCCTTTCTCTTGAGTCAGAAGCTGCTCAGGAGGGGTGTCAGCTCCCCCCACTGTCTCCTGTATTGTTAACTATTTGTCTGACAGGCCCTTGTTTGTGCAGCTGGGTGATCCCGGTCTGATACCGTAGTCAGTGATGTGGGGGCGCCGCAGGGCACTGTACTGTCCCCATTCCTATTCACTCTATACACCTCTGACTTCCAGTACAGCTCCGGTGCCTTCCACCTGCAGATGTTTTTGGACAACTCTGCAGTGGAGGTTGACTTCAGGAAAAAAAAATACACCTGTGTACAAGAAGGGCATAATCATCACATGAAGCTTTTACATCAGAATTTGCTGAGTTTCTGTCTATGTTGAGCTTGAAGTTCCATAGAATTCTTATAGTGGGGGACTTTAATATACATGTGGACCGAAGTGACTCTGCCGCTGCCAAGGAATTTTTATCGCTTCTTGACTGTCTGGACTTCTCACAGTTGGTAACAGGCCCAACTCATTGTAAAGGCCATACCCTGGATCTTGTGATATCAAATGGTTCATTTGTATCACAGTTATCATCTGTTGACATTGGATTGTCTGATCACTCAGCTGTTTTCTTTAATCTGGAGATGCATCTTTCAAGTGTGCCTACAAAACGAACTGCAACTTTCCGGAAGTGGAAGTCTATTGATCAAACAGTTTTTTCTAATTCTGTTGTATCCACTTTAAGTGACCAGCATTCAACATCTTTGAGGAGAAAGTTTCACAGTTTAACAATGCACTTGTTACTAATCTTGACTCTTATGCTCTTCTAAGGTCACGTCAGATTACTTCAGCCCGCACTACTCCTTGGTATAATGATAATTTGCGCACTAGGAAGGCTGCATGTCGTAAAATGGAGCGTAAATGGCGTCTTACTGGCTTGAATGTTCATTATTTGGCTTGGAAGGACCTTCTGGGTGACTACAGAGCATTAATTGAGACTGAAAGATCTTCTTATTTTTCTCAGACTATTGAAATCAATCAAGGAAACCCCAGACATTTGTTTCAAACTATAAATAGACTGCTTAAAGTTGATGCTGCCACCACCTTGCCTGTTTCTCAACAGCTATGTGATTCTTTTCTTAAATTTTTTAACTCTAAAATTGACAAATTTCTGTTGCATCTGCTCCCACTGTCTCACATCTGAGTTTACTGGTTTTCCTCTCACTAATTTTCCACATCTTGATTCTGAGGGTCTCAAAAGGGAGGTATCAAGCATGAAATCTACCACTTGCTTGCTTGATCCTATTCCCTCAAGCTTATTTAAATCTTGCTTCGATGTTTTGAGCCCTACTCTCCTTAGTATTATGAATGATTCATTGCAGATGGGAGAGGTTCCAGCAGCATTAAAAATTGCTGCTGTAACCCCAGTACCAAAAAAAGAAAATACTACTCTGGAGGATTTTAATAATTTTCGACCTATCCGTTCATGGCAAAAATACTTGAGCGTGTTGTTGCCTTTCATCTACGTAATCATCTCGCAATTAATAACCTGTCCTCTTCAGTCAGGTTTTCGTAAATTCCACAGTACTGAAACGGCTCTGGTCAGAGTTACCAATGATTTGTTGATGGCTTCTGACTCTGGTGTAATTTCCATTCTCATCCTTCTTGATTTAATGATACTGTGATCATAGTCTATTACTCGCCCGTCTTGAACAAGATTTTGGTGTGTCGGGAACAGCTTTGAAGTGGTTTAAATCCTATTTTACTGACCGTTCTCAGTTCGTTTCTATGGGCGGTTTCAGGTCTGAGATTAGCTCTGTTTTTACTGGGGTTCCTCAGGGCTCAGTCTTGGGCCCTCTGCTTTTTAATATTTATCTGGCACCACTTGGACAGTTGTTGCGATCGCTTGGCCTCCATTATCCCTTTTATGCTGATGATACGCAGATTTATATACACTCAAAGTCTGGTGAACATCTTGATGTTGATTTTCTGTCCGGCTGTGTTTCTGAGATAAAGGAATGGATGAGTACAATTTTTTTGTGTCTGAATAGTGGTAAAACTGAAGTTATGCTTATTGGTTCCCGTCATCAAATTTCAAAAGCTGGTTCATTATCTCTGACTATTGATGGCTCTGTTATGGCTACTCAAGCTAAAGTGAGGAATCTTGGAGTTATGTTTGATACCAGGCTTTCATTTCATTCTTTTGTCCAGAGTGCAGTTAAAGCATCCTTTTTTCACCTCCGAAATATAGCTAGATTACGTCCTATGCTAAATTTCTCAGTAGCTGAAAAGCTGATGAATTCCTTTGTCATCTCTAGGATAGATTACACTTAACCCACCTTGCCTCGTATGAATGTGTAAGAATGTTGAAGGTGTTGGTCGGAGAGTCCGTAGGCGCGGAATGGCTGCCACGTCTCTGTCAGTCTGCCCCAGGGCAGCTGTGGCTACAGATGTAGCTTACTACCACCAGTGTGTGACTGTGGAGTGAATGAATAATTGATATGTAAAGCGTCCTTGAGCTCTGGAAAGGCGCTATATAAATGTAACAATTATTATTATTATTATAATTATTATTAACTTCCTATACCCCAACTCGGAGACTGCGTTCTTCACAATCCAACTTGTTGGCTGTTCCACAAACACGCTTACGATCTATGGGTGACAGGGCCTTTTCCTCATATGCTCCTGTCCTTTGGAATTCTCTGCCACCTGATCTTAGGGAAGCACAGGGCTACAACATTTTTAAAGGTAGACTTAAGACTTATTTTTTAAAATTAGCATTTGATTGTTGATGTTAGTTTTATTGTTTGAACTTTGTATTGCTTGTTTTTGTACAGCGCTTTGAGAAGTTGCCTTTAAAGGCGCTTTATAAAATAAAGTTTATTATTATTATTATTATTAATCAGACTCTGCTTCTTGAGGAAGCTCAGGTCATTCAATGTGTCCAGTCTGTGGTGGCTGTGGTCTCCTGGGGAAGTGACAAAAAAAAGAGGGACATTAACAGGCTCAACAGACGGATCGGAAAGGCTGGTCATCGGTTGCAGTATGGAGACATTTGAGTCAGTGAGGAACAAGAGGACACTGAACAAACTGCTCTCCATCATGGACAACACATCCCACCCACTTCACTGAATATAGAGGGTGAAGACTTATCCAGCTCCGCTTCCACACTGAACGGTATAAGACTTCATTTGCCACCGTTTGCCATTTACCTTTACAATAACTTACTTTTGTACAATAGATAGTTCCTAATTCACACTTTTTTATGCAGCTTATTATTCTTTCAATTTTATGTATATACTTAATATACCATATTATTCCATTTTACATCTGTACATACGGAAATTACAGATTAGCTTTTACTTATATTATTGTACATATTTAATTTTTCTTCTTTATTTTATTGACTGTGTTTTTTAGTGTTTGTTTTTTGTTTTTAACTGAGCTTCTGTGACAAAGCAATGTCCCTTGTGGATTAATGAAGTTGAGTTTAAGTCTAATTAGGAAAAGACTGCACTCTAGTGGTGATTGTGGCGAATAGCAGTTTCCTTATTGCTTGGAAGGGCCACTTTTAAAAGTGGCAAGCCAAAAATGCGCCCTCTGGTGGTTGTGGCCTGTGCACTGCTAAGCCAATTGCCAGTTTGGGATCTCGGCACTGCTGCCATTAGGTTTCATATTTAGTTATCTTTATTTGCCTTGTTTCCCTAAACTAGATCCCCGGTTTGGTTTCTTGTGAATTTCAAATTACTATGGAAGAAAATGTGCAAGGAAACAACTGAAACCATGAAAGTCATCATCTCTACAGCCATAATTGGCCCCTTAATGTAATACACAGCATCTCCTCATCATAATGAGGGGAAACTGTTATGAGACTTGTTCCTTTCCAACTCAGGACACTCAAAAACATAAAATGTTTATTTTAGCTTCAGTTCCTAATATATTTTTCCTATTCCGCACGTGGATTACTTTACCCCACAGCCACCATTTGAGATAAAACCAGCTTACTTCCTCAGTCAGGCTAATATTTAGCTAAACTATGGAGCAAATCACCAACACGCATGATAAATAATTAGCCATAACCTGCTTTGATATAAACACCCAAATATTGAATATGCGTCAAGTTTGCGCAATATAGGTTATAAAAAATCAACACAAGTAATCGAATATTGTTAGTTGACGTTCATTTTAATAATAGTCTTTACATATTTCATTTTCGAGATTTGGCTACTGCTGCTAACCAATTCTAAATGATTTTCCTGAATATAACCCAACTGTATTTGTAAAAGTCATATGCCTCAGCCCAGGCCCTACTGTAAGCCTGTGTGATCACATTTCCGAGCCCCGCCTCCTCTCTGGGATTTCTGATCGGGAAGAGGAGGAGGAGGATGTTGGAATAAAAAACTGCTTAGAAAAGTCAGGAGGAACTGTGATTGTTTATCGTGTATAGTCTAAAATGTCTCGTTTTTTTTTTTAACGGTCGGATTCTGAGCTCACCTATCGCTTACACGTCGTGTTTTTTTAGCCGTTGTTGACATCGCCACAGTAAGTAGCGGTTCAGTGAGCTCGAGCTGCGGGATTTCATTAACACTGAGCACCCTATAAAAGTGATGCACCTTAGAAGTAAGCATTGTTAGTATCTGTAGGTCACCTACAGTCTTGAAGTATTACAACAGCTAACTTTCTGACCCTAATACCAACAGGCGGTAACTTTTGGGTTCTCGGACTCGAGCGTGATGTGGTTTTATCAGTGTATTTCATTTTTCAAAATGCAGTGGGGCGGGTTTGAATCGAAAGTGAACGACTGCTATTCTGTTTTTTTTTTTTTTGCTTTAGGCCATGCTGTTGTATTCCTGAACATCGGTAATCATGCTTTTGACTACATAAAATTGGTGAGTAGCCCTTGGTTTAACCACACACTGACGTTACGTTAATCTTTCCGTGACTGTGATGTGTGTCAACAGCTGTTAATGTAAATGAGTGCTACTGTACAAAGCATGTGCTAAATATTAACTTTGATTCACGTTGGTGTACATTTACCATGCTTTAAACCTAATACACAGTTACACCCACGAGTGTACTCTTATTGTGCACTGCCCGGAGGCTGAAGAAGCCATGTTGTAACGTCACAACAACATCAGCCCTCAGATAACATGCCCAGAAAATCACTGTTCCATGAATTAATCAAACCACCATGTAATCATAGAAAATGTAATTCATTATATAACAGATTCCTACCTTGCTTTGGATATTAAAGATACAATGACAGGGAAAACAAAGCTCGATCCCTGAATACTATATTAAGCCCTGAATATTATTGGCTACAGAATATTGTAAAGCTAAAAGACATGCTAGGATTAAGTGCAAATGAAGAAGACATTGCTTCATTCTCAGCTTGAGCGATGTTTGTGCAGTAGTTCAAATTTAACCTGCATATTTGTAGCCTAATATACACCCTGCCCATACATGTATATACCAAGACGGAAGTGGCTGTCACTGTGACTGGAGGTAGTGCCATTTTAGGTTGTAACCAGCTATAGCTCAGACGGTGCAAAGCGTCCTGGTATAAACATGCCAGTACAGATTAGGATAAAGCGTGACAGAATACTATAAGTGTAAGTGAGATGGACACTGCTGTGGTGTGGTGCTCTAAGGTTTAGGTGCGGTTGCATACACTCATGGACACAAGCATAAGTCTATGTGTGTGTTCCTCAGACACCTGTTGGCTAGGGTCCTGCAGCGTCACCTTGGCTGAGGGTGTGTTTACTATCTGATCCTTTCAACAACAGCTGAAGGTCTCCACAGTGTGGCTTCATGCTAAAGACCCCCCAAACTGTATTTCAGTACACAGTTAAGCAGACTGTGTGCCTCATCAGTGTCAACGTTCTTTAGTATGTGGTCATGTGTAAGGATACACATTGGATACTCATGGTCAGCCAATGAGTGCATTCTAGTCATTCCGAAAGACTCAAGTGCCACTGACGACCCTCAAGGTCAGTAGATAACAAGTTAGAATTTCAAGTTTATCATTTGTATGGTCATAACAGTGTGTTATTGCACAAAAAAAGCTACATTGTGGTCAATAGCTTACTTAAGACATTGAAATAGCTCAATATTTAGGAGACTCAAGAGAAGGATTCAGTTGACTCTCATGCATTTATATGTAAAGTTAGACAAACCATCAGATTAAAAATGTCAATTTTTTTGGTTTGATAGTGTTTGATGAAGATTGTTCTTTAAAGCATGACTTTGAATTTCCTGATCTGTTTACACAGGTGTGCCAAAACATGGTCTTTCATGGTTGTGTTTCAAGGTCGGCAGGGGTCCATTGGTAATGAGTTTAGAGGAGCAAATGTTAGTGTGTGTTTACTTGTCTGAATCCTTGCTAGTACCAGTTGACCTGACATTCATTTGTATAATTGCCATCAATAAATAGTTTGTGTTTCTACAGAATATGTTTGGCCTCCTTCATTTGCAACCCCGGGCCTGTCTTGTGCCTGGCTGTATTTTTGTATAATTATCATCAATAAATAGTTTGTTTCTACAGAATATGTTCGGCCTCCTTCAGTTGCAACCTGTCTTGTGCCTGGCTGTATGGGGCACCAGCCATAAAACCTTGTAATCCATCTAGCGTGCCGTTATGTGAGATTCTGTAGCCTTCGCCTTGTGACACAGTCTTAGACCTGCTACAAGTGTGTGTTAGGATCTGTTGATAAAGTTTTCCTTTGTGTCTCAGTGCATATGGCATTGAGTCATAAAAGCTGCTGTAATGTGTAAACATCTATTTAAAAGTTGAGTGGTTTAGTGGACAATTTTATTTTTAGTCTTATATTTTGGAATAGTTTTATTCTTTATTCAAAACAACAGCTTGTTTAAATATCTATCTGTTGTGTACCTTTAATCCTAAAGCTTATGATGATCATTAATATGAGTTTCAAAGGTCAGACTTTGCAATCACCTGCATAGTCATAAAGTATTCAAATATTAGATTTGCATGGCTGCAGCACTTGTTTTAAAGTTGTTTTACATAACCCTTTGCTAGTTAGACAAGACATATCTTTTTATACCCCAGTATCACAAAATACTGTATTAACAGCCTGCACCAGACAACGTCCCCTTATTCGATCCAAGAAGTATCATTTCAGTTTTTGTTATTTGTTATTTTCTCCTCACATCTCTGTGACTATGCAAGGCTAGGATAGATTAATAAATTGCTGATTTATTACTGCAGTCAAATTTAATGTAAAGGTTGCTGTTCTTCTTGGCCTCACATGAGACTGTTAACCACATACTGTAAAAACAGTGCAGTTCACTGACTGAAAAACACAGATAAATAGTTGAATTAAAGACAGAATGAGAG
Organism: Perccottus glenii; assembly: GCA_024416835.2. Lineage (NCBI taxonomy): Eukaryota > Metazoa > Chordata > Actinopteri > Gobiiformes > Odontobutidae > Perccottus > Perccottus glenii. The sequence continues at coordinate 16,633,757 of CM044552.2, read as the reverse complement.
GGAAGTGGGACAGAGAGGAAGTTATTCAAAAGCTACTTATTATTGTTTATTAAGGAAATGTGCCAGAAAAAACACATTTGGTTAATGCAATGACAATTATGTCTTTTAGCTGCATACCTTTTAGCTGCATACTGTCCTCCTCTCCATACTGAAGCCATTTGAGTGTTGCTTCCTGAAAATAAAACAAGAAACATCAATGACCTTGTGTTTGTGCAACTATTGTTGACAACCTGTCCAGCCTATGCCCAGAAGTGATGAGACTGCAGGCTACAGTTGGCATCTATGTGCTTAAGCAACTCCAGTGACTGCTGACACTTGTGCTGCTTCTTCTTGACACTTTGCAGGCTTTCAACCTGAATGAGAAAGTGAGAATTCAATAGGCATGTCAAACTTTTTTGCAGTTTTGTTTTGGTTCAACTGAAGGTCACAGAATAATATGTCTTGACACAAACACAGACTGTTCCTTGTATAGAATAGACAAGTAGGAAGTAGTGTGGAGTAGTGGAGAATATGATTACAGTAAAAGGAGTCTCAGGCAGCTAGACGGCAGAGATAATTGGGTTTAGAAAATGCCCTACCTTTTAGCATTAGCTTTCTGTTTTATGTTTCCCGATGGCTCTAAAAGAAGTTAGTCTATATGTTTTTATCACTCATATGATTTTCAGTGTTGAACCTAACATGACTACACAGGCCACACTGAAGACTTTATTTAGACCAATATCTGTTCACTGGCATTTTGATAAAAAGAAGTATGGATTCTGAGGGTCACTAACAGAAGCATAACCCCTGGAAAGAGATTACAGCAAAATTATTATGCTGCTCCCTCCTTTCATTCTGACCTAAAAACAGTGGTTTAAATAACCGTGCACCTTGTTTTGACTGATTTGGTTTCAGAAGATGCTGAATCAAATATTAAACACACCCACCCTGTTCCCTCCACCCACATGGCCTCAGTGTGCACACGTCACCACACACACACTCATGCCCAGCAGCGAGCCTGGCAGCGGATGGATGAACCTCTGAACACTCTCTTCCTGTTTCTGTGCTCTACTTGCTGCTGCTCAGATGAAGCAGCACAAAGCAGAATGACTTGGCAGGGTTCAGCAGCATCTGAGTTAATAATTGGATAATGGACTTGAGCCTTTGGATGAGAATGACTGGATGATTCAGCGTTAGCTCACAGACTAAAGGTAATGTTTAAAGTCCACATTGCTCATGCTCATTATCTGTGAATCCACTTTGATGTGAACCTTTGGTGTTGTCTCATGCATGTGTGGAAACACAATTACACATGTTGTATTTACTTGTGTTAACTTGTAGGAACTTTAACTGGGTACCACATCTTTCTTATGTTTACTGGTGTTCACATTGCCCTCTATTGTTTTTTGGTCATTTGATCCAACACTGTAAGTCTGTCCAACCTTATTTCATTAGCATCACTTAACATCAGTGCAACCGAAGCCAGTATGGCTTTCACTCGATACACATTAGCTGTCAGTGTTGCTTTCATCCCTGTCTCATTCCATTAGCCTCCTTTAATGCTACTGTTAATCTCTGAAAGGGCAAAGCTACATCCTGCTGCAGCACTGTCCATACGATTGGCCTAGTTATTACTCCAGACAGATATCATGTTACCTTGAACATTTGTAAATAATGCAAATGACAGTGTAATTTCATCTTGACGACATGTTAACTTTTAAAAAAGGGCCTTTAGATGTGTTATTTATTTAGATTTTTAAAATAATGGCCTTAATAGATGAATTAAATGGTTAATCGGCACCTACTGAATTGCCTTCTGAGGTGGCCTCTAAAATATGTCCTGGAGTCAAGCCAACTGGATGAAAGACCACTCTTTTGACAGGGGTGACATAATTATTGACCCAAGGAATTGATTTCAGCTCCACAATGAAAGACAGTATTACTAAGATGGGAACCAACGTGTACATTTATCTGTCTTAGAGACCCTCCTGCATTGTTAGAGGATAAAAGAGTCCTTGTCAAGAGTAAATTCTGCTTTTATCTATTTAATTCCTGTAATGTCATGTATTTCCAGTTTTGCCACTTTATAATGAGAATTTTAGGAAAGCGTCTTTTCCGTACCGGGACTTGAGTATAAAGGAGGCCACAGAGAAACTTTTTCACTCAGTAGCATGTTCTATTTGAATATTATTTTACGAACTGAAATCAAACAGTTTTGGTTGGTTTGGCCATGGTTTTATTATAGTCCTAGTAAGTTCTATACCTCAAGTAGTTACTTTTTTAGTTTGATGCAATTGTTTTCTTTCTAGCATATAATGTCTTTAACAGAGATAGTTTTGCTTCAAGAGTGTTGTAGAGATGGATGTAGCCTGACGTGTTGGGGTAACGAGAAATGGTGCCATGGCTTTGTAATGATAGTGAGCTCATGTATTAGGAAATGGGGACAGACTGCTGTAGGGGTAAACAGCAGGACTGAGGATTTGCCTGGGCTGTCACATCCTATTGACGTCCATCCCACTTCTCCAAAAGAATGGATCCCTGTACTGTGTGTGTGCGTGTGGGGTTAAAAAGTGAAAGCTGGGCCAAGGAACTAATGAACAGCTCCCTCTTGCAGATGTCCTTTTTCATCCTTTCAGGATCACAGCAGGTGTTTATGAAATAAAGTACAACTGTTAGAGCCTCTCTGACAGCCTGCCCCTCTGCTCATTTCACACAGGGGCAACTGCAGCTTTATACCAAGTACATCTTTGAGAGCACATATTTATCTACAGATACTCTGGGGGGAGGGCAGGTTTTCTGATATGAGCGATTGACAGATGGTCTGTGTGGTTTACTGGCTTAAATCTGAATGTGTGTCACTTGGTTTGTAGGCTACTTCTTATGTGCTGCCCTTATATGTGGTCTTTTTTGTCTGTTTATGCTTGTTTGGGAAAGGCTGGAAATTAGCCAGAAATTTTGTAGTATTTCCAGGCAAGGTTTGAAGTTGGTATTCTGCTTTTGTTCCATAAATATTGTTCTTATTTTGAGTGTAGACCTATTCAATTTTTTCAGTGAGTTCTAACATTTTACTAGAAAACTACTGTACAGATGTAAGTACAGATAATGCATAGTGTTTGACAGGTTGAAATGTTCAAGGTTGTATTTTGGGTGATGTGTTTTACAGAATTCAAATGAAACTTGAGAGGTTTTTGAGCCATTAACAGTAGGAGAACACCTTTAATTTAATTATTTCCCATTAAACACCGGAGAAACACCTAGCCACCACCCTCTGCCCAGGGCAGAGAGCTTTAGTTGCGCTGTCTACAGAGGTTGACCTAATTTTGTGTGTGTTGTGTCTCTCTGGAGCAGATTAGGATGGTGGCCAGACAGCCCTGTGGTGTTGCTGGGTTTATTTATGTGACTGTAGACACACACACAAAATCCTAAGACAACACTCCTACTTTCTCTCAAAGTTAAGTGGACTATGTGTAATAATGAAAAATGAAAATTTTACATCCATCTGCTTCATGTTGTCATTTAATTTTTTGCAACCAAATAGTAACATGCTTATCCTCCTCATGGCATGTGACTGATTAAAACTGAATGAAAAGATAGGTCTAAAAGGGAACTTTGGTTTTATGTTTACCTTTCCCTCACACTTTCTCTGCTGCAGGTCATGGTGCTAAAAATTTAGTTGGAAAAGATAAGCCAACCAGATGAATCCTTATTCAGTACTGCTGTCAGTGAACAAGGCTGCTACTAATGTCTTTGCTTGAAGCAGTTACTTCGAGTAAACATGTGACAGCATGCGAAATACAACTTGTGTCTACATGTAGAAGGTTATTTAATCAGTTGTTCTTTTTCTCTTTTCCTTTTTAGTTGTGAGTGGCTCTATGTTCATCCATGCCTTGTTGGACATCTAATGGAAACAAAAGCACCCATCAGATCTGCCATGGTATCCAGACTGCCTAAATTTGGTGGCCGGTCATCTAATGCTAGCACTAACTCCTTGCCAAATTGTTCAACGCAACCAACCACCCCAAATCATGATGGAAAGACCACACCCCTGGGAACACACCCAAATGGTGTGATCCGCGCTCCTTCTTTTTCACTCAAATGGAAAAAAGAGGAAGATGTTGCACCCACAAGCCCAGCTGTGGATGGAGCTTGTGAGGATAAGCTCAAGACTCAATTGGCTGCAACAAACAAAGAGGCAAAGAAAGCCTCTCCCGGGACACCCAAAATTCAGAGGTCAGGTTCTTTGATGGTTGCTGTCTCCAGCCCAAAGGCCATCCCTAATCACGCCGCAAAGACAAGCCCCAAAATAGACAGCAAACTGAGCCAAAGTCAGCAAAATGGGAGCTCTAAAGTAAGCCATTGTGGGTCCACCATTCACTCTCGACCGGGGTCAGAGTCTCATCTTGTGCGACCAAAATTCAGTTCCAGCTCTCCTAGAAGCAACTCACAAGACAGCCTCTCTCAGTCCTCTGATAGCCTCAAGATGCTGGAACTGGACAACATGGTTCGCTCAAACAGTTTCACTCACTTCACGCAGAGCCCCTCCCCCACCAGCCAGCCCATGACACGCTCATTTTCTTTTAATCGAGCTGTGGAGCTAGCCAAACCTCTGGCCAACACTCAACTAAGGCCTCCACGAAGCAATCTCCTTAAACCACCCCAGCTGAGCAATGGAAGGGTAGGTTTAGGGCTCGGAGGGCTCAATGTGAGCCTTGGCAGTTCAAGTGGTCTTGGTACAGTCTTAGGAGGACTTCATTACTGTAGAATGCCTCCAACTGCCTCATCTCTGCCCACCCTCTCTACTCCATCAGCGCCTAATACTCCCAGTTCACTGAAGAAGCCACTCCTTCCAAACTGTGTGCTGAACATGTCATTGAATAGTAACAGAGGGTCTGTGCCACGGACCACACAGCAGAAGCCCCTACTACCGGGTCGAGTAAAGGGGAATCAACAACCTTTGCTCCCAGAACCTCAAAGAATTCTAGGAATTACGGTACACACTGAGTCAGCCAATAAAGCTGAAAAAGCAGATTTTCACAGTGACAGTGATGGGAGCTCAGGAGAAAGAAATGGTGTGTGTAGACAGAGCTTCAGTCGAACAGGTGCAGAAACATTGGAAGACATGTCTTTATCTTCTGCCTCCTCTTTGGAGAGAGGTGACACCAGTGAAGATTTTCTGGATGACTTTGACAGCACAGGAGATGCACTTAGTGATGTGGACACACCAGAAAGCAGCAAGGGCACCCAAAGCTCCCTACAAGGTGTTTTTCATGAGTCCATAGATTGGCCTCATGAGGACTTGGCAGGTAAACTACATTAATTCCACTATCTTTAATATATTTTTATAGGAAGTAAGAATGAGTGTCCTGAATATTTTTCTCTAGAACCAAAAGAGATCAGCCCAATGGATGAATCTTGTGGATCCTTGGTATTGCCTCCAGAGTTGAGTCATGGACCACCAGGCTCTTCTCTAGAGCTGTCTGCCTCCAACAGTTCTGCTGGGACCTACATGTGGGATGAGGATGGACTAGAGCCGCTCGGACCTCTATCACATCCTTGTGACGGTGATACAGATCTCAACAGCATAGTGAGTGTTTATTTACCTTGATCTGTCTTATTCTGAGCAAGGTTGTATTGACGCTTTCAAGTGGGAAGTGGGTAGGAAACAGCCAAAACATTTATCAATTATATCATTTGCACTAAAATGTTCAGTTGTGCTCATAAGTTACCCTGGCAGAAATTGTGTTTTATTTTGGGGTCCATTTTTCAAAGAATATGAATAATAACAAAAAAATTTCTTTCACTCATAGTTAGTGGTTGCTTGAAGTTATTTATTGTCAAACAATTGTGCTGTTTTTTAAATCATAATGACAACAGAAACTACCCAAATGACCCTGATAAAAGGTTTACATACCCCAGTTCTTAATATTGTGTATAACCACCTTTAACATCAATGACAGTTTGAAGTCTTTTGTGGTAGTTGTGGATGAGGCTCTTTATTTTCTCAGATGGTAAAGCTGCCCATTCTTTTTGGCAAAAAGTCTCCAGTTCCTGTAAATTCTTGGGCTGTCTTGCATGAACTGCACGTTTGAGATCTCTCCAGAGTGGCTCAATGATATTGAGGTCAGGAGACTGAGATGGTCAGTCCACAACCTTCACTTTATGCTGCTGTAGCCAATGACAGGTCGACTTGGCCTTGTGCTTTGGATCGTTGTCATGTTGAAATGTCCAAGTACATCCCATGCGCAGCTTCCGGGCTGATGAGTGCAAATTTTCCTCCAGTATTTTCTGAAAACATGCTGCATTCATCTTTTCCTGTGCTTTTGTAGCTCACACATCCCCAAAACATCAGTGATCCACCTCCATGTTTCACAGTTGGACTGGTGTATCTTTCATAATAGGCCTTATTGACTCCTCTCCAAATGTAACATTTATGTTTGTGGCCAAAAAGTAAAATTTTAGTCTCATCACTCCAAATGACTTTGTTCCAGAAGATCTGAGGCTTGTCTCTGTGCTGTTTGGTGTATTGTAAGCGGGATGCTTTGTGGCATTTGAGTAGTAATGGCTTTCTTCTGGCAACTTGACCATGCTACCCATTTTTCTTCAAGTGCCTCCTTATTGTGCATCTTCAAACAGCCGCACCACAGAATCCTCATTTTCCACTTCTTGATATCAAAGGTTTCTTAGATATTGAACACTTTGATTGGCATTCTCAATTTCTTCAATATCTTTTATCCCTTCCCTGTTTTATACAGTTCAATTACTTTTTCTCGCAGATCCCGTGACAATTCTTTTGCTTACCCCATTACTATGGATATGGAAAGGTCAGTGCAGCACTGGATGAAAGATGCAAGAGTCTAAAACACACACACTGATTACAAGCAAACAGATCACAGGTGAGGATGGTTAGCCATTCAAACCTGTTTGTGTCAACTTGTGTGCATGTTATCAGGCCAAAATCACCAGGGTAACTTTTGATCAGGGTCATATGGGTAGTTTCTGTTGTCATTATGATTTAAAAAGAGTAAACACAATTGTTTGACAATAAATGGCTTCATCCAACCACTAACTATAAGTGAAAAAAGTTTTGTGTTATCATTCATATTCTCTGAATACTCTCTGGTATTTAAACTTATAAGCACAACTGTAAGTGTTCACAGAAAAAGGACATTATGTGACATTATGTGACTGAATGTGTTGCACATCACATCATAATGTGCTTTTATTGGTACTTTCAAAAATATTTTAAAGCTGTAACTATTACACAGTTTTGTCTGTAATGAGGAAGGTGACCTTCATCATTTATCTTACTTTGAGGCCATTACCAAGTGTATTTGTAGGCTTTTGGATAGCTCTCAGTTACACTATTGAACCTTGTTAGACTTAGTCCATTAATTAGTTACTACTTCCTTTATAATTATAGATTAAATGATCAGAAAGGACGGCCAGTTCTGACCAAGTTGTGCCAAAGTCTTCTCTCTCTGAGAGCAATGCTGACCTGGCATCCATTTGTGTACTAATAGTATTGCTGGCCTCGCTTTACTTCTCTGTATTTTGGTACCAAGACCCCTGCTCGCTGAAACCCATAAAGAGCTTAAAAATAGCTGGATTAGAAAATAATATAATAAGATTTTGTGTGTTTGCCATTGTTCATGCGATGTTGACTCCCAACACCAAGTCAGCACATTAAGTCAGTTAATCTTTTTTATGACTGTCAGCCTTATGCCTGCAGTGACTAATATTAAAATTTTCCTAACCAATTGGAAAGGCTGTGTTTGATTTATTTACATGGTGCATATATTTATCACTTGTACTTGCCACCTTCCGCCATGTGCATATGATTAAAGGGTAAAGATATGTCTTTAGGAGCTTGAACCAGCACAAAGCACGTGCCTTAAAGTACTTTAAGGCACATGCTTTGTGCTGGTTTGAGTGTTCATGTGACAAGGCATTTAGAGTGGTATGTCTGATAACAAATGTTGAGTGGTTGGACTGAAAGGGAGCAGGAGAGGACAAAGGAGACACAAAGAAATAAAAAAGGGCTCGGTGAATGATTGCTGAGAATATAGGCTCTTTGGGAGATCTGCCTTTGAGATGTTACTCTGAGCTATTTGATTAGAGGAAAGGAGCCCACTTACTGTAATTGGATGCATTGCAGTCTCCCTTTTCTGCTTTCCTTTCATTATAGACCCTCTGTTTATCTCTTCTTTCCTACTAAGGATATACAAATTGTCAATTTTCTTTGAAACGCAGGAAATACAATACAGTCTAATACCCCCCCTCAAAAAAAATTTAAAATGAAAAAATTGAAGCAATTTTCCAGGGTTGGTTGAACTGTACTCTTTGACACTCTTCATATAAGTCCTGATTATAGGTCAAACATTAAGCTTGGCTATAATTAGATTACATACAGTAGTAAAACTTTATTTGGCTGCTATCTTATATTCGTCATGCTGCAGTTGCAATCCCTGACCACTTGGAGGCACTGTGCATCTTTAATACAACTGCATGTCTTTGCCTCCCAATGGTTTGCATCCAAGGTTCCCACTTTGTGTGCATGAGTATTTTCCTGGCTATATATGGCTCTATCTGCATTCTAATGCCTCAGTGCAAAATCAAGGCGTGGGCTACCTGAGCGCAAAACAGTGCTCCCCATAATGCACCAAGCAGCTTTTCAAAAAGGTGAAATTTTAGGGATGTGTTTTTTACTCTGCTAATGTTCCCTGGTCTCAAAAGGATTCATAATCAGAGTACGTTGTTATAGTCTTGAACAGCCCTGTGATCATATAACACACAATCCTTCTTGCATTCATATTTAATAGACTTTTGTGTATGTTCATACTGTCTTAAAGAAAAGCATTCTTAATAATATTTAATAGTGTAAATAAAGTAATATCTCCCATCTTAATTTGCAAAGTAATGTGAAGTAGAATTTCCATCTGGTCACATTGGGGAGCCAAAGTAAGAGTTTTGTTTAGCTCAATTATAATTTGCTTTTAGTTTATATATGGTCTCCCTATTCATTGGCTATGTTTGGAGTTTGTCTCATTAGGAAAAAAATTTCTCTCAAGAAGACAACTTGAATAAAAAGCATCCATATTGACATTTTTCCACTTCAATTTTTTAAAATATATTTTTATCTCTCTACATCAATTTATTTTGACGTTTCCGATAGTTTTTCTTCATCTTGTTTCCTCCACTTTTCGATCTGTTGCATCCTCCCCATTATCTGTTGTTTTCTCCTGATTCTATAATCCTTTTTATTTCTCTCTCTCTCTTTGAGCTTCCTGGCTGCAGAGTTACTGCTACCTCACGTTTCCCTGATGTATTTATTTTCCTCTACTTTTAGGTTTTTGTGAGACTGGGTTGAGACAGGTCAGTTCATTAGTGTGTAAATGAGTAAGGTGCTTAAACCTTTTGTCCGTAGAGCGCTCAGTCGTTTACGGAACACGCTGCCAGCCAGCTCTCTCTACTGTTGAATTAATGAATCCTACACATCAACAGCTTTTGTTTGTCTTGATTTTACATCAACAGTAGCAACCTTTAACGCAAAATGGTACATTTCTGTGTGATGTGTTGAATACCTTTTTAAAAGCAAGCAAGTTTGATGTTTTGATGGCATTAGTCCGAGTCATGTACAAAAATAGCAATCATAGTTTCAAGTTTAGTGTAGCCTGTCATTTTACTTCCAAACAATCCATTATGTTAGATATTTAGATTCACTTAAGTATGTTCTTGCTAAAACAGTGACACACGTAATTACCACTGTTTCTCTTTCATTTAGATTTCTGACTGCAGGAGAGGCCTTTTACTTGCCCAGTTTTCATTTACATTTCATGTTCCTTGTAACATTGCAGACTGATGTAATTGGGTATTGAAGCTTTCATGCAAGACTTTGATCCAGCTCTGCTCACCTTAATGCTTGCATGAATGTGAACACAAGGCCTCGGGTGTGGACTGTAACTGACTGGGATTAAGCATTTGAACTGAAGAAGAAAAAGGCATTTCTTTGGTAGTGCTTTTGGTAAACTTGAAATATCTGCTCATCTCAGACACTATGTTTAAAAAAACAAACATGCACAAAGACAAAATCACATTCTGAATTAGTTTGATATGTGTAAGTTTATTAGCAGGTTTCTATTTAAAGCATGAGTATATCAATGGGATGATTAAATATTCATATTTGGGTTACATCTGTCTGTGGTACAGCATTTCCCAAACCCCTTTCCTATCTTTAATGTTAAACTTCTCCCTCTTTAGTTTACACTCATATGTTTGGCTAATTAACTTGCGGAAAACAGTGGCTAAACTCTTATCTTCTATCCATCAAGAAAAAAAGTAGACAGCAATATTGATAAGTCAGGGAGTCTTAAAACTTCTCCCTGACATCTATTGATTTTGTGTTCTGATCTAAAGCTAAAGTCGTGTGTGTGTTTTTAAGTATCTTGATCAAGCTGAAAATGAGCAGCCTACTCTGCCTTTTGCCTGATTGTATGCCATGAACCTCATTGAAATTCAACAGTCTGCCAAAGATCTCAGAAATACACTCTTGAAGAAAGCCATGGGTAGAATTAAGGTTGGTGTAATGAACTTTCATTTTGCTTCACAAGTCTGTCGTTCACAGACTTGGCTGTAAACTGTCGAACGAAGACAAGTGTACCCTCCAACATTCCCAGTGATTTTTTTAAAGTTTTAATCACTTGTTTGATCAAAGCGTGTTTGTTTGAGTATGTGGCAGAGGTTACGACTGAAGCCAAGTGTCTGCCATGAAACACAGTGTGCTTAAAGACCTGCCCTCGGTTGAAACGAGTCTGAATTCAGATCACACTGCATGGTTTGGATTAATGGATCACTCGAGGGGATAAATGTAAAATATGCATGCCATGTGTCAGAATCTTCTTTATGTTGAAGTCAAATAATCGCTTCACAAATAGAAAAGTACAGAAGCTATAAACATGTATTGGCGCGAGGCTGTTGTTGACGCACATTTTAAGTGTGCATGATAAAAAACATTGTAATATTTCAGTTTAAATGTTCAGAATCAATACTTGCATTGCCAATTGTAGTCAGGGAGCCAATTAGCTGGGCTTTCTACTGCAGCAGTTGGAGTGCAAAATCAGCTGAAAAACATCTCCCTGTTTCTATCGGGAGAATCACATTCTGATTAAACCACACCCAGGCAGAGGACAACGTGACATTCATCAGACTCACAAATCGTGCTGGGTGTGATTTACCTGTAGTGTGAGTTACTCATCTAAATGACCCCAAGAGTTTCTGTTTGTGTGAGTCTAATACACACATTTTTCCAGAAGTTATAATTTTAATTCTTGCAGCTTTCTATCCTGTCAGTCTTAAATTTAATTTCAAGCCACACCTTGTCACGGATAAATGGCCAGGGGTGCAGTGTAAAAGTTAAGCATAATAAAATTTATAAAAGCCTTAGGGATTGCTACGTGGTAAATGATAATTTATTTTGAATGACTATCAAGTAGCACCTGGAACCAAAGCGTAAACTAATTTCTTTCCTGATCAGTGAAACTTCATCTCTGTAATATTCCTTGAGAGAACTGGATCTGAGAAGGTTTCTTTTTTTCTATTTAGGAAGAAATAATACCAGAAAAAACAAAACAATTCTCCCATTTTTGGGTTGATAAAATGGCAAAGAGCTGTGTTTTTGTAATTGCAACTAACCAGACAAGAAAAGACAAATGGGTTGGTCATCCTGCTGTTGTTGCCAAAGATAATCACTGGAGTCTCACAGAGATTTATTCTCTACTGAAACTTTACAAAAAATTTAGAAGAATTCACCTAGTTTTCACATAATGACATTTCATTTTATGATCAATAATATTTTTATGTAGCCTTAGACTGATAATGGCATTATATAGTTAATATAACAATAATAATGCCTCCTTGTTGTGTTAATAACACTCTTACCAAAACGTATGTAGAGAGCTAAAAGACAATAAACCAGATGGGTAGGCATGTTTTTCCTTCATTATTTCTTCCCTTTTAACTGAAACACCAAGTACCAGTCAGTTATCATGCAACACATACATTTTTCAATAATGGGTAATTTAATGCTTGTGTCTTCTAGTCAAAGCACTGTCAATTTAGTTTTCTGAAGCACAAAATTGCCTTGAAAAATAATGCTTTGAACTATTGATTCATTCCTTTGCTTATGGGTATGCTTTGAATTATTCGGTAGGCAGCCCTAGGAGGCAGACTAACTGAATATTTTGAAGCTCTTATAAGATGTTTTTGTTGCAGTCAAAGTCCTCAAAATTATCATTCAAACTGAGTAAAGCTGTTATGGTATCAGTGAGTTGGTATATTGAATAAGGCCATATTTCTTGTTTTACTACAGAAAAATGAACATGAATCTTTGTGCATATTAGTAATAGTATAATATACCAAGACATTAAGAACAAAGCCACTTTGAATGGTATTTAAACACAGCTTTAACGTCCGGATGTTAGTCCTTTATAACTGTAGTGTATTGTTAGACAGAAGGACCATATGGCAGAGCTGGATTATATTTTACCACCACAGGTTTTCTGTTTGCATCCATATTGCTGCTTTCATTTATTAGCAAAAGTTCCAGTGCAACAAGAAAATAAGACTACATTATGAATTTCAGCTGTCTTTTGTTTAGCTGAGAGTGGTTTTGCCAGATGTATTTCACAAATAATATTTGCATATACACATATCATTGTGACTTGATATAAAACAAAGAACAATGTCTTTTTTGTGAAGATTATGTGAGAGTTCGGTGTTAGTACAGTACGTTGGAAGAACACTTTTTACCTGGGGGGTAATATGATATAATGACTATAATGCAAAGATAATGTTCTTATAATGGGCCTATAATGTCCTCTTCTGCCATTTTAAAATATTTCTGTGTGTTTTTAGGACATCCTGAACAACCTGGACCCCCTGGGAGCTGAAGAGCTGGAGGCAGATGACCTCATGCTGGATGTGGACCTCCCAGAGGACAGCCTGCATGGTCAGCGCTTCACACGCACACACAAAGAGCATGGAACACACACACACACACACACACACACACACACACACACACACACACACACACACACACACACACACACACACACGCGCACACACAAAGAGCATGGAACACACACACACACACACACACGCACACATACACACACGCACACACAAAGAGCATGGAACACACACAGACACACACACACACGCACACACACAGGATGTAAATGATGTTAGTTTGAACAGAATTTAAATTTGCTAGGTTATTTGTTGCATATGACAAATGTTTCCGCCTCATTGACTATTAGTTTTGAATAATCGGACACCTCCAGCAAAACTGTCCTGATCATAATTGTAAATTAATGCATTAGCATTGAAGGTCTGGGTATTCTTTTTCCAGTTGTATTCCTTTGCTGCCTATAATGGTGGGAATAAAATGAGTCCTACCTTGCCCTGGGTGAAGACTCTGCTTCTGCAACATCCATTTAAATCTTTTAATGGACACCATGGTTCCTTCTGTGTTCACTACTATTCTAATATTTTGTTGCAGAAGATTTTTTAAATTACAGCTACTACCAAAACAACTGTTTCTGAGTGACAGCTTCTGCACAGCTTCTGAGAATCGTAGCTGCTTTTCTAGCTGTGTTTATTACCAGATGCACAGTCCATAAAAGCTCAATAGGACCATAGTTCATATTTGCTTCTCCACAGCAGCAGCTTGTTGTCACATTATGAATGTGACCACTTACCAGATTACACCAACCCCTGTACTTTTTCTTTTATATATTTATATATATATATATATATATATATATATATATATACACAAATGAGCAGATGTTTTTTTTTCCTATGCCAATTAAAAATGTTCACATTGTAATTTCTTACAATTTCTAGTTTGTAAAAAGTCTCAGAAGAAAGTTAATCCATAAATAATTTGTAAAAACACATATTTCTCCCTGAGTGTATGTTCAGGCACAAGCAGACGAGCCAATACCATCCTTGTGACAGTTGAAGGTGTTATGCATTTGTTTATAATGCTCTCCTTGTTTGTGACAGAGGTGGGAGAGAGACGTACAGGAATGTTCACTCCTGAGGAATGTGAAGAGAAGTAGTGGCCAAGCCTACTCCATTTTGGGAAGTGGCCATATTTATAGCTCTCTACATCATGGCTTTTGAGAGGGAGCGCAAAGGGGAGTGAAAGGAGTGACATAGACAGAGAGGCAGAGCTCATAAGTCAGTTGAGTTAAAGCCAGCCCACAGGGCCGGTCAGACTGGGGGTTACATGGAGGGGTAGTTTGACTTCATTTTTGTCATTGCTTTTTTGTCAGACTCCCTTACTTCAGAAATAAACAGAAAAAGGGGAAAGAATGAGGGCAGTGGGACCATAACTTAAAGTTGTTCACCCATAGATTTTTGCCTTCTTTGCCTCAGCTGGTGACATCCTATCTGTGCCACAAAACAGTCAAAACTTCACTGCTTTCTCACCAGCAGCATGGCCCTCTTTCTCCTGTTTCAGTTCCTAGGGAGTTCCCAGAAAAACAAGCCTGACAACACAGACAGTGGGAGGCAGGGTGGACTTGACTTTCTGTCTCTGGCCCTTTAACGGCTCAACAGCTGACTGGACAAGAAGTCATTTTGCTTTGCTCTCTTGCCTAAGTTTCCCAGTCTGAATGGATTACATTTTTTTCAGTTGGAATATATTCCCGATGTGGCACTTTTTAAGAAGTGTTTTTACTGAAATGACAAGGAATTTCCCTGAAAAGCATACTGGAATGTAAAAGTTCACTTTGGACTAGGCTTTTTGCTCCTGTGCTGCGGTGACACTCAGGGTAAAGTATTTTAACCAGCACAGCTAGATTTCTTGGAATTGTTGTCAGAATCTCACATACATATTTATTTGTTTCTCTCAGCCCACAGACTTTCTAACGTAGACTGTAGGGTCAAGGGTGCTTTTGATTTCCCGGGGACTGCGCTCTTTTAGTAGTTGTCAGTTTTGTTGCAGTCATGGTTCATTTCACATCTATATGCTATTGAGTGTTGCCAAATACTGTGTCCTTTTACCTCCTTTGAAAATGAGATGAAAGCCTGTCACTGTGTTAGTGTGTGTTTGCATTTGGTGCCGAGACATCAGCAAGAAATAGAGACTGAGATGGATAAGATCATGATTTATATGTATATATTCTACACAGATACAAAACTATTCATAACTACACAGGGTAAAACTCTAGTCGCTCTATATGTAAAGCACAAAAGAAAGAATGGTCTTAAGGAAAATGATAAAAAAAGAACTGAGCTTCATAATAATGCATAACTTAAGTGTAGTGTGGAAAAAAAAAGATAGAAGACTGATACCGTTATCTGTTATGACATTTACATCACAACTACTGTTCTAAATGTAAGGCTAACTTTTTTCATATTCATTTTATAATACCCTGATCCCTGGTTTCCGGTTGGTTCTGAACTTCCTGTGTAGAAACTGAAAACATGTCTCACATGGAGCGCTCAGAGAGGGCAGGTCGGCAGGGTCAGCGCCATAGACACTACAGATGGAGTGCACCAGAGCACTTTCACAACAATAGCAGGTTTGTCACAAGTTAACCTAAAATAATAAGGCTAGAAAATACTGACATCTTAATTTTTCTGAATGACAGAATGCACGGCTTCCAGCATTACGATGGCTTCAAGGCCCCCAGGTTCTCATCACGACCCGTTTTCTCTGAAGGGAAGCAACATGGTCACATACCAATGCTCGATGGACTCACTCTCGAACACATGTCCCAGGACTGCAGCTCTCTTAAGAATCATCTACTCAAGCTCAAAAATCTACTGAAAGTAAGGCACACATTTGCCATGTCATACCATACCTAACTTTATATGATACAGAATAAAGAGCTATGGTTGTATTGCCATTACAAGACAAACAACAGACAGTACTAATACTCCTCAGCACTTGATGGAGTTTTCACAGTGATGCTGACCTCAAGTAACGATTGCACAATGAGCCTGCTGCCTGGTCCAGAAATACTCAATCACGGTTGTATTGTATGTAACAGTTGGATTTTGGCTCAAACAGGTGGATACTGGACCTGCATGTAGAGTAAATGATAGCTCAAGTGGCAATGTTTCAGTCAGCCTTACTGGAGAAAATCAGTTTATCATTGTGTAGTGTAAAATAAACACGTTCACACTTATACATGCTATAATTTGATTTTAATATGGTAACATATTATTTGAGAGCTTGTATAGGGCAATGTGCCATGTGATTATTTTCCCTCAGTGTATACCTAAAAGGTGTAAAAGAAATATGTGTGCAAAATACTGTATATTTCAAATTCAAGAACCCAGTATGTTGGGGATTTCTTATTTGGAATTTGTCTGTTACCCATGAGTATGATTCAAATGTTAAAAAAATCTAATTAGCAACTGTGCCTCAGGAAGGTTAAGCTTTGACAGTGAGGGAGAGTTGTGGATATTTGCTAAAAGACAATATTTCACCACCATAACTAAAGCAAAACATTGTTTTTGTAGCGTGCTTAAGGCATTTGTCATTGTTTAGGTTCACTGTCACTTCAGTGTCAATGTGTTCAGTTTTCTTTCCCTTTTTCTAGCTTGAAGATGCAGACTCTCCAGCAGATGCAGCTGAGGAGAAGATTGAGGATAATAGCACAGTGCTACAGGTAAGACAGAGTTTACCGCAGTTATTGATTGAATATGATGTAAGATTTATACTGCCGTAGTCTAGGGCTTATATACAATGTGTGTGTGTGTGTGTAAATTTCAGCTCCAGGAGCTGATTAAGGAAGTGCAAGTGCTCAGGGAGGAGCTGGGGAATCGAGACAGAACTATTGCTCAGCTCACACTGCAGTGTCAACAGCTACAACAACAACAGCAAGAACAAATGGTGAGTTGTTCTGCACTGAACTTTTACAACTCTCTCTACCCTCTGAAATTCCCCAAGACACTGAAGTGAGAAAACAGAACTTATTGTATACCCAAACAGCTGAATGGGTATTGGTTTTGATAATTGTAGAGGGAAAATAATACTCAGTAAATAAATAGCTCTGCCCCTTACAAGCTGGGAAACGTGTTTTGTTGTTTGATGATATAATAAAAGCTTTTTTAGCACAATAAAGAAAACTTATTAATTACCTAGAGGACTGGCAACTTTTCTTGCACTTTGCTCTCAAATTTACATCTTAGAAACAAATCTGCCAGGCTCACTTGCTTACAAGTAAATGTTGTTAGGCATTTTATGTGCTCACCACAAAGGCCACAGTAGTTGACGTGCTCCCATCTCACAAAAAGACAGGAAAATACATTATCAAAGCCATTTAAAAACAGTGGCGTATATTATGTCTTTTAGGCAGTGAGCATCAAGGTCATTATATTGTGATGGTGTGAAAAACACTGGTTAATGGACTTCAAGGGTGAGTCCTTACATGTCTGTTTATTTGTGTTACCATGTAAGCTTTTGTTCTGATTACCACCGTTTACAACATCAATGTGAGATACTTTAACTTGATGGGACAAGTGTTTTGCATTATCTCTTCCTAATATTTTATATTTATCAGACCTGAATGAATGAAGAAAACCATTTCACGGTCTTTTAGCCAATTAGATACAGATTGTGAAGCGTGAAAACTACTAATACGTGTTTAGCTTCTGTACTGAATTGTTCAGTGGTCTGTGAAATAATATCGATCCCTTTGTTATTAGTGGAAGTGGCATTGTTGGTCAATTTATTATTATACTCGCAAACACTTAGGACCGAGAACCTCCATTCCATTTGCTTTCACTCTCTCCATCTGCTCTCTAGCTTTCATTAGTGTCTTGACCAGGCCTCCTTGTTAGTCAAACAGCTGTATGCCTGACTCGCATTATTCAAATCCATGCTCTATGCAGAAACACCAAAATGTCAATGCATGTCCTGTCCACAAGCTTCCCAATCACATGCTTCCTCTCCAATTAGAATAATCACTTTCCCACAGCAATTGTATGGTTTTACTCTCCCATCCTCAGCTCAAAGCGGGAATGAAAAAGAGCATGACGAAAATCTTCTATGTATGCCTCAAATTAACAATGTACGCTCCATCCTAAAGTTTGTATTTGTAAAGGTTAAGAAAAATACAAAACTAGACACATAAGGTCAGAGACATGCTCATGGTGGTTTATTCTCTCAACTCTTTTACCTAAGACTATACTATTCAAAGACAATAAATTAAAAGAAAAGCACACTTTTATTTATCACACAGACAGTATCAGTATTTATGTTTGTTTGAAATATCAAACTCCAAAAACTATGAAAACAGTTGTCAGTCATTTATTCTTCTGTCGTACCCCTTTAGCCTGCTCAAGGACGTCAGGTCAGGTGTCAGTGCCACCACCAGAGGGCCCCCTCCTCACTACGAACAAGTGACCAACAGATGGACAAACGGGTGCAGTCGCGCCATGACAAGGCCACTCAGACATACTGGAGACCTTCTAGTCACACTGTGAGTAAGAAAACCGCCTTGTAATGACTGGTGTTGGACATAGAGCTATAGACATTTATAGTCATATAGGAGGTACATATCTATCTTAGTATATGTCACTCACAGCTCAGTTTTTACTTGCTGAGGATATGATTTTAAACTTTACCTTGCTGAGTAACTTCACTTAATGCACTGTGCAACTTATAGTACCTACTGCTGCTCTTGACCAACCAAGCCTGCATTGTCTGCTGACTTTACTATCCTCTTTATGGAATACATTTCATTAGGTTGGCACTTGTCTTGTCAGTCTTTCTCACCCTCTGTACAATTATACACAGACATCACACTGAACAGGAAGTGTGAGCGTAATGCTTTCAGAAAAGAAGAAGAATTACAGGCTGAAAATAGGGAAAGGAAAGTGTGGGAGAGATAGATATGTGTTTGGTATCAGGCAATAATAGCATGTTGTCAGCCAAGTATTGATTCTCAAGTCGTAGCGCCACAGGGAGGGTGCCTAGTAAACCTAGCTCTAATTGACCACCTTTCAGCTAAAAGAGTGACGAGGGCACACACAGACACACAGAATAATACAAGTGTGCAGTGGAGAGAAACTGCAAAAATACATCCTAAATTAATTTGAAGTTCAGGCTAAATGGTTTTTGTACATGGATATTAATATTTTATTATGTTTACAAATATATTCCCAGATCACAAAAGATCAAAGACAGAGCAAGCAGGCTCTGGGACCTAACTGCAGAGGTCCCTGTGTGTTACTTGAGCATATGGTTTAGCTGTTGCCTTGGCAACCATCAAAGCAGTGTTTGTCGTATACGGTGGGGATTATCTCTATGGTGGAAACTTCTATTTGTGACCGATGGATCCTCATGTATAATGCCGCTTTAAAACACCATCCATATAGAAACCCGGCCTTATTACCCACCCTCGCCAGCATTCTGCCTTGATACATTAATGTCATCACTTTTCTCATTTTATTTTTCAATGTAAAGAATATTACTGCAGTACAGTCAAAACAGAGGCTGCATTTTGCTGTTGTACTTACACACAGAGCAAAGAAGATAAATAACAAGGGCTAACAGGGTAAACAAATAGGAACGGGAATGTGCTGTTTCAAAAAGTATGAAAGATCTGGGAACACATGAACACGCGAATAGCACCTTCAGCATAGTTTACTTCGGCCAGTTCTGAACAATGGCTTGCTTTGTATTTCTCACATATCCTTTTATGTAGATGTGTGAGTTTACCCTTATATTTCAATCTACCTTGCTATTATTTACTCAGACATTGTTTTTTTTCTTTCTTCCACACATTGCACTGTTCATTTTCTTCTTTGATATATGAAGTGTTTCTGGATCAGAGCATAGGAGTAGTTCTTGTCCTCTTCTTGATAGTATCATTAAGGGCTAAACTAACAAGGTCACCAAATATATATATTTTTTTCTTAAGTCAAAGGCCATAAGCTATGAACTTTTTAGCTTTAATGCTGATATCTAGCTGCCTTATCAGTTGCCTTGCGGACTTGAAGCTGAACACTGCCAACAACTTGAATACTGACTTAAGGGAAATCTCTGTGTGCTCTGAACTGAGATTAAGCATATAGAAAAGAATCTGTTCTTGCCCGATGACCCTCACCGCTTTTTGGTTTTGAGGGATGCTCACTCTTTTGCAGTTTCTTATTCATGCAGCATCTTGAAGCGATTACTCAAGGGTTACTTTCTCTGTTCAGTGGAAAACCTATCTTCAACAACAGAAACATTTCGGCCAAAAGTCCTAGCCAAGTCAATTGAGATTCTAAAATGTTTATTTTATTGAGTGCGCTTGTAATTTTAGATTTAAATGTCACTTGAAAAATAAGTTGCTTAAATCACAGCAATAGAAATGTCACTACATCTGGTACCTCTCACAACAAATAAAACATGCGTGTGTTAGTGTGTGTGTGTTAGTGTGTGTGTGTGTGTGTGTGTGTGTGTGAGAGGGGAGGTGCACCCTGAGTATGAGTGAACAATGAGTTCAGCACACTGAGGGCTGGAGAGGCGACCTTGTTAATAACCCATATAAACAAACACGCAGATGAGCAGCAGCACTGAAACAATAGCAACAAAATAGGCAGTGTTTCATCAGCAACAGACAGAGAGGATAATTACAGCTACCCTCCTACTCCCTCAGTGCCTTTTAAACATCCTCTTCATCACTTCCTTGCTCCCACCACCCTCCAAGTCATCCAGGCTCTGGTATTATCGCACTCTGATTTTCACTACCTCACTGCTTCACTCCACTGATTTCATTCTTTCCCTGTATTTCTGTCTCTGTTATTCTTTCCCTGACATTACAGCTTTACCTGATACCTCCGTTATAATTAGATCAATTTCCTGTCACACAGACAGACTTGTAGAGAAGAAGAAAACAAATGAAGAGCAAATGCAAAAGCGAAGAGACAAGTTTGCCAATAAAGGATGTTTCCCAAACTTTGCGGGTAATTTGAGCGAGAGGCTGAGAGTCAGGTAGAAGTGGAAGAATTGGGTGCAGTCAGTGATCCGGGTTAACACTACCAACTAACAACGCTTGTACCTCCACTGTCTGGCCCCTTGATCGCAGACACAGTCATATTTACTCTCACAGATCACAAACACATATTAATGCATTGCCACATTGGAGGCAGACAGGTGACAATTTAATTGCCAGAGTCAGTGAAGTGAGGTATTGTGCCCAGACATCAGGTATTAGCTGTAGCGACCCCAGAAAGTGTAGTGGATTAGGACTAAAGCAGATAAAAGCTGGGTCACAGACATAGGGCCGTGGCTTTGTCTGAAAACTGTTGTCATCTTTGATTAAAGGGTGGAAGGGTCACACAAGACAGCTTTCTCTTTTCCTTTTTAATTCCTGCACCACTTAGCCAGATTTTACCATCTGCTTATGGGACAGAATGAAGTGGCACAACAAATCCTAGGAGTGCATTACATTATGAGCGGAGCCCCATTGGGCACATACCACTCTACACAACACATTTACAGCTTTTCATTTAGTTTATTGCAAATGTATGGTAAACTGTAGTTCTTCTGCTTTAGCAAATGAAGATTGACAGTAGCTACATATACAGCATTTACAATTGGAACACGTCCTTTCATTATGAAAGTATGCTCATTGCTCCCAGTGGGACAAGTTTACTTACTCTTTTGCTGCCACAAAGCAAAGTTAACATCGCTGATACATACACACAAATATATGATTTTCTGAGATTGATATTGTCTGTTGTCTATTGAGTCCCTGCACTAAAATACTTGTTTTTGCTTATTCTGCTGAAAGCGGCAGAGAGCTGTGCCACTTGTCAAGATTTACTATTTTCTAGAATCTGTAAGGAGTACATGCTTTACCTGCAGTGCTTCTCCTTGGTCCAAACAAACATTAGAAGATATTGGGGCAAACATCGGAGCAGGTTTTCCTCTTTTGAACACACTTAATAGATACTGTCAAGCTGCAATGACCCCGATGGCCAGCAACACCAGGGGCCGTATTTTCTGGATCTTGACGCAGGCAGAGACAGGGAGGGGCATGTCCAAATAAATTTTTTTCTATTGATTTTCCTATTGCGTAGGTCTATAGAGGCTGTATTTAAGTGTTACGGGTGTTTTGTTTTCATCCAATCCAATCACAATTCCTCCAGTGCAGCTGAGAGGGCAGAGATTAGTAATATGAGCTTGGATTTAATCAAATCCATTGTTCAAAGTATTATTATTATTATTATGACCAAATTTCTCTACTTTTGCTAATTATATTTAAACATTATTCAATTGTGATATAATAGCTGCTTCTCTTTTATTGTTTAATTTATTTTAAAGCTCTTTATATCGGAGAAGTAGAGTAGGCCATTAGAAAAAAGTCTTTATTATTATTATTCATTTTATTATGAACAAAGTCACTTAAAGCATATAAAAAGCCTTTATTATTAATTTGGCAGATAGGATTTTTTACTAAATAAAAAAAGGGGAGACATTTAATACAAATTGCCAGCATTTTTAATTTTCTTAATTTGGTATCTAAGCGGAATACCAGAACAGACTACACAGGGATTTCCCCTTTACTCACATCATTTAAAGCCGTGTCTCCCTTTTGATCCACGTGTCTTAATTGACTTCATTCATGTGGCTGCTGCGTGATCACTGCAGCGCAGGAAACAAGCTTTGCCTTGGAGCATGCGTATGAGAAGGCTCCTAGATGTCAGAAAACAATAGCACAAGAATTCATCTTGTGAAAAGCTCATGGTAAACTTGTTCTCTACTCCTTTGGCTCTTTGCCAGTCAGAGAGTTTACGCACAGCCCAGTGAGTTTTGGTCTAATGAAGAAGAGCGCTCAAGCAACAGCCAGACTGAAGCAGCTCTGTCATATCCCTGCTGCAGCAGAACACAGACTTTTAAAACACAGACCCCTCAGAGATGCTCTGTTTACTGTGGACTTGCATGTTTTAGTGAGTTAAGTTAGCGCTAGTCCCCTCTCATATTCATTCTTGATGCACATGACATAAAATAATTGTTGCCAAATTGGGAAAAAAAAAATCACACTACTAAAATAATTGTTAGCTGCAGTCCTATCGCAATAAAAATTTGATATGGGCAAATGGAATATCATTTTTTTTCCAGAGAATGTGCAAAATAATCATACAAACATACTAATATTACTTAATTTGATAATTTTTGAATTTGAAGATGCCTGCATCAGTCTGTGGACCTGCACCTGCACAATGCAACAGTGTATTCATTTCCAATGGCCTTAAAAGACCACACACTGCTTGTTGACTTGTGCTTTGACTAAGACCTGCTTTTTGTGTCCGCCTGCACAACACCACCTCATCAAGATCGCAGCGCCAGGCACAATATAGCAGACAGGCCTGCGTCTTGGTCTTCGCCACCTTTGTGCCCCTCTTGTGCCACCCTCGCGACACCACAAGGTACGGCCCAAGGTCTCTACATTGCTACATGGAAAATGGGAAAGTTTGATGGAAAAGAAAAAAGCTTTTATCTGCTAAACTTTTTTTAGTCCAGTCCCTCACTGAAAGAGCCGTTACTGGGTTAGGAAACCATAAAAACAGGCTCAGTTGCTATGTCGATCTAATAAATCTGCTAGACAATGTCAGAATTGTTTGGTAGCCCCCCAACGCAGTATCCTGTTCTTAGCGCCTCAGGTTTTCTTCTCTGTAAATGAAACCTCAATGGAAGGTTTCTGCTGAGACCACCTGCTGAAACAGTTGTTGGTTTTCAAGAGAGGACATGAGCCTACTCCTTCTCCCGGCAGTCACACTAGGAGGCCTATGAAACGTCAAAGGCCAGTCGTGCTGAGAAGTCACTTGTTTTTCTGTTCTTTGCCTTACATTTTTTTCTTTGTTCTAACAGACATTGTGTGCTGTATATCTGTTTGACTTTAGAGGTGATGCTCTTAACAGCTGGCCTGGAATAACATTTGATAAAGTTATTGTTGTCTGCTTAACGTGATGTCTCTTCTGCCTCTTCACTTTGCTACTCCCTATGGGGTCTACATGATCTTTAGACAGCTTAACCTATGGGTTTCTTCACTCAGTAAGATGTCAAGCCTTGAAATACAATGGCGACTGGCCACCCATCATGTTTAGCAGACAGAAGCTAAAATTTGTCAAACTGAGACTGGACTTTAAACTAAGTACTTTGGTTTGTATGAAGTTGTACTGTTTGAAGGGCCAGTGCTTGAGTAAAAGAGCAGGTAATAGGCAGTTCATATGCCTTTGTCTTAGCATCTAGAGTCCTGCTTTATATTTCCACTAAAACAAGTCTGAAAGGCTGAACTTTTGCAGCAACTAAAACTGTATCTATCTTTCCAGCTTGGATGGCCTCTAAGGTACCAAGCAACTCAAGTTTCAAAACAGACTTGGAGATGAATGGTTGAGCAGTAATGGGTTTTAGTTATGTATGAGCAACACAAGGATATCTGAAATCTCCAGGGAGCAGGTTAGAAAGTGTGTAGTCACATTTAAACATATTAATTGCAATTATATTTCTAAGCACTCTCGGACTGCTGTTGTGCTTTTGAACTAACATTAAGGTGACTTTGCTAAACAGATGAATGCTATTTTAACAATAGATGAAAGTTAACATTTGAGTGTGTTTATGACTGCTTGTGTACTGACTGTTTAAATGGACCATGTGTTACATGTGATGTGAGCGTGTGCGTGGGTTTACTCGTACGTCATGCCTTTTGTCCTCTGTCTCTTCCTCTGCGTAGGGTGTGCTGCCCACCCCCGTGCTGTCCCCGTGGCAGGCACAACACCAGGGCCTGACCCGTACCAGCATGCCCCAGCGCAGACCGAGTGAGTCACTAACACCCTTTGCAGGCTCTTTTCCACCTCCCCATGAAACACTTGTGTAGTCACGTATTCAAATAGCATATTATTCAGTGACAGTTGTGGGTAACCTTCTATTTGGTTTTCACTTAAGGGCATGTAAAATAGCACAAGAGTATTCATTTTAATGTTTGCTTATTAAACAGTTTGACCTCTTGTCTTCAAACCCCAAAATAATCTTTTTGTTTATAGCTCCTAATCTCCTTTAGTAGCATATCTTGTCTGAAACCAGCCCCTTTTCCTGCTTTATAAAACTTGTATATTACTGTATTCCTAACTCTATCCACCCTCAGCATTTGCAGCTCATAAAATTTTAGTTTGATATTAAAAAAATCAGTAACACTTTATTTTACACAACACTTGATACATTGTATTTACCTCTTTAATTACAATGTAACACACTGTGTAACAAACTGTAATAAGATATAACTACATAGTACATACATACACTGACCCTACCTACAATATGTAAGTACACATAATGCCATTAAGTATGTACTATGTAGTTGTTACACAAAGAGGTAGATACATTTTATCAAGTGTAGTGTAAAATAAAGTGTCACCAAAAATCCACCGTTGTATGCAATCAAATGACTTTCAGAACGTAATTGACTTGGGAAGATGTTTTATAAGAGATGATGCTCACAATTGGAGCCTGTTTATCATTTTTCATAACATTGAATAATCTTACTTTATTGAAAAAGACAGGCTCTTGGAAACAATGACAGAAACTATCACAACAACTTTACGTATCTGAGTGAAAACAGCTTTTATTTCGCGCTGCGCAGAAGAGCTCGTCGGGGAGGCTGATAAACACAATGACAATGGGTAAATAGGCTACAGAAAATGCACATGTGTGAGGGTGAAAGAAAAATGAAGAAAGCAATACAGAACAGAAGCCACGCTGCGTTGTTTTGATCTACGTTGGTGGGGCTCAGTATCAGATAGAAGGTGAAAAAACGTAGCTGAGACGTGTGTGTGTGTATTTCGGACTGTTTCAAAAATGCTGAAAGAAGTGCGTAGTCCTACATTAGATACAAGGCTGTGGCAATATAAAACTAATGACATTCAAAACACTTTTGAATTTAGTCTGGGTTGTCTCTACACAAGATAATGTTATGTCGTTTGACTGAATAAATCAAGCTGCCATTCATGCTCTATGAACAAACAAACTGCAAGTTTTTAGAAAATAAACTAGAAGCTGTGAGCAAATGAAAGATGCAGTAATTATTTTTTTGCATTTAACAGTTTTTGTTTGTTTAGGTAATGAGTGACCTTTTCTGACTGCATGAGTTGTTTGCTAATTCTTGATTCAAAATTCTTCTCTAACGTCTGTCTCAACCAAACAGTCAAATGAGCTCTCTCTCTCTCTCTCTTGTCTTTCTGCGCCTAATACGTTTGGCAAGGAGTGGAAACACTAGTGCACTTCTTCACTGACAAAGCGTGGTACAGTAACCTTTCCTTTTGACATGCAGCCGACACGCCGCCCTCTCTCCGTCTGCACGCCGTGTTGTGCTCTGGCCTGATATGTTGTGACACCAGCACGTCCTTTTCAATTTGCATGACGCAGAGTTTCAAGTTTTCTGTACTTTTATAGTTTCGGCACTATTTTGCTCTCAAAGCCTCATCAAAATGTCTGACAGTTTGAGGCCACAGTGCTGCTGCTTTAATTGAGGATTTGTTTCATTAGTTGTTCTCTTTCAAATTTCATTTACCTGAGTTCTGAAATTAATTTCTCCGCTCTACTCATTAAGTTCCCACTTTTTGTTATTGTTCTTTTTTTCTTCATTTTATCATATTGCATGCTCTGGTATATTCCCCTGTGTCGATGTCTCATTTTCATCCACTGAGTTGCCATATTTCATTTGTAGGTGATCAAATCAAAGCATGCATTTTGTTGAAGGGATAATATTTCTACAACCGCTAACACAGATCTTCCCTTACTCTGGCTCTATCAGAATAAGAAAGAAACTAATCAAAAGATTCTGACACCAAACCATACCAGACATTGCTTATCTCTTTGAATGTTTCTTCATGCTGCTATTTTAATGGCGTCACTTCATTGTAATAGAGTCTGCACATCAGGTTGTTTGTGTGTGGGCCTTCACACTTCCAGGTGCCTCTGCTCTCGCACAGGAACGTTTCTTGGTTCTGACTGGTGATTCACAGTTGGAATAATAGCTATCATTAGAAGCTGAGGTATTTAGTTCTTGGCAATGAAGCGCTTGTCTGTAATTATCAGTTGCAGACAGCTGTATACGCAAATGAATGAGGGTTGTGGCCCCCATCGAAACCATACAGCTCCAGGTTATTCTTGCTGCATATTATTTTAGAAATTAACATTTTACCTCTTTGAACCTTGTGAAAATGGCATAATACGTTTTCATTTCTAATGCCGCTGATGCTTGATTTAATTTGCAAATGTGCTTTGGCATCATAACACATCACTCCTCAAGTGGAACAAAGCTGTTATTTTAGGAGAGCCTGTGGGAAGTGCTTACTCACAGAATGAATCATTACAGGAATAAAACAAAACTGTCACGATTTACAAACGGCAAACAAATTAACTGTATTATAAAACTATGGAACTATTCTTTGACTAAAAATCGAACATTTGCAGCAGACACTGGAACAATGGCTTTGTAACATAGTTGACTCACTGCTGCAAGTGACCAGAAGGTGGAGCTGTGGCCTCGGACATCTTCATTTAGAAGTCAGTAACAGGCAGAAAGCCAGACAGAACATCTCCCTCTATCATTCACATATTTGAGATGCAGCTGAAGTTAGATGCAGAGCTTTTCTGTTGTTGTAGAAATGTATAAGATTTAATATCATGTATTTTCTTGACCCTAAAGATCAATATAGCAAAGAGCATTGTGCATTTCTTATTTTTATTTTTTCTACTGTAACACATTGTTGGAACACATTTATGGAAGGTATGTTCGAGGTATGTTTGAGGTATGTAAGCGACGTGCTGTAGTGTAAAGCATCCACAGAACATTCAGAGGACACAATTAATGCAGATTCTGTAGTGGGAGAAAATATATCATGAGCACATGTACAATCTAATCTAATGCATTAGCACAACAGACCGATCTTGTAAAGCCCTTAATGAGTTTTAGTTGAGGCTGTATCAGAGTGTTAATTCAACTCTTTTGAAGCCATAGTTTATTGTTTTGATGTAGTGGATAATGAGCAGCGTTCAGCAGTGCAAATATTGAATATTATAACCTGCATGAAGGCTGATTTGAACACAGGGCTGTTGTTGGATTACATTGGACTGAGAAGGTGCTTTTCTTATGTGACCCCCGCTAAATGAGAACACCCCAGCTAGAGCAGCTAACTGCACTTAACATTAGGGAATGCAGCTGCTAGAATATTAGTCTCTAAAACTGTGATTAGAGTCACTACATTTACTATTTTCCATTAATGTTTTATAGTATCATCTATCACTAAAATATGCATGTCTCCTTAATAGGAAATAGTTCAAGGTAAAAGTAAAAAAAAAAAGACAATAAAATAAATAATAGGTCTTTGTTCTTTTTAAATATGTCTTTTTTATAATCTACACATTAGAACTGGAATAAAATGCACTCATGAAACTTTTGCTATTTGTAAAAAAACAATATTTGTCTTTTTTTCCAGCCTCAAATACTTCAGCCTTTCAACCCCTGCCTCAAAGAGCAGCACCATCAGGGAAGACTAGTAAGAACTCCCTGCACCGAGGGCCGCAGTGACAAAGGGTCCGCTCACTCAGAGGAAGGAGTCCGAGCGGGCTCTCTGGACCATCCTCCTGAACGCTGCACAGCAGATGCATCCGGCCCCTCTGACCCTGAGCAGCTGAGTCATCTCCTCAGGACACAGCTCCATTGGGTGGATTCGGCTCGACAGGGGGTAACTGGCAGAGATAGTGCGGCATCAGAATCTCAGTGTGAGCCGCAGTCCCCTGCCGTCAGTCCAGGATCCACAGCTCTGACTCGTCCTCGCATGCTGCAGCCCCCTCGCCTCCACAAGCATGTGTCCCTCCCTGCACTCAAGCCAGCGGGCAGCAGTGGACGTCCATTTTCCTCAGGACCTCTGCGAACCAGGCAGCTGCTGCCCCCTCCATCTAGAGGCCTTCCCTGCTTTAACGCTGGACCTCAGGTGCAAGCCAAGAGTGTGTGTCGCACATCACTGCTTCAGCCTCGCGGGGCAGTCGAGCCTTACAGGGATTTACACCACACAGTCTCCAGCCCAGAGCAACTCAACCAGGGCAAGCTCCGAGAACCTGCCACAGCCAAGATCCCAATCCCTGCAAGTCGTTCATGCCTCCCCAAGCCAAAGATTTCCTGAAGAGCTTAATACTCACCCACTGGAGTGACTCTGACATTGACATTTATTAATCCACTTCATATCCACTTTACTATGAATTTAACCTCACCTATACTGTAGTTTGTTTTCATATTTAAGTGAGATAAATAACATTACACAGTAAAGCTCTATAATAAGTATTCAAAGACAGGAAAACTGCTG
The DNA here is from genome assembly GCA_024416835.2 of Perccottus glenii. Lineage (NCBI taxonomy): Eukaryota > Metazoa > Chordata > Actinopteri > Gobiiformes > Odontobutidae > Perccottus > Perccottus glenii. The sequence goes on along the minus strand of CM044552.2, from coordinate 16,604,402 downwards.
CATTTCAGTCTGGAGTCAACTCCTATGGCTATGTAGCATAATCTCATCTTAAACTATAAAAGGTTCTATGAGAGCCGCCCCAGTCTCCCGACCAAAGCAGTTATTTTATATGTACCATTTGTTCTCTTTATGATCTTTGCACATCCTCTTATCTCATACCCACTGGGTATTACTGCACCACATTTAAAGTCCTCACGCGGCAATGCCCTCTGACACAAAGGTGCGTTTAGTGGTAAATAAAGAAGGCGACATGGATTTGACCTTTGCTGTGTTAAAAAAAGCTGTAGGGAAGATGAAGGATTAAACAGTAAGAACATGGAAAAAAGAATTTAAGAAGGTAGAAAAATGGAAAGGCATGTAGAAACTTAAAGTAAATAAGTAAAGCCCTATAGTGCTGCAACTCTAACGACAAAACATTTTTGGGGAATATGTTCTTACTAATAATGGCAGAGGTCAGGGATGAAGCTTACACACTGCAGCTGCTTTTGTGTAAATAAGCAGACACATCAGTTAAAAGCAGCTACATGCAGGAGAGTTCACAAACTATAGTTAGGTTGGAAATTCGGGCAAAAGGTACACGGGCAGAATTAACAGTAATAATGCAGCAGATAACTTGAGCACTCTCAGGTACATGACAGCTTTCTGTAATCCTTAAAGATAAACTAAATACTTTGCAAATGTCTCTTATCTTCAGGGTTGAGTTTTCGATCCTTCTAAAAGAATGAAGTAGTGAGCAACAATAAGTAAAAAAGCAATTAGAGGACATCACTAATAATTAAGATAATTATTTTATTGAGTTGAAATCATAATAGTCAACCAAGTCATGTGTTTACAATAAAACACATGGAACCTTAACACAGGTTTTATTAGTGAGATTGTCAGGATAAGTTAAAGTAAACTTGCAAAAAGTCTGACTTAATTAAAAAACTTAGACTTAAACCACAAAAGCTGGCACCTTTGAACCATCTTTGTCAATGAGAGACAGAAACAGGGCTTCATTAGATGTGTGAGCGGTGCGTGTGCACTTCAGAGTCTAAGCTGTTGTCATTTTTCCTTGTCTTCTCCTCCTCTCGCTCTTCTGCACATCTCTTTGGGAACATCAAAGGTATTAGTGCAGTATTTTCAGGTAGGGAGCCTGCAGGGCTTTAGTGCTGTTTCTGTGGGAGTTTTGGAGAATTGTGTTTATCTCTTCTTTGCTGAGACCCTTTTGCAGTCAGTCGCTCTAAAAATGTCCCCAACTGGAGAGCATCAGTGTGTTAAAAAGGCCTTCTGACAGCGACGCTGCTCTCTTCTCTGTCACGCCGCGTGACCGCTTGGTGTACGCCTCTGGCACTGTCCGGTCTACTGCGTCCAATAATGCACCCTACATAGACGGAGGGAGACAGACAGCGATACACTACAGGACACACACTTTCTATAGATACACATACAAGGGCAATGACACAAATTAAACAGAAAACTCACACAAACCAAATACATCAGCCTCACTTTGAAGCAGTCACAAGTGCACCTACGCCACTACACAAGCTTACCAACAAAGTGAATAGAACATGAAGAAAAGTGTCTTTGAGTTACATTTTAAACTCTGCTGCAAATTTTGGTATCCGTCATAAAACGAGAAAGAGCTTTCCAGATATACACCGATTCATTTGTAGTAGCCAAAAAAGATGGCCATCTCCAGATAACTGTGTTGCTATGCCTCTTGTATATTTGCAGTTGTGTGTGTGAATTCAAGGGCTGATAAAACATGTTTACCTATCAGGTGGTTCAACAATGTGCCAAACCAACCAAGCAGTCAACAGTGCTTTTCAGAGCCAAGAAAAGCCTGTTCCTTTAAATGAAAATGGAAAAGAGGGACAGAACGATAGATTTATGGCAAGGATGAGAAAGATGCACAGCGAGAGATAATGGGAAGGAGCAGGAGTGGAAAAACAAGTGATGAAATCATGCCAGTGCTATGATCAAGATGAGCTGTACTTGGCGGGGCCCTGCTCGTCGCTGCTCGCTGTAAAGGTGTGTACAAGAGAGTGGGAAAACACTCCATGTTTGTTTGTGTGTGCTGTGGTCCAGAGAACAACCCAATCCCCTCCGCTGTGTCGCTCACTGCTAAGTAATGCCAAACAGGAAATCAATGTTGCCCACTGTGTGTGTACATCTGTGTGCGTTTGTGTCTCTGAACACCTCTGGTGGCTAGTGTCACTCTCTGATGACTGTGCAAGTGTGTGTGTGTGTGTGTGTGTAAGAAAGATGTGTCTGCCCACAAGCCAAAGGTAAAGTCGTGCCAGCTGAGGCAGGGCAATGCCATCTCTCTCTCCCAGTGCTGGGCTTCCTATCTCCAAATCAATGTCTCTACTCTCCTTAGCTCTCAAGCCAATCCATCTTGCTAGCTACGCAACAACAAAACCACAACAGGGCTGAAAACACTCTGCAGCAGTCAGGATCAATCCGAAAGCGGGATCGCTTCATTTTGAGAGCTCACTAATTGTAATGCAGCACTGCATAACAAGAAAGTTATCAAAAGGGGGCCATGTTCTATAATCTTGGCTGGAACGGGAACATTTCTCTGCACACTGGAAAATGTTTCTGGACAAGTGCTTGATATCTGTCTGTTCTGTGCTAGAACAGACAGATGATGCATGACTAAAATTTACTGGGTCTATTCATTTTCAACAACTACTTCAGTCTAGTGTTGAGCTTTGCCAATAGCACTGCATTTTCCATTGAAGTTCTAAAATGTTGTAGCTGTTCACTTATGCTTCTATAATATCCAAGGTCACTACTTACACTATTAGATTATATTACCACATACTCTGCAGTATTCGCTGCTTTGAGGTGTTTGGACTGGTCTCTACTAATCTGTGCAATAGTTGTTTATATTTTTGTGACTCGTTACGCAACAAAGAAAAGGCTAATGCGTTTGACAAACTCTGATCTTAAGCACTTTAAATGATGTTCAGCATTGAATTGACATCCTATAAAAATAAGGGTAGTTTTGGTGTATTTCTTCTATGTTCATAGACAGCATTAAAAGCTGTCCTAAAATATGACATTTTTTTTCTTTCATTGTGAGTTAAATTATGTTAAAAGATGGACTTTAATGTTTACTACATGCTACAGGAGAAAACTCTAAGGTGTGAGAGGTCATTGATTGTCACTGAATCACAGACCTCCACCAGTTCTTACAACACACTGCTGCTGTACAAAACCGTGGTTGTCTACTTGCTAAAATAAATAATGATTGAAACACATATGTTTTCCTTGTCTTGATGTCCTCACATGTGTATTAAATTCATAAAATACAAGACATCATGCATGCTGTGAAGATAAAGACATTTTTTTAAAAGCAGGTGGTTTAATAATGACTGTTTAAAAAAAAAAAAGAACTCTGTTCTGCCTCTGTGGCCTAAACCGAACCAGTGAGCTTTATTCATCTCCATTCATCCCCACCCCTGCAGCCTCTGTGCACCTCACATAAAGTCAACTTCCTAATGAGGCGATGCGCTTCGAGGACGATGACTGAATAGCCGCGTGACGCTGTTATTAATCGCAAACAGAAGCAGTGCAAAAGTTGGACTCTCGAATGAAAGATTACATCTCAGACAGAACATTGGTTGAATAATAGCAACAGCGCTCGACCTGAACTGTGATGTGAAACTATTACTGTTAAGAACACAGCAGCAAAAATCAGATTCAATCATTAAACATTGCTTTCTAAAGGTTGTGCTGCAAGAATCAGCACCACATCTCTTACAATACAATTCTTATTGGTTCAAATTGTATAATACTACAAATAATAATATTAAAAATATTCTATGCTACATCAAATTATACTAGCTTTTATTAACAAAGCCATGTGACCCTAAATGCATTTCAAGATTTGGAGATATAGACTGCCATAATATCAAGTGCAAGCAAATGCAGTACAATTAAACATGTTTTTTTTTTCTATCCTATAGCTACAGTATCCTGTAACAGAAGGATCCTCATCTTCATGTGACAGTAATAAAATCAGTTTATAATAACAGTGGTTGTGAACATGTTCTATATTTGGAGCGGTGAGACTTGAATAGAGTAACTAAATAAATAGGACAGTGTTAATGCGGCTGTACAGTATGTCATTTTAATCCCTGGCGTGTTGTAGCAGGGTTAATGACCGGCACTCTCCAAATGAGCAGTTTTATAATGTACCTGATTGTGTAGCAGGACATCTCGCTAAGGTCAGTGCTGACGGTGGGTATTTTGTCCCGGGGTGAGTTCATACAGGGTTATTACAATAATGCAGCCTATTGTCTGTTGATATCATAGCTTTGTGCGTTTCTCATTAACTCTCCTCGTGATTTGCAGGCCCCTCCCTCTGTGATGTCTCTGTTATTACATGTGGCTTTTGTGTCCTACTAAGTCATTACAGCTTGAGCGGGATATGACAAGTTGCATCCAAAACAGCGGACAGACATTTGGTATAATGGGCCCCTTGTGGGTGCTAAAATAATGTGTTTCTGGTTTATATAGCTAGCATTTCAACGTTTTTGCATGATGTTGCTGTAATAGATGTATTTAGGATGACTAGTGACAATAACTTAATGGCATATTCACACAGCCAATTTTAAATTGTGTGAATTTTAAGATTACAAAAGGCTAGAAAAGTAAGTGTATAAATTAAGATAATGATAATTGGAAGATTAGTAGAGTAAATGTGCTGCTGTTGATGTTTGGGCTGTCTGACTTTGTAAGTAATGATCTGTTTGTATTTGCAGTTAATTGCAGTCATTCACTTTTCTGTCTGGATGTCTTCTAATCTACTTGAAACAGCTGTGTCGTCGTGTGGTGGAGTTTCCTAAATGCTTAAGTTGCAGAGGGCCTTTTTGTCATTGTTGTGTGTTGTCTTTCCAGATCTTTTGTCTGTGCGCTGCCACCAGGGCTCCCATGCACTTCTCTTGAAGGAGAAATGCCTGCCTCGTCCTTCTCCTCCGGCACTACTTTCAAATATTCAGAACTGCTGCGGGCAAGATGGCTGAGGTATAGAGGCAATGTTTGGTGGGTGAAAGGGACACAACAGAGAAACACGGCCATAATTGGCTCCCCTGACAGCTGTTTGACTTCAATCTCCTGTAGGAGGACCCTCTCACTCTGTTACACACCGGCTGATTGCTATGCATAGCGGCACAAATTATTTGAAACTACACACCAAGGATTGGCTTTAGATTACCTGCTGCATTTCAGAGGCTGCATGTAAAGGTGAGTTGTACAGGATAAATCTTACTTGAATCTAAAGTTTGGCATGTCATGTCAATGTGACTGTGACCTTTTAATCATCTAACTCTTATTAGAACCTTTAAATACCTCTTTTATTGGAACCTTTATGTAATAAAAAAGATGATGTTATGACTGCAGCTTTATCTGATAGAGGAGCTCAATTAAACAACACAAAATCAAATAAAAATAGCCAGAAGTTCAACGTAAGCACTACATCTTTGACAACCAATGCTGTTTGAACTGACTTGGTACTACCCTATTTTGGATTTGTTATATTTACTTTTGTTTATTGATGATCGCAGTCTTTGCCATTGCTGTTAATTGTTGTACTAATATTAATGTATGCTTGTCCCAGGTACATTTTGTATTCATTTTGTATCTGGTGTGGATTCAGATGAATGCGCCTGATTTTTATTTATTTTTTCTACATGTTTCTTACCAACTTATTTCACAGATAAGGGATTTTTTGGCGCAGTCTGCATATTTAAAATCCAAGACCAAGAACAGATATGTTAGCAAGCTATAAATAAAATCAGAGCCAGGTGAGTATCTTAGCATGAAGATGAAGGGAATTGGAAAAGAAAAGAAAGCTCCATTAAGTAAAAGCACAGGCTGACATTTTTGCACTTACACCAAATTTATAATTTAGGAAATAGAAACCTGCTTTCCTCTATTAAGCCTGTCAGATCAACCTTTATACAACAACAGCTTTCGTTTTCCAAATGCGCATTTGTTTTTAAACACATACACACGTGGACAAAATTGTTGGTACCCTTCGGTCAATGAAAGAAAAACTCACAATGGTCACAGAAAAAACTTTATTCTGACAAAAGTAATAATAAATAAAAATTCTATGAATGTTAACTAATGAAAGTCAGACATTGCTTTTCAACCATGCTTCAACGGAATTATTTTTAAAAAATAAACTCATCAAATCAAAGAGACGGATAATCCTGACTATAAGTCGCAGGACCAGCCAAACTATGAAAAAGTGAACTTATAGTCCGAAAATACGGTAATCATCTAACTCTTATTAGAACCTTTAAATCCTCTATTGAACCTTTATGTAATAAAAGATGATGTTATGACTGCAGCTTTATCTGATAGAGGAGCTCAATTAAACAACACAAAATCAAATGCCAAAATAGCCAGAAGTTCAACAAAGCTTCTGGGAGAATCTTTGACAACCAATGCTGTTTGAACTGACTCGGTACTACCCTATTTTGGATTTGTCTTTTTAATATTTACTTTTGTTTATTGATGATCACAGTCTTTGCCATTGCTGTTAATGTACTAATATTAATTTATGCTTGTCCTAGGTACATTTTGTATTCATTTTGTATCTGGTGTGGATTCAGATGAATCGACTGATTTGTATTTATTTTTCTACATGTTTCTTACCAACTTATTTCACAGATAAGGGATTTTTTGGCGCAGTCTGCATATCCCATATCATTTCAAGCCTGATATGTTAGCAAGCTATAAATAAAATCAGAGCCAGGTGAGTATCTTAGCATGAAGATGAAGGGAATTGGAAAAGAAAAGAAAGCTCCATTAAGTAAAAGCACAGGCTGACATTTTTGCACTTACACCAAATTTATAATTTAGGAAATAGAAACCTGCTTTCCTCTATTAAGCCTGTTGACAGTGTTCTTTGGACCTCTTCATAAGATTCCTGTATCCTGTACTTAATGTCTTGAACCGTTCAAGACCTGTGTTTTTTATTCCTTTCACCATGTGCTGTCTAAAATATTTAAAAAATCTCAAAAATCCTAGTGCTCCATCCAATTGAAGAGATTATAATCTTATGGGGGAAAAAAATCCTCTACTAGCCGGTGGCTTCGTGACTTTATGGACTTTTTATACGACTAAAAAGGAATCTAACGACTAACAAAACTGGACATTCGTCATAAATTGGTCATAAAACCAAGCCGAGCACTTACTAGACGCATCATTTATGAGAATATGAACAGGCCTTTTTGAAACAAGGACATAAAGAGAAATTGGCCGGTGATGTAGAGACTGTCTGATGTGGTTACAGTGTCTGCTCAGAAAACCACAGCAGGCTTATTATTTTCTAAATATAATGGAGCCTTTCATATGTTAGCCTTGTTCTCTTATAAATCACTCTGCGTGCATTGGTAAATCATGATTATTTCTAAATAACGTATTTGGCTGGATAAAGAGCAGTGTATAGTACTAGGAGTTCTCATAATGGGCACATGGAAAGAAGCTTGTTTGTTGCCTATTTTCGAGTGCATTAGACTTTACCTTTTAGGAAGGACACAGAGAGAGAGAATAACAGATGGCTGGAGGCCTGTGCGCACAATATCAAGTCAGGCAGTGGGCAGAAATACAGCCAAATCCCAGAGCCTGCTTCTCCCTACTTAATAGAAACCAGGATTCAAAGGGCACTGAACTCCATAAAAGAAGACTTAGATGTTGATATATGGTTTATAAAGTAGCTTTATTCTTCATATAATGTAAAGAGAAGGAATAAAAAAATCGTAAAAGTGCATTGATAGTGTAAAGCTCTAGACTCTTGTGCTTTTTATTGTACTGGTAGTGGCAAACTTTCTTGGAAAACTTATTTGATTTGTATGAGGCTTTCATAATAAATTGCAAAATCCGGTCCACTTGCTCCTCTGTAGACCCCTTTTACTGTTTGTGGATATTGTGAGCTGCAAGGTGCTTTTTAGCAACAGAAGTGAAGCAGGCACAATACATTTTCAATGGACCAAAGGACATTAACAGCCAAGAAATAACGAATCTGCATAGGCAAAATGGTTAAGGCAAAGGACAGGACTAGACTTGTACAGAACGGCATATAACAACACCTGCGACTTATTATTAGCCTACTTATTAAAACATTCTTAGCATAGGACACAACGACAGCATGAACTGGGGAGAGAGGGAATTGAACCGCCAACCTTCTGGTTTTAAGCCGACTGCTCTACCACTGAGCCACTGTGCTGGCAGAATTTGTAAAACTTCACGTTTGAGATCTCCCCAGAGTGGCTCAATGATATTGAGGTCAGGAGACTGAAATGGTCAGTCCACAACCTTCACTTTATGCTGCTGTAGCCAATGACAGATCGACTTGGCCTTGTTGTCATGTTGGAACGTCTGGGCTGATTAACGCAAATGTTCCTCCAGTACATTCATCTTCTCCTGTGCCTTTGTAGCTCACACATCCCCAAAACATCAGCGATCCACCTCCATGTTTCACACCTTTCATAATAGGCCTTGTTGACTCCTCTCCAAATGTAACGTTTATGGTTGTGGCCAAAAAGTAAAATTTTAGTCTCATCACTCCAAATGACTTTGTTCCAGAAGATCTGAGGCTTGTCTCTGTGCTGTTTGGTGTATTGTAAGCAGGATGCTTTGTGGCATTTGTGTAGTAATGGCTTTCTCGACCATGCAGTCCAAAATTTGCTGAAATTTTATTGAATCCATTTTTCCTTCTACTCGTGAAATGTTCCCTGTGCCACTGGCTGCAATACAACCCCAAAACATGATCGATCCACCCCCATGCTTAACAGTTGGACAGAGGTTCTTTTCATTAAATTCTGTGCCCTTTCTTCTCCAAACATACCTTTGCTCATTCCGGCCTAAAAGTTCTATTTTAACCTCATCGGTCCACAGAACTTGTTTCCAAAATGCATCAGGCTTGTCTATATGTTCATTGGCAAACTTCAAACGCTGATTTTTGTGTTGAGGACGTAGAAGAGGTTTTCTTCTGATGACTCTTCCATGAAGTCTATATTTGTACAAGTATCTCTTTATAGTGGAATAGTGTACCACGACTCCAGTGTCTTTCTGGAGGGATCGTGCAGTCAAACGTGGGTTTTGACTTACTTTTCTCACAATCCTGCGAGCCGTTCTGTCTGATGTTTTTCTTGGTCTTCCAGATCTTGCTTTAACTTCCACTGTTCCTGATGACTGCCATTTCTTAATTACATTCCGAACAGAAGAAATTGGCATCTGAAAACGCTTTGCTATCTTTTTATAGCCTTCTCCTGCTTTGTGAGCGTCAACTATTTTCAGTTTCAGTTTTCTAGACAACTGCTTAGAAGAGTCTGGGCATTTAAAACCTTTGAGATTGACATCACCTGGTCTATCCAGACGATGATTAAGAACAATCCATGACACTGTCAGGTCCTAGCTTGCCAAAGGGGTCAGTACAAGGTATTAACTCTGCAGGGTGCCCAAACTTTTGCAGACACCATTTTTTTGTTTTCTGTTATTTTTAAAGTGTAAATGATGGAAATAAAATCTAACTTTTTTTGACTTATTATAAGGATGTCTAATCTGTCATTTGATGCCGATTGGAGATTTTTCCATCTTTTCTTGGCGTCTTTATGCACATTAATAAAATTTTTACCTGGGGTGCCCAAACTTTCGATCCCCACTGTACTTATGAGCACAACTGCAAATGAATAAGAATGGTCAATCAATCAATCAAAAATGCTTTTGTATCCAAAGTCATTTTTTTGGTGGTACTGAAGCAGCAGCCTTGAGTGATGAGTCATGACCCAGTCACCACTGACCTGGCCTGCACAATTAAACTGTTGTACATTTTACTACATTTACAGTGATGAATAGATATCCCTGTCAAATCTACACTAGGAGAATGCATTTTTTTATACTCAGTAGTCTTTTTATTTAGCAAGTAGTGTTGTATTTTACACTTCTATGAATCAGGTGTGTAAGTGTGCACACTGGACGATCAGCATTTACCATGTGAGCTGTTCCGTTCAGACTAAATAACTGGACTGGAAAAGTCTATTTATCACAAAACCCAACAAAATCAATTACATTTTGCATAATATGATGAATTCTTTCATTTCAGAACAGATGCTAATTTTTCTCTTGTTCTGCTTATCATACTAATCATCAGTCATATTCTTTCAGCAGGACAATTTGTTTGAAAATGTGCACACATTATTTACGGAGACGGGCGTAGAGCTCATGAGATCATATGCTCATACTGTGATCCACTGATGGCCTGTAATTTGCTTCAGACCCGCGTGTCTTCTATTTCCAGGGTGCTTTCGCTGCACTCCCCCACAGAGCCGCCCACAGACAGACAGTTAAAAAAACACAGGCTCCCATCGCAGACACTCAGACAGAACAATTTGAAAAGCCATATACATAAAGACTGTAAAGCTCATCTGAAGAGGTTGTCTAAAAAAAGCCCAGTATAATCGCACAGAACAACGGACTCGTATTAAATACTGCAGTGCCTTCTCTCCACTAAATGCACTGAAGGAAAAAAAGGCTATTAAATGAGTCATCAATCCTTTTGGAGATTTTAATAGGGTAGAACATTGTTTGTCTGAATGACTTGAATTCATATTTCAACAGATCTAGAATAAATCTCGGACAGACATGGGTCCATTTTTAATGCAAAGCACAACTGGAAGGGCTTTCGGATGTTAAATGCCTGCTGCCTTGAAAAATTAACTTTATATATCCTGAGGGCTTTGGTTTCAGAGCTTTTGTTTGTTGTGCATGGAGTTTAAAGAGAAGATCTGTGTCAGGGTGTGGGACCGTGCCAGTGGGACTGAGACCTGTTGTATACCAAGAGAGTCACTTGCTGTTGTGGTTACAGTTTATCTTCATCCAAGAGCTGTACCAGACACTGCCTGTGACATCATCAACGGAACTGTTTCCAGGAACAGACCCAGCACTTGATGCCTTCTTCATCAGATCAGTGTTTGTACAACTTCCTTTTATTTGGCTTTTGAACAACAGAGAGCAGCCAGTGAACCTATGAGGTCAGTGAGCTGCAGGATGGAATGCCACAAGAATTCATCCATCCCGACTGCCATAAGATTCTACAATCAATCAGTCTATTGCAGAGACCGAACAACCAAAGCTTCCCTTGGGGATTAATGAATTGAGTTGGGGCTTTTTACTAATGTCCCTTTTACATTTCTTGATCAGATAGAATGCCGGTAGATTGAGGCTCAGTTGGGGACTTTATGTAAAATGTTTACTGTAAAATAAAAAGACAACTAAAGACTCAAACTTGTTGTACCAATAGATGGAGTTGTGAGCTAGTGCAATACACAGCGCCCTCTGGAGTTTTCTGACCAACAAGGCCCACAGACCTCTTTACTGTTTAAAATCAACGTGCACATTGGTGACAATACTGTATGTCCGCTGTCAGGGATTGGCTTAACATCCAGTGCATTATCATTTACTGTATTTCTACAAGCATTTTGGCTACACCAGCTACAGGCAACAGGCATGTCACAGGATGATGGTGATGGTGTTGGATTTGTAATGTAGCCAGAGTTATACTGTAATCTAAATCACAAACTTTGTCTGTACAGCACGGTATGGTAAGGTAATGCTTTGGAGTTTTACATTTCCTTTCCTGAGGTGAAAAATAAAGAAAATTATATTATATTATACTATAAATCAGATTTAGGAAATTTTAACTTGATACACTGCAGCAATCTTCTGAAGGGCATTATCTATGGGGACTAAGTGAGCGCCATCATAAAAGGAAAAAGTTGAAATGTTTACTATAGATTTTTATTCACTATATGTTTGTGCTGTCAACCGCGTGCTTCAATGGTCCATTGCTGCCATGATGAGGTGTTGACTGTCTGCATTTTAACAATAAAAATCCACCTCAATTGGCCATACGCCGAACATTGTACAGACTTCATATGATGGATGTGTTTTTTTACCAAACAGTATGTCTGTATAGGTCCAGAGACACAATGTTGACAGTGTGGAGGAATCTTCTAAGTTAAAGTAATAGTCAACAGAGACCACAAATCTTAGTTGAGGACACTGGTCGGTCTAGCCTTGGGCCGTTAGTGAACACGGGCTCTGCTCCCTTGTTCTGACCACATTGGTGCTACACGCTGGTTGACACGTTTAACCTCCCTGAAGTGAGGCAGAGAGACAGGTGAGCATGCATTATGAATGTGCACGCAGGGCAGAGCCCCAGGTGCGGTGACACCAAAGGGCTCCGTTCAGACGCTAATAGCTCCAGTCAAAAAACGCCCAGCAGTTCTACCTGTCCACATACACATGACCCTCAGTGTCCTTAAAAGACATCTTTCTGTCTCATCCTGCTGCATATGGATTTGTGATGCTCTCCTTTTTGATTTCACAGCAAAAACATTGGGCCTTCATTCATCTGGATACAACAAGATGATGAACTAGGGAGTAAACATGCGGAGAAAAGACAGCAATAAAATAAGCAACTATTTTTCAAAACACTTCAAAGGGCAGCCAGTGTGATTGAGCAGAAAACATTACAAAACGGCCAAGAATAGCATTTTTTGGTTCTGACATATGCTCTTAGATTGTTCTTGCCCTTCAAGTAGAAACTAGAGAAAGAAAGGAAATTGCATAATTAAAACACACAAACAAATTATCATTCACAAACATTTTCTTTGGAACTTTCTTAAAGTTTTCTCTTGCTTCTTGCCATTTATGGACTGAAGACTGGAGCTTACTGAAGGTGCAAACTTACCCTGACAACAAAGCTCACAGAGACAGTATATGTACCAAAAAGTCCATATGCTCTTTGTCTTCACTTTGCCTGCTGTTTGCAAGAGGAGCAGTCATGAAAAAAGTGTGTGTTGGAGTAAGTAGAGTGCATGTCCTGGAAAGTTACATATTGTTGGGCCTTGTTGCATTGTAGTAAGTAGGTCATCACTAACATTGTCCTGGAAAATTCTTGATCTCAAGTACAGAGTGGAAACCCTGATTGGCCCTTCAATAAGATTACTGCTGTGCCCCTTTAATGTCTCACTGACAGGATTAAAGCTGTTTAAAGAGATAAGCTGCTCTTGGACTCCTTCCATGCACATTACCCTGACTTTCAAACTTCAGATGTAACTTGACATGTCAACTTTACTTTTTAGTGCATGTTATATACTTTTTCAGGTATGCTCTAACTTTGTCTTCCCTTTCGTCCCGGCCCCAGCTCGGTTGGAGAAACCGGGAGGAGATTCATGTCCCAGGGAGAGTATTTGTCAGTAACAGATCAGCTTGTGCCTCTGTGGTGGCAGGTATCTCCATCACCTCCATGGTGCCTTTCCTCCCCTGCATTGATCAACTCCCTGCGTCTGGCTAAGTGGGGTCTGCGAACACATCTGCTGCCTAAGAGACCCTCTAACAACTGGGGATGTGTTGGAGATGTACCTAAAGCTCTGCAAAGGCTTGGCTCATAGCTAAGACTGAGTGTGGTGTTTTATCTGTAGCTTTAAAGCAGCCTCTCAGTAGGGGGCACATTGAAAAAGAGGGACTCAAAAATTGAACACTATTGTGTAGCGCTGAGAAAAATGGTGTTATATACACCTTTCTCCGCAGTCTGAGATGTCATTGAGCAATCCTTTTCTGTCGGAGAACATCTAATAGACTTGTCCAATATTCAGACAGAGCTGTGTCAAGCCTGGCACACACTAACACACTCCGACAGTGTGTCTGGAGCATTCTATATTCTCCCGAGTGAGACCGGGAAACAAGGTGTCTCGTGATGGACAGACACAATCACTGTGTTTACTTGCCAGTGCATGTCTGTCAGGGCTTCTTCAGACACATGAATTTGGCGTGTGACATGAGAGGTGCCACAGATTGCTCAGTGCACGTGTAAAGAATGGTTACCGCAGTTAATGCATGGTGGTCAGAATTTAACTTTAAATGTTATATAAACACAGCAGTGATGTTCTGTTTAAATGGGGATATTTTAATGGTAAATCATATAAAAGGCAGTGGTTTGAATGGCTGGCTTATACTAGCAAAATGATAAATAAAGTTAGAAGAACTCAACTCCAAGAAAAGGTTTTTGGTGTAGTTTTACATATATGCAAAAAAAATTATAACGGGATGCAAGATCTAAATGGGGCCAGTGCGTCAAACAACATTTTCACTGCTTTGTCAGAACTGTCCCTCTTGCTTTTATACTCTTAAAAAGAGATTTATATATTGCTTTCATCTAAACTTTGAAAACTTTGTGCTTGTTTTTTGGCTTTAGTGTTTTGAAATATGATTAAAGAAGACCTTGCTGCTATGAACTCAGACGAGCACCAGTGTTTTTTATAGATATATTGAAGAGAAGAACACAAACCTGTTTTAGACATCAGTGTGTGTGAGCTCTGAGGTCTGGTGAAATTATTAAGGGGTTGAGCTTCATCAGCACTCAGCCTCATTACTAAGGGTCGGACAGTGATCTAACGGCGACAAACAAATCGATGTGAACCATTCCAAACCGGGTTTTGGCTGTAATGAAAGTGTGCTTCCCTGGAGGCTGGCAGAATGCACAGACTCCCAACATGAGCCTGCAGAGAAAATCTCTTCACTTCAGTGGCTCCAATGAAGGCAATACCGAGATTGAGCAAATTTATACATTTATACATTCTTGAAAAAAAAAAAAACATGCAGAAAATACATAATTCTGTCTCTGGAGGCAAAGTCTGGCCATGTCCATTTTGATCAATGTTAGTCTATCTACCCATGTTTTGAATAATTGGATAAGAGCATTGCAGTGAACAGAGGAATAAGGTTTAACAACAAAAGCAGAAAAACATATTCACTTAGTTAAATGCTCCATTACAAAGTCAATAGTTCGTCAAAATCAATACACTCAATCAGTTTGGGGACATAGAGAAAGAGTGCTTCAAATGAAGTGACAAAAGGAAAAGCAATTTTCAACATCTAATAGCCAAAACCAAACTCAACCAAGATGGAAAATGGCAGAATACTTTGTACTCCTCTGTATGAATCATTACCCACTGATTACTTTGGGAAAAGCTGAGCATCAATTATTGTGAGATATTTGAAGCTTGAAGGCCAAACTTTTGCTGCAGTTATGTATCAAAAGACACAAAAACCTTGTTCTTTACTTGTCAGTTGAATACATATATTTTGTAGCAGCCTTCACACTTATCAGAGGATTGACACATTTTAGAATATAACCTTTCAAGTTCAGTTCAGGTTGCAGAAAGCTGGAAATGGTTCCAGGGAAATAGCTGTAATCCCTAATATGCACTGCTGTTTCACCTCAGATTGCCTATTTAGGCAGACTCTCTCAGTTGTCACATCGGCCAAACACATTTTTGTCGATTACCCAGACACATTGGAGACTTTGAGGAGGGGACTTTTTGGTAAAAGCCAAATCAACTGATGTAGAGTGACGCTTGGCGTAAAGTGCCTTCACAGAAATGGCATAGAGGTAGAGAAGTGTCAACTGCATCTGACATCGGAGGAAATCCCTTTCAAGTCTGTTTAAGAGATCTCAAAATGTTGCTTTTCTACATCTCAAGTGGAGAGGGCTCACTCAGAAGCAGACATTTAGTGATATGACCATCTTGTGAGGCTGCTGCAGTGCTGTAGTTTCTGGCTTTGTGCCTCTTTAAAATGTCACATTTATATGAAAACTTGCCAAAAGATAATAGTTATCAGCTTCACATGGTTGAGCATCAGTGTTGCGTGATAGGGTTCACTCACTCTTTGATTTTTGTCATACATCTCTCAGACGGGGGGGACAACCAGGTCTCAGGGTTAAGGAGGGCCCAAAACTTAGCCCTCTTATGGTTTACTTATATATTAAATGTTGTTGTTACTTGCAAACCTTTTGTAAAAGTATTCAGTAAAAATAACTGAAGTGCTTTAGTGCTTTATTTCAAAATAAACCCTTAAGTGTACCACTCGCTTTTGGCTATTTTAGTTTTAGAGTCAGCTGCAATAAGTGATAATGTTCAGGGATATTAAACTATAGATAACTAAATTATAAAAATTATAAATGAAAAAATCATTATAGCCATTTATATAGAATTATTTTTTATTTTAAGAAAAGTGCTATTTATCTCTTGAGCAGATAAATAAAAGGGCTTGTGTAGTTTAAAGTCTTTTAATCCTGAACCACAGATAAAAAAACACAGCCTCACTTGGCCCTGTTGGGCATAGCTTCCCAAACTCAACAAAAAAGACGTGTTATTCTCGTACTCAAAGAATGAATTTGACAGCAATAGAAAATGCATTTTGAATCTGTTCATTTCCCTAGGTCAATATTTCCTTCCACAAATGTAAATGGTAAAAAAAAAAATGCATAGAAATAAGCCAATACAGCCCCACCTGTCTAGTCTTATTTAGAGTTGACTAATTTGCTTTTTGTAGCATTTTTTCCCTTGTTTTTATTTGTTTTTTTCTCTATATTCTTATCTCTTCATTGTTTAAGTAATAAAATAAATTAAAATAAAGAAAGCTAAATTATCAAAACACTTCATGGATGCAAAAATAAGAAAGCAATAAAAAAACACTGAAATTTCAATTACCCTTGTTTACTCCACATTCATAACTTTCTATATCTTTTGTTATCCCTTTGTTTATGTATTCCTTTTCATTATTTTGCAATTGGAAAAAAAAAGCCTGTCAACTTTTAATCTAGGTCGGTTGTTACAATATGACTACTGTTAACCTATGTTGAATATCCTGGCTGTTTTGTAACTTCTGTTACTAATCCGTTCCGATCCTGTTTTCTATCCAGACATAAAATAAATGTAGTTTACCTTTATCATGACGGCCACTTCTTTGAAAGTTTCCCTGGCCTCTACATTATATTTGTCCACTTCCCTTACACTAGGCTTGTCTCTAGACTTGCCTCTGGCTCCCACAGTGACTTAGGTGAACAAAGAGCCACAGCTGGTGTAAATGTTTTGTTCCGGAGAGAAAGGTTACCTGTCCTCCACAGCTCTCTAAAGGTGCTCGCCCTCACAAGTGTGTTTGCCTGTTTGTGTGTGTACGCAAGTGGTGGCACTGTGAACTAATGCAGAGAGACGGGGCAAACTTATGTCTCTGAAATATTCATCAGCGCCGGCCTGGGAATGACATCTCCCCAACCTTCACACTCATGCTCTCCCACAGAGGGCAAAGGGGCGATGTAGCATGCGTGTGCCTTAAATGATGTCTTCTGCTGCAGAAGCTCTTTGCTCTGGCATCTTAAAGTTTTTATGTTATCGGCGCGACAGACAAAGTGCAGCTGAAAGAGGGAAGCCATGCTTGAAAGTACAGTAAAAAGGATGCACCTGAAAAAGCATTTATCAGCTCAAATGAACTGTGAGCTAACTCTGAGGCTAAGGTAATGTGAGCAAATCAAGTCGACTACTTGAAGTAAAATGTCCCGCTTTGCACAGGACATTTTAACTCACATCTACAGGGTTTATGTTTCAAAACACAAAGCAAACTGTTCCCTTGAGAAAACTTCTGCCAATGTCCCATTTTGTTTAGAACAGTAAAAATACAAACAGATATCTTTGTGAACAACAAATTCTGAATGCATAATATATTACTAGTGCTGGTTTAGTGTCTGCAGTAAGTCAAAAACTGTCTTTACTGCATATTTTGTGTGATTTAAACTCAAAAACAGCAGTATGACGACACCATTTACTTGATTGAAAACGTTTTTTTTAATGGATTGAAAGTCAAACATTACCAGAAACTACAGTAAGTCTACCTTCTTTCTTGATGGAGGAGGCTGAGGATTACAACATGAAGAGACCATTTATAACACTCTTAACTATTGCTGGAGACTTTGGCTTGTGTAAAGATTTAAATCCATATATGAGTAGAATGGTAGAATGGCAGCACCATTTGCTCATTTTTGTCAAATAAGATGATTTTGAATAGTTGGTGCCAGACAGATCAGACACCCTTTTCCTGAAATCCCGGGAATTTTCTCAATCTATGGTGTCATGTGGGTGAATACCTTTGAGAAATATAACCCACTGAGAGCAGCATGATCGAATGACGGTCATTAATGTTAGGATAGAGGTGCGACACTGGCTCAAATCACATCCACCTTTAGTTCATCCCAAGTCAGTAACTCTGTGTCCTTCCTGTCCCGAGGGACTTAGAAGCAGAAAACCATCCACAGTGCTATGCCGGGATGTGACATCACTAACTGGACTGATTTTAAAATGTGAATATTCATCTAAGTCAAGGTTATTGACAAACATAATGTATGTCAAAATAATTACACAAACAAATTCTGATCTTTCATGTCTTTATTGAACACACTCATTCAACATTCAAAATATAAGTGTTTTTCCACTTATATTTTGTAAGTGAGTTAATAAATTCCCCTCAATGATTGCAAGCTGGCCAGGCCCTGATTCAGCAGAGCAGGCCCAAATTATGTTTCCTTTAACATACTTTACAGTTGGGATGCCCTTTATACGCCAGATGTAGTGATGTGTATTTTTTCCAAATAATTCAATCTTTTTTTTTATCGGTCCACAAAACATTTTGCCAATACCACTGTGAAGTGTCAATGTGCTCTTTTGAAAACTTCCGGCATGCAGCAATGTTCTTTTTAGAAAGCAGTGGCTTCCTTCATGGTGTCCTGCTGTGGATACCCTGCTTGTACCCTGCAGTGTTTGACGTATTGTAGACTCATGAACAGAGATGTTAGAAAGTTCCAATGATGCCTTCTAATCTTTGGCTGTCATTCAGAGTTGTTTCTTTACCTCATTGATGATTCTTCGTTCATGCTCTTGGTGCACTTCTTGTGCAGAGCAAACTCCAAAGGTTTGAGTTGTTTTTATCAGTCAAAGTAGCTGTAGTCCACACCTCCAAATGTATTATCTTAACCAGACTCCAGGTGTGCTAAAACCTGACTCCAATTAGCTTTTTCAAGCTCATTGGAGCTTGAAACATACTTTTTCCACACGTACTGTGAGAATTTTTGGTTGTTCTCAATAAAGTTTTTTTATGAAATTATTTTTGACACATTATGTTTGTCATTAGCCTTGACTAAAAAAATCAGATCACATTATAAGACAAATTTATTCAGAAAACCATAAAAAAGTTCCATACTTTTTTCTTGCCACTGTAGTACTTCCTTCAGAGATCACAAGGTGCTCGTTGTTGAACTTACCAATCTCGAGGGAGAAATCTGTTTGCGTGGTCATTTTGAGGCTTGACTGTGGTCATAAACTGAAACATCTAAAAATACTTCAATCAGTTTTACACTTTAAATGTGATCACCCAGGTTCAAACCCAAATCAATACTACATCATTCATTCAGCTCTAATGGAGTGTTTCAAATGCTCCACTTACTAGTCTTTTAACCAGTTCTAAGTGCATATTTAAAGGTTATCATACATTTATTCACAACATCACAATTTGTAACTTCTAATTAAATTAATCATTAATAATTTTACATTTACCCAGAGAACTGTATTAAACCATGTGACCTTCAGGCTGTTTCAAGTCACACAAGAAAAAATACTCACCCTTTTTTAATTAAACATCCCTGCGTACAAAATGCACACAGAGTAACACAGTAATGCCTGGCTCATAGAGAGAGTACAAATTATAAATTAGCTGCTAAATAAAGGTGAGTAGTCAAATGAGCAGGGCCTGGTGTAATATATAAGAAGTTATCTGTTAATTAATCGGCAGAAAGGAATCACTGCTCTCCTATAATTGGGGCTGCTGTCTACAAGCTGCGTTCTAAGGTCTGTGGGTCCTGACAGAATTTACCCTCTCCTTGTTTCTTTAGCCTCTGTGACTGTGCTGTTGCTTTTTAATGAAATGGTAAACTTCAAATAACAGCCTCCTGTTTTAATTACCTCCCTGTGAAAATCATCTCATTCCAATTTCAGCCTCTTTCCGCAATAATTTAATGCTTTGTCGCTTACAATGTCTCTTTCCTCTTCCTCCTACCCGTGTTTTATTTTGGCTCCTAATGAGTGAGTGGAGGGTGTGCGCATGGAGGAGACCTGACAAGTTAGTCATAAGCCATGCTCAGCATCACTTGGGAACGCGAAAGCGGCTATTGTTGGCCACCCGAACTCTTGCAGAGGGACAGATGCTGAATGCCGAGCGAGTGAGCAATAACTCTAACATAATGATCTGTGAAAAAGGAACAGACACAATAAGAGAGGGAGACGGAGGGGGGTGATTGTCAGGGGAGGCGAAGAGACACAGCTACACAAACCACTTCAAAGGAATAATTTGGGAGTCACTGTTACGCACAATACAGCTCCCTGACAAATTATTGATACCCCGAACCGACGATTATGCCGCAGACTGAGGAAATAATGTGCAGTGTTTTGTTGCAGAGCTCGAGCAAGGGACTTTAACTTGGGGCAACAAGTCTAATACCGGCTCGGATAATGCACTTTGGAACAGTAATTATAACCAAACTATTGCTTTTAAATTAGCAGCAGGTAATGAGCTGGTGGTGGAGAGGAAAAGTCCGGCTGTTTGCAAAACCAATAAGTGAGTGCTGACATATTTCCAGCATTCTCACTTTCTGCAGTGAACAAATGGTGGTGGCCTGCAATTATTATGGTTAACATGGACATTGGAAAGTAGGTTTAGAAAGCAGTAAAGCGCGTATATTCATTAACATTATACTAATTTAAGACCAGAAACCTGGCCTTATACTGGACTCAGGTCTTGGTCTTATTTTTTGTTTTGCTAGTGGGCCACTTTTGTTTTTGGTGATTCTTGACCCAAACTGACTTTTATTGTCAACAAGAAGGGTTTTTACTCTAACTGTAAGATCAAAGGGACATGCTGTTTCTTTCCCTGCAGTCCTGGACTTTGTGTAGCACTGATTACTTGGATTCTAGGACAAGAGTGCAAATGGAAACCACATAATCAAAAGTTGCTCGAATCAGAGTCAAGAGGTATTTTGACAATATAGCCTAACTATAACCTATATAGTTTTGACAACCTACGCCAACACAGGTAAGCTCAGGAGAAGTTTCAGAAGAAGAAAGTAGTTACATAAAACTTTGGAAAACTTGGCGTTTTTTGGAGCCACGCTGATAAATTCTGAAGCCTCATTATTGATTCATTCATTTTCGTCCACTTATTCTCGTGGGTGACTGGAGCCTATCCCAGACACTTTGGGCCTCAAGCTGGGTACACCCTGGACAAAGGCACACGGAGACGGGCTTAGGCGTATCTGTGCGTGTGTGTTCCTGTCTGTTTTGGTGTGTTTCTGCCACTAACAGGCCTGGCATATACAGTATACTGCAGTGTTTTCAGTAGATTTGTGTGGACCCATGTGGACCAGGGTTTATTTTGACAGCAAACTCTAAATCAGTTTTAGTCTTCTGACTAAAAAGTTATTTAGTTTTAGTCATAATTTAGTGAATGGCCTTAACAATCAATCAATCAATCAATCAATCAATCAATCAATCAATCAATCAACCAATCAATCAATCAATCAATCAATCAATCAATCAATATTTATTTCTATAGCGCCAAACAACCACAGATTGAACCAAGGTGCTTAACAACATTAATAAAAAATAAACATATTTACAAAGAGGTTTAAAAACACATTTACACAATAAAAACAGAGCAGTGTCACAGAGCCATTAGTGCAAAAAGCCATTTTAAATAAATAGATTTTAAGTTTGGCTTTAAACAGAGGCCGGTCAGTGATGGAACGTTTGTGATTCAGCTCAAACTTGTACGGTTTAAACAAGTGATATGTTAACTTTAGCTAATTTAATTAGCATATATCACAGTCACCTTGTTTAGCTGGTACATAAGGTTTTATCATGGTTGACAGGAATGTACAATGTACAATGCATTCAGATACAAACAGACCACATACTGTAACAGTATTTATAAAAATAAAAAATATTAGTTTTTACTTAAATATAATACAGTTCATCAGGTTAGACCAGGGACAGGAGGTGTATGTGTGTGTGTCCATGCTTTTGTGCAACTGTGGGTTTAATGTGCAGAGGAGGATACAGTGAATTGTCTCAATTATCTAAGAATATACTCATATTTGTCTTTCTTTTCAGCATGCCCAGAGAGAGAAAGAGGGTCACAGACATTCAAGCCCAGGCCGTGACCCTGGTACTCTAAACACAAAGCAGTTTTTTCACAATGGTTTTGTAAGCCCCGCTTTATCAAAAGTTAATTTTCCATAATGAATGCATATACTGACAGTAAAAGTGAATTGCCTCATAAATTGTTCCATTGTTCCTATGTCACTGAAAGCTTGTATTTTATATTAATTTGAATCTTTGACATCTGCTCATGAGGCCTACTAATCTAGACAAATAGTCATCTGATCAAAGCTGATAAATAACACTGTAATATTATTAAAACTTACATTTTTGATAATAATCCTTTTAATTAACACTGAAATATATTGTATTTCAAACATGTTGCAACCATCCCCAAACAATGTTGCAACTGTCCTCGGGCCCGGGGTCAGTTGCAAAAATATGTAGTTGACAAAAACTATGATGCAAATTATTTGTCAACAATATTAACACTGGTGTGTTTACGGAAAACATTTTTGAAACAAAAACAATTTTGTCTCAGTGTGGATAGCCTTAGAGACAGACACTGAGTTGCCAATTGACCTACACATGCATGTCTTTGGACACAGCTGGGGTTTGTCCTCACATCCTGTGAGGCAGGAGTGCTAACCACTCTGCCACAATGCGCTCGTTTCATTATTGATCTATACATCTAATACGTTATTGTGGATTTCTGAAGCAAGTCATGACGGATTCAAAATCTTGAGTTCTCTCAGACTAAGAACCTTTTCATCTGTAACTGAACGGCCAAAACGCTAAAGGCATTGTCCTGACAGGTGTTTTTAGTAGCTGGTACATCACGTCCTGTCTGTCCTGATCAGTCCTTGGTTTTCCACTTGATACGCTGTTTACATCTGCTTGCAGACAACCTCTTCACACTTTGAATTATCAATGCTGTTGAGTGCTCACTGCCTCCAAATCTCACATTGAGAAAATATACTTAAAACCTTTGCAAAAGCTCTACCTCTGTAAAAGCTTTGCACTGTTTATTGACAAAATTGACTGTCAACTTGTCTAAATCCCAATCACTCAAGTTAATCTCTAAAGGCTATTACAGAGGATTGAGAAAATCAAAAAAAAAAAAAAATTCTGTCATTGGAGATTTATTAAAAGAAATGATGAAACAAAGTGGCCCTGCAAAAACATTTCTATGGAAGACATCATTACATTTCATTGTTTGTTTTTTTTAGGAAGTGAAGTGATTAAGCACAGTGAATGACCGTGTTTACAAGGTGTATTTGAGACCAGCTTGTCCGAAGATCTCAGTTGCCATGGTAACACAAGCAACATGTTCTCCTGGCAGCAGCAGCAGCGGCTCGGTGTCGGATCACACCGGTTGACAGAACATTTTACAGGTTCATCCGCACTTTGACAATGATGAAATATTAAAGCTCAAAAGATGATGACACGTACAACAACACAGTGCAATATGTTATTAATATGTTTCTTTGAGGTGAGGCATGCAAAGATGTTGCTCTGTTCTATTCAAAGTCACATAACCCATCACTCTTTTTTATATGTCAATGTTTGTTTTCCTCTGTACTGCACTGCTGTCCGAAACGCCAAAGTCAATTCATCATACACATTTTCAGAGTAGCCAAAATCTGTTCTCAAGTAAAACAGTACTCTAAAACCTCATTTCCACTTGAAGGTACGAGCCAGGTCAGCATGACTTAGTTTCCATTGGCAAAAGGAAAGTATCTGTAAAAAGGCATCCCAACACTGTAGCATTGTACTTTGAGTCCCATTAGTGCGGTCCTTTTAACAGTCTGTTGATTGAATGATAAGAACTCCTTTCTTGAGCAACAATGAGAAACAAAACGAAAAACAGAAAACAAGAATGTTTTCTTAAACAGAAAATGTCTTGTTTTTGTGATAAACAGCCAATAAGAAAGAATGCTATATTTTATACTTTGAAAAAACAAAGCAAAATTTTATGAGCAACTGTTTTTTCAGTTTATGAAAGAATTATGTCTATGGATCTCTCTTTGTGACTTAAAAACATTGCATTTGCGTGACACTGCGTTAAACATGACATCAAATAAAAA
This sequence comes from Perccottus glenii, assembly GCA_024416835.2. Taxonomy (NCBI): domain Eukaryota; kingdom Metazoa; phylum Chordata; class Actinopteri; order Gobiiformes; family Odontobutidae; genus Perccottus; species Perccottus glenii. The sequence continues at coordinate 16,580,269 of CM044552.2, read as the reverse complement.
AAGTAAAAGGCACAAAATGAACCCTCAAATGTCACAAATGGGTCTGAAATGTAAATCAGTGGAAGGGACACTCATTGTGTTTGGTCCTGTCTTTAACAATTCAATCATATTGGAGGGATATTCTGGAGGACATGAGGAAAATATTTGGAGTGATTTTGATTCTGGATCATGTGTCTCTGCTCTTGGGCTACAGATGACTTTTCCTGGATTGACGATAGACCAAACACAAAATCGAAATGGCACAAACTTGTCCTGAAATACCTGGCCTCCATGATACAGTCCAAAAAGGACAGTTCTTGGAGGTATGGGCTCCATACCACTGCTTCGCTGGAGATGCTGTGGCCTCAGTGCTACGTTATAGTGGCAACGTTATAGTGGACTAACTGTGGACCTTTTCTTCTTTTTTTTTCTTCTTTTCTTTGTTCCCTTGGACTGTGATGGGCTGTGTTTGTTTGCTCATTTGTTTTTTATGTTGAGCATAACTGAGCATAACTTTTACTATTGAGCTTAGTAAATTGAGGCTTAGTGGTAGACACTTGACACTTGACCCACCTTGCCTCCAGTGGTGTTCCAGCTTTAACACTGGTGAAAGGAACCTTAACGTAAGTCGCTTTGAATGAAAGCGTCAACTAAAAATGTAAATGTAACACTGGTGAATGGAAGCCACATGTAAGTCGTTTTGGCTAAACGTGTCTGCTAAATGTAAAATGTAAATTGAGCTCATTTATTGAGCTAACTGAGTTAATCCAGGAAAAGATTTCTGGCGTTGTGGCCGTATAATCTGAAATGAATATTGAAAGCTTGCATCCATAACTAATGACATTAAATAGTAAGCTTTCAGTATTCATTTCAGATTATATGGCCAGTTTTTTCTAATAATGACAGTGCATCTAAGTTTGAGATATTTGCTTCAAGTATCTCATCCTTCACTTGTAGGACTTTACAGTTCATGTAGCAGACGCTGAAGTCTCTTCAGAAGTTTCCAATACTTGTCAAATGCTATTGAAATTACATTTTTATTTATTGCTCAAATCCGTAAATCAAACAGACCATGCCTCTTCATGTCACTGCTTGAAAAGGTCCTCAACCATTTATAACATTAGTCAGAAGTAGTATTGGAAGCCAGGCTTTTAAATCTTGACACAACCTTAGAATTATCTGTCTCTGTTCTAAAGCTTTGACAGCCTGAAACTGAATGTGAGCACAAAATTATATAAATAAAAATACCTAACTGTGTAATCAAACAGAGTCACAATAAGAAATCTAGTCTTATATAAACTGCCATCTTTTTATACATGAACATACTGTAACATACTTTTGACTTCAAAGACATACGAATTATGGAACTGAACACTTATTCTGATGGATTCAGTGTAGGAGGTGAATCATGACGCTTGACACGGTCAAAGTGGCCAGACATTTAGAGACAGACAGTGACAGACAACCATTCACTCTCACATCCATTCACTAGGGACACTTTAGAGTTTCCAATTGACCTTTGTATGCATGTCTTAAGGCGGTGGGAGGAAGCTGGAGTACCCAGAGAGAACCCACTGTAAAACGGTGAGGACATGCAGACTCCTCACAGAAAGGCTAGAGTCGGCAGGGATTTGAACTCACGACCTTCTTGCTGTGAGGGAGAACCACTCTGCCATGTGCACCCCATTAAACTGTAATGTAATGCAAATCTTTTTGTACATTTTGGAAAAGAGTGTTTCCCATGAAACATTGGTTTCTGCACTGTGTTAAGTACATATATTATGTTATTACAAGTAAATGTTTAATATGTATTTTGAATAAGTGTTTTGAAGATGGCAAATCAGATATCATAACTTCTCCGTTTCCTGCTGTTACGTAAAACACACCTCCATTCGGAGTTAGAAAGTATTTTCTGGTTTTCTTCCAGTTTGTGTTCAAGTTTCAGCCCTTGTTGTTTTAATGCTTTATTTCCTCGAGTATTTTTATTCAGTTTAGGACTAAGCTTTGCCCGTCAAAAGCTTTATTATTTGAGTAGTCAACTATAATTTAGCTGTTTTAATCAAAAGCCAACAAGGAACTCTGAACATCTTCAATTTGCATTTTTCCTCTGAGAGCTTCCCATATGCCATACCGCCAGCATTTGGGCAGAGAAAGAGCACTGCCAGACGCACAGAGAGCTGTCTGAGGTCGCTGAATCATCGGCAGTTACCAAAGGAACTCGGACCAGTTGGTACCACCACGTCCCGTGGGCCCCCAGCTTCTGGCACTCTGTCTACAGCCTAGCCTGGTTCTCCAGTAAGATCTACACAGTTTCTCAGAGTTGGCTTTGAAAATAGCTATTTAACCTTACCACTTAACTTAAACACAGCTTAACTCTAGACCTTTTTCTAAATGTATAAACTATGCAATCATTAAATTAATCTTTTAAGTTTATATCCCCCCTACAGTAAGAAAGGTTCAGTTTCTGGTGCATATTCACATTCTGTCTGGTGATTCATTTTGGTCAATAAACGTCATTATTTCTCATTATGCTTGGTGTGGTTGTTTCACTTCATGATCCCTGTCTGTCAACAAACTCATGCTAAACTCATGTTTAAATTGATATTAGGCTTCTTTATTAATTATTCTTTTGTACTTTGACTGGTGCCCCGCAACTTTACTGTTTACTACAATACCTTTAATTATGAAAACAGCACACGATTCAAACAAGCATGCTTTTATCACATACTCAGAGAATGAGAAACAATGACAGAAATACTCATTGATAAAAATGTGCCTCGGTAGTGCAGCTATACTTTATTCTTTCCATGTTTACAATAACACTGTGTTTTTCCTTGAGAAGTGACAGCATGTTCAGTCGCCACAATTCCCCACGGGCGTTTTGTTTTACATTCACAGGTGCACAGGAGGATAGAAGAGTTGCATTAATAGTGACGGATGGATGTTCCCCTGTGAATGTAAGCGACTGGATTAGATGTTTGTCTACTTTGTGCTTTAACCTGACTAGATAAACTAAATTCTGCCTGGGAACAAAAAACAAAAACAAAAACATCATGAGTTTGATGCTGCAATGAGGCAACAACAAAATATGAAAATACATTATCTGAATACCATCATATTATTTGCACATGATGACACAGGTAGTTACTGGCTTTGTCAAGTTTACTGGCTCAGTCAATAACAAGACGTGCATTTATGCGTGAACATATTCTGAAAATGACCTTTACTTGCACACAGAGAAACCTGGTTATTCCTGTATATGTGACAAATTCTGGATGCGGATGACTGAATCTCACACAAATTAACTGCAGCGAGCTTAGATAAGTTGTGTTAGGGACAGGCATATTTGTTTCCAGTGAACAATTAAGCATGACCTTTGACTGGTGTGAGATGTCCCTTGCACAGCACAGTACATAAGGTACACGCTGCTTTACGGCATAGAGGGTCTACAAGAGAAGCAGAGACACTGGTGCAATAACCAGCTGCTTTAGCATGACAGCGGCTACCCTCCTGGAAACGTCTGTGTATTTGTGTGTGAAAGCGGTTATATCAGGACATAATTAAATGCACAAAGACAAAAGCAAACAAAAACATTTTTTCATTCATTTTCTCCCACTTAGTCCTGTTTAAAGGTCGCAGGTGACTGGAGCCTATCCCAACAACTTTGGGCCTTCAGGGGTGAACCCTGGACAAAGGCCAGTTAGTGGCAGGGCTGACACTTAAGAGACAGACAGTGACAGACAACCATTCACTCTCAAATTCATTCACTAGGGACACTTTAGAGTTGACCTTATGTAGATGCATGACTTTGGAGAAAGACTGGAGTTGGCTGAGGATGTTTGAGTCGGCCACTTTGCCTCAAATAATTGCCATAAATGATCATAATATTCCCATAAATATAAGGAGATGAAATAATATGTGTATGGGTTGAGACAGTACATTAAAGTCAGAACAGATCGAAAGTCTGACTGATGCATACCTCAGAAAATGTACGTTTCATCATCTGCACTGATGGTTTTATCTATAATTAATATCTGCTATCCATGCAAATAATGTCAGCGAGGAGCCACCACATCTCTGCTGGCCTCTCTAATGATAAAGGTGATAGTTCCTTCAGCGGTTTCTCTGGCTCTGATCTGGATCAGACTGATCGTTTATACAAAGTCACACAGGCACTTAGTCAAATTACCACGACCTTCAAATACAGCCATCCTCAGATTCATTTTATTCTGTAATATTATTTCCCTTTCTGCTGCGTCACTGTGTGGTGGCTTTAGACATTAGTAATAGAGTAAATAACAACATCAAACCTCTGTACTTTTTAAACAACCATAGCATCAAACTATATATCAAACTTTATATCATCTAAAAGCCAAATAAGCCAAATTTAATTTCACATTTATTAACAAAACAGATCTCAAACCTTATTGAAACCAATCAGGATACAGTATTTGCTGATCTAATTGAATGTGTGGCAAATAGGAGTCATCCCCTCTCTCGGCCCGACACCTTTCTAAATGTGAATTGCTGCAAGAGCGCAGTGTTGTTGCATATAAAACATTAGTTTAACACTGGGGCCGCTGCCTATACTCTCAGGTGATTGGGAAATGGGAGGCTCATCTGAAGTGGAGAATGTAAGCTGTCAGGTCTGTCAGCAGCCCAGCACTCTTCAGTAATCCAGCCTTTGCACATCTCTTCAGCCAGTGAGAAGCAGGGCAGGCACTTAGACATAGCCACTCAGAGACATCCATGTGTTTGCTAAGGGAAATTACTATGTACCTGTGGGCTTTGACAAGAACAGTAAGGCCCACTGGCAGCTATTTTACAAGGATGGGACTCTAACCCATTCAACCTTTCACCCGAATGTCTGATTGATTTCCTAAATTAAAGAAGCACAACCCTGTCATGTCTCGTTATATCATCAATATCATTGCTGTGAGAAACTCTGATGTGTTTTAGTTTTAAAATATGTTAGTACATATCAGTATAAAAGCAGAGTTAAAAATCAAAATGACATTGTAAATGACTTTTTTCTCTCTCTCGTTGCAAGAGTGGAAACTGACATAGTGAAGCAGCTCAATTTCCTTAGAGTAACAACTTGTACTCTTTTGTAGGAAATGACTACAAAATCACAGCCATTACTCTTCTTTGCCTGCTTACAAAAACATGGCTCGAGACGAAAGAGGCTAGGAATATAAAATGCATCTTATGCATGTTTTTGTGGTACCATCTGTGTCGTAACTTTTGAATTCCCTATTTAATTTTCAAGTGTTAATGTGACCAGAAGCTCTTCTTTACAGTTATGGCCTGTTCGAAGTAAGTGCTTTAAAAGAACTGAAAATGTGTTTGGGTATTGTTAGTGATTGTTGGTGAGTGTTATTAATGCTGACAGCACTGTGGCAGAGGCGGTAACAGTAAAATGTTGGTTTAATCACCATAGGGCTATGGCTTTTCTGTGAGTTTTTCTGGATGTTTAACTAGTGCTGCATGTTTTTTCTCCTGGTCTTTTGGTTTCCATAAACAAGTCAAACATAAAAAAGACGTATATGTAGGTTAACTATAAAAGGCCCACAGGAGTGAAAGTGTGAATGATTGGTTGTCTATCTCCAGTTTGTGATTAAACTGAGGTCCTACACATTTTATTATTTCAGATATTTGAAGAAAATGGTTAAAATACAAGTTTTACTCTTCAAAAACTATAACATTCAGTTTCAATTCAACAAGTCCCTTACCTCTTCTTCTAATCATTTGTGCTTCGTGTTGGCGCTCCAAATCAATTTAATGTACAGTATATGTTTCCTCAGAGCTGCTTTTCCTAATTCATTATAACTTTCTGTGTAAACATAGCCTATTAAGCAACAGCACGACACTATTCATTTGAGCTTCACATTCGCCGCGTGACTGTTTATTTGTGTACACTCTAATCACTGCTTTGTTGTTTGCACATCTTGAACTTACTGAAATAATTACAAATGTGTGAGCAATGTGTTAAATGTTAAGGGGCATACATAAATTATACTATCTATACATGATCTTTTAAAATGTAGCTCATGTAGTTAGTTAAAAAATATGTTCTGCAGATTCTCAATAATCATTTACACAAACCCGTGTAGTATCGACCCACATACTCTTTACACTACTCCTCCAGGTTTGCTTGGAGCTAGTGCAGAAACACTGATTACTTTGCCAAAATAAGATAGAGCCCAAAAACATACTAATGAAAACATTAGATGTAGCATAAAAAAAAAGAAAAAAAAGAAAAGAAAAGAAAAACCTTCACCAGAAATGGAAAAAAAGCAGAAGGCTCGTTGCTATGGTGATGCCTTGGCAGTCAATAGAGAGCTTGTGTGTGCTTTTTAGCTCTCTTTGAAAGCTGATTGAGCCGACTGGTGGGTACCGGGGGTAGAGTGTTGGACGGACAGCCTATCCATTCTGCTGATTAGTCCCTCGCTTGGTGCCATGTCTCATTCATTTGAATTATTAATGCTAGAGTTGGGCATGTGAACCCTTCCTTAAAGGTCTCACTTGTTCCAACGGTGAAACATCAAAACAATTCATACAGGTCTGTTAGGTGGAAATCATTATAAGACCGGCTCAGGCAGCACTGATTGAACTCAAAATCAAAAATATTGGATTATACCAGATTCATATGTTAGAAAATAAAACCGATTGTACATTATTAGATTTTTTCAAGACGCAGATGGATCAATAGCAACCTTTAAGTGGTTTACCCTCATGTCAGCTTAAACCAACATGTTGCCCGTCACCCTGGTCAACATGAGGGTCACACTGAGATCAGCAGCTCTTCCTAATGCATATACGGTATATAAAAAATAACAAGGACTTTTATACAAGGGCTGAGTTTTTTTTATGTGATTATTTAATAAAACTGATGTATTAAAATAAACAGGAAAACAGGCTTGCACTTGGTAAATGTTTGACTGAAGCCTATAAAAAGATGGAGAAGTTTATTGACCATCAACACGGGACCAGAGACAGTGGACACTCAACACAGTGTAGTATTGAATATACAAGTCTGTCCATGCTTCTGTGGACAGAGATTATAAAGCCTAATCCACATGCTAGTTGCTTTTGAACCTTCTCGGACTCTGAGAACATCTGGGACAGGCCTTCTGCTTGTGCCCAGAGTTAGAACTAAACATGGTGAAGTATTTAAGTGTCATGCAGCAAAAACCTGGAACAGCATCAACTTTAACAGTGTTCAAGGGGAGGTTAAAAACGTTCCTCTTTGGCTCCGCCTAAATTACAACATAAAGTTTTTTTATCTGCACTCTTCTTTTAAAATGTTTAAATTTTCTAATGTTTCCTAAATGTTTCTAAATCTTGTGAATTGTCTTTTATTCCTGTAAAGCACTTTGTGTTACCCAGTGTATGAATTGTGCTATATAAATAAAAGGGCCTTGCCTTGCCTCATCTATGCTCACGTAATACCATATCAAAGGAATGGTATTTTACCCGATAGAGCTTTAGACTTGGAGCCGAGCTATCGTTGCAGCGTTGGCCTTGACGTAGAGTGAAGGAGCTGACCTGACTAGTCAGCTTCACATTCAAATCATAAGTAAAGGGAAGACTAAAAAAGCACATAAGCAAGTGTTTCTAGGCTTAAATCCAACTTTTACAAGCACATCGAATACGGAAAAGACTTTGTTGTAAAATGTCCATGGGAAAATCATGTTGACCAATATGAGACAACACATTTTGGTGAAATAAACAGCACAACATTGACCAAACTCTGTTCTTGACATCTGTGTTTTTAAGATTTACATGCAAAGTCTGTCTTCAGTGTTATGGTTTATTGCTATCCTTCGGGTCAGAAGTCAGCTGCTTCGGACTTACATATTATATTACGGATGTACTCCAGTCAAAATCAATGCAGTACAATTGTTGATTCTCTTTATATCCTATCTGTATTAAACCAGAGTCAGATAGCAAATCGACAAACTCTCCGCTGTTTAACTACTTTTGACGGTAATGCCTTAGTCCATTCTTGCGGCATGTGTCCAGATGAGTTCACCAAACAAACATAGGGCTGGATAATATTAAGTGTAGCTGCTTTAATAGCATCAGTATCTAGCTTCAAATGATGTCAACACACCATGCATTTTAATGTTAGTTTTGAGAAGACTTACACCTTGGTTGGTCTTTCCTTCTCTTTTCTTCACACTGCATTCCATTAAACAAGCCTTAAAGGACATTAAAAACCACAAACATTCATTCATATAAACACTTTTGACTGTGGACTGCTGGGAGACATTACATACATTACATTAACAAAATTATTTAAGCCATTTCAATATTTCCTAAAACCTGTGCACAACATGTAATGTAATAACACCCCTTTAATTTTAAAATCTCCTTCTAGACTTTGGCTTGTCTCCATGTTATAATGACATTTAAAATGGAAATTCAAAAGTTGCAAGGTTTCTACAAAATAAAAATTTGCTCCTCAACCTTCACAAACTTTTTGACAGTGCCATAAGCTCAATACAAATGTATTTTTAACGCACTGCATGAGAGAGAAATGGTGAAAACACATCGATAATATGTCATTGAAGGCTGAGGCCAGACGAAGCAGCCTTGATACAAGCAGGTCTAACTCTGAAGTCTAGTAACACATAGTTATTCTGCAATCACACGGGCAAGGTCAGGACATGAAGATGCTGTTGGAAATTGAGAACCCTCACTATTTATGCAAATGTGTTCACTGCCCATTGTTCACTATAAGATATTATTGCTTGTGTCTGCCTTTGCGATATATTTTGTGTAGGAACATGTATTTATTCAAACTGAGTGAAATCACAAATGGTAAATTCTTATTATTTTAATATCAATAGTGTTACTCCGAAGACAGTCATTACTATCAGTTTCTTTTATTTAAGATGAATCCAGCTCCTCTGTTGATCAACCTACAGTATATGAAAGGCTGTGTGTTTCAAATAAGGTGTTGGATCTTGGCTGATAGTGTCTGTGGAGGTTCTCAGTCATCCAGGTTTTAAAGCAAAACATCTGAGATTCAGTTTTCAAGGTGAAGACAGTTCTCTTACCAGTTGATCTCAGAATTGATAAAGTCTCTTGGAATTAGAGACAAAACGTCTTTACATTGAAAACTTAGTCTAGATGCTTTTACTTCAACCTTTTCATCTTGGCTGATAGACACTTCATAGACATTTTTACTGTTTTAAAATGCCTTTTTTTTGTTTTGTTGATATATAACACTTTGGGTTTGTTATTTTTCATAGCCCAGGCTAAAATAACCATCCAAGTTTGTTTCTTTGGTAAATGCTGCATACTTTAAGGCACTGTATAGACCCTTTTACTGTTTGTAAAAAAACAACCTTATCCTTGAATTAGACATATTCAACAAAAGGGCATTAGAAAGTCTGTTTACCATATTTATTTGGCAACTGACTTCATGTGTGTGTGCTATCAGAAATGGGGTAGAGAAAATTAGACAGTGATTTTTTTCAGCTACACCAGGCTATATAGCCTACTTATTGTAGTACCACACTTATGCTTAAGATAACAATCTCTATATTACTGGATGTGTAGCACCAGTGCCATTTACCAAAGGCAAATGCTAAGGGTGCCAGATGGATGCCTCAACTAACCGACGAAAGGTGAACTGCTGGCACTACAGTTAGATCTCAAATCTCTGAGACTAAAGTGGCAAAAGCAGTGGGGAGCATGCTCACAGACAGAGCACACAACTGTGCGCTCACCTGCGGCAGAGTGACACACAGAGCAGAGCCAGATGGAAGGAAGAAAGGGAACTTGGCAAACTATATTCTGCTGTTTCCCGTTTTCAGTTGTTCAGAGACTAGCTCGTTGTTAGCAGTGAGCTAAAGAACGCTAACTTCACTGTAGCCTACAGTTTATCCGAGTTTGACAAACTCCTCTTTCTGAGCGTTACCATGGAGACCCTGACAAGCGCCTTTACTTAGCTACATCAGGTGAGCTTTAATTAATAACAAGTATTGTTCCTGTAGAGATTTATTCATTAAAATGAAAAAAATATAGAAGGTTTGTTAAATGAAGGTAGGGTTGTGAAGGTAACATTGCAAATAAATCATGAAATGAATAGAGAAAATTGAATTATCCCTCTCTGTTGATATTTCAGGTCCACAGCACAGTTAACCTTAATAAAATGAGACTTCAAAGGTATTCGTGAATACAGGTTGATCATCTTGTGTGGCTTCTTTAGCTCACTAGAGAAGTGCTGAAGAGTGCAGATGACACGGGTACAAATCCTGGCTTTTTAGTCATCAGCATAGAATTAAAGATTACTTTTTTCACGGTTTTCAAAACAAAAATAGCAGAAAGTGATATTGGTCGCAATGCAAGGGGTGCCACACAAAATCTTGCCTAGGGCGCCACATAGGCTAGGCACTGAGTAGCACTATGTTGCTACACACACACACACCATATTTCCAGACATCTGGTCTAGCTCAAACCTACTGCATGCAATGAAAAACAAAATCTGTGCTGTGTATAAAACAATGATAATTCCATAGTTCAATCCACAACAAACACAAAACAAGAACTCTATTGGTGCATCTGAAGTTAGTTACCGAGACCTTTTCTGAACAGAATTGTAGTGACCCCATGTGTTACCAATAAAGCCCTCAACATGAATGTAATTGCTGTTTATGGGTAAAAACCAACCCATGGCAAATTAATTGAGTGACAATAGTGTGTAATATTGTTTAGAAAATTGCTGTAATGATTGGTATTTGTTATAATGGTGACACCTGGGACAGGGTCTGTTCAATAGGGGAACATATTAGTGTTTTTACAAGTATTTGTTGGAACATTGAACAGGGAGCATAAAAGTGGGACTATCCCCCATCAACATGTTCACTGCTACACATACATACAGTGGCAAGAAAAAGTATGTGTACCTTTTGGAATTTTATGGTTTTCTGAATAAATCTTAAAATGTGATCTGATCTTCATCTACATTTTACATTTACATTTATTTATTTAGCTGACGCTTTTATCCAAAGCGACTTACATTAAGCTCTAATTCACCAGTGTTACAGCTTGATCTTTCATGTCTTTATTGAACACTCATTTAACATTCAACATGGCAGTGGAAAAAGTAAGTGGACCTTTACAATTAATAACTGGTTGAATCCAAACTTTTGCTTAATTCGCCAAAATAAGTTTTGATGTGAATTAAGTGAATTGCACACTAAATGGAAGATACGGACTTATCCACACCCAAGAATATGTAAATATGGCTGGCAGCTCCTGCCGAGATAGAACAATAACAAGCTGATAATAAAAACAACTATGTTTAGTCAAGTGGCAATAAACAACATATTAAATACACTAAACAATTAGTGGTTTACAAGGCCTTTGATTAAATCGTCTACATTGAATAAAGGCTACAAGCCAAGCCTCTCCCATGTAACCTCTTAAATGGTCGTCGTGTAAGGGCGCCGCCATACGGTGATTTTACAGCGAAATACAGCGATATACCTCCGTCCACCAGAGGGCAGGCTCCAAAAGCGGAAATATAAGGAGAAACCCAATGGCGACTTTACAAGAGTAAAACTCATGTTTACAGCCTGGTACAAAAGATGGCTCCGGTCTCTAGAGCTAAGTTTTTACTACGTGACAACTCTGGGGGGGGTGAATTTTTGAAAATTACGTTGGTTTATGCGATCTAAAAACTATTGTTTTACTATGGAGTAAAACCCGAAAAGCCCGGATGTAACGGCCATTTTATTGCCCATTCGTAATGACAATATTGGTGAATAGGGGACCAATGGGCGGATATCATCCATAATTATACTATCTATGCTACAAGCTCCAGTCCATAACACTCTCTACACGCTATCCTGCAAAGTTAAAAAGTCCTTGTAACACAACCTGATTCTTCTGGAACATTGATGTTTGGCAGTAAGAAGGTTTCAACATTTAGTGACACAGAAATCACTTCTAGCCATTGCTGAATAAACCAAATGTAGAATCATCATTCACATGTGCATCCAAAGCTAAAGGTGGTAAAACACGCCCACACCCTGGAGAGGACACCATGTTTTAGTAATGCATCAAATATTGGTCTTCTTAAGTCAAAGCTACCACTGCCGATGCCAGAAGCATCCATCTGGACACGAAACCAGTTCAAATCTGGACCGTGGAGCACAGGAGACTAACACATGGCCCTTGAGAGCTACAAGTACTCTCCCATTCATCTGTCAACCAAATGTGTCTGGCGGACAGCTTAGGGCCAGGGTTGCACTCAAAGATTACTGCGCTGATTAAAACTATATTTGACTACATTCACAATCAGCACATAAATCCTTCAGTTTATGGGAAAGGCTGACCACTTGGCAAGTCCACAAAGATTTTTACATATCCAGTAACAAAGACAGCAATCAATGGTGTCACCAAGCCAGCCAAATTGAGCCAAACTTGCATCAGTATAAATTAGACTCAGTGCTAGTTAACACTAACACCAGGCTCATGGAGGATTGTCAAATTTTGCCCTATTTTCAATTCAAGTGGCATTAGTCATTTTTCTTTTTTTCTTTTTTGTCTTAACTATGGATGCTGGGTTGCTGAAACAGCATCCACTCACATGATTTTCTTCTTCCTGTCCCACTGCACTGATTTTGTCAACATAATCTTCAGAAAATAAATAAATTTGGACATTCCCAATGTGCTTCAAACCAAATTGGAGAGGTTAAAACAAAACCTTTAACGTCTCAGACTGGAGAGAGTGGATAACTGCTCCTGAGCAGGTTTCAGTCGGGCCACACCTCTGTGACAGGTAGAACCGACATGTTGTAATGGCTCAAAATAACAAACAATTAAATACAAATTAAATACATTTAAATAAAATCAGATTTTGCAAAAGAATAGTTTGTGGTAGGAGCTAAAAAACTCAAGATGTAGGTTTTGTAGGTGTGTTTGGTGGTGGTTGGAGAGGCTGTTGTCCCAGTGTGAATGGGGTGAATGCCAAGAGGGCAAATAAAAGCATTTACCATAACATTCTCTTTATCAGGGTGAACTTCTTAGAACCTGCTGTTTTATGTTTGATATTTTTGCTCCTATGCTGATTCTGTTGATTTTCCAATAAATGTTTACACTCAGGACAAAAACCTTGAGCATCTGTTTCTTCCAGATGGCAAGTTGAGTGATTCCCATATAATTATTTTTCTTGCTCAGCTGTCTAATTAAAAGAAGTGATTTTGTTGAGATGATTGTGACTCTGAAGGTTCAAAGTTTGCCCGTCCACTGCTCCAACCTGTGTCAACGGAGAATGCACCAGGTTATAGATAAGTAGGCAAGATAAACCACTGACCAAGTGGGAAAAACAAATATTAAAGCTTAATAATGTCTCACTTGATGTTTTTTCCCATTAATCTCTAACGAATAAAAAAACTGAGCATGAAATATAAGTTGTCAGACATTGTCTAAATATAACTGCTGAGCATTTCTTTCATCATTTTTCGAGCATCCTGATGCCTAAAGCCAGACGCTGCTGTAGGCTGCGATACCAACTGAACATGATGAGATATTGTCACCATTAATCTCCACATTCATTCTTGTCACTGAGAGGCTGATTTAGCAAAGCGTTACATTTTAGGTTGACGGCGCATCCTTGTCTCAGTATCTTCAGCGTGACAATAGATTTAATGATTATTTGCCAAGTCTTCTGCAAATAAAGACCTGGTGGCTGTGCAAGGTATTGGCACATTCTCTCAACAAAACAAGTAATGACTAAACTCCCACCTCCTACTGCTTTGAATGATGTGCAGGTCATGCATGTGCCTCACTGAAATAACTTCAAGATGAGAGCAACTTTACGCTAAGTTTCAAGAACAGTTTTACAGCCGCTGCTTTGTTTCAAAATCATTTACTTGTCACTGACTTGACACTGACCAACAAGGCCAGCCTGAAACCTGGCTGTACTAATCATCTGAATTAACTTGTGTGGCTATACAGTTGGCTGGAGTTGATTTTAAACCTAGGCACATCATAAAGTTTGACTTTTGTGCTTGTGCTCGCCAACATTGTCTAAACTTACCACTCCTGTTGAGAAACCGCATAATGCAAAGGTCAAGCAGCACTGCCATCATCTGCTCCGCTAACCAGTTAAATGCTCTGTGTAGCATGCCACTCGGTGTTTCCAAAAACAGCACCCCACATGTTCCGTTTTGGAGGTCAAAGTGGCAGAAAGGGGGCACTGCGGCACAGTGGGAGAACCGACTGAGCTGTCCACTCTATTCTCTGTCAAATGGGCTGAAAGGCCAGTGGGACTCCTGTTCCAGACTACAAAGTGCACAGTCCTAATCACAGCGAGCGAGTGGCACACAGGCTGACAAAATCACAGCACAGATCTGACAGAAATGATGAAATACATGGCATATGTATCTTTTTTATTTATTTATAGTGCGCACCATGCAGTTGCAATCATTATTATAATGCATCTGTTATATTGTAGAGTGCCTTTAATTTAACTTTTGCTGTCTCTGTTTTTTGTGAAGTTGATTTTACACAAAATTGCCAACATCTGCTTGTTCAGATGGAGGATTACTCCCCAATGCAATCTGCCTACAAATAAATCACTAATATTATGTATGACTTTGACTCTATTGAATATGAAAGAAACTACAGAGGATTATTCCACAGAATATATAGAAACATCTTTTGAACAAAACAGACTTGCGTATGTTAGACAAGGTTACTGTAATCATTACATCTTTAAATATTCTGTTTGTGTATTGTTTAAAATGTATTGATGTTTCTACAACAAACAGGTAAAGTTTAAAATACATCTTTAGAACAGTTTGGCCTTTTTCACTTTTTTTGTAACTTGGCCTTAAACCGAGGTCAGGGATCTTGAACTTTAAAAGATTGACGTCTACTGCTTCAAAGTGCACATGACCAGCTGACTTATCTAACTCGCATATGAGTGTCTGTCCATGCAGAGCTCCAAAAGTGATTAAAAGACCCTCAAATGGGAATTATGTGGTCATCCAGAGTTAAATGAAAGAAAGGAGCGCTCTTGGACCCTTGGAGTGGAAGGCCACTAGCAGAGCTATAGCCACTTGTGAGCCGTCAAGTGCTTTACACTTTTTGATACCATCCTTGTTGGAAGTTGATGAAATATCTTCAGCTCAATCGGGATCACTTTAGTCTAACCAAACCTAAATGTGTGTTACACTTACAGAGCCACACGAGCTAAAGCTAATCTCTTTAGCTCTCCAGCTGCTAATAATTAAACAGTATTTTTAATGTTCTTATTTGACCTACTGTCAGTTTAATGCTGATGTAAATTCACTGCTATCATTTATTTATAATATTTATGTTATTTGGACAGGCATTTAAACAATATTTGTAGAAAATGTTTAGCGTCTGTTTATGACTGTATGTTCACAGAGGAAGCCTGATTTAGTAAACAGAAGCTCAAAGGCCAACTGTTTTGACAGTAGGCAGCAAGCTGCCAATCAAAGCTGTCACTCAAGTTGAACAGCACACATCGAAGCTTCTCTTCAGCTTAAAACAAAAAGCAATATATATACCAATAACAAAAAAATCAGGAATTTGAATTGTATACATCGTAATAAACTGAAATTTTGAAAACAATTTTTGTTTGTTGATAAATGATGTGCATGTATAATAGCGCTTTTGTGCATCTTTCTCGGGCACCCAAAGTGCTTTGCATTGTGCTTCCATTCACACCATGTGGGGCAGACAGAGAGGGACTGCTGTTTACAGCCTTCTCTGACCACCACCAAACACACCTCTACAGTCACACACATTTATACATCAGTGCTACGGACACTGGAGGCAAGGTGGGCTAAGTGTCTTGTCCAAGGACACAAGGGAGAGCAGGAATCAAACCACCAACCTTCTAGTTATAGGACGATCGCGCTACCACTGAGCCATAGTTAATACTAACCACATAAATACTGACCACCAATCACATAATCTGGATTCTTTTCAAAATTAAATCCACTGTTTAAAATGACATGTTCTGAGAAAACTGATTTGACAATAACATTTTAATACATCACCACCAGTTTGGTGGGATGATTTACAAGATAAATGACACCAGAGAAATGAGATATGTGACAGTGTGTGAACTGTACCCAGACAGCTGCATAACAAATGCTCTTTTCTACATCTCTTTTGCTGTCGGGCAGAATAATAAAGGCGGCACACCTCCATTCCTCTGTTGCAGATGAGCCTTGATTCTCTGTGAGACATTCTTCGACAGTACGAGACAAGTTAGATTTTCCTGGCAGATTGCTTAAAGGAAAGGACGACTGCAGCTGCCATGGCTACATTGATGGAGAGGAGGGATCGATGTCTGGCTTTGATTGTGCGCTGAAGATAAACATCTCACATGGATCACGCTCCTTTAACTATCTGCATAGAGGGAATGTCAGGCTCCTGACAAAGACACACAACAAGAACAGATGTTTTTTTTTCTCTAAACCTGAAACAATTGCTTGTAAGTTCATGCAACATTGTATTTCTATATAAAAAAATAAAAATAAAATGGTATAAATTGAAATGTATTTTATTGATACAGAGACCAATATCCCAACAATAGTCCAGCAAAACCCCAGCCATCCGAAGAAGGAGGGTCCACTCCAAGGACACACATGCTGTAAATGTACTATACATGGCCATAGCCAGCTAGAAGGTCACCCTGTAACCTTGGACCTCAGGAATATTTTGGGGCAAAAGTGCAATTTCACATTTATTATGAAAGATTAGTGTTGAGGTCAAGGCAGTGTGCAAAAAAAAAAAAAAAAAACACACACACCACATTATTTAACTCTAATTAAATTTTCCAGATTATGTTAGCTTGGCATTGGTAATTATTTATCTTGCCCTATCTTTTATAGATTTGCAGTTGAATGCTTAATATGGAAATAGAATGAATTTCAATGTTTAGATCAGTTTGGGACACATTTGCAGGTGTAAATTGGACATAGATTTTGGAACATAATAAATGATTTGACACTATCAAGGTTACAGTCCTGTGTTCATATCTACAAAAACATGAAAACTCAATACAGTTCATTCACACGCAGCAGGAGAGAATTAGATGTATTTAAGTGAGAGGAACTGCACTCAGGGCACACCAGATACCAGATTGCTGTATGTGAGACTTTTAAAGTGTAATGACTACTGATGTCCATTTTGGACCAGGTCTTGTGACTAAAGACAAATGGAGAAATGGAGGCAGAAGCAGGTATTAAATAAAAACAGTCTAAATGAACCCTATCTGTTCTTGTTGGTCAACTGGGATAAAAGTATTTCTAAAAAGTAGAGAGTGGTTTCTATGGAAACAAATGTCTTGGCTCTGAAATTATTTGAAAGACAACTCATGTGATGTGGACTTGTGTTACTCGGAGTATGTGACCTGACACTTGTGACATGCCTGAGCTCATTTTTTCTAATTGTGCTGCAGATAAAGTCTGACATGAGTTCTAACAGGCTGCTGATATGAATATGCAACTGTTAATCAGCTGATAATTTACTTAATATTTGTCACAGTGTAAGTAAGGCAAGTGGTTAGTGTTGTCTACCCATATTTGCAAACCCATGCATACATCTTCATAATTAGGTTGTTGTTTTCATTTAGTGAGAACATTTACATTCCTTCCATTGTTCTCGGCTGACTCTTTATTATAAGGTGTATTTAACTGTCTGCCTTGATTTCACGTTTTAATGAAATGCCGAATTTGCTGCTTATTCTTTCAGACTGAAAAACAACTCTGATATAATTGGTAATAAATTCTTCTCAAACATTTCCAATTGAAATGTCAATCTACTCATACACACTGTATTTTAATCAAGTGACGACAAAATAACTCGGAGCATCTACACAGCAACACCATGAGTAGTCCTATATGGCTATCAATTTTAAAGTTGACTGACAGAGCTGGTATAGACTTCTGATGAGGTTATTGCTTTGGGAGAGCTTCCAGAAGAGATGCACTGATAACCCGCTGAGCACGGACAGGATTGGTTTTTAAACTGTGCTTTTAGCTGGAAGCAGTTCAGGTACAGGAAGTTCTGGGAGGGGAGCTGAAATCAGGAATAAAAAAAAACTTCTTTAGTCTATGTGTGAAAGTAGATATATGGTCTATATTTTATTTAAAACTAACCCCGTAATCATCCTCTTTTTATGACGTCCATCTACATTTCTGCTCCATGTGACATGATTTTAGCGACAAATAGAGGTTGATTGTTTTAACATTATGCCGGTGTTTGACTCATCCACGGTGTGTGCAAGATAAAAACATGACCAGAGCAGGTTTGCAATTATACACCTCTGCATAATGTGTTGTTGCGTCGACACAGTGATGGTCACAAAATAAATGCTGTTGACGTTATTGAAGCAGTGTTGTCGAACATTGGTTGATTGTGCCCTCAGGAGTAACAGGCATTATTGTTGAACAAGGGCAAGAATTAAAACCCGTATGTTTTGAGATGTGCGACTGTCGTTAGTGCCTGCGTTCAGCCAACACTTTTCTGGTCCTTTAGCCTTTAGCTATTAGCATTAATAGCTGGAAACAATTTAATTCTAATATGGTAATTGGTGCTTCCATTTAAAGCTTTTAATTGATATTGTCAGTGGAGATAGAGTAATCTCTTATACTAACTTAAGTCTATTTTGGTCCTGGATAATTTTGTGGAAAAATAATGCATAAAAATGACATCGTGTAGAAATCTTTACATTTGTCCTGAGTGTGGTCACTTTTACATGAATCCAAAGAGAAAGGGCGACGTGGACAAAGTAAAACTACAATGACACCTATCCTAACAGGGGTGAGACTTTTGAGAGAGCTCCGTTCAGATTGAAGCAGAAACACTGTGTCACTTCGGCTCAGTTTTGTACTGTAACTTAGCATTAGGTAGAGTCTCCTGAGCAGGACGACGGCTGTTGTTGACGGGTGGGAGGAACGGCCCGAGGTTGCTCAGTGCTGTGGACGCTCTTAAAAGTGATGTCGTATTTTGCCAATGAGTCCTAAGCTGTCTCCTCCACTTTGTCCATATGAAGGGACAGCTGCCAGGCCGTGGGCACTGACAGTGAGGCGCAGCGGAAACGGCCAGTAGGAGTGTGCAAGAATGTGATGCTAATGACACAAACCTAGAGCGTTCTCACCTGACGCCCCTGCATGTCTTGGCTCGAGACAGAGACCTGAATTAGTTTCACGGTCACACAGATGCAGTTCACCACCTCTTTCAACACGTTTTAAAATAGTATAACATGCATGCATATTGCATTCGACAAGTTCTCTAACCTCTCAGCAAGCTCTGTGCAATGACCTATAGTAGTATATCATTAAAGTAATACTGTATAACCTCACTTTCACCTTTTGACCTTAAACAGTGAGAATAACCCCCTTTTTGTGTGCCTGTCCCAATGTTAACTCTAAGGGGCTTTCACACCTGCACTGGTCCAGACTTTTGGCCCAAATACAGGAAGTGAGGGACAATACAACACACAAGGAAGAGCAGATAAAGGAGGGAAAATTGGGGAACAGATTTCAAAAAGTACACTAGACTCTCAGATTATGTGGATTTATAGCTCTACCCACTACAGAATGGCAGATGCCTCCTGTGCAGCCAACCGTTTTCAAATGTGTGTTTTAACGTTTGAAATCATAAATTAAACCACCAGGGGGCAACCAAAATGTTTGTTTTTTTACCCGGTGGAAACCCCCTGGAGCCCGGGGAGAACATGCAGACTCCCGACTCTGGGGGGGGTCAAACCCTCGATCTTCTTGCTGTGAGGCCACTGCACCGTGCAGTTATATTGTGCTGTTGTAGCAAATATAAAAGCTGTAGTGTGAAACCAAAAATTACAAAACCAATATACAATGGGACAATTTGTGAGTTCTCAGTGCAGACTTTCAGGTCTGAAAAGGCTCTTGGTGTATTTAGATGTAAAAACAATGAGATTTTACACATAAAAAAAAATAAGTGCCTTTTTCCCCTCAGAATCTTGCTACATCAGAGTAGTAAATATTGATGTTTGATGCATGCATTTTATTGTATTTTATTGTTTTATCTGCCCAGGGACTGCAGATAGAAATGAGCTGGAGCTAAATCTGGTGTAAAGCATCTTTTCTTTATAATAATAAACTAAACTAAACTAAACTAAAAGCTTACTTACTATAATATTTGTTTTGGTATGTTGCAGCACAATGTCATTGCACCATTGGGACATAGCATTGCAGTTTTTTTTTAGGAAAGATTTGCATCTACTTCATTGCAACTTGTAACATCAGTAAAAACTCAAATGATTCGTCAGATTTTTCGACATTTCTCTGAGCAAGCCGCCCGAGTATTTGTGATTGAAAGAAGCTAGCCAGATATCAGAAAACAGTTTATGAGGAGACAGCGTGTTGGTGCTTAAAAATCCTTGGACTGAATTGGCTTTTCAGGTCTCATTGTCTGACTTCACCAGGGTCATGTCTGGTGCATTCAATAATGGTCGAATACATGTATTGAAATGATAGTATTCTGCATTTTTTTAATTAGTGAATGAATACAAGATATTCGATGAATTAAATGTAATATTTCCAATGCCTTTTCTAAACATGTTTATGCCCTTCATTCTGATTTTACGCTTTGATATTGCTGAACAACCCCAATAATTAAATGAAAATTGAACTCTCCTAGTGAACTGTCTGCCTTACTTTCACCATCACTGAAGTGGCATTGAACGTCTAAAAGGTTTAAGCTCTTGCTCTTGAAGACTCATACAGACTAAGATAGTCTTTGTGCATGTTTTCGTTTGTCCATGACCCTCTCGAGTCCCACTTGAACCCTGAGGATGAAGAACAAACATGTCAAAGCAAAACAAGAGCCGCAGTACGGACACACACCTCAGTATTTGTGTCTGAAATGTTTAGCAGGTGTTGTGTAATCAAACATATCCGCGCTTAGCTTAAAGACAAACGAATGGCCACAAGACTGATTGTCTTTATTAGCAGAACGCCGCTTTGGAGAAGTCGTTAACAAGCACTGCGGTAACCATGGTTACAGTAAAACACATGCCGCTGGTGCTGGTATGCATTTTCTCTTCACTCTGTTAAACCACCTTTGGCGTGTCACAAGATGCTACTTCGAGCATTTTAATTATAAGGACATGTTAACTTTTCAGAAACAACATTTTTTGTCACATTTTGTTTTGTCGGTTGAAACGTGACATTTTCAAAAAGGCTGCTACAAGAAGTTACATCTGCTTATGTTACTGTCAGCTTCACTTCTTGTGTGCTGGAAGATTGTTGCATCTAAATGAGGCTTTGAGCAATCTTCAATAAGGAGGCTCCTCTCATCTTCAGGCTTTATTCCTCTAAGAGTGAGTGTCTGCTGTTTCCCCCCCCACTCTTATCTCGTCGCTCTGAATGAAACTGACTTTGACAGTATCTGAAAGCAGTAGTGACACAGCCTGACGTCACCCTGTAGGACCAGTTCAGAAGAAGTGCATTGTTAAAATATGATACTTGTTTGTGTGGAAGCTTCTTTAAATGGGTTGAAAACTGAGCCAAAACATTAATGAACACAGCCATAATGAAAAATGTATAAAGGTTTTTAATTAACGCACCACATTTTACCACCATGTCCTCACTACAAAACAAAAACATGAACACTCCTTTTGGACAGACCTTCTGCACAGTTTATTATACAATGATTTTACATTTACTTTGTAAATGTTGACAAGTGAAGTCAGTACAATTACTTATTGTCAGTGAGTGAAATGCATTGGGCAGAAGAACAGATTTTGTGCCTGAAGCTTGACAAATGGGTTAGAATAGACTTTAAAAAGGGCCATACTGTGACAGTGTGAAGTTAAACAACCTGTAGTATAAGTCATGTTTCCATTAACACATTTATTTCACATTTCAAACAGCACATTAGAAATTATATTTGCAAAAAATCAAACTATATGTCCATTGCCAACTGAACACTGCGTTGAAAAATCTAAACACTCTTTAAAGAGATAGGTCTATATTGCTGTATATTTTATTTTTCTTTTGTTGGTGGGGGAAACTGGAGTACCTGGTACAGGGGGAGAACATGCGTACTCCACACTGTCTGGCCCGAGCTGAACACTCCAACTTGTAAAAAGCCACGTGAAAGAGAGGTTTTGGCTGAATAATAGTAAAATCCAATATTGTTATAAGCAAGTAGATCTTCTTTAGCCCCAAAGAAGAAGCTTTTTTACAAGTTTAAGTGATGGGTAAGTCTTTTGTTTTGTATTACTTTTCCCCTGATTCCCAAGAGCACCCTCAGTATGTCTTCTATTCTCAACACTTATAAGAAAGACAGTTATAATTGCTTTCAATCACTGCTTTTTTAATTATGTGTGATTTCCAGCTTTCTGAAAATGTGCCTCTAAACTATGAACAATGTACCTTTAATAACACATAATGAACACCTTCAGAAAATTAACTTTTGTCGCTTTTGAAATGATTTCCAACACAGCCGAAACGACATGCTTCTGATTGGAGATGATTTTGAAGTGCTAAATTTCAGGGCTTCTGCAGTCTGCCACAGTCAACAGTGTGCCCAGTTCTGGTGGCTGGCTCTCACTGAACAATAGCTGCTTTGCAAACCTTCACTTATCTTGGGTTTTGGCATCTAAACTTGCAGGTTCTGTCAGGAACTAGTGAGACAGGTAGAAGCGCTGACAACTGCAACTTACTGACAGCCAGTTGTAAAAGTTAACTCTGTGGAAGAAATGCAGCTTGAACAAAATGATTACAGCTTTTAAGGTCTGTGGGTTCTTCTTTGATTGTGATTAAGAGAATTACCTGTTGCCTCAAGGTGGTTATTTGCTCACATAAATGAAACAAGTATGATAACAAGCAACTTCACTCACACAACTTAATTCACTCCAACAACTTATTGGCAGCTTTGTTCTTCTGAAAAATAATTGCTCCTCCAAAAGTCTCCAGTTGCCAGATCATATCAAACTTATTTGCATACAAATTTAAAGCGGGGTAACAAAATAAAAGAGACGCCTAAATAATTGAGCAATTAACATCTAAAACATACTCTGTTGCTTCCACTGAGATGCTGAGGAAGCTTGGCGGATTCTGAAATTTGGATTCAGACGGAAAGGAAAAGATCTGAGGGACTTTGAAGGAGGCGCTTCAGTTGGAAAGCTCAACAGACTGGTTTCTGTTGGAACAGTCGACAGAAACTGCATTAACATCCATCGGAGACATCAGTGAGTAGTAAACTATGTTTGACAGTGCATTTTTTGATAAATAGATGCTGGTGAATTTGTGGAAAATACTAATATTTTGTGGAAAAGCCATCCTAAATACAGGATGGGATGAGAGAGTCAGCCTACTGTCCATTTCTTTCACACCATGTGTTTAAACTGGTGCTATACTTGCTTACTCGCTGTGTGATTTAAACCCAAAAAGTCCTCATTACAACTTGTGCTCTGAGGACTGTCTCTGATGTATAAAACTTTATCGTCAAATTATGATCAAGCATTATGTACTGCCACCACTGCTTCAAGGACATGCTTATATAGATAAATACTGACATATTTAAGAACTTAAATATACTGGTGAGCTGTTCCTATACCTCACCGATGTAGGAGTCCTCTAAGTGCTTTTTTCATTTGTCAAATTACCGTTTTTATTTATCTGTACTGTTTTTTTGTATGTGATTTTTATGTAATGAACCCCAGAAAGACTAGTTGTTACCTTGGTAACAACTAATGTGGGTCCATTTAAACAATTAAACAATTAAACCCAATGTAGACCAACAGCCAATGGGTGTGTCCCCAACTCCAGACCTCTCTCTATGGAAGCAAAGATTACAGATTACAGATGATTCCTATTACAATATACTATAAGGGTTTAAACCGTTTGGGTGACATTTTATTTTCCACTATACTTGATACATTGTACCTTAACTACCTCATTAATTACAGTGTTACATTACATTGTTTTTACATGTTATTACAGTTTGTTACATTGTACTAAATGAGGTAGATACAATGTAGCAAGTGTAGTGTCAAATAAAGTGTTACCACTGTTTGTCTGTTTTTTTTTTTTAAAAACAAGCATACTTTCCACTAATAGTGTAACCCTTATTTGTTGTTCTTGTTTCTCACCAGTCTTTCTCTCTAGGGTTAATGCAGGTTACAGTGAACTTGTTATTCAGAAGACTATTTCATCGTCTTCCTTTCTAAATGACACCAACACGGCAGAACAGTGTGCACAGTAAACTACCACTAATAGGAAACAAAAGTTAGAGATTGAAGTTGAGGACATAATGCAAAGTAAATAATAAATGAATTAAGCCATACTATAATATAGTGGCAAGAAAAAGTATGTGAACCTTTTGAAATTTCATGTTTTTCTCAATATGTTTGTCTTAAAATGTGATCTGATCTTCATCTGAGTCAAGAGTATTGACAAACACAATGTGTCTAAAAATAATTACACAAAAGAAATCTGATCTTTCATGTCTTTATTGAACACACTATTCAACATTCCAAATGGCAGTGGAAAAAGTAAGTGAACCCTTAGAATTAATAACTGGTTGACCCCCATGGCAACAATAACCTCAACCAGACACTTCCTGTGGTTGTGGATCAGACCTACACATCGTTGAGGAGAAATTTTAGCCCATTCTTCCTGGCACAACTGCTTTAGCTCTGTCATATTCTTTGGGCGTCTCATGTGAATGACCCTCTTCAAGTCCATCCATAGAATCTCTATTGGGTTGAGGTCTGGGCTCTGACAAAACATTTTGCCAATACCGCTGTGGAGTGTCAATGTGCTCTTTTACAAACTTCAGACATGCAGCAATGTTCTTTTAGTAAGCAGTGGCTTCCTTCGTGGTGTCCTGCTTGTTCAGTGTTTGACGTTTTGTAGACTCATGAACAGAGATGTTAGAAAGTTCCAATGATGCCTTCAAATCTTTGGCTGTCATTTGGGGTTGTTTCTTTACCTCATTGATGAGTCTTTGTTGTGCTCTTGGTGTCATTCTGACTGGGCGCTCACTTCTTTGTAGACTGATTGCCTAAATGTGGACTAGTGAATTTCTAAAGTCTTTGAAATAGCTTTGTAACCGTTTGCAGCTTTATGTAAAGCAACATTTCCTGATTGTAGCTCCTCTGAAAGCTCTTTTTGGAGAGGCATGGCTCACATAAGCGTGTTCTTTTTGAAGAGCAAACGCCAAATGTTTGAGGGGTTTTTAATCAGTCGAAGTAGCTGACTCCAGGTGTGCTAAAACCTGACTCCAATTAGCTTTTTTGAGCTCATTAACTCAAGGGTTCACATACTTTTTCTAGAAGGCACTCAGAGTTTTTGGTTGTTCTCAAAGAAGACATGAAAGATCAGAATTTTTTGTGTAATTATTTTTAGACACATTATGTTTGTCAATACCCTTGACTTAGATGAAGATCAGATCACATTTTAGGACAAATTTATTCAGAAAACTGTAAAAATTCCAAAAGATTTACATACTTTATCTTGCCACTGTACATTGTTAAATGATGCTACACAATCTAAATTATACATACAGATAAACCATAATAAAATAAACTTGAAATGCCTTTTATAATAGCAACATTTACATGACACCAAAATGCTAAATGTATATGCTCAGCCAATGTATTATGTCTGCCCTGTTAACATTAGAGTGATTCAAAACAAAAAAGGAGTAATCAGATGCTGTGCCACTCTGAAAAATATTGTTACTTACCAAATATGTGGACGCTAACAAACAGAGACTCTTTCCTATCAGCTTCAGCGCAAAGAGGGAAAACAAGTTCAAATGAGGCTTACTCTCATGTTTGTGAAATCTTTCCTAAAATCTGATATTTAAATGAGGCAAACGTCTCCTACTTGAAAGTGTCAGACTAAATATATTTGCATAACATGAATTGCAAATCACCTTTACTGTCTGTTTTTGCAGCTGCCACGTTGACTGTTAAATAGTTTAATTGAATCACTAAAAATCTAATCATCTATTTGATTCATGAATTCAGTTTTGGGACTGTGAAAACACAAGGTAATGAAGTGTTAAGAAAACTCAAAGTCTCTGTCTCCCACAATCCACTTCTGTCTGGCGTTGCTCCAAAAAAAAAAAAAAAAAGAGACTTGGAATAGATTTTAGACACCTATGGCAATTTTCTGCCATCCCCTGTCATTTAGGAAGAATAATGGTGTTTGATTTGATTTCCGAGTAACTATCCTTTACGTTTATCTCCAATTTGTGAAACAATCATTCAAGATGTAGATGTATGTTTCTCAGTTTCTAGTGATCATTTGTATTTCTTTGTGGTATATTTACAATATCACCCTCTCAATGGCTCATATTATTCAAACTTCATTTTAATGGTCTATTTATATACTAGTTTATCTTGCAGTATTACACCTGTCATCAGCCACCTTTTCCAATACGTTACAAAAACCTTCAAAAATATGCCACGTTTTATTCCCTCATGCACTGGGTTTAGTCAAAGCCTCTTTTATGACCCTTTACATGATTTTAGTGGGAATTTATTTTCACCAAAATCCCATATCAATCAGTGTCCTAATTTTCCGTAAAGACGCAAACTTGTTTCTAGTGTGGCATACAAAGTGATGGTGATGATAAAATAAAGCTGCTGGGATAGGATCCAGTCACCCACAAACCTTAATGGGAAGAAGCAGAGGAAAATGAATGAACACAAATGTGGCATCTTATACACATGTATTTTTTTTTTTTTTTGCAGTACAGCAACATGCAGAACTAATGTTTAATCGATTTCCAATCAAAGCTGAGCAGTGCATTATGTGCTGCAGGCGTTTCAACTTCCTCTCTTTGTGAGATGAAGACAGGACCACTTCACACACGCCCCCATACTGGCACTGGATCTTTACGGATGCGTCAAGACATAGAGAAAGACAGAAATATCCCACAATGAAAAGTGAACATAAAAGAGACTTAAATGTGCATGTAGTTGGACAGTAAATGCTCCCTGAGATGATGCTAAATCTGGCTGTTATTAATTCAAGAGCCCATTGTATGTGATTCCCCAGTGAGAATATTCTCATCTTTAAAAAAAAAAACTAATAATAAAGCCGAGATGTCGTCTCAAGTCTAAGTTTCTTCACTTATCATTATTAAGTTGCATGCTGCACTTTTAATAGCAGGCTGAACAATTAGAGACAGACACTAATAGAAAACCATTGACACTGATTCATTCAGTACGGTAATCTCTGAGATGTTTTTTTTTGTGTTTTGTTACTCTTTAAAATAGACGTGTGACAGTAATTGCGAGAGTCAGTTTCGGGTGAGCTTTAGCTGCTAAAATATTCGTCTCAGCTGAGCACATGCAGCAGTAAAGATTGACAGATTGTGTAGGTGCAATAGGTTGGTGTAGGAATGTGTTTAATCTATAATTAATAAACATAAAGTGATCTCGGAGGTCGGATTTTGTGTTCAAACCAGATGGACGCAGAATCTGCCACTCCTATATTTTTCTTTAACATAACTCTTCTTCAGAAATAGCAACTTCATTAAATGCGGGCGAGAAATGTATCCCAGCAACCTGTTGGCAATTGAATCCGAGGGGAGAGACTCTCAAGCCAAACAGCGAGCATACATTGTAGACACGTTTGAAAAGAGAGAAAACAGACAGGGAGAAATTGAGAATTATTGGGATTCTGAGCGTTGTCTGCATTTCGGAAGGAGAGCCTCAGCGGTGCAGGGCATAAAACTTTCATAGCTCTGTCGGGATGCTGTGTTTCAGCTGGATTATTTATCAAATAGTGAGAAGTTGTTTATCACACGGCTAATACGGTGCCGCGCAGGTTGGGGTCCTGCTACTTCACATAAACCGGCCTCAAAATAAATATTAATCTGTGCTCCAGCCACATGAAGAGAGAAAAATGGATGCGCCACGTTCACTTGACCCAAGTGTGGGAACAGGTGGTTCTGGGGAGGGCTCTTCCTCTCATGTTGTCGGCAAAACATATGTGGCATCAATCATTTAATGAGCACACTATTAGGGAAGAATACAGTGCAGTGCTGCGGTTTGAGCGTGCTGCGAAACAACACTGTCTGAATGAGAACTAAAGGAAAACAGAACACAAAGCCAAAACAAAACAGTCCCAAAGAAACTGGACTCATCCTGTTATCAAAGAAGTATCTACAAGGTAACGGCAGGTCAGTGGTAATTGACCCCGCTGAGCCTTGAGGGCATTGCTTTGGCTGCACAACAAAGTCGTTATCTCCCACTAATTAATCACATAATAAGCAAAGCCCAGGTCAATGATGGCTGCATGATGTAGAGCAGGTATCAAAGCACTGACCTGACACCGGACACTTTGTTTTCTTCGGGGCATTATGGGAATAAATCAGCTGTAATCAGTATTCAGAGCAGCAGCTTATTTACCTTCAACAAGTGTACACACAAGCAACTTTGAAGTCTTTTGAAGCCTTCTATAGAAACTTGCTTTTCCTATAGTCAGTTATTATGACACTCTGGACAATGGTTGCAGGGAAAACACTTACAGACAATGGTGCAATAAAAACAATCTTTCAAGAGCCTGCCATCTCTACACATCCCTCCTCACATCCAGGATTCAGAGACATAACAGTCCTGTGTGACTTCACAGTACAACTCCAGCTGTTGTCCTTTAGAAGTCCTGAAATTAAATTTAAAATGCACACAAAGTTTTGCTTTAAGTAGCTTTGAAGTGGGTGTTTGTAGATAGCCTGTTAGATGTATTCAATGACATTCAGCACAGCGCATACAGGGAGCAGTGTGTTAACTGTATTGCTGACGCAGGGCCTTGTAAACATGCACCAAACAAGTTTATTATGCTGACACTCCGGAGGTGCATCCTTTTTTATTTACAAAAATTCCATGCATCCTCACTTCGAAATCTGAACTTACATTTTATGGAGTGTATGAGGAAATCTGTCATGTGAAAGTCTGCTGTCACTTTCCTCGGCTCCTTTTAATCCCACTGTTGGGATATTTATCTTACAGTAAAAAGCCCTTGTTGAGGCACTGAAATCATTATACAGTCAGTGTTTTGGGGTTTTATCAGTCCTGATCATTATTAGGAAACACTGGGTTGCATTAACAAATAGTTGCACAGAGGAAAACCCCATCCGAGCGATACATAATTGAACAGTAAAGCACTTATTCAGCAGTATGAAAGAACAGAGTATAACACCTGTACTCTCACGGCAAAGTCTTTTGTGCTTCATGAAAAATTCAAACATTTGGAAGCGGTTGTGCTTCTTATTCTAATGGCAGAGCCCAAACTTTGTGCCTCATTTGTTTAGAGCAGTTAATAAAATGTTCCATTAGTTGACAACCTTTCTTCCACTCAGGATAATATTATTTACCCCTCAGAGAACTCCCTATGAATACTGAGCCCTAACTTTTTGTAATTCCCTTATGTACAGCAGTTAGAATTATACACCTCTGAGGCAAAAATGTTATAGTATAATACTATTTTTGTTCGCAAAGCTTAATAGAAGCCTTGGGTTCATTTGGATTAATTAGATTTTTTAGCCAATTAAATAAAAATAGAAAGCTGAAAGTCAGTTAGAATACTCTGTTCAATAAACAAGCCAGAACACAGTGGAGCTGAGATGCAGTTTATTTTCTGATATTGTGGCAACAAATCATCCGTTAAAGGTAGGCGTGTAGTTTTATGGTCTTTTTGGTGACACCTGGTGATGAAAGTGCAACTAGCTTCCACACCTCAAAATGATCTTAATTAAAAAAAAAAAAAGATAATATAACATATTAACAGCTATGGTAGCCCTGCAGGAAGAGGCTGTTGTTTATGAACACACACGGGAAAAAATTGTCTGATGACATGTCCTAAAATGTATTATTAAATAAATAAGACATGAATGTGCTCCCCTTCCAGCAGTGCTCAGTTTGTCTGTTTCAGAAAACCAAAATGATTCAGTAAAGCTATGAAAATATATCTTCCCCACCTTTGATGCTGCTGCACATCTTTACCATCTGTACCCTGTAGGTTAATAGAAAGAAAAAGAATCTACTCCTGAGAGTAAAGATGTAATCATAAGAATAAAGACATTGCTTTATTTTACTATGAGATCATTGACAATTATGATAAGACTAAAAATGGTCTATTGTAGATACATGTCAATAACAGGTCTCTGATGCTTGGAGTGAGGCTCAGTTACCGTCAATATTTGAGACGCTTCTAATTCTCCAGATTAATTAATGCAAACAGCCTGGGACTGTTATCTCCAGTGAGTTTATGCTTTAATCAACCAATACAACTTGGGTTGTCTCCTCGTTATTTAGTCCATTCTGCCTCCAAAATGGGGGAGGGGGGCATACAGTATATTGGTGATGCTTATAGTTTATATTAGAGTTTCTATGTCATTTTTTTCTTTTTAAGAAGCACTGACGCTGTTCCTCATACAGTGCAGCAACCATTATGAAAATTTACTGTTTTCATGAGGTTTCAAGGCAAATGGCGAGTCAATTTATGTTTCCTAATTAGCGCTCTCATCTCTTATTCATGTGCTCTAACGACTGAATTATTACATCGTTTAAAAATTGCTCTCACGGCAGCAGATGAAAATCATAAAAACACTTGAAATCTGCCCATTGCAGCGCCGTACAACTTTGTGTGTTTTAACTGGGGGTTAAGCCAGAGGGTTGGAAAATATTTTGCACAATCCTAAAGAGAAAAAAAAAATAAAACATGGAAGATGATGTCATTAGGTTTCAGTGTCCTAAGGGCAAAGTGTCCCCTGTGGACAACAAAGTGAAAGCTCTGTGGGGCTGGGCTGTGACAGAGCGCTGAATGGATGATAAGGAGTGCAGCGCCAGAGTGGACAGACGGTCAGTGATCTGCCCCCAGGGACAATGGAAGTTATTTTACAGCAGATTGCCTCATGCTGCCCACACGAGCTAATTATAGAGACTATTCATGCGAGTCATGTATGGCAGAATTGTCTAATTACAAAGACCTTGTTCCTGTGATAACGTTCTATGCACAAAAATGATGGAGAGTTTGGTTTTTACATGGAAAATGGGGCTATAATGTGATTCTCATCCATGTAAAGTAGATATCTTCATTTCCTCCTTAAGATATACACATAGTGTACTGTGCAATGCTTAGAATAGACTTGTCTGCAAGATGATTTCTGTATACACGAGTTTCTCTGGAGAATTGGAATTTCAATGCAAGCAAAATAAGACATCTTCTGCAAGCGCTCTTTCTGCTGTGGGGGTGGAAAGGCCACGTCTGAAGATGAGTCTTGACACAAAGTGTCGGCAGTGGGCCTTGTTTGTGTTTTGTTGAGCACGATGCACAACTCTGAGAGGACTCGCCGTGGCTTTCAGAACAAGGTTGGTGGTTTCTTTGAGCCCAGCTTTTGGAGAGGTTACAGCTATCAGCGCCACGTGTCAGAGTGGCAGTCAGGCCTGTGGGACAGAGAAGTGACCAGGGCAAGGCAACAATCTTACAGCACAACACTGAGAGATGCAGTTGCCCCTATTGTACTTGTGTGGATGCTCATAAGAAAAGGAACGTTGAAGTTTGTAAACTTAAGAGCTCAGTGCAGAATCAAACAAAGCCAGGTATTTACTATTTGAACATTTTGACACTGTTCTACCAGAGCAGGGAGAGGCCATCCAGGTGAACCCTAATGGGGAAGGGATCACGTTCTCAGGGCTTCAGCAGTGACTCCTAATGGCCAGTTTTTCATTAGGGCCGCACAGTGAAAGTTTGCCTTGGGGTAAAAACAAGCAGATGGACTATGAGACTTTATTAGAGGCAGCAGATGTTGGTCTAGAGTCTAACCTGGCCAGCAGTGTGGGTCAGTGGCTGCACTGAGATCACCACACAGGAGAAAACTGCTTTCAAAAGAGTTCACAAGCAGCCTGTGGCTCACACTGGTAATGCTGCACCGGTGTTGGGATCCATTTTGTAAATACGATGTTTACTCAGACATAACCCAATGATAGAAAAGACCTTGTAACAAACTTTCAAAAAACAGAGGTGTTATCATAAATTTTTGGTTCATGGTCTTGTCATATTATCCATCTTGTATGATTACATTTGTGACTACTGTTGTGTACCAGAATTCTTTCTTACAGTGCTGTGTGACTTCCAGGTTGAGTGTAAAGTAAACATGTGTAGTGTAAAAGGAGCTCGCGGGTCAAAATATTGTGGACACTCATTTTACTGTGTTTTAGTATTTTTAGTATTTTAGTTTGTTCTATCCCTTGCGCTGGTTTATGACTATATGTGGCACGCTTCATGGACTATTTTGATTGGTCTATACACAATAATAGGGGTCTATCTTGGGACCGCTATTATTCAATCTTTACTTTATATAATTATGCAGATGACACTCAGATTTACATTTCACTCACAGCAGGTGAAAATGGACCAATCCATTCACTGTGTCACTGCATCGAATAGATTGACGTGTGGATGCAAAATTATTTTCTCCAACTGAATAAAATCAAGACTGAACTAATCATCTTTGGGCCACAGAAACAAAGAGAAAGTGTCAGCAGTCACCTCTCGTCTCTTTCTCTAAAATCTAAAAATCAGGTTAGAAATCTAGGGGTCATCATGGACTCAGACTTGAATTTCCACAGTCACATTAAGTCAATTACATCATCTGCATTTTATCACCTTAAAAACATTTCCAGAGTCAAAGGGATGATGTCTCAACCAGACTTAGAGAAACTTATCCATGCTTTTATCTCCAGCAGGTTAGATTACTGTAACGGCCTGCTCACTGGTCTCTCAAAACGAGGGTTAAAACAGCTGCAGCTTATTCAGAATGCTGCTGCCCGGGTTCTAACCAAAACCAGGAAGTACAACCACATCACGCCAGTTTTAAAATCTCTGCACTGGCTTCCTGTTCCTCAGAGAATAGACTTTAAAACAGCACTGCTGGTTTATAGCAAGTCTCTAAATGGTTTAGCACCAGAATGTATCTCTGATATGCTAGTTACTTATGAACCTCCTCGGACTTTGAGAACATCTGGGACAGGCCTTCTGCTCGTGCCCAGAGTTAGAACTAAACAAGGTGAAGCAGCGTTTAAGTTTCATGCAGCAAAAATCTGGAACAGCATCAACTTTAACAATGTTCAAGGAGGTTAAAAACTTTCCTCTTTAGCTCCACCTACACTACAACCTAAAATGTTTTTAATTTTTAACTTTTCTTATGTTTCTTAATCTAAATATTGTAAATTGTCTTTAATTCCTGTTAAGCACTTTGAGTTACCCAGTGTATGAATTGTGCTTGTCTTCTACGAACTGTACTGAAACCACCTTGTTATTCTGTTCGGGATGGGATTCAGGTTGTCTCTACCCTGGGCCCAGTAAAGACCTGGTTGAACTCTACTGGCTTTTGCCTCTTCTTTGATTTAGTGATTTGCTGGTCCAGCCAAAGAACATGATTACAGTAGGACATTGCATTCTTATCACATTCTTATTAACATCTATTATTAACATCTAACCTCTCATTAGTACAGTACATCCCACTAACAAGATACTATGTAACTTTGGGTAATGGGGCATGAGACCATTGTGTGGGTTTTTGAATCCCTACAATGTATTTTATGATGATTTTATGTTTTTGTGTATATATAAGTTATATATTTTGATTGGCAAGCTTCCATTTTCTCTCAGTCTAATACACAGTTTTCCTGAGCTAGGCAACATATTGTCATTTTCAATCACTAAAGCTTCCTACTTGTCTTTGCTTTGCCAATTTATTCATCTACAGTTTGCATTTACTGACCATTTTCATCCACTTGGAATAAAATGTGGCTTTTTTATATGCATTAGTCAGCAAGACTGGCTTCAATTCTCCTCTCTGATATTTTAATCACTGGCTTTTAGAAATATTTGATTTGGCATGGTTGACAAAGAGCTTGACGTCAAAACATCACTCCATTAGTTTTGAAATATTATGGTCGTCTGTAAAATGTGTTTGACCAAAATATGTAGCATTCATCACTCAGAATTAAATCAAATGGCTAAGTGCAATGGCTCAATTTAGGCATTTTATGTTACAGGAAATAAGACCAACCAAATATTATTATTATCAACAAAGCTGCTGTTGAATGGTTTACAAGCAGAAAACAACAATATGGAAACTCAGATTTATTAGTTATTTTGACATTACATTATAATGTGTGGTAACTGGTTTAAAACCATTTTAGGATAAAGGATCAGTTCTTGGATTGATTAATTAATTTAGTGTTTGTGAACAACATGAGCTGCGTGAGTAAGTTAGCAAAGAAAAAGTAAAGCCAAATGCATTACGTTTTCAATGGACCATTAGCCATTAAGATCAAAAACATTAGCAAGATGATTTCTGGCAAATGGTAACCAACTGACTAGATGTGTGTACTGTCAGTGAGTGGGTAGAAAACATTAGTGGCTCAATATTCAGCTGCTCTATGTACTGTATGTACCATAAAAGAGTTTAGGCTACACCAGCTAAAGATGTCATGCCACTAGTCATTGGATGCTTTAAACTAAAGTAAAACATATGCAAAAGCTTTAGCTTTTTACAGCATTGTTGCTCAATTGGCTGATGGTCCCCAACACAGCAGTCCACAAACTTGAGTAAAACTTAAGTCCATGAGTAGAATATTGAGTCTGGTAAACACATGAGACATTTCATTTTTCCACTGCCTTTAATTTCTCTAACTTGCCTGCTCATGTATATGAATAGAAAATACTTTTTGTTTTGGTTGTGTATCTTTGACATTGCTTGTGGAAAGGTCTATGGTTTGTAGCGCACTGTATCAGTGATTGCGTTTTTGCTCTTGAGGCAATAATGTTGTGTGGTTTCATTTGTAGAGCTATGAGGACTGGTTTTAAGTAAATAAATGTTTTTAAAGGTGGTTTTCAGTTTGAGATACACAGTTTTGACAGAATGACAGATGGAAATTTTGGTGGCTTTTTTTTTTAAAGCAATTCAAAAAACAATAATTGTTTGGAAGACTTAGAAGAATGGGTAGTGTTGAAATTGGCAAATGGTAATGAATAGTTATTCAATTCTGCTGAATCTGTTGATTACTATTTGCAATTACATAAAAGGTTAACTTGTTCATAAATCAGCAGTGAAAGAGGTAGAAAGTAGTTTGGATTCAAAGCAGTATATTCACAATCAGACATCAACACAATCAGTGCTGTGTCCAAAGGAGCCTGCTGTTGTGGAGAGACAGTGTACAGTGGCCTTTAATGGACAAATACACAAGCACTTGATCAAGTGTTCTTTCCACGGTTCTTGTCACAACTTCACTACAGACGTTTAGGGCAGATTCAGATTTAGCTTTTATATCTAACCAAAACCTAGCAGCCCTTTTCTACCATTGCTATTGTAACAGGTTCATTTATACTGACTGCACTAAACAATACTTTTTTTATATTAGTTTCTATCATTACCTGATGTCAGAGTTCTTTGTATAGCATGTATGTGTGTTGGTATCACTCTTTTCAGTTTGCTGCTACTGTAAAAATGCTGTGCTGTTCCATTTTATCTGTTTCAAAATATTTCTTGTGGGCAGCGCATGGGCTAGAGACAAATGGAAGTTGGTGCTTGTTACAAACCCAATTCCCTGTTTCCTGTCAACACATTAAGAAATGAACTGATGCCCTTTGACGTCATTGCCACCTTAATAGGGAAAAAAAACCCAAACCATACAAGCCAATCTGTCCCACTATGAGCTCACAAACATTAGAAACAGTTAAGATTTCTTAACTGGCTGAACAAGCAGAGTCAGTTAATTTTAGTAGAAAAGGTGTAGTAGCTCAACTTTGTGGGTGACAAAGGGCAAATGCTACTGCATCGGTTCCAGTCAGAGTCACTCTACTTCACCACCACTGTGTTCCCTTGGTAGTTGTAAGCTTTGCAGGTTACACTGGATCACATTGTGAGTAGTACAAATTGGTCTTATATAACATACAAGAGCACAATCCTAAGCGACATTCAGCAGCCACATGTCCTCATCCCAGCTGAGTTCACTGGGTTGGATCTGGCACCTAGTTTATCTAAAGACGCACTGTGTGCTTGAGATGGCGTGAAGGTGGGCTCTATGTGAGCAATTATCCCCTTCCCCCTGGACTGAAATTTCATTTACTCCATTTGGGCTAATAGGTGTGTGGAGGTTGTCCAAAGGTAAGGTTCTTACAGGGTCAGAGTGGGAAGGAAAAGGAAAAAGTGTTAATTCACAAAGGCTTTGGTGTGATCATTTATTCTACTGGCCAAAATGATTACCAAGGAAAAGAGACAAACAATTATCCTAAAAGTCATTTCTTTTTCCACAACCATTTAGCACATTTATTAATAGTTGCAGAATAAAAAAAAAAAAAGTTTTGACTTACTCTCTACTGGAGCACTTCATCAGCAGGTGTACAGTCAAACTGACAGCTTAATATTTCAAAAATGTTTTCAAGCACACGTCTCACAGTATTTTTAATCAGCTTTTTTATTTTTTTATATGAAACAAAGCAATTTTTCCAATGTCTCTGAAGTGTGAAATGTCTTTTTTATCATGGTTCTCACAGTACATTCAGTTAATGTTGATCTAAAAGAAAACATCTTTGAACTTGGCACTTAGAAAACAACCACAAAGAATTTTCACCTTTATTCATTTAGAACAAAATTTACAAACCCATTCAGTCATTTTTTTCAAACTTTTGTGTTTTTTAAACTCAACAGTTGAGAATATTCAAAATACACTTTTAATGTTGCTTCTCTCTCTCTTTGTACTTACAAATATGTACATGAAAGTCTCAGTGCATCTCCACTGACCTCTCTCATAATAAAAATCCTTTGCTGTGTTTATTTATATCTCTTCACACCGCGAGCGCTCACACGTCACATTGAGCTTGAGTGTCTGTGAAAATCCGGTGTGCTCAGATGGACGTCCCGTGGCTGGGCTCGCGTACTTCTGGGATAGCTCCCCCTGGCACTGGTTGGTACGACATTGGCATGGGTGTCTTGATGGGACTCTGCCTGAAGAGCCCCCCGTTGGGAGCCCTGTGTTTGCAGCGGATGGAGGGCATGGTGGCGCTGCTGAGGGGCAGTGGCAGGGTCCTGCCCCCAACCGCGCCCAGTGTCCGTCCCGCCCCGTGGCTCTCCTGCAGGAAAGAGGTGACAGAGAGTGGTGGCCCCCCGCGGTGGGACGGGTAGTCTCGCACAGACAAAGCCTCCAGAGACTGACTGGGTTGCATGCTGCCAATGTCCAGAGAAGAGATCTCGATAGACTGACCCGGGAGCTGCTTGTGAGCCAGGTCTTCGTCCAGGAGGCTATTCAAACGATGATGGACCTGCTCCAGATTCACTTCTTTGTCCTGAGAGTGACAGAGCAGTGCCAGATGTAAGGAAAGAAAAAAGGTAGAGAATGAAAGGAGAGGTTATGGCAGAAGGGAAGCATGAATGAAGGATTGTGGGAGGAGGGGCATAATAAATAAAACCAATGGCAACCCAAGAAAAATGATGGTAAGGTTAAGAGAAAGAACAGACAGAGAAAAGAGAAGATAAAATCAAGTTAAGAATGATTTTATTCATATGGTTGACATTAATCACTGATGGCTACATCAACAAAACAACACACATGTAATGAGCTTTTGTTTGTATGAATGTAGTTGCACAAAATACCACAATTTGTTTCAGATCAAGATGTTTTAAATTGAAAAGGCTTATACAAGATTTAAGCAATGCTCTGATGTAGATGGGCACTTCTTTTAAACAAATATGGTGACTTTGACCTATTTTTAAAATATATGACCTAGTTTTTAGCTATTCTCTTTTATTCTACAGTTTGTGATATAACTGGACCACCTGATTGCTGGAATGTTTTCTTGGTTAAGAGGTAATTTTGAATGACTGTCATAGAAGCAGCTTACATATATATTACATAAATGTCTGTAACGATAACGTCTCAACATCTGTCAAGGACAGTAATGAGTGCTCCACATCTACATTAAACAGCAGAATAATAAGTGCTTGTTAACATGATTTAAATGTATGACTTTTATGACTTTGGCACAATACCACCCAATGATATCATGAAGATTTGTCTAAAATATGTAACATGTATGCATGTATGTATGTATGTATGTATGTATGTATGTATGTATGTATGTATGTATGTATGTATGTATGTATGTATGTATGTATGTATGTATGTATGTATGTATGTATGTAACAGGTGACAGTGGAAAATGTAAAGAGAGGGAGCAGCCAAAAAAGCACAGAAGAAGAAGAATATGCTGTTTTTTGGCTACTCCCTGAGCTCCACAGAGAACACACAAATATAAAACACACAGGAGAGACCATGGGGTGAGATGACACACAGTATGAATTAAACCCTGCCATGTCCATTGCTCCGCCCCTTGGTCCCGATGCAGCCAATGAGCATCCAGCACAGAAGACCTGTGTCAAGAGCGTCAGTCTCTTGTACTGTCATTATATGTCAATGCACAAGAGTCTCATAAATCCTGGCATTGACATATAATTGTAGTTTATTATGGAGACTGCTAGTGTGCACAGGCTTCAAGTGTTTTTTGGCTGAAGTGCTCTTATAACAGCCTCATTTTACTGTACTGTCATGACACATTTAACACAGGCTATTCCAAATAACATGCACTAGACCATGCACTAACAAACTTCTAAGTTTTGCATTATTAAAAATGTTATAAGCAAAAGTGTCATTAGAAAAAGATTTTAGATGGCTTCATTGATATTTATATTTGCAATGCAT
Organism: Perccottus glenii; assembly: GCA_024416835.2. NCBI lineage: Eukaryota > Metazoa > Chordata > Actinopteri > Gobiiformes > Odontobutidae > Perccottus > Perccottus glenii. Next base: position 16,541,511 of record CM044552.2, on the reverse strand, counting down.
GTTCTATATAAAATATGGCATTTGTTCATATATTATTCAGTTGTCATTTGGACTGTAAAAATACTAATTAATATTTTTTCAAACATATTCACACAGGCAACTACTTGGTGACAATTTGTGCAATAAATGATCTAAATCCTAATAATGGACATTTCAGTAAAGTCAACATGACAATTGCGTGTGGCTATTATGAGAGCAGCAACAAACGCTGAAGCAAAAAACAGTAAGGCAAAATGACATATGCTTCAAAACAGCACAGATACATTTGAGTTACTGTCTTTTGTTTGAAGGTAGGAGTGTCTCTTTAAGGGTGTCATTAGCCAGTAGTTCTCTTTTTGGATTGGGCATTTGGTCTGTCATGCAGCTCAAGCCTTAGATAATGCAGCATCTGCTTTGCTCACACTTTAGTTTAGGGATCCATGTCAAGCCTTGTTGTCTGGACGCCTCATGCAAAAGGGGCTGCCCAGTCAACAGCAGCAGGATGCAATCGGAGCTCTAAAGTGTTAAGACTTGAATGGATTGGATAAAGAGAGCTATTGTACAACTGAAGTGCTCATTGACCCAGAAGTACATTTCAGGGTTTGGAAAGTACAGTTCAATGTTGTATTTAGTGTCAAGGTTACCACTATGATTAACTTTGTGGCAATAAATGTCTTCAATATGAGAGAGAATCATATTGAGTCCCTAGCGAGCACCCCAAACTCTCTCCCAACATGAGCAGAATGAGTCAATCACATGATGTCTGTGCTACTGTCATGGCTCAGAGGCACACCTATTATAACTGGGTGTACTGCAGCTCTACTAAATCGGGGCTGGCGTCAGCGCCTGCTGGATCCATAAAGTAGAGTGTGGCAGTGGCATCTCTGGGCAGCACCGGGGGGCCCAGGGGTCTGGGTCTGGACCGAGGCCTGGGCGGGGCTGGGGGACCTGCTGTGGCCACCGTGGCCCTGGTCTGGTTTAGTAGGCTGGGGCTTGGGCCCTGGCCGGTGGAGTTGTCAGCGGTCACCTCTTTGGGCTGCTCTCTGCGGCAGTGGTTGCTGTTCCACCATGTCTCCAGAGCAGCCACAAGCAGCGCCAGCAGCAACCCCGCGGCCAGGATACAGAAGACCCCCGCAAAACTGTGTAGGCGCAGTGCTCGTCCCTCTGGCTGGGCATCTGCATGGCTCTGCAGGTCACAGCGGCCCTTCTTTGGCCACCACTTCTGCTTCAGAATGTCCAGGTCTCCTTTTTCCTGAAGCTCCAGTATCCTGAACAAATCAACATGCTATTTTACACAGTGCACGGGTTACAATGACAAAGACTCAACACAAAGAACCATTTACCACACAAGGACATGCATTTGTGTTGGCTAATGACTCTGCTTAAGTTGTGAATCTAAAGGTCAGCAGTTAGCTTAGATGCACACCTTAAAGCTTGTGAAAACACCTGGGCAAATGAAACATTTCAAAACAGCTCAAATCTTAGCCTCTAACCTCAATCATTAGATTCAATAGTACAGTTTTTTGCTACATAGTAGTCTTTGAGTCTCTTGTACTGATGAACATAATTATTAGAGTGCAACTGAAATTTCACAGACAAATGCAGGAAAATGAGTTAATATTAGACGGCGGCGGGGTAATAAATGTAATTACAGCACCGTGATAACACTGTAGCTCGGCCTCCAAAACTAATGTAGAAAGTTTGGAAGGGAACAATTCACTTTTTGTTAATGGACTGTATTAGTGTTAATTTGTAGCTCATTAATGACCCGGTGCCTGTTAAATGCTATTAACTGCAAAACACTGACTATTATAATACTTTTGTGCAAAGAATGAGTATGGGTTGCAGCTACAAGATAAATAGCTTTTATACAAAAGTGTACGCATGGAAAACAAAAATGATCAAATAGTGGAGTGAGCCCATTAGTTAGAGTACAGAAAGCCGGCAGAAGGGATGGATGTTGAGGAGGAGAGTGATGACAGCCTCATACAAACAGCGGCGAGACAGTCAATCTGTCCCATCGGACCAGTTAGCTTTCAGCACCATCATTATTCAGCTGCTTTAACAGTGACTGACACTAGGTATTTGTGTATTTGAACCTCCACGTCCTGCCACACGCTGCTGCCATACTTCTTCTCATTTAATCACATTAAAATCTCTGACACATCAAAAGCCTAGATGCCTTTTGATGTTCAAAATGTTTTTTTTTTCATGTTAGTAATATATTTAGGTTAAAGATAACACCTGGTGCCCCTTGTTTAACAACTCTATAAATATATTAATCAAAGAAAAGCCCTGTTAATTATTGAATGATTATTATATAAAATGCTTGAACGTACTTCTGTGAGAAGAGGTCTCTGTAAGGACTGCCATGTTGAAGGGCCATCCCGTAGCCTCTGGTGCTCATGCTGTTTCCTGCTATGGTCAGTGTGCAGTCGTCATCTGTCAGAGCAGCATACTCCACTACTGCCATGTCCCATAGAAACGCATACGACTCTCTCTTGGCCTGTACAGTGCAAAAACATCACCAAAAAAACAAAATTAGGGTCATGGATAGAAATTCAAAATGAAGATCATATTGAGTGGTGGAGAAAGAAATACAACTTAGTTGGTTCTAAATCTTAGACTAAGAAGAGAATGGCAGGAAAAGTCATTCTGTTCATTCTGTTTCTGGTGATGCATAATAAAATAGTAATGTTTTGCTACATATATAAGCAAACAAATGAAAATGCCTCTCAGAACACAACTGTCATGGTCTTTCCATCCTCTTTCCTGTCACTATTGATAGTACCACATGAACATGTCTTCATTACAATTCAGTTGATTTGTGATCTTTCAAAAATAAAGTCAGAAAATAATGAATCAAAGGTTTTCCCCCTTGAGTGACATCAGTGTGAATGACAGCATGACAACAGTCCACGGACAGTTATCGAGCCTAATAGGCATCCTGTGGATGGTGGCGACAGTAAACCCATGGATCTAGATCTAGAGGAAAAAGTAATGGTCAAATGAGTCATCTAGCAGCAGAATCTCACCAGTGGGTGAGTACTTGTGAGAAGTGCACAGCCTGAATCCTGCAGCCCACAGTGACTCATCTGCCTGGCCTGTTTGCACCTGCCCCATGTGAGGAACAGATTACTGAAAATAAAAATGTTTTTTGAATGGCATTGGATTTCTGTTCTCATCATGGGATCAATAATCTTTCAGAATGAAGGAAGTATTTCTATAACCTTCACATAATAAGAAAACAGCTTCAATCTGGATCAGAAAACATTTTTTTCACCCTACTGTATAATATTATGCAGCTATTAGGGAGAATGGATGCCTAAAACTAGCAATATATCTTTGGTGATTCATTTATTTGTGAAAGATTATAGCTCCTCTGTGATGCTGAGGATTTATAACAAGCACTTTATGTAAGTATAGTTAATAGTGTTGCATAGAACTATGTCCTTTAATTTAAAGGACAAGGATTTTGTGGCAATAGCTGCAGTTTCCTGTGCCCCCTTTTAAAACGCTCTGAAGTTTGCTCACCTTTCTACCTACACACATTATATGCACATCAAGTGAAGTGGTATTTTTATTAAGTGAAATTTTATTTATCTACTTTGTGAGACAGCCTTACAAAAAGAACTTTTTACAGTCATTATAATTGTGACATGAAAAGTCTTTTCTGGTGGATGTGAGTAACTGTTGTGGCAGCTGGTGTGAGCCCATTTCCTTGATTCTCTTGAAATATTTTGTTTTAATCCTTCCTTTGATTTTATCCAACTATTGCCTCATGCTGTGCCAGACTGACTTTTGATCTACTCATGAACAGAATATTTAAAAAAGAACAAGCAAAGTATCACACTGTTATGATTGTGTCCTATATCAGGAAAGGTAAGTAACATCTGTGGTGATAAATGTGTAAAGGAATGCTGACCTTCTTGATGCCCTCTGAGGGGCTGCTGACAGAGTTTTCAAAGCCATTGTTCTTGTTGATGATCTTCCACAGCTCAGCAAATGTGTTGTCCTGCTCCAGAGGGTTTGTGCCTTTGGCCCGAAAATATTCATACACCGCAGAGTCCCTCACTGTTCCATACATCAAGTCCGACTGCTTGGACAGATCAGCAAAAGACCTGCAAACCAGTAAAACATTAGTTACAAAAACTAGAATTAGCATATTTAGATAACGCATATGAAGGTATAACATTCTGACCACTGACAAATGAAGTGTAACACTAATTATCTCTTCATTCACCTTTTAGTGAGTGGAATATACTGGGCAGCAGGTGAACATTTTGTCCTCAAAGCTGATGTGTTAGAAGCAGGAAAAATGGGCAAGCATAAGGATTTTAGCAAAACTACAGACAAACTACTTGTTGCACAAATTGCTGAAGAATACTGAAGAATAACCGTCAGAAATAAAGTGCATCACAGTTTGTTGTGTATGGGCCTGCAATGTCATAGCTGCAGACCAGCCTGTGCTGACCCCTGTGCTGACCCCTGTGCTGACCACTGAAAGCCACAACAATGATCACACAAGCATCAGACCTGGACCACGGAGCAATGGAAGAAGGTGGCCAGGTCTGAGTTTTAGATATTGATTTGGCTCCAAATTCCCAACATTTCAATCCCATCAAGCATCTGTGGGATGTGCTGGACAAACAAGTCCAATCCATGAAGGCCCCACCTCGCAGCTTACAGGACTCTAAGGATCTGCTGCGTACACCTTCAGGGGTCTAGTGGGGTCCATGCATAGACGGGTCAGGGCTGTTATGGCACCAACACAATATTGTTGTGTTAATGTTATGCCTGGTCAGCTCATTTTTAATGATCATGTCTTGATTATTTTTGAGGGTCCTGACTAACATTATTGTTTAAACATGCACAAAGTGGAGGGTACATTACACCAAAACCAGATTTGTACACTCCCATGGTAGCTTCTGATTCTGTTCAACAGTCATTCAAGTCACGACTCGTGGCTTATCATTTTCAACAAACTTAAAATTCAAGACCCAACTTTCCCTTGTTTCAGTCGTCCAATCAATGCGTTCATTCCCGCCCCCTCACCACTCTCTTTATTGCTCTTTATCAAAACCAAATGAAGTGCACCTGTAGCTCTGCCTGCTGCTGCCCGCGGCCAGTGCCAACAGTGTCCCAAAGCAGCAGCACACATCAGCCACATTACACTCATCAGAAACAGTCTGAGCCGTTATATCTCCGGCAGTTGGTATCTGTGCTCATCTATTTTTTGTCCCCAGGAATTATACTTCCGATTTCAGATTCCTTCTGAAAAAATGTTATGCAGGTGTTGTGTGGGCAGAAGAGCCCAGCCTCTGGCACCAGCTGTATCTTATATATAAAGATGATTGCCAATTTTGTAGTGCCGCTTATTTGCTCAAACCCAGTGTCATTATAATTAGACTAGCTTCCAATGTAATGTGAATGCCAATCTAGCGGAGAGATTATCTAGTTCCCCGACTGGACTCAGGTCAGGCTTGATGTGTTTGACGAGCCGCTGGGCGTCGTCGCAGGGATTGAGAAAATCGTCACATTAAGGTGGCCCCTGAGTGTTTACGCAGCACGGATTGTCTTGTCTGCAGTTTCCTAAAAAGCCTGAGTATTGAATGGCTTATCTTCAGGTGATAATGTTGGGCTAATTCAACCATATAATTAAAAGTGTATATGTGTGGAGCCACTGCAATATTCAGAAGAAAACCAAGCATGTGTGTGAGAAGGAAACAACTGTGGGTTTCACAGGCACCATTTTGTTCAAATAAGATTTTTGCTATTGCAAATCTTACATTTTAACAGCACTGGAAATATTTAAAAATCCCATTTTTGGGGAATTTACAATACTGTATTATAAACCTACCATTGCATTAGTTTTAAACATAGTGGCTCAGTGGTAGAGTGGTCGTCCTTCAACCGGAAGGTAGGCGGTTCGATTCCCGCTTTCCCCACAGTTCATACTGCCGTTGTGTCCTTGGGCAAGACACTTAACCCACCTTGCCTACAGTGGTGTTCCAGCTATAACACTGGTGAATAGAACCTTAATAAACCTTAATTAAGCAAACTTGGACTGAAAATGTGAACACAACTGTCAATACTTTTTGCAGCATTGCAGTGACATATATTGTGATTTATGTTTAGTATGGAGAAGACTATATAATAACTAGGGCTTTCAGCTAATGGAGTACAGTAAATAAACAATAAACAATGAAGTAACCAAGACTGTATTTATCTCAAATTACTAAGTATAGCCTAAACTCTGTTGAAGTTCAAAAGATTTTTCTTTGTCAGCTCTCTGTAGAATCTGCTTTGATCAATTTATGAAGATGTAGATAAGGGACTGAGAAGGAGAAATACCCAAAAACGCAATTTCTTTTATTCTTTCTTGACTCCCTTTAGGACATCCTCCAGCATGGACACAGTGTTGGTTCAAGTAAACAACATTCTTCCTGTCTTCCAGCCATAAAAGTTATCCTTTTAAAATGTTGAACTCAAATAAAGCTAGTTATTGTTGCTGTTTTTATAGAGAGGGTGAGAGTAAAACACAATGTATACAATGCACCTGTCAGCCATGGTAAATAGTGTTGCGAATGTCCACTACACTAGAACATTCCTCACACTTGTCCGCCAGACTGCCCGGGTGTCGTTTCAAATTCAAGTCAGATCGGTGCAAATGTTTTCAAGGCTTCAGCGCTGACTTGATCTTGGAGGACACACCAATGCCATTTCAGACTAAAATCCACCCAGACCAGACACTATTATTCTGGAATTTATGATAAATCTTTTTCACAGCGAGACCTTTGCTTCAAACTACTTGTATTTTTCACTGCTAGAATGAGGTAGTGTATCATTTTGGGTGCCATCTAAAATCTATCTCACATTTGAGAATTAAACAAATTGTACCTCATTTTGCAATCTCAATAGATAATAGAACAGATCCTCCTTTTTTATGTCTCTTAAATATGAACAGACAACACTGTGCAAGTGATTTGGTCCTGCTCATCTCCAACTATTTGGTGATGACTTCAGGATAAAACAGAGGATTTGACTAAGGAAAATCTGGGAGGTACAAAAAAGACCAATACTCCCTCCCTGTCACAACATTATAAATTTTGCTTCTTTTTATCTGTCCCGCATCAACAGGTGTCGCATCAGCTCACACGTCTACACACGTGTAATTACATCTATCTGGCCCTCTCCATTTTCCTCTTGACTTTTTTTTGTCAGGATAATCCTCATTTTTTCAAATAAGTCAGGATGTTCCCATTCCTAATGCGTCTCTGAGTAGATCGTTAAGGTTAAGACTGCTCCAACTACATAAGAGTTGGAGAAGACAAACGCTCCTGAGCAGCTTCAGCTGGGCAAACATTCCTGCTATTGTCAGGAAGGCACAATCATGCTGAAATAGGCCCATTCATCTATGTAGGGCCAGGCCTCAAAAGAAAGACATTTCTGCAGTGACTGTTGCCACTCTTTCAGTAAAACCAGTGCCCATATAAATAAAAGCTTAAGAGCTGATTGGACAGCATCCTCTCTGTAGAAATGTGGATGACCTAAACAAGTGGGCGGTTTATTTAATGTCAGCAATAAAATAACACTTTTTCATTCCTGTACTTTGCCAAACTGACTTCAGAAATACATTTTAATCTTTAAGATTAAAATATCCATCCAACTCCATCACTTCACTTGTTTTTATTCATTCTAACATGGATTATATGAGTGACATACAGTCACAGGTACAGTTCTTGAAAACAAGGATTACTTGGCTGGAGTTTAGTTTAGTTAGTTAGTTTATTTTATTTTATTTTATTTGGTCTAAGGGGAAAAAAACAAAAGAAAAGGAAAAGGAAAGGGTGTAGGCTGAAGTCAAGAGACTTATTTTTGCCTACCCTTTCTAACCCCCAACAAAAAAAAAACACAAGACGACTACAACAATTTACATTTACAAAATGAATACCATTCCTGCCAATTTTAGTATCATCAGCCATCACCATTCTTTACCATTTTCAGTCCCGCCACCCTCACTGCCATATTTATTTATTTAATTATTTATTTATTGTTTAACATCTTCATTTGAGTCTTACAAAAGTTATCTTTAACATTCATTTCCTTATTTTAAACTAGTTTCATTGGTTTTAGTAGGACATGGACAGGTTGTAGAGGGATTCTAGATAAATTCAAACAGGTTTCATCTGGATCTGAACAGATACTAGATAGATTTGAAAAGGTTCCAATTTGACCCGAACAAGACATTAGTTAGCCCTGCGACTAACTGGCCACTGTCCAGGGTGTACCCCGCCTCAGGCCCAAAGCTGCTGGGATAGACTCCAGTCACCCGCGACCACTAACGGGACAAAGCGGTAGAAAATGAATGAATGAATAAATGAATGAAGACATTAGTTGGACCCATACAGGTTCCAGTTGGATCCAATCAGGTTTAGATAAGACGTAAGTTTGGGTCAAACAATCACAATAAACAAAACATTACGCCTCATTATGTCTAGTATCCTGTTAGTATGCATAAGCTAATTGAAAAGTAGACCATAATTGCCATAATAAAAGTGCATTTCATTAATTTCAGGAGGATTCGCTGCTTTCATGACCAAAGGGATTCATTTATGGCAGAGTTTGGATTCTCCTGCTAGTGTGTACTTCATTACACTTTGGCGCTCTTTTTATTACTTGAAAAGTAATTATTCTTATTAATGTTGCTGCTGTTGTTGTTAAAGCAGCACAAGACATACTTTTTAATTAACTATTTGTGTTACATACAGTATTTCAATTGCTAACACATAATGTGTAGATTAATACAGTTAAAACCTTTGAAAATAGGCCTCAGTGCTCTAACAGGAGTTTTCTTTTAGAGGTGAAGCATGTTCAAAAGAAATAAACAAATAAAACATGAAACTGAATTGATGTGAAAATCAACAGGCAGTCAATTAACTCAATAACATCATTCATTTTCACAGTTTGATATTGTTGGTCTCTCTTAATATATAAACTTATGAGTATATTGTTTTCTAATCACTGTTTGTAGGGTTGTTTCTTTTTTTTTCTTTCTCAAATTGACCTTAAAGTACCCAGCCATCAACACACTGACAGGAAACAAATAATCAGTAAACAACAGGCTTACAAAAAAGCCAGACTTTGAAATGACTAACTTACTATTGAAACATTGGCATTGATTTTATATTGCACTTTTCCACCTAGCAGGCACTCAAAGCTCTTTACATTAAGCTTCCATTCACCCACTAGTGTTACAGCTGGAACACCACTGGAGGCAAGGAGGGTTAAGTGTCTTGCCCAAGACACAACGACAGAATGTGGGGAGAATAGAACAACCAACCTTCCAGTTATAGGACGGCCGCTCTACCACTGAGCCACCGCGCCCCAACAGTGCATAGAAACAAGGACACAAAGAAACACAGGGAATGAGTCTGGAACCACTGACCCTCAGTCCAAGGGTCCAGCAAAGCTTCTTTTACAGATACAAACGAAGAAGCCCATACATGTACACGGCCCATCCCAAAAAAAAGTCACCACCTGGATTTAAATAAGCAAGTAGGAGAGAGCCTCCGATTGGATAAATACAGAATGGATGGTAATGTTTCAGATGATGTTCCAACAACATATCTAAACCTAACTGATGCAGTGAGTAGTTTTCTCATTTCTTAAACAACCATGTGGGAAGACACATCCTGTGGTCGTGGAAAATATGTAAATCTGTTTCAGAAGGGTTTCAGAAGTGGCATCAGGCAAAGAAAACATCTAAGGAAATTGCTGAAACCACCAAAACTGGGTTAAGAACTGTCCAACACATTATTACAATCTGGAAGAATAGTGGGGAGCCATTATCTTCAAGGAATCATAAATCATAAAAAAAAACTCAAAGCTATGTTTAATAGTGAAAGTAAGAGCATTTCCACAAAATTTCCACAACGTGAAAGGGACTTAAGGAGAGGGACTAAACAGCTGTGTAGCCCTAAAAACCATCTGTCAGTGAGGCTAATGGGGAAAAAAGGCTTCAGTTTGCTTGGGAGCATAAAGATTGGACTCTGGAGCAATGGAAGAAGGTCATGTGGTCTGATGATTGGGATGGACAGTGTATATACAGTAGATAGTGACATTGTGGAGTTTTACACATTAGATTATAGTTAAGCAAACTTTACATTTACTCTAATTTGTCACTGTAATTGCTTTTTAAACAAGAGACTGAGATGTTTATATTAAAGCTTTGTTGGCAATGTTTACTTATGTTCAAATTGAGTTTATATTTAATTTTGGTTGCAGCATTGTCACTGCTCAGAGCCTGTGAAATGTTTAATTTGGATTCCTTTAAACAAATCGTCTTAAATTGATCATTTACAACATATACATACAAGTTGTATTTAAACAAAGTGAACATGTTAAAACGATTTATGGATGCAGTTTTTGGTAATTTCTCCCAGTTTAACTTAATGTCCTTTTAACAGCGCTTGTGTCTGTTTTGATAAATCTGTGCACTTCTGAGTAGCCAGTGGAGAGAGGTGAGCTGCGTGCTGTTTCACATTCGCTCCTTGTCCTCGCATGTCCACATGTGGCTATTTGTTCAGCAGAAGACAGACCCAATGCAATCAAAAGCCTTTTGAGCCATTCTTTGGGGAGAGACAGCAAACCAAATTGGATTTACTGACAAATAACATTTGGACTGAGGACAGGATAGTTGTTAGGCAGTGGGTCAAAAATTACATAAAAAAAAACAGACCACCACCAAACAGTGTTGCAGATGAAGGATGCACACTAATGAAGCGTCAGCCACGTTTGCCACATTAAAACAACTCTTTGTGTGAAACTGTGGAAATATATGTGAAAATGCACTGGCTGGAGAAAACATTAAGTTACTGAAAAGTGTTTCTACAAATAAAAAACACACAGCGGCAGAAGATCATTCGGGGGTGACAAATGTTCATGCAGTAGCCTGCTGTGTTCAAGGCTAACAGTTTTTTCACACTGCTATATTTTCTTCTGCCCTTGATGGTAAATGCAAGTGGGACAACAACATTAATATGAACTATTACGAACATACAGTGAAATATACATGTCCAAACTGTACATTTACTTCATTTAAGCAGTAAGTCTTTACTCAAAAGAGGCAAAATATCAAGATATTGGATACTTTTATTAGAAATGATTCAGAAACGAGGGCAATATATAAACTGGCTGCACTGTGTAATTTTGAGGCTATGTGGTTAAAAAGTCTTTAAAATAACCACACAAATAAAGATTTAGGTAGACAATATAAAATTTGACGGAAGTAAAATCATCTTTGTCCATTGACAATGATCTGTCCATTTCCTTTATACAAATTGAATGAGCATTTTTTAAAATCCTTACCGAATTGCATTGTCCATGCGGGACACAGTGAGGTAGGCTGCTAGATTTGCAGTGTAGGATGAACACACAATGAGGGTAAAGAGCCACCAGCTTCCCATGACAATCCGGAGAGCCACAGATCCAAGGATGGAGTCACTCCCTGAAAAAAGACACTGATAAGACACCGCCCGGTAACTTCTGTATGAGCTTCAAACTCTGTGCATTTGTCATTCTGTCTAAATTATTAAAATTCAATGGATGGCTCTGACTAATTGAACATGACTTTACCCACACTGTGACTCCAATAAAGTCACAAATTCTATGCATGTCTTTGTGATCCAAAACAAATAAGTATGTTGCCAACATGTGTAGGTGTGCTATAATGTTTACAGTGATTAGCTATGTGTAATGTTTTATTTAGACTTTGTGTATGGGAGAGCCAAGAAAACTAAGGATTTTGAACCTGCTATCTGCTTGGTCTATTTCCAGCATGTTAAAAGAGCTTTAAGGAGATTGGCCCACTCCCTAATAAAATGGACGCCAAGTGTATCTGTTAAATTAATTAGTTGTTGGACACACAAAACACATAACAGTGTCTTTTGGAACAATGCAAAATGTGTTGACTGTGTAATCTTCAATCTCACGCTTTGTAATTTATAATTTTTTTGTCATGGCATAAGAACAGTATATCCAAACATAAATATTGCATATTATGACTATATATATATATATATATATATATATATGTGTGTGTGTGTATTTTTGCATGTCTTCTTCAATTTTCTCTCCTCCAAGAATTTCTCCTGTTTTGTGCTGGAAAAGAGTAGCCTACATGCGTCAAGACAGCTTATGATGTGGATGAAAAAATGTCATAGAGAATTGTAATTCTGAAGAGTAAAGCCATAGAAATGTCATTGGAGAGATTCAGGATTGTGAAATGTAATGAAAACATATTTGTCTCAAAGTGTCACAATCAACACTGCTGGGCCCTAGGACACTCTGGGTAAAAACACTGAAGGCCCTGTCAGTTGCATAGCAATCCACCATCAGTCACTTTTATTACATATGGCTTTGACTGATTTGCCAAGGTCATTGAATGTGCAACCCTTTACTGGCTCTCGTCCTGGTGCAATGTACCAATATGTGCCACAGTGTTTTTCCTCTCCCAAACAAACTGATTAAAGTCTCCAGTCTCATGGACTCTTTCTTGAACTCCTTAAGGAACAAAACAGGATAAAACTATTCAAATAAGCTGTGATAAGAAAGTTAGTATGCATTTGGGTAGATAGTTTAATCTGCGTTGAACAATGAAACCCAGCCAAGTGTTGGCATTTCATTATTAAATCAATGGGGGATTTGGTTGCCAAGTTGATCGCTCTCTGACAATGGTGTGCTATGCACCACTAATCAGATCTATATCTGGAGAAAAATTGACAATACACTAGACTAAAACAAATGTGGCCAGGTTGCAAGGCAGGCCAAAAAAAAAGAGAAGATAAAAAAGCATTTTAAAGACATGGAATTTAGCTTTCCTTAAAATAAGTGAGAGTTAGGTTGAAAAAGGCTTGCAGGCTCTGAGCCAGACTTTGATAGATGTCATTCTGGCTGTAACATCAGGGGCAGAAGTAGTCATTTATGGAAACAGATGCACCTGGATCAACATCAGACCTTAAAATGGACGTTCCCTTCGACAAGGACACTGTTTGGATGGGCACCATGCCTCTGAGTGACTCACTACTGACTCAGCATATGCTACGGTTGGATTAGCCTACTTGTTCCAATTAATGTTTTATTTTCCCCTTTGATTTACTTCAGTAGGGGCACTTAATTTTATTGTTTTAGGTTTTAATTTTAATTTTCCACAACACAACAGACAATGTCTAAACTAGCTGCTGATTATCCTGATGCACTAAACTGCACTAAGCTAGTTCAACAGTAAGTACAAGCTCTCTGAGTACATACACGCTTTACCTTACCAAGGTCTGTAGAGTATATTTAATATAAACTTTACAGCTGTCTTTTCTCTCTTTATGTTGTTGGAGTCTTTTTACTTAACAAACCTTGTTGCACAAAAGCCCCATAAACAATCCAGATGGCGCTCTGCAGAGATGTGGAGACAGAGGGCGGTGGATGGCCGCCTGTGTTGCTGTGGCAGCGCACAGCCTGGATTCTACGGAGCAGGAAGATCATGATGCCCACCACAGGAATAGCGGCAGCGATGCACGCCCACACCGCCAGGTCAAACGGAGCCAGTAAAGAGAACATGTTGATTTTCTCTTCTGACTTGCGCATCAGGATGCCAACTGAATAGTCCAAGTAGCGCTTGCTGAAATCAACCACGCTCTCGCGCTCCGGGGTGATGGTGATGGCAGATATGGCCAGGTCAGCTCGCTGTGGATGGAAAGCAGTCTCATCACTGTTCACAGAAAACTCTGAACAACAAGTATGGTACCTCCTGCTGCAGGACTAACAGTTATGTACACACACTGACAGACACTGATTCATATATGCATGTTTTGGACAGAAGTAGGGATTGATCACTACATTTATCAATCTAAGCTTCTAACAAGAGTTTTATTGCATGTAACCAATACTGTAATTTTAATTTAAACTTTTATAATTACAGAAAACCTAGTCAAGAAACATGAATTTTATTTAGATACAAGCCTCGAGTCCTGTTTTCTTACCATGCAACTGAGCTTCTATTTTACAACAGGACAATATGGCTTGTCTCCCAGAAAGCGATTTGGATTGAAATCTCAGCAATGATTGACTGAGAAAAAACAAAAAAAAAACAAAGCACCAACCTTGCCAATGAGTTCCCCAATCATGCCATTCCAAGATCCGTTTGGCAGTGCCGAGCCGTACTTTCCGTCTCCAACTTGGTAGATGTCATACTTAAAGCCTAGGATCTTGGCCAGGGCGTCCAGAACATCGATAGAGAAGCCCTTGTACCTTTTGGGTTGGCCCAGAATGTTCTCTGCCACCATAACAAAAGGTTCCTCCTGTTCCAATGAACATTGTGCAAATAGGCAAAAGACTTTTAGAGACAATATGTTAGTGGTGTAATGATAATGACGAGAAATATGAAAGTGTGAAAAAATGTTGTCCCTGAGGCAGCCATTTATTCTTAAACTCTGGCAAAAAGAGCGGAGTATGTGTGTACTTAATCAAAGCTATGCCATTTATCAAGATGCAACGTAATCTCCTTGGGGCCAGATTGGCAACCCAAGCGAGGACATATTCAGTCATCTTAAGAACTTTGGGGTGACAATTTTATGAAGAACTTCTGAGGTGATCTAAGTTAAACTTCATCTTAATAAAAGAATTTCCACGGCAACTGTTGACCTGTAACACATGGCACCGTCGCAACTGCTAAGGTTCATCATCACTGAAATTGCCATTGTAAATTTACTGCAGCTGGCCATGATTCTTCTTTATGGGGGGGTAGGGTCAGGGCAGAATTGGATGGGTAGAGGTGTAAAAAAAGAAGTAGGCCGGGGCAAATGACTTGATTAAGTGACACTGCCAAGAGAGAGCTGAGCAGAAACTTATGTGAATAAATATGGTGCTGGTAAATCATGCGAGAAGAAGGGAGAAAACAGATAAAGTGGAGCAAGTAGAGGTAGTGGATTGAATTGATGAAGCTGGCGGAGGAAGAGCTGCCGTGTGGTTGTGGGGGATGACTTTAATGGGCTTCTGATGGGCAGACCTTAAAAAAAATCCCTATTCTGTCAACTGTGACTGAACTGAGATCAGGGGACGTCTGCCTTGTTTTGTGTTGGTTTTCTTCCTCAGCTTAGAATACTGTCATCATGTTTTTGAGATAAAATTGCATTGAAGTATTTATTTGTAAATCATTTTTAGACTCAGAATCAGGTCTATAATTAAAATAATTATTTCAATCTGGAATTTAATTAGTCTAATGAATGGTCTGTAAATATAAAAAGAGGTCCTTCAGGCAAGCTACATAAAAACACTAATGCTTTGATTTAATATAAGTGTGACTCCTAGAAAATTGTAACATAACACTCACTCACTTTAACTCACTGAATAAATAATTTTTTATAAAAATCCTTTTGCATTTGCTGCTGCACTGTTTCCGAGATGACACTTACCAGTAATGTGACAATCTTGAGCGTCACCCCCTGCATCCCGCTCTCTATCCGATTCTCTTTCAGGCTGCCATTCAGACCACGAGTGGAGTCCCAGGTTGCCAGCTGTGAAGGAAAGAAAAAATCAGTTCATAAGTTCAAATAAAACAGTAACAAACATTAATAATCAATGAGGGTGACAAAATGATGAGCACTGACTCAGGGCAACAATCCCATTTGTCGATGTGAGACATGCAGCAGACACACAGAATACTGAGTAGCTCATGTGTAAGTTGAGACCCAACCAGTTGCCAAGACAACAAGTATAGTCTATTTGCATGCTATCAAGACACTCTGTTCAACTTGAACCACTACGTGCTGCAGAGTATGGCTTTTATCACACTTGGTTGGTAATCTAGGGAGCACTTGATCAGTGATTATGCACATACAGATATGAATCTTCTTCTGAACATTATTATTAATAATGTAAATTAACAAAGCCGCAAGAACAAGTCACTGCAAAAACTTTAGAGTGGACAAAAGTTCAAAACACATACAGGTTTACCAATGAGCTGATCTTATATATATAACCATATTTATATTATAAAAATCTCATTCCAAACATCAATATTTTGAGCTGTGGTTTGTTTTAACCTTTCAGGGCAATAAGTTGTAAATTCTTAATCAGTCCTGCAAGCTGGACAAGGATCCTTCTGGATCTGACAAATCATTTGGGGTTAGACTGTGGGATTTGCGTCGACAGGACAAGCACATTGGCCCAAGGCCAAACAACAGCACACCGGTCTCCAGCACATGGCCCTCTCCAACACTAAAATACAGCACTGGCTTTTGGCTTATGGTTAAAATGGCTTCTGAAAGATTTTTTTTTCAAAGTGCACACAAATTGCTGTTATTACAAGGGGTAAATAAGCTTTTGACCATAACACAGCTGTCCATAGCTCACTACTCCAGTACGACTTCATATTATTCATGTAGTTTTAAATGTACGTTCAAACTCTGTCCTATTGGTTCACACCAAGCCTCTCTCATGGAACCCCTTAAAAGGTCCTCGAGTAAGGGTCCCTCCATACAGTGATATACAGCGATATACCACTGTCCACCAGAGGGCAGGCTCCAAAAGCAGAAATATAAGGAGAAACCCAATGGCGACTTTACAAGTATGTAAAAATCATGTTTACAGCCTGGTACAAAAGTTGGCTCTGGTCTCTAGAGCTAAGTTTTTACTACGTGACAACTCTGGGGGCCCATTTATGTTATCTGAAAACTATTGTTTCACTATGGAGTAAAAGTGGAAAAGCCTGGATGTAACCGCCCTTTTTGCCCTGTCGTGAATAGGTGACCAATGGGCAGAAAATACAGTCAGAAAATAATTTTATCAGTCATTGGTTCACACATACACACAGTGGCAAAGTAGTTAGCACGCCTGCCTCCCAGCAAGAAGGTCCTGGGTTCGATTCCCATCCAGGGCAGGGCCTTTCTGTGTGGAGTTTGCATGTTCTCCCCGTGTCTGTGTAGGATTCCTCCGGGTACTCCGGTTTCCCCTACCACCAAAAACTTGTACAATAGTCCCCCCAAAACACACATGCGCCCAGGATTCTCCTGCAAAAGAGATTTGTAATCTCAGTGGGACTATCCTGGTTAAATAAAGGTTAAAAAAAAAAAAAAAATATATATATATATATATATATTTCATCTTTCTGATTTATCCACTAAACTTTGAACTTTAATTAGACATAGGCACTTCAAGTTGATCTATAAAAATATCAAAACAGGTGACAACACTGAGTATTCTCATAACAATGTCTTATGCTTCTTGTGGGGCTTTGATGCCTCTAAATTCCCTGTGGAGACTATAATGTGTGTAGTGCTTTCTGTAAAGGCTTCTATAAGGCCGCATGTGGGTGAACATATATTGTATGCATGATCTGTACAGTCTCAAGGTACATGTTAATTATATGGGATCAACTACTTACACAGCGACCTGCATTACATAATGAATCATATATTTACATTTGGAGTGTTCAGTCAAAAGTTGTTTGTTTTAACATTTTGTTCTTAAGAGTTTCTACAACAAAGCAGCACAGAGGGTAACACACTCTCTGAACCTCAGCTGCATCTAACAGATATGAAACCATTGCATTTGAAAGCATGTGGCAGAATACCAGGATGCATATTTTTTTGGCATAAGGAGGTGGACTGCAAACATAAAAGCAAAATGGGATTTGTTCCTTGACACATAAAAGAACAGAATGAAAAGGCAAGCTTTTAGCTTTATTCCTTCTTTGTTTTCTTTGAAGTGTCAGCATATTGGACCTGTATGGCTTCTATTGTCACTGCATAAATATGCATGGCACTTTAAATAGAACTCTACCTAATGGACATCAAACCCACTAGTTGTTTTCCTCTACATTACACTTCCTTTCCTGCAGCACTGTTGCAAATATTGAGCTAATGAAGTTTTAAAATGCGCCAATTAAAAACTCACAAGCTTTTTGGCCAATGGTTATGATACCTTTAAGATAATCATCTGTAATGGGGCTGAGTAAATGTCAATGACCGTTTAAATCTGACAAAAGGGATGGACACCAAATAGCCCGATTCACAGAGCTACAATTACAGGATCTTCTACAAGTCTGGTGGACAGAACACTTCGATGGGACCCATTCAGTCATTGCCATTAGAGATGTAGACCAAGAGCGAGACACTTGCAACTTTTCAGTTCCTTCTCCTCTGCTCATTCAGACTGTCAGGTACTTTACTATTGACAGACTCATCATCCTACAAAGCTCCATATTGACCAGGGCTGTTTGTCCTCTGCACCAAATGAATCCACAGAACTGAGCATGTGCAGTTTAGAGAGCTGCATGTAAATGAACGTTTTATGCAGTTTGCATAGATCTCAATGCTCTGCTTCCACTAATGTCGTGTACCGTACTTTGATTGGCTATAGTTCATCAGCTATCGGCAGACAGTTGTTGTTGTCTCCAAAAACAGTAAATGCAACATCATTTATTAGCTCAGTTGGTTTTCAATGCGGTTTTCTGTCGGAAACATGCAATAAAATGCCATGCCTTGTTGGATGTAGAGCAATATACTCAGATTTTTCATTCTACAAAGTCCGGACAGCATAGCATTTGTAGAGTATAGGAGGACTGAGTAGAAGGAATCATAAAGAATGAGACGGAGTGAGTTTATTCCTCGGCCTGAATAAAATCACAGAGAAAATCAAATAGGAATACAAAACCGCCAAAATGAAAGTGCTTGATGATCACATTACCCTTAATGCTGTATTCCTCTGCATTTTTCCTAACCCAGAGCTTTTCAATGTAAAGTTTTATCTCAGAGAATAGACAGGACATTATCTGTATCAGTAGATACGAGATATGAAGCAAACAAGCGTGCAGACTTTTTCCCTTAGGTTTTATTGTGAATTACACTATATACAGAGAAATGTGTGCTCAGGAAAAGATGTTATGCTTCAGTGAAATCTTTGAGTTGAAGATAAACTTGATAACAGGAAAATACAAAACGATTATCAGTTCCCATCTGTTAGTATTATGTTTTTTTCATTGGGGAAGCAATATGAAAAATGTAAGATGACAAAGTGCAGTTCATCATTGCACATATTGCTGTGAGAGTCGACTTACTTACATTCTTTGCTTGCATTTTTATGATGGATGAACTTGAAGAGAGAATAAATAGAGATTTGTGAGAAAAACTGTTCATTTTTCATCTAACTATTGAAGAGGAGAAGCAGCCACATGTGGTTTCTGCCATTACTCCTTCCCTTTCTACCAGTGACTCTTTAGAGAAAAGCCTATTCACACACAATTACAGTCAGAGACATTACATTGTAACACTAGTCTGGTTCTTATTTAGCAAAGTTAATTGCCCAGTGTAATAATGTACTCCAGACTGTTAAATTGGATATTTAAGACATTGAGTAATTAGTTACAGAGTAATTACTTAATTTTATTGATCTTGAATATTAACTGAGGAGTTTCAGAATCTCCTTTCTGGCACAGTGTACAGTTGCATTCATAGAAATAACTATAAACTGCTAATTAACACTTGAGGGACATATGCAGTGCCACTTTCTCTTAAGTTTAAGCAGGTGTAGTAAGTATGGATTTTAAAACAAAACCAACATATGAAATAAAACTAAAATGTGTAGCTTTGACATTAACACATTAACAGTCCCATTGGCCTCCTGCTGATCTATTGTTGGCAAGAGCCCTTTTAGAGATTATGCTGCACTATTTCAGTTTTATGAGACAGTAAAAGGAGTTGTGTGCAATAGCATAAGTAAATCAGTTACCAGCAGCCAGCCTAGTGTATTTTGTGTAGACAGCATGCAGTGCAGCATATTAGACCTGGGTGGTATGTGTCTGTAAAATGCCTTAGTTCTCTAGCCCCTGTGAAAAGAGCAGCAGCTGTGGCACACTTTGTCCTCACGTCTGAGTGATGTCATTCAGATGGATAAGGTTTCATATTTTTTTGCCCTGTTTAGGCGGAGAACCAGCTGTAGTTAGCAGGTCTTTGGCCAGCTCCCATCCATTACTGGAGCATTAAAGCATCACTTCTTGGCATGTCATTCATTACAATTGGCAGGAAGTTGGCAAAACATTTGCCAGATTTAGGCTGCTGATAACGGAGCCATTTTGGCTACTTAGATGAAACACAGATGACAAAAAGTGATATATATGGTAAATGTTAAATGGTGTGCATTTATAATATACTGTATATACACACACAGGTGTCACAGATGCTAGAGCCAAAGTAGGGTTCAGTGTCTTTCCCAAGGACATTACAGGAGTAACCATTATCAAACCGCCAACCCTCTGGTTAATGGACGACCTGCCCCAGCTCCTGAGCCACTGTAGCCCCTGTTCAAACTCCATGAACTCATTCTGTCAATTTCTGCTGGAATGTTTAGTAACTCACAAGTCCATGACATGAATCTCCTGTGAGGAACTTGGAGAAAATCAGATTGCTTGGTTAATGTGATAAGATATTTAAGAATGAGTACAGAATGGTGCATGCAATATCTAAGTCTAAATATAAAATTTAAGAGAAACCCACAAATGAATTCAAATGAATTGGCTTTTCTCAATTAAGACCTTCATGTACGCTGGAAGTCATTAGCCATATCTGCTTAGAGTCGAGCTGGCACATCAATAAGAGCGAACAGGAACCCAAACAACAATAACAGCATCGATCACTCTGCAGCAGCAGAGATGGTGGAGAAAACTCACAGTAGCCATCCAGGAAATAGTATTTCAGTCTTCATTACAGTTTCTAACCAAAAAGACGCCTCATCTAAAAGCCATCGGGCTGGGGAGAAAATGGACTGAATGCAGATAAACGATGATGGAATGGGAGGAAACCAGGTCTGAAAAATGAAGAGAAAGGCTTAGGACAGGAGTGAACGGAGAGAAAGAAGAGAGGACGGGCTGGTTGGGAGATGAGATGAGAGGAAAAGATGAAAGAGAGACAAAATGAGCAACTCAGGAGACCGCAGTGGTTTGGGCTAACAGTGGGGGTCGCTCAAGGAAAGAGGGGGTGGTACATGCAATCAGTGCCACACTCCACTCCACATGCAGTGAGACCTATAATAACATGACCTTTGCCTGTTGCAGGCTCCATTTTTACAGAAACATGCCATCTATGCATACTCACCTGATTGACAACAAACATGGAATAGTTTTTCTCACAGCTAATGGTCAAGCCAAGTGGTGGGCAGCCACACAGACAGATATGCCAGGTAATGAAAAACAACTCAGAATGCATTTGGCATCCCATTATCTGGCCTCGCTGTCCCCTTCTGCTTCTAATGATTTTAAGATGCAAGCACCACATGCCAGTTCAGGCTACCCTCTGGCTTCTGTTCTGTTTGTCTGCCTCTCACATTCACATCAGTGTGCATATCAGCAGCAACATCAACAATCTGTCACTCACACCTTTACCTAAATGTGTGTGTTTTAATGTGGGTAGCCATTTTATGATAGATTAGTTGTGATTAAATCTTACTGCTTCTGGTCAGTTCGGCTCTACAAAAAGCTCTATTCATCTTTATTCTGTAAGAGGCCCCTGACTGAATTAGGGCAACCACAAAGACAAACATTTCTGTCCAGAAATCTTCATTTAAGTTTAATTACACTGCCTGTTTTTTAGTATTAAGACCTATGTACAGTATGAACCACATTATAGAATAATGTAATTCCTACCAGGTCATTTTAGCATGATGGTCCAGTAGAGGGCACTCACTGACATATGTTTTACTGTGATGAACTGTGTCTTTGCATGCTCTTAACACTCAAATATTTGTGTGATTTACAGATAACACTGCAAAGAAACCCAAAAGGTCCGGTGCCTCGAGGATAACCACTGATTGATTCATCCATTCAATTCAAAGCCCAGATACAAACAGACTATAGACTCATGTATATGTTCCCCATGAGACCATGCTGGAACATACCCCCCACAAAAGCTAAACTGTGACCCCTGCAAACAGATATCCTGCAGGCTTTAGTCTCTCTCTCGTATTAAGTGCTGTATCTTCCTGACAACACTTGGAAATAACAAACTGTACACTGGCAAGGGCCGCTGCAGGACACCAGTTTAAAGGACTAAAATTGAGTGCCCTAACTTAAGAGGGTTTGTAGAGTGCCCAGAGAAAATGAGAAATACTTTAATTTCACTTTTATTCCCCTCACTACACAGTAAGTGGTCACAGCGCCCCAATGTTTAAGAAAGGCTATTTTCATCAGGTGCTCATCGAACCTGCTGTTCCCTGCTACCTACAGAATGGACTCTGGTGTAAGTCGGCACATCCCAAAAAGCTTCTCAAATGGACTTTAATAAAGAAGTGCCACCATTGTGTCTGTGCCTTAATGGATATCCATTGAAAGATAGCAGTGTTGCGTAACTTGTAAAATGCACACTGCCGAGGAAACCATTATGTCAATAGAGATGCACATCAAGACTGATAACCATTACAAACACTTAAACAAACACACCAGGACATAAAATGAACAGTGCAAAATGTAAGAAATTCTTTGCACTGACCCGTTTGGCGTCTTTGCCAAATGTCTCGCTGTAGCTTGTTCCAAGGATTTCAAACTGCACGTGTGAATTGGAGCCCTCAGCGCGGAAGTCCATCAGCCCTGTGAGGCCACTGATGCGTCCCTGGAACCACACAAAGCACGGAGCCATTACTGAGTGACATGTCAAGCTGCGTGTCAGGGTCAAGAGAGATTCTGAACCTGTTAAGATAAAGAACGTTTTTTTTTCCTGATAACGGAAATCTCTCTTTTTCCACTCCAATAACTCTAAGAAATGTATTTTTTATTCATTCTTTCTCACAGAGAATGGACTAGCCATATGTCAAAAATGTTAAAGGGCAAGCTGGGTATTTTGTAAATGAAGTTCTATTTGATATTTCTGGATCTGATAGATCACAGTTTGAAGTAGCAGACAGGATGCCACTGAGACTAAAACAATGTCAAGTTTAGATTACAACAATGATCAACTTCAACGTCCATTTAAATGTGTGGTATATGGAGGACAATACTAATACAACATGTTGTTGGGAAATATAATAATCTAGATAATGTATTGGTCACCTTGGGGTTTTTACTGGTAAGTGGTAAATTCTGTTGTCATGTTTCCTATCTCATAGCCCTCCTTTTTCAAATTCTGGACAATCCTTTTACACTGTGCACCCAGTCAAAGAAACAGACTCTAATACAAGTTAAATAAACCCTGTTCAAAAACAAATGAATCTGTCTCCTTTGAATAAACACTTAAATACTCCTTTGAAGCCAGTTCATCTGGAGACAGACTTGAGCATCACCTGTGAGCATAGCTAAATGTGACTCTATACTACATGTATATTTGGAGCACAATGTGGACTATGGGTGTTGCACCAGCAAAGCTCTCTCAAAAGGGTGGTGGTGTGGGTGTTGTAATGAGGTATTTTATAAACATATCCTACATAATGCATTTTTAACATAAAACAACCAGTGACAAAGCCAAAGAATCACAAATCAATCTCATCCTTGCAGTAAATAAATAACCTCTTGAAATATTGTTTTAGTGCATGAATATCAAAGATTTAGGGATGTTATAAAAGTAGTGGTCCTTTTCTGTAATAAAATCAGATGGAATTACAAGTTTTTTTTTCATACTGAATAAATGTACATATTCTGCAATACTGCTGTTTCGACCATCAGCTTATACAATATCTTGTGGCAACACCTACATGACTTCAAAAACAATAATAAAAAAAAATCCATTATCAGATTGAGCTAAATGACATCAGGCCATCTTCCAGTATGTGCTGCCAATTTGTGATTAAGATAATTACAGAGAATTACCACAAGCACAAAGGTATCAAAGCCAGGAATGAACCCCAAATCCATCCTGAGGCCAATCTTGAAATCTCATTTTATAAGGTTGTACTGGAAACACTTCAATAATTCTGTATGTTCTCACACCACTTTAAACGGCTAAAGAGTGTTAAAAGGACACTGCCTAGCCCTTTACATTTAATACTTCCTACTGACCTACATCTCCACGAGTCTCTTTCATCTACTCTCCCTCATTTACCCAGACACCCAGGTTGTATATATTATAACTTACCTTTTGAATGGTGTCGAGCATGGACCATCCTCCGTTCCAAGGTTTAGTAGACTTTCTCATGCAGTTGAGGCTGGCCATGCTGTGCCACTTCCTGTCCTCCAGTTTTCTGTAGAAGGCATTGGCCAGCATCAGCACGCTGTCGTAAAGGTACAGGTTCGACACCTGGCAAAAAGAAACCAGACAAAAACATTAGGTCAGGATTCATGTGTCTTAGCTGCATTATTTATAAAGGAATACAACTGTATGACCTAATGCTGCTGCAACCCTTGTGGTCGATGGAAAAGAAAATCCGTCCTATGCATTATTAACATGTTATTTTTTAAATTTTCTTACTGCACGCTGTCTCTTACAGTCAATTATGTGTGATGTACCATTAGTTATTGCCCACATAAAAGTGACTTAGACTTTTTCCATGTTTTTTTAATTTTTTTTATTGTGTATTTAAACCTATACTGAAGCTTTATTTGGTTATTTATTAGCGCTCAGACAGGATAAGAAAAAAGAGATCTAAATTTTAACCTGACATTTACTAATTATCGAGAAAGTCTGTGGGCAGCGATGTTATTATTCTGACTTTCCCACTTAAAAGTCCATAAACATACTGAAGTAGATTTTCCAACTTAGAAAAACAAAGATTACATAAATGCAGGTGTGAACTAAAATAAATAAAGTAAATAATCATAATAACATTTGTTTCCTTTGCTTTTTGTATTTGTTTATATGTTATAAGGATAATCAGACAGTGACATTTACAAGTGCCATTTTAAATCACAATTCCTATGGTTTCTTTAAAGGCAGCCTCTCCACATTAAGTCTTTGATTACATTTATGAAGACCATAGACTGTTTGTCGCCAGTGTAGAAGACAAGACGCAGACCCCCCTGACTGTACATTCACCACCTGCTCATCATTACTGCCATATTCAAAGCCATAATTAAATTTAGAAAAGGTGCTGTGCTATTTAACTGATTGTGATGCATCATAAAAGGTCAAAGCAGTCGTTAACATGCAAGAGTCAATACGGTCGACTCACACAGTTAACGGCACCGGTCTTAAACTTCCATCATAATACATCATTGGAGACAATAAAAACATCAGAAAGGTATTCGCTTCAGTATAAAATGCAGTAAAGTAGCTTGACAATACACAAATGTATAACTATATATATATATAATAATAATAATAATAATAATAATAATAATGGCTTGGATTTATATTGCGCTTTTCTCCCGAGGGACCAAGGGACTCAAAGCGCTTACAGTCCATCCATTATTCATTCATACACAGTCATACTGGTGATGGTAAGCTACAACTGTAGCCACAGATGCCCTGGGGCAGACTGACAGAGACGTGGCAGCCATTTTGCGCCTACGGCCTCTCCGACCATCACCACATACATTCACTCAACATTCTTACACATTCATACGAGGCAAGGTGGGTTAAGTGTCTTGCCCAAGGACACAACGACAGTTTTTTGAATTGTGGGGAGAGCGGGAATCGAGCCCACTACCTTCCGGTTGAAAGCCGACTGCTCTACCACTGAGCCACTGCCGCCCCAAATATATATATGTATATATATATATATATATACTGTATATATATATATATAGTTTTCATAAACATTCAAAAATAAATTATGTCTCCAAAGGGGGAAAAAGCTGTTTAAAATGTGATAAAGCCTGTGGAAAAAAGGATACCCAAAGGTATTTTTTTTATTCTCTCATCTTAGATTCACCTCATCTCAACTTGAAAGCCTGTGCGCACAAACTTCAATTTGATACATTTCCTCATTGCACATTCCATTTGAAAAAAATTGTATGTTTGGGAAATGATTTGTGTTTATACATAGGCCCCTATTGTGCACACAAAATACAAAAAACTTTACTTTCTGGGATTGCAATCATGTCCTATTGCTCCACAGTGTCAGACCCTGGTGAATGAATAGACACAAAAGCAGTGGCCTTTAAGTCATATTGTAAGGCTGGATGGTAGAATAATTTCCTTTGGGGAATTAGAAGAGTTTATTGCTTCCAAATAGAACAGGGGTCATGTATGGAAATAAGTTGAGAAGGACAAAGGACTTTGTTTATGCATTAGTATTGCTGTAGTGTGTTAGGAAGTAAGATTAGATGTGTTTTTGATTCTTGTGAAATGACATGCTTGCTGCTCTACCACCAGAGTAATGATAGAGTACAGCGGCACAACAAAAGCAATAAATAAGAAATAATAGCTGTTTCAATTATCTTTACTCGAGTGTTGCCTTAAGCTCTGCAGTTTCCAACACAGGGCCAGATTGATGTGTGCTGTCTCCTGTCGGGCTGTGAATGTAGATTTGATAGGCCCTTGGGGTCAAGTCAAGTGAAATCCTCCCACTGCAGGAGATCCATGAAAGCAATACCAGCTGCCACTCCAAGCATTCAGCTCATGACAGCTTTTGGCTTACAACCCAACCTCTCAGTCAGCGGATATCGGCCCATAAATATCATTTTTACCTGTTGGAAGGTCACACAGTCAGAGGCTTATGGCCAGTGAAATGCACCCTTGCACAGCTTTATGTTTTTCCACCGCTGCATTCTTCAATCTCATCTACTTTTCTGATGAATGCTTGAACTGCCATTTTCCCATATTTAACCCTGTTTCCTGTGAAACAATTAGAACTGTTGGTGCAAGCACCACATGGTTCCGCCATCTGCCCAAAGAACGCAAGAAAGAGGAATGGGCACATATCAATGGAGCTACAGGGAGCACGGTCATTACACCCCAGATGGATTAAACAAAATTGAATTCTTCAACATGTACGGCTGGACTGCTTAAATTCAAAATAGGAAGTTACAATGAAAACCTGGGTACTTACTGCACAGTGAGCTAAATGACATTGTGTTGCAGAGATAACAGCACTGTGACACAGCTGAAGGGCATATCTATTTTACGCACATGTTATTATTATCAGAGTGAATTTACCGTTGGATGGGCTCCCACTTTACAAATCCTAAACACAAATTGCAGATAACCTAATCTGTTTTAGTGTACTGCTATTCACCCTGTGCTTTTTGCTGTTATCTTGGCATAGTTCAGTGAGTCATTTTCCTTTACTGGAATCTTTACTATAACCACCAGTGGGTCATTTTGTCCCACGTCACATGGTCACTCAGCCACATAACTATCAGGTTACTGTTGGCCATTCAACCAAATAGATCATTTCATTTTATGCAACCGGGTGTGCAGTTAGAGTAGCATGCAGAGTTTTTTCTCACCCTGATATAGAGTCCAAGAGGATTGCATGTTGTACAGTCTGTAAAGGACTTTGAGGCTATTGTTACATTAGGCTATACAAAAAAAAATGTCTTAACTGAATTATATATAAAGCTCAGAAAGTAGTGTAAATTCATTAATCATTAAAATGCATTTTAGCTGGAATTGAGTTTTAACAAGATTAAATATATTAAAATGTAAGAGGAAAATTATCCCCTGTAGTTTTAAAACAACATTTTGCTCTAGTCTTCCAAGCATTTCAAAGTCACAGTGGACTAGAATAATTGATATTCATAGGCATGCATGTTCCTTGTAATTACCTTATCTGGGGAGCTGAATCTACATCCAGTTGCATACATAATCATTGGTTAATTTTTGTATTCATGTAGCACTTTCCAGATGCTTGTCTATAATGTCAATGACAATGGCTGCATATGCTTTAATGGCATGACAGCAAGGGTCATCAAACCCCAGAGCCACCTTATAGAACTGTGCAGTGTTTTTGACTAAAACATAGTGGTGGCCTTTACAACACTACCCTGCTTGACTATAAATGCTCACTGAAAAAAGGGATAAAACCCAAAAAGGGGAAGGAACACAACCTTGCCACCAGTCAAATAGTGCATTAAGATTCATCCATCATAACGCTTGTGTATTCCACATTCTCCCTCCACAAAGCTCACAGCCGCTGCTGGAAGTAGCTTTGTATGCATACTAGCTGCTTTGGGATCTCATCTGCTGTATGGCTGGAAGATACTAGGCATATGAATGGGCAGGTGACATTTTGATTACTCAGCAAAAGCGTTTTGCGAATTCTAAAGGCATTGGGTATTCAGTATTCAGAGGAATTAAGCAGTGTAAGTTTTCCAAGTTACAGTTTACTGTAGTGTTATTTTATTCTAGGTCAGTGGTCAAATGAGGACACAGTTAATCATTTCTGTCAATCTACTGCTGTGGTCAAGACCACATCAATAGAGACCAGAGGATAACCAAGACAAAACCAAGGTTTTTAGAGAGCATGACAGAATGAGACAAGGCCAAGACCAAGGTTGGTGCATAATCTTTGGGCAAATATTGTCACAGAACAAGTTAATGTTCAACACCAATTGTTGTGTTTGGTGATGAATGGCGATATATATATTTTTTAGGGGTGAAAAACTGAGCAAAATAGTTTCATTGTGAGACGAGACCAAGACCTTTATTGGCGCATCTACATTTGTTCATCCGTTTGTTCATCTCCTAGGGGTCACAGGGGGCTGGAGCCTGTCCCAGCTGCTCTACCGGCAATTTAGAGTCACCACTTGACTAACACATGCATATCTTTGGGTGGATGGGAGGAAGCTGGAGTAACAGTAGAGAACTCACTAAAGCACAGGGAAAACATGGAAAACACACAGATAAGCCATGATGCGTCGGACTTGGGAAGTGTTTGCTAAATACTAATACCGAGGTGATCAATATAGTGTGCATGTGTGTGTGTGTTAAAAGCTTGAAACAATTTTACCTCCAGGGACTGCAGATAGCCCTCCTGCGGGTCACAGAGCAACGAGGAGATGCGATGATTGTTCCTCATACAGCGCACGTTGGTGTCCCTCCACAGCGGGAAGATTTGACGGATGATGGTCATCCTGCCCAGAGAGCTGTGAACCAGCTCCATGATGTCGGCATCACTCACCTCCTGAAGATGGAAACAGCACAGGCTGAGTGACTACTCATTCTCACAAATGAACTGTGGCCACAGTTTTAATAGATTGTGGATTGTTGCACAGTTAGGAAAACATGACATGAGGTGTAGACTTTTTTTGTCTGCAACGTTTTTTTGTCTGGGAGACTGAAAAGGATGTATAGTGTTTGCTGTAAATAAATTCCATTGTCAATGTAGCAGGAAAACAAAATATAGATTTAAGAAAAGTTATACAAAATAGTTCAAGGATGACACTGCACCACTGTCTAACCATTAAAATGTCATACTGTAGTGTACATTTCAATTTTCAACTATCCTATGAGTGACAGTAGAAAATGAGAGGAGAAAAAAGAATTTGGATGGAAGTCGACTGGTACTGCAGTTCCAACAGGTTACTCCAAGTAAAATGTTATCATATGTCAGAGTGATATTTCCAAAAACAGATATTATCTTTTATTAAACAACTAGTACCAACTGCAGCCTCTGTGTCAAAGCCTGGCTTGCCAAACACACTGACTGATGGCTATCTGGCCAGCCTATCTGTGTCATACCATAGCACACAAATAGATAGTATATATAGTTGTGTGAAAATCAAATGATTTTATAGTTATTCACTGTATGATTGATTTATTTTTTACCCTTACTGGATGTGAGACATACTGACAAGTTAGCTATTGTTTAAACGATTATAATAATTAAGTACTAAATTTAAGGGAAACACATCAAGTTTAAAAACTGTCAAAATGGTAACAGACAGATGCTGTAAAAATGAATTTACTTAAAGTAGGTATTGCAGTGTAAGGTCCACTATGTACTGCTGGGATAATATGATAACAACAACTCATTTTGCATTCTGGCTCCATTTCAATTTGTGAAGCTCCTTCATGTCTACACTCAACAGTTAATCATTTTCAGTTTTTCTGTTTGTTTGTCATTACTCACTGCCCTCAACTCTATTAAGTTTCACTGCACTGCCCGGGGTATGAGGGTGACTGACCCTTGGCTCCCCTGTGGAAGTGTGCGGTGGTCAGTTGAGTTTTCTATGTGACGAGTTGGATCAATATTCATGAGGCACTGAGCTGCCTGCCTGTCTCCAAAGCAGGACTATGGTCAATGCCAAGGCAGACAGTGAGTCTCTTGGGCAACATTGGGTTCATATACTATCTGACAATAAAGCTGTGAGGTCACTGTCAAGTCACAACTTTAAGCAGCTCTGGGCAGCCATAATCCTTGGCCACACATCCATGCTCTTTATCTGTTTTCCTAATCAGACATCTGATCTTTCCCTTTCCCCACTGACCTTTGTGTTCTTCCTGTGGGTCCTCCCACTGAGCTAATTTCTCCTGCCTCCTTCTCTTTATAGTCTAATTCACCATTCATTTAAATGTGGGCTCACAATCCTCTTATGTTGCTGTCATTTTCCTTTAGTCTTTCTATATGTGCCTCAAATGTGTCAAAGTTAACACACTTTTTATTACTTGTTCCATGTAATATACACAGTTTGCCCAAATACTCTTTTAATCCATTCTCTGTTTAATGCATAATGGATGCATATTTGATGAGAAACACCATTAGTTTGAGAGAACTGGAATGATAATGCAATTTTTCCTTGTATATGCAGCGTGATTTCAACTCTCCTCAGGTGATTCTACCTCATCCACTTTTATCCTCCAACTGTTTTTGTGACTCCTGAGTGTCAGTCAGCTGGAAAGTATAAATATTCATGAGTTACCGTGACACATTAATCAGATGAATTATGCTGCATGGTTCAGAGAGCTGAACCCTCACGTCCAAGCTAATAACTGACGATGCCACCCTGGGTTTATGTTCGAGTGTTGTGCAACCATCGCAGGTGACACTTCTGTCATAGCCATGACCCCCCAGTGACACTAACCAATGGGACATAGCTGACAAAACCTCAGCCTATTCAGACAGCACTTTGAGTTTTCCACTTGAAAACAATTGCATGCTTATAAAAGATAAAAGAAAAACAATAGTTTGGAACATATTGCATAGTATTTTTAGTGTATAAATATCACACAGATACATGGCTTTATGGGGGTAATTTCAATTATTCAACACCTCAGTCATTTATTGCTCACGACAAAGAAATAGAAAATGCGTTGGTAATGATGGCTGCAGTTCAATTCAGAACTTTGGTGTCGTCTGAATTTACACTAAGAGCTAGGGAGAGGAGAACAAAGTGCTGTGTACATGACACAAATGCACTGCTTTTATGTCCTGCCAGTTTGTGATTGAAAGAGGCATTAATTAAAGAACAAAAAGTGCAGACATATGGAGACTAAACAGAATAATGATGTCCCGCTGTCCTGTTGAAACACAATATATATTACACATGATACTGAATAGCACGGTAATTTGCTATATTTGAGTGAAAGGCTGTTTGCTGTGTAGTTAAGATAATAAAACTAACTGCATATTATTTCAAGAAATAGTTGCATCATATCCCATATTCTATTCATTCAGTTCAGAAAGAAAAAGAGTGTGTTCTTTGTCCACTCCGAGCAGTTTATAACAGGAATAAATGGATCTACTGAGCATTAAATATATAAATAATAATAATAATTCTAAGATAGACATATGCAAAGAACAATATTTTGACTTATTGTGTTTTAATAAATCATAGTTTTGACTGATGTGTTCCTTTGTCTTCAATTATTTTCCCATCTGATACCTTACAAGCTGAGATCAAGATTCATGTTTGTCATCTATACCATTTATTTATTTATAAAGTTTTGACAAGTTAATGTAATGATTACATCAGGTTTGTGGGAGGTATTATGAATTTGCCAGCTGGCAGACCGACATCGTGTCACAGTTGCTAGTGGACAGACTGTATAAGAAAAAAAATAATTAACATGCAGCTAAAAAAACTACAGGTTAAAATAACATTGGCTTGATCATGAGTTAAATATGTATTTATATGACATACAGTAGGTTTCCTATTGGTCTAGGACACTACTGCAAAAGAGATTAGATATCTTAGTTGAACTTTCCTAGTCAAATAGAGGATATCACATCTGAAACAAAACATCTCCAGTTTGTAATGAGTTCATCCATCATCTATGACCTTTCACCCCAGTGTGATAAGACAGAGGAGCTAACTTTCATAATATCCTAATGAAATGTAAACAACTGAGAAACCAACAATAATTTTCCTCTAGTCTTATTATATTACTATATTATCGAGTGCATTACATTTCAATAGGTCTGTGGACACTGAGGATTTTCTTTAACATAACAAGCCGTATATATAATTCGAGCTATTTAATGGCCCTAGTGACATATGCTAGAGCAACACTAGCTGCTATAACATTTAGATAAGGTGCTTAGTGGAGGAGTGGCCTGTCTAAGGTCCATTAGATTTATGACCATGATGCAGGGCATCTCCTGTGGTCACCACTTTAGGGTTAATTTATCATTTTTTGACATCTCCTTGGGATTTTAGCAAGGAAACTGAGCATGGTTAACCGTTTAAATATTGTTGCTCTTTCACAGTTTGGTTGCAAAAGAAAAAAAAAAAAAAATTTAAATGAACTAAATTAATCCAAGTGTGTGGTAGTAAGGCTCATTATCATAGCAGGTTACAAGTCTGTGGCTTGATGGGCAGACATCATTCATATTATGACTGTCCTCCTTGACTTGTGTGTCACAGCAGGCATGGCCACCTAATCCATCAACATTCCCACACGCCACTGTTCCGTCTTTGAAAGGGTGAAAAACAACAACAAAAGCTCACAGGATGTGCCATCCATCTGTGTCCACTAGACAGTGTCAGGGCGAACAACCTTCTGGGTGCTACAGCTGCAATACTGTGCTTCAATGGGTGGTGGCACCCACACTTATTTCATTTTAATGTTTGTGAGGAAATTTGTACTTAAAAAAAATAGTATTTAGTTGTTTAAACAAAAGAACATAACGACTTCATTAACTATAAATCATAGACCAAAATGGTTTAGGATGAAGGGAATGACTTATTATGCCCAACCCTTTTTTAAATTAAAGTGCTTCACATCACAACACAAACACCAAACAAACAAAAACAAAAACTTTTCATGCACTGCAGCTTTATTTATTACAAGTACGAGTAGATTTTGGTATGACACATTTTTCCATCACACTCACTGATAATCTCGAGCTCCATCTCCATCTATCTCGCTCTAAGCTCTTATCACATTTCTGACCTGACACCTAGCCACATGTTAGCACCGCGGGCAGATTAACATTACATAGTGTGGTGAGAGTTGAATGAGATGTGAGACCCTGCATTGACTGTGTCGCTAAAAGACTGCTCGAAGCCTGTGGGACTGATGGAGTGAGCAGCGACAGCTAGCCTCAACATAAGCTGGTTGAAATTAATGTCACGAGTCAGTTACATCCAGACAGCTCAATACTGTAGTGGCATGCAACTGCTGCTTCTCAGAGGACCTAAGCTGCAATACCCAATTGAAAGGCTTGTTATATGAAGTAGATGGACAGCAAAATTTGGAATTTCATAAAGATAGGAAAGAGAATTTCAAATAAGGTAGATATAGTTTTCACAACAAATACTACTGCAGAATTGTGATGCATAACTACAGCATATACATATAGAACATAAAATACATACATTCTTTATGCGCATAAATCAGAATGGTCCTATAGCTACACAATGTAAGACAGCAGTTGATATCACTAAGGTTTTAGAAAAATAGCGGCCTATTTCAAAGACCAAGAATTACACATGAAGGCCAAAGTCTGGCAGAAGAATGGGTATGACTAGGAATAGATTTTTTTTGTGCTAGTCTTTTAAAGTGGTCTCAGCATTCAAGGAGAGTGTCAGATTTATCTCGATTAGTTGAGAGAAAACAGACTGAAAGACAGACTGTCCCTTTTTGTGATAAATCCAGGAATTTAAATAAAACAAAAAGTGAGATGTAGAATTGAGTGTGGAACTAAAAGGTCATTTAAATGCTTAGAGAAACAAACAGAGACATTGATGCCTGTTAAATGTGTGCCAGGGAGACATAACTCTATAGTAAATTACAACACATCAACCATTAAGGGAGCGCCACAGAAATTAACATGCCATTAGTTCATACTTTACTGGTGTCTGGTGCTATTAAAGCTAATGTCATGCTGGAAGTTGGTGCTAATTGGCTAAAAGCAATTCAGGAGTTCCAATGTGTTTCTCATGACTGATTACAACCCCATTTTAATAGCACCAACTTGACTATTGAGTACTTTATGGCTTAAGAAAATGATATTACGAATGATAATAATATAAAACTATATTTTAAGAAAGTCTCATTAAAAGCCTTAAATCAATATTTTGATTGTCTAATTCACCAAACCAGTTGAAACCAGGTAAAAGACTATGAATAACAACAACAAAGCACCATTAATTCTTCATTGTACCAGTGTTTGCAGGCTTTCAACCCATAAGAAAGCATTAAACATATTAAACACAGTTTATCTGCCAGGGCCATGCTGGTAATTATGTTGACAATGTCCTACCATTTATAGCGCATACCCACATAAATCATAACGCATTGACTGTCGATCAATACCTGCCATGTTTTGAATATTTATAAAGGCCCTAGATAATATGCAGCCAAAGAAGATAGAACACGGGCATAGACACTATTATGTTTACTAATATCCCAGCTAAATCAACAGCAGCCACCTTTTACCTTAGGTGTGTCACCCCATCCTCTCAGCGCGGGGCCCATTCTGCCTCTGTCCTCTTATCTCGAAATCAATGAAATTGCAGCAGTGAGGTAAAACACTAGAAGAGTGCGCTCCTCTGTATTCTGTAAGTGCACCCACATTTTGTGCTGTTACAGCCACTTTAGAAGACCATTTAGGTCAATGTCAGACACACAGCTCGGTGGCACCAAGGAGGAGAGGAAACAGCAACAGTTAACGCTAAGGCAATTATACAATATCAAATAGAGACCAACTCCCCGAGGACGTCAGGAGAAAATAAAGACAACAGCACTAATCAAAGTTTGGATGAAAGTGCACAACATCATGACTTTTCACATAAGACTGTCTACAGACAGTGGCAAAGGAAGTCTAGGCCGAGGTTCACTCAGCCGTGTGTAAGCGTGTTTGTGTTTGGCCTCACCTCATTGGCATACACCCAATGACTGTCCTTGGATGCCAGGTTGGTTTCCACAGCCTGCAGTGAGGAGAAAGGAAGAGAACAGAGGGACAAATTTAAGTACAGGCAATTCATTGAGTTTTAACAAAAGCACAGGTGGGTCGCCCCTAAGGTACCTGCTGCGCCCAAAGTGTAAATCAAAAGGTCTTTGAGAGAGGGAGCTTGTTCAAAGGATAGGGAATAAGAAATAAATGAAATGCATCTAAACCACACACTGCCTGGCTGCAGCACACTGGGCACTTACATAGGCACAATGTTACTCGTGATGTGAGAGTTTAGGCTCAAAAGTCAGCACAGAGTTTAAACATCACACACTGTAATTCGCATAAAGAAATGTCAGTAATGATATTAGCCTGAGTAGGCCAATTAATATATTACAAATGTCTTTTCACTTTTCACATTTTACCTTGTATTATCAACATAATACAAATACAAAATAGAGAACACTTCTGGTGCCAGCTGTGCTCAGATTTGACTGATTAAACTGCAATTAAGGTAAAAATGTAACTTGTAAACATACGCTAAAATTCAGCATATGTTAATATGGCATTGCAGAGTGACAAAACACACACTGATCAGCAACTGTCGCATAGTTTTATTGACGCCTACATTCTTTGCAGGTCAGAAATTTTGCATACCACATCTGCCTCTGGATTTTGTGACACAGGAATGACTTTAAATCTTTCACAATGACATTCCCATGTGCAAAGCATTGGTCCTGGTTCTCACTCTGTGTCAAACACTGGTCTCAGTACAGACAGGTCTTGGTTAAGGTGGTGTTGACCAGAAAAATGATTTCTATTTTCTGTTTTCAACGCTTTTATGCAGTTCTCCTAGCAAAGGGGCAGAAGAATGACATTTGCAAAGAAGGATTTTCTTTACAGAGCATTTTAAAGGTAGGATGTGGAGAAGTCTGCATTTTAGCGACATCTGGTGGTCAAAATGTGGATTGCAATTCTACAACTCACACTCCTACTTTTTAGAACATCTGGACAGCTATGGCATCCCACATGATAACTTTTACACAATGCACCTTTAACCATATCAAGGAGCAAGAAAGTATGCATGGACTTTATAGACTTAATTTAATCAATACGTTTAACATTCACGCCGCTTAACATTTCTTTGTATATCCAGTGTCCAGAATCACAGACTGCTGTAAGGCTTTCTGACAGAACGACATAATGATATTATATTTCAAATAAAACACAAGTGTAAGTGTAAATGGTAAGTGTGTGTGTGCACATGGAACAAAGTGTGTTCGTATTTTTCCCATAGTGCAGTGACCCAACAGCATTAAGTACAGATAAAATAACCTGAATTTAAAGTATTCCCATTATGAAGTCCTCCCCTTGTCAGTGGATGGCATACATTT
Source organism: Perccottus glenii (assembly GCA_024416835.2). NCBI lineage: Eukaryota > Metazoa > Chordata > Actinopteri > Gobiiformes > Odontobutidae > Perccottus > Perccottus glenii. The sequence continues at coordinate 16,504,948 of CM044552.2, read as the reverse complement.
GACATCTGCCTAGTCTTGATGCATGCCCTTCTGCTAATTGCCATCATTAGTGTGCAAATGAATCCGAAAAGCAATGAAGATTGGTGGTTGTAACACATTTTTGACAAATCCCTGCTATGTTTGTCCTCAACAACATACACATCAATAATTCATTGGTGCACAGTGTGGCACCCAGAGCTGCCAATTGATTTAACCTTGGGAGAGTCATGATTTGATTTTAATGCCCTCTCATTTTTAGATTGATCTCATCAACCTGCAAGAGGGCCACACCAGTGCTCCAGTAATATTTACCTCCATGCTTCAATTGCTCCATCTCGTAGTAGGGGGCCATATGCTTTATCTCTATTTCTATAGACATGATGGTACACATGAGTAGAGCTAGATGTAGTGGCCAAAGCACAGCCAAGTTAAAAACTCACATACTGTCTCTTTATTAGCCCCTCACATTAATTCTGTGTGTACAACTCTAATGATTTATCTGTTCCCTTTAAAAATAAACTAAATTAACTTTTTGTTCTAAAATTAATTAATTTGAGCACTAGCCAGTTTTTCCTTTAAAGCTTTGTGGAAGTCCATCAGCTCTCACTCACCATCCAAAGGTGGCATGATGGGGGTGAGCGCATTGTTATTAACATCTTTACACTTATACATTTACTGTGGTACATTGTCTTCTAAGTCAACTTACTGAAACTAAACTGTATAAAACCTCTTCTTATTTTAAAGTCACTGAAGTGGAAGTTGGTCAGTGAGACAGTTTCTCTTTTACTGACTATATGTTGATGTGCACATATTTAACGTTCTTTGTCTTTAAGTTTCTTTTAAAAGTGCAATATCAAACTTATTATTATTATTATTATTATTATTATTATTATTATTATTATTATTATTATTATATAATATATATATGTGAGCTCATTATACCCACCACTGGGGTTTATGGTTATGTTTGATCTCATTAAACTATAGTCTACAGTTGTACTACTCGTAAAATTAATAATATATGGAATTTCTGCCCTGCCATGTCAAACATGACTTGATGATCAATATACATAATGCCAAAGAGCCAGGGATAGTTGTATGTGTAGTGCAATGGCAAATGGAAGCATTTCCAATGAGGACAACCATTTCAAACACACTCCTTGCTTTTAGTGCAACCATAAAATCCACTTTAGGAGAAAGCTGAAAGAAGATAGAAGTGACCTTTAGAGGATGTATACAGTATACAGTGGTGGAAAAAGTTTTTGAACACCCTTAAAATTTTACACAATCATAAAATATATGTGGAAAAATCTTTTTTGTGTTTCAAAAGGTGTGGTTGCATCAGACAGACACAAACAGATACAAATGCAATTTTTTTTGTTTATTGTTTACAAAAAATAAAAATTGTTAGTTTTGACAGTTTTAGCATGTCAGTTCTCAACATTGTCAATTTCACTGTCAACAAATAAAAAAGAATGTGTTCAAAACTGAACAAAAAATAAATAAACCATCACATCATCAAATTAATATGTAGTAGTCTTGAAGACTTGAAGAGTGATTCTTAATGCAATATTTGGACTGTCCAAAAACTTTTTTCTACCACTGTATAAGAACTTGATTCTTCTCACATGGCAACATGACTCTTTCAACGACAATGAGATCACATAATACAAGGTTAAGGAAAGGTCAGTCATATCTAAGTCCTTGAAAAATCCACCTTAATGTTGTGTCCTTGACATGCAGCATTAAAACACCAGTCTACTGTATATTCAGATTGTTCTAAGCACTCTGGCCTCACAGCAAGAAGGTCCAGGGTTCAATTCCCATCCAGGGCAGGGCCTTTCTCTGTGGAGTTTGCATGTTATGTTATGTGTCTGCGTAGGTTTCCTCAGGGTACTCTGGTTTCCCCTACCACCAAAAACATGTACAATATAGTGCTACAGATGGAAATGAGCTGTTAAGCTAAAATCTGGTACAAGCATCTCTGCTCTGGCTTAATGTACATTGTACATTAAAAAACAGAAGGAGAAAATATTAGCAGAGTCCCTACACATGCAATAATTCAAATTATGATAATATTCCCATTACCCTCGATGATATCTGCCAATGGGAACTCCTTTCTGCCTTCAAGAACAACCTTGAGATTTAAAGGATCTGACAGCTCCTTCAACTGCTTCTATTGTTCCAGACTAAAACTGTCAGATGGCATAATAATAAAAAGAATGTCGAGCCCTCTAGTGTGGGTTAGTTAAAGTGGACCAGCTGGGATGCTTTGTTGAAGCCCTGGGCACAGCAGATACCACCACTTGAAAGGTTCAGCAGCAGATGACAGAGCAAGCAAACACTGACAACTTCAGTCACTTGAGGAATATAAAGCCCTCTTAAGCTCATTTCTGTTTGTGAAGACAGTTTAACTTCACTTTTGTGACTACTGCAATATTGTGCTGGGTGTGCTGGAAGGTAAAAACAAAAGGCGAATGAAAAAAGAAGTAGTGTTTGTATAGGGAGTTATTAAATTCTATTAAAAAACACACACAAAAAGGCTAAGCTGCAACAAATGAGGCAGTATCAATGAATGTGTTGAAATTGTTATGGATTTAAGGTATTGCAATTTTCATTATCGTGTTAATAGTCGAATAGTGAATAACCCCTATATACCAGATAAATGCACCACATTTCACCAACTATTGCGCAATGCAAGTTTCCGTTGACGGGCATGCCACCTGTTTGCAAGAACACACATCTCACAAAAAACTCTTAGGATCAATACACATAGCCAAGCTCATACACTGATAGCAGAATCACAAAAGAATGTTCTGTTGTAGGGATTGCTTCTAAAATCCATCTGAATTGTTGCCTAGGGAACAGTTATCACAATCTCTCTTTGCTAAAAAGAATGCTACGGTCATGAGTGGTCATCCTGAAGAGACACTGAGATAGAAGACATGGTGGTTTGGTGACTTAAGGTCTTCTAATCATAGTATAAATAATAAGAAATCCTTTTATTTTCAGTGTCTCTTCTTACTCATAGCTGGTAACCTTGAAAACTGTTTAAGCATGTAATAAATCAACCATTTAGATGAGACCTTGTAGAGACAACAGTTGAACGGACTTACTATTACTGTACATGTTAGGCATACACATGTGCCCTGTGCTTGTTCCTAAAAATGCTTTATTAGGTGCAAATCCTGGAAACTTTAAATTTAAAGCTTCTCTTTCTTGTTTTTCTACAGATGTTCCAAAGAACCCTGTATGAGAAGATCAAAGTAAAATGACAAAGCTGCTGCATTTACACAGCGTTGCTCATTATGATTCAGGGCCAGGCACTCTTAAATACAAAAGCCTCTTGTGTTTCACTCCAGCTGCTACATTATTTTGCCAAATCAGCCCTTTGTCAGTCTGCAGTCACCCTTTTTCATTTAAACCAAGCAAGGGTTTTCCCTTTTGCCTAAAATTTATCACACCAAAGCCTAAAAATCCATTTGAGACCTAAACGTTATCGACATCCAGGCAGATTCATTTTGCCTTTGTGTGTTTTCTTTCTTTTTATTCACTCCAGAAAATGATGTAACATTGCAACTCGGGAGAGCAATGCAGTTTTGGTAAAAAAAATGAAAAAAAAAAATAGATTAAAATTGAGGCACAGACAAGATCCTGGAGTGACATCTGAGAAATCGGCTGTGCTGTTGATACACTGAAAGCCCGGTGACAGTAAGATCTCTGATCAGAGAGACGAACTACTCCAGGCATGTTCCTATACAGTAGAGGCGCCACAAAGACCGCCAGACAATGCCAAGTCCAATTTAAAACCATGAGAGCTGAGAGGGATTGAGAGGAGCCTGCTGTGGGGGATGTGTGAAGATACTAGAGGTAGAGGTTCAAAACAACTGTGGAGGAGCCTTCGGAATGTTAAACCTATTTGAGCACAACGCATTCAGTTCAGAGTTTTATGTTATTGGGAAAAAATATATACCAGAAAGAAAACACAGCTCTGTTTATCTTAGCTTTTGATACATTCATTTGTTTCACAGATGGCACCGTTTCTCAGTTGAGAAAGTCGTTTTTCTGCCTTAATAAATTTCTTGCTCATTTACAACCATGCGAGCATAAACGTTTTCAGAGATTATGGTGGCATGCCAATAGAATTCCTGCTTACGTATGTGAACTAAACATGTATTTCTGATGTTCACTGGCTTATAATAGTATTTCTTGCCGTTTTCTTTTGTGCAAATGGCTCTCTGCAAACCTCTGCAATTGTAAATGTATTACTCTAGAAGGAATACATTTATTTTTGTCTTCATGCAAATGTAATGTGTTATGAAACCTTGTAGCAGGTATAGTACAATTGGATTGGACGAGGCATTCTGAGCACATCCAAAAGAAAGGGTCACACAATGTTTTGTTTTGAGTATTAAACACAGACTTTTATAAAAATCTAAGGCTCCAAAAACAATTTCATACATCTATGAAAATGCCCACTAATACTAACTTATACCCTGAAGTATGACTTAAAGTTATTATTTGCATAATCTTGTGAAGACAGACAGGAATTTCATTTTTTGTTCGGCTAGTAAGAAAAATCAATCAATTAATTGCGTTTGCACCAATTATGAAAGACTAATCCAGGGTTTAAATTCATCAACAGTGCCATCTATTACACTATCATACAACTGCCGGGTTAATAACTAGACATGGGCAAATTACTTAAAGAAACATATTAATCAGTTAGAAAATGAAGGCAGTAAATCAACAAGGTAAGCCACGTTGAATTGATAATTCAATTTGATCATTTGAAGGGATTTGATGTTGCAGCAGCAGATTTTGTTTTGGCTTAACAGGAAACACACCTGCAGAGGAACCAGACCCAGTGAACATGATGCTCAATATCAATAGCCAAGAACCTTAGTCTGGTCACTGGTTTGGACTTTCAAGCGTCAGAAAGTTACTATTCACAAATCTACAGGCAAAACTTACTATCACATGCTGTATCTCTCTGTGTTTCCCTTACATGATCAGTAGCAAGTTGCAACATTTCTGTCCAATAGAGAGACCCAGAAGGTCCGGGTGGGTCTGTGTGAAGTGGTTGACTTTCTTAAGTCATGCTGTTTGGTTGTAATTTAAAGAGGCCGGATAAAGGGGAAGGGTTTCGGCGAGCTGCCACACTTTCTGTGTTCTTTCAGTTCAGGTAGGGAAGCAGGAAGTAGTAATGAGCACTGTCATAAAAGATTCACTAGAGTTCCACACACCGCGCCAAGTCTGGCTACTGTTGCTGTGGAAACGCACCTTCAGATGACTTTATGTACTCTACTGACAGCACTGAGTAGACGGCTAGCTGTTCTGAGCACATTACGCTGGTACCCTCATTCTGCTTCTGTATTTACTATTTCAAATCATACATGTGTGTTGTCTACTCCATTCTTGTACAAAAGGCATTTAGAATAGAGAAAAAGAATTTGTACCGTCCTTGGCGATTACCGAACAACTGAAAACATCTCTTCTGACCTTCCTCTGTCAGTGTGCCAGACCAGGTGGCCCTCCCAAGAAGATGGCACACACGTGTGACATTAAAAACAAATCACGACTCCCATCTGCCCTGGTACTAAAACTGCGAGCTGCACTCTGCATGTAGTGGACTTCCCACAGGCTTACACTATGGCCATGAGTGGAATGTATAATAGCGGCCCCATGATGCCCACCAGTTGGCACATTAGCCTCATTATGAAAAAAACAATAAATGTGAATCTGCAGTGTATTGTCACACAAAGATCAGCCATGTGTGGTGTCTATGATCTGCATAATGCATAAAGCACAGGGTTAAAATAAATAAAACGAAGAGGCATACAATGTGGTTATAGCAGTCTAAGATGGATGGTATACTATTGTTGTAATTTTTTTTTAAACTGCATAATTACATTATTTAGATGAGGGCAAAATAAAAAATAAAATGGAGAGTGCAGTATTAATATAAGTAATAACTATATGTTACCATCTTATTAACCCAGTTTTATCATGCTATTATTATGCTGGAATATAAAGTACCACCTAGTTACACAATATAACCACTAATAATTTTTTCAAACTGATCAAATTAAAATTTTGTGCAAACCTAATTTTAGCTGTTTAGCTGTTGAGCCACTGTTTTGGAAATCAAAGAAAATGCATTGTTAATTCTCATTCCAGTGGAAAGCTGGCTGACAATATGGACATGACGTTGTGACTAAAATAATAAGGGCATTGAGGTGGAGAGCTATACCCCTCCAACAAACCTCTGACTTCCTCTGTAAACCGCTCTACTGTTGTGCGAGAGGATTTCTGAAAGTCACTAACCGGATTAAAGGTGGTGTGACATTTTCTGAATAGCATAGCGGCAGAAAAGTCTCCTGAGGGAAGGCACTGCGGAAAAGTGTAAGAAGTTTCCAGGTGGCATTTATCCATCATGAAGACAAATATCTCTATTCAAGTATCTTTCATTAAACTCAACCATTTCTTAACATAACAGTACAGTATGTTTAGCAGAGGACCAGTTGCTTCATGCAGGTTGTCCTTGATGAGCCACTAAACATAAAGTTGCACCTGGGAGAAATTTATGTTGGGGATCTTTAATGATATTTGCATATTGAATTTTTTATTACACGACTGATGGATATAATAACTGCCAGTTAATTAACAGTGAGGAAAGTGATTACCTCACCAGAAGTTATTTTGCCCCTGTCCCAACACAAGGACACCTGGGCGCTAGAGTCAGTGTAGTGTTTAATTCTCCCATCACTTACTGCCTAGTGACAGATCCGTAATGCCAATGTACCATTATACGTACAGTAGATGTGGTCAAATTTATAAGCCAGTTAAGGAGAGGAGGACACATTATGAAACATTACTGCATTTATGTCCCAGAAAACAAACACAATAACTACGTGATGCCGTTTCACAATGATGTGATTGATTTATGTTGATTCATTCTGTCCCCACACCTTGTTCACCCCATTACTGTATTCCCACAGTGAGGGATACTGTCTCTGCTGATGTGGGACAAATAATAAGCCATAACAACTGAACCTGACCGGGAAATTGACCTCTGTGAAAATTAAAATCAGTGATTTGTATTCTCCCGAAGACAAAGAGTCAGTGTATTTAAATGTATCCCCCATTATTATCAAACATTAGCGAGGTTTGTTTGGGTGAGTTCTAATATCTATCTCCATAAAACTGCACAATCTGTTTAGCATACCATAATTACTCTGCAAACTTTTTTGTCACTATGAACTTTACACCTGAAAGTAGCACAACTTTTTCAGCTTCTATTTAGATCTGTAAATAATTAAACATGTCTTAAGTTGTTCAAGTAGGATAAGAAGCGTGCAACCAGAACTCCTTTGTTCAAGTTCTTGAAAATTGGTCAGAGTAAATAAAATCCAGTGATGCTTTAAAGTGTTCTGTTCTACATAAACACTTACAGAGTAGAAAGCCTTGACCTGATTGCTGCATTCAGTGCAGCCAGAAATAGAGCTGTTTGATTTCATGCTGAGATGAGTTCACAAGTGTCTTTGTGAATAGGCTGCTCACTAAAAAAGATATACAGTAATTACCACAGTGCAGTGTCCTTGCATTGCAGCCGCGGTTGTCGAAGCCGTTCTGTCGTCTGCTTTCTTGCGTTTCCCAGTGGCCAGCAGGTAAAACCACCTCGACACTCCGCACGACACACACGACTATAATCTGTGCTCCGGGCCATGCTATCACAGTCACAAAAACCATCTCAGAGTCACAGGAGGTTGTGAGCAGAAACAAAGGTGAGCTTAGAGACCTGCAAAAGCCAGTGTTAAGACATGACAGCTGATCTGTGCTGTGACAATGTCAGCTACACATCCTGTCATCCTGCTCTTATCTTCTCATTCCTCCTCAAAAAAAAGCAAAGCAAAACGTCTTAGAAACGCTTAGTTCTGTGGCCACCGAGCTCCGATCCGCCTCAGGGCAGTGGAGCACATGTGAGAAGACGTGCTGCACTTTAACAAAGATCAGAGATCACAGGATTCTCAAAACAGCACAGTCCAGTTCATACGTATCATCTAAGAGTGCATATGAACTGCACTGTGTGTGATTGAGAAAAACGCCATTTTACATTTTCATGCAACGCTACACCAACTTTTAAAACTTAAACATTTTGGCAGCCATTTTGTATTGGATCACACACCCACAGATTAATCCTTTTAAATTCTTCCACTTTTTCTAGGTCTTGACAGATTTAACCCCATCTCAATTTCTGAAAGATCTGATACCTTTTATAGTTTGATGAAGGCTTTTTAAGACAAAGTGCACTATTTTGTTCTTGTTTTTGAAAAAAAAAAAAAAACATGCTTTCAGTAATAACTTTAAAAAGAAACTTTTAAAACATAAATTATGCTTTGTACAACTTTGTTTGACATCTGGTGTATTGTTTTCCATATTTACTTTAAGCATTAGTTTTGTTTTTAACAGTTGAGGTATATATACTGTATGTACAGTCAAGCCCTTATTCATACCCTGGCAAATTTTGAGTTAAAGTTACTTTTATTCAACCAGCTACCGTAGTTTTGTCTTGACTGGACATGACACAGGCATCTTCCAGAAGATAATAAGAGAATAAACAAGAGGCATCGTTGTGGAAAAAAAATTTCCCAGCTTTTATTTAAATTTGAACAAAAAGTGGACTGTCAGTCTTATAGGCAAATCCAAAGTTCTATACCATTCCAAATAGTCCAAGCTGTTCTAAAGCATCCCAATTACCCTGATTCATTGGAAAAAGCAACTCAACAGGTGAAAAACAGCAGCGCTCTTCAGTTGGTTTGTGAACAGTCATGGCTAAGACAAAAGAGCTCAGTGAAGACCTGCAGCTGCGCAATGGGGCTGCTCACTTTCAGGAAAGGGCTATAAGGCCACACATATATACTAATTTTCTACTGCTTAGTCCTGTTAGGGGTCACGGGTGACTGGAGCCTATCTCAGCAACATTGGGCCTGAGGCAGGGTACACCCTGGACAGGGTTTTGAACTCACGACCTTCTTGTTGTGAGGCAGGAGTGCTAACCAATATGCCACGTGAGACAACACAATGTCTTTTTAGGGTCTGAACATACTCTTGTGATGTTTTCAATTAAAACAAACTCAAGACAAGTTTTCTTTCATTTGTTCTTTCATTTATTTGAGTAGGTCGCAAGGCGGTCAATTGTAACTCTGATGCACACTGAACAAACTGTACAGTACTAAGTGTGAAAACTCTGGTGTGGTTCATTTGTGGCAAGAACATCAACGGTCCTCGATTTTGTACACGGCATAAATAACTGCACAATCAGGACACGGCCGGTGTAGCTGATGATGACATGATAAAGTTTGAGGGAAAAGTCCTTTGGTGCTTTTGTTAAAAAAAAGTGCTGGGAGAAACACCCTAAATTGTTGCATTCGGACAGTACAATAGTGACCTATTGTGCTGTGTGTGTCGGGTAGAAATAAATGGCTGCATTTTGTATTTTGCAGGTACAGTATGTTTTAACACATCTTACAGACACCTCTAATCAATCTTGTGAAGCCCATTAAAAACTATCACATGTCGCAAATGAAAGCAACAAACTTGACTTGTGACAGTCTTTCTTCTCTTTACAAAAGGCAAGTTCCTATTAGTGCTTCTTTCCAATGGTGTAAACAGGTTCCTGCGGAAGAAAAAACGTTGTAGGTGCCAAGATCACAACAAATGACAAAAAGGACCACCTTGTTTTCAGCCCAAACACACAAGAAACATAAAACTGCCACTAAAAAGAGCTCCTGTATAAATCACCAAAATGGCCAGATGGCTTTTATTTGGGCTGTTTTTCTGTCTCTTCTGAGAAAGCGTGGCCCTCCTGTAGCTTCTGAATATTACAGGTCAGAGTAAGTAGACGGACTGTGTGCAACCAACTCGGGCTTATTAGACAAGTAAGCACAATAAGTGGGCACGCATTGAGAGAGAAGAGGGCAGCAGAGGGAACTGTAGGAGGTTATCTGCGCCACACAAGAACATGACTCTGATCCTAATTATTGCAGCGCAAACCAAGACGTGTCTTCTGAGAACGCCATTGGAAAAAAAGAGGTGTTATGGAGAGTAGGAGTGTGAAGCTTTAAGTTTGGACATTTATGCTAATTCCACACAGGCCTGACAGCCGCGGGAGGCAACACTGAACCGAGAGGAGGAGGTAGCAACCACATCCACTAACAAACTATCCTCTGTTCTTGTTTGATCAACTGTTTGATCCGTGGCCATTTTGTGCTTTTTGACTAATCAGCGGTGAGTACAGTACAGCAGTGGGCCGAGAGTTGCACACACAAACTCATCCATACTCTTCCTCAGGGGCTATGAGCATGCACTTTAATAGCGCTTTTATAGAAGGTAATTCCCAGTAAACACCACTCAGGGGCAATTAGAGCAAAAATAAATAGGCTCCAACTGTGCAGACAATAAATTAGTCAAATGTATTGTTAAAAAAGCTTCCCCGGACGTTTTGTGCATTCCCTTTAGACCACAGTGGATGCATCAAAGATACAAAAGGACTTTACTTTCTTTACACCTTGCTTTGAAGATATTGCCAAGTTTGTGGCCTCGAGTAATGGTCCCACCGCTGTTGTCTTCTACTAACACGGGCACGAGCTTTTCAATACACCCGAGGAGCGCTTTAATTGAATCTATCTCATCAGGATCGATAAATGTGTCTGAACTGTGACTCTTCGGGACACACTGGCCTGTTAATAGAGCACAATGATTTTAAAGGGACCGTTCTCTGAGAGCTTACAGTTTATGTATTACAATGTAAGACTGGAACAAGACCAGTCAGACCAAGAGACATTTCTGAATTAGGTGTATGCAAGGGACACAGTGGCTCAGTAGGTAGAGCAGTCGTCCTATAACCAGAAGGTTGGCATTTCGATTCCCCCTCTCCCCTGTTCATACTGTCCTTATGTTAACCCAAGACACTTGAATGCTACACACCTGAGAAGGGTGCAAAAAAAGCACTATATACAGTTAAATGCATGCCATTTCCCATTTTAACAGGGTAGTGTGCATCCAAAGAGAGCACTCCTGATTTGGTTCAGCAAAAACTTGAGTTGGCGCTTATGCTACATCCACATCCTCTGGGATCATCCCAGTTTCTGAGTTGGCAAATCAGAAATGAATGAATGGAGGATTACTGAATGAATTAGACAGACAGGATTTGTAATCGGTGGTTCTGCAAATACTTTAAGTTCTCTTTTAGTCATTTCTTTTTTCAAAGTTACAGTGTTGGTATCTCAGAATATACTGGAAACCCACAGAAACTGGGTAATGTGCTCTAATAGACGGAAGAGTAAGGAGAAGAAAGATATGAGGAGGAGGTTTCCCAAAGCTGAGAAGGGGCGGAGTTGTGGAAGAGGATAGAGGGAGCATGATCAAAGCCTATATTTTGAAATCACTTACTTCTCCATTAGTTTGATTAATGGGGCCAGGCTCGCAGTCAGACAGAAGCAAGGGGCTTGAAAAATGATGCAATTACAGCTTTTTGAATAGGGGGCTGAAAAGGCCCGTTTGAGAGAAGGATCTGGAGGAGATTCTACAGGGCGTCCTGAACACAAGACCAGCTCCTCTCCATCCATCTATCTGTCCCCCGCTGCCACCGACGTCTCTTCAGCCCCTCATCTCGCCCTTGTTCCCCTCCAGGCATCTCTCAGGCTTAGTGCCATGCCTCACTGGCCTCCAAACCTATTATACATTGTGATTAATATGTATGTTCCCCCATGATCCCTACTCCATAGCTCTGTATGCACCCTTAATCCATGGAGCACTCTTTAATACACTAATATTTCCACAAACAGCCACCGAGCAGCACGACGAGAAGGTTGTGTAAACCACTTGAGTGATAATAGAAAAGTCTCAAGTGCCACTTACAAAGATGTAATAATGACACGCAGAGGCTTTAAATTCTTGTCCACTGTAATTGGTGTGAAATAATTACAGATTATGCAAACAAAGGAGTAGATAACCCTTTTCATATCATTGATTCAAAGCTCAAATCAGAGCCACATAAAATGTCAGCTATAGATTATTTCAATATTAGGATGTATGTGCAGTGTTATTTTTAAAGAGGATTTGTGAGAATATTTGCCAGCATATATCACTGAGACAATCTGCTTACTTTGGCTGTGTTTGCAAAGTGTGTGTGGGCAGCAGTATGGAGGACACCGAGTAACAAATCTCCCAGTCGCATTAAAGTTAACTAATGAGCTCCATTACTCGAGTACAATGACAGTGAGTGGTAGAGATAAAGACGAAAATGAGCATAGGAAAAGAGGATGTGGTCAGTAATGTGTTTGAGCCTCCGAGCTCTTTCAACCACAAGCCAGAATTCATACTTGTCAAACTCTTTATTATTCAACGCATTGGAGTTTTTTACTCTTAGTTTATGTAGAAAAGGCCAGAGAGAGTTTGCCTTTGCTCTCTGATTTTTAAATGCCACCTGGTCGAGGAATTTAGAATAACTTGTTTCAGCATTTCAGACTGAGACTGTAATGAGACGGTTACTGTCTTTGCAATTGATGTTTGAGATAGAAACATTCATTTAGGGCAAATTCATTTGTGTTTTTTAGACACCATTTTGTAGTTCTATTTCAAAATGACTGATAACATTTCTCAATCAAACTTGACTCTTTGTTTGATTGGTGTGCAAACTCTACAATGGTCAGACAAATTCAGTTTCTAGTAGTCTAACTTAATACAAAAAGGATAAAGAAAATTCTTATTATCATTATTCTTATTATTATGTATTATTAAGTTTTAGGGATTTGCAGTGAACCAATACAAACATGTGATTTTCTCAAAAGCCCATGGAATAAAAAATGCATTTGCACAATGATGTGTTTCACTGTCAGGCTCCTAATGGAATTCCAATTCTTATTTAATGGAAGACTTTCCTATGATAGTGCTCCAAATAACTTGGCTCTAAACTAGGTTCACATTAAATATGCAATCCTAAGTAACTGTTGGCATAATACATCATGCTACATTCTTGGCATAGTGTGAAATTAGAGCTCAAAATACATCCCTGCGTGCTCATTTACACATTAGCATTTACAGGGATTTTCTCCAGAGAGCTCTTTGGAGTTTTTTTTTAAACCAAAATCAGTTAAGGATTTCATTCAACGCTCCTGATGCAAGGCAAATTCACTAAAGCAATTGCAGAGGCACTCATAGCTCTGTCAACTCCCACCAGCCTGGAGAAAAATCGCTGTCAGAAGAGTGGCTTTCACAAGTGTGCTGTTGATTACCTGTTGCAGGAATAATGGCTTTATTGAAAGATTGCAAAAGAATCCTTTGAATATGGAGGTGCAGGAATTGGGATACAGCGTGTGCTGATTTAGTAAATCAACAACAGTTAGCTGTAAAAGCTGGGAGACAGACGTGAGCAATCTCGGCTTAGTTAAATGACAAATCCATGAGAAAACAGCTTTAATAACGAGAATTAAATCAAATGTTCCATCTGCACTGAGAAGAAAAGAATAACAGATTCCTAATAAAAACAGCTTTAAAAACAGTTCGGCTTTACAGTGGGGATCGAAAGTTTGGGCACCCCAGGTAAAATTTTATTAAATGTGCATAAAGACGCCAAGAAAAGATGGAAAAATCTCCAAAAGGCATCAAATGACAGATTAGACATCCTTATAATAAGTCAAAAAAAGTTAGATTTTATTTCCATCATTTACACTTTCAAAATAACAGAAAACAAAAAAATAATGTATGCAAAAGTTTGGGCACCCTAAAGAGTTAATACCTTGTACTGCCCCCTTTGGCAAGTATCACAGCTTGTAAACGCTTTTTGTAACTAGCCAAGAGTCTTTTCAATTCTTGTTTGAGGTATCTTCGCCCATTCTTCCCAGTTCTTTGAGATTTCTGGGCTGTCTGTCACGCACTGCTCTTTTAAAGGTCTATCCATAGATTTTCAATTATGTTGAGGTCAGGAGATTGTGAAGGCCATGGCAAAACCTTTAGTTTATGCCTCTTGATGTAATCCACCGTGGAATTTGAGGTGTGTTTAGGATCATTATCCATCCTCTCTTTAACTTCAGCTTTTTCACAGATGGCATCAAGTTAGCATCCAAAGTTTGCTGAAATTTTATTGAATCCATTTTTCCTTCTACTCGTGAAATGTTCCCTGTGCCACTGGCTGCAATGCAACCCCAAAACATCATCGATCCACCCCATGCTTAACAGTTGGACAGAGGTTCTTTTCATTAAATTCTGTGCCCTTTCTTCTCCAAACATACCTTTGCTCATTCCAGCCAAAAAGTTCTATTTTAACCTCATCGGTCCACAGAACTTGTTTCCAAAATGCATCAGGCTTGTCTATATGTTCATTTGCAAACTTCAAACGCTGACTTTTGTGTTGAGGACGTAGAAGAGGTTTTCTTCTGATGACTCTTCCATGAAGTCCATATTTGTACAAGTATCTCTTTATAGTGGAATAGTGTACCACAACTCCAGTGTCTGCCAGATCTTTCTGGAGGGATCGTGCAGTCAAGCGTGGTTTTGACTTACTTTTCTCACAATCCTGCGAGCCGTTCTGTCTGATATTTTTCTTGGTCTTCCAGATCTTGCTTTAACTTCCACTGTTCCTGATGACTGCCATTTCTTAATTACATTCTGAACAGAGGATATTGGCATCTGAAAACGCTTTGCTATCTTTTTATAGCCTTCTCCTGCTTTGTGAGCGTTAACTATTTTCAGTTTCAGTTTTCTAGTCAACTGCTTAGAAGAATCCATGGTGCTGATTGTTGGGGCAAGGTCAGATGAGTCTGGGCATTTAAAATCTTTGAGATTGACATCACCTGGTCTATCCAGACGATGATTGAGAACAATCCATGACACTGTCAGGTCCTAGCTTGCCAAAGGGGCCAGTACAAGGTATTAACTCTGCTGGGTGCCCAAAGTTTTGCAGTCACCATTTTTTTTTTGTTTTCTGTTATTTTGAAAGTGTAAATGATGGAAATAAAATCTAACTTTTTTTGACTTATTATAAGGATGTCTAATCTGTCATTTGATGCCTTTTGGAGATTTTTCCATCTTTTCTTGGCGTCTTTATGCACATTAATAAAATATTTTACCTTTCGATCCCCACTGTAGATACAGTGTATAGCTGTATCTTTGTAATGTGGTCATTTACAGACTTGAGATGGGGACATCAAAGGCACATTTGAATATGCATGTGCAAATGCTGAACACTGACCTGTATATTTTTATAAAGCAAAACAATGGAGAATTGAGAAAATGGGAGGAAGCAAAACAGTTAAAGCAGGACCTCAAGAGCACCTGCACTTGCACTGGAGGTGGTATTTATATTCTTTCCACTGGGGCTGGACTTTAATTGAACATTTTCTCCAGAGCCTTTGGACTGTGATAGGCCACATTCTGGTTACCAATACAGTAGTTGTTTTCCAAGCGGTTGGCTTTGCAATTACCCTTATAACTCGTACTGTATTTTGAGTCTGCCACATGGGAATTGGGCAATAATTCTGAGCCCAGAGCAACAATTTCACAGACACAGAACTTTCCGACAATATTGTAGGATTTTGGTATAATTGCATCTCATATTATGCTGCAGGGAGGCAAATATACAGAGTGATAAAGCTATTAACGCATACAGACAAAGTGACTGTGGTTTGACTCTCACAATTTGCCAAGAATATGAACTGCATTCTTTACTCAAAGCAAATCACTTACAGTAAACTTTAAATGGGCTCAAATGTCACAACTACAAAACGTACACTGAAACCAATTCTAAAAGCCGGTTGTGCTCAAGCCTCCTGCTGTTTGACTTACTGAGCAGCTGTGCTATTTTTCAGAACTTCTTACACTAGTGTGTTGCTCTAGAGGTCATCCGATAAATGAGAAAGACTTAGCAGGGGGCTTTTATGAGATTAAGCATTTGCTCATATGGAGAAATAAAATAAAAAGACGTTAACTGTTTCAGAAACGTGCAGCATGACTCCTAATCACATACATCAATCACATTTTATCACTCTCTGTCAAGAGTATTGCTATGACAACACAACCTGATCAGGGTTGGTCAAAAATTAACACAAAATTTCATAGTGTATTGGTGGACAGTTACACGGGGATAATGTAATATTTTTCTTAAATTTTACAGTTTTATCAGCTAACAGCTTATTGTAACAGGACACAAAAATAGGCCTTAAGACATCCTCTAGGTTTTATAATTTAGGATTTTAATAGATGAGAATGATCAGCCCACAGTGGGATTCTGGCCAATCACATGTTTGCTTCTGGAAAAAGAGGCGCTCCAATTGGCTGACACTAATGTCAACAACCAGGAAATGGGTTATTCTGATGCAAAATATATGTTATTATACAGAAAAACAACTCGCAAAAAGAAAAGAAATAGTTAAAAGGGCAATAAAAAAAAACTCAAATTAAACGTGAATAAATTTTGGCAATTTTTCAAAGCAATGATAACTTTTCTAGGCGGTGATAACTACTGTATTACTACAGTCCACAACGTGGAACTCAAGCTAAAAGTTTCAGGTAACTTCAGTTTAATACTAGACATTAAAGATTTGTGGTGAAAAATCGGTCCGGTTTAACCTTAACCTTAAATAAAAGAAGCAGAAAAGATTATGACGCTGCTGTAGGAGAAGAGTGGTGTGGCTGAGATGGCAAAAAGAAAAATCAGGTAGTGATGCTTTAAACACAGGCACAAACTACAGTAATGACAATGTCTACATCCAATTAAGTCACTAATGTATTGACAACAAACTGTGTCAACTTTATGCCACCATGAGGTATATTAGGAAAAAATAGCTTTTTGAACCTGTATCAACCTTTATAAAATAAATAAATAAATACTCAAGGCCATACTAAATCTTCCCTAAACCAGACTTTACACAGGAAGACTATTATTTTTTGATGCCACTCCATCATCGCTGCATTCAGAGCCATCACTCTGGATGCATTTTGTTAAAAACATCCACCACCTGTGCCCTGTCACCGTGGCAACCATCCCCATCGTCGCTAACATGGTGTCGAAGTTTTCCCCCTTTTCCCACACTTTTAATACCGTCTGACATTGATAAATGCCGAAGGATAAGCCGCCACCTCGAACGCACCACACGTTTAATTCTCCCGCCTTACTTATGAAAAGCCAAATTATTTATGAAAAGCTCTTTGAATTCAGCAGATGATTCATACTTGAGCAAGTAATAACAATCCATCAAGTAAAGAGCGTGCCAACTTGCCCCGGTTTCAATTCTAATACTAGAGTTTGAATATACAAGCGTTTGCCTTGATTATTCCGCCCTTTTGTGAAAAATGTACCACAAGAGGAGGTTCTTTAGATTTTGTGCGAGTACTTTGTTAATGTGGTGTTGAATACATAGGTATCTTAGAGTCAGTGCTAGTGGAGACTTCCCTGGAGCTAGTAATTGATCATTGACAAAGTCATTTGTTATTTACCTGTCGAGCTGTGGGATTTATTCATCACACAAAGTAATTAATGCCTTATTGGTGCGTGCTAGACTTTCTGCATGGTTCATGGTAATAACACTCTGCTTTTAATGGAGAATAATAGCACTGCATTTAGTCACAGTTGAGTGCATTATTTTGCGTTCTTTGCTTTTTTTGTTCATTCTTACAATGTAATACAAGCTCCTATTGTTTTGTTTTTTATGTGCCACTGTGTGCACTGTGCCCATTGTAACGGTTATTCCCCTGGTGCGAAATTACTGGACTAGCAGTGTACAAATCTATACAGTAATGCATCTGTCTGTGAGGCATACAGAACGGTGACAGAACAAATAAAGAGACAATATTACGGCGAAACAGGTTTGCAAAAGGAGAGCAAATAGATAAACAGGAAAGAGGAATGGGGATGTAGACCAAAGTGTACAGTGCAATAAGAGAGGAGATGAGGTTATAAGAACACGAAGGGCAAAAAGATAAAGTGCCTATGTGGAGGGAAACATGAAACCATTAAGATGAGAGAAACACAAAGAGGGGGAACAAGAGGGAATGTCCTGTAGAAAGAGACAAAAAAGCTTCAGAAAGGGATGGAGCAGAGGGCAGAGCAGGATGAGATGTAGGACAATGATAGATCGTTTTGTGGCAGGTTCAATTTGTCATGCTGTTATTGGGAGGAAAATGGAATAGAGGAGCAGTGGGGGTCAGAGGGGGAGAGGACAGGGGTCCAAAGGTGGGATCGACAGGACACGAGCGAACGGGCAAAAGAGATAAACTTCATCCACCTCTTCACCTCTCCTCTTACAGTAACTATTAGGGATCTGATGGGACCGCTCCAGGAAGAGGTGTACCAGCATCCACTGGGCTATATGTGCTCTTGTTTTGTCTTGTTTTGTTCTGTCTCAATCCGTAGCTGGTTATTGAGGTCATCACCATGGTACTTATTTGCTTTGCAATTTATATCCTACACAAAAACGTATTTTATTAGTGTTGTAAATAGACATTTGGCTGTGTTCACTGTTGGTTCAAATGTGATTCTTTTATTGGCTGCATTGGTGGTTGACTCCTATAGGGATTCAAAAAGCCTTCACTCACACTAATACAATAAAAATGTAAGGCCAGTAGGGGGGCTTTAAACACCTCTGACACTACTTTTATTACACACAAAGAAGAAGCAATTTGTTGCAGCAGTTAAGATAAACCTCATTATGTATGTCCAGGGTGTACCATGTCTAGGGCCCAAAGTGATGTTTGATTAAAAAAAAAAAACAGTGTATATTTCCATTGTTCAATTTATTTGGTGTAAAAATGTCTTCTAAGATGATGTTGCACATAAAAAATATTCAAACCAAAACACTGCCAAAAAAGTGTATACCCAGTTGAAAATGCTGCACTAAGTTAAGCATGCTACAAATTCACAAAACAGTAACCAACTTACTGTGTTGGTCGCCTCAGTTAACAGTTTTGTCTGGTGTAGTCAAATCTCACCTGGGAGGCTGAAACTGTGAAACTGTGATTTTCCTACACTGTAAAAAAAAAGAATGTGAAGAAGTAAAAGACCTTTGGGAGCTTTTAATTGTACCTGGCTCCACACATTAGCGCTAAAGAAGGGGGCGTCGACACAAGTGGCAGTGATGGATCTTGGAAGGGAACAAGTCTTGATGCAGTAAATGTGGATGCGTCTGTGGGCGTTCTTGCATAAAGCCACACATGTTATGGGTGTGGGTAAGAACGCACGAGTTGTTTGTGCCAGAAACACGCTCTCCTGCACCGACACCGTGCTCTCTGTGTCAGGTTAATGAGTCGTACTGCGATAAACCCTTCCAGGTCACAGCAAGCTCTACTCTGTCTCTGCGAAGAAGTCCAGGTGCCAAAACACAACAGTGTTGCAATAAAATATGTTGCAAAATGAGGGAATAAAACAGCCTGAATGCAAAAATCAATGAGCTTCTTGTGGGAACCTTTTTATGAACACATTTGCTCTTAAAAGTCACTACGTACAAGCACTGGCATTCACCGAACTCATCTTTTATTAGCAACTGCCATGGATGAAATTTGTTCTTGGGTCAGAGCTCACAGACTATTTAACAACAGCATACCTAAGATACATTTTTGATTTTGGAATGTGTCTTTGATTGGGAGTGTATAAGTTGATAGAAATTAACTGAAAGCTCAATACTATCATCCTTGGCTAGTTTAACCTCTCAGCACAAACATTGAAGTAGAACTAACTGAAGGTCACTGTTGGGGTTCAGGTTTTTATGGTATTTCTAATTGTAATATTTTCTATAGTTTTTAATATCTAAGTTAATGTTTATTATGGATGGTGCATTATCTCCTGTAAATTAAACAGCAATAAAGGACATACACATTTAACGTGTAGCATTGAAGAATATGGATGAGGCTTGCCTTAATTGCAAATGGCAGACAACATCTTTGGACAAAAACATTGAGTATCATACCTAAGTAGAACAAAGGCATGCATTATTACAATATCAACACGCCTAACATTTTAAGAAGGAGGAAAAATCAAGGACTGCAATTTGGGGACAAGATGGCAGCGCTTAACAACAACGAGAACACTCAAGTTGATGGACAGTTCCCCGATGATGCTGTGTGGAGGATGAGTTTTATGTTACTTCTGAACTTTACTGCTGGGGCTGCTCCCGGTTGTGTGTACACACATTGCAGTTCTCTATTTTATGGTATGTGGTGTTAAATCCTGTACAAGTAATGTTCTAGTGTCCATTACTGAATTTATTTTATGCATATCTTGTTAAATGTGGAACTGAACTATTTGCGCCCACATCCGTTCGCTACACTGTAAAAAAAAATCCTAATTTTACAGAAAATAACTGTAAATTTTTTAGAGTATTTTTCTGTTATTTTTAATTACATTCAAAACACTGTAAAATTACAAACAATATCTGTAAATTAATGAATTGTCTGTTAATTTAAGGATTATATCAGTAATGTCAAATTACAGTAATGTTTATTTTTTATACAGTACAATTACTGTATTATTTATACAGTATTTTTCTGTTTTCTTAAATTACGTATAAAGTAGTGTAAAATTACAATAATAAAGTGTAATTAAATGTGTAGCTCATTATATTAAAGGTTTATATCCATACTAATAATCTAACATATTTCCTTGTTATTTTAAAGTAAATATTTTTTTATACAGTACAATTACTGTATTATTTATACAGTGTTTTTCTGTTTTCTTAAATTACATATTAAGTTGTGTAAAATTACAATAATATATCCATACTAATAATCTTACATATTTCCTTGTTATTTTAAAGTAAATATTTTTTTATACAGTACAATTACCATATTATTTATACAGTATTTTTCTGTTTTCTTAAATTACATACAAAGTTGTGTAAAATTAGAATAAAAATGTGTAGCTCATTATATTAAAGGTTTATATCCAGTTTAGATTAAGACAGGATTAGACCTTAGTTTAATTAGGGCATGCGATTAGCTTTTAAAAATGTGCCTTAGATAAAAAAAATACATGTGTGCATCTTGAGACAAAACAATGGCACTGACATATTTTAAGACATGTCAGTGCAAGTTGCTTTCAGGTAAAACAGCTCAAACATGCATTTTAGTCTGAGACTACAGGCTTAATGATTGGTTATTCTGAGTGTGATCCAGGAATCTGGCCAATAACAACTATGCGCGCCTTTACAGTTCAAATTTGAAAACGTCAGTTGGAGTGAGTGAGTGAGTGAGTTTGGGCGGGCGCTGCTGCTCGGGATATTCAGTATTAACTTACTTCTGTTCTGTGGCTTTTTATATTGTTTAAACATGGATTGGTTTACATCGGACTGCTACATTTTTATTTTGAGTTGCAGGATGTAAATGAAGAACAAACACGGAAGATGGAAAACAATTTTTTTTAACAACGCCTAAAGGACATAATGCAATCTGTGGAAGGTAACGTTAAATAACTTTTTATTTTATAAAAATCTGCTAGCGTTACATCAAAATATAGTGTGTTAAGTTGATAATCTAAACGCGATTACATATTTCAATGTAGTACGCTAATGTGTTGTTTGCATGTGTAAATATTGTCAGCTAACAGTTATTTAGATTAGCATAGGAGCTTTACAATGAGTGAAATGAGAACATTGTCTTTTTAGACAGAGAGGAACTCGAACCATAACGTTACTCCTTGACTCTAGAAGAATCTGCAAACTAGGTTTTTGAATCTACTGTTGATGGCGGGATATAGGCCCATATAGTTGCATGTGTGTGACTCGCGCTAGCCTAGCCGGTGCTAGGCTAGCGCGAGTCAATAGATCCCTGTAGCCTGCCATTAAAACAGTTTTACCCACTCCACAGTACACCAAAAGCAAATCGATTATAACGCCAGACTACCGATGTAAATGTCTGTTGAGAGAATAATGTTAGAACTCAAACTACACTTGCATCTCAATGTTTGCATTACATTTACTGGAACTAGTTTCTCAGCAGCGGCGGAATTATACTTTGTTCCGGTTAGTACTGCGCTGGAAAGTAAACAGAACAGAAGCGCACTACAGTCAGGACGGTAGGTTGCCTAGGTAACTTAATATCACTCCTCCGCTGCTGTAGACTGTGCTAATAAATACAGGGAACAAAGTCTAACTATTACAATGTGATGCAAGGTTACACTGGCCCTCCAGGAGTTTGGCACATTCTCCCAAATAATTTACTCACCCTCATGTTATTCCAAACATTTATGCATTTTGATTGCCAACATTCTTCAAAAATATCTACTTTTAATGCTTGACAAAATAGTAATTTCAGGTTTGAAAAGACATGATGGTGAGTAAATGATGACAGAATATACATTTTTGGGTGAACTATCTCCAGTACTTTAATAATTGCACTCAAGGAGATTAGACCTTCTTTTTTTTTAACGCATAATCATCATCAATCCTTTATTGAGAAAAATTGAGAGAAATAATCCATTGTTGTTGTGAATCTACATGTTCCTTCTTTTGGTGATGCACATTTTTGTCACATCAGACACAAGTTTTAGATACCAGACAAAACAGAAGACAAACAGACAATTTAAATACAATTTATTAAGCTTGTTTAAAGGAAACTAAAATAATTTAAATCATCCTTTTAAGAGAATCATAGTGTGTTTTTTTCCTCCCAGATGCACCAAGGATCCAGTTGATTACTGGCCGTTTGCAGGATTGCTGTGACGCTGCTGAGTCTTGAACGCGGATTGACAACTGACCGGAAGAGAATACAATGCTGAATAACGTTTATTTTGGACAAAACTTTATTTTCGATGCTTCAAAAATTCTAACTAACCCACTGATGTCACATGGACTACTTTGATGATGTCTTATTACCTTTCTGGACATGGACAGTATACCGTACATACATTTTCAATGGAGGGACAGAAAACTCTCGGACTAAATCTAAAATATCTTAAACTGTGTTCCAAAGATGAACGGAGGTCTTACGGGCTTGGAACGACATGAGGTGAGTCATTAATGACATCATTTTCATTTTTGGGTGAACTAACCCTTTAATGTTTAGAATCAATAGTGGTGTGAAATCTTGTATGTATCAGTTTTGTGTAGAGTATGTTTAGAAAATTTCACTTTAATCCTAAAGTTTGAGAATTTGATAACTGTTCTATAACTACTAGTTAAAACGTTGTATTTAATTTAAGATATATACTGTAATTTATCAACTGAATCATTCCATTTAATTTAGATTATATGTTTACGGAAATGATTTAAATCCGTTTTATACAGTTTTTTTTTACAGACTTATTTTGTCTTCCAAAAATAAAACTGTTAATGTACAACCTTGAGCACGTCTTGACAAGTTATTGAATGTGTTTGATCGTTATAATTTAGCAAAGGTCTGTTAAATAACAGTGTTTGTCATTAGAACCTTTAGTGCTGTCACTTTATTGAAGGTGTTTGATTGTAATAATTTAGGAAATACCTGTAAAATAACAGTGTTTTTCCATAAAACTATTAGTGCATCACTTTATTGAAGGTGTTTGACTGTAATAATTTAGGAAATACCTGTAAAATAACAGTGTTTTTCCATAAAACTATTAGTGCATCACTTTATTGAAGGTGTTTAACTGTAATAATTTAGGAAATACCTGTAAAATAACAGTGTTTTTCCATAAAACTATTAGTGCATCACTTTATTGAAGGTGTTTGACTGTAATAATTTAGAAAATACCTGTAAAATAACAGTGTTTTCCCATAAAACTATTAGTGCATCACTTTTATTGAAGGTGTTTGGTCATAACAATCTAGGAAAAATCCATAAAATAACAGTTTTACACTGTAAAAAAAAACCTCGTAAAAAAACGGTCAAATGACTGGCAGCTACGGCTGCCAAACAAAAACCGTAAAATTAAAGTAAAATATCTTAAATCCAATAAAGTGCAAATACTTTAATTTTACGGTTTTTGTTTGGCAGCCGTAGCTGCCAGTCATTTGACCGTTTCTGATTTTACAGTGTATAGTTTCACCTTCAGCCATGTCAGAGTATGGTGATTAACTGGGGATCAAACCCACAACCTTCTTGCTCTAAACAGGAGTTCTTCCCACTCTTGCCAGTTGGATTGAAAGAAATATTTATTCTAGTGGATCTCATTAAAGCTGCATTACCAGAAAACGCCTTCTCTCATGCTCCCAACTCCCCTCAATCTTTATAATCCAAGTAGAACAGCAGCCAATGTGAGAGTCCTTTAATTTGAATGCTGAAGCAGATAAATAGGCCCTAATGTATGCACGCATGTGATTGGCCATAGCTTGCAGCTGTGGACTGCACACTCTCTTCTACTCTCTTTTTAAAATCCTTGAAAATGAAGCCTGCTGTTATGGTCTGTTTTTCTTTCCACAGATGATACCTATTACAATATGCTGTAAGGTGATAATGCAAGAAACAGAAAAATAAACAACAGTAATGTCTGTTTAGGGAATGATATGAACAAGTTTCAGAAGAGTCTATTAAATTAGTACAACCTGGCGTAAGAACCACATACATGGCCAAAAATGAGCATGCATGAGAATAAGCAGTTAAACAGGAAATGAATGTCTAGACACTAGGGATATTCACCACTGCTACTGATGTGTTGCAGCTCAAAAAGGATTTTAGCACTTCTCCACACTTTGATAACTTCTGAATAGGATAAAAGAGGGAGTAACCTTTGGAGGAAAAAGCTGTGGAAAAGGTTTTTGACGGGAATATATTTTGCATTAGGGACTTTGTGTTTAGTAATAGAGTGATGCAGTGCACTACGTCGAAACAAATATGAAGGGCACAGCGATACTAAGTGAGAGCTTACTGTCAAAAAAAGGCATGTATAGCTTTCATGTCAATATAGCTGCCACTGAATTCCCATCGCAAGTAAAGCCATCTCTGTTTCGAAAGCACCCTATAATAGTGTGTCAACCTGATCTGCTCTTAAATCACCGTCCACAAGCATCTCTGACACAAAGACGGAGGAGTCCTTGGCATCATAACACAATTGCTTGTGAGGGTGAACGCATTTATTGTGTGTCACCTTTAAGTGTCATAGCGCTTCATTTTTAATCAGCCCATGGTCTCAAGTTGTGACAAGTAAACATGTTTTCTATCCGTCTGGAATAACTCTGGGAAGCCTATTTGTGTTGTCCAATGTTTACTTGATTTGTCACACAGATGGATGTGGATGAAAACTGGACGACTGAGAAAAAATTGCTAAAGTTGTATCGAAATAAATAACTTTTTTTTAAAACAGATTTACTGCGAGGGAACAAAGGTGTGTCTCAAGCCACAGACCTTGAAGGCATACATCAATAGCTGCTGTGTATTTGCCTTAAAAATAACATTTATATTTTGTTACCTTTGAAATAAAAATATTTTTGTGTGAAATTAAATGTTCAGGTCAAGGTGTGGATTGACAGGTTGATAAAAAAAATATTAAAACAACACCAGCAATGACACTTTGTAAAATACATCAGAAAACTCTTGGTGGGTTCTTAAAGGATAACTGTGTTTTGAAGCTCATAATGTACATTCATGCAAAGATGTGCTGTTTTATGCCCTGTCCACACAGTTATGCCAGAACACAGCACTTTTGTGTTTAGGTCCTGTGTAAAATAAAAATAATCTATTAGGTCACGCAAAATGCACACTTAAAAACTCAAGTCAGATTACTATAGTTACATGTAGACAAGTAATACAGAGCTTTTTCTAAAAGTCTGCTGACATTTCAGATCAATGTGCACATGGCCATTGTTGGTCATTGTTGTTTTGTGTAAAAGGGGTATTTTGGAAAATGACCTCAGTGTACTTTTTTCCATAAGTGACACTTTGAATGAGCTTTGCACAGTATTCAGAAATTAAAGTTTTACAGCGTATTAGTGCAGTATACCTGCTGTGGCAAATCTCTCAGGAAGAGCCAGTTTGACAAGCTAAAAATGGTGATTAACTGCGGAATTTCATATAGCCTCATAAGTACTTTTATAGTTGCTTAATAATTCCTTCAGTTTTAAACAACCCAATATAAAAATGTACATGAAAAAGACTTGGCTTGCTCTGAAATCTTTCTCAGCTGTTCAGTCTTTTCAATGTCACATGCTGGCAAACAAGCCTTACCTTTCCACAGAAAAATTGTCACAAACTAACAGGTCTTTTTACTGCCATGGAGATCAAATTTAGAACACATTTTCATCTTTTGTCTGAGTGTGTCACAACCTCGTTAGCAGTCAGACACCCACAGGTTCCAGATTAAAAGCTGTAGAAATGCATACCTTAATTATCCTGGCAGAATAGCCATCCTTCTTTAATGGTTAGAAAGCCCTCCCCCTTTTGAAGCAGCTACTTTCTGTCAGATACCATACTTCAAGCCAACCTCTTAGCACTCATCTAGCCTTCCTTTTTTTGTCTTGACTTCCATTAGATTTCACACATTACTATTTCATATAAGAGGTGCTTTATTATGACGGAGGAGCCCTTTCTGCCTCTACTTCTTGTTCTTGTCTTTGACCTTTCCTCCCTTCATCTATTTCAGTCTGTCCTTTAGTCCTCATTCTTCCTTTGCACTTCACTCATTTCATTTAGCCTCTTATTCATTTTTACCCCTGTCACTCTGTGCCTCTGGTTCTATCTATTGACCAGCTCCAGAGTGGCACACCACCCATTCTGTTAGCACTCAAATCAACCCCTTCGGGACGCCACAACAACAACAGAGGAAACGGTGTGAATGTTTTATATCATATGCCATATGTGCCAACAGTATTAAATACTTCAAAACGCCTTATGGGCTAAATAAATGGCTGTTCCTAATTAAAGTTATCCTCAAACATCCAAACAGCCAGTGCTACACAGGGGTGACTTACAAAACACCCTCACCTCTCTCGTCACTAAATTTACATTCATCTATCCATCTATTCATTTTCTGCTGATCCGCTGCCAGGCTGTGGATATTCATGTGTGCTAATCATACAGGAATAGCAAGACATTCCAAAGGTAGAGATGGCTAGGGAAAATTTCAATACAGTGTGTTAAAAACTTGTTCTGTTGATGTTGTGTGAATGCAAGTTTTAGATAGCTGTTTAGCATTGTTGAAATGTAATCAAAGCCATGTGAGGAAATCAGTAAAACTGCATGGTGACATTAAAATCTGTTCAACAATCTTACAAGCCTTCTTTAGCACACCAAACTTTTGCCTGGGGTACTTTCTTTTCTTAATCTGCATGTTCTACCCATGCTTTCTCCCAATGTCCAAAAACAAGTTTGTTTTATTCAAACAGAATTCAAAAGGATAAACAGAAGAGAATGAACTAAAAAATATGAATTAGAGCAGAACATTCATAATTGTAATGTGAGTACTGTTGTAATTATCACATTTGCCTGGTCAACCCAGAGCATGACACTTTCATTCTATAAATACTGTAGTATGCTCCAAATATTACAAAAAATAACCAATTAAACAAATATTATGAAAAAATTAAAATGCATAAATCCCCGATTATTATTGCACGTGTAGCTTCTTTCATACATGCATTATTCTTAGGACTTCTGGAGGAGGCTGCATGTATAAACACCATCCACTTAGTAACCACACAGTTCTGGACTAAATACACTCTCTACAACCAGTACAAGAAACAAACAAAAACAAATCCTGGACATGAATAGCCTGCTTAACGGAACAGTTATTAAGTCTAAATATTTAGACTAGTATACATTAGGCTTAAGTTTTGATTCCATTTATTTCTAAATTTTGACTTTAGCACAGGTATTCCTGCTCCTTAAGTCATTTTTATTAGTGTTTGTTAAAATGAATGACTATCTCCCAAAGCCAGAAAGACATAGAGCCAAAAATCTAATTTGTGTGTCTTCAAGATATATGGCTTGGAACAGCTCCATTGACAATTAATTGGAGAGTGACTTTGGTAACTCATAAAAATGTGTCAAGTTTTTGTTCCTAAATGTGTGCCATTTATGTAAGTGATTTAGTGAATGCCTGCTAATACGTTCAAGGACAACACGAACGGAAAGCTCGGGATTTGACATAATGGCAGTCCTCGGATAGCCCAGCATGACTCGAGTGTACTCATGAAGGGAACAGGGAGCAGTTAGGTGTCAAGAATACGCCGGCTGTGAGCTGACACAAGGTACTGCTTCCTCTCCACTGAGCGGGATGGTGTGGCGAGGACATGGAATGACAAGAGTCCTGAATTTCAGCATGAAACTACAGACGCTGCCGATGACATTCGCGCCTGTGTGTAAAACCACTCTGGCCCGAGAGTACAGACTGCAGAAGTGACTTGTGACAGAATAAAGTGGGAAGTATCATGAGAGTAGAGCTGAATAAATGTGGGCATTAAAATGTCCTTTCATGCTAGTTTGGTGAATTAAAGGTTTATGAATATGAGCGTCTAGCCATACTATTACTTTGATGAACTGTCAGCTTCACAAAGGTGCCTTTTATTCTTATCCTCGATATTAGGACATTTCTCCTGTGCTTCCATCTGCCCTTGAAGAGGATTAAATAGGTAAAGAAAGTGAATGAGAAAAGGAGGAGCATAGCAGCAGAGGGAAATAATAGCACTAAAATGAACCCTGAAACACGCAGGTGATAAATCCAGGAAGGAGAGGCACACACCGGGTGCTTACCACTAGCTGACCACTTTTAGTCTCATAGAATTTTTGTATTTTAGATTTTAGTATTATCTAGGACACACATTACCAACAGCCCAAAATGATGTATCATACAGAGGTGACACAAAATCAGTCAAAAGAATTCATCAAAATTAGTGGCGGTATTGACAACTCATTGGTGCCTAGGGCTGAACGATATATCGTATCTATATCTAGATATGAACTTTCAAGATATTACTATCGAAAAAAGCAACGATATAGACGATATAGATTTCCCCTCTCCGCTCTCGCCCTGCATACAACTCTGGCAGTCACAACAAACATCAGTTTTACGAGTGCCCTTGAATGCACCGCTAAAGCCAGCGCGCACACACTACCTGGGAAGTGGGAACTATATTGTGAGGGGGGGGCGGCGTTTCCATGGTGACGCGTCATTGCTTGTCACGTGACACACCGCAGCAGAATGAATGATGATCTGCTTTTATGTCATTTGTCCTTTTTTATTCAGAATATTCACAAATGTGTTAGCTATGGCATGAAATATCTGATATTCCGATTTTCAAATACATGCAAGTGGAAGTATATTGTTGTTTAAACACCTTTATAACGATCGCGTTAGTTGAGCTGTATGCTGTATAGTGTTCCTGGCAAAGAATCTGTAGAAGTTGTGCTGCCTGTAACTACCTCTGTTCTGTTAGTAGCAAATGAATTTTCTGCATACAGTTATGTGATCTTTTGAAGAATATAAATGTTGTTGCACTTCAATGCACTTTCAATGTTCCACCAGCTGCTGCATTTGTTATCTATTGTTAAAGCAGAGCTGCAGTAAAAGGTTTGATTTGTAATTTATTTTTTGATAATTTATGTTAATGTTGATGACTTGTTCTTAAAAAAAAACTATACTTTTCACATTTTTTTGTATTATGATCTTTTTATTTTTCTGAGAAATGCTTGGTTTTCACCAAACACGTAGTCATATCGTATTGTATCGATATCGAGATATCTGGCATGAAAATCGAGATTTGAAATTTTGTCCATATCGTTCAGCCCTATTGGCGCCGAGACAAAAATCCACAAAGACACAAGAGTTAATAGCATCACCGTAGCTACTTCTAAGGGGACTTCCTGAAGAAGAGTAAATTAAGAGATGATAGGTGCACAATGCACCTCTGGAGCTACACTTGCCGAAAGAGGGACGAGTGTGGTAATGTAAGATACATTATGTGAAGATGTCATTTAGAAGAGTATATACAATAAGCTGATGTACAGAGCTCAGTGTGGCTGGGGATAGCATGCTCGGGTCTTATTGTTTAACAGTAAAAGCTCTATTTTTGCATTGAATCTCTGGTCTGCCTCAAAGTTTTTTCCGGAGAAGGCTAGAGGGTCTGGTCGCGACACGCCATTTTTCTTGTGACCATTACTAATAAAAAGCTCTCTAGCAATAAAATCACTTTAGTGGCTGACTAAAATACAGTTTGTAGTCTTTGCAAGTGTACTATGCATTCACAATGACATGACAAATGGGACAGTACATTTACAGACTTGTTTAGAAAGCAAACGGGCTTCCAGCTCATATTTTAACACTATTACAATGAGGTCAGCTCCCAAAAAAAGTCACGTCAGACTTTGACATGGATTAAATCATTTAATTAGGAATTTGTTAGCATCCTCCATTCAGGCATTATTTACATTTCTCTCTCACAGGAAGGGAGCACAACAAGACACTGTATTAATGAAGCTTTGATGAATTAACAAATCACTTCTTTTTGCCACATACTCTAGAACAAATTCACGGGAGCGTTTCAGGGCCTCAAGATGATGTCGCCATGACAATTCATGCAAAGTGTATAGGAGATGATAAAGACCCTAATTGGGAAGATTAAATGAGAATCTTTACAAGAAAAGCTATGTGCACGAGTGTGCGTTCCCGTGTGCTCCGACATAATACATTGGCGCACAGAAAAGATCAAAGCAGTATGTCATTAATAAAAGTTGAAAGCCTGCGTGAATTCTAAACTCCTATGCTGATTTATTTGTCGGTAAGTGCTTTGCTTTTAGTAATAATAGAGGGAATTACAAGAAATAATTGGAACACATCAGAGGTTTATGACTTACTTTCAATTGACCCTTTTTCCATGGTTTTTCAAACTAATCGGGTAAATAGAGGACTCTGAAGAAAAATGACCTGATGACCTTTAAAAATTTAATATAGACCAGTCGCAGCCTTTTATCTGTCTATCATCTACAAATCCAGGCTCAGCTGCTGGGAATCATGATAAAACATGTTTGCATCCTTTGTACTGTTAATTATAAAATGAACCCCAACGCTCTGCCCCTGATGTCCTGACATTTTACATGATATTACTTTGACAGAAATAAATTGTCAGTCAAGTTGTTGTCATGACATCCCTTCAGCCAACCAGCCAGCCAGTCAGTCAGTCAGTCAACATGCCATTTCTAGTTCAATCTCAGTAAACTTTCTCTCTTAAAAAAAAAGATAAAAGAACCTATGTATGATCCCTGAGGTGCTCCTTACCAGCCATGTGAGTTAAGGACAGATTTAGATAAATGCTACCAATCATCAGTTTTTCTTTCTGTTGTTCTAGCTAGATAAGTAGCAAACAAACTGTTGGATGTTTACTGGTGCAGACAAGCCACTCAGCAAGCTTTTATGTTGCAATACTCTTCAATGTCTCCAGCCCTGCCAATGCCAAACAACTGTGTTCTTCAATCACAGTAAAGCACCACGCGGTGGATAGTTTTTCAACACAGTGACCAGTTGTTATCATGATTGAAACCTCTGCAAATAATGAAAACAAAGTCCCACTCCTGGCGTCCCTTAGTAAAGAGAACACAAAGAAGTCGTTATTGTTTTACAACATCAGCGTCTATTATTATTAGTTTACTGGTATTTAGGCCATGGCAGTTCATTTGTTATGAGCTGTTTTTGGAAAAGGGCAGCCGAGTAACAAATGATACATGTACTAAAGAAGGTAAGATGGAAGAGGACTGGGTTGAAGTGGTTAGAAGTAGGCAACTGAATGCATCAACCCATGTCAGTGGAGTTAGTGATTCCTGTGAGGGACTATTGATACTTGAACTGCAGCCAGACAATCACAGTTTTCTATTCAGTGGTCTCTCTCACCAATTTAGTCCTTTGCAGGTCTGAAAATATATGCATTTGTTTGTGCACTAGAATGGTCATGGCAATGTCAGAGATCAATGTGTAGTCAACTGCCTTTGACCCATACTACTAAAATGCTTCCATGTAACAGAGCAGTGCTACCCTGAATGGAGGAGCTGTATATGAAAATGAGAAGCATTTTAATGTGACATTAAACAAATTCAACTGCTCCAAATGTCCAAATGCTGTAATCTGTGAGCTGCATATGAAGAAGGCTGTGACCACCTGCTAACACCTGTTTGTAATCATTCATTAATATGATAATACATGCAGTGTGGATTTTTGTGAACATTTCATAGGAGTGCTCACATGTTGCATACTCTGCTCATGCCAAAATAAATTCTGTACTTGAAAATATAACTGATGATAGATGCAGTCTGTGCACATTTATGAGCAACTACAGTAAATCACCAGACCTGACCAGGTCCACGGTTAATATTTGAATAGAAAAACTAAAAGAGGTGTGGAACAGAGGCACAATAGCTGTGGTAAAAAAGTCAAAACATCTAAGTTTGAGCAGTGCAAAGGGAAAATCCTCGAGGGCTACACATAGCTGACTTTGCCTTGTGTGAACTTTGCCTGGGGTTACAAACACTGTTGAAGATTAGTACACAAACTTCCATCCTGGCAGAATAAAATACAATAAATGTTTTACAGTAAGATCCCTATTTCTTCTATCCAAAAATATATAAAAAAATTGATTTAAAATATTGGCACCTCTAACACGGCAGTCTCATGGCCAAATACAAGCCAACTCATTCTGATCTCTGCCATCTGCTTTGGGTTTTGTCAAAACCCTACACCGGAGTTTATAGACAGTTGCAACTTGTTTCATCAGTTTTTAACAAGGAAAGGTCAGGATGTGGTGCAAGCGCCAATTACAGCAACACATTTTAGATCCCGTTATCAACATGCTTTTAATTCACTACATAACAAGCAATTAGGGTGTGAGCGTAATCTTATTAGTTGTTCACTGTGCAATAAAAATATTCTGTTGTAGTCTTAAAGTTCCTTATAAAAGAAGATGAAAGAAGCTGCTTGATCTGAAGCTTACCTGATGGATGAACACCTGGGCACCCCTCGGGCTCATGAGCAACACGGCTCTCCGTAAGGTGTCCCGGTAACGGTTAAGCTCCTCGGTACGCATCGTGTTGAAAAGGTCAGTAAAGACTCGGCTCACATTGCGGTCAACCCTCTGTAAGGAAACATCCAGACCAAGTCGTGATGCCTGGTCCATGAAGCTTTGCAATCCCCGGATATCTAGGAGACGAGAAAGAATTAGACAGGATGATGAATATAAGGCACAAATCAAAAGTAGACGGAGCACTTTAGGCCACTAGTGTGTATTACATGGCTTATTTCTGGTAGCATTTAATCAAAATTATTGCTACCAAACCTGCGCTTTGAACACCTGCACATAGACTTTTATTTTCAGCCTCTGTTCCAAAAGCTTCAAGGCAGGTCTTTTTTATTTGCTCCTAATATAATGCGTGACAAAGCACAACAAGCATTCCTGTCTGTCTTTTCAGACATTCACAGGATATGAAACTCCATCCTCCAGTAGGTATTGCTGTCCCCTGAGATCTCTCTATGTGTGTGGGCTGGTGTGTATCAAGCAGGCAGCAACACACAAACGCCTGAGCTACACACAATTCAAAGGTAATGTGCAACAGAGGGGTCACAATAAACACACCGATTCCGGCAGTGACGGGGGAGCAGCATCCCAACGTGCGCCAAGTCATGCTGCATTGTGTGAGGAAAATGGTTACGAGACGGCTTCCTGCATCTAAAATGGAGGTGTATTTTGGGGAATGTTTGCGTCCCTTTTTTATCTTCACGGAGGCTGCATGAGTCATTCAGTGCTTGACTTAGTTACTAAATAATAATACAGTAAAATACAAGACATTATTTGTTAATGTTTGTTAATAAAAAGTAAATCTCAACATCAATATCAAAGCCAAAACATTTGTTTCCGTGACAATGACAACTAACAATAACTTTCTGCATCAGATAAATCTTGATGCAGCATTTAGCTTGGTTTGCATAAAACTTGAGTACTTGGCAAAGAAGTTTGTTTTTGTAAAATATGGCAGAAGGCAGTGAGCAGTTTGTTTTTATAGGACTGCGGAGGGGGCGGCACAGTGGGGCAGTGATTAGCACTTCTACCTCACAGCGAGAAAGATTCATGGGTTCGATTTGTTGGCCGTCCACAGCCTATGTGTGTGGAGTTCACATTTTTACTGACGGCTGAGTGGGTTTCTCCTGATTTCTTTCCATTAAGACATGCATGGCAAAGCAAATTGGTGAATCTAAGCTTTTAGAAGTGGTTTTTGGGGACATAACTTTCCTCCCTGCTAGTTTAGGCTTCACTCACAATAGGCCTGAAAAAGTATTCCTGGTAAAGGTAGTGGTAAACCAATAAATGACTGCAGATAATGTATAATTTGAACATTAACATCCCATAAGCAAGAGATGTACCTTTTAGGCAAATCTTATTTGACATGCAAGACTGGAAATTTTAACTCCACTAAAATGTGATGCTTGTTTTTAAATGAGACTAAGGAGTCTACGCTGTCCCCATTGTTTTCCAATCAAGTAGCACAAATATTTTATATGCAGTCAACTTGCCAATATGTTTTCTCTTCTATTCTCAAACATGAGAATTACATGAGGATCATTTTGGTCAAACTGATGGTAATCTGGAATTAAAGACTACAAGACACAGTAGTCAAGTGTGGAGTGTGTGGCTGAGTGGTTTTTATTTGAAGTGATATGGCGAGGCAACTGCACACAGTTTCTGCTGCTTGGGGCGGAAAGTGGAAATTAGGCTAATAAGAAAAACCCTTGACCTAGTCTGATCAGTGAAGCAACATATTGGTTTCTTGTGCTTGTTTCTTTTGTCTGCCTCTGGAGGCAAACTGAAGAAGCAGTCTGACTTATGAACAATATGAAGCATATCATAAAAATAGGATGCAATGTTCGATTTTTCCTTCTGTTGTTGAATGGCAATTTATTTTGGGGAAGCATAAATACTTACTGTTGCCACTGAATTCCTTTTGGAATAAAAATGTTCAAAGGGCAGAACAAAACATAAAATTAAATCATTCATCATCCTGATGCGTCGCAGAGCTCACTCTCAGTGCAGTCCTCTGAAAACTCTTTTCCCTGCTGAACACACCCATTTCTTTATGTTTGTCTCTAAATCGAAATAGTTACCTTTGGTGCTTTGGCTATATTGGGCGAAAAGCTGCAACCCAGAAAAAATTATCTTCAGGCACAATTTATAATTTAATAGCAATTCTAAACCCCTCTGTCCCACAACAGGACTGCTGAAATTAAAAGTTAGTGTAGCCATTGGCTCAACTGTTACAAAACCTGATCACATTGTTCCCAATTCACACAAACACTACAACATCATCAGTCTTTGTCCACACAAATATAGAGGACCTTCAGTATTTGCTTTGAAGTATTTTTTTTTCCCCACTTAACTATTTAGCCTTAGCTGTGAAACAAAACAAACAAAAATGACCAGAGTCAACCCTACAGTCAAGGAGTGGCAGTAGCTCAGTGGTAGAGCGGCTGTCCTTCGACCGGCGGGTGGGCGGTTCGATCCCCTCGAAACATCCCAAAAAACATCATAACATCCCACTCTCCCCCACAGTTCATACTGTCGTTGTGTACTTGGGCAAGACACTTAACCCACCTTGCCTTTTTTAATTACACCTTCCTCTGAATTATTATATTAAACGTAAATATAAAGTTTGAAAATAAGCCCCACCTTGTCTTTCCTTTACACAATATAGTTTTAGAAAGATATAACTGTGGAATGAAAATGATATAATGTATAATAATATAATGTATATTGTGTGAATAGCTTACGGACTTAATGGCCATGTCATTTGTAGCACAGAACCATGTGGTCAATAACAGTAAGTAAAGTTCCCTGTGATTTCAGGATTAAAAATGCTATGGTCTTTGCTAAACTCTAAACTGAATCAATAATCATGACAGATGTGAAAAGTGGACAGGCTTTGCAACTGTTACCAAGAGAGATGGAACAAGCACTCATATAGACATCGAGTAAACGTTATCTATTGAACCTAAGACTGTCAGCTGAAATACTAGAATGAACAAAACAACCAGTATTTCAACTGGCAGAAGAGTTTTAAGAAGAACTCAACAGTCACTTGTCACTTTCCAAACTTTATGAAATGGAGAAAGTGACCAGAAAAGTACAGTGGCAGTCACAAACAAACAGAATTCTTAATCCCATGCAAAGGGAGGGCTACCATGCCATGACTATTCTTGGAGGCCAATAGAAACATTGGACTTCAAAGTCAGTGTTCCGAAGCGAGCATGTCAGCTACGGACCGGCCTGCAGAAAAGAGGATTAACGTGGAATTAAAGGTCTGATTTCTGGACATGTTTACTCAAGTGTCAGTTCTGAACACAAATTGGGTTCTGAAAGTTTTAGATATCGAAACGTAACCCTTGTGTGGACCATGGAAACAACATCCTGCCTGTTGGGGATGAAAACGCACTTCTCCTGACTCTCTGACTGGATTCTAAGTACAGAAGAGATCTGAGAGATGAAGTAGTAGCTTGAGTTGTGACTGAGGGAGGACTCCCACCTGGATGGGAGCAAAGCACAAATGAGCGTATCGTGATCAAAGGGCTGCGAGGTTTTAACTGAGCTGTCAAGCTGTGTCGCAAAACTGAGTGGAAACACCAGAGAAACAGCTACGCTTGTTCACTCCAAACTGAGATGAGTCTGTTTAAGAACAATATTTGTGTTAATTACATGCAACATAGACTATACTGTATATCAGATGTGCACTGGCTTTCATTACAGCACTGAGGACTCACACTCATACTACTATACTCATACTCATACTGTACTCATACTATACTATTACACTACACTATAATAGTTGAACAGTTGTTGGTGAGAAAGCCCGATCTGTGTCTAACTCTGGGTAGAATATTTTGGCATGCTGTACAGATCTAAAAGCATATGGCGCGTATAAAGGAAGTGTAATGTGTCTATGTCAGGAACAAACATTGAAGTTAAAACAGCCCAGTTTTATATTTTCTGTTCATGTAATCATTCAAACAAACGACATTCATCTGTCATTTTAAAAACTGTTGCAGATCTGAAAAGACACACATTTCGGTTGACACTCCCAAGACACATTAAAATGATGTTGACACTTTTACAAAACATAGCTAATTTTTTGCCAATAATGTTTTTTATTATGTGATTATTCCTACCAATTAATGAATATTTGATTATTTTTAAAAACAAAACAACGTTATGAAATAAAAAAAAATAACTGAGAAAAATCTGGGGGATAGCAATACGGCTGTTAATGGAGCAGCTAGCTTTCCTCCGTTATAAAGTATAAGAAAGAAAATGTCCACAGTGAGATAAATTTGTTCTGTTTGCTTGCCAACACATTCAGCCCGTCTGTTTATCTGTGTTCATGTTCATTGCCTTTTGTAAAGGGAACCGTGCGGCAGTGCAAATGCAACACCTTGGCAAGGAGGTGAAGGGAAACTCATTACGTTCCTGGGGCAGACCGGACACCATGCCAGTGTGTGAACAGGCCTCTGTCTGTCATAACAATGCTTTAATGGCCTCTAGTAGTGAACACTCTGGTCGGACCTGCAGCGACTTGTGTCCTCGCCAGCTGACTGACTGGGAGCAACAGCACAGACACATTTCAAAGCAACAGCTTAAATTACGGCTACACATTCAGTCATAGGGTAGATCTTATAAAAGAAAAGTGGCATATAGAGAATAAGCCATATGGAGGTATAAGGTGATGTAAAAGCAGGGGGTATTTTCTAAGAATAAACATAGTGCACAGATGGTAAGTTTATGACAAACTTTTATAATGAACTTTGTTGATTGCATTTGATGTCTGTGGTGGTGTCTGTTTTGGAAATCCAAACTTAAAAAATTATGAATGATGACAAATGATGAATAGAGAATAAATACAGTATATCAGCATCATTCTTAGTTAGCACAATTCATTTTGTAAAAATACTATTTGTTGTGAAATGGGTCTAAAGTATATTTTTTTACAGCAATTTCCTCCTGTTGGACCAATTGTATTTGTTCATCTAAAAAGGGCAGGCTTAATTGAGATTGTAAACCAAACTTCTTTTTACAATCAAAGCTAATAAAAATACTTTAATGTTAGTTAGTTGTCACAGTGAGATACAAGATTTCTCATTTAGTTTTACAGAGTTCCTCAACATTTACTGCGTTTCCACTGAGCCTATTTTACATTACTGAGCTTCCAGAGTGTACTTTTCTACTATTGTCATTTTACTGAGGTCTTGTTTGCCATTAAGTTTTAAAAAGTTTCGGGAAAGAACACTTTGTGAGCGTGGTACAAGGGCTTGCACGGACTGTTCATTTGGGAACATAACTTCAAGCGTACAGGTCAAAAACTGTGACTTTTTCAGAACAAAAACTCAGTTCTTCCTGGAAAATTTAGTGTACCTTTCCACCAGCCTTTTATGATGAGCTCATAATTCATCAAATGTGACAAATGCAGAAAAAAAATAGTTATAGAATCACAGAGATTATTATAATATGTGTAATATTTCTTTGCATGTGTCCTGGTTCCTACCATTGCCTTCAGCTCAGTAATAAACATTTCATAAATGCACCTCCTCCATTTCCTGCATACGTGATCAAACACTGCCTGGTTACTATCAGGAGTAAACTCACATCGGAGCTGTGGCTTCCTTACTCTTACATTTTCTCATTTTATTTGACTCTGTTTGATCTTCTTCTTCTTCTATTTCTCCCACAAGCCAATTATATCAAGGTCACTTGTCTGCCAACTCGCCGTGAAATTACCTGACAAGTTAGTGTTGGTGTCGACAGTGTTAGCGATTCTGTGGCTTAATTATAACAATAACTGAAGTTAAATAAGGTAATATAATAAGAAATAGACATTCAAAGAGGCTTCTTCATTTTCTTTAATGCTGTCACAAAGCCTAACCCCGGCACTATGCATCACAGAAACACTCCAGGAGATGTCCCAAATGTTCAAACTGGTTGTTAATTCTCTTTCTGCATTACAAATCACCTTTAATGTAAAGACTAAATCATCTAAATCAATCCTTGTCCTAATCCTTGCTTAATTCTCATCTCGTCTTACACATAGGAGGCCAGGGAGAAAGTCATTACCGAACACAGATTTACGCACACATTTTTGTAGCACAGCCTAATGAAGTCGTGATGTTATTTTAGGTTTTTGTTTATAGGTGGTCAACCCACTGTCCATCCTCCCCCACTCGGTCAAGAGTGAGATTTGTCCAAACATGCACACATCATACTTTCTAAATCATTCTTTATGAAATGAATAAATCAAAAGAAGTCCTTTTAGAAAATTGGAGCAAACAGAATGACAAAGAAGGTTTTCTTTTTCTTTTTTAAAAAACACATTCATTTATAAACAGAACACAATTGGGATTTATAATTGTAAATATAAAATAAAATGTGCTGGCTTTTTGCTTCCCAGTGTTTAGTCCATAATGAAGTCCTGCTTTTAATGACTGTATTGAAGACTATTTACTGCATGCAAAATGGATGTCATTGTAGAAATTTTGCTTAATTTTATTTACGATGCATATTAACAAAAAAATAGGACAAAAAGCTGCAGGAGGACTATCTACCGATTTTAAGTATTAAAAGCAAACACAGGAGCAGGACACATGTAAAACTTGAGTCGGTCAGTTGTAAAAGCAAAACAAGTTTTTCCTCTCTGCACTCGGCCAGTGTCATTTAAATTCAGCACAAGACAATCCAGAAGTAGTTTGTGTGTGTAATATGATATGCGGGCACTCTGGTCAGTTCAAGACAAGTGCCCACACTGCAAAAAGCTCGACAAGTTTGTGAGTGGGAGAGATTAACGTTGGAGAACTCTACATGTATTCAAATATCTGAGATTTTATCCTTCAGCAAAGATAAAGTTCACAACTCAAACAATCAGGGGCAACATTGTTCTCAACTTATTGTGAAGCTAAAAACTTGTGAAATCATTACATATTCACACATTGCTGTCATGGTTTCCCAGCGCACTTTCTAAGGCGCTGCGGCGCAATGTGGCAACATAAAATCAGATTACATGTTGAAAATGTACAATGACAAATTAAAGCCGAAGAGCTAAAGCTATAGAAGTTGTTTTCATAGTGTGGCTTTTTATGCAGCTAATGCACTGGTGGAGAAGCAAACAAATTGGCTTCCCTGACACACTTCATTAAGCTGAGTCACACTTTGCCCTGGAGGTCAGGAAGCCAGCAGTGTGAGCGGTAATAAAACACTAAACTCACCCTGTGCTCTGCCACTGCGCCGCTCACACAAAAGCATATGGGAAAATATCACTATGATCATCATTGGGCTATACTTTGCGTGATGCTGCTGTAAGGTGTGTATGGATTTATAGTGAGTACTCTTTATTGACTAATGCAACATTGAGCTGACGAAGTAGTTCTGCAAAACACTGCCTTATCACACTACATCCGACATCCATCTGGCAGTGGTGGCAACAACATGCACCTGATAAAGACATTTGGCTTTTATAAACTCGTAGATTAAAAGGTATTCTGAAAATGGCAAAATCTCCACATTTACCAGTAGTTTAGATAAAGACAACACATAACAGAGCACAGCAGAGCAATTTTCTGATGTGCAGTGATCAGCAGCATCAAATTCACTGTGACACTTTTAAATAGTCATTTTGTTCCCTCAGTTTCCATATTCAATACTTTTCTCTCTTCTGGCTACATGGTTAACCTCGCTCCATGTGCAAGGCTATGGTTTTCTTCTCCAAAACAATTAATAATACTCCACACTTGCTACAAAACATCTAAAGTACAGACTATAAGAAATAGTCCAGTTGAGAGAAGTAAACTCAACGTATAATCAAGTGATAAAGAACAGAATTATGTTTGAGTAGAAAGTTATGTTGCCAGAAAGTACTATTTGCAGCTGTCAATCACCAAAAGTAAGTCTGAAACTAAAAAGGTTACTGCCAACTGACACCTTAAGTGCTTGTTGCAGACATGCTCCAACTATCTGTAGGGCGTCATCACTGAAGTGCAGGCAGGCGCTTCCTGATTTCACTAATATTGAGGCAGTAGCAGTATGAATTCCTGCCAGAGACATAGGCTCCAGAGGAAAAACCTATTCTCTTTCTTAATTCTCATTTTACATACAGTACACATTGACTCCACAGAGCCCAGAAACTGTGAGCAAATGTACCTGATGCTGTTTTGAAGTATTCTGGAGTTCAAGTGGTCATACAGGGAAAAGTGATGTCAAATGTTAGTTTTCCACAAGGTATCCATCTAGAACAGGGGTCTCAAACTCGCGGCCCGGGGGCCAACTGCGGCCCGCAAGACGATATTTTGTGGCCCGTGGGACGATATGAAAGTTTAATGTTAGTGCGCCCTGCAAGTTTTATATGAATGGCACGTTACCACGTTGTGTGTGGAAGGTTCCTTTTTGTGGAAGCTGGAACTGAACCAACCTACCATCACAGTGGAGTATTTGGCTCCTGGGGTGGGCCATCAGCTGGGCTTGATGCAGGCACAGAAGCATTTCAACTATGGAGGAGCGGGTGTAGCCGTCATAAAATTACTGCTTTTTACTGTGTTCGAAATGAGCATGTTTGTCCTTGAGCTGGACAAATTCAATGTTACCGGCATTGGATCATTTGAAATGGCCTGATTTGTTTGAAAGTTGATGGCAATTTGATCGCCACTGTTCATTCGGATTTGTTATCATGACGAATCTGCAAATTAACGCACATGTTGACAATATCACTGAGGGGAGTGGACATCCAATGGGGCCACTCAGCCAGCTCAACCATGTTCTTCAATATTCCATTTAAGTTCAGGATAGCTCAGGTTCAGAAGAACCCATTGAAGTTAAAGAATTGTTAGTAATGACGTTTGAGAGGACTTAACAAAGCTTTTTTGTGGAATACCTGATCCGGCCCAGCCTCACCCAGACTCTGCCTCCTGCGGCCCCCAAGTCATTTGAGTTTGAGACCCCTGATCTAGAAGGAGTGTGCACACTATTTCATTCCCAACCAGCGTTGTTCCTGTAACACTGTAGTGTATTCATCCATCCACCTGCTGCTTATCCAGATTATGTCATGTCCTGTTATTTAGACACACTTATTTCTCATTTATCTTAATTTATTTTACAAACAAGAACATGCAGTGGTGTAAGATGTCTGTTAAATGCTTTCATACAAATGTACATTCCTTGAGAGTCTAGTTGTGTCTCTACATTTTTATTTCATTCCGGAGAACAGTGCAGTTGTCTTGGTCCTTGTTACACATTGGGGTAATGCTATGTTTCTCTGATTTGTTGTATGGTACTACAGTTTTAATTCTAAATGTCATTCAGTAGTTCAATCTGTGCACTTTATGGTTTAGATCGTGAAATTCCGGCCCCTCAAAACAAACACTAAAGATACCCTTTCACCGTCACATTCATTCACTATATATTATGTCACTATTATTATATATGTATTTGTGAACATACATGTCTTTGAATGATGGGAGGAAGCTGGAGTGCCATGCTGAAGAGATCCTGCACCCTTTTCAAATATCAGTTTTAGGCAGTCATTGAGACAGCTCCAAATCTTTCTGTAGGGCATCTGACCATCTACACTTGTAAGCTGGTACAGAGGGGTTAGGATGAAGGTTACAACGCACCAATGCCAAAGCTTTAGGTGCAATGTTGCTAAAGAGATTATTGAGGCTTAATGAGACTAAGCTGGTCTGTTTGGTAGTATGGTGCTTTTTTGGTAGCCTTCAGTTCTATACTAATATTGTCAAAAAATGTAAAAAGGTTGTCAACTATCAACCCAGAAGTTGCTACAACTCATGAAAGAGTCATCTTCCTTGTTGTTTAAATCGACTAAATTGACTCATACTTTTCTGGGCACTGTGCATTGGCTTGTTGAGGTTTCCATCTTGCTTATGAATCACCTGTCCCTACTGTCAGAGTATCAGTAATGAGTGGAGACAGAGCAGCAGTAAGTCTAGAGGTATTCCAAGAAACAAAGTAGCTTCATTTGTGGATGGGATCTCTGAAAGTGCTTTTGTGTGCGAAGAATGACCTTTTCATGCTAAACATAGACAGAGTCGAGTAGAGAAGACAGGAAGGCTTTGACAAGATCACACTGAGACTCATCTGAGCTCTGTGAGGTGAGTCACATACATAAACTCATTTCCACTGTTTGATTAGCACCGATGTGACAGTGCGTGCTGGATACAATGAGTGTTTTAAAGTCTCGCTGCTCTTATAATTTACAATAAAAATTGGGAAAGAAGAAAAAGGGCAAAAGGGCTTAACATAAGAAAAGGTTTTCTGCAAAACATAATTATATTTTGTGCCAGACATGGTCTTTTTCATTGAAGACAATAATACGTCACTTTTGTGGAACGTGTCTGTGACAGTTCTCAGTCATCCAGGTCTTCTTGAAGAAAAGGTATAAGCAAAGGTATCTGGACTTAGTTTTCAAGGTGAAGTTGTGACTCTTGATGTGAGAGTCGTTAAGGCTCAGGTGAGTTGATAGTAGTTTGTGGAACAAATAATTTTGTGCTTGGAAGACACGTCAGAGTGCTATGTATTCGAAGTAGTAACACAGATTTTTATTACTCAAGAATAACTTTGAAAGAAGGAATACTTAAAGAATAAAGAAGAATTGTTTAAACCTTGCACTATTGTAACCTTTTATTAGACAGAAGTAGTTACAAGTCTTTTGTTACAATCAAAATCTATATTACTGATAGTATGTGGTCTGAGACAGATGCTAAAACCTTAAATTAGAAGATAACATTAAACATTTCTTTGGTTCAAGAAGACAGCCCCATCTGCTCGTCCAGTTAGAGGTGTACATGTTAAATTCAACATCATTTAAATGCACTGTTCCAACACAGCTCTATAGATAGAGCTCTGGTGACGTGGGTCAACGCAGTCCTGCTGAAGGCGGCAAGAGTGGGTATTTTCTGTGATGAGGATCTTAATTAGCTTCTACAGTCCTTAATTAAATGGCTGCCGAGTTAAACAGTGTAACACAAGCACAAATGTCAGGGGTGCCAATTGGCAGACCTATAAAGGGCAGTTTATTACTCCTTTTATGCTCGTTCATTATTTTTCACCAACAGTGTCTTGTCAAAATGAGCCATTGTGAGCTTGACCCAAGGTCC
The DNA here is from genome assembly GCA_024416835.2 of Perccottus glenii. Taxonomy (NCBI): domain Eukaryota; kingdom Metazoa; phylum Chordata; class Actinopteri; order Gobiiformes; family Odontobutidae; genus Perccottus; species Perccottus glenii. The sequence goes on along the minus strand of CM044552.2, from coordinate 16,460,901 downwards.
AGCCTGTGTGCAGTTCCAAGGGGAAATACAGAGATTCTCATGCTGAAGGCATGGCATAGTGTTCAAAGAGGAGACACCAAGTTTGTAAAATACATGGATATTTAATGCTGGGTGTTTCTTTGGTTTCCATATTCAAACCATAACCTAAACCTTTCCTCAAACCTAAAGAAATGTAACTTAGTTTTGTTGTTAAATGTCTGAACGTATACACCTTAGGGCTCAAATCAACATCCCTGAATGCCATTTACTGCCCCTCCCCCCTGTGGAAGAGCTGAAACTGATCCAACATGACCATCAGCAACACCGACACTCAACAACTGTGATAAACTGACAAGTGACCACACATCTGTATTTTATTTTTGTTGTAATGTTGTATACTCACCCTTAAAGCTATAGTGTGATTTTATTGCACTACATAATAACTCTTACAGACTACAGTTCAAAAGTTAAAATGCACACAGAGAGGACAAACACAAGTCAGAAGAAGACCAGAAGGTGCTAAACCTTATTCCATAGTGAGAAACCAATCGATCCCACTTGATGCTGAGTGCACACTTTCTAAAAGCAGCACCAAAGTCAGATGCATCCAAGGACATATGTGTGTAAATGGTGTTTTGCGTGTCGGCACAGAGCACTGGCCTGGATGGGGGCAACATGCTCTGTATTCCCTAAAGGCTTTGCTTTAGTACACACTACATCAACAGTAGCAAGCACTGTACTCAAAAAATAAAACAGATTTACACTCCCCTCCAGATTGCACTCTGCAAAGTAGTAAAAAGATTAGCCAGCAGTAGCAAAGTATCATCACAGGAACGCCAATGCAGCACTACACTCTCCCCATCCTGCTGCCCTTGTGCTGCTGTCCCTTGCCAATCAGCTCTGCTCTGTCCAGTGCCTTTTGCCAAATGTCTTTCAAGAAAGGATCTGGTTTTCTGGGGAATATCTGAGAATATATGAAGTACCAATGAGGCACACCCTCATTCTCTAGGGCCACAAATGAGCCAATTAGATGGTGACTTGTCTGTTCATGTGGATGCTAATGATGAATGCAGCCACAATATGTGGGTTTTTCTTTGTAATTTCTAGCCAAATCCTGTTTTGAGCAGTGTGCACAAACAATGTTTGAGAATTTATATGAGTGGCATGGTGTTTTTTTCATATTAAGCTCATTGTAGCCTACTCAACATAGGAGAAGTGTTGCTTCAGAGGCAACCTGATCTTCACTGTCTATCTGTGGCTCACACTGTAGACAGTAAATCTAAATTGAGGTGTAATTATGGAACAACAAAACAAAGAAAGCTGAGTTTACTCATACTACATAGTGATGCATTAGGAATCGCTTGTTAGATAAAAACATATTCAGAATTTTAATAACTTTTCATTTCATGTGTTTTTGTTTTGTTTTTGCTGACAATACTCTACACGTAAAAACATAATTACAAACTCACCATAGTCACTCTCATAGAAGATGATGAACTTCTGCCAGTGCAGTTCAGCCACTAGCGTAAGCAGAACCTCGTTGATTCGGACTGGTGGGCGGGCAGCCAGTGTGTAGCTCTCTCCGTCTGGACTGGGGTTGAACTGACAGGCTGTGCGGGGCGAGCCGTCGCTGCTCCTCTGGATAAACAGGTGTGGGATGTGCATGGCGTCCGTTAGCGACTGCAGGGAGCTGGCTGCAGCACAGCCGGTGGATGTGACCAATGCTAGGATCCCCTGGTTCATCAGCTCACAAGCTACATGGAAGAAAATTAGGGTAAATTGATTATTCAATGAACCACAAGGAATAAGTCAAAGTTAATATGAAGTGATATCATAAAGAGTAAAAAAGAAGAGGCCACTTTAAGTTTAATTTCCATCCTAGGGAAAATGGAAGCAGTAACACAAGATAACTCCACACAAAGTCAACACTGAAAACCCCTCTTTCAAAACACATTCTTGTCAGATTCTGCATATGTACATTTGTGCTCATAAGTTTACATACCCTGGCAGAACTGGTGATTGTTTGGCCATTTTTCAGAGAATAGTTAAACAGTAAATGATAATACAAAAAACATTTTTTCACATAAAGTTAGTGTTTACTCTTTTTAAATCATAATGACAACAGAAACTACCTAAATGACCCTGATCATAAGTTTACAACCTTTATAACCTGGTGATTTTGGCCTGATATCATGCACACAGGTTGACACAAACAGGTTTGAATGGCTACTAAAGGTAACCATCATCACATGTGATCTGTTTGCTTATAATCAGTGTGTGTATAAAAGGTCAGTTTCTGGGCTTTGCTGGGAAAGCAAAAAAATTGTCAAAGGATCTACGGGAAAAGGTAATTAAACTGTATAAAACAGGAAAGGGATAAAAAAAAATATCCAAAGAACGTGAGAATGTGAATAAGCAGTGTTAAAACTCTAATTAAGCCAAGGTCAGGTAGGCCGGGAAAATTGTTCAGGTTGCAAAGAAAAAAACACAAATAACTTCAGCTGAAATACAGGACTTTCTGAAAAGTGCTATGGCTGTTTCAAGATGCACAATAAAGAGGCACTTGAAGAAAAATGGGTAGCATGGTCGAGTTGCCAGAAGAAAGCCATTACTACATAAATGCCACAAACACATCCCGCTTACAATACACCAAACAGCACAGGGACAAGCCTCAAAATGTCTGAAACAGAGTTATTTGTAGTGATGAGACCAAAATTGAACTTTTTGGCCACAACCATAAACGTTACATTTGGAGAGGAGTCAACAAAGCCTATTATTAGGGGCGGTAGTGGCTCAGTGGTAGAGCGGTCGTCCTTCAACCGGCAGGTAGGCGGTTCGAATCCCGCTCTCCCCACAGTTCATACTGTCGTTGTGTCCTTGGGCAAGACACTTAACCCACCTTGCCTCCAGTGGTGTTCCAGCTGTGACACTGGTGAATGGAACCTTAATGTAAGTCGCTTTAAATGAAAGCGTCATCTGTAAATGTAACACTGGTGAATGTAAGTCGCTTTGGATAAAAGCGTCTGCTAAATGACTAAATGTAAATGTAATGTAAATGTATTATGAAAGGTGTGAAACATGAAGGTGGATCGCTGAGGGCGGCAGTGGCTCAGTGGTAGAGCGGTCGTCTTCGATTCCCGCTCTCCCCACAGTTCATACTGTCGTTGTGTTTTTGGGAAAGACACTTAACCCACCTTGCCTACAGTGGTGTTCCAGCTGTAACACTGGTGAATGGAACCTTAATGTAAGTCACTTTGGATAAAAGCGTCGACTAAAATGTAAATGTAAAATGATGTTTTGGGGATGTGTGAGCTACAAAGGCACGGGAAAAGATGAATGCAGCATGTTTTCAGAAAATACTGAAGGAACATTTGCAGTCATCACCCTAGAAGCTGCACACGGGACGTACTTGGACGTTTTAACATGACAACAATCCAAAGCACAAGGCCAAGTCGACCTGTCAATGGCTACAGCAGCATAAAGTGAAGGTTCTGGACTGTCCATCTCAGTCTCCTGACCTCAATATCATGGAGCCACTCTGGTGAGATCTCAAACGTGAAGTTCATGCAAGTCACCCCAAGAATTTACAGGAATTGGAGACTTTTTGCCAAAAAGAATGGGCAGCTTTACCATCTGAGAAAATAAAGAGCCTCATCCACAACTACCACAAAAGACTTCAAACTGTCATTGATGTTAAAGGTGGCAATACACAGTATTAAGAACTGGGGTATGTAAACCTTTTATCAGGGTCATTTGGGTAGTTTCTTTTGTCATTTTGATTTAAAAAAAAGTAAACACAATTGTTTGATAATAAATGGCTTCACCTAACCACTAACTATCACAAATTCTGCCAGGGTATGTAAACGTATGAGCACAACTGTAGCTGTGAGTGACAAGCCAAGCAACTCTAGATTAAGCCAACTTTCCACACATTTGATGTATATGAGAGATACATATTTGCAAATAACAGAGTCCTTTATTCTGTGCAAATCCCAAAAAGTAAGTGTAATTTTACTAACTTAAGGTGTTAGCCACATGGAAAGTGTGGGTTGAAATACAGATGGCAAGGGGAAGAGGAAAAGAAATCTTTAAATAGAGTTCAAAACATTTTGTTAAAAAGCAAGCAGTGTTTGTAAAAGTGTGTTCAAGTGGGATTAACAAGTTAAGATTGTTCTTTGTATATTGGATTTAGGATTATGTCTGAGCTCGAGCCGATCACAGAAAAGAAGGGGCTTGTGCTGAAGTTGTTTTACAATGTTTAGATGTGGAATTCAGTGGGGGGTGTCCTCTAATCCGCATCCCGTTACAAAAAAGAGACAGCTGATTAAAGGCAAAACTGTCGCTAAATGTCACAGCATGCAGAGCCAAGCCACAGAACAATAGTGTCAAGAAAATATATCACACAGCCATATATATATATATATATATATATATATATATATAAGAAATCTATATATATATATATATATATATATATATATATATATATAAGAAATCTAACATAATGTGTTCTGTGAGCAAAAATATATTTTCACACCCTACATAAAAACGTATGGCTTTGGAGATTAACTATAGGAGCATGTTTATAATAACCGCGACAACATGTTTATTTACACATGTTCTCTGTGCTCCCAATCCTCTTAGAAAAGGTCACTCTGTTGGTTAGTGCAAAATGCCAAATATCTTTTAAAAGATGAAAATGCCATCTTCTGCACCATTACCAGATCTGGAGTCAGTGCGAGTGGTTGTTTTGTCTGAGTGCTGGTAAATATTTAAGGACATATGAATTCTCTGGTAGGGTACAATGCAAGATGGAGAAACATACAGTTAACCTAAGGGAGAGTAAAATACTTTGCATGAAGAATAATTAATTTACTATTGATGGCTTGAATGGCTTATCATCAACATAATCAAGCGCTACAGGGACAGATTCATTTTGCATGTGGTACTGGGGGAACCTACGTCAGACAACGCTTTAACACTCAAGTCTCTATCTCTGGCAATGTTGCGTTTGTAATGCAGGCATAGACAGCTGAGCATATTGCTGCAAAGCAACATTTTGTTTAATGTTCTATGCATTTTATAAGACCGAGTCTTGTCTCTTGCACAGATTTGAGCAGAAGTGTATTACACGGGGCGAAATCCTTGATATTGTCAGAGGAACAACAAGAGCTCTCAAATACAGGTGGGATATTCTGAGGTATATGCACTAAAGAGTAGGAATGAGTTGGATTGTAGGAAAAGGGCATTACATATGAGATGATGAACTACTACTGGAACAAGCCCTATTGTACTGTATGAAGAGATGAGTGTGTCTATGGGCTTGTCAGTGAGTGTATAGCATAGAGGGAGGACTTTTAATGTGACAAATGACTATTTCTTCTGCTGAATACATGCATGGGACTACATTAAGCCAGTGTAAATCAAGAGAAGAGGCAACTAAATAACAGCACAGGAAAAGAAAAAGGTTTCAAAAAAGGCATCTGGACGTAGGTTTATATCCCTCTGAGGGATTATAAAACTCTGCTCTCTTACCATTTGAACTCAGTCCCCTGATTGAGGGACAAAACGCTTTCACCTCTAAACCTACATCCAGATGCCTTTTTGAAACCTTTTTCTTGGTTATGTCCTGGATGACTGAGAACATCCACAGACAAGCACAGGAAAATGGTTTACACTGGCATCACTGGCTTCACACATTTTGAGATATACCTTTTTCTTTAGGTTGCTTTGGCATTGTTATGTTATAGTGGAAGTTTGGAATAAGATTAATTTAAGCTAAATCTGTGTAATCTCTTTGCATGCATAATCAGTGGTGGAAAAAAAAACACCTAGAAGTGGATATAAAGATACAAAACTGCTGTGCAACAATAATCCTAATACACTGCCATGCCAATGTATCCAAAAAAGTGACAGACAGAAATATAAGTGCTTATAGACAGATGCTGTGATGTCTATCACAGTTGACAGTAAACTGTGAACACTGACAACAGCCACTGCTTGCAGACTCTTGTGACACAAGGTAAAATGTTGTTTTATTAGTTCTGCCCTAACGATGCAGCCTGTAGTCTTCTTTATATACAGTATGTCCAGATTACATGCATCTCCGAGGGTTTTCTTACAGTAATCAAAAGGCCTTGGTCATTGATTGGCAGCTTGAATTTTGCGCCTGCGGTGTTGGATCAGTGGGGTTTAATTAATTAGAGAGCCTCGTCTTTACTTTATTGGATTATAAACATTATATTTCTAACCTTTCTTCTGTCAGTTTTAAACACTTTAGGAACACTTCAATTCCACTATCACATGTTTAATTTTTTATTTTACCCTCCCTCAGCACTATGGTTAACATGCATTTGCAGCCATTTTGGCCCTTAATGGACAACCCGGGCACATTATACAGTAGACAGACCACCGACAGGCAAGTGGAAGCCTCTATATTCTTTGGCAAGGATGATAATGGTGGAATAATGACTCTTAAATGTTCCCACTGAAATGGACAGAGACCATCAGTCATTTCCTGCCAGCTATCTGACATCTAATGTCAGCTCAGAACAGCAGTCTTAGGCACACACTATACTGGGATAATGGATGCAAATCTTTCCTAAATCATACTACATATTCATTTTGATAGTGATAATAGAACATGGAATAGTATATGCATTTGGCTAGTAGTTTGTTTGCATAAGTAACAGTATCTGGTTAAAGGGAGTCAGAGTCCACTCTAATTACAATATGGAAATGCAAACAACAGCTGCTTTGTATGAATAGAGATGCTTGCTAATTTATCAGCTGCATTGTGGAAAAACTGCAATTTTCCCATAATGGCACAGCTGATGGATGGATAATGAATTCATTTGAGGATAATACATTTTTAAACACACCTAATCAATGCTGCATATTTTTGAAAAGCCATGGCAATGAGATCAACTATCAACAAATTCACACCCCAAATCAGGTGGAAAGGGGCGTGAGCAAAATCTTTCATGTTGTAACACTCCTAATTGAAAGCGTTAAAAAGGCATCTGCTACGGAGATTAGGGATGATCAACAAGAGTAGTACCCTCCCCATTGGACCAGTTCAGTTCTGCATGGACGACCTATAGAAGCCAAATTATCATCAAGACACCAGGCTGAAAGAAGACATCAAGTTTGCACCACGCAATCTGTGAAGCCCATGAAGACGGGATGTCATCAGTGTCTCGTCCTAGTTTTATCAATGTAATTTGATGGGATGACACAAAGCAGCGCACTATTGCTGCAGTGAATATTGCATAAATTGGGCCTGTCTGAGTGATTTCACACATAAGATAGAGCAAACTAAATGACTCAGAGCTCCAAGACAAGTCACTGCAAGGATAGACGCCGCAGAGTTGTTGACACCGTTCTACCCTGCAGTGACAGAAAAGACAGTGGGATCTAATTAAGACAGCTTGTGATCCAGGCTGCAGGTTTAAACTCTTCACTTTATTCCTAAACGAGTTAATCATACAGGGCTTCACCAACAATAATACAGAAGACCCCATGATAACGCCATGTTGGTGTTGTAGAAATAGGGTCAGAGCAGTAAGTAAATGGGAATTGAATCATCAACACTGTCCTATACTGTCACCTGCAGGCAGAAGAGAGCTGCTTTAAATGAGGATCAATTGACAAAGGAGCAACACAATTGGAAGATGTGGCGTACTTTGCATGGGAACAGTGCAAGATGTAATTTGTATGTAAGATGTAAGATGTAAATTCTTTTAAACATAGGACGACACGTAATCTGACACATGGCACATCTTATTGATAGACCTTTTCCAGACATAGTTACAGCTAATCACATGTTTGGAACTGTAAGACTTGGGGCCCACACTGGGTTGGATACTGTCAGAGAAGAACAAGATGTGTTAGTTCTGCCCCATGTACAGAGACAAGACACTGACAGACAGCAGTGGATATCACAAAGAACAACGCATCTGTAAGTGGAAATGAGTAAGGACGTCTTTCTATGCTGTGCTCCATAAGTGCAAAGCAGAAAAGTGCATTCTTGCTATACACAATTCTGAAATAGTTGGAAAATATTTCTTCTCTTGTCAAAGAAATCCAAACTTTAGCTCTCAAGTTAACCTACTTCAGTCACTATTAATTTTTTCAAGAATTCCATGGGAAACTTGCACAAGGCTTTTTTAAGGCCTGTGAAAGATTCATCATAGCTTTAATGATCACATACTGACAAACTCAGATGGGTCATTTTAAGTTAGTTCCTTATCATAAATATGTGCCTTCACTGTGCTCTTGGCAGCTTTCTGGATTTAAAAGGATGAATCAGTGCTGTGAAGCAGATGGACTAGTGTGTGGTACTACAACACTGCACTAGGAATGGAACGGCTCTATCTCAGAGTTCTTGTTCTCACAGTTTCTTGATCTTGCCTTGGCTTCACTTTTGTTCAGATAAAGTTCCGTTTACCCACACTTACACTCCTGCTGTTACTTTAAGATAAGGACACATATCCCTGTCAATACTATTGATGGCAAGACTTCTCATGTCACTGAACAGAAGCTGTAAATTATCCCCTCCAGGCAAGTGACAAGGACAATTGTAGAAATCGAGTCTACAGTACAGCTACCATTTATATTTGTGGAAGTGGATTGATATATAGAAATAGTCAGGTTCATAAATATTGGGACATCGACACAATTCTAATCTTTTTGGATCTATACACCACAAACCTTTTTAAGGATGTTCCAAACAGTTGATTTGGCCACACCTAAAGTTTTTGCTATCGCTCTGATAGGTTTGTTTTGTTTTTTCAGTCTAATGATGGCTTGCTTCACTGATAGTGACAGCTCTTTGGATCTCATATTGAGAGGTGACAGCAACAGTTTCCAAATGCAAAAAGCACACTTGAAATGAACTCTGAACCTTTTATCTCCTCCCTGTAAATGGGATAATGAGGGAATAACACACACCTGGCCATGGATCAGCTGAGCAGCCAATTGTCCCATTACTTTTGGTCCCTTAAAAAGTGGGAGGCACATATACAAACTGTTGTAATTCCTACACCGTTCACCTGATTTTGATGTAAATACCCTTAAATTAAAGCTAAAGGTCTGCAGTTAAAGCACATCTTTTTTGTTTCATTTCAAATCCATTGTGGTGGTGCAAGAGCCAAAAAGATTATAATTGTGTCGATGTCTCAAAATTTATGGACCTGACTGTATGAGCACTGACACTGTCACCTCCAAGAGAACTGGTTTGAATGAGGACATCAACAAAACAGCACTAAATACAGTAGCAACAGTGGGTTTAATCAAAAATGTATGCCGTAATGAACCATACTAAATTGAACACTATATTTTGACAAATGTGGTTGTTCTTCCATAGTTGGTAGTGCATAAAACTTTAGCATACAGTGAATTTACACTTAGTGTTCTGGGACGCATTTTTACAATGTGGCAATAAATTGCTTTTGTTTACTTCAGTACTTGATAAAAATTGAATGCCTTACCATCTCTGGGGTCTAGAGTGTAGAAGTTCAAATCTGACACAGGCCTGTGTTCTTATATGCATAATTAACCAAGTCAAACTAAAGCGTGACTCTCTGAAATGAGGCAATCCACCAAAAAGACTAAAATTACTTTATTTAATTAAATAATTTTTTTTTTGCTGCAAAAGCATTCTTTCATTTTCATCCACTTTGTCCAATTAGGGGCCTATCCCAGGAACTTTGGGCCTTATGGCTTGTTAGTCACAGGGCTGACATTGACAGACAACCATTCACTCACTTTAGAGGACATTTTAGAGTCAAGTAAACTATGCATGCATGTGTTGGGGCAGTGGGAGGAAGCCAGAGTACCCAGAGAGAACCCACGGTAACAACATGCAGACTCCTACAGAAAGGTTTGAACTCACAACCTTCTTGCTGTGAGGCAGTTGCACTAACCACTGCCAATAGTGACAGTTTGTGCATTGATGCCTTCTTCTCCTCCTCTTGGTCCCTGATGTTAAACATTATTTTTGAGAACTACTTTTATTATTTAAGCAAACATAGCTGAAAGAAGATGATAGCTGTTGTGTCTGGTGAAATTTGTGCTCAAGGATATTTTCGACTGCTGGTTCACAAGGGATGGAGTTGAAAAAGACCTGTGGTCTGAATCTCTGAATCTGCAGCCTTAGAGAAAATCTTGACCTGATGTAACACAATTCACTTCTTATTTTATGTTTTTAGTAAACAACCAGTACAAATAGAACACACTGTGCAGATTATGAACTACTGCACTGTTACTTTTGTAACTGTACAATAATCTCAAGAGAAACATTTGACAAAGCCACTGTAACTGCCATGTCTTAAGGCATTAGTGTTACATTTAAGGGAAATAGTGGTGACTTAGCCCTTTGCCCAATGTGCATTACAGAGAAGATATGGATGAGTGGTCTCAGGCTTTTATTAAACAAGATTATGATTTGACTTTGTCTTTTGTTTGTTTGAACATGAAGACAAACGACATTCTGCAGACAGCTTTCATGCAGCAATATTGCCATTTCAATGAATCACTGTCAATTACTGCTCCACAGTTTCCCATACCTCAACTTTCCATGGTCTCAACTTTTGCAGAATCCCTTCTTCTTTCCCCATAGTCTGGTTAGCCTAATGTGCACATCATACCCTTTGCACACATAAATGGGTGCATTGCTCTGTGTTATAATGAAACAGTTTTTGCTTTTAAGCGTGATCACAAATAGACTGTACTGTAGAGACAGTGCTCTGCACAGCTCACATGCTCAGTGTTCAAACAGGTGAACAGGGTGTTTCATTTTTTAGCAGACTCGTGTCTGGGCTTTGTAATGATTGATTTGGATTGTATTATCAGAAAAGATTGGCCAGCATTGTTGGAGGATAATCATGACGCATTCCGTTGGGACAGGCACAGTCTGCTTGTTTGCTTGTCTGCAGAAATTAGGAACCTTCTCACACTCACTCTAGACACAAATGTGTCATTTGCTCTGACACTTTTTCTCCATCTGCACAACTTACTCTTTCCTTTCTGTTCTTTGAACTCTCTGGTCCTTGTGTGCCTCACAGCTTTCCTCTTTTGAGCAGCCAGAAATACAGCTTTATTAATAATTATTACTTTAGGTTCACTTAAGGAGCTCAAAAGTAAAATATCCTCTATTAAAGGTAAAAAATAGAACAACCATATACCTTCTTATTGAACATTTACATTTATCCAAAGCGACTTGCATTAAGCTTCCATTCACCAGTGTTACAGCTGGAACTCCACTGGAGGCAAGGGGGGTTAAGTGTCTTGCCCAAGGACACAACGACAGTATGAACTGTGTGGAGAGCGGGAATCAAACTGCCTACCTTCTGGTTGAAGGACAACCGCTCTACCACTGAGCCACTGCGCCCCAAACAAAATTCAAATTGTAGATTCAGTTTGTTCTTGCGAGCCCCGCAGTGTTCCATTGGCCTGACCGGGCAAACGTGTGGTTGCAGTGATAACGCTGACAAAGCATGTTTTAGGCTCCAGAGTACATCCTCGAGAGGATGCTTTATACTTTTTTCCTCAGACATTGTAGAGATGATTTTTGCTCAATTGTGTCGGCAAAACATACAGTTCACTTACAAGATGACTCAATATCCCTGCAGTAGCTAATGTTCAGATGCTGCTACTCTGAGATGGGGTTTGCATTTAAGATGTCAAAAAAAAAAAGACTACAGGAAGCTGGTTGTTGGTTTAATGTGAACAAGAGGCTAGTTCATGTTTGATAACTAGACTAGAACACTCTCCTTGATATACTTTCAATGTAGACCACTTAATTCATGCAAGTAATTAAAAAAGGACTAGCCTGACACCACATTAAAACTTACAACAGCTCACACAAATCGCTGCATTCTGGGAGTTTGGTATGTTGGCTACACGGAACTGCTCCACTCAGGTTGGCACTACAGTTCACAGCCACCTGTTCCCACAGCTTGAACAAAGCCAGTCACGTCTGTATACAAGCTTCAGCTAGGTGTTTCAGTAGTAGTTTCATCCTGAGCATTCGTAAACACTGCATAAAAATGTGGAACCAAACTGAAGTGCCTGGATCTTTTCTCTGTAAGCGTACTACGACTGAAGGGTCACAAAGTATGTCCATTCCATTCAAACATCATTGCACTGCATTGTATGAAGAAAGAAGCACTGATAACAGTTGGCAATTTAAGAAAAAGAATAAGGCCACACCTTATTATTATTATTATTATTATTTTACTTTTTTATTTTACATAATATTAATTAGATCTGATGAGATGACTTTCTATCATACACAAAATGCTATATAGATGACTTTTTACTATACAGTTTACATTTACATTTATTCATTTAGCAGACGCTTTTATCCAAAGTGACTTACATTAGGTTCTATTCACCAGTGTTACAGCTGGAACACCACTGTAGGCAAGGTGGGTTAAGTGTCTTGCCCAAGGACACAACGACAGTATGAACTGTGGGAGAGCAGGAATCAATCCACCTACCTTTCAGTTGAAGGACGACCGCTCTACCACTGTGCCCCAGAATCTACTATATTTCAAAACCATATTTAGAGAAAATATGATTTTCTATTGGTTGGTGGAATTACCCAAACAATGAGACATAATAAACAAACAGTACATTTTTCTTCCTAAAAGTTTACAAAAAAATCTCTCTCAGCATTATGCTTCCCACTTAACACCAGTACTGTATTGTTGGGACACAAATTAGCTCATTATCCTTGGAAGGCTCTGCGCTTAGGAGCAGCAGCATGCGTGACAAGACAACACGTTGGATGTGCCAAGCTGAAAATGTCAACATGCTACCTTGAGAGTGCACATTAAACCAAGACGGTAATGGCTGTCACAAGACAGATCCCCATTATCAAGTCCATTAAGGAAGCACACTCCTTCCCAATGAAGGAAGAAAGAAATTCACAAGACAGCTCACACTGACCATCTGTGGATAAATTCCAAAGTGATACACTCTGCATTGTGTTGCCAACACCAATTTCCAGGTTCAATGTAAATGTGGGGTTTTAAGCTACATCGTGTTATGAAACCAAGGTTGCCTTCAAAAGAACAAAAGAGCAGATCTGGCCAAAGCTAAATGATGAGCTAAGATCAGGAGGCCTTTATTCCTTAAATAGATAGCTACATTCTTGGCAGATCTGACAACTCTGCCTTTTAAATTGTCTCTTTGGGGACTAATAAAGACTTCAGAAATGTGCAGAGAAGTGTTCCAAAAAACACCACAATCCTCAGAATGGTTTAGAGTGGTTAAGAAAGCTACTTTTTTAACAAATAAGACTTATCAGATTTGAAGTGCAATCCAGTTTCCTAATTAACTCTCCCTCTCTTTGTTCTGCACTCAGTTTATTCATTTCCTCTTTTGGAATATGAGTGGTAAGCAAAGAAACAACAAACTGTGGAAGAGATGCCCCTCATGCATGAAATGAAACCGAGCTTTGGCCTCCTGTAGGGTCCGACTCTGACAGATTCTCTGAAGGTAAAGTTTTACGTTCAAGACATATGCTGCGTATAATCAGTCTATGCTTGGTGTGTCTGCACTTTTAGACGTGCCACTTTCTGGGTTTGTCACCTTCAACATTGTTTATGGTCAGTCCATAGCTTAAGGGAGCTCCCTGGCAACCACTTGACAATAGTTTCCGTGGTAACAGGCCAATTCAACGTGCTACCTCTGTGAGTTAGGCACATGTTCTAAGTGTGAGATGACCTGTTTGTTTCTTTGTTCTTTTCTAATTCATCTTTAATAACCTGTCTAGACTGTGTTCTCTGATATTACTGACATGTAGTTAAACAGCCATTTTCAGAAACCAGGAAGCAATTTTCTAGGTTTTTTAGTGTCATATTCATTACATAGGCTACTTAATACAGCAGGCAAACCTTTATGGGTTTTCTTCCAAGTTCTCATGCAAAAGTACAGTTATTTTAAATGGAATCATGTGCAGCAGTTCTTAATGCATGGCACTGTATCTTTCATCTGAGCCAGAAACTGGAGCCTAGAAGTTGCTGGGCAGAAATCATGAGATGTTCTGTAGCTAGACACATGTTTTTGAATATGTCCAGAAAATAGAAGTGTGGAAAGTGCCTCTTTGTCACCAATAGGAGGCAGAATCAGCAGAATGTAAAAATTAAATAAAATACTTCAACGTTACAATGACTGCTTTTGAGGATGTAGGATTTCCTTTATCTTTTTTTTTTATTACAAAACATCACAAAAGAAACCATACCCACAATGCACTGCAGTCTCTTGCACAGCTTTCAATAAAACAAACATTGCAAACAAAATGTACCGTATGTTCCGTCAGAATTATTTATAACACAAAATGAGTCATGATCTATGATGAATTACAAAAACCCACTCCCTAGCTGTAACAAAATCAAATCAACACATCTCACATGAAAGGGCAGAATATTGTCAGATCTGCTTTAAAATCAGTGGCCACCTAGAGACTGAACAGTTTATTCAGAATAACAAGCAACATCTACACATTTATTTATAATCTCCAAGGCCGTCTAATACCAGATTAACCTTAATGTAGTGTTGATGTCTGAGGCTTCTTCACCAGGGGATGCAAAGCCACATATTTCCCAACATGCCAGTTTACAACGGGTGGCACTGAAGACACACAGGTCAGTCCATCTGCTTGTACATACTGAGCTAAATGTGAGCAGACAGAGGATCTAGTGGAAATATGATTTAGTTTATGTAGTCCCTAAGCAAGCTGTCATAACCCATAATGCATGAAGGGAGCCGGCAAAAGTAGGTCTATTACCATGTTGATAACATCAATTTCAAGTGTCAGTGCGGGGTGAGCTAATACCCAGTCCAAGCCCGCTACCTCATCTCCTCAGCCACAGGGTTTCTGCTTTGATTAAAATCACACACCAGCCATTCTTCCATATACCTTTCACCCCACCACCTACAGCAATTACCTTTAATACCACTCCACACCCAGGGCGTTTTACTCTACCCTCATGAGAAGGATTTTAAACCCAGAGAAATGACACAAAATGGAGTTTAAAATGGATTTCTTCTCTGTTGGATGGTCTGACAAGTTTGAGGTCAGATCTTAAATGTTTTACACTTGATTGGGTACTTGTGTGATCTTAGCTAAGCCTCTTACAGATGCTTTTATTTGTCCAGGCCACACAAAAGATATGGTCCTTGGGATAAAACAAAAAAGACCACTGGGGGATACATCATGAAATGGTTATACCAAGTGTAGGGTTATTACCTTGTTTGGGCTTTAGGGAAACATAAAGATCTGACTATATTGATCAATAAACAGAATTTTTGGCATGTGCGAAGATGTTGGTAACATTAAGGTGTGTGTGTGTGTGTGGGGGATTTGACCAAAAATCTTACATCTCCAACTTATTCAGTCTAAAGTATACTGTATAAAAATATAAAAGTCATGGGTAATGTAATATTAACATGCTTTAAAATGTTCAATTATGTTCCCCTACCATTTTAAAAGCAGCAGGATGCCTGGCCTTATTTTGACACATTATTATTCACTAATTAACTATTCATATGGGCTATAAAAGTCTTAGGCCCCTACAGTATTCTGTGCACCACTCAATTCCTAACACTATGAATCCTGTTCATTTACCATCCTTTTGCTGCAAGTCATTACCATGCTTTATTTCCACTTTACGGCATTGCACTTTTGCTAGTAGGAGGCGCAGGTGGCGTTTTGCTGAATCACTGTCTTCTATAGCGTGCTCCACTGAGCACTGATGTGGATGACCCAGCAGACCCAGGTTGCCATCTGCTTGAGAAGTCCTGCTGTCTCGTTTCACATCTCTGAAATGTTCTACGTGTGATGTTTCTCAACCCTATTCCCTTTGTCTGCCTGGCTGCTCCCCTACCGGGCTTCTCCCCAGTTACCCTCTCTCTGCTCCTGTTAAGATTTGATCAAGCTGCGGCTGGGGCTGTTTACAGCGTTGTAACAGTCGCTATGCACAATACAGCGTAACAGATAAGTCGCTGCTCATTAGTTGTGCAAACATTCTTGTCCTAGAAAACCAGTAAAACCCTTTCATGGCTAAATGTTATCAGTTGCTTTCTGCTGCATCTACCAGCAGAGAACATCACGTATTCAAGGTGTAACTGAGATTTAATCAAGGTCTAAGCACTACGAGGCTCTGCCTGCATAATTACGTATGTATGTATGCAGAAAGTTGTAGAGGTAAAGAGGTGTAAAGCTTGAAACTAACAGCACCCATTTCAAAAAGGAGAAAAGGTAATTAACAATTATCTTGTTACCAGTCAGTGGGTGGATTATAGAAGCAGGAAAATATGGATGCATATTTAAGAACTTCACAACTTGACAGTGCATTTTAGTTTAGTTTTAAATTTATTTTATTTTGTCCATCTTCAAAAGAAAAAAAAATGAAACAAAGTACAAGCAAACATAGAAACAAATACGGTGTATACAATATTATAAAAAATAGTTACTTGGCCGAAAAGGTGTCAGCTGAAGCTTTGTCATTTGCCAATGCGTCCAGTCATGATGTGGTGCAGTTTAAATGTATATAAAATTTATGAAATGCTTTATTGTGCACTTCTTGTGCTCTGATACATTTAGAATGTAGCTTGTTTGAAAAAGCAAAAACACTTGCCAAAACCACAAAAAAAAAAAAAACACATGACGTTAATGAATATGCACATAAGACGTGTTGGGGCCATATTTGAACAAAAGGCAAACACTGGGCAGACACAGTGCTGGGAGTTAGTTAGAACTGGCTGGATTATAACACAAGCTTAACTATTAATGTAAATTGTGATGCTAAAATCCGGCAAATGTTAATAATAAACAGTCACAGGCTAAACGCTCAACAGTAATGGAAGATTGGACATTAATATATGTTGCAATGTTTTTTCAGTATAAGTTAAATGTAATGTCTCTAACACTCCTGCCTCGATCCACAAGTGGAAAAGAAGCTTTAATATTAACGTATGCATTGTACTGTAAACATCTGTGCACAGGAAGTAAAAGTTCATCATTATACACCCTTACCACACAAGGCATCGGACCCAGGAATGGCAAGTCACCTGACAATACTGACAAAAGATCAACCCCACTTCTCTTCCCTGCACAGAACACTTCTAAGCAAAGCTAATGCATGCAGAAAGCACTCAGAACACTTCCTGAGGAACTCCACCCACTCCACAGCCATTCTAGTCTACAATCTAGCAAAAGGTACAGCAGCCACTTTCAACGGCTTCTGTAAACGTGGTTATTTATACACAATTCAGAAGAAATGTTTCTGTGGGTATTAGAGACGTTCCTCTAAGTTCTGTGCGCATTCAGGCCTCCCACACAGGCAACTTCAGCTCCAACTGGACATCTGTTTATGCTTGAAAAACCTTTGAATTTCTCCAACTATCGTAACAATATATCTTACACTGCCCTCTTCCCTTCTGCTCCATTGCTTCTTTTTGCCATGCCTCACTCTCTGTTTGGTGTATTGTAAATGAGTGCAACAAGCAAACAGTCCATTTCCCTGTGGCTTTGTGGTTGTTTAGCCCCGAGGTCAAAGTGAGAGCAGAGGGAGAACACACTGAACTAAGCAGCTCAAGATCAGCAGCCTTTGACCATTCTTATGGGAGCTGAAGGCTTAGACGATAATCTTTTATGTTGCTTTTGCTGGATCAAAATTAGAAGTACATTGCCGAGGTATGAATGTAAGTATATTAGAGAAATGTATCTGACCTGGGAGTGGTAACTGTGCTGGTATGCCACTTGTAAGTACAGTAAACAGTCATTAAATTTTAAAAGCAAAGCACAATTTCTGGCTGCTTTGGCTAATAAATAAATGAGTTGTAGCTTGGCCTGTGAATATTTAAATATAGGTTCAATGCTATGACTTTTCTTTTTGAGTTTTCCTTATGCATATTACATGCCTATGTAGGAACTGGGAAATTTTACAACAAATAGTGTAAAAATTAGTTATTATTATTAATTAGCAGTAATACATAAATCAAGTCAGATTTAAACAAATCTGTGAAATTAGTTTGAACACCTCAATTTAAAATGAAATGAATAAAAAATGATCATTTTGCAAAACACATTTGATAATCTATTAATAACTCAACTATAACAGTGGAATAATAACAAGGCCCTCCCCGTTGACCAGATTTGGAGGAATTAGAGTGAACATGAACAATATCTACTGATCATTTAAGTAATGTCCGCAGTGAACCTCCAGCTTCCAGCCGTATCGAACAGCTAATAAAACCATGCGCTCCTGCTCCTTTGGCTTTCTGTTCACTTTAATACACGTAAAAGCCCCTGGCTCTGTCTCGGTATGGCTCTGTATAAGCCCTTTGTTACTAATTGGGGAGGCCTGCTCTCCCGGTCAACTATGAAGCGCCTTTTGATTGTGAAGAGATCTTGACAAGGAATCCCCCTTTTTTTTTTTTTTTTCATTGAAACTATATTTAGCATTCAAAGATCCCTAGTGGTATTTCTTTTTTTTTCCTCTAGAGAAAGAATTATTTCTTTTTTAAGTGCATATGAGTGGAAGAATAATCTCTCGGCAGAAGAAGAGATCCTAAGGGAATGTTTGAATTCTTTTTGCTGCATTTGAAACCAGTGTTTTCAACCACATCTCTGCTTTTAACTATCTACTGTATTAAGCCTGAAAATTAGAATGCAAGGTTATTGATATGAGCTGATGTCTGAGTAGGAAATATCCCAGCAGCATTGAGACCTGTAATGTTTGACTTGACCGTACCTTTTCACACAAACTGGCCGCTGTAGTCCACTCTGCTCACTGCTCAGTGCTCAGTGAGCACCTGGTACTGGCCCCTCAACCCCTTCAGGGACGAATCTAGTCGTCCAAATATTAATTATAAGTACAAATGCACACAGCTCATTTACATTTCTCTATAATTCCGGCAACCGATTTCAGAAATTCAACTGTCCTTCTTCTTCTGGCTGGCTTTTATAAAGATCAAAAATATATTTTTAGCATGTTTGCCCCACAGACAGACATTCCATAAAAAGATTATGCTTTTCCAGAATGATCTCATACCATAGAACCATCCTCTATTACATTTGCTACATTTATTCAAGCTCTTTATGCCATGTTATTACATCAAAACTGCAGCGGCTTATTGATTTAAATTCTACATTCCAAAATAAAAACGACTATCACGATTTCACCTGACCGTAAGTTGCTTGTGAACATGAACCGCTCTAGGCCTGTTTTTGGTGGCCTCATCAGATTGTGCCTCATGTCAGAAGATACTCAAAGTCCCCTTTAACGGCTCAGCCTCTTATCAGCTTCATATCGGTTTCATTCACCACCACGTCCCGTTTCATTCATTATCTGTAAAGAGATCAGCTGTTTAATGCGTGTAAAACTTGGCTGTCTTATCCTGCTCGGTCCCAGAGGCCTATTTGTTAGCTGTCAGTGACTATCTACCTTTATCCTGCCCCATTGTGTTTGCTGGCTCACGCTACTTGGAACTGGATCTGTCAAATGGCCGTCCCCGTAGGGTAATAGCACAGCTCTGCATTTTGTTAAATCGATCCTTCGAGACGTATAAAGAAAAGAGGAGTGAGAGAGCAGCGTTGAGAGGCAGAGGGATAATACCACACCAGGAAGCTAGTTAGAGGGTGAGGTCCAAGTAGACAAGCTTGTGCTGACATAAAATACAGTGATGAATAGTAGAAATGAGAAGGAATAATGATAAAGATAAAGATTTGAGTGTAAAGATTGGGTTTGTTGCTTTGTGGAGCTGTAGCATCTCTGAAATACCTCTAACACCTCAAAACCCACATGGTACAACTTCTAAAGAGCAGGCTAACAATGAATATAAATGGTGTGATGGTTGTCTTCAGCAAGAAAGAAGTGGCCGAATGCAAGAGCGGTCATTAAATAGGGAGAAAGTCAAACTGAGTAAAATAATATGCATTTCTGCAGCGGAAACGCCGGAAGGCAGCCTGCACCGAGGGCCATATATTCTCATTAGGAATCCTGCTGCTGCCTCTAACATGCATCAGCCCAATCACAAACACACAGCAATGTTTAAAGGGACAAATGGACAAAGGAAAGTTTCTTGGGAACAGAAGTGAATGTAAGGAGGGATATAACAGAAAATGTAAGTGGCTGGGGTCAGAGTATTAGGTTTTTCAAAACAAATAAATAGTACTCTACAAACCAAAACAAATGAGATGACTCATGCTGCCACCATTCTGTAGGGATGGAATTATCTATCCAAAAGATCTAAAACCCCATTTACAAAATGAATATCCCTTTAAGGCCCTGTCCCAATACTCTATTGCCCTAAGCAATTTCTTGAAGTCCACACTTTATGAAAGTGCATGAAGGGCATGAAGTGCACAAGTGCCCAAAGCCAAAGATGTTACCTATGCAAAAGGGTTTATTCATTAGATTTTTTTTACTGATTTAGCTTTGTATTGTAGCGTATGTATTGTTGTAAATGTTTTCCATTTTTGCCGGTTACTGACTTTTGCTTTTAGTTGCTAATTAGAAAACTTCACAGCGAGAAGGATTGTGGGTAATATCCTTCAGCAAAGTCAGATCTGAAGCACATCAACGTTTTTAGATACTTCAATATAATATAACCAAATACAAACTGTGTGTGATAAAACAATGGTTTTGGGGATGAATCCAAAACTCAATGTACCAAGCACATGTTCGAATTCAAACAAAAAAAAAAACACAAGATGACATCACATTTCACACAAAACTGTTGTTTCTTGTTCAAGTTCACTTAAAGTGAAAGAATATTCAACCTGTATATTCTTTTTTTTTTTTTGTCAGATTATGTATGAAAGAAATTTGTATGGTTTACACAATATTATTTATTAATAATTGTTAATTTGTTTTTGACTATGGTGCAGCTCTAAATCACAGTATTATGATTTTTTTAAATGCCACACGGGGATCTACAGTATGGATTGAAATTACAGTGATAAAAAGTTATTGGAAAAGAAGTGTGCAACAAAACAGTCTTTAAGTGGCACCTTGTTCTGTGGAGTGGCTGCAAAAAGAAATTGATCATTTATATTCATAGATAATTGCATGTCTGGTGAAATATTAAGTTGAATTTGCACAGGTACAACCACGCAGATATGCTTGGGCGCTCTATTGTGTGACTTCAACTCTGTGCTTACCGGAGTGAAGGAAGATAGACTGGTGACCTGACAGGAACAGATAGCAACATGTCTTTCCTTCACTCTGTCTGTGTCTCTCTCTCCGTCTCCCTCTCTCCGTCTCCCCGGCCTCGAGGGCATTGATAAGAGCAGACATTTTAATTTGCTAGGTCAAAACAAATGCTTCAAGACTCTGCTGGCAGACCCAGGAAAACCTAATGGGCTCTTGAGTAGTTCACTGGCAGAGAAAACGAACACAACCATTCATAGTACATCAATCTCCCGAAGTTTCTCATGGTCATCATTTTGTAGTGAGTGCTGTGCCAAAAAACTTTAATGAACTAAAACAGAGAATGTACCATATAATTAGTGTTATCAGTATGATTTAGTGTTTACCATTTACCAGCACCAGATGTATTACACTCTATTTAAATGAAGGCCCAAATTCATGTGTTTGGAGATGATTAGAAAACACTTAAATGTTAATGAAGCACATTGTTAATTTGTAATTTAAGTCGAGTGACCTGTAATGACGTGGGACGCTGTCTTAAAATGTATTTACCATCTCCACCATTCAACCTTAACAAAGTTCAAATCCAGTTTATTTATAGACCCTTTTTACTTTATTGAATCTTTCCTCATCCTGATGAAGGGTCTAAGGATGAGGGTGTTGTCTTGTATAGTCTGTAAAGTTGCTGTTGTGATATTAATACGATATAAATTGTGATTGCGATATAAATAAAACTGAATTGAATTATAGCTAGGATGTGTGCAAAGCATAAAGCTGAGAAAGCAGAAGCAGTTTTCCCTCAACAAACACTGATCTACTGTAATTAAAACCAAAGCATGCTTTAATTAACCCATTTGGACTAATTAGCTTTGAAAAAAATACTTTATGCAATACTGTCTAATTCTAAAAAGGTTCAATCAAAGAACTGAGTAACCTGATACACCTGATAATGAATGTGTGCACATGTTGCAAATGTTTTTTAATTATGATTTAAAAAAAATCCTGTTAAATGGTTCTTCTTGTGTAGAAGGATGGATTAAAAAGTCATTTTATATTATACAAATTGAGAACCCCCTTAAGAGAGATATGAAATACTCAAATAACAATCAATGATATAATGACATAACCACCCATCATATAATCATGACAATGGCATTGTACTATTTCCATACCATGATTAATTAGCATATAGTATTGTATTGTGAATTGCGTCCATCATCTATCTCAGCCACACTGAACATAGAACATATTTATGTCCATGTCTTTATTGCCAACATTGATTGTGGTACATTTCACAATGCTTTATGACATGTAATAACTCATCCTTTAATAATGCATGCTTTAATATGCTAATCACACATACTCTCATGCTTTAGGATCATGGAACACATTAAAGCATGATGCCAAAAATACATACCTATAAAATACAAGAAATTATTTACGTAGGCTAATAATCGCTTAGAAAACACCCAAGTGTTCAAAATATGTACAGTGCCCCATGAGTCAGAAAATGTTCTTTCATGACAGTCATGACCTGAGGTGGTGCAGCACTATTTGGCCATTTTCACAGCTGAAAGTCTGCTCCATGTTCCGCAGTATTTGTTAGGTTTAGAAACTTGGTTTTACACTACATTTTTTAAAAATGGATCCGCGGACTTTCCCTGACGTTGAGAGTACTGTTGTGACAGCAGGGGGGAACGCCTCCTGTAGCCGGCTTTTACGGTGGTGAATGTGTCTCTGCAGAGGCTCATTTTACAGTTGAACTGGAGAATCACAATAATCAGACTGGAGTAATGTCGACATGTTACTATTACTATAGAATACAAAGGGAGGCATCTGTCGTAGTTGCCCTTCATCAGACAAGATGAAGGGCAACAGCCCGATACGTCACGTGTGGTGATAAGAATAAAAAAAACCTGGGAGCTTTAATGTTGTGCAGAGCCTTTTTTGTCTTTTTTGCTCGTGAGTTTTTCTAGTTCCAGCACACAGACCCATTAGCTTCAGAGGTGCATGTCGTTTCACTGCTTCTATTGACAAATACAGACCCCATATAAACGTAAAACAATGTAATCTATGCATTATGTGTGTTTCTAAACCTGACCATTATCTGTTATCCCTGTTTACTTTGTCCATTCTCTCTTCTTTGTGGGTTTAATTGGCCATGACTTCGTGCTTTTGGTCCAAAGGTTCAAACTATCAACAAAGGCACTTTCACACTGCAAACAAACCAGACCTTGGTTCAGTTTGGACCCCCTCTTTTTTGCCAAACCAAAGAGCAGCTGTTTGGTGTGAACCATGGTTCACTGGAGCCTTCACACCTGAAGATTTGGTTCGGACCAAACGGGAAAGTCCGGACCAAACAGTACAGGTGTGAAAGCACCCTTAGACATATTGTTCCATGTGGGTTTTAGCAGAATTGTTTCTTTGACAACCTGATTAGAGTTTGACAGACCATGAGGGAACCTCCCCTCTCAATAAGGAACTACATATTGTATGTAACAATCAATTATTCCCTTAACACCAACACTTCAAAGCACAGGTGTGAAAAACAGCGTTGTCATTTCTCCAACAGGAACACTATTTTTAAACTACTCCAGGTGTAACTTTTGTGCAAACACCTCTTCAGTTGATTAACAAAGAGCTTAAACTGTGGATTTGGGCACTTTACTCGCAGCAGGGTTCACTATGCAGAGTCAAAAATATCTGCTCTGTGTGAGTATTTGAATGCTTGCGTATCACCCTTGAGATGCTTTGACGCATTTTTCTAGCATGAACAAATTACAAAAGCTGCACTGCACACCTCATGCCGAGAGGTTAGAGGAAGAGTATAGTAAGCACTCAGTCCACATGTGGAGTTAAAAGCAATGTCAAAGGCAATACATTATGAGGAGGCAAATGTGCAAATAGCAAATCAATAAAACACTGTCATAAAACCTGCTAGGCCTAAAAAATACCTGGCATTAATTTTTACATTGGCTTGATTACAATTAAGAATACAGAAATGAGGGGAAACCTAAACTGGTATATGCGTTTTTTTTTTTTTTTTTTAACTCTCCCATCAGTAAGCTTTAGAAACCTCCTCTGGTTCACTGTGATAAGTCATGGTCATGAGTTAAGTAAGGTAAGTGGGGTTTTGGTGCGTGTAAGAAAAAGAGTCTCATCTTAAGGTAAAATGTGTGCTTTCAGCTTCTTTTCACCTAACTGCACTGGCCTACACCCAAACTTTTATTACATTCTGTAGTAAATGGATTATGCAGCAGCTATAACAATCATTGATCTCTGTCTCTCCACATTGTTACTCAGGAGCAACAGGACCATCCTCCAGTAATCATCTGTAAATCCAATTTATAAAATATAGCCAGTGGTTTTAATTGACAGGCTCTTATTGACAGAGCAGGCCCTTAGAGCAGATCACATCTTCCTCCGTAGCATCAGCATGACATTCTCAGCTGTTTTCACAAGTGTTAGCTGATTAAAATCAAACAGAATGTCGTTTTGCTTGTTTGAGTAGCTCAGTGTTAACACATTGGACATTTGAATGTGCAAATATCTGTATGTTATTCCACACTCGGTGCCTTCTGTGAGCTCAGCCATGTGCATCCATCTTGTTGTTTAAAGAAGTATTCAACACAAATTATGCAGTTTTTAGTTTGACTAATGACCAAAGCTATTACCACATGTTATATCCATATGCATATCTAAAGCCAGGGAGTGGACACTGACTTCTACTTCCATTCAAATAAATAAAAATAAAAAATAAAAACATCTTAGCATCAGATGTCTGAAGAGACTTAGCGGAGAAATAGCCATCAGCTGCTTTTACACTAAAATATTTATTGATTCTAAATTGGAAGTGGTGTAGGATTACATGCATCTTGCTGCAAGTCTACTATTATGGTCTTCACATTACTGCTTACTAGGCCTGTTTCCCTACAGTGTGGGTCAGGTTGGTTTGGCACAGTTTGGTACAAGCACACAGATAAGTTGCCATTAGCAAATATGTATAGACTAGAAGAGAGTAAATCCTAGTGAGTAGCAATAGAAAAGGCTGCAGGTGTAGCTGAATACAAAGACAAATATTGTTTCTGGCTTATTCTCAGCTTTCTAAAGTTTAAATTCCGCAAACTGTATTATTTTCCGGTATTTAAGAGCTCGTTATAGCTCTTGTTAATAAACGCTAAATGTACAATGTTAGTTCGTCTTGGAAATATGGCTGTTCATCACAAAAAACATGCCTCATCTAATATTTGCCCTGGATTCTCTTCAGTCTTCAACAGACTGCAGTGTTTAGATCCACCTTTTAGGGACTGTATGTACTACACTGTTGGACAGGTGTGTAAAGTAGTACAGAATGATGAGCTTATGTGGAATGCATTATATCCCTTTTACTGCTCCAGTGGAAACATGGCTAAAAGACTTAACTGGTACTTCACAGTTCTTAAGCATCACTACCAACCATAGGAAAAAGCAAACTTTGTTACCATTGGATGTGACCACTTAATGCTCATCCAGAATTACACTGACACTTTTACTTGAGAAAAGATGTAATTATTTCAAACCAATGTCCTAGAAATAATTGAACCTGTGACACGGTACATCCATGTGTTATCAGGCCAATTAAATACTGTGAACTACTGATTATCTGTGCATCTGAAGGCCTCTGCAGTCACCCAGGTCAAGTACTGTCAGTGCCTCAGTGACAGGCCTCTCATTAAGCTGACAGGTAGGGTGTCCTCGTGTAGGCTTCTCTGCTGGAAGTGTCACTGTGAGAGAGGAAGTAAAGCCATGTGATGAGTGATCAATATAAGCACCATTTGTGTTTGAACAGCTGCCATTAAATTATATGTAATACGTAAACGTATGTTATTTTACGCAAATATAGTAACAAGCATTCAGTGTGCACAATATGGACAGGACTGGCCTGCACTCCCATTCTGAATAAACATACAGTACAAATACATAAAACATAAATGATTCCTTTTATAACATTTGCAGAAAAGGCAAGTCCAGATATTGGCTATGACTATAGGTATTGTTATCAATGCCAAAACAAAATGCTGGGCTAATCCCAATTAGGCTTCTGTAATGAGGGAAGCCTGCACACAAGACCCAAGTGCCAGGCCGCATCCCCAAAACTCAATTACACAGCCATCCAGGCAAGGAAAGCAGGGACAGAGGCCAGGGAAGGGCTTATGAACATTTGTGTGTGTGTGTCTGTAAGGAAAAGCTACAGGCTCGCTAAAAAAGAACTAGTGTTAGGCATAAAAAGCAAAGGGATTGTGTGGGTGCAGAAATAGTCCACAAAGACCACTTCCCTCCAAAAACAAAACAAAACGGAGTCAGGCTTAGCATTAGAACAGAGCTAAAGAAAGCCTTACAGAAAGAAGTTTTACACATCAAGTGCTAAGATGCACTGCGCTTGAAATAAAAAAAGGGAAAGAGCAAACAAATAAAAGTGTTAGGAATGTTTTTAAGCAATACTATGTAGCTTTTCAGGATTCACATTTGTTACGTCTTAATCTGAATCTTATGTATGTCAGACGTGTAAAGAAGAAATAAAGTTACTATCTGTATATGTCTATACAATTTTTCACTCACTCTCTATTTTTATTTTACCATGTCTGATTTAATATACAATCATGGTTGTATTCCTCAAATAGATGAGGCTCAGAGACAACAAAAGGTATCAATGCATTTGTAGCACGGTGCTGTTATAACATCAAAAGTATTCTTTCCCAAAAGGAAACTAATGTTTAAGATGGATACTTTACAGAGGTTAATGGAAGAGAGGGTGCTCCAAAAGTTGAAGCTTTGATTTGTAAAGAAATCCTTATATTCATTTAATTTACATTTAACATCATCCAAAACCCAGCAAAATTAAACTTGATGTTTGGTCTATAATGTAGAGGCTATGGTTGCATGGAAATATAATCTTTAAAACTGCAAAGCCTGCTCTAATTGAAGCGCTACATTTGTATAACAATGTCAGTGTTATCAGAGTTGAGTTAATTAAAGCATTACGGGTTGATGTTAGAGAAGCAAGAGATGAGCACCAGAAGATCTACTACTTCTATTTCCCAGAACACTGAATAGACCGTTGGCCCTTTTTCAAAAAAGTTCAAGGAAAGTGGTCTTTGAATGGCAAATGAGTCACGATGTACAAGTCATTCACACTTTCATTAGCAGCTCTAGTCCAGTACTGGGTTATTGTGAGGACTCTCTTGGCTGTTAAGGGAAGCCCTGCATAGCTGAATGAGAGGCGGTGATTTAATTTCTGTATAATTAGAGGCTGATATGATCACAAAATTACATTAGTGCAGAGGAATTTTAGATGTCATGCAAACTGCAGCTCTATAGTCATAACCCTTGGAAGACTGATACAAAAAGATTACAATTGATTTTGTAACTTCTGTCGCACAAATTCTGTTTCAAACTTTTATTCATTGTTTTTTATACTAATTTCACTGTAGCTCATGCACTGTTGCCTTGATCATTTATAAACCTTTTCAGTGGAATGCTTTGATTAGAAAGCAGAGACCCAAAATTAAGGCCATTTAATCGCACACATTGTTGCTCAATCATCCTAATCAATGCAAATGTAATCTTAACATGGGTAAACTCGAGTTGAGCAAACTACCTCACACAATCTCTATATCTAAAGGGTATATAAAAGTAATTATAACTGGTCACGCTATGTAAAAATAAACTTCAATAAAGGGTTCTGTTTTGTTACTTGGTTTCTGTGACGTTTCTCCAAATGGATCAAAGTGCTTTAATAAAATCTGTGCCTTTCAAATGGAACATGGAAATAATGCACTACCATATTACCTGTCAATTTTTCTGAGAATAAAATACCATATGGCTTAGTGCTCACACACTAACTCCTTGATAATGTGGAGTGATGTTGAGAGAAAGGAGCTAGGAGGTGTCTTTTATATAAAGGTCACCCAGTGCCCGATTAGACACATCAGCCGGCCATTAGCAACACTAGAGCTGCTACCCCTTTTCTCCAATCAACGCATAGCTGCCCATGTAAAAGGACACCTACCAGTGGCACCTGCCTGAGTGATGAAATGAGTCTGCAGAGAGAGAAATATTACTCACATTACATATTGCCTTTAAGTTAATGTCACAGCTAAGAAATGAATAAAATAAATCCAAATCATCAAGGTTGCACATGACAATGGCTTTGTATATCATCATAAAAGGTGAAATCTGCACAAGATTTATACTTGGGGTATAACAGTCAATGTGACTCACAGTGCAAAAGGTGTGCCGTTACTATTCTGTAATCATTTAACAATTTTGAAATAACCCACCTTTGAATTTTTAAACCCCAAGCCACTTTTGAAACGGCTCAAAAATAGCTCACCTCTAAATCCCTTCACACATGCATGCACCACCATAATTGAATTCCTGCTATTTTTCAGAGTAATCTGTGAAAAGCCCTCACCTCTTATAGTTTTATGTTCACATTGGTGCCATTCAAAGTTTGAATGACACTGGCATTCTGATGGGCTGCCATTATAAGTACATACACACATACACACATACACACGGGCAGGCAACCATGTAATCTATACACATGTTGAATCAAACAGCAGGCAAATCTCTCTGTCAGCACGATATTTCATCTCACGCTGGCTTCATTTGTGCAATGCCCTTCAGCCAATATGAGCAAAAACATCAAGAACTGTGCTATGTGTAATGCATATTGCCACCAGAGGTCAAGGGAAATCTTTTTTTCATAATAAAACCTTTGAGTTAGCATGTTGTTCCTAACAAAATAGTGACAGACAATAAAGTTTAGGCCAAGCAAATGACAATAACAAAATGTCATGTGTTGATAAAGAGAACAGAATTATATTTGTATTATATTAGAAGTGTTTAATGTAAAACATAAACACAAAACATTGTGGCCAAAGTTAAAATAAATAAATAAAGAAATGCATACATTTTTGAAACTGTTGGAAAATTTTGAAGTGTTGTTACTGGTAAACAAAAAAGCTGATTGCAGAGGACTTGCAGAGGAGGACTGCATTGGTCTGATGCTAAATGCGAAGCAAAAAAAACTTTAAAGTAAGGCAAACTTTGCGTTGATATTTTGTATATACTATTTTTCTTTTATTTGATCTTTATTTTTCCAGGATAGTCTCACTGAGATTACAAATCTCTTTTGTGAGAGTCCTGGCCCCATGTGTGAGGCGGGGACTATTGCACATGTCTTTAGGTAGGGGAAACCGGAGTACCCGGAGGAAACTTACACAGACACATAACATAACATGCAAACTCTACACAGAAAGGCCCTGCCCTGGATGGGAATCAAACCCAGGACCTTCTTGCTGTGAGGCAGGAGTGCTAACCACTCTGCCACTAAAAGGTCTATTACAGATGATGATATATGACAAAATAAATAACAGTATTGGAGCAACATGTCTAGCAACAAAACTGTAACACTCAAAATCTTCTTGGCTGATTGGTACGGTGCATTCTGTGAAGTTAATCTCTGCAGGCTTTGTTGGTAATGGCATGGAGTTGTAACCTTGTTCTGAGGTATTTCTGTCATTTCTCATTATACTACCAGTGTTCCATAACAATAAAAAAAAAAAAAAAAACAGCAGACTGTCAAATTCCTGACAGTGTATTATCCTACCCTTTCAGCACTGGGATTTCAGTAATTAAAAAGAGCAAAAAGTAAAAGGTGTATTTGCGTCAACTTTGGAATGACAGAAATGGATTAGTGGGAAGGGTTTACCAACTGTATTCCAGGAGCTAATAGTGCGATTAGGAAAGTGCTTTCTGTTTGTCGAGTGAGCAGGTCAAGTAGGGACACCCTAGCTCAGAGTGGAGCCATAAATCCCTGCCTATTTATCTTGTCCACTTTCTAATCCTTCTCCATTTTTGTCACCGCTGCTTTGTTTTAGATGGGCACAGCTTTCTTGTGATTCGCAGCACTAAACCCCATCCTTCTTCTATGAGCCTCACTTTTTGGCACGCCTCGTATTATCTGCATGGAAATGTGCGACAATTTTCATCTTCACGCACCTGGTAAAGATGTACCCCGAGAAGCTTAAAAACCCGTGCCAATCTTAAAACAACACAATTAATCTCCAGTTTTCCATTTTAATCTCCACGATCCCTCTGCTGCGTCAGTCTCTCTCTCTGTCACCCCCTTGCACCGTGCACATTGCTGTTATCCGTTCCTGTAAGGGAACAGGAGCTTGCTGGTTATCTGTAATTCCAATTACAAAGACAGAGTAATTAGAGGAGAATCAAAAGGTCTTGCAATTACAACAGGCACTGGCTTCTTTCGGGGTTTCTCTTAATTAGCCTCAGCAGAAGGATTCCGGCACAGTTTTTTTGTTATTCTGTCTTTTTAATGGACAGAATTAATAGGTTGCCTTTTTACCTTGTATAATTGATCTAACAATGCTATTGGTTTTGCTGCAGGTGGTTGTCATAATTAGACAGATCTGAGCACAGCCGAGACAATGAATCATTCTCAACCTTCTATAAGGAACTAACATGTGTGCAGTGATTTTACAAATGTGGGGAAAAAGGAAGAAATATTGCAGAAAGCCTGAAGCTTTTCTCTCAAATCTATGCATTTTTATTTCTTTCACTACACAATGCAATTAGCCTTGGACCTATTTTACTTCCTGACTACAGTACCTACAGCAAGGACTGAGAAAATGGATAACTGTAACTTCTACAACTGCACAAAGGTATGGTATTGTGCTTTCATTTCAGCTGAGAAACTTACAGAAATACAGTGACTAAAATGTTTTGCCCTATACTGAAATGTGAAATAAAAGCAATAACATCATTTCCTCAGTAATTATAACTTCAGTTTGCTGAGATAATGAGCACTGAGTGGTGCATTGACATCCATTTGCAGCAGGCCCGACGTTTGAATCCCTTTAATAATTAAACATTTAAAAGGCCATGTCCCGCCTCAAGCTATGAGCCATCAGCGGGAGTCTGACATGCACTGCTTGACATTTGACATCCACAGCCCCTTGGTTGAAATCAAACAGCAGGGTCCCTGTCGCTAAAAAAAAAACTGTTTCTGTCCCATTTTGAATGCCATCAATACAATGTAAATCCTTATTAGGTGCTTCTATATTGGAGGTTTTACACCCAGCTGGCCCAGATGAGTCCAAAGCCGGCCATAGATTGTCATTATCTGGCCTGTGTGTCTGGGCTGAGAGGTCAAGAGTAAGCCATGGATTTTAGTGCAAAAAAATAGAAGGAGTGCAAACTGTAGGTCCTCCGAAAGAAAAAGCCACGCTTAGCCGAGCCAAGCTGGCTTAGTGCTTTCAATGGGTGATCGCATTTCAACTCTTTCCAAGGGGAGGCCCTAAGCATCAAAAGTGCTTAGTCACCACAGAGGCACATATACAGCACAGTGGCATTAACACAAGGGTTGGGAATATAAAAACCAACAGCCCTAACAGCACCAGCTAAATTTGGATCAATTACGGACAATGAAGTGTAACCTCACCTCAGCTCTGGACTGAACAGCTTGGCACTGAAAAGTCAATACTTATACAATACAGTTAGATATTAGTGAGTTAAAGCATGCAAAACCAAATGAAATAACGTTCATTTGTGCTGTGTTTATTATTTAATTTGTAGACCCTTAGCATCCTATGTCCCTCTAGAGGGTGAGACATGTACATACAATACATCACCCAGTACACACGTGCCTGGTTTGAGCATGTGCACATGCAGCATATCATTGGAAAGATTAGATTCCCATCTTTAAAATTCTAATTTTAGCAGATATTGTTTTCAAATTTGAAACGGTAATAGTCAAGACCTTATTCTGGAAGCCTATTGTATGTTTCAATCCATATCTTTCAAATGGAGATCTGTGCAGCCATCTATTTAGATAAAAAAATCCAGACGAGGGGAAAAAAAAAGCGTGTTTAACTTTTTACCAGTTTCACTCGCAATAAATTTGACTGCTTGAGTGAAAAATACAGAATGTTACCTTTACAAAGAGTCCAAACTTTAAAATTTACTCCAAAGGGTTTAAGCTTTAGCTTTAATGTAAGCTTTTGTCAGGCGTTCTAGGCAAATTTACCCAGAATGATAAGAACGAACAGAACGAACATAGTACAACCAATGTCCAAAGAACTATCATCAGTGAAGCGATACCTAGAAGGGATGGAATGGCCCCACAGAGTCCTAATTTCAACATCATCCAGTCTGAGATTACGTGTAGAGAGAGGTGGAATTGAGAGCAACACTATAGTAAAACAATTCTTTTCTTCTACAGCCAAGCTTGTGGGCCTTTCTCCCCCGGTTTAAACACAACTATTATCCTAATGATAGTGCTTTCACAGTGACTAATAAATGAAAGGTCAGACATCAGAGTTAAATGAAAAGAAGATCGAACGCACAAGATCAATTACATATTGTATACAAAACTTGTGTATTTGCAGGTCACACAGGTAGAAGGGCAAAGCTATCACACTGGAACACCACAACAGGACAATCAATGTCACTTACACTTAGTGACCAGCCTGCTTTAGCCAAAGTGAATGATATTAGAACACACAGGAATCTTAATTAGTCAAATATTAATGTGTCTCTCATGCTCTAACAGGCACTTTAGTTTTGATGGATGAACCAGGCCTGTTCCTCCTATTGTGGTGTCATAACAGTGACCTGACCCACCGACCCACTCCAGGGAGAAATGAAGGAGTCGGTGGATTAGACAGCAGGTGGCGGGCTTAGAGAGGTGATGCAATATGAGCCAACTTCCACTTTCCTCCATAAGTCCCCTCAGAGCCTTTTAAAAGGCTCTGAGGGGAATAAGTGACATCCAACTCATCGTATGTCCTTTTATGGCAGCCTCTTTTCTCCCTGTTATGGATACTATTATTAGCATTTCAGACTGCCTTGCACTGCAGTATGCACACTAGCCTCTTTTTTGTGTGCTATGTGGCTCGTCTCGCAGCCTGCGGTTGACCTTGTAATTATTCACAAGACTCAGTGGAGCCCAGACAGAAAGAAACAGCATTTAAAACAGGGACTGTAAACCAAATGCAAGAGCTAAGATAGAAGAGTCAAAGTAGGTGGACACTTTCTGGCCTCCTTCGGTGATGACATGGCATTCCTGATGCTTGCCATCATTAAGTGGATGTCCTGTAGGTTTTAGATGTAGGCTGTAAAGTGGGGCGGTCTGGTTTCTAGCCAGTGCATCCTCCTAGTTTCCTGGATTTAATGGTAAAATCGTTGAGAGCTAAATGTTAAAACATTAAGTGCAATAGGAACATCAAGGTTTTATTGCTATAAACAATTGAAAAATCTAATTATATTGTGTAGAGAGCCGTGTTCAGAATATGATAATGGCTTTTTCCTTGGTTTAATGTCTCTAAGAGGCATAAGTTGCTCAGTATTTGCTTGAGTACCCATGTGATATGCATGTCTGACCACATTAGCGTGTCTTCTATATCTCGAAGTCCGCACACATACAGTATATGAACATATACGATATATATATATATATATATATATATATATATATATATATATATTCACATATATCCACCAACTGCAACCGTATACATAGTTGCTTAAGGAATTCAAATTTTAACTGCATTGGACAAAACATAACTGTGATGACAGAAACAGAAAAATAATAAAAAGACTATTTTTAAAAAGCATAGCTCGTGTGCATTTGTATCTATGGTAAGTTGGACCCCACTGTTAAGGTTTTGAGCCAACCAGACCATTAGGGCTCAACTGTACTGTGAGACAGTGTGTGTTGGGCATGCACACAAATCGCTACATATCTCTTTTGTGTATGCAAATGGAACAAACAAACACATAAGAAGTAGTCACAAGTCAACAGCCAGTGTGAGCTAAGAAAACACATGGTATATGGTACACCATAAGAATATGGTGTACTGATTAATCACCTGAAATCATGAAAACCCAATGTACCACAATACATTTTCTCCATTCCTTTTATTAGCATATAACAACAAAGAAACCTTCTCTTAAACCTACAGGCTTTTTATCCACTGGCTGCACACATGCAAACAATATATTCAAATTAAACAGTGACTGGAACATGCATCATGTAGTTGTTGCCTCCATCCCCCAAAGTTTCCCAGCCTTCCTGTATGATTGATAGTCAGCACAAGTGTGATTAACGTGTTGTCCGACTCAATTAACCAAGATGAATGGCAGTGTATTCCAATGGTGTCAGGCTTGTTTGTGAAAAAGCCCACCAGAAACACTACGTGGTGGGCTGCCTACCAAAAGCAGTAGAGAGTGAAAACATAGCACCTCGCCAACGCAGGTCAACCAGGCTTTTGCGCCGTGAAAGACAAGACAAAGTTAAGCCAATCAGAGCACAGGAAACACTTGAGTCGGAACGTCTTATGCGGATGGCTCTCCACTCTCATTGCCAGCCTCATGTCTACCAGTCAGCCTCACATCAATCAACCCTGTGTGCCATTTCCGAAATCAGCCACGCTTTATAATCCCTCTAATCATTCACTAAACTTTCACAAAATGACCCACAAGGGATCTGACCCAAGAGCGCAGCCTTGCAACTCCCATTTATCATTTCTCTAATGTATTGGAAAATGCTTTATAGCACTAGAAAGCCTTTCTCCTAAAAAGTAATGCAAAAAAACATCAAATTTGACTGCTGCAATACAAAACATACACACAAAGGACCTTTATTCAAATTTTGAAAGGCTCCCACTCTTTAGCTCATCATTTTATGTGGATTTCTGTTCCTTGTGAGTGAACTAAGTGTAGATGAGGTCAGATTATAGAGATCTATGTTCTGTTTTCCAGAATTGTCTTGAGTAGAGTAGGCTCATAGAGAGTACATTAAGATATGTGTATTAAAAGTCCTCTTTTCTAGATCTGTATCTCCTGTTTAAAATCACCCAGGGGTTTAAACTGGTGATTAAACTTGGTTTTCCATTATTCCACCAGTGCTTCACTATTCAGAGCATTTTTTTTCTTTCATAGCATCACTAGTGAATGTGTCATATCGAAGAAGGCTGGATAAGCTTGCTGAACACAATATATAAAATACAATTTGACTTTCTTTTTGCCTCTGTAAATGAATAGGTTCTTTCTTCTTTACAGCTGCATTGTTTAAAATATTGTAGTGGAACAAAAACCCTGAAATCCTCAAACTTTGCATTTTTCTATCTTGGAAAATTATACATTTAAGGCGATTGTTAAAACCCTTAGGTTTGAAAACCTTGAACAACAGTAATTTTGTCCATATGATTTATAATAATGTTACACATTCACTATTTAGAGAGATGACCAGAAAAACAAAGAAAATGAGCATTATCTGTGCAGCTCCTGCTCTTACACTGTATAACCATTGTGGAATTGAACAAAACTAAGAAATGTAAATTATGACTGCACCAATCTACCAGAATTCTTAGCAAGCCTCTGCAGCTGGGATCTGGATCATTCACCACACATTAAATGCACTACAAACCCAGAACATGCACACTCAATATGCTTATCCATTCCAGTGCAGCAGAGTGGCGTTTTCACTCCACATGACAAAATGGCACTTTTCACATGGCAAAAAAATGGTCAAACATGCGTCGGGTACAGTCCACTGTGAAGTGACCCTGACACGATATGGGTCAGCTTCCATCAGTAGATTATAAAATGTATCCAAAGTAGACAGCTGCGATGAAAAAAGGATTTGGTTAAGTCATTGTAGTTTAATGAGCCGCAAATGTTTGTACACAAAAGCAAGATTTGTATCATGTCCCATGTTGCTTTGCTGTGACGGGGCCACATCCCACTGTGCTAATGGACCCTCCAGCTTTTATAATATGCCTTCTTGGCTCTGTGCAAATGAGCCGCGCACAAATGGGCAGCGGTGAGCAGCTTCACTAGCTGTCAACTCAGACTACTCAGCTGCCTGAATAAACAAGAAAACTCATGTATGAACTCAAATCTAACACACAGGGTTATCTCCCAGACACTCATTAAAGTGTCAATAGCTCCCAAAGTGAACTCATCCAGGGGGTGTGATAGTGGCTGGCGAGCAGCACCCCTTCCTTCAGGCTTCATTTACCCCATCAGAATGGGTGTCACTGGTGTGACAGACATGCATATTTATGTACAACATGGTGTCCCAGGTGGGATACAGTCTGCATCTTAAGTTTATAGCATTACAAATGGATTTTTGCTTTTATCTCAAATTAGTTAACATTGCATTTTTCACTTCATCCCCAATTTGCTCCATTTTTTTAATTTCCCCTCTCTGATCTGCTGTATTTGTTTTGTCCAATTGGCCATAAAGGGGACTCTATTTCATACACTCTTCACTCTATCCTCTGGCCCGTGAAAACACACTGGCTTTTTGTCTCATGAGGGAGAGCTCTGAGTGAAAAATTAATCATTAAAGCATGTGACAACCTCTGCCACAGCGAGCTGTCACTGCAAAGGAACAACAGTTAGACTTGGCCGAAATCCATCGCAGAGCAGAATAACTCAGGAGACCTATGACCAAAGCACCACAATAAGGCTATCACATGTTGAAGGCTATAACAGTCAGGTTTTACACAGAGAAAAATGGAAAGTCAGCCAAGGGAAAAATCAGATGAGGAAAAAATGTACTTTCAATATAACACAGACAATCAAAGGTGATAAAATGTGCTCATGGTGTTGTCACAGGGGAAGGCATGACACAAAAAGAAATCACATCTTCTCTGGAAGACAGAAGTAATAAAAGGAATACTGAGAAGAAACTTGCTATTTGCACACATATGTAAAAGTGTGAGCCAGAATATATTTAAATATTATTTTGTAATTATTAGGTGAGCATTTAAATGGCTTGAGAATGGTTTACTCATGTTATTTTAGTTTATTACTTGTCTTCATAGTAATAGCTAAAGCTAGGCTATTTATACATTTTCAGCTTGT
Source organism: Perccottus glenii (assembly GCA_024416835.2). Classification (NCBI taxonomy): domain Eukaryota; kingdom Metazoa; phylum Chordata; class Actinopteri; order Gobiiformes; family Odontobutidae; genus Perccottus; species Perccottus glenii. Next base: position 16,423,819 of record CM044552.2, on the reverse strand, counting down.
GTTTTTACATAGTGTACGAACTATGGTAGCAAAATTAAAAATATATCACAACATCAGAAACTGCAATATATAGCACAGACCTACTCCATACTATTCTGATGTTTTAGGAACAGTACAATGTCAACTAAAATGCAGACTTCCTACGGCCTTTGGCCCACCCACCTGTCAGTCAGGCCCACTCAGTCAGTTGCTTCTGAAGATAGCCTAATGAGTGAATTATGTTGCAATTATCACAATACTTGACCTATAAAAATAAATCGTATTGTTTCTTGATTCTTGTTTGCCATAATGATGACGAAACCACATCAAAGTCATTGCCAACAGCCCCTTGCCCCTCCCTCCTTCACCCGCAACGAGCACGTTACACAGCTGGGACACCGTAGCTAGGCATGTTAAACAAAAATGAAACAGAGCAACTTACTAAAGTTTGTGTCAAAAAGACCACGAACGCAAGAGGAAGATAATTCAAATGTTCAGGAGCCATCAATCTTGAGTAGTAAGGAGCTCAGCTTTGTTGTTAACGTTAATTCAGCAATTTCTCCATCAACAGCAGCGCTCCATCAAATGTCTACTTCTCCTCCACGCCAGTGTACAGGTACATACAGCCATATATTAGGCTAATTAATAAGGGTAAATGTGCAATCATGAAAATGAACGAATCATAATTTACTATAGTAGCGTATTCATTGTTTCAGACTCTTTCAGCCTAAGCCTAGGGCCAGCACTGAGGAGGACTTAACAGATCCATCCGACTTGTCCAACATTGATGACCCTGCAACCCAGCCCAAACTCAGTACATTTCCAGTCATCACTATAGTTGGCAAAGTTGGACTATAATGAAATAAATTGTAATAAATAAATGAAATTGCAGTGTTCAACTGTAAGCCTGTCGTCTCCTGTTATAATCTTCAAAAGTAAGGCTATGTAGTTGCCTAGTCACTGTTTCTTTATTTTATATGGTTTATGTGTGCTGAGCCAAACTATGACAAGCATTATTGTTTTTACATACTGTCCACTACTGTATCCACTAATGTCGTGCTGATTTGATGATAGTGTTGAGTTGCGTCTGTCAGATGCGCGCGTGTGTGTGGTGCGTGCTAATGCTGTTCTTACCGTTATGTTCTTAACACAGCTTAAGATGACATACTGGTGTGTGCTCTGATTAAAAGGTGGCGTATTCAAGAAGGTGTAGTTGTGTTGGTCTATTTTTTTTTTTAAACAGATGCATTTTAGGCTAGGGCCACTCGATTTTCTCTGGGCCCACCTACATTGTGATTCCTGGCTACGCCAGTGCTTCCAACTTGTATTAATCTTGTAACTGTAATACACTATAACTTTTCAACAATGTCCAGTTCTGTAGAGACATCCTATTTAAGCACAAATGAAGTCAAAATGGCAGAAACACCTGTGTATGGATAAACATTTTGTAAGCAAAGAAGTGCAGAAGCAGAGCAAGTTCATTCATTTTCTACCGTTTAGTCCTGTTTGGGGTCGCAGCTTTGGGCCTGAGGCGGGGTAAAACCCTGTACAGTGGCCAGTTAATCGCAGGGCTGACAGTTAGAGACAGACAACCATTTACCATTCACTAGAGATACTTTAGATTTGCCAATTGACCTTTACATACACAAGGATGCTCCAGTCGGCCAGGGTTTGAACTCACAACCTTCTTGCTGTGAGGCACCCCAGAAGAAGATTCACCTCTCATTATTGCCCTCTAATGTCAAATGTGCTTCATGCAGATAACATCACGACAATTGTATTAGTCAAAGGGAATTTTTTGTATGGACCTGCCATTATATCACATATCAGTAACCAAGTGGAGAAATTATTTATTTTACACATAAAAAATAGTACTTCAGTACAAGTCTGTATATACTTGGCCACAACAGATGAAATATCTATGTTTGTTTAAATCTATTTTAGATTTCAGTTTCTATTTTATATCAAATTTCTAATATAAATGCAACAGTTACTTTTATAATAAACCTTCTTTCTTGTTCCATTTCTGTGTGCTTTATTGAAACAACCTTGTGACCTAAGTTTTTCACAAGACCTTAAAGATGCTGGATATTGGCTTATGTACATTTTGCTTTGATTTATATTGTTTTTATTTTCAGAAATTAATGAGACATTAAGCCCACTCGCTCCACTATTACTGGCTACCCTCCAGATTTAGCGCTCGCAGATTCCAGTAAACAGCAGACGGCCATAATAAACTTGCCAAACTACTTTTGCATTTTTACATAAAAAGCATATAAATATTGTCCTGCAGGTCAACATGCTCCCAGCATGCACCTAGTTAACATTTTATGTACAGTTACTGGCATAACTTTAGTTTAAATAAGAAAGACATTTTCAGCAGTATTCGTATATGTCATGATAAATATGTAAATGTAATAATAATAATAATAATAATAATAATAATAATAATACAGCCAACTTCTTTTTCTTTTCTTAGTTCAATTATTTATTTGCACAAAGATTGTAATAAAAAAAAAAGTTTAAAGAGTAAAAAACAAGTGTGCATTCAGACATTTTCAATTTGAACATAAATTCTGATTTTTATAGTAATCAATTTGCTTAAGCCAGCATCCTTGCCTTGGGTTTCTTTAGCGTGCTTTTCTCTCTGTGGAGTAGAAAACACTATGGAGATATACAATACAAAATAACCAGGCAAAAACAAAATACAATGCTCTTTTCTTTAAGCCTAAAACAACAGCGTATTTCTGTGACTATATGCCTGTATAAACATGAGACAAGAATGAAGAACGTGGCTGTTTGTAGCTGTAGCAGCTCAGTAAAAATACTGATAGAGAAATCCATAGCGTTCACAGTCCACTGACTTTCATCTCTATATTTACCCCCCCCCAAACCTCCCGTCACGTCACTGACTATAGCTACAAGATCTCTCCCTGTCTATATATTTCTATTTCCAGCTTTCTCTTGTCTATATTTTAAAACTTGATTCATGCACATTCAACATACTGAATCCTTCCATCGCTGATCAATATTCCCCATGCACTAAATAGCCCTTTATCTGATTCCAGCCCTGCCCTGCCCCTCTTTACTACAACTCACTACACATCTCTGTCACCTCACTCCCCGCACCACAGGCCAAAGACTTATTACATGCAGACACACTCAGTACTTAAGGTTTGCAATCTCAAGAGTCCAAAGTGCATTCAGTGGGCTCTTAATCCTTACTAAGGACTCATATTGTTCCTATTACAAGCTTAGGGTTCATGCCCAGTGGAGTATATTTGGCTGCACATTTGTGAATAAAACACTTTTTGACTATGCATTTAAAAAGATTATTGAGATGAAAGGTGTGTCTGCACTTTTTTAACCTGGTTAAACATAAAGCATATTGTAACAACAATGATCTGTTAAAAAAAAATGAGACCTTCAGATGCGTTGTTATGAAGGATTATAATAGATGAGAATGTTCAGCCTGAGACTGCGAGCTTTCACACGCTCATATACGTCTGTAAAGGTTCTCAGTCATCCAGGTCACCTTGAAAAAAAAAAGTTAACGCAAAGGCACATAGGAAAGGCTTATTTTTAAACCATAAGGCCTTTGCAAAAAGCAATTAAGTGTCTAGTGTTAAAGTTGAGTTGTGTTGAACTGAATAGAATTGCTCACAAATGTATAGAAATGTCTGATTGGCACCTTAATAAATTCCCCTAGTGGTCCCATGCACAGTTGTTTGGTTTTGATATGATCTAATCAAGTAGTCCAAACCTAAAAAACACATAGGCATCTGCTCTCCACACCGCAGGGGAGGTAAACCCACCGGCAGCCAGCTAGCATTCACTCATGTTGTTGTGATTCAAACCTCTATAAGGTACACAGGCATCTGTTTTTCCAGCCCTTCCTGTTCCCAAGGCTGTGCATCTCATTATAAACACAGTGCAACAACCAACACCGCTTTTAAGGCATTCAAAAATTGTAATTATGTGCACATATGGGCAGAGCCTTGAGCCTCCTGTGTCGAGGCTTAGCAGCAGATTATGACAAAGTGGGCCAATGTGATTCCATTCAACTTCCAAAGGGTTTAAAAATTCATTCATTTTTGAACACCTATCAATATGGCTTAGAATCATCACTGGGATGTTGTTTAACCTTACAACGCATGTAGTGAAGGGCTTGTGAGAACTATGTGTCTTGAATGTGTCGCAGCTGAATTTACTATGTAACCCTTTTGGGACAACGCTTAAATTATAAATGCCATGTGTTAAATCAATTCTGTGTGGTCTGACACTTTGACTGGTGACATGGCTGCTTGCTGATTGGCATGTAACACATGGAAATGTTATGTCGCTATGATTGTACTATGTATTCTCCACGGGCTCAGAGACATTCTGCAAGGCTGATGGGAATTGTTTAGAGGCATATGCTTCTGTTACACACCATTGCACACCAATAGAAAGCACAACATAGTACAATATGAATTAAAGTATTGGCCCAACATATCTCAAAGTATATACTATGTAACAAGACCATTCAGAGGGCTCACTCCTAGTACTTTAAAGGTTGATTTTAAAATGGGGCTTACCTGGTGTTTGAGTGGTGGCACGCAGTCAGGGGCAAGAGTGGAAAAAGTTGGAGAATGGAGGGTAAAAGGGAGCATAAAGAGAACAGAGAAAACAGACAGTTAGTAGCATATCCATTTAGGATAAATGCTCTTCTGGATACTTATGGATAGCTAATTTATTAGTCACCACAGAGACTAATAAATTTGCTATTGAAGTGCTGCTGTAAAGGAGGCCAATGAAAAAGGAACTTTAAACAACATTGTCCACAAGTCCACAAAGTGTTACTGGGAAATGGTACATATTTTTAGTTCAGACGACCACAATAAATTACTTGTCCTGGGAAATAATAAGTAATTTTATATTACAATAAATGCATGTAAATACATTCTCTATAACATTTATTTACGCTGATAACTTGTAGCATTGTTTATAAAAGAGTGTTTTCACTGGCCTCATTAGGCTGAAGACATACTTGAGTATGTTCAGGTGAGATTGTGACGTGTGTGTGATGTAAATTATACATTGCCTTAAGTATCTCATACACCACCTTTTCTAAATACTGGCACATTAATTTAAATAGATCATTTATACAAGCGCATCTATCAATGTCATAGCTCCAAGTGTGTACTAGAGCCCTTAATAATCATAGAGGGAATTCTTGTGGGTCATAAGAGCACATGAAAGTCCAAGGCTTTGATTATAATTGGCTGAGACACCTTGTGGAAATTAAAAAATACAATTAATCTTACATTGGCAACTTTCTTTGTATTGAAAGTAATTTTATTTAGGAAATGGGGATGGGAGCTTCCAGTGGTTTCAAGGCTGGGTGAGTTAAAGGTCAATTGAATAATTTAAGATGAAGAATTCTATTCAAAATTCAAGGAATCTGGTGAATATTCATATTTGTTAAATGAGCAGCCAAGAAGCATGGACCTTGGCTAAGTGGAGTCTGCCCTGATGAAACGACCACCACTCAGCATAAACTCTACAATGTCAGATACCCTTTAAGATATTTGAATGTGGGGCCCTCCAAAGTGGGTTGAAATGCTCGGGGCTTTTTCTTGCAGAAAATTAACTTTATGAGAATGATAAGCTACCAGCTGTACAGGGTTTTCGAAATTGGTTTAGCACAGCCTTGGAGTCACACTTTTCATTTCAACAACTGGGGAGTCTACTTATTTGAAATCAGTTAAATACATGTTATGGATATGTGTTTAATATTTGAGGAAAGTCTAATCTCCTGTTTGAGCTCATTTGACTCATGATTTATACGACCACAAATGTAAATGAAAATGGATGAATATTTTAAAACAAAACTGAAGAGGTGCAGCAAAGTGAGCAAATTAATTTGCAGCATCTCCCAGTTTATTAATTCTGTTCAAGTCTGTTAATAAATAGCATTATTTTGAGGTATTGTTTGAGATGGAAGAAATGGTATGTTCAGATGAAAATGTGTCCTAATTGTGACTAAAGACGTTTCATTTTTTTCTTTTCTTTTTTTGGGAGGGGGGGCTAATTTCTCATATTCTCTAAAGATGAAAAGTAAAAACCTAAAATACAGGCATAAGTGCGTGCCATTTTATCTCAACTCCAAATGATGATTATTTGGAGCTCAGACTCTTAAAAGACAGTGAGGTTTGGACTTTGGACAGATTATTGTAACACTCTGCTATTCCCCCCAAGAATGGATGCAAGATATTGAAAAAAAAAACAGTAAAGATTGTAGACTAAAAAGCTTTTTTCCTTTGAGTTAGGCTGATGACCAAAGCATAGATATTAAAGCATAGGAGATGGGTTTGGTTTTTAAAGTTGCCAGGTTTACATCAAAGACAATTCTACATTTAGCGCTAAATTAATCAAAGAGCTAATAGGGTACTTGCAAAAGCAATTTTACTTGTTAGATTATGGATTACTTTTTCCCTGTCAATTCTTGAAGCTGTCAGTTAAAAATATTGTACTTTTTTCTATTGGATATCAATATATTTAATGGTGTGCTGTGTTTCTAGTTCTTGGATTGACTAGATTCACTATAAACATGTTTTGCCAACCACATTTGCGTCTGTGGTTAATAATAAACAGCCCGGGTTGATTCATTTTGTCTCCGTCCGCCCCTTCTGCGATAAGAGGCTGTGGCCATTTGGACCAGACTATTCGGTTTGCTTCTATCAGCTGTTTGATCGGCACTTTGGAAGTGGGTGGCCTGTGAGTAAACTGAGTAAACGCTCCGTGCTCTGTTCTCTCTTCACTCAGGTTGTCATTGTGGTGCTCAATTAGACCCCGTGGGCCCCTGATCCTGCCTCCTTTTAGCCCTCCCTACAGACTCTTGTGAACACCTTGACTGTGACCTTCCCCGTCGACTGTCTAGCCTGATGAGGCACACACACACACACACACACACACACACACACACACACAGGTGGACGTACACACACTTCTAAAGGCGTAACTGATTAATCACAATTACCACGCAATTATGTACCAATAACATGTGAGCATCTGGGTTTGTGTATGTGGGTACACAGCTGAGTGGCTCTTAAAGGCTGTCAGCATTTCTGTGTGTGTGTGTGCTCAGTCGCTTCCGGACAAATACTCCTTGAGTGACCGGGACACTATTACCCTATTTCCACCAAAATGAACCCAGATTTAGTTTTGGGTCAGAGCCAGAGCTGGTCTCATTTCTCAACTTCTACAATGCTCAGTTAGCCTCTGTCTAGTTAATAATAATAATAATAATAATAATAATAATAATAATAATAATAATTTTTGTAAAGTGTGTAAGTACAACATAAAGGTTAAAACAGTGAAAAACAGTTAAAATAAAACAGTTTAACATTCTCAGTAGCATTTTCAGCACAGGATCAAACAACTGACTGAGCTTTTTATAAGAGACACAAAAGATGGCGCTGTCTGTGGAGAGTGTTTATGATGGCTCAGTCTGTGTGGCACATGTTGGCCCTCTGCACAAAAAACTTTCCACCCTCTGGAAACTATCAAGTCGTGTGATTTTATCATTACATTTTGTAACAATCTTCTTGTTTTTGGTCTCTTTGGACTACTGTAGTCTGCATTTCATTCGAACCGTACCAGTCCAGTTGTATCCGGGGTCAGTGGGTCTTGGAGTGCATGTTTGAGAATCACATTCAAATTAACGGCAACAACAGAGCAATGTAGTAATGTGTCTTCAATAATGTTTTTTTTCTTTTAAAATATGGTTTTGGGGCCTTTTTGCTTTTATTGATAGTTAGACAGTATGTTGACAAGAAACAGGGCGAGAGAGAGAGGGGGGGGACCTGTCTGAGATTCATACCGGGTTTCCCATGTTCTTGTGTGGTTTTGAGTATTTGTGAGTGCTCTACTAACTTAGGTAGGGATGCTCCTATATTTGACAAACTTTTAAACAGTACAATAAAGGTAACGTTGTGAGAGCCTGGAGATTTTGATGTTCGGTGATCAATAAGCAATAGAGGAAGCTGTAAGACACCAACAATATCTAAAAATGGAAGCAGCTGTTGCAAATAAACACTATCTTTGTTTTTCAGCTCTGTCTTGTTTGAGTAGCCATAAGATCAAACCATGGTACTATACTGGGATGCTTTGTACCTATAGTAGTAGTACTTAGTACATTAACCAATAAAAGTACTGCTAAAGGCATACCATACTAACTCATTTTGTACTGTACTGCTCAAATGGAAATCTGCCCCTTAAAGGCAGGCTTAAAGATTTTTCTTCTCTATGAACATGGTATGGCCAGAACTTTACATTATGTTTTATATTTTTGTGCCTTCCAGGCAAGATCCTTAAAAGCAACATGGCAATCTCTCCAAAATTGTGCATTCTAAAAGCCTGTGGAAGCAACTGCAGCTTATACACCTGAGAAAGGTTTGCATCGGTGTAGCTCTGTGTAACTCAGAGTCAGAGTGCAGAATACAGTGTGCTAAGCAATCTGTCTATTGTTACATGGCAAGAAACTATTGAAAAGATTGATTTCAAGGCAAAATATTTTATGACACATAGTTGATAAAAGGAAAAATCTTTTTAACATAGCTTTGGGTACCATTATATTATGCAAAATAAAACTTCAAAGGACTGTAGAATGATTGAAATTAATACAAACACAAAAGTTACCAGCACATGTTAATGAAGAAGTGCCTAAAAACAGTCCTTAAATTGCCTAAATGAAAGAAGGTCACCAAAACATATTGTACAACATGTAATCATGGATGAAAATGTGTCATAATACTACTCAAGTCTAATATTCAACAAGCAGGTTAGCACAAACAGTAATCCTCCCATTTGTTTATAAAGCAAGGGTGTTCCATTACAGTCAGATTCAATCAAAGCCCCCTGCTCATTTAAATGGGTGGCATGGGACCATGTGGGAACAAAATATCACCCAAGGACACCTATTATTGGATGTTTGAAATCGTGGTCTCCTTGCTCATCACCACAGCATCCGTTCATCATAACAACAGTGACACAAACACATCAGCAAGAAAAACAGAAAGGACAACTATGCATATTTTTTTTCCTGTGATATTAACAGTGCTGAAGTGTAAGGAAAAGTTGAAAGAGTTATTAAAAGATGGCCACTCAGAATATTAATACATTTAATTATGGATAAAGATAAGTAGGAAATTAGTAAAGTGCACTTGAATCAGACAAGGGTGGTTTAATATGGAAGCAGCATTAGGAGATATTGCATGAAAGATCTGAAGGTCTAAAGTACGCCGAGCATGAGATCAAACAATGGCTAATGTTCATTTTCAAACCTGCATCCACAGCACAATAGACTTTACATTCACACGGCAGAAACTTAGGGGGTGACCTGGACCGGCTGATTGATTGGATGTGGGAGGCGACTGATTTCCCAGTTGGATTCTTAGACCAGGTGACTTTGTTGTTCTCTTTGTCTATTGTCTGCTATCAAATACAGCACAGAAGCAAGAAGAAGAAGAACAACAGCATTTTGTAACAACAGTTCTTTGAGAAATAAGTCACTGTATTTTAGTTTAAAATCCACTCTAGACTAGACTAGACTCTAGACCTCTATAGAGGAATAAGTGGTAGTACAGTTAATGGACACACAAAAAGTGGATTATGGAGGATTTTATTTGAATGGTTAAAATTCAGTGATTTCAATTATTGAGGGTTAAAGTTCATAAGCTTTTAATGTAAGAAAATGCTACTTTTTGTTTGGTGCTTTGGTAAATGAACCATGAACCTGAGTATAGTGGGACCCACTGGAGAGCCACAAGGCTCCCCAAAAAGAGCTCTAAAATGGTAAGGCTCTAAAAGGTAATGATCAATGGTAATACTAGAGTGGCATGAATTGCACCATAAATGTAGAAAAAAGATAGAAATGATCAAAACACTAAGAACAAGCCTACACAATAAAATAACTATGACAGACCATGAATTGGATCACATTATATGGGGTCCCTTAAAATAAACAACAAAACTGTGCTAGAATCAGAGTGTTAAAACTCATTCATTCATCTTCTATCACTTAGTTTTCAGTCTCAGGGGGCTGCAGCTGTGGCAGGGTGCTCCCTGGACAGTCACCAGTTCATCAAAGTGACAGACGCTGACAGACTATGGTCAATTTAAATTCACCAATTCTGACAAAAGCATGTCTTTGGATGGAAGGAGGAAACCGGTCAAGAACAACACATTGCATGAAGGTAATCAATCCTTACATATTCTCACATATGATTCCATTTAACTAGTCCAACCTTAAATATATCTATTAAATTCTCTCTCAGGTTCTATAAAAAGATAGATTTTAGCTGAAGAAAAAAAAATTAAACATCACCTCTTGGCATTCAAATAGCAACACCACTAACAATGCTCAACAGATTTGGCTCAGCCATAACAGATAAGTAAAATATCATAAGTGATATCACTAACCCGACTGCTGTGTGTGTCATCTGCAGAGGTGGAAACTCTACCAAAAAGTCTTAGTAAAGTTGCTTATTAGCTTTTTAACATTTACAACAGCGTGATGAAATTAGATAATATTTCATTTGTTTTGCCATTTTTAAGTCCTATTCTTATTTTCCACAAAACAAAATCAATTCTTTGTAAGAAAACATGTACTTACAATAACTACGTATCATAAGACAAGAGGCTGGTGTCCCGCAGAGTGGAACAGATAATAGATTTATTTTCAGCAGCTATAGGTTCCCATAGAAGCGGCTGTTTGCTCTCTTGTAATCATTGGGCTATGATGTGTAATCATCTGCAAACTTTGTCAGATGATTGCGAGTAGGAAGTCCCTGATGAGAAATTTCAATAAAACAAATATTCTATAGAGTTGGAAGGAGACAGCGTTATGTATGAAGTCTGACACATTAATGCAGCTATAATTATTCCCTGCAGTCATTAAAAATGTGTAATATATAAAAAAAATTGTAGATAGATTGTTATCAGAACTAATTCCAAGCAAATAATCTATAATGTTTTAATGACTATGCGTGTCATTTTTCTTTTGGGAATGAAAATACTGTGCAGCCCACAGTATTATTCACTGACATTTTCAAACACAAACTATTTTTTTCAGCTTTGAATCTGTAAAACAAAAGGGGCACTTAGTCATTAACTCACAGTTGCCCTGGGACAGTTTGAATGCCATGTGTAATATTACATGTCACATAAGAAAGCATAACAGGCATAAATGGCAGTGGCACAGAGGCCAAATACTGGTGGCAAAATACTATTTGCAACCGCTCCATAATTATTTGACATTCCGGAAGAAAAACACATGCTCTGCAGTTTAGAGAGGAGGTCAAAAAGAGTTTGTTTTAGCTTCAGTTCCAACAAGAGTATTGTGTGGTAATTTTAATATATATATATATATATATATATATATATATATATATATATATATATATATATATATATATATATATATATACATACATACATACAATTAGATATAGCAGCACTACTCAACTTGATTAGAACTGAAGATAAAATTGTACAAAGGCAGCAGATGTAGTAGTAAATTTTCCCATCTTTTATTTTCAACCTCTTTGTGTTTGAAGTCATGTCATTCATTTGAGGTGGGTCAGGGTGATCTGTGAAGGAAGGTGGTGAATGATCTGCTTCTTAGTCAGACAGCCCAATGGGATGGAGTTACCTTTTTTTTCATTCCAGCTTTGATCAGAGCCCTGGGATTGTTGGGCAGGTGTTCAACTGACTACAAACTCTCACGCAGGCTTCTAGTTCCTCTCTAACCCAGATCCTACGACTTTCATTGCTATTTGTTTACTGTTCCAACATGTCACATTCACTTTAATAATAACAAGCATAAAAGCTCACTTAAACAGAGCGTTGTTTTCTTATCAAAGTTACACACAGCATGGCCTCAATCCAACTCTAATTACTGTCTAAATAAAATCTACCCTGTAAACAGAGGGCAAATGTGGCTACTGCAATAACAGAGGGAGACATATGTACAATAATCCAACAGTCTGCTCTGTAGCAAAGACAGAGGATATTCACCAGCTTTGAACAGTACTCTTTGTGGGATCACACAAGATGTATGCACTTAACCTTTTGAGAACAGTTACAACAGAGAATGTCATTATTTATATCACTATTATTACCTGTTCATTATCCAGTCTACGTGTAATGTCCTTAACCAAATGTAAGATCTGTACATTAATCTGTTACAATCTCTGTTAGAACTGCGTGTTCTGGTCAGAGTGCCTTATGAGGCCTCTTTCACAAAGTGGTTACAGTATCTATATCTCTGAGTTTAGCTTAGACAACTGCAAGGTTAAACAACATTGCCTGCTCAATGACGCAGTACGAGGTTACATGGGTTAGTGCTATTCTGGAAGCATGGCAGACTTGAATATTCAATGCCATGCTTTGTATTGAGTGTTTTCTGTCTCCAGGCCTGTCTTGATGGTGAATAAATCTCTCCTGCACTAAGTCAGTCTATCTTTGTCACAAGTCCAATTGGCTCCATAAGGCAGTCGTCAGTTTTCCCCAACAAGACCCAAACACAGGAGTATTATTTACTTTATAGACAAATGTCTGGTCTACCGCATAAAAGGCCTAGTTTACATCAAGCATCCCAAATGGCTGTTCCATATTCCATGCTATTTTGGCAACCCTTCAGTTTGTGGTTCTAAGAGAAGGGTGCGACTATAAAGGTGGAACTAAACTCTGCAGTATGTTGATTGGAGGATAGAGAATTCTCATATGGGAAAAATGAAGGGGCAAAATGAAACTATTTGAAAAAATATATAAAGCAAACAGTTTTACTTTGTTTAGAAACAAACCTAATGTTTTTGGATAATTTTTGGAAACAGCGGTTTCACAACACAGTGGAAATGCAACCCCGTGTGACTCATATAATCACGTATGTATTAACTACACTTGGTAATTTTCTTTTACTGGTCACAACAGGAAAAATTATGTAAACTTAATTAACACTGGCAGTAGCAGAAACAGAGAAATAAATGAAACAGAACATTGTAGTTCATTATTTTTAGGTTGCTTTGCCACTTATGTTGCCAGCCTTACTTATACTGCAGCAAGTGCCAACAACAGTTTTGCTGCCAACAATGTTTAACACAGCCACTATCAAACTTAAGGCCTTTGCTGACTTTTTAAAATAGAAGTCCATAAAATAGAACTTAATTAACACTGGCAGTAGCAGAGAAAAGTAAATGAAACAGAACATTGTAGTTCATTATTTGCTAGGTTGTTTGCCATCTTATGTTGCCAGCCTCTAATACTGCAGCAAGTGCCAACAACCTCTGGTTTTGCTGCCAACAATTTAACACAGCCACTATCAAACTGTTATATTAAATTTCCACTAAAAGTATGATACAAAATTTAGTTGCTTCAAACAAACTTTTTGCTTCATGTTTGAAACATCTTTGGCCTCTAATATCATGGAAACCTCTGGGGGGTTTGCGACAACGTGCAAATTTCTAGGTGGGGAATATGCAAATCTGTTATATTACCACAAAATTTCCTATAAATTTAACACGTTTGAAAAGTACGTGCAAAACATTTTTGGAAAAATGCTGTGCTTTCTGAGAAGAAGAGAAACCAAACAATACACGAGCGAGTATTTTGCATACAAACCAGGGCTGGCATGTACAAGTGTTTTTCTTCCATCATCTGTGATAGCGCTGTTGAGGAGCTGAAGCAGTGCACACAGCCGCACTAATTACGCAGTTTTTGATAATGCAGCCGTAAACCAGGCCCATAATGTACTATTTCACTGTCACATTAGCACACCCTCAATAAGAGCAATAGCACCTTTAGGTGACTCTTTGGTTCCTGATTGGCACAGTCTGCAAGTGTTTACAGACAAATGGAGATGGGCATGGCAGCTTTCAGCACTCGTTACCCAAGCAGCAACCTCAGCTTCAGCACCTGGACTGGAGCCAACGCTCATTGCCAGTCACAGTGCTGACTCAGCCCTGGAGCACACGTGTTGTTACAGGGTTAGTGCAGGGCAGCCACATCTGCAATTTGTACTTCAATGTCAATATAAGATGCATCATTGAAAACGTTTTGGAAAGTAATGGTCCTACAACTTCATGTGCAGATACACTTAGAGTCAAGTGGTTTATTACATTTCAGCCGTTATATTCTTTTGTTGAAAGTGACGTGCATTGACAAAACTAACACAGAGCAAGGCCAGGATCTTAAATCAGTTGACACTAATGCAAATCCAAAAGCCTGCCATCACTGACAGGAGAACACCAGAAATAGAACGCATGTGGAGGATAAGGCACATTTTTGGACAGTCTTCTTGAGAAAACTGACAGATGTGTGATGGAACATATAAAAGTAGGAAAGGCTGTTGTCTGCAGCACAGAGTCGTGCTGTAGCTTATACATTATGAAATGTGTAGAGCATAGATATACCACATTGACTTAGGTGTGTGATTATAACGTTTGGATCAATAAACTTAGGTCTTGGAACATAACTGACCTAATAACCTGGATAAATTGGACTATTATCTTGTGCAATAAATCTAAGTCTTCTTAGCATGTGCTCCTTCAGAATGGAGAGTAGTTATAGACCATTGACAATCACTCTTAACTTAAAAAATGCAGAGCTATACAAGATGAATCTACATCTCACATGAAGCAGTGCATACCATTACACCTCAAAAGAAACAATGTTCACTGTCAAAGAAAATACACATCAGGTCATTTTTGTTGCTTTTATAAAGACCCACGTTTGCTGAATGCTACTGCACATTTAAACCCAGAAACAAGCCCCGGAGCACATCTGACAAACCCTCTTATTATCAATCGATTTAACTGTTTACTTTGTAATTATATGTTTTAGATAAATAAGACATGGCAGGGCAACACAGGGTTGGTCCACAGTGTATTATCAACAGCTCCTAAACGTGGAGTGATGAGGTTGAAGGGTGTTTTTGTTGTAAATGGATTCCAAACAGCGGGAGGTACAGTAAAAAGGAAATCTCTGTGTGCCATGTGACAGGGAGGGCTGTTTTTGAAGTCTGTTTTCCTGCTCTCATAATCCACCTACTCAAACCCCTGTTGAAAGGAGGTAGAGCGGTGCGCCGAAGAGGCACAGCTGTTTGAAGCTTGACAGTAAAAGGGAGACAACGCAGGGCCAAAGCGTGATGCTGGAAAAACAAAATTGAAAGTGTTTTTTCTCAACTTGAAATGTCATCCACTTCATCAGATTAGGCGGGTTAGATGCTTGACGCCTGACAGTTGTTGTATAAAGTATATGCACATATTTGGAGAGCTTCCATAATCTCATTTGAAACCATCTTGACCATATAGTTGCCCCCTGTACTTCCTGGATATATTATTAAAGTCATTCTTGGTGGAGCAATGGCTGATGAGCAGAGTTAATTAGCAGGCAGCGGAATGGCTCTGGGGTTTATGTAATGTTACACCCTCTCTGTCAGGCCAGATTAGCTTCGTACAAAGGGGAAAAGGGCATGAACAAGCAAATGAACAAGGGAAATGAAGAAACAGATTCCTTCCAGTCTGGCTGACTACCAGGCTGTGAAACCCTGCAATTCGGTTGAGATACAGCAGGCCAAAAATTGAAAATAAATATGCATTTTGCAGATTGCCTGAGTAAGAATTAGAAAATTTCAGAAAATGGTTCTGATGCGTATAACATTGTGGCTCCATTGAATTTTCTAACTTGAAGTCATACTCAGAGATGGCCTGAACAGTTTGACCTTCAGGACACTGCATTGCATTATGGTCCGCGCATCCTTTATAAACTAAAAGTTGACAGCTCCCTGAAAGAAATTCACCGATACAACAATCTCGTCAATAAAACCTTGGAAGGCAGCATATGGTGTGTGTATACGTGCAGCGGCTGAACCTGTCGCAAATTTAACGGGAGCTGTCAAACTGAGCGCAAGTGGCAACCAGCAGCAGGATCCTTGGGAATAAACCATGTTGTCTCAGATGTCATGACTTTTTAGGCAACAAGCTGACAGCAAGTCAGGCATCCAGACTGTGACCCTTAAAGTAAAAAGCAGTTCTTCAAAATCTTTTGTTCTGATACAAATTTTGTATGTTTTCCTATTCCTTTTTTCCCACATGATTTATTTGGTCACTCTGATGAGTACTAGGAGGTGATATTCACTTTCAAATGCAGTGTGATCTTTTCTATCATGTGTGGCCATGTGTACTATTGTTGTGGAAACGCTGATCAGCAGTGTTGGTCATCTTACTTGAAAAAAGTAATTAGTTACAGTTACAAATTACTTCTCCCAAAAAGTAAATGAGTTAGTAACTCAGTTATCACATTGTAAAAGTAATTAGTTATTCAGCAAAGTAACTGAATTTTTTATGTTCTATAAGGGTATTACATTCTATAACAACTTAAAATATCAAAGATGTTTATATTAACTGATTGAAGAATAAAAACACTATATATAGTATTTTAGAACATTTGGTATTTATTTAAACTCAATAGATTGCAGTCTGCCTTATGATTTACATAGAAATAAAAACACGCTGTCTTGTGTTTAGTGGAAATCAGAGCGCGCAGTGAGACCGCGTCAGCCAATCATCGCTTTTGCAGCGATGTCATCATCCCCCCCCCCCGCCTGCTCTCTCCAGCAGCAGCTGATGTGTAGCCAAAGAATGACACCTCGTGCTTTATTCAACCAAATTGTTGTAACGCAACACTCTACATTCTCAGTAACGAGAACGGCGTTACAACAATGAGAAAAGTAATTAATTAGATTACTCCATTACTGAAAAATTAACGCTGTTAGTAACGCCGTTATACTCTAACGCCATTACTTCCAACACTGCTGATCAGTTTGCTTTTGATGAGTGACTGAGAAATGTCAATCACCAACAGCATTTGTCTTGAGATGGAGTCTGAATTTCATGTCTCATGCTGCGCAACAGTTTTGTGCAAGCCTGTATTTGCGTAAATATTTAACATGCAGTTGTTTGAAATAAATGGTTGTGGATTAAGCCACCTTTAAAGTAAACATGAGGATAAATGTTTTGTAAAAGGCGGGTCACGGCCTGTGTCAATGTGATTAAGAACTACACCTGTATGGAGGCAAAACTGCACAATATTCAAGACCCTGCTGTTGGGCATTCTGCAGTTTCTCTGACCAAAAGCAAATTAAAACCCTAAAGCAATAATAAATCCATGCACTTTTTAGCATCTGTCTTTCTTTACCATCTGCCTGTTTTGTTATACGTGCACCAATATATCACTGCAGATAAAACAATAAAAAATATGCCAGGTAAAAGTAAAATCCATCAAAATGAGATAGATAAAGCATTTTAAAAGATAAACACTTCATTAGTTCATATTGCTAAGTGTACAGCAGGAATAAATAGATGCATAATTGTGCTGGGGCAGAAAGTAATGTTCTAGAAAATATCAAATGTACAGTGAGTTAGTCTCTGTTTGTGAATGCACCACTGTCGATCTGGTAAACACCTTTAGATAGCTCACAAGAGGAGGTCTTATAGCGCATTAGGAGAGGAACAGTTCTCTAACATCTGCTTATAACCTCTGACACCATCCCGAACCTGCCCACAATACATCAGCACAAAGTTTAACAAAAGTAACAAAAATACAACTTCAGAAAACCAATCACAGTGAATATTAGAATATAAAATAAAAACTTTAATACCCCACTGCCTAAAGCTAAACATGTATAGGTTACAATAGAAATCTCAACAAAATGATGCTTGAGTCATATTGTCTCTCAAACAAGAAAGAAAAGCTTGATGGTTTTATATCAACTGTTGCTATAACAATTCCCTGTGTATCATGTAGAAGTGGGTTTTATAGGACCACTACGCAGGTTAAGACATAATGAATGATCTAAAGAACCCATCTCGCACTGAGCCCGGGCTGTGCACAGTTCAATAAAGTCTGCACTAACAACATTAGAAAACAATGGCAATACTTTTGTTTAGAACAAATGAACACAAATTCGATTAGGCTGAGATAGGGATTATCATCAGGATGCAAAAAACAAACTGAAGAGAAAGTCTGGACTCCCACCTAGCTTTTTTGTCGACTATTTCCTCTTCCTGCTACAAGAGGCGAGTGCTACAACTCTTTCTGCAAGACAGCTTCAAAAGACCCACAATTAGATTCACTTACTTTCCGTTTTGACTTGTACAATAGCTTAGCCAAAGTTAAAGCGTCTTAAACTGTCTCATTTGAATAATCCTGCCAGTGGAAGGAAGCATTTACATAACTACAAGCTGGATTCCATTCAACCCACCGGATGTGTTGAATGAGATTTGTTCCCATGGGAATTTCACTGTGTAAAATAATATCTTGATAATAGATGCTTTTACAGTTCTGCTCTTGCACTAATCTACATAAGGTAGCTCATTTTATTAAGCCAAAAATAAGTTTAGAAGTCAAAGTTTTCCCAACCAATCTGTCCATTCGTTTTTACAGGAGTATGACTTATGCTTCCTTCATGCGCCGAGCTCTCCATTTGATCAAAGCTGTGTCTAGCCTCAATGAGACAAGGCCGGAAGATCTCCAGATAGATGAATAAATTAGCATCATTAATGGGAGGGACACAGTCATTTAATTGTGGCTCTTGTATTCTGGATGGCAGGCCCCGATGAGCTGTCTCTCGCTGCTAAAGCAAACTGCAAAGAAAGGCAGGGCTCACTGATTAGCTCGGATGTTAATTTTATACAGGTTTACAGCCACTTCTTGATCTAGTGAGGTGCACTTGAGAAGACGGCTAATTATGAGTCCGAGGTAGAAAGATCGACAAGCTACTTTACCAGAACCAGGCACATGGTGGTTTGATACAAAACTTAATTAGTGAGGAACAAAATTTTGGTAGAAGGTACTTGTGTTGTGGGTGTGTGTCATGTATGATTATACAAAGAATATAAAGTATTTGCATTAATATTTGGAAATGGCGATACTGCTTCATAACTAAATTTCATATTTATATAAAATGTTTTGGAGAGTTTAGTTTATTTTAAAGAATGAATGCATGCACAATGTTGCATCAAGACACAAGTAAATAAAAATCTTTTTAAAAAGTATATTATGTGTACACTGTGCTTAAGTTAAAATTGCCGATAATAAGTTTCTATTGG
Source organism: Perccottus glenii (assembly GCA_024416835.2). Classification (NCBI taxonomy): domain Eukaryota; kingdom Metazoa; phylum Chordata; class Actinopteri; order Gobiiformes; family Odontobutidae; genus Perccottus; species Perccottus glenii. The sequence continues at coordinate 16,404,689 of CM044552.2, read as the reverse complement.
TTAATTATTATTATTAGATAAGAGTCAGATGAAAATGTCCATATTGGACTTTCAAATAAATAGATAAAAGTATTGTACAAAAAGAACAATTTTATGGTATAAAAAAGGAAAAAAAATAAAGCCATCGTTGTTCTGGTGTTTACATGTCTCCAGCACAAATCTCACAAAGCAACTTTGGTTGGATGATATGCTTGCGCTTATTGAGTGCTTTCAATTTTCTGGTTATGGTGGAAAAAAAAACTGATACATTTTTTTGGGATAAATAAACCACAAATCATTATTGTGAGGAGTGAGACATCGGTGGCCCTCGTGGCTGACTCCACATTCACTAAAACCTGCCACTCTGCCCTCTTTTTCTCTTCTGTATAATCCAATCTCTCCCAGATGGCAGAACAAAAGATAAAGCAGCAGACATAAAGGGGAAAATGCCACATAACAGCACAAGGGGAGCCTATTTAATTTGCCAGGACCAATGCATGACCAAAGCTGGGGAACACTATGAATAAATGACATGCATTATTTCACATGTGCTTTGACTTTTTACTATATTCGTTAACTTTGTTATTTCGCAGCTCTCTTCGCTCACAGCGCCACGCCTGCACAAATGGCCGCTTCTGAATGGAATCCAGAGGGCCAGCCCTGTTCCTCCTCTCCTTTGTCTGTGCTGTAAAAAAATGTCCCTCTGGCTGCCGTTGTGTAAATGTCCCCTGCGTCGTTGATGGATCTGCCCAGGCTGGAGTCAACAGCAGGCTCTGATTGAATTCCCCACCATCAGATTAATCTCAAGACGACACATGGCACCACCTGCACGGCTGCAGAACATGCATACGGACACTGGCATGAATATAAAGCCAACGAGATGTGCTCCATACAATCACCACTGAAAGTGGAAGATATACACTTAGACAAATGAACTGTCTCAGTTTAAATTCTAAATTTTCATAATACTCATAATATCTCATTGTACTATTCATAGTTCTCATATAGAATAGGTTCAACTCCAGGCTTGACTGGGTATGCTCTCTGTGCCTTTTCTTTACCTCTTGTTTCTGTAGCACTGGTGTTTGAATGTTTGAGACTGTAGAGGTGTGTTTGGTGGTGGTAGGAGAAGGTTGAGCGCCGTGTGTATGGCAGCCCCCATCTCTGTCTGCCCCAGGTGTGAATGTGTGTGAATGGGGTGAGTGGAAGCACGATGTAAAGCGCTTTGGGTGCCTGAGAAGGGTGCAAAAAAGCGCTATATAAATGCATGCCATTTACCATTTGTTTTCTCTCTATTTACTTAAAAAAGAAAAAAAATAATAATAATAATAATAATAAATAAAGTAATTAAATTATATATATAGAAATTTTTATATATTTCTTCTAAACTTAAGATGACTTTAAGAGAAATTTAGACACTGGATTAGAGACAATAATGTACAGTTAATATGTTTGATGGCTGTTTAGAAAGGCCGACGTATTTATGTTAAAAAAAATAAACATTATATCCAATGACTTAAAGAGAGTGAGAAAGATATTCAATCAATTGATAAAGTCTCTTGGAATTAGAGACGAAATGTCTTTACCTTGAAAACTGAGTCCAGATGCTTTTACTTCAACATTTTTTTCATAGTGCAGGGATTTCTTCTCAAGCAATGCACAGAAAAACAGCCGTAACCTTATAACCTCAATAAAAACAATATCACAATCTTCTCTAGAGATTATTTTACGGTATCATCAACAATTCTTACAGTAGAACATGAACCCATTGGTGACACTAATTATGAAAAAAGTCAGTATCTCAAAATGGTGGAGATTTTAATTGGTTCCACCAGGAGGAAAATTATTTGCACATCAGTTTAAAGTACTAAAGATACTTCTGTTAAATTGATGAATTGAGCCTATGAAAGCAGTACTGAAAATGCAAAATGAAGATAAAGTAAACGCAACAGGAGCTATTTGCAAGTCAAGCTGAATGAGTTTAATAATGTTTTATGAAAAGCTGAGAAATGTTTTTAATGTTTTTAGGACAAAGAAAAAAAGTTAATTACACATTCATCTTCATAGTTCAGTGTTTAAAAAAAGAAAATGCATGTAATGGTGGTATTTGGGCTGCCGGACATCTGTTTGTAGACTGGTAAAGGCACTTACAAGAAGCAATTTTTTTGCTCATGCATATGTTTCTGTTCAGAAATAGCAGTTAAGATGGATCTCAGTGGAACACTTGGCTCCCCACACATCTGTTTAAACAAGGGCGTCAATTTTGTAACAATCCCACCGACTGTCAAGGAACACCATGCAGTGCCTAGACCTTGATAAACCTTTCAGAAGATTAAGTGAACTGAACTTGTATGACTCAAATTGTCACCCTATGAGATCATCGTCCATTACTTCCTACTATGTCTGTTGTTGTACGGCTTTCTACTCAGGGCCAGGAGGGTGTTGAATGGTATGTAAGACTCGAAGAGCAGAACAAAGGCTGACGCTTTGCCATTACCTGCAGGGTACACACTTGAAATGTAGCCACCCACATGCTCACTGCAGACACATTTTTTGTTAAAAAGTGGGCTTGCACTGCTCATGCAATAAAGAGATAATAAGAACTGTAATTTGACTTAAACGTTCTCCCCATGATCTTTCAATTAGCTCATATTTTACCAATTAGCATTACTGAAGCCATAAAAGTGAATCAAAAATGACAAGCAGTAAAAAACTCTACATAATTCATTCCAGAGTAAAAAAAAAAAAAAAAGTACTACTATAAAATTCACTTCCATTTACATCATGATTTACCTCCTGACTGAGGTATAAATGATTTCATTCAGTATTCATTCTTCTATTTAGCACTTGCATCATTACCAACACTGTCTGTTTATCTGTTGATCCTGTTTGGACTTGGGCCTTACTGTCTATAGAAACACAGGCTGACAGATGCTGTAGATCTCCCATCACTCACTGCTAATCACAATAGATTTTCTGTCAATCTACTAAGAGATGAATGACTGGGTGAAATATGTGTATATTGAAAGCCAAAAGTTGCTAACGTAAGAAATGTCTCAAAGTGCACTGCATTGCACAGTTCCATGATTAGATGCAGCCACCTCTAAAAAAGCACCAAGACTAATCAGAATTTAAAAGATAATGAAATAATGCATGGATGTGAAAATATTAGATCCATGTTACATTTTGGTTAGCATTAGCTTCACTCTTTGCTTAAAAACAATGAACTGATGTGAAATCCTTCAGTTTGCAGGATTTATTTAATTTTTTTCTGCTCCTTGTTTTTCTGCCACTTTATGAAACATTAGCCTTTTGGATGTCTAAACAGTGAGTAGACACTCTGGTCATTGACATTTTGCTGTGCCGGTCTTTACACCAGATGGTAAGCCATTTTGATCTTTTCTGGCTGTTTATTTTTCCCAGTTTCACCCTGAATGGCAGTCTGCGCTACTTGCTGTGAGACAGATATCGCCCACTCCAAAGATGGCACCAAGAGGCCCAACGTCAAGTCAAATGAATGTAGATGCATTTATGAGATGCAAGCCTCTGTTTACAGCAATAATTTCTCTCTGTGGGGGACATCACTGCAGAGCACCCTGTGTATAGATCATCTGTTAAACACATCTCATCCCTCACACTCTCTCAGCTCCCCTCAGCAAAACACTGGCTAATTACTCCGAGCCAGTTTTGTACTAATTTACAGCAGCACTTTCACTTTTGTCTGCAATTCTCCAAAGATGTTGAAGATAAATGTGTCTGCGCTATTGTTGTCCGTTTGTGTGTGTTTGTGTACACTTGTCGCAGTGTTCATCCTGATGAAGATACATCTTGCCGGAGTGATGTATGCATGATAAGCCACTGTGAGTTATACTGTGACCTGAATGACACAGTGGAAGTGAGGGAGAAAAGCAGACAGAGTTTAAGAGGGAGGAGACAGGAGCCATTGAGCCTCTGGGCTGGGTAATTGTAATGGTGTCAAATGAAGAAGGTCATTACTGTTAATGTCTTTCAGGGTCTATTTGTTATGTCTTTTATACATTCAGGCTATGTCTGGATTATGACACCAAAGCTTAAGTATATCATTTGCAAAACTTCAACGTACAACAAACAGACAGCGTCTCAATGGCGACTATTATCCTGCTTTAAGAGCTCACACTAATGACTTTTCATGACTTTCAGAGACGGCCAATATGATCTATTAACAGAGTCTACACTAACTTTGATTATTTTGTTAGCTCTCAGATCATACGTCGACTGCACACACAGAAAAATGTATAAACTAAATTTAATTTATAAATGTAGTAAGGTTATAGGAAAGATTGTGTGTTAAATAAAAAAAGGAACTTTACATGGGGCGCAGTGGCTCAGGTAGTGGCCGTTCTATAAGGTTGACGGTTTGATTCCCGCTTTCCCCAGTTCATACTGTTGTTGTGTCCTTGGACAAGACACCTCCCTTTGCCACCTTGAATGTGTGAGTGTAGAGGTGTCAGAGAAAGGTGTGAGAGCCTTGTGGGGAGCGCAGTGGCTCAGTGGTCAAGCGGTTGCCCTCAACCGGAAGGTTGGCAGTTCAATTCCCACTTTCCCCACAGTTCATACTGTCGTTGTGTCCTTGGGCAACTTAACCCACCTTGCCCCAGTGGTGTTCCAGCTGTAACACTGGTGAATGGTAATGAAAGTCGCTTTGAATAAAAGCTAAATGCTAAATGACTAAATATAAATGTGTATGGCAGCCCCCTTCTCTGTCTGCACCAAGTGTGAATGTGGGATGAATGGAAGCATGATGTAAAGCGCTTTGTGTGCCCGAGAAGCGCTATATAAATGCATGCCATTTACCATTTACTTCTTCCAGAGCAGTGCTTGATTCTCCCTTCTAGGCAACTGTAGAAATAGTAAGCAATGGAAATGTTCTTTGGTTTAATGTCTATTTTTCAAGATAGGCAAATGCAAAGCATGTGAAAATCCATTCATCCAGCCATCCATCTCTCTTCATCTGCTTATACGGGCCGGGTCGCACAGACATCCCCCTCGGAAGGCTGAGGGGTTCCCAGGACTGTCGTGAGACATAGTCCCTCCAGCGTGTCCTCGGTCTTCCTCGGGGCCTCCTTCCAGTGTGACATGCCCCAAACAGATGCCCGAGCCACCTCAGCTGGCTCTTCACGGCGTAGAAGAGCTGGAGCTGTATTTTGAGCACCTCTCAAGTGACCGAGCTCTTCACCCTAACACTAAGGGAGGGCCCAGCCACTCCATGGAGGCAACTCATTTCGGCTGCATGTATCCGGGCGACAAAATTATGTTATGATGCAGCTTTGAAATACTGTATATGCATCTGTATACTATTAGATGGCACAAAAAAATAAGTGCAGTGATTTGAAAAAATAAAGGAGCAGCATGTTCATGTTCCTGAACTGGCCCCTCTGAATACAAGCATGTGCATCTATGTTGTGCTCATGACCTATGACCTTGTTGAATGCCCCAGGCCCTGCACAGCTCCATTTGTCTCCCTTATGTGAGTGACAGTCTGTCCACACAGCAGGTCCTCTCAGGCGTCACTTCAACCACTGACCCGCACTCCTAGAAAAAAAAAAAAGCACCGTCTGTTCCCCGTCCTGAGCCAGTCTCTTTGGCACGTGACACCGTCCAGCGCCACCCACAAATACACACTGTACACATCTCTGAGAGTACACACACAGAGCGGCCATCTTCACTAGTGTCAGCTGGCAGAGTCTGTGCTAACACCATGACTCCTGCCGTATGGCCACTGACATAACCTGCTCTTCATTAGGCCTCAAAGTGACGGCCCTCTGAGGCTGTGCTTGAACGCACCATGTTTCCATTAACCTACCATTGTACTGCTTGACATTTGAGGAAGTCATAAAAATCATTTGGAAAACATAATGGCTCTTCAAATAGAAAGATTAATAAATGTGGAGTGTTGTTATTTTTAAAAGACTCACACAGTTGTCTCATTTGCTGCAATTGCTTCCTTCTCAGCCTGATTGGTTTAACTTCCCCTTGCACATTTCATCAAATTCTCTCTGACTCTGCCGTGTGATACCTGAACCAAGTATTTAAAAGGCTTCTAGTGTTTTTGAATTTCTCAAACAAGTATCAGCCAGCCATTTCCATGTCTTTTTTCCACTTATTGACAATACAAGTAACTTCTCTCCTCTGCAAAAGTAAGGCCTTCCATACAGTCAAAGCAGATTTATGCAGCCCATACTCTTTAAATACAAAGTTAAAGAATGTGCTTTAAGATGAAGAATATGGGTGGAGGCATGTGCTTCAGGAGATACATTACTTATTGTTTTAACTATGTTACTTTAATAGAAAATAGGTTGCTGTCTAATGTCAGCCATTCACATTAAAAGAAAGAACACATTGTACAAATAGAGCATTCAAGCAGTTCTTGAATATCAATACACATTCTGATTGCAAACCAAGACAGCGATGTCAGCTAATTTATCTGTATTATCACATTGAGGTGTTTTGTTTGTTACAAGGTGGAAAATATGTACCTCCCGAGAAGATTAGTGCCTGTGATCGAGCGTCGGCCTATTGTAAACAAATAAAAGCCTTCTTTTATCTCCAGTACTCGCTTTTATTGTCTATCTCTTCTTTGTCTGACTCACTTACAAATAAAAGGGAACTGTTAACACTTGCTTTTACCTGACTGGATAAAAACACACTCATTTTTGGAAGAAAAGTGGTTGTCAAATGGAATTTAAATTTTTTATTTTTATTTTTTAAACCTTTATTTATCCAGGAAAGTCCCACTGAGATTACAAATCTCTTTTGCAGGGGGGTCCTGGTCCCATGTGGTGTGGGGGGACTCTTGTACATGTCTTTAGTGGCAGGGGAAACTGGAGTAGAAAGACCTGGCCGGAGATCAAAATCAGGATCTTCTTGCTGTAAGGAAAGGGTGGTAATCACTCTAAAAACTTTGTGAGATTTACTGTCTTGAAAAAGTTTGTTCTTTTCCTGAATCAACACAGTTTCAAAACCCTGTGATGGATGATATGTTTGATTTGGCTGAGATCAAACCAGCCGGGATCCTCATTAACCTCATTCAAATGAGCCACTTAGCAAATGGTCAGAGATCAAGACCTTAACACAACTCCATTATCCTTCCTCTAAAATAGACTGCTAAATTTAGAAAGAACTAAATCATTTTCATGCATTAAATGTTACAATTAGCTAACTTTTGCTACCTGTCCACATTAATCCGAATTCTAATACCAAGTGAACATATTCATTTGTGAACTGTGCATTGGTTTTTCTGTTCAATACAGTTCTGTTGCAAGTAGATCCCAAAGTGACCTACAGTATGTGTCCAGGTCACAGTAAAATGTTCTCCTCATTATGTTCATTCCTTACAGCTGTAAATGGCTTCAAGGATAACACTGTTCAAGTATCATGCAACAAATCCACATTTGCATGGAGTAGTACTTTCTTGTAACTTGTAACTGGGGCGGCAGTAGCTCAGTGGTAGAGCGGCCGTCCTTCAACCGGAAGGTAGTAGGTTCGATTCCCGCTCTCCCCACAGTTCATACTGTCGCTGTGTCCTTGGGCAAGACACTTAACCCACCTTGCCTCGTATGAATGTGTAAGAATGTTGAAGGTGTTGGTCGGAGAGGCCGTAGGCGCGGAATGGCTGCCACGTCTCTGTCAGTCTGCCCTAGGGCAGCTGTGGCTACAGATGTAGCTTACTACCACCAGTGTGTGACTGTGGAGTGAATGAATAATTGATATGTAAAGCGTCCTTGAGCTCTGGAAAGGCGCTATATAAATAAAACTATAATAAAAACTATAATAATAACTATGCGATAGGTTTCCTAAGTCTAGAGGGCTGTAACATTACCAAAACTAAAGGGTACACCACAAAACAGCTTCTCTCCAAAGGAAATGTTTAAATATAAAGCTGGGAAAGCTACAAATTCTACTGATATAGTGGTGTTAAACTTGTGATTCCCACCAATCTGCTCCTACATAACATCTGTGTGACTTGTTTTGGAGTTGTTATTTTACTGATTCAAGCATATTTGCTGTCTGGCAGTCAAAAAATAATTGTGTGGAGGGAGTTTGTTTTCATTTGACAACACGGTATGCAGGCTTTAGTGTGGACGGGGCATGAAAATAGTATATGTCTTATTCACGTTTTCCTCCCATCCATCATAACAATGCAAGATTGAGACCTGAACGCACCAACCATATAAACTTTCTCACAAACAGGTGATTGCACAAGTTTTTAATTTTGTATGGACAATACAAAGTCCAAATCAGGCTTATTGGCGTTCTGTGTGTGGACTAACAGAAACCATTATTGTGTGAATCATCCAGTCATAGGTGGTAATTGTGTTTTAGATTAAAAGCTTAGTAGGCCGAGAGTTGGTGCTGGCTGAGTCAGTAAGCAGGCTCAGTGAGAGGAGTAAACACTGCAGCCCATTGGTGATTAACTACATGCTCCTGAACTATAATTGTGATTCAAAGTGAGTGGTCTGGCAAGAAGCAACATTAAGAAGGTGCATTAAGTCCCGGTGGGTCACGAGTCATAACCAGAGCTAGGGATACCAGCTTCATTACGATCTTTATTCTACAGCTTTCTAGAGTTTCAAATCTCAACTTGCCTCTCAACAATGGGTCTGTTAAACGTGTGTCACACTGAGCACTCACACTGTGCTGTTGACATTTAGAGAAATCCCCACTGTGTCATTCCAGGTGAAACATGATCCCCAGCTCAATAACTATTTATAATAGATAAGGTTTAGGGGAGCCGCTGAGCCCAATAGGTTATCATCTTGAGCAAGGAAATTGAATGGGTCATAGAAGGTTGTTGATCTGTATTTATTTACATCCACCGCACTTTGGGTCTATACAACACAATACAACCGTGTTTCCAGATGAGCAAACAAAACTGTCCTTCAATGAAAAATGGATAAAAGCTATCATATTCATCTTCACACAAAATGTGCCTGTTGGGTTTGTTATCTGTGCACAAGGAAGAGGAGAAAATGTAAAAACAATACAATACAGAAAGCAGAAAAGCACATTAGTGTTAGTGGCCAAAAGATGTGTCTTTGGAACAAGATGGACGATATGCCATCTTACATATTAGTATTCACTGTAGTAAAGCACTCACATATGCAAGATGCACAATGAACACGGACAAACTGTTAATTAATTGTTGCTGATAGATTGCCAAATGTGCGGATAACAGCCAAACTCATTTAAAAGTTCATAAGTGGTACATGAGAAAAGTTTTGTCGAGCAGCATGTAAGGATTAAATGTAAAACAGAATATTCATTTCCCCATCTGTTCAATGGACATATACAGAGCTCAAACATTTTCATAAATTCTCAGATCTATGCAAATACTTCTTTCAATCATAAGACGTGAGTTTATAGTATAATCTTTCCTTATATGGTTATTATAAGAGCTTAGATATGGCCAGGAATCACTATAATAGGTGTTACATGTTAAATGTTTGATTAAACCTATATAACAGCGTTTACAAAGGGCAAAATTACAAGGCAGTGGTCTGATCCTGTTGAACTGTTTCTCTCTCCAGTCAGAGATCACTAATAGAACAATCAATAAATCACAGCAGTGTCTCTGCTTAAAACATCTCAATGATTGAGGTACAACTAATAAGTGTAAACACTGTGAAAAGGGCGGCAGTAGCTCAGTGGGTAGAGCGGTCGTTCTTCAACCGGAAGGTAGTAGGATCGATTCGCTCGCCCACAGTCGTTCTCCAGTGTCACTGGGCAATGTCTTAAGGACAAAAATCTTCTCATTACAAACTGCAGGTCACACCAAAAATAAGACTGGTGTAAGTTCATTAAACAGTTGGGAGAGAGCCAATAAGATGACTTCATTATAACAACTAAATGTCTCTTTTATAAAAAATATTAATAATTAGAACAAATTAAATGATTTTGGCCATTTTTCCATTATGAATATTTGCCATCTTATTATTTTCTGCCCTTTGTAAATAGCATAAGCTCTTTGAAACTCAAATCATCAATAGAGTCAGTGGGTTATAATCTGACCAGCAATTATCCAGAAAATAAATGTTAACCTTTCAACACATTTAACAAAAATGTATAATTAGCTATGTGTTAATAAGTATGGCCTGGTCAGCCTTCCTTAATTATTTTTTTCTATTCTGAACAATCAAACCGGCTTGTTGTGACCAATAATGTGGCAGCTGTGACAGGTCTGGTCGTGTCCAAGGTTTGAAGATGCAGTGAACGTAGCCAACATTGCGCTGCTCTGATTGGATTAAAACTGTGGTAGATAAATCCAATCACCAACCAGCTTTTCAAAAAACACCACAGTATGTTCTGTGGAAAAGTTCTATCTGGCAGAGTCATTTTAGTGAAAGACTGCCCCATATGAGCAAATGCAGCATTAGAGCTTCCTGAAGAGAAATTTCACTCTGACCTCTATATAGCACGCGTCCATCCAGTTACTGCAATCCTACCTTTACTATGCACCAACAAGCATCCCAAGGCTGTGTGATAACATTCAGCAGCACATTTTCTTGCTCCTCCCATTCCTGCACCAAACTAGACACCCTCAAACTCAGGAGAGACATAGCAGGGTCAACCGAGTCCACCAACCTGTGGGTGTGGCAACTCACAAAGCTGACAAGCAATAAGTTGAGTAGATATCCCAAGTTCTAAATAATAAATTCTTCAGTCCATTTGTAAGATTTGATAAAATACCAGTACTCATATTTTGCCATGCTTTATGTAAAATAAAATTGATAAACTCTTATAAATCTTAAAATCCCAATCTTGACAACACAGTCTCCTGAGTATCCCCACTGTTATTATAGAAGTGCTGCTGCATTGTAAAAGCCTATCATCCCAGTTCTCTCTTATTCCATTTCCGTGGAAAAGTGCTGACAGCCTATTGGACACCATTACAGGTAGCTTTCAGTGGCTTCTGGCATCATAATGAATGCCTCTTTTTTTGACTCACGACTGGGGAAGTAAACAGTACCTGTTTTTACACCCATCACGCCCAAAACACACACCTATCACACAAATGCACACTCCAACTTAGAAATGGACTGATTTGGGAGCTGTGGCTATGCGAACGGTATGATATTTCTACACAATCCAAATGTTGTGTTGGTGGTGATCACATGTGCGTACTGCAGTTGTGTTTGAGGCTGGAGTAGATGCTGGTGGGGAGGAAGTGAGCGGGGTATACATTTGCAGATATGCCGCAGTAATGGAATCAAGAGTGATGAGTGTGCACAGCAGTCTATTTACTCAGCGCCAGCCTCAAAACAGAAAGCCACAATCCGTCGCTATCCTTTATCCGGTGGCCTTCTTCCACCTCATCTCACAACATACAGTATGTCTTTGTGCAGCCCTCCCCCCCACCTCCACAGCACTCCCCCAAACTCTGAGTTAATCATTTAGAAATAATTAAATTCAATAAAGCGGAACAGATTAAATAAGAAACAACAATTGTGCAATAAGGAGCAGGGTGTGTAGCAGTGTTGTAGCTTCCTCCATCTTTGCAAGGAATGATGCCAGAAAACTGATTGAGAAGCTGACAAACAGAGCAAGTGGTAAGAAAAAACACACAGCATAACAACAGTTTTTCCTGCTATGGATCTTCATAAGATTTTCTACCAAGTGAAAATTGATGTGAGGAGTAGGCTTTACAGATTCATTTCACAAATGTTTTTAATAAAAAAGGAAAGAGGACTAAGTGCTGAAGAAGGGATGGTAATTTTGAATTGTCTAAATGACCTCTGGTCTAGGCATTATCATTTTGCAGTTTCTCCACATTTTATGCCTTAGCATTGATAATGTCAATGAACTTCGGAGAAGTTCCACCAACAAGGAAACCACCTTTTTACTTGGGACATTACAGAGACTTATTGAATATTCCATAAGGCAATTCATTTTAATTTTAATACTTATTTAATAAATCTGGCTCATTTTGCTGTGATTTCCATTCCTGAAAGCACAAGTCAAGCTCAGTCACCAGGGAAAATATATGAAGGAAATTCAAAACAAGCTTAAAGTCAGGCTAAGTTTAATATTTGGTGTTTTTTTTATTTTACTTCGGTTGCGTATTTCCGTTTTTTAAATAAATTTTTTGTTTAACCTTTATCATCCCAGGAAAGTCTCACTGAGATTACAAATCCCTTTTGCAGGGGAGTCCTGTCCCCGTGTGTGTGTGTGGGGGGGACTACTGTACATGTACAGTGGTAGGGTAAATCGGAGCACCCAGAGGAAACCTATTCAAACACATGGAGAACATGCCAACTCCACACAGAAAGACCCTCTCTAGATGGGAATCAAACTCAGGTTCCTTCATGCTGTGAGGCAGGAGTGCTAACCACTGCCTTGTGCATCTCCATTTACTTGAGTGTTAAAGGGATTTTCATGGTGACAGGAGTTTCCATGTTGAGGTTTCTCATTGAGGCTTGAGTGAATCGACGCTGAACTTCAGTGTTGTGCCGAAGCACGGCATTATTGCAGCTTATCAAATCTGACTGCCCTTAGTCTAGGAGACTGTAGTCTTTATGGTACCGCTTTAGCCCCGACTCTAATTCGTGCTAATGCAAGCTAGACTTTGGCTGTAAGCCAAGCTTTTCTAAGCAACATTAATGTAATACCCCCAAGTCCATGTATACATATTTGTAATAACATAGCATAACATCTTCATCCAAATGACACAACCAGGATACAACTTCAAACTTTATAACAAGTCCACTAGTTGATAATAAACATTAGTAGCTAAACATGATAAATGTATTACTTTGCAAAATATTATGAAGGCTAAAACAGAAAGAGAGCTATTACTATGTTTACGTGATTCATTTTATTTATCAGAGGGAACAATATTTTTGCATATCATTTATTTTAAGCCCTTATCAATCATTATTAATATTGTGGGTTAGAGGATTTCTGTTCTTTTTTTATCTTATTATGTTTCATGTACTGGCTGGTGTCTTTTTTTAAATAAAAGAAAAGAAAAAGTCTGTTGTACCCCAAAGAGAAAGATGAATGTGTCAGTGACAAAAAAGGTACAAGAGAGGGAAAATAAGGATTCATCTTCACATAAAGAGTGTGAAAAGTGATGATAGAAGCCGGAGGACTGGTTAAATATTCATAAAGGCAGTGTAGTGATGGGTGGTGACGTAGAACTCTGAGGGAGACCGAGGAGCGAGAGGAGCAGGCTCAATAATGAGCATACAAAGAGACACCCTCATGCTTCAAAACGCAGCTGGAGGCACGCAGGCAGACCAGCCACACACAAATACAAACATGCAATTATGAGGAGCAAAGTACACTCGTACATACGTATGTAAATGAGCGCACACTCTGCAGATAAAACTATTGTAAGCAATAAAAGAAGATCTGTTTAGCACATGTAACGTTTAGGTATTTGCTCAGCATGAGTGTAGTTTAAGGCTCTGAAATGTCATGATTATTCACATTGCAGATGTAGAGTCACAGTATTTATTTATCATTTCTAACACAGGTACACGGGATGCCATTAGTAATCCTCAGTGGACATATGATCTCAGAGGAATAAAATAAATAACAGCACTGCCCAAACGCTTCTTCTCCCCAAATGTTCAAATTGTACAGTGATGGCATGTGTCCTCTTGGTGAAGGCAGACTAACTGAGTGATAAAAAACAAACTGATGAATCCTGTCTTCTGCCACAGAATTAGTGCTAGCTAGAAGTGTTTTGCCATTGCTTATGGCATCAGAAGATTAAGGAGGTGCACAGCCAAAGCTTATTTGCCCGTAGAGTGTAACAGTAAATGGTTGTCTGACAATGTATGTCCTTAAGTATTAGCCCACTATTGTCCAGGGTGTACTCTGCCTGCCCAAAGAAGCTGGGGTAGGCTCAGGTCCCCCTCTGATCTGTTACAGGGTAAGACATATAGTGTATGGCTAGATATTGTAACAATTACAACTAGAATTTAACTTTATAGAAATGACTGTATTTTAATAACTGCTGTCCTTGGGCTAGGACTATACAGAATGATAGTTTATGTTTATCTGTTGAATTGTAGGGCATAGACATGTTCCCAAGACACTGCAATAAAATACAAACAATGTACAGAACATAGAAAATTAAGGCTATATTTTTGCAATTGATATGACTCATTTAGAAAGCTGCATCCTTCAACAGATTTCCCTGAACTACACAATGCATTGTTTCACATGTGGAGGTCATTTAAAAAGATTTGCTCCAAGGCCAGCATGCAGTATGGGAGAAAACAATTACAGAGACCGATATCTGCTGCATAATATAGACTTGGAGGATTCAAATAAACTATAAATAAATAAAAGAGAAGTAAATGGACTTTGGAGAAGGCGTTCCAGAAAGTGGACTCTTTCCCCGAGGAAAGCAGTTTTAGTATTGACCATGATAAAAGTATCTAAGTAATAAAACTGGAACCATTGCGTTCCCTTTAAAGTACACATTAAGTGAATAAACTTGTGACTATCTCTGTATCTCGTTTTGATAGGAGACAATTTGTGGGTGTGTAGTCACGTCTGACATGTTATGTTTTCAATTGTGTAGCGTTTTTGATGTTGGCTCTGGCCCCAGTAAACCCATCTTGGCCTTGCAGAGGAGAAGCCAAAGCTATTGAGCGGCCAGCACTGGCTTGGACATAAACACTGTATTAGTGTGATTGGTTGGAGAGAGCTGATCCATGCTGGGGGCAGCCTGTCTGCCTGCCTGCTGCTGCTAACCAATCTCTGAGGGAAAATCGGAATTCAATTAGTCTGGCCAGAAGAGCTATCTCTTTTTCATTCATATGTTTGTTATCCAATCTCTGCTCAGTATTTGCCTGCTTTCCCAGTTTCTCCCAAGCTTTTCCCTTCTTCTTCCCAAATCCTTATGATGGACTCAGCACAGAGTGCAGAATTTACTTAATCCAGCGCTAGGAGATCCCACTTGTTTACTATTCATTCTTCATCTGACGGTCATCCTGTTTCAAAGCCTTTCTTCTCCCCCCTCCTATTGCTTGTATCTCCTCTGTGTGCCCTCCTCATGCCTGTTGCTGATAGAAGTACAGTATAAATCCTTATAGATGCTCAGATAGGGAATGATAGCGCATGAGCAGGAAGGAGGTGAAAAAAAACGAGGTGAAAGCTGAAAGGCTTCAAGCTAAAAAATCGAGACTGATAGCCATAAGAAGCAGTTGACATCTAGGGTGCTATTAAAAAGAATAAGGAAGAAGATAAAAGAGGCGGGAAGGAGGAGAGATCGACCTGTAAAAAAGACATGAGGGGATAACGGAGTGAAAAAGTAAGAGATATAAATAAGCGGTTAGGATGACAGTAAAATAATAAAGGAACACATATAGTGAAGCCAAACACATTCTCTTTTTTATTATATGTAACATACCTTATATTTATACTGCACAGAGTAATAGTGTTTAAAAGGCATCTGTTAAAAATATGAGCAATTGTTTTTTTATCTTTGGTTTGATCTGGTCAGACTGGGGCAGTGGATGGCACTAAGGACTTGTAACCCAAGCCACCACAGTTTAACAATCAAAATGGCTTTTTATCATATTGTGCATACTTGGCGCTGGTTTCCCTCATAATACTACAAAAAGTATGAACTGTAAACTCACGGAACACAAAGCAGATTACAAATTTCTCTCTCAGATTGTTGATATCATGGCTCACAAAGCAATATTGTGAGACGTATTATGCCAAAGACTAGGATAAAGCAAAATGTAGACTTCTCTATGTTGTTATATAGAGCACAAAAAGACAAGGAAATAAGATGTTATAGAGATATGTGGATCTGTGGGAGGCTGATATGCAAAATGTTCATCTTGGATATCTGATACCTTACTCGATAGATGTTGGAAACCCACTCCTCGGTGCGGCGATCCACCCCCAGCTGACTGTATATCTCCAACATTATCTCTATCTCTGAATGTAATACCTGGCACTATCACAAGCACATCCAACACAACAAACTGCCCTTGTGGAAGTGCAGTTGCAGGCTACTTTCCTATCAGCACATAAAACAGGAAATTTAGATGTTTAGGCATGATTCTCTGTGACATGTTATACACCATCGCAGCACTCCCACCTGTAGACAGTTTTATTGCACCGAGTCTGTGCCAGAGCTGGGAGATGAAAAGCCCTCTCTATACAATATGATGATGTGCACACTGCTGCAGTGCTTGCCAATGACTTCTACTCATCCAAAAATCTCAGGAGGATCATGGGTATTCTGCTTCCTCCCGACAAGCACATAGACTTTGTAGTTTGTTGAGCTGGATTTCAGAGTTGCAGAGGTTGTAAAGTTTTCCATTACAAATTTCTCAGAATTGGATGTGGCACTTCGTCAAGAGATGGCAGTGTATCGTGTCAGATGTGATGTCAAAAGATGTTGGCATATATATATATAAAAATATCTAAAGTGAAAAGATACAAATATCAACTTTTAAAGGATATAATTTTCCCTGGCCTCAAAGGAAAGAGTGAAATGGGAACCAGCACATAATAAACCATAATGAGTCGGAGTTTTACCGTCACACTAGTTTCTTTGTCCAATTTTATGACAATGATTTGGTGTAACTTTAGATGTGAGTTACACAGCGACAAAAGCCGACACAACACATGGGCTAATTTAAGAGGTGCAGCTTTTAAGGCATTCACGGCAAGAGCTTAGACAAAACTCCTGATCCCAGGGAATGATTGCAGGCCTTGACTGCTTTTGATTAGCATGCTGCACGGCCAAGATAAGATGGCATGGAGGAGTGGAGGAGGACTGTGGAGTTAAAAGGCTTCTTCAGCATCAATCGTCCTCAACATCTTTTTCACTTTGCAAGAAAATTGCCTCAGAACAAGCAAATACATTTTATAGTACATCATTTTATGTGAAACCATATATTTACATATATTCATTTTAGAAGATATGAGGTATAGTAATCTATTGTTTCATCTCATTCTCCTAATGACATTGTAGAAAGTTAATATTTGTGCACAATAGAAAAATAATTAGTTTAATGGCTGACTTGCTGTTGTCACAGGGTTGTTGCTCCTGAGAGCCCATTGGTCAGAGCACCTGCTACCACCATCCTTGTACGCATTAGACAAGGCAAGACATGTTTATAGCTCAGAATCACAACAGTCTGTCTTTACTCTTTGGACTTTAGTGTCAAATTTTAAGGGCAACCAGCACTAAAAGTAGATGCAGTAGATTTTTCCTACTTTAGCAGCAAAAAGGATTTATTGTGCATTTAGAGGCTAGAATTTTTATGCTTCACCATATGCATTGTTATGTCAAAATCTATGACATTTCTTGAATGTCAAAGGTGGATAACAGCGAATAAGTGGAGGAAGTGGGCACTGCATGGATTTGTACAGATATCGAATCGAGCTTTTTAAATTCATGAAAAGTCTGTTCCTTATCTGCTCTTGTGTTTCAAGGAGGATGAAAGCAATCTTTAAATGGCATCTGCAGTTGAGGAGCTCTTGAACCCAATCAGAACCTGTCAGACCCAAATGGACCACAGCAGAGTCCCCTCTTCAATGACGGTAAAGGAAGCTTAACGGCAATCGTGCCAAATAACGGCGATCACACACATCAATCTCACAACACTCCGGGAAGGTCTCACAATAATAAAAGCACTGAAATCGGCTAAGTTTCACCTCTGGAGGGATAACAAGTAAACACTCCATAAGTGAATAGCGTAGGGTTGATGCAGCACATAAGCAAGAAAACGGTGGTTAGAAGACAAATCACACCAGGGACTGCCACCACCCTGCAACAGGCATTTCATTTGTTTAGCTGCCAAAAGTAAAGCTTGTCTTCTATTTGTTCCCGTGAATGCTGTTGACACTCACCACAGGAGAGCCTCTGCATTCTCCTTTATCCACTTCTCCAAAATGTTTTAAAGCATTCATTTCCATGGATTCCCCTTTGTGTAACTTTGTTGTTTCAAAAGTTGAAATGGAGCTATTAGGGCCTGAGAGTTAAATGTCATCTGCTCTGTAAATGATGGATGAAACACACGCCCATTGTGTACAGCTAATGATAATGGACAAAAAGGCTGAGTTCATTTAAAAAAAAAAAAAAGAATTACAATGTCACACTTATGTGCATCTGCAGACCACACAGGTTTCTGGGCATATCCATTATCTGTCCACAACAACACCCGTAAACTCAATGATGGGAATTTGTACGCAGACGTTTACCCCAAAATAATACATTTGTAACACAGTGTAAGACTTCTCCTGGAGTTGAAAACACCTAACCACTGTAAATACATGACTTTAATGATTATTGTTATTGATTTTTAATGAAATAAGTCAATTGGTCAAGAGTCTGCCTTTCATCATTACCTTATAGTGTAGTGAAATCAACAAAACACCCAAATGAATATAGCAGCCTATCGCCAATGTATTATATTACACAAAAGGTAGTTTACATAAAGCAACATATAAAATATATTTGTGTGATGCTCACTTTAATTAAAATAGCCTTTTAGCAATTCTTTCTTTGGACAAACAAACAAAGGTGTGTGAACAAACGTCACAGCTTTGAGATAAGCAACATAAATATGGTCCTTTGCAGTGGTAGTCCCCATGGTCTGAAGTATTTTTATTACACAGTGAAGTTTGGGGTCAGGTCAGTGGCTGTTGGTTTAACAATCCCTTTAACAGGCAATCAAGACAAGACTTCTTTATTATGACTAATAACAGTGAAGTCTGTCAATTCCAGTACACTGAAGCATTTAATAGTATTGTGGTAGCATAGCAATGATATGCACATACATTTTGTATTATAAACAAAGACCCATACTGCTTTAAAATTGTTTTGCTGTCTTGTAAAGAGTTTATTAGTGTTCAAAGACGGAACGAGGAGACGTCCCGTTAATTAGGTAGTTGTTGTTCAAACAGTGAAGCCTGTAAACTGCCAAATAATATTTTATACAGGAGACGGAAAAGAAAACAAACAGCATGTACATTTTCAAATGCAATATTAAAGAGACTTCTTGTTTATCAAATGTGATTGCAGAAAGACTTATTTATATCCAACTAGTGTCGATGTTGTGTAAAATAAATGTATTTTATGGATGACGCTGCCTACCAGTAGAAACTCCTGTCTGACGGGAGGTTGTGGTAGATTGCAGCAGTGCCACAGCCACATGACGGTGTCTCACGGTGCCAGAACTGAGTGCAGGAAGCCTCTTGTTTTCCGCGATAAGCATCAGGCACAACAGGTGATACAGTACTTTAGCCCAAAAACATTTACACAGCAGCAGTGGGTGGTACATGTCTGCAGTTTCACCATGGCAACAGCCCCGATGTTTTGTTTGCAGTTTTTTTAAGCAGCGGCACACACCTTTGTCAAATTTGTTTGTAAGGTTTCTTCTTTTTACTTTTTAAGAACTGGGTGTTCTGAACAACCTGCACAAAGTGTGTGTCTAGGGTTTTAAATCTTCTTGCTCAGTTTTCCCAGAACATGCTGCAGTCAGTTCCCAAAATGACCTTCAAACCGCTTTTTACTATGCTAAAATATGCTAATAGAATGCTAAATTATTTCAGCTTAAATGGACATGATACAAAAGGATTTGGGATTTGTTTAATATTTGTGAATTTACAGTCATTACGTCGAAATAAGTGTTATTATTAACATTCATGACAGTCCAATGAGAAATAATTGTTTGGCGTGATTGTAAAATGATGTTTTCAATGCTGTTGGAAGATGTAAGCCCTCAATTGCTGCTCTTTTCCTAGAGTTGCCACTAGGAGGTTTTTTTTTATCATTGTTTCACTGCACAATAATGACTCAAGTGCTTAAGAACCAAAGCACTGTTTTCCAAAAGCTCTCTTGATAGATTCTAGTGTTGCTTTTGTGGCAGGTTGTCAATTTTCCATCCTAATCATATCATCTTTTCCTTTTCTTTTTTTCACCCAGGTGCCAACCATTCAGTCTTTTCAGACGCTGACATTTTCTCTCAGTCTCTTAAACACGCATCAACAGCTCATCATCACCTGCCAACTTAACCACCCATCATTCCTCTTAATCAGCCCTTCAGTTGGTGTTTACAAGCGACCTGCTCTGTGGCATCACTCAAATGACACAGTGTCTCCCATTTGTGCCCTCATTCTGCACCTCCAGCCTGCTGTTTATTTCTATGCCCTGGTGCTGACCTAGTTTTTTTAAATAAATGCAGGTTTTTAAATAAATGCTACAAAATCCAAACGCAAACTCACAACATGGTGGGAAGGTGTGAACCAATAGTTGTCTGGGTCTTAGTTCTTGGACTAGTTACTCAGGCTAGCCTGTTGGTTGGCAGTATAGGATCATAAATTGGCAAATTGGTTAAAATAAAAAATAGTATTATTATTTCTGCAATAGGGATTTTTACTGGTAACAACTGGCACCACTGGTTCTGCAGACTGGGATAGGTCATATGGCACCCATAGTGTCCCATTACAGAGACCAGACTTATACTTTTTTAGATTACTACAACAAAATAGCATGTTACTAAATAATGTAGTTTTATGTTATTGGATGTATTTTTAGAAACTGCAGATAAATGTCAAATTCAAATAAATCTACCCAAAATCACGTAACATCATAAAATCAAAAACATTTTTATTAAAGTCAATGCATCCACAATGTCAAAGAGAGACAGAGGGTAATATGTTCTCCAAGATGAGAACAGGAGCTCAAACATGTTTCTAAGACTGGGAGGAGCAGATGTTGATGATGATAAAAGCCACTGAGTCATTGTAACCTCTAGTAAAAAACGGTGTGAAGTAATTGAAAAAGTGCAAAATACCCCACAATATTTCATCTTAAGAAGGTTCCCGGAAGCCAACACCTAAATGACCAATAGCGCGGTCCTGTCAGGGAGCAGAATTGAATCTGTCAGACAGTGTATCGGACAAAATAGAGCACAGGCCTGCGGTGAGAAATGACATGAATCACTGTCATTCGGATGGTTCTTTATCAGGACGGTAAAGACAGTTATATCTCCTTGTGAGTTTGGGGGCAAAGTGTAAGAAAATGATGGTCCTTCTTTCAGTTTTGATCCACACAACTAGATTCAAAAGTTATTTTTTTATTCTTTATATAGTTTTTGGTTCAGATATGCATATATTCTTTAGAATCTGTCTTGCATTAGCCTTTCTTTGTCTTCGTTTAATATATTTTCCAACGCAATAGTTATTTGCTGTTATTTGCTCAAACTGTGGAAAAGCCTGAAATGACCTCACCACAGAAACGGCGCAGTATGACAGTCATTTTAAGAAAACAACCAGGATAAGGAGGAAATAAAAAAGGATTTGAAAACAAAAAGCCTGTGAAATGTTATACCCTGGGGTTTGGTGTTTATGCTTCTGAGTCCACTCGTGTGTGCATATAAATATGTTCCCTACGTGTGCCTGCATCACTTTTTAAGATTGTTGGGTTGAATGAAAACACGTGTGGTCCTTTGAGATCGTGGCATCAGTGTCACTGTAATTATTAACAATAACTATATAACAGATCAGCCCAGAGAAAATTGCTAGAGAGGGGAAACAGATCTACAAAGTGGATTAAAGTGATCTCTACATCCTTTTTGATCAGTTAAATTTCTTATTTTTGTTTCTCATTACAATTTGTGACAACAATAATGAAAATCTATACACATAAAAATTTCCCTTTCCCTTCCCTTCAAAACTGTGAGTCTAACTGAACTGAATATTCTATTGGTGGTGACCCAAAGTGCAGGAGTGACAAAATCTGCAAAAAGTGTGTCGCTTCCAATCAAAAAGTATTTGTGTGTTTTTCTTTGAGGCCCTGCGCAGTGTTAATCTCCATCGCTTCAAAGTTGCAAAGTGTTATCTGAACTGACTGAGAGCAAGCGGCTTTAAGTGGCGTACAATTCCTACAAAGACCTAAAAGCACAAAAGCGATGGTGATATAAAGGGGATGGTGATGGAAAATAAAGTAGGAGCTAACTTTGCTAGCTTTGGATACTTTGCCAATGGTACAAATGAGAGCATTTGGCTTCTTATTTTTCTGTTCCTTATTTTACATTTACTACACTTTCAATCAATTTATCCATATGTGCCTTATTGCATATAAAACCAGTCTCTATGAAGATGTGACAACTTGTCCCTTGGGCATCTCTACTATTCAATAACTACTGCATATTTCACATATCACATATTTGACATACTAATGACCAGTGCCAAGCAAAGCGAGGCTGCCATCTCTGGGGACATACCCTAAGAAGAGAACATGTATAAGCAGATGTCATGTCAGGATTCAGGAGACATGTTTATATCAGAGTTGGTTTAACCCTGGGTTTATTTCACAAGAAGATGGAAAGATTATAAAGCAAAACAAAAAGATAATTTGCTGACAAGCATCATTTTACAGTTACACCATTGAAAGTTCTTTTATACATAATTATTCTGTTAAGGTTAGAGCTAAGAAAGAACTGGCAAATGTCATTTTAGCCAATGTGGGAGGCAATTTACTGCTGGCTTTGATGTACTTTCAAAAGTCTTTAAAGCACAAAAATAGTCATACTGAATATAATAAATTAGTATATTTATTTAATATATGGGGACAGTGCTGCTTTCCGTTTCACTCATATACTTTTTATACTTTTTGCTTTATACTGTCAGCCTCTTCTACATCAATAGTTCCATCCTGTTTTCATCCATTTTTCATGGGAAAAAAATAAGCATACTATTTGAAACACAGGGATGTGTCTATCTTAGAGGATATATTTGATGGAAACTATGAAGAAGAAAAATAAAAGAAAAGTATAAACTTGTAAAAGTATAAAAAATGTAATGTTTTTTTTTTTTTTTTTTAGGTGGTCCCAAAATGACTCCATTCTTGCCTCATAGCAAGAAGATCTAGGGTTCAACTCCCGGGCTGGACGGGGCCTTTCTGTGTGGAGTTTGCATTTTCTGCCCATTTCCACCAACATCTAAACATGCAGGGCGCCCCATGGTACCACAGTAAATTTTAAATAATATTATAATAAAATAAAATAAAAACTGTGTGAAAAGAATGTACAAATTATAAATTCACATTTTATGGACACAATAAATCTATAGATAATGAATTTATTGTGTCCATAAAATGTGCATTTTGAGAGTGCAGCATTGCGGAAGTGGAAAGGGCAAGGCTGTACACCTAAAGTAGGCCTACATAAATAGTAAAGTATATGAATTTATTTAGCAATTTCCAACTTTATTTATTTATTTATTTAAAAGGGACAGTGCATATTGATGAACATAAAAATGTAAATATGCCAGATTTAGCACAGTATAGAACAGAATTTTCCATCTGTAGTCCCTGGCAGGTCAGGACAAGGTAACAGACAACATATAACACAATAAAACACACATTCAATACAAATGACAACATTAGACTTAACAACACTTAAACACTTAAGCAACACTTAATCAACACTTAACAACATTTTAGATGTAATGCTCACAGACCTGGTTCCTCTTGAGCCAACATTTCAGGTTTGTCTTAAATGTGTTTATTGTCTGACTGTCTCTGATCACAGCTGGGATAATTCTTTGGCGCTCAGAGCACTTTACATCAAGCTTCCATTCACACACACAAGCGCTCACACATTATTTTCAGAGTTATGAGTTAAGAGAGAGATATGAGCAAAACATAATGTAAAAGAGCACCAAAATTAATTGCCTTGAGCCAGGAGATTAAAGTAAATGAGCTACATAACATGTAGCTAAAACTATTTATGTCAAGGTTTCCTTTTTCTGATCTTTGACCCTTTTCTGAATCTATTATTTCTCTTTCCATTTACTTGACAGCTTAAAGGGTTATAAATGTTGTAGTCCAGGCCATTGTTGACACTGACTGAGCAGAAATCACAGGGAGAAACAGGTAGCTTGTGCACTGAAAAAAAAACAGATACAAGAGCATATTTGTACAAAATGCAAACATATTCAGTCACTCATGTATAGAACTAAAAAAAATGCCAATAGTTTTTAGTTTCTGTCACCCTCAGTGCGCTGCTCAACTGCTCAGTGGCACTCACATTGGCCATGGCTCTTAAGAACATTCATCAGCGCTGAATGTACACTGGTGAATGTAACGCTCAATAAAGCAAGTATAAATATCCAGTTGGTGTTATCTGTCTTGGGCAGGTGGCAAAGATGAGACAAAAAACAAGACAAAGAAAGAATGAACAGTGGTAAGATAATACCAGATGCACAATGCTTACAAGAATTCCCTGAGGCATATAACAGCATTCATAGTTATTTTATGTGAATACTAGATGGAGCTCAAAGTAAAAAAGTAACATTATAAAATCAATTTATGACAGTAATAACTAACAGTACAATACAATAGTACACAAAAGTAAACATCTTCAATTTGTGGTTTGGCAAACTACATCAAGCAGTGTGTGTAACTGAGCCAGGACGCTGAATTCTGCAAAACACACTTGTTTTTTCACAGTCATCTCTTCCTCTCATTATCTCATTGTACATATTTTCACTGAGCCGTACCACAGGATCAAAAACACTACAAGTTTTACACTGAGGATGCTGAGATTTTATACAATATACATACAGTCGTACAATTGTGTCTGTGTATGTGCGAGGAATTATTTAGTGTGCACATTGAGCTTTGATGTGAGAAAGCTTATGTGTAGTGACTTGTAAAGGCATCTGCTAAAGTGGATTAGTGCACAAACTAGACCAGGCTGTAGCTTATAAACCATCAAGTGTCCAAGGACCCATGAATAAGCCTATAACTATTTAATACTATTACTATTTTAACTGAAGATAATATGTTAAACATTCAGTTTATGAGTAAGTCCTGTGATTGACATGATCATTATCCAGTCTCATGCCCAAAGCAGCCCATTTTTGTATAATGTAATAAACAGAATCAACTGACAAATGTGTCTGACTGTACACAAAATGCAGCAGTTTTGTGTGACTGTTTTCTTCTGACTCAGGGTGTTATTAGCAGATAGGGTTTTAGCACAGTAAGTTGGTTAGCAGGCAGTCTGCTGTCCATGCTCCCTGACGAGAAAGGTCAAGCTTGAGTGAAATCCGCCAATAAGACCTTTACTGGGCCCTGTGGCAGTCGACACAGGCCGGTGCATTTTTTCCAGCGAGCTGCTTGACCATTACAGATTTCCTTTTTCACGCTGGAGCCATTTATGACACAGCCTTGTGTTATCATAGCCCCCAGGTGGGACTATGCTTCCATATAGGGAGGGTGGGTGCAATAGATAAGAGAGTGATGGGACTACACAGAAAGATAGATCCCTGCTTTAGTGTGATGTTGTCTTTAAGAACTCCTCTGCAATGCATTCCTGTAAAAGAATAAACAGCTGACATTGCTGTGTGTGCTATAATTGAGCACCAAATTCTGCTGAGGCGTAATCACACAAGAAGTTACATTGGTCATAAATTATGATACTAAACAACTCGGCAGAAGGCGAACATTGGAGAAGCCAGTCATACAGCTGGCGTGAGGATTTAATTGGCTGTTTCTATAGAAAGGCATTTGGGTTTGGTACAGTACATTATCAATATGCATATGTCAGACGGATGAAATCTCCCATCATGCATTGAGCAGACTGCAGCTGTAACTAATGCGGCTATATTTAAAGCACTTCCTGCACAAATCCTGCACAATTTGTGTGAAATGACCGGAGTGGGCGATGTGTTTCCTGAGTGGAGACTCTCACCGTGTTTCCGATAATGTAACCCCGGTATGTCACTGGTCATATGAAGTAACTATATTAAATTATTGATGCAGAAATATACTGCAATCTACTACATTCCCTGTCCCAGAAAGACTTTAGAAATGTGCTGCTTCATGTATTCCACACCTAAGCCTTATGCTCTTTGCACAGAGATGCACACAAAGATGGTTGACATTTGTTCAGCCATAGTCAAACAATGACCATTGATCCAACATATCAAATAGTGATGCAGCTGAAATGCAGAATAGTACACTTAAAAAGATATATTGTGACTGATGGGGTGTGTTTGACAGAAGTGAATTTTACTCTTTGGAGTTGCATATTGTTGGTCAATCTAATAAAAGATATTGCCCTCTTGATGGCTGTACTTATCGTAGAAGATGGTAGTCTATGTGATTCATCGTGTTAATGCCTGGAAAATGTTTTCAGGCATGAACAGCTTTCATCTAGTCACCTTTCGTTGAGTTTGCAGCTGGAGAAATGTCTTGATATGACAAACACAGAAAAAGAGCAGAGAAGACTTGAACCTCGGCTCGCTGGTAAATGAACACCTCTCATTTTTGAAGGCTTGTTTGCTCCATGCTGATTTGTGGGCAGCCAAATGTCAAGAAATCTAGGCCTTCATTTGTTGTGTGAAGTGTCTTGATTGAGAGAACACATGAATAATATTCCTGTTTAATCATGGTTGTAAAATTTCTGAAGAAATATGGTTAAAATCCCTGGAAATGTAAATCATGAAGTGGCACCCCACTGCCATATTGTAATTCATGTAATTGGAGCTCTTAGTCCTTCTGAAAGCCTGACCACATGTTGCAGCATGAAGGTCTCTTTCAAAGTGTCAAATTCTGCTAAAGCTAAGAGAACACAGACAAGCTGTTGGATTAGTTGGATTTTTGTTTGACTAAAACATCAATATCAGCTATAATTCCTCCTCTGGTTTGACAATTAAAAAAATCAAAACATATAGAGCCTGCTTATAGTGGAAAAAAAAGAATAAGATTCAATGTTTCCATCAGCATTCATAACCCAAGTGTCAGAGCAGGCAGACGCTTCTGTTTCGATTAAACTTTGCTCACTCTGGGACGACATTTACGTGAAAGGACAGCTGATATTTTCACACCGTAATTACAGCCATAGGTCATTGAAACATGGAGACAGCTAGTACAGGTACGGCAGATCGTTTCTGACCCAGCCACAAGGACTACCTTGAACGCAGCTGCATATAATCAGATCAGGAACAAAGTCCACTATGGAAATGCAACAACAGTGTTATATTAATAATTATTTTCTATTACAGTATATGCAAAGGATGTATGTGTTTACTTCAACATACTTTTGAAGCCCCTGCAGACACATTGTCACTATACAGTATATCCAATCAGTTTGATTAATGATCATGACAAAAGACCATCATTGCACACAAAACTTCATTTTGTTCTTATAACCTATATCTATATTATTGATCTCCGGTTGTAGAAATTGATTGAAGTGAACAGACAGTTGCTTATTACCTCCCCTCCTTTAAAGATTGACTTTATTGATCTAAAATGCACATTATTGTTCATTCTTGAAAGCAGAAGAGAGGTGTGCTTACTCACACTTTAATAATGCATTTGTTGTGTGCCTTTCTAATCTTAAAATGGTTTTGATGCAAGGATTCTTTTTTCATATCAAGCTGTCTCAGCCCATCTGTTCACTTACCACCATTCCTGGTTCACAATTGACAGCTGGACATTTTTTTTACTTTTTAAAAGTATACTTTCTGGGAAACTCTTAAATGCATTTGACAGTTAACAATATAGGGCAGACAAGGAAATGGACTGATTCATGTTCAGTTCCCCATAACACTCCCTTAAAGTAGTCTAGCCATCAATTTAGTACATGTCATCGCTCAAATAAATGTACAGACAATTCAGCATACTGGATTCTAGCAACTTCCTTTGAGGTTTTAACTCAAATGTAGAATGTGTTTAGCAGATATTTATATATACAGCATATACTGTATGTATATTCTTATGCACAATCCTGTTCAACCTAACTTTTTTTCAGAAAGTTAGCCACTCTCTAAAGCAAACAGTTTATTTGACTAGGGTAAAAAGGAGATATTTGACTTCTGTTCAGTGGTGGGTAGCTCATGACTGCCCTTCTCCCACACCAGTCATCCTGTACAAAAACTAAGTAAAAAATAAACGAAGCTGCATTTCAGGAGGTGATTAAACGTCTCCCTCTGTCTTGTGCCTCTGTATGCGAGCCCAGCTGGGCCTGGCGGTGCCGTTCCCCACTGCAGAGAAGTCTTTTCATCACATTCAGATTGATGTGGAGGGAAGCCATGTTGGGCTAAGGGGGGGATAACTAGGCACTCCAGTTACTTCAAAGGAGAAACAAGTCTAGACTAACACATCACCAAAGTAGGTAGCAGTCATTTTGCATGCAAAGCCACCTTGAGGCCGGATGTGTGTGCAGGTGAGGTTTAAACCATGTTGAATGCGATGCACACTGAAACACAGGCGCGCACACACTGTTGATGAATTTTCAACCTTTATCAAATGCCACCAATGGTGTCAATGGATAAGGCTTTCATAAAATGATGAACATTTAGCTCCTATGATTGTGTCATGCTTCCATGAATCACAGTTGTAGGGCTGCATGTTGATTTTTCTCACTTTAGCATAAAGAGCTCTAATTAGCCGCTAATTCTGCCAGTCGCTCATGAATCCTTCAATGACTTAGTGATAGGGTTCATGCTAACAACATAATGGCTTCAAAATGATCTTAACGCCCTGCCTTTCACCTTCTGTATCTGAGCTAATGAACATATGAAATGTGCATCCAAAGACGGCAGTTACACATAATATTTAGATTTAACATGCCTTACACTTAAGGACGAAAGATACAGTATGTTTATGCATCATTTAGAAGCCTGTCACAATACACAATACACATGGACGTCAAGTGAGTCTTTGTATGTGAAGTGGATGAGCAGTGGATGTGGATGTTATTTTCATTGCAAACATGATTTATTGATTGGTTGGAAGGGGAGACGTCAAATAACAAAGAATTTTTAAAGGGAAAGTTTTAAAGGTCATTTAAATTGAAATGTCAAGTATATCTTTTGTGCAGACCTAATTACAGTCCTTAAGGTTTGAAAAAAGTTGCAGGTTTGAAGAAACAAGTCATTGTAAAATGAACTGGGGGCCATTTTAATGACCTTTATTAACTCCATTCTGTAGCACCAAAATGCATTCTAGGCAAGGAGCAATGACTATTACCTGAAATATGTCATTGCAGCAAAAATGAATTATGTCATTATTGTATCCATTAATCTGATCATACAATTCATTAACTGAATTTTTGTGCCTAAACATAACTAAACTTGGATAAATATTGTATATTATCTTTTTCTGTATTAGGAGATGTCAAATTAGCACGACTGATTAGAAAACTTAAAGACAGACTGCGTGGTTTCATGGTCTTTTTGGTGACATCTGGTGGCAAAAGTTCCAACTCAGTCTTTTTATAAATGTTTATAAAGGCCCTAAATGTTCATGCAAGAATGAATGCTCAAAAACAAATATTGAGCAATGTTTTACTATTACAATGTACTCTATTTCTATATACTACATTATTTTTACAACAATGCACCTTTAGTTAAATAGATTATTGTCCTTTCCGTTTACATACATGATTATGTGCATGCCTGCTTGTTAAATACTATCTGAGTGTCAGTCAGTGTGCTTGTGTTTTTCAAGTAACTGCTGGATGTGATCAATCCAAAGCCCACACAGAAGCAGAAAATCTTTAGAGAATAGACAGACCTCTATCCACGCCTGTGTATAATTGGTTTGAAGTTCAACCTGGCAGAGAAGCCTATAGAGAGTATGCATCTGGCATACATTAGACATAGAGGTTTAAGGAGTGAAAAGATAGCACGCCTTTGTCCTGCAGCTTTCATTACTCATAGTTGCAATGTCTTATTACTCTTAGCGCAGTGCTCTCTGAGGAACAGCCAAAAGCATGTCCCATTCACTTTGTGTGACGGCCACACGCGGAGAAACAGAGGGGCGTTGAGGAGGATGACAATTTCATTTCAGGAAAGTAATTTATCAGCGTGAAGGAGCCAGAGATTTGAGGTGTAATGATCTGATTCACTGGCCATCTTGAGAAAGGTCAGAACTAAGATAAATGCCATACCGGCCGAATCCAGGGGAGTTAGCCAGGGTTCAGAAATAAACACATGACAGGTGCCGCCCCATGCTGCTTTATGACCACCGACCATTGACAGATCATAATGAAGACGTTCAAAAGGCTGACTTTTATATCCCCAGTCGACTTGTGTGCATAATCCTTGATAGCATAACACCAACATTGTAAGGAATCATAATGGATAGGTTACATTAAAGAAGAGGCTGAGCTACAGGTACCTACAGTATAAATAGTGCATCACATGATTTCCCTACGGAGCATATCAAGCTTAAAGCACTCTTTGTATGCTAAAGCACTGCATTAGAAGCACAGTGATTGATCTGAGCCCCCCACACACACTGACAGTGGGTGATGCAGTACCTAAAGGCTTGACTCTGAGCCAGATGCAGGGATATGGATCAAGAGAAAGACAGGAAGGACGACTACAAATACCTGAATAAGGACAGCTAAAAAAAGTTAAAATAGATAGATGTAGCCAAACTGCATTGTAATGTCTGCTTGGGTTTTATTCCTATCGAAGTGGCTTTTAATGGAGGCAAAACTGCATGAACTAATAGAAATAAGCAATAACATAAAGAACAATAAAAATACAAAAGACAATATGCAGTAAAATGTCATTCATGACCGAATGTTTCTGTTGTGCCATATTGGCTCAAAGCGGTTTTCTACTCAGTGGCAAATAGATAAAGGCTAGAACAGGTAAACAATAGTTATGAACACTGCAATAACCATTCCATCATGGGCATCAACGGCATCACACGGCCCTTATCGTTGAGGAGAGATGGGAATAAATGCACACAACCTATCTTTTCTTCACAGTGCTCTTCCAATCCTCTCTGCAGGCCTACGGTAAATCCCTCCTGTCGCAAAGCAATCACCTGGACTATCCTGTTAATGGCCCACCAATTTCAACCTGCTAGTGAAATGGATTGTCATCTAATTAAATGATAACTAGTCAGAATTTGTATTAGATGAAGGTATAAAGTTGGTGTTCACAGTTTTTAATAGTAATAGTTGTGCTATTTGGCTTTTATTAAACATGCATTTAGCAAAATTATGGACAAAGTCACTTACACAAATATCTTTCTGCTTTGTGAACCTATATCATGAACTATACTAAGTGTGGATGGGTGGGTGAACATTTTTCTGCAAAACTTTTGCTAGCTGCAAGTAAATCATTAGTTTTCTGCTGCTGAACAGAATATTACAAGCTCCCAGTCCAAGTCCAAAACAAGGTCTGTAGAAAAGCACAAGAGTAAGCAGCTGCAGTCCACATATTCATGGTAAACACCAAGTTTTCCACCAATTCTAACAAGACTTTGAGGAATAATTCTATGTACCTATTTGCTATGGGCCTGTTCGAACTTAAGTCTGTCACTAGTTACCATTTAAACAAGGACTCTGTTGAAATTACATCAAGAATAATGTTTGGAAAATCAATAATTATCTTTCTTAGAATATTGAGGTCCATACAGGTTTTAGAACATCAAGAAAAAAAGATGATTGATTGAATGAATGAAAGTATAGACAACCTGATGACACCTTTACATAGAGGACACCTATGCCCATCAATGCAGAATGGACCAAATCATTTCTGTGCTCACACAAAATGTATCTATATGTAGGAACCTGCACATTTCATGGCTGTGTACATTTGTGATTGGCTGTCAACAGGTTAATCCCACTAAATCCAGCCATCTAATCAATTGGAGGTCTCATGCAGCAAAGTGATCAATACACAGATAAGGGAAGGGATAAGCCACGGGCAGCTCTTCAGATCTACGTCAAAGTAGAGTCCAGCAAATGGGGAGGAGCTGAGGGGAAGAGAGCGAGGGGACTGCAGTGTTTTTAGTTTCTGTAGAGCAAACAGCCTGCCTTATCACAATGTCAGGGGAGAACCAATTGGTGATTGACAGCCACAGGCTCCAAAGTGGACAGTGCTTTATTCGAGAAAAAACAACGCCATTATTGAGAAAAGACATTCAGCATCACCCAAATATATAAATATTTCAGCATGCTGACAAAGTTTAGGTTGAAGACATCTGGAGAAGCAGTAAACACATTCTGCAGATGCCTTCTACACAAATACTGAGGAGAAAAAAAACAATAATAAAACTCATACTGCAAAATGCAAAATGCATGGCTTTTCATAGTTATACATGTTAAACAGGACTAGTTAATTAATAAAATAATGATATCTCTGTGGATGGGTATATGACCTTTATCTTTTTATAAGCAACAGTTGATAATTAGCCACAAAGGTGAATAGAGGATGGGGGTGAATACCTTATTACTATCACTCTTAGCAGCTCATGTTTACTCTGCAAACTGAATATTAATCTGCAGTGGCTGCCCTTAGCCGAGCGAGTTTACAGAGCGAACAAAGCTTACTGTGGTTTCCTGGACAGGTGTTAGCATGGACACTGTATGAATATGAATTCATATAAACAGTATGCTAATCTGAAAAACGCATAGAGCGTGAAATGTGATGCACATATAGGAAAAGAAATGATTTTAAAATAGATATGGTTCATTATATATTACTGACAGTCATTTTTTGGGTTGTTGTAAAGTGTCATAGTATAAAGATGATCCATCATACATGGGCATTAAAAAGGTTATAGAATCATGTTTTTAGGACAAATGCCACCTTGTACCACATTCCATCAGCATCACTGCAGACAGTATTTATTCTTTTTATTATTTTAGTCTCATATTAAAACATAGAGGTGGGGCTTACAATGTGTGGTCAATAATAGCAGATAAAAATCCTTCATATTGCTTCTATCAATAATATCCAGTCTATGGTTCTATTGAATTCCAATGGGGACCTCAACATTGGCCATTTTTATCCATTTGGCCACCACACAACATCTCTCGCCTCCAGTCTTTATCGACCATCATGCCGTAGATATAATCCCAGTTTTCAAAATCCCCTTTGGAAACTCCTTTGTGATGCCCAATAACTCCTCAACAAACTCTGGTGTGTCAGGAACAGACAACAAGAGCTGTGTAAAGGTCCACAAAAGAGATGGCAAAAGAGCAACTGGGCTAATCACAGGAGAGCACTGGTGATAAGCTGGCTAATGGCTTTGATCTCTATTGGCACAGAGTTGTAGTCTCATTCCTGATCTCTACACATTCTCTAGCTCACCTGGCTTCCATATCCAAACCTCTTCAGCTTTAATGATTTTTCAGTTTATAGGCTGAAAATTTGTCAACACTTTCCAACTGCAATCTGACTCATCAATGCATCCAGCAGTGATGCGCTAAAAGGATCGCCATTACAGCTCTCTACCACAATAAACAAATGCAAATCATTTTTTGTTTCAAGAGTGTGTTTAGAGTGGCATTTGTGAAAGGAAACTCCCTTGTAAATAGCAATATAAACTGCAAATTGGCCATTTTTCACAGTGTCTGCTAGGATAGGAGCTGAATAGTTAAATGAGATAAAACTAGTTGTAGGCAAAGCTTGGTGTGTGTAGGTCAGAATTAATCTCATATCCATCTCCTACTACAAAACAAACTTAGGAAGATTTAATTTTATACATGGTTTAAATATTTAGTCTGTGTAAATGGATAAAATGGAAATTATCAAGCAGCAGTCATACTAATACTGTGTGTAGTCTACATGTTTTTTCCAAAATATCTGGAGTTGACACTTGACTATTTTGGCCTTTCAGGTGAACTGTCTCAACTGTGCTTCACAATTCCACTGTCTCAAGAGGCACTCTCTGTAAGGATTCTATCCATTTTTCTGCACCTCCGGTCACTGTCCATAGCGGTCCCCTCAGAAGGGGGTCACCTTTGCTGCCAACCCCTTGGCAACCCATCTTCAGGGTTTGTTTCTACTTCAGAGCCATCAGTCTCAAGACTCCAGCCCTCTCTCTGTTCATGCTGTCTGCCTAAGGCACCCAACTCTCTAGATGTCCAGCGCTCAGACCTTCAGCCTGAGGCCTCCTGCTGGTCTGCTGCCAGGGCCCTTGCCTCTGTGTGGATCACAAGGGCTGAGCTGAAACTGTCCTCCTCTCACATTATTGCATCCAAACTACATTTTGATGACCCTAGAGAGCAACACGATGCCTGCCAATATTAAGACAGAAAAAATATAGTTCCTTTACTCAGTTTTTTAACAGGGCAGCCCATAGAGGTGGCAGAAGTTAGTAAATAAAACCTCCCCCTTCATAGGCTACTACCTGTCTTCGATCGATAGAGGAGGAGCACAGTAATGACTGATGTTGAGCTTGGCTTTGCTTCTGGTTGAATACTTAAATGATCCTATAGAAACAATTCTCTAATGGATAACTCAAGCGATGCTGCAATAGGGATCGAATCACAGAAAGCCTTACTACTACTGTATGCAACCAGGTCATTTTTCCTCTGTATTTATACCATCCTTCTTCTAGGAAAGCTAATATGCAGACACAACCCTAAACAGCGAGGTATGAGCTGTCATATCCTGCCACATCTACAGTATTATGATGCTAAGAAGGCTTTGGGGTCATGTCTTTATGAAACTTAGAAAATATTAGAACATGGTGATGCCTCTGCACAATTTAGAAATAAACAAGAAACAAAAAATTTTTTTTTCCTCATTGTACAGAGTTTGATGCCTGCCACTCTGCCTTCTAGTGTATATATTTCTGTAGGCTGCCTCCAGGCTCTTCATTCAAGAGTATGTATAAAACCTTTATTTATCTCTAAATGTAAAGTAATACTGACAAATATAAAGACATGGTACAACTGAGGGTTTTATGCTGTTTTCTTTGGTAAAGTCAAAGCAATATCAGATGAATTAGAGCTACCGGCTGATAGCACTGTGTGTTTAAAAGTGAAAATAAACAGAGGGTTTATGTGTTGTTATAGTTCATGTTGTGGCCCCTCGGTGTCCCACCATGCCCTTGAAGAGTTCCTTTAGGAGCAAAGAGGAGTGCCAGAGAGAGTCCTAATCAGTCTGTGACAAATCAGCCTCTTCTGCAGCTTGTTTTTCATTTGGATAATGCGGGCCTCCTCTCCTAAGTGATAAAACAACCTCTGTGGAGTGGGCTTTACACAGCCAGATTAAATGTGATCACCTTGCCAATGTATCCTGGGAGATTGCCATGATTAACAAGCAAAAGAGAATAATGATAATCATATGCAGGATAATAGCCCATACCAAATGGCATCATGATCTGTACATAAATCACAACCCATTTCCCACCCTAAAGGACGAGCTTTTATTCTTTGCCTGGATTTATGCTTGAAAAATCAGATTTTTAACTGGCCTGACCCAGATCTGCTTGTATCACTAACAATCCAATTGAAATCTAATAAACATATGGGTCACATTAGGCATGTGATTATATCTGTGGGAAAAAAAACTCTTATTTTACTTTTTATGAGAAATTATACATTTGTGCAATGATTTTCAACATGCACGTCACATGAGGAGCATAAGCTAATGGCTAACTGGATCACACACGTCCAGGCTGGAGCCTCATGAGTGCCGTGATGAGGTTAGTGACCCTGGGCATATATTAGCTTGGCTTCAAACAATACAATAATGAGGATAAGAGGCACTGAAGAATGGGCTTTTATAAAGATACGTACAATGTGCAGTCTTCTACATTCCTGAAACAATACCATCTATGAATATACAATCTAATGTTTGTCGTTATGATAATATCGACCATGTTAAGATTTAAAAGTTAGGTTGAATGTAAAGGCTGGTGCCATTCGAGGGCAGCACTGGAACCGAGTGAGTTGAGGTGCAGTACTTTTATACTGTTGATTATCTACACAGCAGTAGACTTAATGTATTTTCCACCTGCAGGGCAACATCAGAGTTACAGAATCCTATTTAAGCACCATACATTACGACTTGGTGAACAAGCAATTAAAGATAAAAGCTACAACAGCATCTTACTAAGTTTTTTTTCTGTCCCATAGGCCTCCATACTGTGATTATTGAAATTACATTTGAGCACAAAGCTGACTTTCAATGCCTAAAACCAGATCTACTAAGCTGCACAATTCGGCATATTTACTAAAACTGCGCAGAAGGAAAGAGAGCTTTGTGAATGAGTGAGCACGTCTCTAATACAGGATCAGGAGCATGGATGTTTTTGTCGGAAGTGCACAGAACCTGTTTGAATCTGAGGCAGAGTTTGTACATTTGTGTAAGAGGGATATTACTGGAATAACGGACCTGTGTTACGGTAAGAGCTTTTAAGACTTAAAAAAACCCACAGAAGGTGGGTGTTTTCTTATTTTTTCTCCTTCCATTTTTCAGCTTGGCTTCAGTAAAAAGATAACATGCTGTTGTGATGGATACGTGAACAACAATTAAATGTCTGCAGTGATGTTGCTTGTTCAGTGCTCGGTGCTGTTGCCACTTAAACGTGACTTGGTTAAAGACAGATGCAAACAGTTACGGGATGCATTATTTTGGTGTAAAATTATGGTGCTATTTACTGATTTAGTGAGTCGCAAACCTTGGTAAATTAAGCTGCGTGCCTCATTTAAATACTTTCCTCCCTATTTTTTTGCGCTGTGAAATGGAAACTCCCTCAAATGCATGGATAATAAGGGCCAGTCGCAAAAATCACTTGTGTCCACGCCTTTCTTGCGATGAGGCCACAGCAGCCCCACTACGCTGTGGCCCTTTAGAAAACAAGGAAACCACAATTTTTGCAACAAATATGTGTTTGTGTATTTTGTGCAACGCATTAGTAGATCTGGCCATTAATGTGTATGCTAACATGAAGCATATTTTAGACTGTTGGTGTCTTCTTGTCTTGTGAACATTGCTTCATCTTTCAGTATTTGTGCATATTTTTACGATCATGTTTCTTTTTTTTTTTTAATCTATATGTTTGAAATAAACTTGTCAAATCAAAGCATCTGTTGTTAAGTCCAGGTTCAATGGTCTAGACTGTTTTGATGGGTCAACCATACAGGCCTGCCCCATCATAGTGAGTCCTGGGCTTTGGATTTGGCTTGGGAAAAAATGGCTTTATCTGTCTTTATTTTATTGTTTTTTTTTTAACCACGTTAATATGTGGCTGGAATTGTGGTTGGCACTTTTCCCTCACAGCAAGAAAGTTATGGGATCAGCCCTGCACCAGCCATCCATAGTCTTGCATGTCTTCTTTGTGCTACTATAAGTTCTCTCTGCATCCTTTACCTTCAAAAGATATGCACATGGTGAATCTACAGTCTTCCTGGCCAGTAGGGGCACTGTGATCTCTGCCACTACAGTCATTACAAGAAAAAGTCATGGATCCGTTGTACTCCCAAATTACACCTTTTTAGTCCTGGGTATGTACAACAATAATAATAATAACAGAACATGAGTTTCAAAGTGCACAAACATGGAATATCACTATTGTTGTTGCCCAGCAGCCAAAAACCTTTTGGCTACATAATGGTTTTCACAGAGGACAATGTCTTCACAGTTAACACAACATAAAACAAACATCGCCTCGGTTTTTATGGAGTGAAAATTCCATCCTTGTGTAAATGATCAGCCAAACTTCAACAGAATCCTTGTGAACACCTCTCACTCCCTATTTCCAGATAGGATATAAATAAAAGCGTAATATATTATTGTCAAAACAGCAAGTAACCGCATCCTTAATATAGCCTACATGTTACATCCAAAGTCATTTGTTGTCATTCCGCTTTGAATCCATCTTCACAGCTAGACATTATTTGCCATGCAGAACTATGATATATGCTCCAGTTTAGTTCCGGTGTGTGCAAGGCTTGTAAATTAGAGCCGTAATCTCTCGCTGAAAAAATCCTGTACAATGAAAGGGAACTTCAAAGGGTCTTTATTAATTGTGTGGCCTTAACTGTGGACTCCAGTGATTTCTGCTGAGTGGATAGAAAGACATCCTTTGCTTTGATCATTACAGCTTTTAGGGGAACGAGGTGAGGACATTTAGAAGCCGCATCCCTTTGGGGAACTAAACAGGGGATTCATCAATTCAGACAGCATGGTCAAACTCGGTTGCTCAAACGCCGCTGATCACACTTAATCACAAGATTGCAGCGCTGCAAGTCTATAACAATTCGAAGGAACAAGCCTTGGATTGACATTTGGCCCGGATAAGACTAAAAGCTCAAATACAATCTTTTGGGGAAAAATGAGCCGAATATTATTTTTCATAGGTACAAACCTCTCCAGAGACTGTGTACAAAGTCTTACACTGTAACCTCCTCTGTCTACAAAGAGCAAAAGCACACATCATTAGAGAGTCAGCCGTTGCCTCGAGGTTCAAGAGGGGAGCTCATAAGACGGAATCCTCAGGCAGAGACGACACATTAAAGTAGATCTGTTTCACTTCGGTACAGCTATAACACAACTTTAACACATTGGAAAGTAAGCATTTTGTAAGCTAAAATTTAACTCACAGGTCAGTGTTAATGGCAACATTTGCATGCCTTCAAAGAGTATTCATATTTAGCTCGGAAATTTGCATTTCTGAGCCATACTGGCCATCATAATGAAGGAATGCATTTAATGGTGAAGCAGTGCAATAACCTCCACATGTCTAAATACAGCTTGGATTTAAAGTTCAATATTACATTATTTATTGACATTTAGTATATTATTCTCCTATTTATTGAGATCACTATAATTAGAACCAAACACACATCCCTCTAAATTGGGAGGTCTGGGGGCATGTGAGAATCAATGCTAATCAATGACTCACACTGCCAAGCTTTGCTATAGACACAGCATTAAAGGCCTCACACACATATAGGCTGGCACTGATCAGAACCAGAACCGATGCCAGGTGGAATCCATTTCTGCTGACAGCTGCAAATGACGCCTCTACTTTTTCAGCTACACAGCATCAGTGTAAAATCCTTCCATAGCAAACATACGCAGTTGAAGAGCTAGAATAACAACCACAAAGACAGGGATATGCCTGTGGTTTGGCAAAGGGGATAAACATATAAAAACCTATATGGTTTTGACAGCACTGAATATAGAGGATTGAAAGGTCTTATAGGAATACCAAGATTATTGATGACACATTCCAAAGCCTTTTCTATTGAGACCAAGCCGTCTGACGGAGGAACACATAATCAGAGATTTACACTGTTTAAACCAAAATCCTGCTGTGCAGCCCAAAGTCTGTGCCTGCGCTGCACCAGGGAAACCCACTCAACAAACGGCACACACATGCAACAATCATGTATTAATATGTGCAAACAAATTGATGATTACATTCAACACAATCTGGCTTTGCTTCAAACGTTTGGTTTCAAAGGTAGGCAGGGATTTTCTGAATAGTGGAGTAAAATCCTTTCAAAATAATAACTAAAATAAACATGAAAAAGACACTATAATTGGAGTTTGTAGATTAGGGCTTAAAATGGTTATGAGAATTTAAAGCTGGACTGTGAAAGTTAATGTCAAATAGTACACAGTGACATGTGAACACAAAAGGTGTGTCAATAAGTAGACAGCCAAAATACACAATATTATTTTATTATCCCTGTGGGGAAATTCTTTGTTGGCAGCCACACCCAGGGGGCAACCAGCATGTTTCTAATGTTGGTGGAGGAAACTGGAGTACCCGGAGTAACCTTTCCCGCCCGGGAGTTGAACCCTGACCTTCTTGCTGAGAGGCTAACTGTGCTAACCCCCTGGGGAGATGTTCTGGATGCATCCCACCGGGAGGAGACCCAGGACACGCTGGCTGGCCTGGGAACGCTTCGGTATTCCCCAGGAAGAGCTGGAGGAAGTGACTGGGGAGTAGGAAGTTTGACCGTCTCTGCTTAGACTGCTGCCCCTGCGACCCAGCACCAGATATAGCAGGATGAAGATGGATGGATGGATGGATGGATGGATGAATGGATGGATGCATGGATGAGCCATAGGGTAATACAACAGAAAATTGAATATGAGGCTCAACAGGCACCACAATGGATCACGGCTACATAGCAGAGCTGTCAACTCAATTTTCTACCATTTTAATGTAACTTTTTGAAGAATCTGTTTCCAGCCAGCATCCAGCTATACATTGTGTGAGACAGCGCACGGTGCATATAAAGTTGGAGGCATCCTCTGCTCTGATAACGTCAGTCCCGCTGTTTGTGCCGGAACAAATGCAACTGTGTCCAAGAGTTTCTATTTGTGCGCTGTTTGAAAGAAGCTTTGTTGTGGCAGCAAGTAGGCATGTGTAAAAATCAGCAAGGAACCACTAGTGAATGGAGAGATGTCTTTTTATCGGGGTCGTCTCTTCCTGGTTACACAGGCTGCCAGGACGTTGCTAGGGAAGAAAGTGGCAGTGCCAGAAATGATGACATTGCCATGATAGACATCCTGCTGCTGTCCAAGAGAAAAGGAAAAGATAGAGATGATTTGAAACGCTGCCACCTCCCACTCATCCTCCCCTTCTCCCCCAGAGGAAATCGGCTTCTCCTCTCTTCCTACCCATCTCTTTTGTATATTTTCAAAGTGCCTCGGAGGCATCCTTTCACTGATTGTAATACTCTTCTTGTATAAGAGATATGCCGCTGCACGCACAAAGTTACAGTCGTCTTCCCCGTGTTTGACCTCATCAAATCTAGCGCTCGCTGTTTTATTAAATTCTTTCCTGTCGCTGCTCCTGAGACACTGTTTCTTTCCCACCCGTGCCAGTCATCATGGCATTGAATCTCTATTTCTAAGTGGTCGAAAATCACTAGAGCCAATCTTATTTTTGCCCTTGGGATGTGCAGTTTGTTTGGTGTTTGGTTATTTTTCTGCGCGTGTGTGTCTGTTAATTTTCTACACATCCAGTTATCGAATGGATCATACCTAAAGACAAACACATCTTTTTGGGTGTATATTGCTTTTAAGAAATATTGCTATATTCAAATTACAAGCTAAACATTTTTTTTTAAACTTAATCTGGTGGCAAAACAGACTTTAAATGCACCTTTTGCCCACTGCAAAACAACATATAGGGCAGAGGTTTCACTATTACTCTTGCTACATCCAGAGTTTAGAGATTGAAAAGGCTAAAATATGAATTTATATAATGGATAGTAATATACATTATGCATTGCCTCATGTGGAAGCTGTACATATGCTTGTAATATTTAGGGCCCACTTGGCACAAAGCCCCGCAGTTGAAGCCCCGTGCCTGCCAAAAATAGCATTAAAAGATGTGAATTAATTGAATGCGGTTGTCTGGAGGACAGGGCTAACACTGAGCGGCCAATCACGGGCGAAGCAGAAAGGTTTTCCCATCTGACCAGCCTTTTGGTGAAAACAATACAATGCATACCAAACAATTTGCAATTAAATCTACTGTGGCTCAGTGCAAACGGTCAGTGTAATTCTGTGAGCGCTAAAGAATGTGTTATTTATTGATTGATTCACAGCACCATGCTTTGTAAAAAATAGCCTTTTCTGATGTATAACAATGGGAAAAAAGGTATTGTAGATTTTACTGTCATTGTAGGTGGGTGTTGTAAAGCTGACACAAGAAAGAGACAATACTCCCTCATCGCACACAACCATCTATTCTGCCTTGCTTTTTCAGGCGTAACTGTAAAATAAACTGTAATTATCCATATAAGTTCCAATATAAATCTACCAAAATGCAACTAAAACAGTCCAAAAGCATGAGCCATTGCTGTCAGCATTAGACATAATGCTGCGTATGCTGTGATTATTTACACAGCACTAATGTGCCTTTTATTTCTTTCAAGAGAACTAAATATGTGACTGTAGTGACTCTGGTAGAATTGTTGTGTCTGAGGCAAACAAAATGACTGAGCCTCTCAAAGTGACACGATAATGTGATATGATAAACTGACTCATTTCAAGAGAGAAAATGTGTCATTTACATTGCCTATGGTTTGAAGAGGCCTAAAGATGAACACAATAGCATCAATACTTTTCACAGGCGTCTCCTCAAATCGCCTTAACCTACCAAGCAATTTAGACAGTTTTGATTGTTGGAAATAACAAATTTCTATATAACACACGACAGTTACTGAATGATTTATGTATTTTTAGTCTTCAAGCAGCCTTTCATCAGATTTCTTGTGTATCTTAAAAGCAAAAGGCAAAAAAGCTGCAACGTCTAAATGACAAATCAAATTATAAT
This sequence comes from Perccottus glenii, assembly GCA_024416835.2. NCBI lineage: Eukaryota > Metazoa > Chordata > Actinopteri > Gobiiformes > Odontobutidae > Perccottus > Perccottus glenii. The sequence continues at coordinate 16,362,667 of CM044552.2, read as the reverse complement.
TGCATGAATAAAATTATGTAAAGAGATTTTATATTTTGTTGTTGCCTAACATGGAAGATTGTATTATGTCTCATAGCAAATTTGTGCATAATATGAAATGCCATATACAATGAACAGTAATTTTAGTTAATTAAAATCACAAGATGTATAATTTTCCTGATACAGTATGATGACTTTTGGTGACATCAATATTTATAAAGGCAGAGGCAATAAACAGTAACTTTATTGCTTCAAGTGACACACTGTGCCTTGGGCCCCAAGTGTTATCCACAGCCACCTTTGGAGCCTGTGGCCCGATAATCCCAGCAAAGTGCCTTTAATGTCATCCCAAAGGTGACATGGTCAAAGAAATAAAAGCCTGTATTGTGCTCATTTAGTGATAAAAATGTCAATGCGCCGCAGTGACTTCTAGTTTTGCTCTCAGCTGTCAGCACTACGTGGACATCACAGTGGACATCACCACAAATAAGCAGCTCAGTTCCTGTCATTTTGTGGCAGGAATTGGCTTTTATTGAGCATTAGAAATGTGCCTCATATTTCTGCAGGCTTTTATGAGGCCACATGGTTCATTTCAGGCTTTGCTATATTCATGGGGTTTGTGCATTTATGAAAACTGTATTCCATCATCTCCACTAAACTCACTTGCAAACAAAAATACATTAAATAAAAGCAATTAATACCACTTGTGCAGTGTTTTAAAAAGATTTTCTGTTTCACTATTCATATTAATTTATATCATCAACCTTTCTCCCTGGAAACACCCATTATAAGAAAGGCATACAAAAACTCTCTTCTGTAACCATCACTTTGTTCAAACAGCTTTTATAGTATTCACCTCATGAGGATATTGTTTGGTCTTTCTGGTGTGATCCTGGATTATTCTGCTGAAGGACACAATGTCAGGCTCTTTGTATTCATATCAGTCATATGAAGTCAATTCATTTTGTGCTACCGCCTTCAAGATGCCCATTTGTGATAAAAAGCCAACAGAGAAGTATTTCTAAAGAGACGCTCTGAAAAGCTTGCACTCACGGAGGGTCCGAACAATACAAATGAGGTCTAGACATTGTCTAAATGGATTTCTCTCCTTGCTGTAATGTGATGGATTAGATAAGTGCTCATTCTACAAACAATACAACTTTAATTATATATTTATCTACAGCGCAGACAGCAATACAGACTGATCTTCAGCACTGTGAGGCATGGGCATCCCAATTAGGCATCAAGTGTACTTCTCCATTAACAAGCAATATCATGTTAAATGTCCCATGTTAAGAGAGACTAACAGCTTGGCTCTTGGCTTCAATGTGTGAGGAAAAATGAAGATGGATAACAATACTGAATAAGAGAGAAGGGAGGCAGTCACTAAACGCTCTAAAACAAGAACATGTATACATATTCATTATAGCTAATGCTGGATTTAAACACCTGGAAGGATGCTCTACTGTGAGTGTTGATGCTCCTATAGTCTCATGCCATTAGACTGTACCGCCAATCTATTAAATAGTCCTGTTTTAAGGGCATCTCATTGTAATAAAGCCCTGTATTTTTACTAAACCATAAATGTTAACATAAAGAATAACTTGCATACCTGTGTATCTGTCATTCGTTTAACTAGTCACATAATGACAGGTCCCTCCTGGTTCAGATAAGCAGATCACATCAGCTAAGAGCATCTGTTCAGAGGATCTGATCTAGCATTAACCATTAATTATTCATCAATGTACATCTGCATTGAAACACTTATGACCAGCTTCTCATCTGCCTGCATGCTCATCCTCCACTGCTTTACACTCACTCAAAAGGTTTAAGCAGGGTTTTGATTTCACTTGGAGAGGGCTTACACACTAGCTTAGCCTCATCTTTGGATCAAATCCATGTAGTCCGGGCATGGAGGACCATGGCAGAGTCAGAAGCAGCAAACAAGACTGAGGAGGGTTACTTGTGACAGATGGTCCCTCTCGGCATCAGTGTCTGTGGGCAGTAATGCAAACAATGGTTCCCAAATACATTTTGGCATCTCTTCATCAATGAGGGTAGTGAGCCGAGACGGCCGTTTCGGCTGACTTTGCCCTTTTGTCTTCCATACGGCCAGAGATTTCACTGCCTCTGCGCTTTTCTTCATCTTCCTCATATTTTCTCCATCACCCTGCTTTCTGTCTCGTCACGCTTGCTCGCCCGTTCACCCCTTCAATTGTGTCGCGAGTCAGAGATAGCGGAGTAGCATCTCCTTGGCTGGCTCCTGTTTAGCCTCTAATAGGATTTACTTGGGGCTGATTTTGTGCTCGTTGTCTTCCTTCCTGGAATGAAGTCTTCTTGCCGCCAATGGTGCAGGTGGTGGCTAGTAAATTATACACACTTCCCTCTGAGCTAGTCAGCAGCACAAGTGGAGGGGCTTTGCAGTCCTCTAGTATCCTCACCACTGCCTTTTACCAAACCACAACAAAACAACACAAGATACTGCAAATAGTAGGATGACCTTAGGCAGGTCTCATTTCAGAATCACAATCTTATCACTCAATTAGAAATGTATAGCCAACTAGTTCAAAAGCTGATGGTGGACTAGCATTTGAATTTTACAACTGTTCCCTGGTTTCTCCTTCAATGTATCATGCACTGGTCGAGGCCTGTACTCTGTTTTTGGTCCCTGCACGTCTTTGTCTTGGCGTGTTCTCAGTACATGTGTCATTTGTATCAAGCATGACTAAAGGCTCAGTGGTCTGGACTACAACCACAATAAAAAAGGAACATTTTTATTCAAAAAAGCACAAGCACACAAACCCTCTCCCTGTCTGCCATTTCTCAGCTTACATTGGGCCACTTAATAAAGTGAAAGTATAACAGTGTATACAAACAGAAATGACACTGCTAACATATGGGAGTGCCATGTATTACAACGGATAGAGGCCGAGGGCTTCATCAGCATCAATCTGATTGGACAGAACATCTCCTCTGGGCCGCCTCTCCCCCTCCGTGTCGTTTCAGTGTCACTTAGTCTCCTGCTTTCTAACAGGTAGAGTAGTATTGATGGCCAATCCCCAACGGTGGTCGGGGACTGTTTGGGGTCGAGGCAAAGCACTAACATCTGTCACGGTGTTCTTTGCCGCTCATTATAAATCTGTCACGGCAGAGGAGACAGGAACATGAATAAGACATAGGGTCCTGTGATAGTGTGAACATATGTGCTGTGTTTGTGTGTGGATTTGTATAACAGGCAGCTGCATGAGTTATTTGTGGCAGGTACACAGGTGGTTAGATAACCATACATTTTTTGCCGTTTTAGCCCTTCCTCGTCTATCAGACGAGACCATCTGTCATTGGTAAATCAGTGCAGATGTTTGATCAGCATTCACTGCAATGTCAGTGGAAAAGTGATCACTGCTCTTTGATGGCTTTTGACAGTATACAATACAATATACCTATGTCATGCATGCATTTTTCCATATTTTCTTGTTTTTGTTGTTTTTTTTTCTTTTTCCATTGTCTTAAATGTTTTTGGTCATATGGAATGTCTGAAACCCAGACTGTAGTCATATTGCTCATTTTTCTAAATATGTCCTACACTGCCTAACTTACTTGTTAAAGCTGTAAAGAAATTTTGAAGCTCTATAGAATTTAAGTAATTTTGAAGATATGTGTGTGCAGTTACTTGTGCAGTAGGCCAAAAGCTCTGCATTAGGCCTGGAATCTGGCAGTCAGAAGGCAGTCTGGAATTTGTTTACTAGACGGTTCACACAGAAGTCAATTTTACCCTTGGTCCTGCAAGCTGTCTTCCATCAAATATATGCCGAAGTGATAACAATACTTTGAAATTAGCCCTCCCACTGAGCAGCAGAGGGAATGCAATGAATACATAAACACACAAAGACTGTATGTCTGTGCGTGCCACTCTTTCTAATTAGCACCATACAGTGAATCTGTTTACATCACAGACCCAACAACTTCTCAATTTCCTGAAAAACCTGCTAAAAGATTACAGCTATCTGAACAGTGTGATGCTCTTTCTACACCATTCGTTTCTCAGTGTAGCAGTCTGGCTTCTGTGCTACAAAAGCTTGTTTACTGAAATTAAAAGATGACTAAAATCCTGCCTGTGGTGACATTTAACTCGGCCGCTAATGCTTCCTTTGAATGTAGATCAGACATGGCATTTACGTCTGTTGACGCTTTTCGTGAAGTTAATCAACAGGGTCTTCTTACACCACTGTCTTGATTTTTCAAGTGAAAACTCCTAAACTTTCATTGAAGAGTTTCCAAGGGACTGCCGAGTGGTGCAGATGTGGGCACTACAGGAGGCAGAGGTACCCCACTGAAGGGGCGCCATGCTGACTGTGCGCTTCGCTGGAGGACAAAAACTAACCATAGTATAAAGCAAATCCAGCATTTAGCAGCTGTGACCTCTCTCCCCATCTCAGCCTCACCCCTCCGTTCAGTCTCTGTTCCTCTGTGGCAGGTGCTGCAGAGCTCCTGCCAGCCTCTGCTGACTCCTACTCTTCCAAAGAAAACATATTCCTCCAGTGTGTCAGTCAGACCCCAGTGGACCACAGTCTCATTGGGCCTCCCTCTGCACTGTCCTCTGTGTAACTGGTACCAGATGAAAGGTAGTTGAGTGATGATCTGTGTAATTATTTTGCAGACTATATGGGATAAGATTGAAGAAAACTAATTTATCCACGTATTTCACAAATTTATTTAAATGATAAGTGGTGATTTGACCAGAGCTACTCGTAAACAAGAATTTTGTTTTATTTTTTTCACAAAAGTGCACTAAAATACTTGTAAGCTCAAAATAGTATCAGTGATCAAGACAGCAGGAAACTGCACTGACCGCTAATTTGGCAAATTTGACCTTGTATGGACAGCTGACATTAAAAAAAGTGAGTTGAGTACCTACTACAGTAGGTGGAAAGCGCAATATTAAAACATTTTTAAAATAAACAACACTATCCTTTAGATTACTACAGTAATAGAAAGACAGGCTAAATATTTTATTCTTATATTCTTATAGCTGCTCTAAAAAACAGATGACTATACAGGTTTATAACTTTTGTTTGAGAGTAATTAAAATAGAAAAGGACTACAATCAAAGTTAAAACACTGAGATGTCCTCTGCAGTATGGGCACACTGGTTCATACATGGCTGTATGTTGTATCTGCAGCTCAAACCAGGCAGGACAAAACTCAAGGAAGACCTGAGCTGGGACATTATTTGGTGTGTGTCATGGCATTTACTCTAAATAGAAAATAACGCTTGAAATACTAAATACGTCACCATTAAGTTGATCTATGAATGCATTCTATCAAAACCCTTTGCTTTCATTGGAGTACTATGTTAACAGAGCGGCCCTCTAAAGGTTACCAGCTGGGATGCTGAGTAGCAGGCTTTACATGGTGAAGGGATTAAGTGGTGAAAGGTATACCTCTGCCGCAGCATCACTTAGCTGATTAAGGTAGCAGCGGGCCTTTATACAGCCCATTGAGGAGCTTATGACGGATTAAAATAACCGTGGGGTAATTAACAGGGGCCAGTAAAATGGCCTGATCATCCCCTCTCTGTGTTGGGCTGGTAAAAGACATAAAAACACAAACAAATCCATTACAAAGATTTATGTGGCAGTATTAAATACACTGGGACAATAACGGCAAAGGGCAGCGTTTCATCACTGTTAGAGCACCGCAAGAAATGAGTTGTCATAAGGCGACGGAGGCAAGAACATGGTTCATGCCAACACTTCAAAGTGAACCATTATTTCGACTTTTGTCAGAGAGATTGAACCCAAAAGAAAAAGGGTCGATTGCACTGGCACTTCTTCAGGGTGTATTGGCTTACTGGGAGGCAGAGGGCAAAGAATGAAATGCTCTTTGACGTTACCTTGGCAGGGGTTAGATGAAAATGGAGGGTCCGGATCGGTGTGCTATGTGAAGATAGCTCAGTGGGACAGAACACTCAACAAATTACAACACATTAGGAGCAGAAAAATCCCCTTCTCTCATCGCTGTGGCCGCAATAGTTCGATCAAATACACTAAACCCATTTTTAAAAAGGTGGTGTACTTCACATTGAGAGTGCTTACCGCCTAGAATAGGGTTTTTATTATTTGTTCACTCCCTAAATGTTCTGCTGCCTCAGATCATGTGCAAAATGCCTTAACCCCACTTCACCCTGTCCTCCCACCTGCTCTTAGAGATAAACTACAGAGTGAGCAGGACATTCATATATGTGGTGATTTATGCAAAAACAATGTGTTCGCAGGAAAAAGAAAACTTTGGAAGCACTGAAATATGCATGGGTTCGGGGATTTACATAATCATGCATAAAGGTATCACCTGCCACACTTTTGCCACTAGATGAAATAATACAAGGATAGCTGGGTTGAAGAAGTCGTTTGTGTTGTGACGCCCTCTGACTCAGAGGAAGAAGAGGGTGGAAAAGCCATGATAAGTAGACATTTTCATTCACAGTAATTTCACAGAAGACATTAGGAATGAGCTTTAAACATTGCATAAAGAAGTGTGTTCAGGAGCAACAAGATATTACAGACATTACTTTTTGACTGTTTCTGGGATATGGGGTTGATTTAAAAAGTGCTATCTATTTTCTTTTTTTAAAGTTCTAAACTGGGACACCCATGGAAGTGGATTTCTCCGGTTATTACTAATTTTGCTGATGCTCCATCCCTCCATAGATCTCCAACTCCTGAGTGGTTATGTGATAAGTAGTGCATGGCTAAATCACAAGAACCAGGAGGTAAAAAGTTCAACACCAAGTTATCTAAAGTACTAAATCCCATTACACTTCCCCCAAAATGAGTTTTTAAGTAAAGACCATGAGATGATGTAGAGTTTTGATCCAGTGTTGTTTTTATTCTAGTCTAAATCTGACTCCAAAACGCCATTCTTGTCATGATAGCCATCCACACAGCAAAGATAGATATTCTTCCGCTCCCGGAGTTGGAATGGCCCTATTCATTCTGCCGTGTAGCTACAGACTATAAATAGGACTGCATATGCCAGTTGTGTGGCCGGGCAGTATCTCTAGTCAGCCTTGAGCTGTCATCAGAAAAACGATATAAAATGTGGGATAGGTGAGCGTTTGTGAGCGTGCCATCTCATTCACATCGTCGTTAATGCATGTTTCACCAGTGCAAGGGCACGGAAAGCCACATAAGGACAAACATGACAGTGCAACTCCTCTGGCAACACTGGCATGGTTCCCCCTCACTGCTTTTATAGTGCCTGCTCATGTTTATTCACATTTTGATCATGACACCTCTTCTCTCCTTAATCCATTCTCTATACGTCCACTTATCTTCTCCTCCTCCATCACCTCATCAATATTCCCCTCACTCACCCCCTCTCTCTGCTAATGCCCTCCCTTCTTCCCCTGCGTATCTCATGAGCGCAAGGTCCTGACTGCCACTCACAGTGAGATGGCAGCGAACAAAAGAGCAAAGCAAAGGTCAGCACATACTAGTCGTCACTCAACCCTGCGCTCTCCGTCGAGTGTCTTCTGCAGAAATCTGGTGGACCCCCCCTCCTCCCTTTATTGATCCCCACGTCATTTACTGTACATGCTTCCCAAATCCCTCCGGAAACTGAATGCCCCCTAATCACCCACTTCTGTGAAAATTTCATTAGCATCAGCCTAACTGTAAATAGTAATTAAGCATGTTAAATGATACCCAATCACGGCTGACGAAAGGCAGTCAATCAGTGAAAATCAGATTGAGATCATTTTCACAATAAATGAACAAGATTATTCTCCACATTATTTTCTAACTGATGCTTTGTGCTGTGTAGTGTGTACTTGCTTCACAGATGGGTATGAACAGGAGATGGGTCAGTATCAAAAACCCATGCTTAAAGTGTTAACTTCTTTAAGGATAACAGAAACAGCATCTTTCTCTATAACTCTGTGATTCAATCATTGCTTGTTTTGCAGTAAAGTAGTTTATAGACCAAGTTATTAGCAGGATACATGACCACTAAGTGACATAATCATAAAAGGCAGGACATATGATTATCTTTGCGTGACTGTTACTATGAATAGTCACCAAGGCCTTTGTGTGACTGAGTTCAAAGGTACAAGCTGATAACCCAGTGCAGTGGACATAAACAGCTTTGGAGTCCCAAGGAACCTATTAAAACCTTAATGATTCATTTAAGCTGGAAATTTTTAATCACTTTTGCAGCTAGCAGTGTATGGAAACACTGCAATGGAGATAAGTAATCTTGATTTGAACAAATGCATTTGGAGGAGGTCCCATGTAACTGTGAACAGTGTAAGAGGAGCTTGAATTGCGGATGAAAAACACTTGTGGTTCAAGCAAGAAACATGTTCTTATTCCATGACCATGTTAAGTGTCTACACATGGATTTACACATTAGATCTCAGTACATGTCATGTGTTTTCCAATGTTCCAACTCAATGCTTCCACCTAGCTTTTCAAGCAAATAAGACACTTGCTTTTGTGTAGCACTGTAGGTGGCAACATACAGGCAGTCATTTCCCACAGTCACCATGACACAGGTATGTTGGGTTACTGTGCCCCTCACCACTGCCCACCCATAAAACACAGCAGAAACACAATCTGCTTCAAGGCCACAAGTCAGTAGTGAAGCTTCCTGACCACATAACCAGCTGTTTCCAGTGTGCCCTGTGGCTTCAAGTAATGAGACAAAATAGCAATAGTAGTTTGTTGAGGAGGGGTAAAGAAGGAAAAAAAAGAATACATGCTCCAGGGGATAGCTCTTACCTTCCTGGACCGCCTGGAATGGGTTGTTAGGCTCAATAAGTTTCACAGAGTGGGTGATTTTCTCGCTCTGCAGAACGTCATCGTTCAGGCTCAGGTCGGAGATGGCAAGTTGGAATATCTCATCATCTCTCACGGCGTTTTCCTCAAAGATGGCACCTACAGGCCAGAATGACAAAAGTCATGAGTACATTCAAAGACTAGGTAGGCCACCAGAGCCCTAACATGTGCTAATGTAATGCAGGATTGAATGTTGAAATGGTGTGGTGATTTCAGCACCATGGATAGAGACCACTTTCAATAACTCTAATATACAAATATTCTAAAATATACTAAATTTAGCAATAAGAAAACTTGTTTTATTTACTATTGTAGACTGTTACATCAGAAGAGTTTACTTTTTTAACCAAGACATAGAGAAAATAACAATTTCCATCTTGTTTTGTTTATGTTTATTAATGGCTGTGCCCATACATTTCCAATTGCCATGGGGTATGTATGGGGTATGACGTTCAAAATGTTCTCATTGTGTATGAGCACCATGTTTACCAAAGGGGCTTGTTTGCATACTAAGAGTAGTCTTAGTCATGGCTTAACATTAAGAACATCTACTGCAATAGAGTCCCATTGAAATAAAACACAATTATTCTGAGCAATTATAATCAATCTTTTTTTTTCTCTCATTGTCTAAGCAACTTTGCTTGCAGGGATTATTACTATTCTGATAATGTGGTTTGATATATTGACATTAAGTAAGTTACATACCTGGGCTTATGGGCTTACATTAATCTACAGTGTGGTGCAGAATGAAGCTGGACACGTTTTGTAAGAATAATTATTAGGTTATACCATGAAACAATCTTTTTATATGTATATTTTGGAGGCGAAAGACATGTTTTGTATTTACCAAGTTGTGCCCCAAGTACATTACTCATACTGTCACACATATGCATGGGCAAAGAAAAAAAATCCAAATATGACGTTTGACAGAAATCCAAGTAAATTTGATTAAATGTATGAGTGTCACGTTTGGTCAAGTGTTGTAGGCCTTGCGTGGGAGGCATACTGAAGCTCCACTGTCTCCCTTCCTCCCCCTTTCCTACAGGTTTTTTTTTTTTTGCTGCCATCTACTTCTTAATCCTTTTTTATAACAGTTAAGGCTTTGAGGACGCGAGAATTACAATTATCCAATGCTAACATTATGCGGCGCACGAGCCAATATGATCTGGATGGAGTCCCATCGCTGTATTAAAGCAGTGACGGAGCACCTGCTGCTTGCCAGACTGTTGCGGAAAACTGTGAGTAGCGGCGGTAGAAAGATGAAGGAGAAGATGGACTGGGGGAAAATTTACTCAGAGTGACATTGACATTTTTATCTGAGATTACAGCGCCAGTCATTATGTCTCCCGTGAGTCACAGTGGGGACACAATCATTCCATGTGAACGGGGAGGTCAGTGGATCTATTAGAAACTGCCAAATGTGTTGCGGACAGCAGTAGATTACATCCATCTGAATTAAGAGAGCAGCGTTTGATTGGAGAAGGCAGCTCGGGTTTTGAAGTTTGCGCACAAAGAGGCTCTATGTGGTTTGCGTCTGTAAAAGTCCACTGACAGTCACCCTGTCTACGCATTGAGATGGCAGTCACGTACAGATGAAAGTTGAGGCTTAAGACAAGAGCTAGCTTTGGTTTGGGGGAAGTGGCGAGCGTTTGGTCAGAGGCATTCATTCCCTTCGAAATGTGCGATGTGCGTTTGTGTGCTGTGGAGGTCTGGATGAATGTTGGCTCAGAGAAATGCCTTGTATGAGGCACATGATAAGCACACATTTTGCGGTAAAGGTCAAAAGCACAAACTTTTGAACTCTCGAGAGAGGAAAGTGTTGCTTTAGCGCAGAATCTAAGCTGAATAGGCTATTTATACCGCCCTCTCTCCAAAAGCCTGATCAAAGCAGTGGGCTATACGCGCTGGCAAAGGCTTTTTTTAAATGTGCACCTGCTAAGCCAAACTGCATGCGTTATTAGAACTTACCGATGTGAATGATAGAGTCCGCTTTAGCAGAATTACATTGAAATATCCACAGGGAAAGGCAGATCAGCAGCAACTCCATGTCGGGATTTGAGCGAGGCAGCTCATCCAAGCTTCGCTCCCCTCCGCTCTGCTACTGTCCAAACGGAACACCCGGAAAAAAAGAAGGAAAGAAAAAAGATCAACAAACAAGCCCGCGGTTTTCCTTGAGAAAGCGCAAAAGGCAAAGCTGGAGGAGAAAAGGACAGGGACCCGAAAGGCAGGTAGCCCGTGGAGAGAGCGCGCCGTTGTGTCTCACTCTCGCCTCTCTCCCTGCGCCCCGGCGTCTAAAGCGTGGCGAGCAGCGAAGAATGCGGAGGAGGGACACCCCTTTCCAACCGCACAAACACACACACACACTCACACACACACACACACACACACAGACAGAGTAAAGCGCTCCTCAGTCCCGTCCTGACCACGTGACTGCAGACACTTCACGACTCCGCCGCTGTCCCGACAAGCCGGCTACAAATGATTTGGACTAGAGCCGGGGAAAGACGCGCGTTCACCACTGCTACCACAACTGTAGAGAGAAGTGCATTCAACACTGGCTCTGCGCTCCAGAGGCACGCATAGACTTGGGGGAACTTTCCAGGAGGACGCACAAGCAGACGCGCGCACTAGCGTTTTTTTTTTTGTTTTTTTCCCCTTTCTTCCAAGCGGCAGGTGATGTGGCCAAGAAACGGATTTAAGCGCGTTCCGCTTCTTTCCGTCTGCGAGGGCTGATTGGTGAGGGACAGACGTGACAGAAATCAGCGTGGAGTGTACAAACCAACATGTTGTGGAGATGTTCTGTCAAGCCTTGTATATGCTTTAAATGTGAATGATATTAAATGATTGATGTTGTTAATTGTCTTTTTATTACGGGCTTGTAGCGGCACAGTGCTTTGTGAGGCAGGCTGCAAGGTGTCAGTACATCACACTGGGTGCCACTCGCCTGGAGGAGAAAGCAACGCGGGAAGCAGCAAACGGAGACAGCCATAACCTTACAATTAAAGGATATTTCTCGTGAGTGTAAAAAAAACGGAAATATCTCTTAATTGTTGGGTTAAGTCTGTCAGAAGCGCAGGGAGGGAAAGTTTCAGCACCAGCGGCTGTGGACAGCGCTGCAGCAGGAGGAGGACCTGTGGAGCACACACACAGCAGGGACGAGTGCTCGTCTGTGTTCCTTCAGGGGAACGTTGAGGCTTTGCCTAAAATACTGTTTGTTCATTTTTCACAATCATACATGAGCCACGTTATGTAACGTTAACTCTGCACTCGTCTAGCACCTCATAAAAGTTGTCAAATCACACACTGCCCCCACTGGCCATTTGGTGAAGCTGCTGCAATGATTGATTGACTAGATTTATTTTTTTATTTTTACAAGTTTTAAATTACTTAGAGTTTATTTTGAAGTTAAACACAATTAAGATAAAACAACATACAAAATGTGGTGGAATTTCCAAGACCATCAGGAGTGAAATCATTTAAGAAAATGTGCCCTGTAATGCATGTTTATACCATTAGATGGAGTAGTGAGCTCGAAATGCAACCTTCACTTCAATCTTTCTGACAACTCATTCTCTAAAATATATTTTAATGTTTGTGATGTTTATTTTAAAGGGATTTGCACATTACACATCAAATCAGTATCATTGTATATAAAGTGTGGGGCGCAGGGGCTCTGGTGGTAGAGTGGTTATCCTATAACTGGATGGTTGGTGGATTGATTCAGTAGGGTTAGGGTTAGGGGTACTGCAACTGTCAGTTCATGTTGTTGTGTCCTTGGGCAAGACACTTAACCTACCTTGCCTCCAGTGTCTATGGCACTTGTGTGAGAATGTTTGGAGGCCGTCTCCACCACCAGTGTGTGACTGTGGAGTGAATGAATAATGGCCTCTGCAAAGCACTCCCATCCATTATTATGAAATAATAAACCAAAACCTAATATACTGTACATGACCATGTAGATAGGTATCATTTATGATAGCCTAAATGAGGAATACGGTGGCCCTGAGGCCAAAACTGTTTTTGTCCACTTGAAAAATAAAAAGACATTTACAAAAATGTTGCCTCGAAAAAAAAAAAAAGAATCCCTTTAAAATTTAAAAAGATTCCACAAAAAATTTAAGCCATATGATCTGAAAAACAACAACATTCAGTAATTTTATTTTTTTTAAGTTAATAAAAAAAAAAAACTGAAATTAAAACGGGGCCCTTTTCTACTGCACATAAAATAAGGGTGGCTTAAAAAGAAAACCAGCCTCAATTTTAGAAGCTAATGTGGCTAATGCTGTGAAAGTAACGTCAACATGGCGACATACATGATGAAAGCGTTGTTATGTTGGCCTGCACGCTATAGCCTTTGAGGCTTCTGTCACAAGCTTGACAGATTTTTCTGTCTGGGTTTGCAGAAAGACTGCAGCACTGCTAATGTCTGACCACAAAACATACACAACATGTTGCTAGATAAGAGCAGCACATTCGGGTAAATAAGACATTATCTTATTCCAAATAAGCTGAATGTTCACCTCCTATACAGAAAAAATACAGTGAGAATAAATGCATCTTTTAATGTAACTGCAAATTATTTATCTAGATTCATATAAAAACTGAAGGATTAACCTTTGAGTGGAGGAATTTAACAGGCATCTAGAGGACGATCAAATATTTATCCCATGTCCGCAGCTAATCTCTTAATTTCATTGATCTCATCAGGTTTGTATATCTGAACGCTGACTCTTCTCACAGTTCAAGTAAAAGCTATTTAAGTAAAGTATTGTGTTTTCTTGTGGTTATTATGACAACACTTGAAGTAAATCTGGCATGTCTCCTCCTACTTGTGCGGTGCATTGTGAAAAATCTACATAAAAATCATCAAAGTCAGATCCACCTGACTCATGCACATAAGCAATAAAGCTGTCAGATATTATTTATCCGACATGCAAAGGATGTTTCATCATAAACATGCATTTTATTTTCATTTCCTGCATTTTGCATCTTTATAGTCTACAATAAGACAGTGAAGAGATGATGTATGTGACACTAATGCTGCATCAAACCAAGTTCCACTTCTGGTTACGCAGGGATTGGAAAACACAAGGCATTATATGGAAGAAATGACTGAGTATACAATAAGTGAGCCTTACTGTTTTTCTCATATGTTGGCCATTAGGATTTATTGAGCAAATTGAAAACAATGCATCTTCTTTAATATTTATTGTCTGCATATAGAAAGGTATTTATGAGATGTGGGTGGAGTGGATTGTGCTGTGTATTTTACAGCTTGACTGGACTAGTCCATGCATTAGTAAGTAGAGAAGTGTCTAGCTTTGGAAAATAGGCCATCCGGTGGATAATCACCCTTTTTAAATCCAATAGGCTGTTGATTTATATCTGCTTAGGACTAATTTTGGTCACTGGTAGCAATATTTTTTTGTGAATGTTTTACTCCATCACCTATTGTGAACGCACCTCCATGGGTGTCAGCACAAGTTAGTCTCAAAGGGACTGGAAACAGTCACCGAGACATTGGCGGCTAGGTCACGCCTGCTCTTGGTGATGAAGGTGGAATTTCATTGTCACACAAACCTGACTCATTAATGTTTATGGCTGGGGCAATGAAGTGAAAAGGAAAGACATAGTTTTCCTCCTCCTTTTTGGAACAAGGCCAGAAAATGGATAAAGACAAAGCAGCTGCCACATGAAGAAAAAAAATTAAATAAACAGAACAGAAGCACTGTCAAGAGTTGACCTGTTTGACTATAGATCAGTTTCCTTTATTCTTAATAATAAGCAAAAACCCTGTGGCAAAAACCTTAGTGAATAGAATTTGTCTTGGTGTTCAGAGTCTTCAGAGCCGTGCGATGACTCCCATCCCTCCATTTAATCTTACATTATTCTTTTATGCATGGCGTGGGACTGTGCATACTGCCTGTGGAATGACTATTTGCAATGTAATACACGCCTTCCTTTAGTGGAACTGGTCTCTGTCTTCATTGATTAGTAATACTATTGTATTGTATTTGCACAGCATCTGTTTGAAATTCAGGAGAAACATTTGTTGTTTGTGCTCCATTTATTTCAATAGAGGACAGAATAAAGACTGTAATGCACCATCTAAAGGGATTTGTGCATAGATGGTTATTTTACATACAATAATGAGCAAGCTATGGCTTTGTAACAGCTTTGTTGAATCAGTTTTGCTGTGATGACTCAAAAGCTGGACAGTGGTGTATCAATTACCTGTCATGCTTTTATTAAATATTACAATGCAATGTTTTGTGACATGCATGTTTTTGACTATTTTCTGAATGGAACAGACATGGTAAAGGATTACGCTGCCTTTTAGAAAAAAAACAGAAGCAGATCCTTGTTATCTTATGTTCCAAGTAAAGCAAGTAATGAGTACTAACCCTCCCGCTCTCTGTATGTTCCTGAAAATGGAGACATGATGTGGTAACTGGTTATATGTTGTACGTCAACTTTATTAACCATTAGCTTTGGCTGAACATATCCAAAGTCCAAACTGAGAAGGAGACAGAGCCAGCAGCACTGTCACATGTACCTTAAGTCAACATAATTAGAAGACTTACTAAAGGACTGTCTTGAATACATAAGGTGCATGTTACTACCATATTAACACAGGGGAATGCAGTAAGAACTCGATCCAATCATTAGGACAAAGTTAGCTATTGATAAAGAAGTTCGTTTGATAACAGTCACAATGGAAAAGCCAGCGCCCCAGAGACGAGGCTTTAATATTGCGAGTAGTGCCGGCAGTCTGCCACTGTGCAGCTGGTCCTGTCCATCACACAGTGATCTTGAATGTAGTTATATGAGGACCCTGCACCAATTTGGAGGAGGGTTAAATCTCAGACAAGTTGAAAATCTATTCATGTCAAGCAGAAATGTGTGGGGAATAGCAATAAGTGTCTGCAGCAGAGGTGAATAAGCAAGATTCTTTTTTTCCAAATACATAGCCCAGGGTAACATTATAGATTAATCATGTTATGGGAGAATAAGAACAGCCTCCATCACAAACCCTGAATTTCAATGTGTGAATTGTTGACTGCCCACATCATTATGTATTTCACTCAGAGGTGAAATATATAATAGAATATACATAGATTGATTAAACATATATGGGAAACTTTATATGGCTCTGAAAAGTGTGGGTCTGAATCATTTACAGGAAACAGTGTCAAGGTTATGTTTTGTTTTTAAACTAGGGATGTAACTTTTGTGGATGTATGCAGCCTTTAATACTCTCTAATCTGTATCTTTAGCGCGGTAATAAGGCACGTGTGATCGAGTTTATCTGCATGTCAAATTTAGTGGTGGTATAAAATGATGGCTGCCCTGGGACACCGCACAAACCTCATACAAAGTAAAGTATTTGAATTTACTTCTACCAGCTTCACGCAGCACCGTCCTATTTCTGGAACATGTTTTGTCAGGTTTACAGACTCTCTTGCATGAAACTGCTTTTTCATTTCAGTAGACTAATTGTCTATTGGATTAAGGTCAGAGCTTTGTGACCACACACAGAATGTTTACTTTGCTGGAATAACTCTATGTAGTTGCCATCCTTTATTTGCTCCTGGAGGCGGGAGCTGGCACCAAAATATTTATCTTTGAGACAGTCTCCTCCTTCAGTGGTTCAAAGGCTGTGCGGTCGGGTAGTTTTTGGATTTGAAAAAAAAAAGCACCAGTGTTCATTGCAATCCAAATTTGTGTAAGCATATTTTGTTTTTGTTTTTTCACGGGTTTATGATTTGCTTTCAAATGTGCAAAGATGACATTGAGTGAACTTTATGCAAACTTCAGAACTCAGCATGGGTGTTAGGATGTTAGGACAAATTATAAGGAGATTCTTGTAAGGCACGCTTCTGGCTTCGTTATGCTTAGTTTTTATCTCTCACTGCGTCTCATCCTCGAGCCGAGCCCGATGGGAATGGACTGTTGCATTTTCTTTTTAAAAGCTGTCTCCCAAGATTGGTCCTCACAGAATTTATAACAAGATGAAAAATTATTATTGTAAGCTGTGTAGCCTCCTTATTATCCGCCATTAGCAACATCTGCAAAGTACTAATATTGCCTGCAGAGGTGTTTACAATTTATATGCCGGAGAGACAGCAACTGTTGAGCCATTTGTTCTAGGCGCCCTGAGCAATGTTATTAAACTCGGGGCATGTGTCGGCCACATATCACCTCAGCCGTGCCTGAAAGACCATCTTTAGTGAATGGAGTCTTTTAATGGGTAAACAATTATCATAAACACACAGCCTACCTGAAAAGCGAGACCGTTTGTGAATGTGCAAAAACAGTCCTTGGAGTTTTGTGTTTAATCGGAAAAGGCCAATAAAGTTCATTATTAGAATCAAATTAAAGCAAACACATTGAAGGTAACCACATAACACTGCTGCTGGTTCTGAAGCATCTGTTATTCCAATTATCCACATTTTGTATGGAGCACAAATACATTTTCAAGCTATAGTTGCAGCCAAACTCACGTACAAATGGGTTTCATTTTTACAGCTATTACACAAACAATTCAAAAGAAATGGTACAATTCTTTTCTAAGCACAACACAGGGATTTGGCATACAGTAAATATCACACCATATCATCAACATATCACAAACCTTTTACTGAACTGCTATAAATTTCATAAGGTGACGATGGTATTGTAAAAGCCCAGTGAATCGCTTCCATTTATTTTACTGCTATGTACTGCATATGTCACACATGTTGCCAGTGATGTTATTATGCAGGAGTTCACTGACTTTTTTATAATCTGATTTATGTTTATCTACTTATTTATTTATAGTTTTTAATTTCGAGATGTTGTCTCCTATTACCTAAGCACGTATGTGATCACCTCTACACCCAGCTGTTTTCCTCCTGGTTTCAACTGTTTGTTTTTTTATGTTCACTGTGTTAAGCACTTTGTAAACCTTGTTTTGAAAAAGGTGCTATATAAATAAAGATTATTATTGGCTACAGTCTGGAGGTTTACAAACAATTTATCTAAATTGTGGCCAAGTGTACATGAGAATCCTGATAGGAACAAGGTACAAACACGTTATCCACATGATGCAGAGGGAAAGAGTCCATAAATAAAAGATGTACCATGTGTTTTTCTTCCCCCAAACAATACATAAAGCCATAGATAATACTACCTTTAAAATTTGGGCAGAGAACTAGACTCTGTGCCACAAGTACAAACCAAAAAGGAGCACAAACCATGTACTAGAGTACAGGTCTGCTTTGCAAATGAAGACAGTGGGTACATCTCATTCTGTCTCTGTGTCGACTACTCGCTCCTCTTTTAAACTGGAAGTTATTCTCCTGGTTCCATCTTTAATGCTGTTCCAAAGCTCTGAACGCTGCTCCAAGGTGTGAGGAGGGAGAAGACGAAGCTACTCTGAAACATCCTGTCAAACTCACTCACAACTCACAACTGCAGAGGACTTAAACCCTGCCCACAGCACAAGGTGTTGGACCACAAGCAGGTGCCGCTCATGTTGTGTTTCTGAACAGCTTTAACAGATTAGAGAAGATGCAGATTCATGCAATGGTTCTTCCCTTGTGAATGGTGTAATAACTCACGTTTGTAAATAGAAGGCGGGGCAAAGGTGTATGGAGAGGAAGCAAGTGAAGGAAGCAAGTGAAGGAAGCGTGGTTCACATCTGCCGTTCAAGATTTACAAAGGTTTTGAAATGAATGGGTTAGCATATCTTTTCAAATGTGGATATGTATATATTTAAAAATTTGTAGAACTGACAAAAATAAACTGCATTTCTCCTGAACTGTGCTGAACAAAATCCATGTGGGAGCAACAGGATACTGCCTTCATTTCTTAAGATATACCCCAATGTATTCTATAAAGGGTTTATAAACGCATCAGAAAGCCAAATACAAATATAGTCAGCTTGTGGAGTTTTTGTGGTCTAGAAATGTGGCTCCCTACAGTGAACAAAGACATGTCATTCAGTCTGTGTCTGCCATCTTCCTCTTCCGTCAATCAGGTCTCACTCGTTTCCTTTCTTGTCCTCTCCCGGCCACACTTGCAGCCAGGCCTGTAAGACCTTTCTATCTCTCACATACTGTGCAGAAGAGGTAGCATTGACTAGAGCTTTAGTATTCTGCTCAGTTCCTGGATTTCTTTTAACTCGATGGGGTTCCTCCAGTTCCTTTGCCCCCTGAGCCCACTTTTAAGAAGTTTAAGCCCAGGGCCTAATGACAAAATCTAATATAATAAATGTTACTGAAATGAAACCAAATTGGATTTCCGAGCAGTGACTCAAAATGTATGCCTTCCACTCTGCTGCTCGTGAAGCTCGTCTGGTGTCACCCAAGTTCGCTCGTCTGAGGTTGGTCTTGTAATAATTTGGTTCATCTGTCACTATGATGGCCCAGAAGGCTCAACAAAACACAAAAGCTAGAACTCCAATATAAGATAAGTCTTTATGTGTATCACAGAGGAATATGCATTGTTACAGAGGCAAAGACTTGTGTAGTAAGACAAAAAATACATATAAACCCACTAAATACTGTAGATATAAACACACAATATTAATAAACCCCCAACAGACTCATGGAATCATTTCCATGACCTCAATAATTATCACAATCATAAAATGATATTATTTATAGTAAATAGGCAACGCTACCAATGTTAAAGTCATCTGTGTAATAACTTGTGTATCATTTATCACTGCAAATACTGTATGTCAGCAAATTGTTTTCATTAAGTTCTTCTTGGAAGGAAAGCTGATTATTCCCTCCGACCAGAAAATGCAGCTTATCCACTCACGTATTCCTTTTGCAGGAGTCTGCACTTGTGCTGTGGCTTTTAAATTTTCCAAGCTTTCTGGGCCACTGTAGTCACAAACAGATTATTTAAGAATGTGCTTCATTTTATTATTCAAAAGCAGATCATACTTAACAGATATCCGCAGACATACTGGCTTCCATGTGGGTAATTATTTCACAAATTTGGGCTAAATGACAGAGTATCCTGGTGGCATCTGATTAATTAGAATGGGATTTAATAGAGCTAGCCAAGCTCTATTGGATTAATTAATTGGCAGATGATATAGTCAATGGATGCAGCTTATTACCTTAACTGTCACACTGCATTTGACGACAAGGTGTCATTGGGGGACAAAAACATGATTGGAGTGGGATATTATTCCACTGAGGGAGGCTTTAGATCATTTTTAACTCACACCACAAAGACTTAACCCGTAATGACTAAGCCATGAATGGGCTGATAAATGCACATTACTTGCAGCTGTCATTCAGAATAAAGGGCCCCCCTGTAGATCGAAACTACTGAGGAGATAGTACTGCGCTGTGGCAATCCTTTCTTCCATTTACATACAATTATCTCGGGTCCTATGTGTGTGCTGGCACTCACGGAGGAGCAGTACAACAGGTTTAGCTTTGAGAGAAAAACAGCTCTTTGCCTTCTTGAGTCTCACGTAGCTTACAGCACAATTCAACTTCAAAGTGAATGTGTCAGATTACGTTAAAGCATCTCAACCAAAGCTAAAAGAAGAATGGTCCTACCATATATAAACAACCTGAAGAAGGTTAAGCCATAATGAATGTGTTGGCAGATTTGTTCATGAATTTCTAATTGGCCTTTGTGATCAGTTTGTAAGCAAACAGGCTGCTTTAAAACTTGAGACTAAAGTAGATGAACTGGGCATGGATTTGAATGTATTACTGGTAATAAAACAACTGCAGGTGTCTTGTCTTTCTGGCTTGCCCCAGGCATTTTAGGGAGGATAATATTTTATTTTGTCTCTATGTCTACCTAAGCTGCAGGCAACTTGCCTCTTGCTGACAGATGATAAGTTTCAGGCTTCAGTTGTTGTATAAATAGGGCTTACGCTGAATGCAGCAATGTGTGTTTGATCACCGTCCTGAAGTGCTTTGGTCACATCTAAGTGCTTAGTTTGAGCCAAAAGGTGACACATAATCGCTAACAAAAATGGAATATCAATTTGTTTACAAAAGGCCAAATTAGAATTAGCCCTGAAGCTCCTTAACAAAAAAACTGTATTGCTAAAACAGTTGTCTCTGCTCTGCTGCAGTGTTAGAATGAAATCAATCTATGTAAACTATCAGTTTATAAGCTGTGCTTTGAGCTTGTTTGTTGAGAAATAGCATCATAATTTTTCAAAAAAGCCGAACCAACTAACCTTTATCCTATCCCTACCGATGAGGCAGGCAACACAAAACATGTTTTATATTTGTATATAGTTCTCTGAATGAGCATGTCATAAAATATGGATTGTGTATTTACTGTAGAAAAAAGCAGATCAAATACAACTATGGACACAGGTTATGCACATTTTGTTACTAATCTTTGACCCATGATTGTATTACCAGTCACGCAAACCCCAGACAAACAGTTTCATTATTTATTGTCTGCTCCATGTCATCACATTTCTCCACGTTCTGTCTCACTGCTGTATCTACATAAGAAACAAATACTCAATAAAGTGTTTTATCCATTACAATTGTTGAGTTTTAATAAAAATCAATCACATTTTTGAACAGTGGGTTTTAATTAAGAATAAAGAATGAAAAACATTTCCAACCACAATTAAGAAAATGACAGGTGAGCAACACAACATAGATCTGCAAGTAAATAAATGTAAAAAGTAACATTTCATCACAACAAAGACCTTTCTTTTAGACGTTGAGGATGGTGCGCAAAATATTACAGCACGGGAGTGTTATTCAATTATTTAGCAGTGCAAGGCAGTGTGTATGTGTAGATGTTGCTAAGCAGCAACAGCGTCTACCTTTACCTCGACAGTTTTTAACCCTTCTCTGCTGCATTGTCAAACTGACACTTGCCAGTTTCTGTTTAATGTGGTAATGCTGTTTGTGTGAGTCCTGGAAAAACAAACTCGCCCAGAATTGACCCTGAAGTGTCAATTCTGCATTTTGTTGTCAAACTGAGCAACCCCAGCAGTTTTCTGTGGTTTGGTTTATAGCGGGTTTCATCGCCATGGTAACTTACACAACACGTCTACCATGCTCTGGAGCAGGTTTAGTTTTGGTTTAGAGTCCGCAAAACCAAAGTGGACTAATCAGATGTGAGCAAAGTTACACTGACGTTGCATCAACTTCAAACCCTTTGTTCTTGGCCTTTTTTCTTTTGGTTCAGAGAATATAGCCTGAACCAATAATGTATTTAAAAGCACAAAACAATGTAGAGAACATCAGTTATCACTTTAAAGCTGAATTTGAGTCCCACCTACGTTTTATTACAAATAAATTGTTTTTTCTTCATATTTTGGTCATTTTTCCTACGGTTTTTAAGTTAGTCCATCATCAGATTGAGCCAATTACAAGTACTATCTCAAAACTTTTACAATCAGCTTTTTTCTCCTTTTCTTGTTTTTGGCTGTGAACGTGTCGCTTCCTGTTTCTCAGCAAAAATAGCCCCGCCCCCTTTCCCCTCCAGGTTGATTGCTATTGGCTCTTCATGGCACAGACACGCCCAGTGATCATTGGTTAAGGGTTTTTTAGAGACAGTTAATAACCAGCGTTGTGCCAAAGATGAATCCAAAGGTTGGATTTATTTGGTTTTATCAACTCAGAACTTACTCTGCAACTGTGAGTTTATTCAAAAGCCCTCAGCCTGCTGAGGCCAATAATACAAACAGGTAAAGTGTGAGCAGAATCCTCAACAAGATTCACCCTAATTGCTACACCGAGGAATAAAAGCGGTGTAGTGATGGCTGCATGTAGATTAGTTGCTTATTACTGTTAGGTCTAAATAACTGTCTAACTTGACTTCTCACACACACACACACACACACACACACACACACACACACACACACACACACACACACACACACACACACACACACACACACACACACACACACACACACACAGGCACATGCATATAACCTACATGAATACTGATGGCTCAGCATGGATGACCTTAGTTGAGTGACTGAACTTGAATGTTGCTAAAACACTGACTTGAGGCAAAATGACAAGTAAAATAAACTGTGCTTAATAACTGCATAGCAATATGTCCTTTTAAATTAACTGTGTCAATGCAGTTTGCGGTATAGTATAGCAAAGATGATTTTCTTCTTTGTTTTTTCTACGATCATCTGGGACTTTCATGTATGTGAGGCGGCTCCCATTAGTGCCTGGGCAGCTAACAGTGAGGTCAGAGGTCACCCTCCTCCATGCATCCATCTAACATGCAGGTGAGGAAAGCGTGGCGGAGGTAAACAGTCCCACTGCTTCTTTTTCTCATTGCAGCGTCTTAGCGTGCTGATAAAATTGTTCATAGTTTGACATAAATTTGGAATTTGAGCTCATAATGGCCACTTGATGCATGCTTTTCAGAGCCTCAGTGCATACATTTAATACAGACCAGTTCACTTGTTATTTGGGGTTAATATTTTTTGATCTTTGGTGGTTTCCTTTAAACAAAACATAGTGTCTTGGTCCTTGAGATACCACTCCAAACTGCTAAACAGAAAGTCAACCAACAAAGCTGAGCAGAGCATGTATCATTAGCAGCAACATTGTACAAATTTCCAGAACTTTTATTATTGACCTTTCTTTCTGATAGTTCTTAAGATGCAGAGTCCTTGAGATTATCCAACATCCCTGTACTAAAAGTGAAGTATTGTATCAACCTTGCCCTCTAAATAGCACAAAAGCAAAGAACAAAAAATTGAGAGACTTTGCAGAAAAGTAGTCAAATATCTGCAGCTTTAATGAATGTATAAATAACCTTGCTAAGCTACCAAAAGCTGCCAGAGTTCAATACACACACTCTGGATTGATTCGTCGAACAGTTGGTGTGCATCAGCGCACCAAATGACTAGGAGCCGGATCGAAGGCTGATTGTGGTTCTTTGTGTGATTTCTGAAGACGCTTGTGCTACCACAAGTGGAAACGAAAGGGACGGGCTCCTACCAGTCACCGCCTGCTGTGAATGGAGTTGTTAAATCTCAGCAAATAAAGTTTTAAGTGGTGAGAAACACAGATAACTAACAACAGTGCAGTACTTCTGCTGAGGTTCGATTTGTTCAAGGATGTGAGGCTGGCGTGGGGAGCTGGGTTTGAGGTAAAAGTAAGGATAAAGTATGTTGTTGTTTTTTTCCCAGTCTTATTATAAACAGTTTCCATTTCATTTGTTTTCTTAGCTTGATATTTTCCCCCCTCGAGATGTGACGCTGACTTTTAAAAAGGGATCATTATCTGTGTTCAGACACCTAACAGACCTTCTGCTGTGAGACTGGGACGTGGCCAAGAAGCAGAACCACAACTTATGCGTTCTCCCTGTTTGAACCTGAAACTACCTGAAATAACACTACACTTGACAACAGCAAATGAGAAGACTCTTTAAAATCTTGTATAATCTTTCCTCATATCCAAGCTTTAGAATCTTCTATAGAAGAATTTATTAACATCATCTAATAGCAACTCAGTATTATTCACATTAAAAAGATCCATTAGCGGCAGCAGAACCAGGAAATCAAGATATTCTAGGGAGAACAAAGAGTGATGTGTAATGGCCAAAACACATTACAGCGCAGCCCTTTAAAGACAAAATAAAAAAGAAAGCAAGCGAAGGCAGTGTGTCCATGCAGTGATGAGGCTGCTGAGAGCCCGAGATGGACTGTGGAGGTGTATGATAAACCAGCGGTAAAATGACTCGTTCTCACTTTCTCCCCTCCAGCACACTTCGACAAGCGCTGCCACCTCCAGACCTGGCAATTCACAGAAACAAGCTGATCAGTCTCAGAACCATTGAGTGCGTATGTGCCAGTCTCCTTTTTAGCTTGCATGTGTGTGTGTGTGTGTGTGTGTGTGTGTGTGTTGTATGCGCAGGAGACTTTCGTTATCCTCTTGCTGAGACCTAAAGTAGCTAAATCTCAGCAACAGACTCTCGGGCACTAATGTTAAGGGGTTGTGTATGTGGTTTAGGCAATCAGAGCCAGCAGATTTCTCAAGCTGCTGCCCATGCATGTCATTTGAACCAGTGTCAGGCCTCGTATTACTTACTCCCAAATCGTTCCATTAGGCGACAGACAGGCAAATATTGAGGTGGTGGTAGTGAGGGTGAAGATACGAGGGGGAAGTGACAAACAAGACAAAAAGTCATTGATTTTGCTTTTACAAGTTATCATTTAGTGCACCCAGGCATGTTTGGTGTTTTATAACCGCTGATGGAAAGGATAATATAAGAAATGCCGCAGGGTGGCTAACATGCCAAGAGTTAATTATTCTCTGAAAATATCCTCTGACACTTGTGAGAGAAAACACTTGTCTTTAAATGTGACGTTTT
Source organism: Perccottus glenii (assembly GCA_024416835.2). NCBI lineage: Eukaryota > Metazoa > Chordata > Actinopteri > Gobiiformes > Odontobutidae > Perccottus > Perccottus glenii. Next base: position 16,337,510 of record CM044552.2, on the reverse strand, counting down.
ACTAATAAAGACGAAAATTACATGGTCTAACCCTAGACTACAAAACATTTGACCTATTGACATGTGCTTTATTAACAACCGGCTAATGACCATTTACAAGCCACTTTAAAAAAATTTATAGAGCCTGTTGATTTAGATACAATAACTCACAGTTTCCCAAGGGTAGACGCTATAGATTGACGTACCAGTGTAATTTGTCATGTGACCTTACTAAAAATAATTCCTAAGCCAGTTTGAGAGATTTAGAAATACAAAAAAAAAAAAAAAAAAAGTACAGGCCTGTTCATTTATAAGCATGCAATGTAAAAAAATGACTTATTGGCCTAATTGACAAACCTTCAGATGTTTTTATTTAACAAATATGTTTTTGCCTTCTTGTCCTACTAAGTTGAGTTATAATAAGTTGTAAAAATGTAATTAAGGAGATTTTTGCCAGTGTACATGAATCATTTTAAGTGTAGTTATTATGCTGCTTAAAGACAGGGTGTGATTTATTCAGTGTTTTGAAATGCAATTCATTACATTCATTCACTTCTAATGCTAAAAAATGTGTCAAAGTGGTCATTCTCCAGCCCATTATGTTCTGTACTCCGAAACAGGAGCATTAAGACGATTATAGCTTCCTTTCGATGTTTAACTTGCAACACGCGTGCAGTAAATTAACTGTCACTGCAGATACATACATAGGTAATTTTCCCATGGGAGATTTCCAGAAAAGGCCCTAAAGGAATGATTTGAATATGAAGCGCTGTCGGAGCACAAGATTAACGCTACATCCATTTCAATGCGGCGTTCCTTGTCAGGGCCATTCTGACAGTAACAAATTGGGTACCAGGTGTCTTGTGGGCAGGAGACAGAACCTGGAGTAGATAAGCGCAAACTCGTCTTGCTGCCAAAAGACACAAGTGATTCTGAAAAAAAAAGTTACAAAATAGACCGCTCATAAAACAGGGGTTTCATGGAGTTGTTGCTTTAGGCTACCACTTGCTCCGGCAGCATCTACTTGTCTTAACGCTAAAGGCACATGGATCTGTTCGGGCTCATTAAGGACCACACACACTCACACACACACACAAACAAACACACTCAAGTGAGGAGTCCGATGTAGAAATAGTACAAGGACATCTTTCCACAACATTAGCCACTGTTAATCCTTGTATAATTACACGACACAGCCCTCTGTAGGAAGCAGCACGCACAGACATAGCATACATCACTTTAATGTTGCACATAACAGTTTTCATGTTTCTTCTATATTTTATAAATGATTTTGTTTGTGCTTTTCCCAGTATAGAGCTTTAATCATGATATACATTAACACTACAAACGTTTATGGTTAGTGTCCATAGACAACACAGTGCTGTACTTACTGAAGCATTGAGTTATATGACAGGTTAAAAAGATTAAAGGTCTTCTTTCTTCTCATTTACAGATTTTATTACGGTGTACTGTTTTTTTTGTACAAAGACAATAAAGTGTAACTTATACTTTTAAAAGAAACATTTATTCATTTAGCACCCCACCTACCAGTCTGCTGCTGCTCTTGATCACATGGTTGTGTACTTGTCTTTAGTAAGTTTCAACACAACTAGTTACAGTAACTAGCTAAAGCTAACTAATGGGGTTGAAGTCAAAACCACACAAACCAAGATCTAAAACACGTCTGGCCGAGAAAAGGAACACAGAGTCTTGAGCTATCCATAATTTCTATGGCCTTGGCATCACTAAGGTTTCATTTAAATTTATATTAGTGCTAGAGTTTAGTGAAACTTAAACAGGGTTAATAGTAAGTACAGTTTAGTAAAAGATTTAGGTAAAGTTAAGGCCACTGGGTAGACAATAAAATCTGTATTTTTAATTGCATACCCATTTTGACTTGCACAAATCTGGCCTGTATCTACCTATCATTCCTCGTAACATGTTGATAGCTATGAAGTTTCTCTTTCTCTGTGACATTCATTGTGCGTGTAAGACAAGAATGACAAAAGAAACAGAACTGACAGCAGTAGTAGGGCTGTATTATGCATTGTATTATGTATATGCAAATGTGTATTTAATCATTTAATCACTATTCTTTAAGAGATCACACAATAACAATTGAAAACCTGCTGTCCTAGTTTTCTACTGCACAAATCAGAAGTGGTTGAAAAGAGTTTCAAAAGTCATGTGACAGATCTGCGCGCATCAGTTGATTGAAACATTTTTGTAGATACATGATACTACACATTTGTAGCTATATAGAGATTTTGATTTTATTTTCAAACAGCATCTCAATGAATAACCCTATTTTTCTCTCCACACTGGTGCTAAATGTCATGTCTATTTAAATGTTGAAAGATGAAAGTGAAGTAGATAAATGTACAGTAACATGTACAGAGCCTGCAAACACCCACTAAACATAAGTAAAGACAACTGTCACAACAATTATTGCAGTATACAGAATTCTTTTTATTTATTTCTAAAATGACACATGCTTAACGACAGCTTCCCAGTTGGCCTCGAGATGAGCTGCTCCTCGTTGCCATCAATTCAAGAGTGTGTCAAGAAATAAATAGAAAGCCTGTTTTGTATCAATGTTACTCACCACTGAAGTGCAGAGGTCAGCGAGGAGCATCCCCTAAGGCTTGCAAATACAGATTACCTCTTTAACCAGCTCCACGTTTGCCTGGGCCTAATAACTCACACAACTTTGGTTAAGGTCACCGGTCATGAGCTGCACTCTGCTCAGCTTGAATCCTGGACCAGATGACCTTTCGTGCATTCTCCATCACTCTAAACACTAAGACGCTTGTTTTGTAACTGCTGACCTGCTCTAGTTGTCACATTTAAATCACTTAACACAGAAGATACATGTTTTAAAAATATGGCCAATACCAATACATTGTAACGCTGGTAATGGGAACAAAAAAACTAATAAAGTTCAGATTGTGTTATCCCCAAGATATTTACATACATTTAGTTAGTCCCATTTTCTGTACTACACCTCACATTCTTTATTTTCCACATTTTGCACCTTTGTCCAAAAGCATTGACAGTGATTCTGAAGAATACACTCTATACTGTACAATATTTACACTTGAACCCTGATATATTTTTGAACTGCTGATAAGAAATCCATTTACCACTGACCCAATTTGACACATTACATTATTCGGTCTCTGTGTAGTTGCTCCTGTCTGCGTCTCCATACTTAAAATGTAGACCTGTTGGGAACTATCCACAAGGATCTCTTAAAATCCAATTTATAAATACAGCATTATTCTTCAGGAGAAGAATGGGTTAATGTTCATTTTAATATTTCCTGTTTTGCAGCTATAAATAGAGCTTTAAAAATAAATGCCACTCTGACTTTGAGGGTGAAAACTGTCACTTTGGTAAATTTACTCTAATGAAGTATGAAAACAGATCTTTTAAACAGATCTTTTAAAAACCTCAAGCAATAACTATATTTTTCCATTGGGGATAGGTTGTAGGTTTTAAACTCGGGATAAAAAAGTCTTTGAGCCCTTTGTTTTTCTCTTGGGTTCAGACCATCTGACTTGGAATACATTGGCATAACAGAATACCACAGTGTTTACTGCAGTTTATACAGTCTTGTGCAATCAATATGTGCACCTAAATCCTGGAAAACAATGAAGCCAGAAAATACATAATGCAGTCAGTATTTGATCCAAATACAGAGATTCGGTTTGCATGACTCATAAGTTCAGCATGCTGTCTGGTGAGAAAAAGAGTTTCTTTAAAAGGAAAAAGTCAAAGCCAGTGCTCTTAAAATAGTGTCAGACTGCAAGTGCGCGCAACTAAGTATGTGCCTTGTTTGTAGTAAAAAAGAAGAATCATTGAGGGTCTTAAAATAAGCATGAGGGTGGGGAATTACAATCAATAGAGTAACAGCACATAACTACATTGAGGTCAGAACAACATGACACGGCAGTGCTGCGTGAAGAGAAGGGGTCGCACACTCACCTCCCAGTCAATGGTTATGCATGGATCGTTCAAATTATGACAGCGGCTAAAACTCTGGAGAAAATGGAAAAGTCAAGGCCTTGGGATGCTGCGGAGAGAAACAAACAACAAGTCAGACAAGAGAGAAGATGACAGCGGTAATTAATGTTGGCCCGATGCCACCAAAAAATCTCCTTAGGTGTGATAGGCATTGACAAAAGCTGTGCATCCTGAAAAGAAGTGAAAACAAGCTTTAAACATGGCTTCACTGAAACCAAACGAGGAAGCACGGGCAGGCTTACAAAATGTCTCTCCACAGAGAAAGCACACTCATGACATGTTTGAGCAAATTACAGACTTGAATGGATAAAACAAACTGTGTTTTTCTATTCCTTTTACGGTTTAATATGCAATGTGGGAGGGCAGCTTAAAGACTTAGAAGAGGAATCCTGACATAGATCCATAAAGGAGGGACAGGCTTTGACTCATACTGGGGGGACATTTCCGCCGCAGAGCTTAATCGCACCACCTTCCTCGGAGATCACGGAAAACATGTACTAGTGTAACCTTGACAGGGGCTTGACTACCCAGTGCTGGAGGGGTATGCAGCATCAATTTTGGCGCTAGTCAGATAGTTATTACATATAAAAGAAACATTCAGTGTTAATATTATGGACTCACCTCAAGAAGAGCTTCCTTTAAGTTTCTGTAGGCGTCATCCAAATTTTCATTTATAATTACAACATCAAAAATACCAGGTTCTTTACCTGAAACACATTAATAAATTATTATTATTATTTACATTTTTATAAACATTTTATAACAAAGACTTACTATACTCCATGTCCACTCTAGCTGCATGTAAACTCTTCTGGAGACTCTCCTCTGATTCAGTTTTTCTGTCTCTTAAGCACTTTTCCTACAGCCACAGAGCAAAGTCAATAAGCGCCTCTATGAATAAGTAAAGTGTTAATAAACCACTGTTGTCGTCGTTACCAGCACGTCCATCGATGGAGGCTGGATGGAGATGTAGATGGGATTGAGGTCGGTGCATTTGATGTTCCTCACACCTTGCATGTCGATGTCCAGGATGCAGATCAGGTTCTTGGCCTGGACATCCTGCACGGCTGCTTTACTCATCCCGTACAGGTTTCCTGAGAACTCGGCGTTCTCAATGAATTCGCCATTGTCGATGCCGGCCTGCATCACCTCCCGTGTGACATAGTGATAATCTGTGTGTGTGTGTGGGGGGGGAAAGTTTCAGTGAAAGTCAATAATTAGAAAAATTTAAGTCACATTTGGTGCTGTTTTGGTCACATTATTGTTTTGTGTCATTTGGAATATTCTTAGCATACTTAGTGTCCCTTTAACTGACCTCTCTCAAAAAAGTTTTTTTTTTTTTTTTTTTTTCTTCCATTAAATGCCTATGGACTGAAGTTTTGAGAAATTATTGGTGACCTACTTTTGGGTCCTCACCCACTGTTTGGGAACCACTGTTCTAAAAGATACATCCTTGCTATTCTCTTGCTTTATATTCTTACTTCTACAACGTACAACATTTTGTACAGTGTACCTTCTTCTTTTAGTTTAGTTTATTATTTATTTGACAGGGACCATGTGCAAACACAAAACTCTAACAAAATAAAAGATGCTTTACACCAGATTTAGCTAAAGCTAATTTCCATCTGCAGTCCCTGGGCAGATAAAACATTATTCATTCATTCATTTTCTACCGCTTTGTCCCGTTAGGGGTCGCGGGTGACTTTGAGCCTATCCCAGCAGCTTTGGGCCTGAGGCGGGGTACACCCTGGACAGTGGCCAGTTAGTCACAGGGCTTACATTTAGACATAGACAGTGACAAACAACCATTCACTCTCACATTCATTCAGTAGGGACACTTTAGAGTTGCCAATTGATCTATACACGTGGAGAAAATTGTATAGATCAATTGGCAACTCTAAAGTGTCCCTACTGTGAGTTTTTCTTTCATTGACGGAAGGGTACCAACAATTTTGTCCATGTGTGTATCTATTATTAGTTTAACTGTATCACTGCTCTGTGGTTAAAGTAAGAATATTCAGATTTACAGTGTTTTGTAAATGAGCCCAATGCTTTCCTGAGGCAGCACCAAACAAGAATGTAGTGATGTCATCGTAGAATGGTCCATATGTGACATCAGAAGCTTTGAGTGGAAGACGGATCTGATAAAACACACAACTTGAGACGGCGACTGACCAAGACACACGGATATTCACTGAGCATTTTTGAGAAGCAAAGACTGAAGAAAGAAAGAATGATGAAAGAGACGATGGAGGACATGGAGCGGAAGTGGCTAGAGAAGGAGAAAGCCTACAAAGAAAAGGAAGAGCAACTAATGGCTAAACTGCAATCAACTGAGATGGAGGACATGGATGAAGTGGCTAGAGAAGGAGAAAGCCTACAAAGAAAAGGAAGAGCAACTAATGGCTAAACTGCAATCAACTGAGAAAGCCTTCCTAGAGCGTGAGAAGCAAATGCTTTCTAAACACCATCTTTATAAGAAGCTACTTCTTAGACATAAAAAGGAAATTGAGGAGACTTTGGCGAATTGGGACGGCTGAAAAAGAGGATGAAGAAAAGGAGGTCAACGATGAGACCCAAGGAGAGAAGATCACAACAGCTGAACCTGGGTGTCAAAGTGAACCTGCCAAGAGTCAGGTAGCAGACCACATTGATTTTGAGATGGTGGCGCCCCAACCCGAACCAGAGGAAACACAGTCGGAGCCCACAGAGGCCCAGGACAAGGCCACTGAGTCTGAAGGTGAAACTCTGGTACATGACAATGAGACTGTCACCCCATCTCCAATCCAGATCAACAAAAAAGATCAAGAATCTGAACACCAGGACAAGGCCACAGAGTCTGAAGGTGAAACTCTGGTACATGACAATGAGACTGTCACCCCATCGCCAATCCAGATCAACCAAAAGATCAAGAATCTGACAAACTGGACAAGATGCCTAGTCATTATAAAGGATCTTATCAATTATTACTTGAATTCTTACGGAAAAGGAATGCTCAAGCGGCCCTAGAAGACAAACTGGACAAGAAGCCTATCAGTCATTATAAAGGATCTTATCAATTATTACTTGAATTCAGACGGAAAAGGGATGCTCAAGCGGCCCTAGAAGCCTCAGAAAAGAAATCAGCTGATCGTCAAGTGTTATCCTGAGACCCAGACTAGAGAGTCTGAAGGTGAAACTCTGGTGTGTGACAATGAGACCATCACCCCATCACTTGAGTGTGCAGCCACAGAGTCACAAGGTGAAGAGTTGACTGAGACTGAAACAGAAGCCACAGTAGAGCAAGTGGACTGTAAGATGGAGACTTTATCACAGAAGAGCCACCAGTCAACCTCCCTGATGAATCGACTGATTCTCCAGTGACACCTCTGGAAACTGAAGTCCCCAATAAACCGGCTGAAACTACTGTCAACGAAGTGGCCCAATCTGGGGAAGCCCAGTTCAACACTGAGCCCCTGGAGCCTGAGATAGTGTCAAGTGAGAACCAAGAAAGGTTCAAGAATCTGACAACCAGGACAAGACGGTCATCAGTCATTATGAAAAATATTCTCTGGTGACTCTGGTGTGTGAGAATGAGATCTCCCCATCACTTAAATGTGAAGCCATTGAGTCACAGGATGAATTGACTGAGACTGAAATTGGAGCCACAGTTGATCAAGTGGACTGTAAGATGGAGGACTTTATCACAGAGGCTGTTCCACAAACAACGCCTGAAATCGTGGCATTCAAGGATGAGTCAGTCCAAGACTCTGTGTCTGCCAGCAAGAACCATGGCAAATGGAGAAAAACTCAGAAAAGAAGGAAGACAAAGGCCAGAGACAGGTGGACGAAAAGCGGAAAGAAACAAAAAAAGAACCAAAGAAAAGGAAAATAAGGAAGACAAAGAACAGAAGAAGGTGGAGGAAATGTGGAAAGAAACAGAGAGTGGTTGAAGAAGTTGAAAAGACAGACTGCAAAGAAGACACCATCCAAGTCACCATCCAAGCCCAAAGAAGTGTCCCTTCTGCCCGGGTTCAAGAAGAAACCTCTGAGGCTGAAGGTGGGACCTTTGTGGGCAACTCTCAACCAACCATGTAAATGTAAATGTCATGTAAATATCAATGTAAATATTAATGTAAATGTTATTGTAAATATCAATGTAAATATAAATGTAAATGTTATTGTAAATATCAATGTAAATGTAAATGTCATGTAAATATCAATGTAAATGTAAATGTTATTGTAAATGTAATGTAAATATAAATGTAAATATAATGTAAATATAAATGTAAATATAAATGTAAATATGTACACTATCTATGCAGAGGATGTATTGTTGTTTAATTCTTGTTTTTCCTGATGGATGAATAAAGGTTTAAAAATATATACACATATATATATACACATACACATACATATATATATATATATACACATATATACACATACATATATATATATATACATATACACATATATACATATATATATATATATATATATATATATATATATATATATATATATATATATATATATATATATATATATATATACATATATATATATATATATATACACATACATACATACATATATATATATACACATACATATATACATGCACATATATATATATACATATACATATATATATATATATACATACATATACATACATACATACATATATATACACATTACCTTGATATATAAAAGCAATAAAACCTTGAATAAAAATGGACCCCAGCCGTGGGTGAAATATGCGAGCTTGGCAAACACAGATGTATGAAAAGTGTATGTTGCATATGCATGAGCGTATTGGATGTGGCTTTTCTTAAAGCCTTAGGTAGCTACTCCACTGTGAGTTCTGTCAGTCCCTAAACAAAACTACAAAGGCTGTTTCCTTGACTGCTGCTGCTCCTAATTGCTGCATGCTCAAAGATGAATAGATAAAACATCCATAGGTGAATCAATAATGTATTGCATTGCAGCCTTCAGTAGTAGACCTATGGCTTTTGCTTTGATACACTTGCTCAAAACTAGAGGCAGCTTACCAAATTTGAGCTGCTGATATAGAATAATCTGTGCAAATAAAACAAAGTACAAGTCTGAGTGTAAAACATGAACAAACAACATATTATTAATTGGCTGTCTTGATTTATACAGCAATTTAATTTAACTTTAGAAAACAAATTGGTTCGTTTGTTCAAATCTATTTTTTTTTTACACATTAAGAGGCCTCATCAAACGTAAAATCTGCAACAAAATCTTTGCATTTTGGGAGTACGCAGCATATAAAGCTGTTGTTGCCATGTTTGACGCTGCACCTCTTCAGTCCAGCTCAACACACCTTGATTGGGACTGGCAAAGGTGCTGTAGGCAATTACCCACACAAGATGTTCCAATTGCATAACACAGCATTACAATTAATAAATTAAAAAAACGTGAATTAAAAAAATGTGAACTGGAGAAGACAGTTTATTTACCTTTATGGCCATTATGTCTATAGCACAGTAGGTCATCTGGAACCTACGTAACAGAGTCTAAGAAATTTCAGTCAAAAACTGCCTAGCCATCGAATGACTTCTGAATATGAAAAAGGGAAAAGTAATGACAATTCTGATCTGTATGGAAATGTAAAATCAAAGTATTTACAATATTTGACTCTTCAGCTGTCAGTACTAAAAAGGCCTCCGGGAACTCATGGATTACAATATTGCACCAGAAAATATGGTCTATGGCTCAAAGTCATTCTAGGTTTTGCATTAAAATGAATCCTCCCACAGTACAATTCTCTCTCACTCCACACATATAGCCTCTGGTCCAATGTGGAGGTGAACACATATGCACACATCTTGGGACTAACTGGATTTAACTATTATACTCCATTATTTACAAACATTTTAGTTCTGTACACCCCCAGTCTCATCTAAAAACAAGAAAACACAGCAAGTTTAAACAGTAACTGAAGCTCATCGAACCAAACCAAAGTAAACTTGAGTTTGGGTTGTACTTTCTAGAGACTCATCAAGGTGAACCAAGCTGGGACAGGTTAGTATGTCTTTAAAAGGACATATTGTATGCAGTAATTAAGCACAGTTTATTTTACTTGTCATTTTGCCTCTAAGTCAGTGTTTTAGCAACATTCAAGTTCAGTCACTCAACTAAGGTCATCCATGCTGAGCCATCAGTATTCATGTAGGTTATATGCATGTGCCTGTGTGTGTGTGTGTGTGTGTGTGTGTGTGTGTGTGTGTGTGTGTGTGTGTGTGTGTGTGTGTGTGTGTGTGTGTGTGTGTGTGTGTGTGTGTGTGTGTGTGTGTGTGTGTGTGTGTGTGTGTGTGTGTGTGTGTGTGTGTGGTGCTATCTCCACTGCGCAGCTCTGCACCCTGGGCTCCGGATGAGTTGCCAGACTTGCACTGCCACCGTCCCAGATGCCACCAACAGAGAGAAGCCCTTCTGGCTCTGGTGGTGGTAATGTGTATTGAAAAACGCTTCTCTGGCCATGTATGAGGGCATGTCTGTATGTTTATTAATGAAGTCATGTGTTAAGTACAGTGGGCTGAGAATGAAGGGCTTTATTTGAAACAGCCGAGTCCCCTGCTGTCACTACGACAGCACTGTAAGAAGACTTTTGAAGAGCAGTTTAGCTGTCATAAGGGGAAACGAGAGTCATGCTTGTTGGCTAAAGTGTTGACAATTGGCTCAGTGTTGCTTGGCTCAAATAGTTTTACATTAGTTTACTTTAGCAGACTGGGAACTCAAGTAACAAGCAAAAAACAGACTAAATACTTAAATGACTTCTATTTCTTGACATGCCTAAAATAATTCATATTGGCTCTTGTTTTTGTAGTCAAAAACAGTCCTCAAATCAATTCCAGGAGGCATGATACTAATGTGGCTTTTGGTTTTATTTGTTTATTGTGGAGTCTGCATCAAAACCTGATCTCACAGTTATGTTAAGTTCTAGCAAATGCCATAGCAGCCATCTTGTTCATTTCTTTTATACATTTTACATTTCATTTATTCACTTTCTTCTGCTTAGTCCCGTTAGGGGTCGCGAGTGACTGGACCCAATCTGAACAACTTTGGGCCTTACACCCTGGACAATGGCCAGTTAGCCGCAGGGCTGCCAATTAGACTTCATTAACTTTCCATTTAGCTGGTATTCTTGACACCCATAATTTGTCTAAACCCGGCAAAAGTAACAAAAGTCTTAAGCGCCAGAACGCTTTGGAGTTCACACAACTGTCTCATCAGGAGTCAAATCCCAAAGCAGTGACAGGATCACACTATGTAAACTGGAGAAAGAAAAAAAAGAACAGAATAAGTCAGAGGTGGATTGGTGCACCTTCTGCTGCACTGTTATTGGCTATAGCTTCTCGGCAAATGACCCAGATATTTAGCCAATGAGTTGGCGAGAATGTTCAAACACATCGGAGACTTCACATGTGGCGTCTGCTTATTGTTAAACCCAGAGTTGTATCCAAATGTACGCTTTTGTTGGCAACCATTACAGACTTCAGAGCCAGGTTTAATGTCATTTGGTCTGAGGAAAGGCATTACTAACCTGTCAGAGTTTAGAAATTAAATAATTAGAACCATTCTATAATGAAGTCCTATGTGTTTTTTGTTTTATAAATGTGCATTATAATCTCTCTTACACAGGACATTTGCAGAGTAGAGTACAGTAGATGCATAAAAAAAGCTTTTAGACAGCATCAATTATCAACTGTAAGACAATTTATAATGTTTATGTGTGAAAGCACTGAGCCTTCCCACATAGTCAAGAGATTTCACACCATTGTCTAATTTATGCAGGCATCTCCAGCTGATGATGCTGTCAGTGAAGCATCCATTAGAACAACACCTTATTACAAGAAATAACATGTGGACTACACGTTGGTGTCGCCTGGGCAATCACATCCAAGATGCCACAATGACAGGGTTAATGTTTTTGTCTGAAAGAACTCATTACTGTAGGAGGAAGGACCGGCTCAAAACACCTGTCCAATTTATCCAACGGTTTCCCTGCTATCTCAAAATAATAGACATTTGAAGCTTCATGGATGATATGATGTGGTCAAGATAGAAAGGAGTGGATTACAGTTTACAGTCTATACAACACTATGTCTGTTTATATGACATAAAAACAGACTGTGCCAAAAGAAAAAGATAGACATTAACTTATTTATTATGAACTTATGTCTCATGTTGACTGGCTCATGTTGTAAAGTTCTGCAGTCAAAGCAAATGAAGTGAAAATGATGTGCTCCTCATCGCGTTTTCATGAGGCGGACGAAAATGTGATCAAACGCCGTCTTCCATAAACTTTGAACTTCTGAAAAAAAAGGTTCTCCCTGTGAGAGGAAGTACATAGGCCTATATACAGTATGTGAATGATATGGTTGTGAGGGGGACTGGGGAAAGCATTCTTCTTAGAAGAGCTGCCTGGGGCTTTTTGTGCTACAAAGACTATTCTCAGATCAAATATGAAGGGTTAGGTCTTCAGTGGGAGAAATTGTTCATGCAACGCTCCTGCAAAAGATAATAAACCATGTTTGTGCAAACATTTCACCTTTTCTAACAATATAAAACAACTGTTACACCTGTAGCAAACAGCTGAGGTTTTGTAGGATACTAAGCACTAAAAATAATAGAATATAGTTTAAACCAAAAGACAAGCAACAAGTCATTGCTACCATTGTCTTTAATCCTTGAAAGATTGGGTTGTGTTAATGACAATGTTCTGAGAGATTCCAGGGATTTGCCCCAGTATAAGTCATGGCACATTTGTGGAGTAGTAAATGGCATTTTCAATTTTGGAAGACATTTTTCTGTATTGTGAAAGAACAGTTGCAAGCGGCATGGACTTAAAGCAGCAGCTACATGCAAAAAGGACATCAAAGGCCACTACAATTCTCACAAAGATGACCCGCTGTTTTTCAAGCAATATCTTAAACATAAAAGGGAAGATATTTTTCCCCTGGCAGAGGAGACAGTGAAATCTAGACATGACCAGTGACAAACTATGTGAGAAAAATAAAAATGTTCAAATAAAATCCCACATTTATAAAACACTCTGGACTTGCCACATGCTAAAAGCATATTTTTACACAGTTCAACAAGCTGGTACACTACACTCTCTGTACCAACCAACAATTTATTTCAGTTTGTGCATTTTCTTGCTTATATTGAAATGATTCTACTGATATTTAAATAAGCATTATGAAGCTTCAGTATTACTGCCTGCCAGCATAAAGTTGTGGCATGAGCAGACAGTGAACGCTCATTAGCGTGAAACAAAACCAAAATGTCTGTATATAAATATTTATGCATCTAACAACTGCTAAGTCCTTGTCCACCACTAAATACACCTCACATACTACTCCTGCTGTCACCTACACACAAGTCACAGAACCCTAACCTCATCAATTATACACTTTGAGACTGCAGAAATCAATAAGCTGTTTAAGCTTATATGTCTGTCTGTATTGTCCGACACAATACCAATCAGCTGAGGCTCATTTGAATTGACCTGAATTACATAAAGCCTCACTTTTAATAAAATCCCAGTTGGTGAATTGTTAGCCAGAGGCTTATTAAGTGTTTTTCATGTCATCGGGTCCATACCTCTGGGCTTGCTCGAAAAGTGGAATTATTGCAACCAGTCTCCACGACAACATACAGAAAAAAGAAGCACAAGAAACCTTTTTCAGGATTAAATTGCCTCAGAATAGTGGGATTTCTTTTAGAATCTTAATATTCAGGAAATGTCTGTACACCCACTGCTCGCACAGGCCACAGCACAATGATGACACATGACTCCTGCTGCTGGTTCTGACAGATTAGAAGTGCACGTCACAATGATTATGCTAACATGTTTAGCCAAAGCTGCATGGTTATATACAGTACATGCAGATGCTAAATCCAGCTGGTGGGAAGCATCCACTGTATGTGACTGCCATATGGGACCAGGGTTCTCTCACACATCAGTGACCTGTTGTAGAATGTTTAACTTTTTGTTCATACAATTTCAACATAGATATTGCAGTAAATACACACAAACACCACTGCATAATCTATAGGCTCAATTTTAAAGTTTTCTCTTTCCATTCAAAGCCATTCATTAAGTCTATCCATCTTTCTTTAAGCATGTGAAACGTGGACATTGACCTCTGACCTCCAACGATGAATACTGTACAAGAGACTATCGAAGAATTCTATGTATCTCATCCTCAGGACCACATCACAAACAAACAAGTCAGCGACCGAATCAAAGCATCAGTGGGCAAATAAGAGGATTTGGAGTGGTACAGCCATGTAACCAGAAGTAATGGTCTTTCAAAGACAAGTCCAGCAAGGAAGAAGAATAGACCGAAAGAGGAAGAAATGGGTAGACAACATTGCTCATTGAACTTTGCCACAACTCACACTCGGAAGCAGATCACAGCTCTGTCACATAAAGCTCCAAAAACCTTAAGGTTAAGGGAACCAACAAACCAAATCTTTCCATAGGATACTGTGGTCTTTTTAAACACGCTCCAGAACCAAATCCATCTTCTGTTTGCAGCTGCTACTATGTCACAAACACCAGACATGAATGAGCCTCATTTCATATGATGTCATTTCTTGTCATTTATAGACAGTACACCTGTATGCAAGTAATAAGTAGGGCTATTCTAAGCACCACAGGATCAGTTATGATTGTTTTTTTCAAGAACCACTATAAATCTTTAAAAATTCCATCATGTTTCCAATTTGGAGCCGTGGTATCCTTAGCATTTTGCAATGTGCTTAAACCAAAATAAAATACACAACTTCCTGTCTCTGTTTTGGGTCACTGGAAACAGGATATGGCATAGAAATGGCACATAAAAAGAGGATGCCACAAAAAGCAGCCAGCGGTTCCCCCTTTACCTGTTTTTATATGTCCCTAAAAAGCATGAATCAAAAGTCAAACATTGTTGTAAGAACTGTTGGACAAAATACAACACATTGGCATCCATGTGAAAGTATATGGGTTGCAATGGACACCCATCTGTATTTAATGCTTGTTACAAAAGATGACATGTTGACCTGCAGTACTTAATGGAGCATAAATCTCTTCGAGGAGGAGGGTAACAATCTTGACAAGCTTTATGAGCAAAACAATGACTGAACATATGAACACAGCAGTCATTCATCAAGCAGTACAGATGGCACATGTATCAATGCAGTGGGCCTACAAGTAGATCACAAGAGGTGCTTAGATCTGAGGATTTGGATGCATAGATTTCAAATGCATTAGTGGATACACACAGTGCGATGTTAAGGCAACATTCAATGAGCAACAAGTCAGAAATAGTATCTCATTAACTTTAGGCTGTGTTTAATAAGTCGCCATTAAGTCACTACAGTACTACTGCCTGACACTTTAATGATGGGGACCAACCATTTGCATTTGCGGAACTTCCTATGATGTCGCCAGCACTAGGGATTGCAAAATTTTACCACTAAAGTCTTCTTATAATCGTCCTATATCTGGTTTCATAGGATTTTAGTAGCTCGTTCTCTTCTCTCTTTTGAAGGCGTGTCAGATTTTGAACTTTTTATATCCAGTCAGTACTATGCACAGATTTTTCTGTGAAGTACGTAGATGCTCAGTCTAGGTTCCTGGTGTGTTATGTTTCTTATAGACTTGTACTTAGAGCTTGTTCCTTGGCTACCTTTTTAGCTGTCAGACTCGATTTTTTTGGTGGTACACAGTCTGCAGGGAGCAGGGCTTTATCCTCCAATATGCTGATTCTTGTTCCTCAGTGGGCTTCTGCTGCCTGACATTTTCAAACACTTCCTGATGTTCTCTGATGCACACTAGCCCTTGACCTCCTTCCTTTTGCTTAGTGTACAGTCTCAGCGGGATGACTTTGGGATGATACCTTCTCTGCGTTATAGGGAGCTTCCTTACACTCATGACTCATGTCAATGGGCTGTTTCTTCTTCAGTCAGCTTGTCATGCCAGCGGGTATCTGATGACTAGAGGTGTAGATCTGGTTAGTCCAGACGTTGTTTCTCCCTATCAGCTAACATCTCAGGACTTGCCTTCCTCTAATGACACTAAAATCTGCAATATGTTACAATGCTGGTCCTTAATAAAACATTATAAAACATTGGCACATTGAATCTTTGAGATTCATCACTCAAATCTAACTGCTCTACGTTTACAAGATCAAAATAGCTCCAGACAGCTAATCTAGGTATTTATAGACCCACTGGCAATAGTCGGATAATACACTTGTATTTGTTCACATTTGTAGAGAAAGAAAAAATCCAACATATTCAGATTTTACAGAGACAAATCTCAACACCTATTGTCTAAAGCTAAAAACCTTGACCAATTAGATATTTTTCTATTTCCTGCATTTGTCACATTAAGTTGGACATGTCAATAAAATTGAAACAAAAGCGTTTTAAAATTCCCCATGTATACAATGACATTATGAGATAAACAGAGCTATTCTTTGATGAGAGTAAGAAGATGCTTCAGACAGCACTTTGCAGCTGAGCCAGATGAACACAGCCACAGGAAAAGCCATGTAGGAGTGTTAAGATGGCTGCCAGACTACGAATGTGCTTTTTTTGCCAGCAATAAAGCTTAAAGCAACCCCTGTTGAGATAAAAGCTTCCCAGAGCCCACAAATACATTTTTCTCTAACTCTTTTTCAAGTAATATATCTGCAGAGGTGATATTAATTACAACTATAGCCCACTGCATCTCAACAAAGACCACTGATTAGGGAGTCCCTTTGTTCAGTATATAGAGTACATTTTACAAGACAACATTACTGTAAATAAATCAACACTCACTATACCTGCAGCACTCTAGTGCCACATTAACATCAGTTAAAAATGGTGCATACCACTTTTGCCAATCCACCTGCACATGTTATACTTTATCAACCAAAAAACAACTCTGAATAAATAAAAAAAGTGCCATGTATCAAAATGATAGTCCATAATATCTGGAGAGGATTAATTTTTTCCAAGCAACAAAAAAACAAAAGGCCTAAAACAAAACACTAATGATTCTTTCAGCAGTTTTTTTCTTTGTGAGTTACATTTTGATAATTTGTATTGTATAATGTGTATTGAATCAATAAACATTTCTTACCACAGCACCTCAACTTAATCACAAGCAAAGCCGATAGACCTCGGACAAATTTGGGGTGACATATTCATCATCTACACATCATTTAGTATGTTCCTTTGTCTGGAGAAGAAACACACTCATAATGGGGGGTGGTACACACTTACTGTATAAGTTGTCATGTCAAACAATCTAGGATTGTTTAGGAATTTGGATTGCATAAAAGTGTTGTATAATAATGTCTGTAAGTCAGTGGGCAGTGTAAAATCACACTGTAGATGACACACACACCTGGATGCCATGTAGTGTTCATGGAAAGGTAGTGTCAAGGACAGTGCTATGGTACAAAGGTTGGTAAGGTGATGGAGGAGGGAGCAATAGCGTTCAACTGTACACACACTCTGTTATAGACTCCAACTAGTCCTTGACATGTAGGTTGAACTTTGCTGTTGACCCTCCCCCTAACACATCTGTTGACCCGGTTTGGGTGTTGGAGATTGGGGGTTTGTATCCCCTTGGGTGCAACTCCAGCCACAGTCTATCTGTGCCGGTCCCAAGCTCATCTGGCGTAAAGACATTGCCAAGCTACTCATCTGAACTACTTCACTGTGGCGACCCCCAGATGGTGGTAACTAGTGTTCACACCTGTGAGTGGTGGCTGGTGCCAACTGCAAATAAAGCTGGCATTGTGATTAATGTAGTGTTTAAAAGAAACAAGGCATTTTTATTTTTAAAGACTGATTTGTGGCTGATGGATATTATACAATAATGATGATGACAAATTCTTAATTATGCAACATCAGTTTAGGCCACCATGTATCTTAATCATAAAAGTATCTCCCATTTTAACACGTTCCAATAAAGTAAATGTTTGGGATTATGTCATAAATTAAGAAACAGTACAGTTATTATAAGAAACTTCTTCTGTTGGGCACTCAGGTGAAAAAGAAAAACACACAAAATGCCAAAACCTTTTTTTAAATAAAATTTTATGTCTTGCTCTTATAATAAATGTCTTGTCCTTTGATAAATGTGTTAATTTATTAAGAAGTTCACTGAACTGCCAGTGCTGTCCAGTGCACACTGCAGTGAAAACCACACCATACAACGAAATGGGTTCAGAAATATAGCTAAAGATGCAGGTAGTAGTCATATTTGGTTCGATTAATCAAGTATTTGGATAAATAGTCAGCAACACAGTTCAAATAAACAGATATAACACATAAGATTTTCTGTTTGAAACAACATTAACATGTTTTTTTTTTTGATTGCACATTCAGTAGCATTGTAATGGCACCTCCATTTCACATTATATGTGCATTATAAATGCAAAAAAATAAAATACCTGACACTAAAAGGCAATTAAATAAATAAGAAATTACATAAGAAAAACTACATTGCACATCCATTATCATTGGAGGCTCAGCCTAAACCATGGCTTTAAATACACATTTAAAATAAAACATTTAATGATATGCATGTTAATCAACAACACTTGCATTTCCATATAACAATATAATAGATCTCTGAATAGTTCGGTGACTGTCCTGAGAAGGGGGGGGGAGAAGGGGTGATGCTCAATTAGCTCGACGGCGCTTAACACAAAGCTAACATACAAATGAGCCGAGTCCTTCACGGAGACAGGGATTATTGCGCTAATATTGAAATGACAGTTATTGGGACATGTGGGACATGTGAGGACCTTAACCAATCAGTTTAAAGTCAAGGGTTTAGCTACAGACGCACAGCATTCTCGTCATCAGCTCACCGCGGAGACTACACTGAAGAATACACACTGTAAATGTTCACACATCCCCAAGAGTAACAGAGCACTCTAGGAGCGCCCCCCTCCTAACTTTCACACCCAGAAAGTTGGTGGGGGTCTCAGTGGATGTCAGTAGTGGGTTTAGCTGCCACAGTCATGTATGGACGTGCACACTCGAATCATTGAGGCAAATTAAAAATAACCGAGGCATTTTTTCTAATCAAATTATTCTATTTATTTGATTAATCGTTTTAGCCCTACTACGTATTTTTAAATATCCATAAATACTCCTCACCAAAGTCCTTGGAGGTGGAGCAGAGTAAGAATAATTGTAATTCTCTTCAGTGGACTGAATGGTGGATGTGCAGGTTTGTGCCTATAAAACCGCTCTGCCCTGTTCTTCTGGTCATTGCTCACTGCACACTGTTGCCTTTGCCCTTTTAAGCTGATGCTTTGAATCCAAAAGCACTTTGTTACACCTTATCTCCATTTCAATATATTGAATGTGTGGAGAGTCTGCGTGTGTGACCATACATTAGTAAATCATCATGCATTAGTGAGCATCGGTATTCAAAATAATTTTAAATATACATGTCTACATGAATACATTCACTCACATGTTCTCATTTATGCATGTACACAGGGGAATCTATATGCATTTATATATTGCATATAATTATTTGTATAAGCGTGTGTAGTATATAGGGAAATCTCACAGGACAAAATAGAAAAGAAAAGCTTGCAATGATATTGTGAACCCAAGTACTAGCACAGTGAAATTGTGGTAATTACCTCCCCTGGTGTTTTCATTGCAGACCTTCCGAACCAACTTATTACCTTTAACTATTTGCTCATACATCATGTTTTACCCTCATCTGAGGCAGAACTATTTTCAATAGTATGTAAAAGTCATAAGGATTAAGTGTGTGTGTGTGTCCCTTCTTCACATGGACGCCTCATTTACAAAAACACAGACACTAAATGTTTACAGGAGGTACAAGTGTGTTATTGAACTAGAATGTTTAAGAGCTGCATCTCTGAAACAATAACAGTTGTAGTGGCAATAGAGCACAGCTTTTATGTCATCTGAAAATGTTTTAACCCTTAAACAGTAGTTTAGCTACATGCATCCTAACAACAAGCAAGACAAAACCCAGTTTTCCTCTTTTTTCAGTTGAACGTCACTGAAGTTCATTTCAACTAAATTGTTAAAATTTTTGTTTCAAATTGTCAGCCTTTTATTCCGCCTTGATTGTTCAAAAAACAACAGCATGCTCCTGCATAACACCATAGCTGTTCACATGCACATTGACCATAATATGTTCCCACCAAAGACTCACAACAACACACCCAACTTTAAAGTTATTTACAAACCCGATTCCAAAAATGTTGGGACACTGTACAAATTGTGAAAAAAAAAACAGAATGCAATGATGTGGAAGTTTAAAATTTCAATATTTTATTCAGAATAAAAAATAGATAACATATCAAATGTTGAAAGTGAGACATTTTGAAATGTCATGCCAAATCATTTGGAGAGCTACACATTCCAAAAAAGTTGGGACAGGTAGCAATAAGAGGCCGGAGAAGTTAAATGTAGACATAAGGAACAGCTGAAGGACCAATTTAAACTTATTAGGTCAATTGGCAACATGCTTGGGGATAAAAAGAGCCTCTCAGAGTGGCATTGTCTCTCAGAAGTCAAGATGGGCTTTCCCCCAATGCTGCGGCGAAAAATAGTGGAGCAATATCAGAAAGGAGTTTCTCAGAGAAAAATGCAAAGACTTTGAAGTTATCATCATCTACAGTGCATCCAAAGATTCAAAGAATCTAGAACAATCTCTGTGCGTAAGGGTCAAGGCATAAAAACCAGACTGGATGCCCTTGATCTTCAAAGCCCTTAGACAACAATGCATCACATACAGGAATGCTACTGTAATGGAAAACACAACATGGGCTCAGGAATACCTCCAGAAAACATTGTCAGTGAACACAATCCACCGGGCCATTCGACGTTGCCAACTAAAACTCTATAGGTCAAAAAGGAAGCCATATCTAAACAGGATCCAGAAGAGCAGGCGTTTTCTCTGGAGCCAAGGCTTATTTAAAATGGTCTGTGGCAAAGTGGAAAACTGTTCTGTGGTCAGACAAATCAAAATTTGTAGTTGAAACTGGGACGCCATGTCATCCGGACTAAAGAGGACAAGGACAACCCAGTTCAGAAGCCTGTATCTCGGATGGTATGGGGTTGCATGAGTGCGTGTGGCATGGGCAGCTTACACATCTGGAAAGGCACCATCAAAGCTGAACGGTATATCCAAGTTCTAGAAAAACATATGCTCCCATCCAGACGTCGTCTCTTTCAGGGTACACCTAACATTTTCCAACATGACAATGCCAGACCACATACTAGAAGAAGGATCCAGGCACTTTCACCCATAGAAAACATTTGGTGCATCATAAAGAGGAAGATGCGACAAAGAAGACCCTAAGACAGTTGAGCAAACAGAAGCCTGTATTAGACAAGAATGTGAGAACATTCCTATTTCTAAAGTTGAGCAACTTGTCTCCTCAGTCCCAGATGTTTGCAGACTGTTATAAAAGAAGAGGGGATGCCACACAGTGGTAAACATGGCCTTACCCAACTTTGATATGTCATCTATGTTGTATTCTGAATAAAATTATGAAATTTGAAACTTCCACATCCTTGCATTCTGTTTTTATTCACAAATTGTACATTGTCCCAAGTTTTTGGGAATCGGGTTTGTAGTTCATTCCATTTCAGGTATCAGTAAATTGTAAATACAGTACATATTGGCCAACCAAATCTTTTAGTCCACATAACAAGGATTAAGTTTAAAGCATTATTAACGTTCGAGGCAATCTTTCATTAGCAATCTTCGGGGGTAAACTCAAAGCAGATCACTGTTCACTGACCCATTACAGTATACAGAAAGAGTTAAGTGACTGTGTCTGTGGTGGTTTAGTGAACAGCAAACCGCTCAGAGAACAATTTATACAGGCACCCGTCACCCAAAGTCACCACATGCTTAACAATTTAGTGCACAGACTTAATCACAGAGTTGGTAAAGTTGTAAACAGAGGTTTTCTTAAAATTCCACAGAAAACCTCTGTGCTTGACTCTGTTCCGCAAAATACACTTCCCCTCCCAAAAAACGGTCACCATTTTTTCCATATTGTTTTTTCCATGTCTCGATTAAATCTCAGTGTTCTTGTCCTGTATACAAAGACATGAGGCAAAGGGTGAGCCACCTTTAGTTTTTAAACAGTTGGCAGTCATCCTTTAGTGTGGTGCCTAACACTTTGTGCTTTTGTCTCCCTGACTACCCCCCAAGGTCCATCATTAGGCCCATTTTGTTGCCTGTCTTCTCGAGTGTGCTGCCTGTGCAGAGCCTGGTAGCAACTGCTCCACAACACAAAAGAAATAGGACAGGAGAGGAGGCAGTCGATGGCCTCCAGTCTTTTATGAGGGCCTTGACAACACTGCATGGGCTTATTACTAACATCATCAGTCCTGGTCAGAAATGAGACTTTCAAAAGCAGGAGCACGCAGGAGGAAAAAAAGAGGTGCCAGAGGACAGATCTGCACTGAATATAACAATTTAGGCTCTGCAGAGTACACGTGTGTCTGAGAGGTTCTGGGATCGTTCTTTGCGAGAGCATTACTCTTGTTAGTTCAGGAGAATGCAGCTTCTTGGCCAAAAAAAGAAATAGTTCGTTGTCCATTCTGGTCTTGGCTGAAGGTTTTTCTTTGTTGATTTATTTATTTCTGCAAGCTCAGATTTGACAGTTTTGTTTTTGTCATTTGGTTCAGATGCTTTCGTTTGTATAGTCGAGTATGTTCCAGGGTTTTTAACTGGTACCAGGGACCAACCACAAAACCCAGTGGATTGATTACACAGTGACCATCACTGTGTAAGGTGACTCCCTCTGCACAAACATGGAAGTTAAACAGCGTACTCCACTCCTGTACATTCATAACATGCATAAATGGTAATTACAACTTTGTCCAAAACATTATGTACTTCACAATGCCAGTTCTTTGCTGCATTTACACTGGGGATTTTAGAAGATATCAGATGCTGCAACTTTTATTCAAAATAATTCAGGGTTTCTTTTTTAGAATAGGTGAAGAAAAACATTCTTTGTCTTTCTTCTGATTTGTTCAGTAAACATGTTATCCTCAATGACCTGTTCAAATGATTCAGACTTTTATTAGAAAGCACCCTTTCTGAAGTGTTCATTTGGACAGATCTTACTTTTTTTATCAACAACTTTCTAAATGGATTCTATTTTTAAGTTTCTGCAAAAAGTATAATGTACCATAAAAGTTTGTGCAAATATTTCCATGTGGCTACAACAAGCTGAGGATATACTTTATTTACCATTTATGACCTTGGCAATGCAGTATAAATGTCAGACATGTAAAATTCAAGTTTGGTTTTAGTCAATACAAGCCTCTAGTAAACTCTTCAGGGTTTGCCACATACTTAAGCACAAACAAAATGTTTACCAAGGCTTGCATCAATTAATTATAAGTGGGGACAAAATTCAACATTTCAAACATATTAAATGTGTTGTAAAAATTTAAGATGCCTATAAAGTGATAGACTACTACATTGTGGTCCTGTGATGTTTTATGAGTGATAAGTGATTCAAACATCTTGAGTTTTCCTGGTGACATGACACTGCTGTAATTACATTACAACACAGTCAAATCTAATATTTAAATGCATCGCCACACTGCTCTTATTTACATATTTACACACGTATGTGTGCAAAGCTCTATCGGATCTTATTGCATTAAGAATCTGCTAATAATGTTTGATTAAGATATCTGAGATTGTTAGCCAATGTGGAGGCTAAATGTGCTTTAAATTTTGAATGAAATCTTTCTAAGACACAGTGTTCTTTGAGGTTTTATTGCTGCTAGGTCTTAGAAAAATTTTGTGGGACAGAGCCAAAGCCACAATTTGACAGACAGGGACTATAACAACCTTCTTTAAGCCAAATGTAGGCAAAGCAGAATAAAAAGAAGCTGTCAACAGTGAAATGCAGCAATGTTTTCACGTGAATGATTTATTTTACAGCATATATATTTGCAGGTACTTCCTCTGACTGAGTTATGTTTGGCTCCCCTTCATCACAAGGAGATTGCCCCTCAAAAGCTGATTATGATCCTTGACCTCTGTGTGGAGGTAAAGAGACATTTCCCCTTGGAGCCACGGCACAACAACATGAGCCACACATAAGGCACTGCCATTCTCCAGTGATGACTGAATGTTCTGTGCATATGGGCGCACATTGGTCACGTGCCACTCGTTTCATTATTCAGCCCGAGGGGAGAGTCCCAGGAGGGACCTGTTTCATCACGAGCCACGTACACCATCCACTTGACTTGGTGCATGGAGATCTTATTTTGAAGGGAAGACAAATGGAGGAAATCAACAACATTCCTGTGTACCCCTTCCGGACTCTTAGCTCCTCTGTGCCTTATTGGCGTACATTACTTTGGAACAATCCAGCTGATTTATATTTAGTCTTGCAATGTGCTTATCAGACTCCACAGAATATGCTAATATTCGTTCGGTGCATTGCCAAGGAATGCCTTTTATATTTAGTTAACTAATCTCTGCCCGCTATTGTTTCTTACAACCCAGTCTACAAGAACTTTTCAGAAACATTAAACACTAAAACAAAAGTATGTAACTTTTTACCCACAATTTTTGGGCTTGATCCGTAAATCTTTAATAATAATAGCTTTTAAGTCAATTTGAAGGTTCACTGACATGAAAGAGACATAATAACTCATTGATAAATCCACTATGTAATTCTGAGTGGTGGGGCATGCTACTATTTTGCTAGAATACCTGGTAGAGTAACAGGCATTGACATGAACTTCAAATTTTGCTGAAGCCCAAATAGTTATTGCATAACTTTGACAAATAACTACTACTAATTCTAACTATTATGACCCAAAATAATAGAACGTGAGTAAGGAAGCGCTTTAATATTCTGCATCTCTCTATTTCAGAAAACGGAGATCCATTCAATTTGGAAATTTAGGCTGCTCTCTCCTCCTCCTCTGCTCTATTTCTCTCTTCCTGTGTGTTGATGTTTCTCTGACTGTGACACTGACTCACAAGCAGCCAGTAGAGGAGGAGTGTGGTAAGACTATATGATTATTTATCCAGGGAAAAAAGGATGCCTTTCCACTCACTCAGCCCACGGACAGTTTCTATCAGTAATTAAATTCAATACCACTCCCTCCTCCATACGCACTCTTCCTCTGGGATTTTGGAGCCAGAGAACTGTGATAATAATATAGCTTGACTCTTCCTTAACTTCTAATTCACTTTTACATTTAAGACTATTCATGCTCCTCGTCAGATGTTAGCAGCAGATGTAGCTTTGTGTCGTGAGTGTAAATATGAATAAAATTTTCTTATACATGCAAATTTCCAGACTCTGTTTCCCACTAGCCCATTACAAACCAAATTGATATTATGCAAATAGAGATTCCAAATGAGCATAAGGGATGAATGTAGTACTGTTGGGATGGAGCCGGGCTGGCAGCAGTATGAATTAATTGCGTCCTGGCATGTGAGGCCGGAGGAAGCGGCAGCAGGAGGGGGTTTTATTCCTCTCGGTGCAGCCCGGAGCGCCATGGGAGTTTCAGATCTGGTGATTAGGTTGCGGGGTCAAGCTACTCAGAGGAAGTCTCCTGAGGAAGCGCTGACGGCATGTTTCTCCGCTTTGCGAGGAGAAGGGGCCTGAGATTTTTCCGATGTGGCTACAGATGTAGATGACCGCACAGTACAAAAGATGAGAAAACATCAAGGTCTTACAAAAAACATGTACAAAACCATGGATGCCTCTCACTCAGGGCTAAAAGTTGGCTCGCTAGGAGTAATCGCATGTTTGTTCAGCCTGCTTTCACCCAGTGCACAAAGTGGATATAATTAATCAGCTGTACAGTTTATGCACACAGAATGAGACATTTTGACTTACCCAGTTGCCTCCAACAACCTCCCGACCTCCATAAAGAATAATGGTTGGTTGAGTATAATTACAAATAACAGCCTGCAGGAAGTCTATAAAGGGTCTTTTCTAGAGAAATGTCTCACAACATTCCAGAAATAGCTAATACCAAAAGCAATTGTCACTTTTTTTAAAGAGGCGGTCTTAATATACACAAGTTTAAAGTCAACAAAACCATTATTTGGAACCAACAACAAATTGGCACTTTGAAAATATTCCATATTACACTCCTCTGTAACAATAGTTTAGCATTTTATATATTTTAAGGGCCATGTGCAGCACAAGCTTTCAAATGATTGTGTGTGTATTGATACAGTCTATAACATAACAGTCTGTTTATTTTGTCAAAATAACAGTTAATTTTGCAAAAACACCCAAGTGTTATTAGACAGGTACTCAGGGTCAGGAACTCACCCTCAGTGCCTTGCCACCAAGGAGCTGTAACTTCAGCTTGGGTGATGGACGAGTCCACCTCTGAGCCCCAGGCCTCTGCGTCCTCAGTGGATGACGTGAAGGTGGTGAATATTTAGGGGCGTTTCATTCAAATCTTTGCTGTAGCCACTGTGGTCCTCAGTGCCCCTTTGCTGCTTCTTTACTGAACCTGTGGAAAAACCAGCCATATTTCAAAAGACTTGAAACAATAGTCCTACAACATCCAACACAAACAGTCTGCTTCACAACAGAAGCTTTGTTAGATGCTGCACAGCATCACTTGCACCATAATAAAGTGTCATCGCTCGTGCACAAATATTTCACATATTTTATAATCAAAATTAATGTCTTGACATCTCCATATTGTGACACTGAGCATACAAGTCTGAAAACATAATTCTCAAGCATGTAACCCAGCACTAGTGAATGCTGTTTGATAATATTCTTTACACATGAGGAAGAAGCGTCTCAAATGCAAATTCTGTGGGTCCTCATATTGCAGGAGGAAAAAAAATGCCCAAGGCTGTATTTCTACCTACGGCGCTGCATTATTCAGGAGATGGACTGCTATGGGCTTTAGTGAACAGCATGAAAACACATTCCCATTCCTGATAGACAAGGTATAAATCTGACTCGTCTATACCTATGCCTCAGCTCAGACAGCTCAGTCAAAGAAAACATACTGTTTTTCCTAAGTGCACTTACAGACAGCCCCACATGTATTAAAGTCTATGTACACATCAACAGCTGACAACTAGATGGAAGGGATCAATAAATGCATGTTACTTAGTGTGCGCTGTATTGAGAAATAACTGTGTGTCCGGGGTTTAATTATTGCTGCCTTAAATCAAAATCACTATGGATTGTAAGGTCAATACACTCAGGAAATCAAATGCTTCATAAATACTGTAGATACCATTTCTAATTTCCATTTATCTTTAAGCACCATTGTTTTCTTGTGGGATAATAAATTCATGAGGGCGGCTTTCATAAAACAGTCCTCTCCCCTCACCATGCCTTCACCAACAGATCAACTGCAGTGTGTCGGTCAGCGGAGGAGGAGTCCTTTAATATCAGACATTTGGAGGTGGTAGGGCCAATAGAGACATCTCCCAACGGATTGCCACAGTTGACCCAAAGGTCCTTTCTTATCCTACGTTGCACCTTTGGTTTGGAGCCAAAGGCAAAAACCTGCCAGTCTATTCCTCATGCGTGGTTTGTGCCCTCAGAGCCTTGTGGAATAGCTGGGCGAATTGTATTGTTCTTATAAAGGCATTGCAGACAGCCTCTATAGATAGATGTCTTTTATGCTACTTCTGTGTATGCCATATCCTTCTTTTACTATAGTCCCTTCAACTTTCATATATGTTGAGCCCAAGAGGACAATGGCCCTTAGCCATGATTACCACCCAAGCAGAGCACAGCACAATATATGGTCAAAGAGAGGTTATAATGACCGAGCAGTGTGGAGGGACATATAAACACAAAGGTGTTTTTGGTAGTCTCATATCTGAATGGACTGTGTACAATGACGAGTTTCACTGTATGTCAGTGAATGCCATCTGTAGTATCTCAGGGTCTAAGAGAAAGTCCTTCTCCAGCTTAGGTCAAGCCACCGTGGACCGAATGAGGAAATTAGGGATGTTTTGTTACTTCTTCTACATGCCCACCTACTACTGTAGGTGTTGTGGAAAACTGCTGACCACCACTATGGAGCTGAATGGATTTGAGACAAGGATAGACAAAACGACACAATGTATGACTTTAAACAAGAGACATTTATTCACAGGCCTAGAGACACAAACACTCAATACACATGCAGGGCACTGCATATTCAAGTCTGCTATGCTTCTGGAACAATATGCTACATGTACCTTTGTATTGTGTCATTGATTAGGTGATGTTTTAACCTTGAAGCTGTTTGTGTAAAACAGAGACAGAGCATTACATTAAACATACAGTCAGGTCCATAAATATGAGAAACAAGATGTGCTTTAACTGCAGACTCTTAGCTTTAATTTGAGGGTATTTCCATCCAAATCAAGTGAACGGTGTAGGAATTACAACAGTTTGTATATGTGGCCAAATTAAAGCTAAAAGTCTGCAGTTAAAGCACATCTTGTTCGTTTCATTGGTGTATAGAGCCAAAAATATTAGAATTGTGTCAATGTCCCAATATTTATGGACCTGACTGTAAATAAAAGGCCTGTTCTATATCTAATGAGTACAGCCCATGTCACCCCTGTCCATCACAAACAGGAGGTTCCTTCTTTAAAGTAACACAAAGGCAGGTACAGTGCATTGCGAAAGTATTCAGCCCCCTTGAACTTAGCGACCTTTTGCCACATTTTTTGTGAAGAATCAACACGATAATCATGAAGTGGAACTGTAATTTATTGGATATTTCAAACTTTTAACAAATAAAAACTGAAAAATTGGGCGTAAAATTATTTAGCCCCTTTACTTTTAGTGCAGCAAACTCTCTCCAGAAGTTCAGTGAGGATCTCTGAATGTTGACCTAAATGACTAATGTCTCAGAGGTCCATTTAAAGCGCATAAAGCATCATGAAGAACAAGAACACACCAGGCAGGTCCGAGATACTGTTGTGGAGAAGTTTAAAGCCGGATTTGGATACGAAAAAGATTTCCCAAGCTTTAAACATCCCAAGGAGCACTGAAGCGATAATATTGAAATGGAAGGAGTATCAGACCAATGCAAATCTACCAAGACCTGGCCGTCCCTCTAAACTTTCAGCTCATACAAGAAGACTGATCAGAGATGCAGCCAAGAGGCCCATGATCACTCTGGATGAACTGCAGAGATCTACAGCTGAGGTTTGAGACTCTGTCCATAGGACAACAATCAGTCGTATACTGCACAAATCTGGCCTTTATGGAAAGCAGAGAGCGAGACGACCAGTGGGTAATTGATACTTTATTAAAGTACAGATAGTGATAGGAAGCTGGAGAGATGAGTTGGAGTTGAACCGTGAAGCTGAACCGAGACCTGGTGCCGAACCGTGACTGGAGACCAAGCTGAGAGCTGGAGCTGAGTGAAGTCCAAACCTGAGACTTGGAGCGAGTATCAGAGAGGGCTGAAAAGCTGAACAGAGCTGGAACCGCTAAACATTCACACAAAATATGCTGAACGATCTGGCAGGGAAGAGGTGGACAGGAGAGGTTTAAATACCTCACTGATGGTAATAGGTTACAGGTGCTTGGGACAGGTGGCAGTGATGAGATGAAGGAGAGAGAAGGAAAGTGGAGCGGATCCCTGAGAGACACGGAGTGGATCTGACAAAGATATTCATATAAAGTGTCTTTTAAAGTTTGCCACAAGCCACCTGGGAGACACACCAAACATGTGGAAGAAGGTGCTCTGGTCAGATGAAACCAAAATCAACTTTTTGGCAACAATGCAAATGTTATGTTTGGCGTAAAGGCAACACAGCTCATCACCCTGAACACACCATCCCCACTGTCAAACATGGTGGTGGCAGCATCAGGGTTTGGGTCTGCTTTTCTTCAGCAGGGACAGGGAAGATGGTTAAAATTGATGGGAAGATGGATGGAGCCAAATACAGGACCATTCTGGAAGAAAACCTGATGGAGTCTGCAAAAGACCTGAGACTGGGACAGATTTGTCTTCCAACAAGACAATGATCCAAAACATAAAGCAAAATCTACAATGTCCAAACAAAATGCTAACTTAAATCAGAATTGTGTTTGTAAGAGAGATTGTGTAAAACACAGTTTTCCAAACAAACATAAAATTTTGAAGAGCAAGATAAAAAATTTATGCCTGACCCTTTGCACCAGTAACATAATGCACTTTGTCTCAGAAAGCAGTCGAACTGTCACATTCTGGTGCTGATATGTAAAGTGTTGATATGGCAGAATGAAAAATGAAAAGAAGCTGCAAAAACCAACAATATTGACAGTAATGGCAGCACTGCTTGTCTGTCATCTGCATCTTTTAAAAGCAATTCAAATATCATACATGTGCTTGGCCAGTTGTACAGGCTTATATCAGGTGTGACAGGCAGCCCGCAAAACATGCACAACATCAAAATAGTCTCTCATTTCCTCTGAGGTTTAGGCTCCAGAGCTGTTACTGTAAAGTGCCTCCAGCTAAACTGTTTAGTCCTTTGGTGGGAATACTTTAATTGCATCACTCTGCAATCATGACACTCTATGATCCCCTCTGGGAGACGAGTGTTTCTTTCAGCCTGTGTCAATCAAATGCTCTGCTTAACCTCCATCACCTGTCACTCTGGGTAAACACCTCCAGTAATGTGAAATGCTGACAGGGGAGATCTGGTCAAAATATTTGTTATCCATTATTAGTTACTAATTACTAAAGGGTTTAACATGAGATTTTCCCGGTTTTGTATATGACACACATGTATATTAAATCGATGTATTTATAAAATCAAATGTATAAATCAAATATAATAAATTAGATTAAAGCACCAATTAAGACATCTTATGACTGTTTTACTTGAACATAAAAGCATTAAAACAATACTGAGCTTATAAAAGATGCTTGTGATTTATTACATTGTAACGGAAATATAACCTTGTAAAAACATATATTTCTGTAACAAGAAAAACGTTTGTGACATCTTGTAAATTCAGAAATTATCATATAACATGATATAATTATTTAATCAAAGATTAAATTTATTTTACTGACATGGCAGCAATATGCTTCCGTAACTCATTTACCCGAGGCTATAACAAGATGTTGTACTTGACTGTACATTATATAACGCAATGAGTGTGTTTACATAATTGAGAATCCCGGTTATGATTGTTTTTGCTTTAAGTATCCTGTTTTTATCATTGTGCATGTAAACAGTATCCTGATTTCAGAAACCAGGATAAGCCAGTATCCCGGTTTTGAGAAACCTGGATACTCTACCTGGAGAACTCCAAAAGAAACCGGGATACTGTGGCATGTACTGTAACCGTATGTAACCGATCCC
Source organism: Perccottus glenii (assembly GCA_024416835.2). NCBI lineage: Eukaryota > Metazoa > Chordata > Actinopteri > Gobiiformes > Odontobutidae > Perccottus > Perccottus glenii. The sequence goes on along the minus strand of CM044552.2, from coordinate 16,306,150 downwards.
AGTTTCTGACAGTTAGTGGTAAACTGAGTCAAGAAATGCACAGCAAAAACAAACATGGCATGAGCGTCATTTTTCACACGACAACATGAAAAAAGTGCTTTCAAAACTTCAGACTGTTATAAGTGAAAAGTGATATTTCACAAAAATGTGAAGATTTTTAACGCTGCTGCTTTGTGTGCTGTTGTCTCCACTGGTCTCATAAAGCTGCTTCTTCATCTTGCTATTCCATCTTGTCGTCTGGTGCATCAAAACTGAATGCTAAAGAGCCTTGCAGGAGTAAGAAATGAACTTGTGAATAAAATGTATTGCAGTCTGGAGGGACAACAGGTCAACAGATTTAGGACGGACAAATTTATAATATTTGGTTTCTTTTTCTTTTCTGGCCAGAGACAGGAAGGACTTTTGGGAAAGAAGATATGACTCATCATTGGGCCTGCTCCTGGTAAACATTGATAGTTTTGCAAATCCATAAGCAAAAGGAAAAATGCAGCAAAAACAGTTGTTTAATCAAAGTTCATTTTGTTAGTACACTATAAAGTTCCCAGAAACCACCATATCATCTGCTGAATCTGTATGCCGCACAGACATAAATTACATCCTATAATTTCCATCTCATATTCCTATATTTCAGGGAAGTCATTTCCATCTCTCTATATGTGTAATCACCCAATCTCCTGTGCCATTCTTACTTTTTGCAACTCCAACCAATGTCAGTCCTTCCAGCACCTGTCCATCTTCACCTATTTACAAACAGCTGTTGCTAGGTAACAGCTCAAAGCAGGATTTGCTTATTCTCAAATAAAAAGACACAAACTTGCAAGGGAGATTTCTGTGTAAATTTCATTCAGGGTAAACAGCATTTTGCTTTTAAATCTGTCTACACTCTCTTTTTACCTGACCCAGAAACCCATGACTGAACTGCTTATGGTAAATACTCTGCTTTGTAACTGAAACCTAAGGGGGATTTCTAATTAGGTATAAGGAAAGTACACTGCAGCAAGTGGGAGAGTGGCGGAAGTGTGTAAGAGCTGACTTAGTGTCAGAAAAACAAGCAGGTGAATTACAGGGAGGAGGCGGGACAAGGAGGAGATGCAAAGTGTTGACAGGAAGAGTAGAAACTTAATTAATTATGGAACAATGGCAACAAGAAGAATTAGAAGGATATATATAGTCACAGTCAAACAGAAAGAAATACATCTGTAGTGTAGCTCAAGCCATAGACGATGAAACACTGTATAGATTTACATATGGAACAGAATTTGTGATGCATTGAGAAATTTGCACATAAAAGCAGGCAAACAATGAAGTTGGGCTAAGGGAATTATAGAGGGAGATACAACTGCACGCTGGTATCTTAAACATGATCCACTAGGACAGCAGCGTTGTGACTCAGCCACTTCATGACTACATACCTGCCTGTCAAGCTGCCAGCTCCGCACAGACCACGGATGATGTTTCGGGGGCCAGGCTCCATTCCCTACAAATTCCAGCACAGAGGCCCTTTGAGTAGGCATGAGGCGATGGTTATGTGGCTAGGGACCAGTCTGGGTCAGCCAACACTGCAGCGCTAATACGTGCCTAGACTGTTACCACAAAGCCCCTCAGGCCCCACAGTCAATGAGCCCAGAGATTGCTGTGCCGCTTTCACTTCAGAAGCCCAGGATCTGAGAGGGCGAGTGAGGAAGTGATGCCACGACGTCTAGGATTGAAAAGTAAAACAAACAGACATTTAAGATGAGGGTTCGGCTGAGCGCTTTTACAGCATGCACACCCCCGATGTGCATTCAAGATTAGCAGAAACAAAACTGTATCCACACAGCACGTCAACCGCTCAATCCTCTATGGTAAACAGTTAGATTTAGGTGTAGCAATTGGATTTTACATATTTGCACATTTCAGTCTTGTCTGTGTAGGGCTTTCTTTGAAATTGCACTTGATGCACAGACTCAGGTGATGATTTTAGGAAATACCAAATTGAATACCATTTTTAGATCCAATTTATGCGTGAAGAGATTTAAACATTTCTTCAGAGTAGGCAACAGCTGATAGATAAAGACCTATAACATTTTGACAATGCAAGTCTCTTTTAGACACACAAATAAACAGACAGACAGTTCTTGGAGGTGTGTGCTCCATACCTCTGCTTTGCTGGCGCTGCTGTGTCCATGGTGCTTAGCAGCGACGTAGTGGACTAACCTTGGGCATATTTTCTTTTTTTCTTTTCTTGTTTCTTTTTTTCTTTTCTTGTTTCCTTGAACTGTGCTGGGCTGTTTTTTGTTCATTTGTTTTTGGTGTTCTGTTCATTTGTGTTTTTCTTGTAAAAAACGTTTTACTTAAAAATATACATTTTTAAAATTTTATTTCATTTTATCTGCATCACATTTTATTTCCAGACCATATTCCTGCAAAAAATAAAAAATAAAAAATAAAATAAATAAAATAAATAAAATAAAAACAACTGAAAAGAAGTTCTTTATTGATTTTATTTGGTCCCACAGAGACTAAACCAGACTAATGTCATTGTAAGAAAATACCACTGATTGTTGGTGTTAGTTCTTTTTTACAGAAATACAATTGCAAATGGCCAAGAAGGCAGGTGATAGATTACACTTGTATGTGAATCAATAGAATCATGGCATCAAAGAATGTAAGGTTGGTCTAATGATAGATTCATCGGAGTTCAGAGTCAGTTTGATTGAACATCTTTAAGCTTCTTGATTGCTTCATGGCCTCCAAACCTAATTCACCACTCGAACACAAAGCTAGAGCTTATCAAAGCAGAGTTTTTTCTCTCTCTCTCCTCAATCAAACTCCAGTTTTCTGCAGGGTAAAAATTATCATCAGCGTTTGAAGCATCAACATGAAAGCTGAATTTTCATCATTCATGCCCATTGGGTTTTTTTTTTCTCTGTGAGTACAATATAATTCAAAGAGCCAGTGAGGTTCAAAACTATTTGGGTCTTACTTCGGGATGACTTCAGGTGAGGCCCTACGAAGAGTGCGCAGGTGTGAACGGCATATTAAGAGACAACAAAGCAGTAAAGCAAGAGGAAAAGCAGCCATTACAAGGCAGAATGAAAAAGAAACTAATGAGTGGTTTCAAATTAAATTATAAACATTAGAGAAGTAGGGGCCCGCTGCCAAAAATAACAATTGTGCCGCCAAATCCACCAATCTATCTTGATACTGAGCCCATCGCACAAAACAGTGGCTACAAGAACAAAAATTGGTGACACTTATAAATAGGTTGCAGGAAATGCCAGGAAAGAGACAAATTGGGAACCCTTTTAGCATGATGACGGACTACTGAGGAGACATCAAAATTACAACATACTCTGTGTAAAAAAAAAAAACAAGATCAGAATTTCAAGTTGAATTGTTTTATTTACTTGATCCTTTGTGTCAATACCTTTGCTTTCTTCTTCAGTACAAAAGTCACATTAAGCAAATGAACATGCTTCCTGGTTACAAAGCGCTTATTGCACCTTCAACCTGGATGTTAACCAACTCCAAAGAAATCCACAGTATATGCATGAGATAATGCATTGAACATTGATGTCTTTTTCCACTCTACATCACCACTATTCATTTACACCCATTCACGGCTGTCTCACTCCTTTAATGCGTATCATTAAGTGAGAGATATGGCGCGTTTCATTGAAAAAGAAAGCAAAGTTCCAGGCTGTAGCCATTGTCTCATTAGTTGACGCCAAATGTACATGAATTTATTCCACTGTACAGTAGAATGGCTGATGTGGTAATTGCATTTGCAGATTTTCTACTCTAACATGTCGGGTTTAATTTGTGGCAACATGATTGTTTGTCTCTGAGTGTTTCCTACTTGATGTCACTGACAGGCCATAATCACCGCACAGATCTGCTCTGTAAGTCAACAAGCTTGATGATGAGATGACAGAATATGTTTGCGCCGATGCATTATGAATAGGATACATTGCCATATTAGTATGCCAGAGGTATTTCATAAACCACAATTGTCTTCACTCATTTTCAAGTGGCTCCCCGGCGGACAATGCCGTGAAATGCACTCTGTATCAGAATGGAGTTCTTTTTGTGGAGTCTAATTGTAATTTGGAATCTAGCATTAGCCCAGCAGATCTTACATCTGAAGTCAATGTGCTGTAATTACTTTTTGGCCGATGCTGATTATGACATTCCTGAGGCAACCTTAATGAAATTAGCTGTTTGATTAGCAATTTCATGCAGCTTAGTGTACACTCTGTTTCTGTCTCATTAGAGCGCCTCATGAATCGATCTGTGGGACTCAAGCATATCCTCCCCAGGTGTTCTCCCACATTTGTAAAATCCGACTCTGCCCTTCATGCCACAGTGGGGGTACTGGATAACGCTGCTGTCATTACCGCTGTCACTACATTGCAGTGCCACAGTTTGAGCCAACACATGCTGCTCAGATATCTTGTCCTGTGGCACAAGCTACACTGGCTTGGCAGGATGGGAATGATATGCAGCATCCCAGCAGGAGGGCAGGCCGCTGATCCCTGGAGGCACGTGCTCCTCCAGTTGATTGCTGAGCTGATGCTCTGATGGAGAAGGTAATTAAAAGAGAGGAGAGCATTAATAGTGCATGAGATGTGTGAGTATTGTGGATGTATGTGTGTGTCCTCGCAAAGGGTTATAAAGAAGTGTAGGGAAGTATAATCTAATGCTTTACATTTTTGTCCTTTCTGTCCAATTACACGCTGCCATTCATAAACCACGCACAGAGGGTCAGGGAGATCAGTCACTAGGGCACACAGAGTTGCTCGTCTTACATTACCAGCCTCTGCTGCTTCCATGGATACCACAAATAGCCAACGAGACAGGCACACAAAGCACACATGCTTATTTGAACACAGTGCATTGAGGTACAAATGAAACAAAAACAAGAGCTTACATGAATGGGTAAAATAAAAAAACTGTGGACATTGTGAATCAATGAATACAAAATCAAACGTTAGCAGCTCTTTGTCAAAGCACATTTTGTCTGCTCAGTATGTTACATGACTTGGACTGTCTCTTCAGCCGCCTTTGGCAATACTTCTGCTCACTGTGGGCTGTCAAGGAAAAACACCGAAACAAGATGGAAACTCTGCAGACAGGATGATTGGAAGAACGAAGTGGAGAGGCAGAAGAGAGCCGTGAGATTTAAAATAATAAAATAAAATAAAAAAAAGTGAATTTCTTCTAGATGTTTTTTCTTTAGGTTTGTCCCAACAAGCAAAAATAATCAAAGCAGAACCTCTGAGTGAACTTTGCAAAGTCTAGCTATAGCTGCGGACAGGGGCTTAGGGAGAGCAACGGAGGCACATTGTTGTTGAAGATTCACCATGCAAAAGTTTTTAGACACGCAAAGGTTCAGGACAACAAAGCCACTTTAACACTGGCAACCGTTTCAAATGTTTTCATGCTCCCAGACTCACCCACACTCATCAATTGTGCTCCATCCACAAGGTCAACAGCAGTTCTATTTGGCTGCATTGATAATAAACTGCACCATACTGATTACAGGCAAACAGATGAGACAAAAGGCTTGACTTATTTTACATCAAATAGAGAATCCAGGTTTTCTTCACAATAATCGACCCCAAATCTCTCAAGGCAATTTTATGATCAGGATGTAAAATAGACTCACCTGCAGTTTCCTTTGTCCCTAGAGGTGCTGGCACAAATTCAGTCTGGGTTAATTAACACCTTGAGTGCAGAGACTTAGACTGTATAATACTGTGTAATACTAGCAGGCCTGTCTAGTGGACATTTTCAATTTGTGTAAGGACATTTAAAAATACAGAAATCCACTTGTAGAATGTAGAATGTATGAAGCGAAAAACAAAGAAACAGAAATACTACAGCAACACCAGATGTAGTAATTATCCGGCTGGTCTCCATCACACACAATACTCCCATCTTCAGTAGAATTATGACAAATATTGAAATATATTATAATCATGTCACTGCCGTTGTGTGCCTTAATCAAAGTAAAAACATCCAGCAAAATATTAGAATGAGTGGTTTTAATATTTCTGTGCAAATACCAGAGGGAAACTATGATAACCATTCTCTGAGGGGCCCTTCAACATTTCCACTTTTAACAAACATGTCATCCACAAAGATTTTCACAAGTGAACAGTTACATTATTAAAAACAAGATCAGATTTCTCTTTCATTATCAATTGAGCAGATTCAGTTGTTTTGTGTGTGTGCTGCCTCAAATTGGTTTTGCAAAGTGAGCTTCAATCTTTGATTCAGAGCCTTGAGGACATTCGGTTATGTTTACAAATTTGAATTACGGCTGCCCGAGGTGATTAATTAAACACGAGTCATCCTTATTTATAACAAATCTGTGCTTTAATTTGGATAGTGGAAGACTATTCTTTGCTGAATTTTAAATTCCCTCATAATTTATTCCTGACCAGTGGAAAATTAAAATACTCACCTGAAAATGCAGAAGGTAGCAATGTAGAACTGGGTGGGTACAAGCCCGAGGGGTATTCTCTTCACTTTATTCAGGCTTCAGTTTTGTCTTATAATTCTCATTCAAAATTAATCTTGCTACACCATAGTTTTCTGTTAATTAAAAGCCTCTGCACCTATTCCCTGGATTCTTTATTGTATTGGCTACTACATTAGAACTAGAATGATGAAAAGAAATAAGGTATATAGAGACTCTTATATGTAGCAATTGTTCCACAGTTGTTGTGGAGCTCCACAGTGTAATCAGCAAGGCTAAAAGCTAAATACTGCATATGGGAGATAGCAGCAAGAAAGTTTTCCTGGCTCTAAACTGTTAACGCTCTCACAGGGAATTAACTGCTTGTGTGCAAGTGTCATCAGCTTAGAGTAAAGCCCAAAACAGACTCCTGACAAAAGTAGTTGGTTTTTATTTTCCACAGTAAATGCTCTTAGGTTAGTTCAGTTTTTGTGTACTGAGTAAACCCTTTGCAATTCAGCACCGCATCAAGGCATGCAAAATAAACTCATAAACATATTCCATTTTGAGGCAAAACACTCCCAGACCGACACTTTGGGTTTTTTAAAAGCACAATCACAAACTTTTCCTCACCCTTAGGGGTTAAAGAACTTTTATTTTGTACACAAAGTTTCAAAGTTTGAGTCCTGCGTATGCATCCGTTTCCTTTGTTCTTCTATCCTTGTAGCCGGGGAGACATATCTCTGGAGGATTTGTGTCCGCTACAAAAAACACATGGCTTTACCTACATTTCCAAAGAAGACTCTTAAAACACTTCTCTTACTGTGTTGTGGGCATGTTTCCCTCCCATGAAACTTTTCACGTCCAAAGGGAGCAGAATAATGTTGACAATGTATGGTTACTTTTTTTGTTGAAATGCATTCTGTTAGAGGGTTTAGAGAATAAATACATTTTAAAGACAAGACACTGCAAAGATAGAAGCTAGACTATGTAACTTTTTACCCCACAATATAAAGCCTGAAAAGACTCATCTTTTAAAGACAAAGCCTGTCTGGTTTGATATACTCCACTTGTAACTGTGAGAAAACATGCCTTGATATTTTATAATCCATAAAGGGTTTTGAACTGGTCTTTGTCTTGCCTGTCACCTAGGACCTGTTTGCCTTTGGAGACCCTACCAGGGGCATGTACCCCCGACAACATAGCTCCTGGGATCATTTGGGCACTCAAACCCCTCCACTACAATAAAGTGGCGGTTCAAGGAGAAAAACTGTTTGTGCTCTGTTCCTACTGGCTTTGGCATATCCTACACGCTCTTTTTATCGGCCGACGACCTTGTTTCATTTACCAATTTAGTGTTTGTTAACATTCCTTTTATTCGCAGTCTTACTATGCAAAAACAGTTACTGTTAGTGGTTTGTTGTTTCTTCAGCCACACTCTGGTTATGTAAATAAATCGTTGCTATGATTCGCTAAAAGAAGTCTCGTGGTAGGCGGATCCTAGTCGGTGCTTCATCCAATCACATAACAAGTTTCCGACAGAAGGCGCCCCACTTTTCATGTGAGTTGACACTAGTCTAGTCTATGGGGAAAACACACAATGACAATATTATCCACAGTGTATTAAACTTCCTGAAACGTCATATGACAAGCTGATGTAGATCAATAGAGGAGCTCCTTTTTTAAGCATGTGGTTTTGTGAGCATGTGATTGACAAATATTTTCTGTTCCTGAGTACAGGGTCTCATCTATTTTAATCTCTTATAAGAAACAGTAGATGTCATCATAAAGTCTGTTTTTTTTACAATACTATTTTGGGTTTAAACCCTTTTCCCCAACAAGAAGAAAAAAAATCATGTACAGTCTGTTTAATGAGATCCTCCCTTAAACGTGCCATACTTGAAATGCTTTAATTAAGTTTATGTTAACATAAGAAGAATATTTAACTGGTAATAACGTGTAAACTGGTAAAAGTGTGAAACATAATATCTTGTAATTATGTGCAACAGACTATCCCATTTAACCTGTAACGTTTGATAAGCATACTAAAATTCTAATGACATTCTTTGGCACACATCTCAAAAATACTTCATAAATAACTTGTTTATGATTAAAAAGAGTTAGCCTACTAAAAAGGTTCTAAAACTACATTAACAGGAAAACAATAGTCAAAAGGTTAGTAGTTTAGTTCAGTATTTAGCTCAGATATTTTAGCTATTGAGTTGTAACATCCTTGTAATTTCCTAACTTAAAAAAACACTGCAGAGTTTTAACATTACAATACTATAATCATAACCCAAGCTTTGAGTCTATAGTCTATTGCTTCATTTATGAGTAAATGAACTGCGCCAATGTCCTTGTGAACTGATAAATGTCAGGTTTTATAATTTTTCTCTCTCAATGACTGCGTCTGTTAATGCAGTTTTATCAGTTAATATTCCGTTTGTATCAGAAATATAAATACTAATTCACAAACTCATCAATCCATTCAGAATGAATTTTAGTATTTAAATGTTAAATTTGTTACAGTGTTACAACAATGTTTTTGATACTTCCAACCCTCATACATTGACACAGATTTTGAAAGAATATTTTAGAAAGTAATTTTAGGACAATCTGATGTAGCATTACAAAATAAAAGTCCCCTGATACTTAATAACTGGTATTGTTTTCACACCAAAATGATATAACAATTATTAAAAGAAACATACTAGTTTGTCATTCCAGTGGGTCATTCCACTTTTGGTGAGGAGCAGAGGACCCCCTGAGGCCTCCAGGTAATTTCAGGACCATCTGATGTGGCATTTCAAAATAACAGTCCTAGTAAAATTTCATTACTGGTGTGTTTTTATAGCTGACTTTAGATGGGAATTAACAGAAAACAAAAAAAATGTTTCAAAACGAAAGTTTTGTTTGAATTGATTAGAAATGTTTCTGAAACAAACTGAATATTAACTGATAAAATTGCATTAAAGCAGAACTAAGTAACATTTTTATCTTCTTATATACAGTATTAGTCCTTATGATGGTTAACTGAGTTGTAGTGGTGTGTTTGAAGCGATCCCCTGCTGGCGCATCTGAGACAAAAACAGCACTTGCAAGTTGACCTGTCACCAACCCTCACTTTTAGACCCAATGCAAACTTTCACAAGGCCAAGGTCACTGAATTGTTACAACAATAAAATGTACAATAAATTATACACCAAAATAAATAGTATTTGCTGTTTCTTTTTTTTTTTGCAAAACCTGTGCAGCTGGTGAGCATTTTACAACAGTGTGATTCACTGAAGGAAGTTGTAGGGGGAGCTGCGCAAATCTTACTTAGTTTTGCTTTACCAGACACAGTCAATGAGAGAGGAAAATTTATAAAAACTGACTTTTATCAGTTCATGAGGAAACTGGCGCTGTTTCCATGCATTTATAGTAAAGTTTTTAAAACAGGAGCAAAATCAAGCGTTTAGCATTTCGCGGAAGGAAGATGGCTTGACAGCACTTATCAGACCAACGGAACACAGAGCAAGTCAAAACAGCATTCTGAAGGGGTTACGACCAAAACACTGGTCTGTCCACGGACCAGTGGTCTGTCTGGTCTGTGCAGCGGTCTGTCTAGTTTGTGCAGCGGTCCGCCTAGTCTTTTCGGTGGTCCTTGCTACGTTTGGTGGTCCGTGACTGTTTTTTGGTTCCATTATTTCAGCCTATAAAATAAAATGTTGTTTCATTTTTCTACCACTTCATCCCATTAGGGGTCACGGGTGACTGGAGCCTATCCCAGCAGCTTTGGGCCTGAGTCGGGGTACACCCTGGACAATGGCCAGTTAGTCGCAGGGCTGACATTTAGAGACAGACAACCATTCACTCTCACATTCATTCACTAGGGACACTTTAAATTTTCCAATTAACCAATACATGCATGTCTTTGAGCGGTGGGAGGAAGCCGGAGTACCCGGAGAGAACCCATGGTATGCAGACTCCTCACAGAAAGGCCAGAGTCGGCCAAGGATGTTTGAGTCGGTCGGGTTTTGAACTCACGACTGGTGCCATGTCAGGACGTGGCGGTAACAACATCTGGGATTTATTGCCAATGCAAATGTATAATGCAACTAAAACTTTGCTTTTAAATGCTTCTTCAGAACCCAGAAGCCCTTTTCGCCTTGTCATCTCCGCATGCTGCATTGGGAGTTTCACGGAGCCGAGCGCCTGCCTCCAGGGGAGTATCACAGGGACAATTAGATCGAAAAAAAAAAGGAGATCTTCAAACGTCGTTTAGAGCCTGGTGCTGCTCATGTTTTGGTTAGCTTTTCAGAAGTCAAAGGGGTTTCTTCTACTTGAGCTGGCATGGCCTCAAATACTTCACACTGGCAGTTAATCACTTAGATCTCCGACAACACAACTGCCAGACCAAGTGTGAAGGAAATATATAAGAGTGAGGAAAGAACATGACAGGGGGAAGTGGGCAGTCTGATGTGACTGGAAAATAATTGCAAAGAGATATGGGCACTACACCACAAAGTCAGATTGCTCAAACAGTTGGAGAAAATGAAAACATTTCTAGTGGCTTTTTCAAGTTGTAACCAAAGTTTTTTCCAATATTAAAAAATCTATACATAAAGTATTATGGATTAATGGCATCATGTGTAAATGAACTATAAACTGAAAATGCATTACTTCTACAATGCACATACTGGACACTATTAATTGAACTGATTTGCTATAGACATGTTTAAGAAGGAGAGATAATTGAACAAAAATGTGACATTGTCTCTAACAGATTTACTTCAAAAGAAATAACCTTATTGTTGAACACTTGCAGCGGTCATAGACTAAACCAAAAACATGCTGCTTCAATCAAGGTTGTCCTACTTCACATTGTAACCCATGGTCATTTTAAAATGATGTGCAACTGGGTCAAAAGTGACACGTTGAGTTGTTTCTTTAAAGTGTAGCCCTCAGGAAAGACAATATCTAGAAGTGGCATGGCTTTTTGAAATGCTGTGTTATACAGCAACACTGTATTGACACACAGTATCAGCATACACCTAACACGTACACAACTATGTTATGTCCTTTAATGATTGTCAGACTTGTTAATGTGAATGTGTCATTGTGTGTATATGTTCAAATTACTAGATGAACTGAAAACTGTGAATTACCCAAAATAGTGAATATGGTAATAAAGACTCTGACTCAGTTTTGAGATTAAACATTGTGTATTTTATGGTTTCAGATATTTTTTATATTGAAAAGTGAAGGACAAAAAGAATTCAGACATAAAATGATCTGGCTTGGATGAAGAAAAAAAAAAAAACACACGCTAATTTGACTAAATTTCATTGTCAGCCAATCATTGACACATATGCACCAGGCTGACTCATAATGCTAGACTATTCATTTCCAATTTAATTCTGGGAGAGAATCCCCCACACACTCATACAGGGAGAACATGCAAATTTTAGACAGCCTCCAGCCAAATGGCATGTTAAACCTGACTTTGTTAATGTGAGGAGACAGGGCAACAGTGCCAGCCACTGCACCACTGTACTTGCTCTAAATCACAGCTCTGCCAAATGGAGATTTTGGATTTAAAAGACTTTTTTTTTTACAGCAGACATTCAGGTCTGTCTGATATTATTTATAGTTGCAATCCATTTAGATGTATCTTTTTCAGCAATACATAAAAGCTTACTTTTTTGGGACGCTTGATCTGAACAAATATATTGTCAATGTCATTAGTTTTCTGTTTCTGGATTTGCAACCAGTGAGCCTCTGCCCTTTGTAACTAAGTTTGTTTGTTGATGATTGCCTTGAACTTTGTAACCTAATTCCTTTTTTTGCTTATATACCTTGTTAAGTGGTTCATCTTTAGCTTTTGCCATGAGTAAGTTATAGGGTCATGGTGCTAATACAATCCTTTGACTATATGGGAAGATCTTAAGAAATCCCGTGTTAAAACATAATGGTTGTGTTAAATGTTAAAATGTAACATCAAAAAAGGGTTTCAAAGCAACACTAGACACCGAAAGCAAGGACATCTCCAACTTTGATGCTGTACTGTTCCTCGAATGTTCTTCTGTAAACCGGTCTCTAGAGAGTCCATCAGCTTTAGGTTTTATAGCTGCTCCATCCCAATGTATTGCTGAAGTGCCCTTTAAAAAAACGCACACTGATGTAATAGGAAAAAAAAAACTTCCACAAAATGGCTTTGGGTTGTGTTGTGCACCTTTTTAAATGTACTGTCCAACAGAAAAGATCAGGTGGATAAAATAGCTTACGTAAAGAGATTCTGGCTCACTGCAGACGAAAGGCAAAAGGTCTAACATAGCTTTAGATAATGTTTTAGATAAGCTTCAGATAAGGTGCCATGGAGCAGCAGGAGCGCTTTAACCCGGATGACAAGAGTCTTTTGTTCCTTGCCCTCCTCTTCTTATCTCGGTCTTGTGTCAGGCTCTTTAAGCATTTACAAAATAAATATAACATAAAGTATATAAAGTAGAACCACTACGAGACAGCATATGACACAATTCTAATATGTAACACAGCAAGAAGTTAGAAGCAATCATTAGGAATATATGCATTCTGTTGGACAAATATCCCTCTCATGCCCCTTCTTGATCTTATGAACTCAGGACACATTCGCACAGCTGCTGTGAATAAAAAAGTGTCCCTGGGCTCCTTTTAATGTTCTTACAACCCATCCCACACACTTAGAGCATCTTTCAGAGCAAAACATTGCTGAGAAAGCATTCAAAGACCGCCACTGAAAATCAGTAATTTTCCAGCGACTGATTTGTGAATAGTTTGGGGGTGTTTTGATTTTATTGAGGCACTTTCTGTATGTATTATTTTTATGGTGAATGTGCAGAGATTTGATCATTAAAATGAAACTCTCTCTTTGTAGCTGTCGCAGGACCTTCCACGGGGGACACGCACCCAAATGAACCTCACTTCGGTTCTTATACTTTATTCACACACACTCGCACACAAACAGTAACCCTGCTGGCTCCAGATAACACTCATCAACCTCCATCCTGTCACTACAGACTCGACGAAAGGAAGCAGCTTGAGCCTGGAGGTGGAGAATGGAAAAAGACAGTGTGGCAGTGTGAGGTTTGTGTAACTAGCACTCTGCCCTAACCCTAACTCACACTGACTGCATCTCTGTTACAAACATCTTTAAACTTAACTGCAGTAAATATGAAAATATCTACTGCTACAACTACTTTACAAATTCTTTGAGATATCCCTCAATATAGCATCTACATTTTGGGGTCACCCATGGTCAGTTAAGTTGAAATGGCTTTTCTTAATTTTATTTTTTGGTAAAACTTTGATAAAGAACTTTAATATAGAAGTAGTAACTTCATTATTACTTGGATTTTACTTCCTCCTCCCTGTATTAGAAAAACCCTCCTGTTAGATCATTCTCTTTTTCTCAATCAGAAGCAAGAGCAGGAAGGCTGTCTGCATGTTCAAAGGGTTTCGGACAATGGCAGACAGGTTGCAGTTAGCCATTTTCTTAAATCTTTGAGTAGTGGTTGAACTGGTACAATGTAGACACTGGATGCAATGTTTTTGCAATGTTCATCGCTCACAAAACGAGAGGCGTGAGATGCAGGCTGTTTCTGAAACCACTCCCTAGAGCCCAACCCCATAATCACTATATAGTCTGTTAGTAAATGGTTTTGAACACTAAGCGGCCGTTTTTCAGTCGCTGTTAGTTGCATTACTCTGGCGCACATCTGTTCTCTGATAAATCACGCAAAGCGTAGTCTATTGCACACGTCCTCTATTGCACATGTCCTCCACTTGAGGCAAGAGCTCTCCACCAACCTGAATTGGGCAAGCCACCCTTTTCCAACTGAGAACAATGGCCTCGGAACAGGAGGTGCTGATTCTCATCCCAGCCACTTCACACCTGGCTGCAAACAGTGCACACTGAAAGTCCTGGCTTGATTAAGCCAAGGGGACAACATTATCTGCAAAAAGCAGAGACAAGATCCTATGGGCCCCAAACCAGACTCCTTTCGGCCCCTGGCTGCACCTAGAAATCCTGTCCATAAAGATACTGAACAGGACCTGTGACAAAGGGCAGCCCTGCAGGGTCTGACTTACTGCCAGCAATGCAAACCAAGCTCCTGCTCCGGTTGCACAGGGACTGGACAGACCTTAACAGAGAGCCCTGGTCGCCCCCACAGGATGCTTCCGAGGGATATGATCGAAAAAAAAAAAAAAAAACACATTGTTCCGCCTCATCTTAGGGTGCATTTATTTCAGTGCCTGAAACAGCAGCCATTTGGGTAACCAAAAGAGTATGGCACGCTTTGTACCCTATTTGACAATACTGTGAAGGTTTTCAGTCATCTTGAAGAAAAGGTTAAAGGCATCTGGACACAGTTTTCAAGGTGAAGATGTTTTGTCTATTAATTCCAATTCTGCGTTCAATTGGTAAGAGGGCTGAGCTTTGTCTCTAGAGGGAGGGGTTTGACCTGACTCTAACTCTGATTGGACCAGGCTGTTCTGGTCTCAGTGTTGTTACCAAGCTCAGCCCTCATATCATTTGATCTCAGATTTAAAAAAGTCTCTTGGAATTAACAGACCAAAACGTCTTCACCTTGAAAACCTTTTGACAATAGCAACTGGCCTGACCCACACCATACCACGCCACTGGAAATGAGGTATATGCAACTTTACAGAAGCCATATAATAAATATTTGATTTGTTGTTATAATAGTAGCCTATACATTTCGTATAGTGTTCACAGGAAAAACAATAATGCTAATGTGCCCCCCACTAACTCTAATGCTCTCTCATGATTTGAATTACACTCCCATCCTCTCTTCACAGACTTGACAAAAAGAAGTAGCTTAAACTCAGAGTTGGAGAATGGAAGAAGGCAGTGAGGCAGTGCAGTACCACTCTCCTTTGCTCCTCATCTGGCTCGCCTGTGGACAGAGCTCATCTGTTGGAGTGCAGGTCACGCACATGCAGGAATACAGATGGGCTTGTGGGTCTTTCTGCCCTGCCACTCAATGATTCAAGGCAAGAGATTAAAGCAGTAGGTGCTACCTGCACATGTTCAAACAGCAGAGGTGTTTGTTTGTTCGGATGGGAGTGTATTTGTGGAGGCGTGTTTACACATTTGACTCGCTTGTACCTATACGGTTAAGCCTCCGTTTGCTGCTCTATTGCTAGTGCTCACAGGCCTCCGTCTATGTATTTTATCCCCTGGGACCGGTTATGCCTGGGTGGCCTGGGTCTAGCTGCAAATGTGCATGCAAGTAAGCAAGTCAACAGTGAAAGCTTCCATTTAGACTGACTGAGAACAGTATGCTGTGGCAAGCATAATAGGCTTGCACAAACCCTTCTGAATCTAAATCCTTTAGAGTGAAAGTCGACGTATGTTCAAATCCTGTAAACAATCAATGAATGTCAGCTTTTGGCATTTGAGCTTAAGATCTGGCAAATAGTTATGTTGTTAAGGCTTCCTTTCCAAGACGTTCATCTAAATTCACCAAAGCCTAAGAGAGACAGCAGTTTTCTTTATACATGGTTGATATCACCCGGATGGCTGTATAATTAGCAACAAGATCAACAAGAAACAAATATCCCCTACAGTGTGTACACCTGACATAACCATAGATGGTTATGAAAAAATTGGAATTTGAAAGTATTGCACTAAATTCAAGCAGAGTAAAAAAACTAATTGTGTTTGGTAGCCATGGTGCAGTCTACAATGTGTTCTTGCGCCTGCTTGATTTGTATTTACTGAATGAGGGCTGTGTTGATGGTCAGCGAAGTATTGAGCCTCTTCATAAATGTTTCAACACTCTCTGTGGTGAGTGTGAATCCACCAGCGTACTGCGACTGACTGCATCAGCGAGACGAGGGCGTTTATCTCTCCGAAGACAGCAGAGTTCTAGCAGCTTGAGGCGAAATCAGTAGGCAACATCACTGATGAGACGATACTCCACTGCTACATACAAACATGTGGGTGTGTGCAGAAGGTAGAACACTGCTATGGCACTGCAGTCAGAGGCTGGGTGCTCACACCACCTAGTGGTGCACCAACTCTGAATGATGTCTATGAAAACAGCAGGTTGACAAAAACAAAACAATGTTTACAGCAGTCGACTAATCACCCACTCATTTCTCATCTTTCATTCACGATCAAGCAAGTGTGAGACAAATCATGTGGAGGTGCAAAGATAATTCCTGTTGAAATAAATATTCAAAAAAAAAAAAAAAAAAGATCCTGAAAATATAAAGAATTGTCTGGGAGTGCACAGTGAAATATGCCAGTGATGAAAGCATGAATGCAAAGAACTGTGAAATGCAGCAGCTTCATCAACAAGATTGTGATTGGCAGTGGGCAACAATTCTCTGTGCTCTTTATAGTCTCCTTTAGTCTTGCCTAATTGTTGGTCTTTGTGGAGCTGTGGGAGCTGTTGAATTTGTTCCTCGGTTAAATCCACTTTCTTGCTACTGCGCTGCCTTTGACTGCCTACTACTGAAAAGCTGCCATGTATAATGTATAGGGGCAGATGAAAAGCGTGGGACACCAGTCTATACGTGCAGCATTAACACTCTTTGGATTAGAAATCTGCAGCACAATATTTAAATCATATTTGCTTTTGTTGGGAGAGAGGAATGGAGGGTGTAAGGACTTATATTCCATTTGTGTTCTGTTCACTAAACTCATTCTGCTGTCATGCCTTATGCTGATGTAAGGTGTTGTTTTTGCTTTGTTTGTAGTATCATTGTTGACACAGCTGTCGCCTGCCTGGAATCAAGGTGGCCACATGTATTTCCCAGAACACCGTAAGCTAGTTGCAAATGCGACTCCCTGCTAGTGCTAGCAAGAAGAATCTTTTGTTTCTATTAGGCGCAAGTCAGTCAGGCTGAGGGGCCACATCCACACACTGTCAGTGTTGAGTGCCGTTAAGTATACCGGCAGCACTGGACCATCACTCCATCTGAGACAGTTTGTCAGGGATGGAAAAAAAAATGATGGTGGCGCACACATTTTCACTTGTAGCCTTGTAGGTTACGACCAGTGAGACGAGATAAAAATACAAATACACTGAGCGGCTGACACACCGATGAATATGAAAAGGAAGGCGCGGGAGAAACTAAACATCAATTTGAGCAAGCTAGTGTTTACCTCCCAGTGCTCTGGATGCATAAAGCTTACAAGTCTGGAAATAAAAAAAATGCCCCACTGGTCAAACAATGGAGAAAAAAATAAATAAATAAAAAAACCACAAAGGGAGTTTACTGAAAGTAGCAACGTTTTGTTTGAGATACAGCTTTTTACATGTAACCAAAGACAGTGTCCTTGAAACAGGTACAAACAGGTTTTTTATCTTTCTGCAATTTTTGTTTTTCAAAATGACAACTCAGAAATATTGTATAAAATAAAAATATCAGCTTCGGGAAAAAAGTAGTCTAAGCATTTAAATGTCCATTAACCATTATGTACAAGTGTATTTACAATGTAAATTTCCATTCAGACCTAATTTTGCAAAGTAGACAGTAAACTAATGTGCACTGCAGCCTGACGGACCGGATAAATACAGCTATGGCTGTCATTCAGTCAGTGATCAAATGGGAGCAGAACAAGACATGGCTGCTTTACACAGAGGCATCTACAGGGTCCAGGTGCATCAGTACAGCTTCATATGACACAACAAAGGAATAAATTAATGGGAGCCAAAACACATTCTCCAATGCTGACACATTACAATGCAGAAGCCCAAAATAAAGCTCGGGTTGGACAAACAATGATTCAATCTTTAAAAAAAAAAAAAAAAAAGACATAATTTAACTAAGAATGCAATTCATATTCATGTCCAGCTACTGCACTGCAACTAGTTGATTAAAAACATAATAGGGACTCACATCACACCTCAGGGGATAAAATATATCATTAAGTAAAATCTTAAACATTGACTTCATTGTTATTTTAAAAAGGATGCACTGCTCTCATTCTTAAATTATCTAATATGTTGTAACAGTGGGTTTAAAACCGAATGATAATTAATCTAAAATCAAGGGCAAATTGATAATAGGAAAAATTATAATGCCATTATAAATTAAAGGGAAAAAAAAGTTGGTTACAAAATCATAATTCTGGGAAAATGCCCTTAAGAGAGTAAAAATAAAATGCTAAGAGAAGAGCAATGCAGCTGAATAAAATTTCACAACATAAAAAGGGAGCAAAAAGGATCAAAGACTCATATCAGATAAATCTCTCCTTTCCCTTAACATTCATCTCAAGCCAAACACAAATATGTAGCTAAAATGGTTGTATGCATTCAAAGGATTTCACACCCGTTTAAAAAGAATCTAAAATCCATGAAAATGGTGATTTTACATGCTACACAATGTCCTTACCAATGGCGTCAATGTAGAGAACAGATTGACTGATCTGACTGTTGACATCCGGCTGGATGTTGCAGGGACAGAGACCAAGTAACCTGCTGAACATCCCTTTTTGGGACATTTCAGGACGAGGTCTAAAGCATGTTTAGTTCAGACATTCCACACAGTCCTGAGAGACTTGTGTGACTTAACAAAGGCCTAGGTTTCTGCCTAATTCCCAGTTACCTGAGGAGTATCTGGACTATGTGGTGTGGATCACAGGTGAGTGGAGCGTTTGCAGGTCAGGCTGCATTGACAGCTTGTGTTCACATTGTCCTCCAGAGACAACTTTTTGTATTTTTGATGTGCATGGACACACACATCAGTGTTTGCCTTGGGGAGTCTAAATTGAGAGTGATCACAGTTTTGGGTGATCCGGTGAAGTCAAGGAATTGCTGTGAGCTTCCACTGACCCCTGTGGCTCCTGTCAGTTAGGGACCACGAGCAGCCTCCCTTTAATGTGCAGCCAAGAGTTTGCTGTGCCACTGTCTGTTAACAATGCTCCAGGTAGTCGATGACTCGGGAGATGGACTTCTGTCCCGTGGTGCCCACTGCACACTGAGAGGAGACACAAGGCAAAACAACAAATACAATGGTGTGAAAATCCTTTGCTGTAACAGTGAGATCGAGAACTTGGTTTTGATGTGGTTACAATCTTTAACTTAAATTTAAATCTTTTGTAAAATGTACATCTATAGTTTTCCTGTGGTTATTACTCATAAAGATACCTGGATTATGATTGATTACATTAATTAATTCATTTTCTACCGCTTAGTACTGTTAGGAGTCATGGGTGACTGGAGCCTATTCCAGCATCTTTGGGCCTTATGCAGGGTACAGTCTGGACAATGGCCAGTTAGTCGCAGGGCTTGATTATGTTTGATTACATAAAAGTCAAAAATGTATTACAGGATTCAGAGCTTACACACTGCTGTGATTATATGTTTAACGTCCTCAAGAGACAGGACATTGATTACAACAATACTATGAGACAATCTCAGCCTTTTCTCAATAATTAGGGCCATAAAGCACTGCGCAACATTTTTCATAATCACTGTTCAACACATTATTCTAAGATTTATGTCATTATGGGCTTTATCCTTTTTTTATACAATGGCTTCTTTTTCTTCGGCTGTACTTTCCTTTTCCGTACTGTCCAGAATACTCACAGTGAGGTTCATGAAACTCAGAAACTTCTTCAGCATTTCCGTCATGATGGAGAAATCGCCTTTAGGTAAATGCTCTCGCACAGTAGTCACATTGATCTGCGCCAGAAAAGTATGTCAAACTATGTGCATAATGCCTTAATACAAAACTATGTATTTATATGTATTTATTCTTACCTGGCTGCCTTGGCACAGGCAGCCCAAAAGTAGAGCCGTGTAGGAGGCGACTATGCTGTCCTCCATATGCTTGCCTGCGTGCTGCAGAGCTACATGCACACAAGGGAGAGAAAACAATTTCTGATTAAATACTTCTTTTGAGAGCAGAACAAAACTATTCTTGTAAAGATAACATAAAATGTGCGTTTTCTATCCATTTGGCAAGATATTAACTAGAAATAGCATATGACAGAACACCACTATCAGGCTGTTTGGGCTGCACTCTAGTTTGATGAGCTGCTATCAGTGCTTGCCTTTATTTAGGTCCAACTCTTCATCCTCCTCTTCTTTCTTGTCGCCCTCCGTCTTGTTAGTTTGGCTGTCGTTGTTTTCGGCCTCCACCCACTGGATCTCACCAGATGTCTCCTGCCACTCTCCGCTTTGGTCCAGTGCCGGCTTTGGTGCCTCACTGATGAGGTCATCAGTCTTAGCTTCAGCCAAGATGGCAGCACGCTCTCTTTCCAGAAAGAGCTGTGATATATGAAGCAAAATCAGATGATTCATTCTCAACTGAATAAATAAACACAGAGGACCGGTGTATCAAACAAACTAAATCCACAAGAGGTTGGCTAAAAATAGTCCCCTGCAACTCATAAAAGATAAGCTGTAGACAACTAATAATTTAAGTATCTTCAAGTTAAGGTGTATACTAATGAGTCATGAAGTTTATTTTGTATGATAATGTGTGCAGTGATGCAGAATCTAATTTAATATTACTGAAATTATAAAAAGAAAGTGAGTATGTGTTCATTTACACTTGCTTGATTACTCTTTGACCTTTTCACCAACTGGGGAAATGTACAAAGATTCAAACAAGAAATTTATTTGAAGGCACTAAGAGCTAGAGGTTGTCTTTGTGCAGTGGCGTATGTGGAAGTGAGGGCAAACAGCGTTCTCAATATAACATACATAATATTGGGTTTTTTTCCCACATGGCTGCTTACAACTAAAGGCTTTGAATACATACAACTTTCTGCGCAGTCCAATGCAATAACTGAGTGACTGCTGGAATATTTATTAACGAGTCCTGGCCCAGTTCATACCTTGACCAGAGCAGCCAAAGCACCCGAGGCCTTGGGCTTATCGGTTGCATCTCCCTGGGTGGGTGCAGCGGCTGCTGCTGCTGACTCTGCGCTGGTGTCGGATTGTGTCGGGTCAGCAGGCTGCATCAGGCTGTCTTCCAGACAGGTGTCTTCCACATTGTACTCCATGTCTACCAAACAGTGTCGGTTTCTGGAGCTGTACTCCACAAGATTAATTAGAAGACCCAAACCCTGTAATGCAAGAAACACGTGTGTCATGAAAACATCTTTCACAGACTAAGTCAGAAATCTTTGATATTAAAAGTCATAAAAAGCATAATATTCATGAAAGATTAAGTTAATTCTCCCATAAATCCATTTTCTCTAAACAAAGGTGCACTTTTCTTACTCCTTTGTTTACATGGGAGGGCCATTTGTGAGTGTGTGGCTCTCAGCCAATCATGGACGGAAATGCAAGAAAATTATATGACAGAAGGATGGAGTTCAGTTAAAAGCCAGAGTAAACCTGCATTTGTTTACCTAAAAATCCTGCATAAATGCCTTAAAACAATTAATGTTTCTTTAATAAGTGACTTACCAGTACTCGGATGTCAAAGCGCTGTTCTGCTGGGATGTAGCGTGGGACTCGAAGGACACAGTTCAAAGCTGTTACTGTTAACAGCTCCTGCTCACCTGTTTTTGTACTTCCCCACTCTGCCAAAATAAATATATGAATCACTTTTCATACAGGCCATCATGCATTCAAAAGCCATTCATATCCTATAAGTCCTATAAGTTGATTGAAAATGTCAGTGTCAAAATCATAAATACTAACCATTGTCATGTGTCAGATTGAGCAGCACACCAATTACAGCCCTCATGCAGTCCTCCACTGCCTTGCCTACATTACTGAAGCTGCAGTGAGGCAGAGTGGCATCGGCTGATGATAAAGAACTGTTGTTTAATGCCCTGCTATACCGCTGGATCATATCCTCACAGTGACGCAAAGCTCTATGGAATGATAAAGAAAGTTGATTCAATAAACATTATTTGCAATATGACAAGAATATTCCTTTACAGAACTGAAAATGCACAAACCAAAATATTTTCAGCGTCACAGGGAAAAAAAAATGTTTTGGGTTTAAAATGACTGCTGAAGTGACTCACCTAGCAGAGGAGATGATCAGTTGGGAGTCCTTGTAAGCAATCAAGTAACCCTGGTTCTCGGGGTTCTGCACTGTCACCTGTTGGTAGTGCATGAAAAGAAAAATCAATCAATAAGAGGGAAAAAGTACAATAAAAGCATCAAAGTGAACTGAAAGAAAAAAAAATCTGAACTTTTGAATTTGTTCTCTGGTCAATAATAGTTCAAAAAGGTAGTTTGAGAAAAGTTAAAAGGTACAAAGGCGATAGGTACAATTTCCTCCTTTTTCTTACTTAACCTGCCCTTAAAATGTCCCTCTTTGTAACTTTGAAAAAAGGAAGCACAATTTTACAGTGGTACTTACACTTTCAAGCACTCTCAAACACCTCTCTGCCCCCCACAAAGACGCAACAAGATTCTCCTTGTCCTCTTCATGGCTGAGGTGCTGCACACATTCTTTTACTGAGGAGATGCACAGAAAGAAAAGCACCATGGTAAAAAAGTCACCAGCCAAGATAACAGTACAATTGACTGACCTTAAGCAGCAACATGGGTGCATTGATATAACAAAAAGATCCTAATTTACACCTACCTTTATCTACAATGTGGTCCAGGCCTCCCAGCAGCCGCAGTTCCTCTTTGAACCAATCCCCGGCTCTTTTAGAAGTTAGAGAGAGCAATGTCTCCATAGCAAGGTGACCCGTCTGTAAAACATGTCACTTAGATTAGACTGTCTTTTATAACAACTTTTTACATTGTACACATACCAATAAAGTCTACTAATCATGCCGTCTATTTCATTATAGATGAGTGATGAATTCAGACAAACATAACACAGCATCATTTTAATACTTTACTAAGTGACAGCTGTTAAAGACATTATATCCAACAGCCCCTCTTACCCATATGAAGCATGAATACATGTTGCATCCAGAGGTTCCGCTAGACTTTTATTTTACTGGCCAATTTGGCGGCCAATGTTTTGAGAATTCCGGCCATAGACGTTAAATGTGGCTGCAAAATACATGCAGCCTTTGTAAGCCTAGGCCTATGCAAGTAAATACATTTGTGTGATCAGGGCTCTAGGGAATTGCTGCGTAAACTTTATATTACTATAACTGCGCACAACACTGGGAGCAGACTTATATTTTTCTTTTTATTAGATTACCATTGGCATGGTCTATGTCATAAAATACAAAATCAATTGAGTTTACAATAGACATGTTACGGTTGTGTTCACAACATAAGTGCATCAGCAAATTCACATTCTGATTTCTAAATTCTGATTAGCGTTTAAGTAGGCTAACATCTTGAAGGAGGGCTGTCATATCTGCCACTGCTCATTGATGCAGTTTATAGGTTTTAAATAACTCAAGAGTTTCTGGTAAAGCTGCTGAGTCCGTTAGGAATGGAGGACCTGAATATCACTAATAAACTGATAAAGGATGATAAATTTATAGACGAGCAACGTCCAGCTGTTGAATACTGCAAAAAGAGACACAAAAAAGTTCTTGTGCACCTGCTGAGAAGCTCCTCTGTCTGGAAGAGTATGATCCAGTTTTTATGTGACTTTTTTTGTGCCTTGTGTTTTGATTTGATTCTCCGAGTCCAATGTCAGTCTGCCACAAGTCCTAAACTCAGCGAACTGTTATAACGTTTCCACCCTGGTGCAAATTACGCACGGCTGGGGAGAGGAAAGCATTCACGGCATGTTCAAGTGCGCTCCGGAAAACACAGAGCTATGCAAAATTTTGTCACCTAACTATTAGATCTGTTTGGTAAAAGGCTAACAATGCCGCACGTTGTAAAAGTTTTGTTTAAAGACTGAGGCGTTAGATAACTTAGATCATGGCAAAGTGCAATATTGTATCAATGAGATTTTATTATTGGTCATATTTTTAACAGTCATTTGAGCTGGTGAGCTTTTATTTTACCGGCCAATTATGAATCAAACTGGCCAAAAGCCGGCATATGCCAGCTAACGGAAACTCTGGTTGCATTGTTTGATCAAGAGAGGCCATAAGGCTTTTTGAGTTTATGTTAAAGGAACCCACCGTGATGTTTTCCAAGTCAAGATGTTTGTTATGGACCATCTCGCACAGCTTCCTGATCTTCTCTTTGACCTTGTCCTCCTCCTTGGCGGTCAGCTGGTCCGGGAGCGCAGAGTAGTCCTGTTCCATCTCCAGCAGCTTGATCATAAGCTCCAGGCAGGCCCTGTCCAGATCCATGTTAAGACGGTCTCGGCTCAGAATGTACATGAGCGCGGCTGTGCATAGGGCCAGGTTCTAACAAAACAGAAGAGTGCATGTCGACATAATATCAGTGGCATGGAATGTGCAAATAATGGCTTACAAATGTGATATGACGTAAAGAATATAATTTGAATGCAGACTTAAATGGTTTTCATACAATAATGCAAACTTTTTTTTCTAAATCTGTAATAAACAAATCAAACCTTTTATGAATTTGGTAGTTATTTATCCTCACATTACATGTAGATGTAACTGTTTAAAACAGATTTAACAGAAGGTGGGTGTTACTAACTGGGTGCTGTGGAGCGTCACTGAGTATTTTGAAGATGTGAGCCACTTTGCCTCTGGCTCGCAGGTGCATCCTGAAACTGGGCATGGCACACCGTGTGGCCAGGCTGATTATACTAGATTAGTAGAAGAGGACAAGAGAGAGAAGCATTATAACAATGGCTTGATATGTGCAATATTTGTAATGCGCAATACCTGTTACACAACCTGCAATCTACACTATATATTTATACACAATCATACAGTATGGCAAATGGCATTGGTTTTATATAGCGCTTTCCCACCTAGTAGGCACTCAAAGCGCTTTTACATAAAGCTTCCATTCACCTACCAGTGTTACAGCTGGAACACAGCTGGAGGCAAGGTAGGTTAAGTGTCTTGCCCAAGGACACCACGACAATATGAACTGTGAGAATCGAACTGCCAACCTTCCGGTTAAAGGGCAACCGCTCTACCACTGAGCCACTGCGCCCCAGTACGCATATGTACAGCCTAGTTTTTTTTTTTTAGCATAGTTTTTCATCCTCTTATGTATAGTCTACACACCTATAGTCTATATTATCTTGTCTTAGAATAGTTTTTAAATTAAATTTTTGTTCAGGTTGTCTATTTACTTGTGATACTTTGCTGCTCTATTGTAGCCATGCTGTTGCAAACTGAAATTTCCCCATTGTGGGACTAATAAAAGGTTTTCTTATCTTACTATGCTTTATCACAAAATAGAATAACGTTTATCATTGCCAATACTGAGGGCAAAAAAAGAGATGCATGCAAATGATGGATATAAGAAATAAAAAAAGGAATATAGTTGTATAGAGTTTTGAGAACTTTCTTTTGCAATACAAATCTAAAACAAATTTGCTTAATATTTAGTGAGTCTGCATTTAATTGCATTTTGATAAAATTCCTAAAAAGAGACCAAAATGTGCAATTACAAGTTAAATGTTTAAATAGAAAGCTATAAAACAAAAACTGTCACAGCAGACGGCTAACAGTTGAGTGCAGTTTGCTAGTAAATACAAGAGGGCCACGCTCAAGTTAAGCACTCACCTAAGGCATCTTGTGTTGAGTGGCTGAGTACTTTTCAGCCCTGTCTCCAGATACTCAAAGTCATCTGTGAACTCTTGATTTTCTCCAAACTCCACCACGTCATTGAAGTGCTTCACATGCTGCACCACTGTGTACAGCTGGTGGAAGGGGAATTGGGTTAATTAGAGGTAATTAGGAAGCAATCCAGAGACACAATCAACCCCCACACAGTGTTAGAAAAATGCTCTTATTGTTCAATTCCACTCTATTGGTTCCATTAAAACCCATGGCTGACCGTGCTAATACCATCGTCAATAGAGGCTCAGTGTGTGGACTTTGGGCCCAATCAGCAGTTTGCACTGTGTATTTGTTGGAATCAGCAATCATAGACGATGTAGACTGATAGTTTCAATTAAAAAGCAATGGACTTAAGGCGGTCTCAACACCTCACCACCTCAAATGGGCAAAACCATGGCTGGAAAAAATATAAATAAATAAAAAGGTGGCAGTGCCGATCTCTGAGTAAATATAGTGAGCGCTGAAAACAAATCATGCATTTAAAAGATTGCCCTCCTCTCCACTTACTGCTTCACATCTATACTTAAAAAAAACTCAAATCTCTTGAGACTCACCTCCTTGTGCTCTTTCCTGCATTTGAGTGCCGTGACGATATCCTGGTGGGGACGTGTGGGCATGGTCTCAGACTTAATGACTTTGGGCGGCGGTGGAGGGGCTTTGAACAAGCCATCATCTTTATGGGAGTTGCTGTCTTTGCTGCTGCTGCTGCTCGATAAAATGGCCTGAGGAAAGAGGAGGAGGAGAAACGGTGCTCATACCAAAGTAACAAAATCTGTTTAATGACATGTCTGCGAGATTTACCACAAATGAACAGTCTGTTAAGCACACAAATGTTTAAAAAGTGTTGGGAAGAGATGTCAGATGTGCAACCCTAACAACGTTTAAAATCTATTAATTATGTTTAGCCTTACACGGATAGATGGTATGTACAAAAAATAAATAAAATAAATAAATAATAATTATTATTATTTTATATATATAAACAAATAATAAGTTAAATTGAATACAAATGAGAAGATTATTAAAAAACTACTACTGCTAAAAGTGAACACTGAACAAAAATACTGTGTTGTAGACATTCTGGACACTAGTAACATTAGGTGTTATCTTAATGTAACCCCTTGAGGTTTGGCCAAAAAATATTACAAAAACATAAATCCTCTGATAGAGCTTGATGTATAGAAAGAGAGTGATCTTACTGGAGCAGTTTGAGATCGGGACAGTGGAGGCAAAGGCAACTCATCAGGCTCAGGTTGGTTCCAGTGGCGGGGATTGTACACAGCTTTAGCAGGAGACTGAAGTCGCAAAAAAACAAACAACTTGAATTATCATTTTCAAATAATCTTTCACTGAGATTACAGCACATCACTTATCTATCTCATTTGATGATAATGTTTGGTGTACACTGTTAAATTAGCAAAAAGACGATTTTTTTGGGCAAGACAGAAGAAAGTGGCTTCCGAAAATAACACACAAGACTGAAAATTCAGTAACCAATTATGTAACAAGAAGCAAACAAGTGTAGTACAAGTAAAAACTAGAAAGAGTAAATGCTGAACATTATCTAGTGTTCACAGCTCTTGTACAGGCTTCTCAGGAGCACGAAGAAAGAACTTCTGTTATATTTGTTAAGTGTGCCAAATTAAAATATTAAATCAGATATTTAAGAATACCATGTCAATCAAAAACTGCCTAGTCGTGAACTTGCATCAATCTCATTGAGCCCTGGAGTAATCAGTACCTTTTTTGGTCCACTGAAGATCTTTTTGGTTCCACTTCCAAACTCCTTGGTCTTTTCCCCTGCCTTCCCTGAGCGAGCTTTTTGCATCTCAGTTCCACCGGGACTTGAGTCATCAGAAAAATCAAAAGCATCTGTTCCAGAAACAAGATTACTAGTAAAAAAAAAGTGCCAAATATTGGTTAGCATCTTGCAATATACAGGTTTTTGGCCCGTTTACCTGTGTTGCTGCTGGCCTGGCTTTCCTGAGAGTCACTGGTTTGGGGGCTGTCAACACTGGAGCTCAAAGCAGCCAAAGCTTTCTTCTTCGCTTTCTTTTCTTTGGCTTGGGAGCTGTCATCATCACTGTCACTCTCACTGAGGTCATCAAAGCCAAAGTACTTGATCTTGTAGTTGCTTTTCCCTGCATTGGTGCTTTCGGAGCCCTCTTCACCTTCCTGCTCCTCTTTATCTTCGAAGCCAAAGAACTCCAGCTTGCTCTCAGTCTTAGTCTTCTTAGGCTTTGTCGGTGCAGGCCTATACCTATAAAAAGATACATTTTGTTTAGATTTGGTTTATTGAGAAACAGCATAGAACATAGAAAATGGTAAATATCTTTGACATATCAATCCAGTAATGCCATAGAAAGCGCTTCTTACAACTAGTACAATGTCTAGTATAAATATTAAACTTGGCAAGTCCCTTACCGAGCATGTTTGGGTGGGGGAGCATCTGACTTTTTCTTCATCTGACCTGCTTCTCCGGGGTCAGCAGGGGTCGCAGGAACAACCAGTTCATCCATGCTCCGCTCTATTGAGTCCTGGATGGTAACGTTGCACACTGACACACAAGAGGGATGCAGCACAGTGTAGTCCCTCACCCTCCCGCCACCCCTGCCTACAGGCTTGGCTGCTGCTTTGGCAGGAGTACTACTTGAACCGGCTGAAAGGACAGTGAGGGATTTATCTTGCACGCTTGCTGTTTCATGAGCATTGTTGCTAAAGTTGTTTTCAGCAGACTCGGGGGACATTTTGTCAGCCCGATTAGGCCTCTGGTATTTCTTGCAGTTTGAGGCCCTGAGGGTGAATGGAGATGGGGGAATATTGTCCACTGGTTCTGGGGGAGGCTCAGTGGAAGCTTCCATTTCAGTGTTTGTCATTTCTTCTGATGGTAGTTCATCAAAAGAGGAAAAAGCAGGGAAATCTCTGCTACCCCCTGGAGTATGAGTGGATTGTGTGCCATAAAGTAAGGTGTTTGAGCTTGACGACAAGAGGAACTTCTGGTTCCCTAAAGAGTTTTGATTATTAGAGGAGGTGGTGGTGGTGGAAACAGAGGACACTGTTGCAGGCTTCTGGTTGCAATCAGACACAACTTTGAACCAGGGCTGGTTATTTTTGACAATCTTTTCATCTGGTTTTGTCATGTCTGTAAATAAAAAAGACTGTTTAATAACACAGGAACTTTATTATTGATATTATTCTGATAATTCTCCAGCTATGTGACAAACTGCTTATTGTTGTACGCTTACTCACTTGTGAATGTGGCTGTAGAACTCTGTGAGGACCTCACCACAGATGGGGTGACAGTGCCCTGCAGTGATGGTGGGTTTGTTGTAGCCGGTTCTTTGACATTTGACTCCGAGTCCATGTGAGATGTAACGGTCTTTGACTCATCATCACTGTCAAACCCAAACGGGTCATCTTCACTGTCGCTCTCCTCAAGCCTAGGTCTTTTTGAAAGCTCTGGTACATCAGATTTTAACACTGGCCTTTTGGCACCAAGCTGGGCCTTGTATGTTGTCTCCCCCCATTTGGTAGACAGGGTAGGCTTTCTATTGGAAAAGACCTCTTCAAATTTTGAGTTAGCCTCCCCTCCTTTGCGGTTGTATGTTTTACCAAATCTGGATGTCATTTTGCCTTATGTTACATAGTCCCTATAAAAAAAGAAAACCAGCATATAAAAATCAATATTTATTTACATTGTAATGTGTACCATACAACTTTATTCTAAACAATTCTATCAACTCTACATTGATATTAGTTATTATTCATGTATAGCATAGTGCGTGTTATTTGAGTAAAATAAGTGTGTGTGCATTGTGAGCAAAACTGTTCGTACTCTTGAGCACAACAGTTTAAATCATTTTAATATTCAAGTTGGGGAATATGTGTGTATGTATAAGCGTAGCCATCGGCAAATCTCACTAATTACAAAACTGATTCATCAGTGTTCTTGAATGACTGTGAAGGTAAATTCGCTAGTTATTAACTTTTGGCTAAGACCACATCAAGTGCTAGCAGTAGCAGTAGCAGCTAAAGCTACTTTTGCAATCGCATTATCAGTGAGAGGATACTGCACTTATTTGGCAGTATGGTACTATTTTCTAAAAAAATACGGTAATAAGACAATCTGTTACTATGGGCGGTGGCTGTAGTTAATGCATAACGCCACGGTTAAACTGCACACAATTGTGAACCTTAGCTAGGTCTGTCCCCGGTTGTAAACTTATTATAAACTTAACGTTAGCTTGGCGGCTACCTATGCTAACGTAACTGCCGTGTTTACATTTCAAGCTTAATAAATAATGCAAGTTTACTCTTAATAGTAGCCGATTGATTGGATACATATATGTACAGAGTGTTATATTTGTAGAATAATAAGTTAAGTTACACACAACTGCGAACATTGTATTACCTTTAAACTCCAGTGAGTAGCTAATGATCCGCTTGTTTCTTAGCCAACCGGCTAGGCCTGAGCTCCCAGTCGCGCACAGATCAAGCGGGTAAAGTCCGTCCAGTGCTCCAAAAACTGCTTTACAGATTCATTTCTCCGCCAAATGTGTTAAAATGATTGTACCTTAAGCCAAAAGTGGTTGTACTAAACCCCTGCGTTTCTGTTATGCTCTAAATAGACCACATAATCCAGACTTTTTGTATTTTGTAGTGGTAGTGACGGCCATTAAAATATCCCCTCCCTCCTCGTTCCCAAGCAGGACTTCTATGTCGTATGCTTCGACATGAGAACTAGCCAATGAGCGTGACCAACGTTTTCAAATGCTCTAGTGAAAGAGTCTCTGATTGGTTGGTTATCTGAAATCAAATTTAACAACAGGGGGCAGCAAAGGACAGCTTACACTTTGTTTGACACAGTGCCAAAGGTTTTTAAGGGAGGAGATGCTCTGAGTCTGCAGTGTACGAGCGTAGATGTATGGGGTTTATCCATGGGTTTCATTATTATCAATATTGACATACAGGTAGAAATTTCTTTCTTCTTAAAGTATTTCATTTGGAAGATTAAGCATTTACATTATTCTTTCAATCTGTAAGAGAATTTTGTATGGTTTAACACTTTAAACAGTCTGTAGGGCTTATCCATGTCAATGAAATAGTTGGTTCTTAAAATGAAGCATAAAAGGTAGTGCAATTTAAAGTCATCGTGTAATGCTTGTGGACAACAATTTGTACTTGTTAGAATCACAATAAATAAGTCATTTAAATTGTTTTGAATTAGTTTTTTCTACCTTTCATTATGTAATATTTGGAATAGATACAATTTTGAATTTAGACCAGATCAGTCTGTGTAAAATATGAGCATACAATGGTGACATTTGTATGAACTGAAGTTGTTGTCAAGACGTGGTAAGGTAATGCTTATGTCCGGAATGACTTAGGGGATCATGCTTTGGCAGTGTGGCAATTGTGACTTAATTTAAATCTATTCTGCCCCTTCCAGTAATATGCATCATGCCATCTTTTTAAATGTTTTGCAGGGTTAGGCATATCTGAAATCTGCTTTAGTGGCAAGTACAATTTTTTGTATAGATCAAAAGTGCATTTTTATATTTAAATTAGCAAATGCAACACTGGTAGAAAACCATGAGATGGCAGCAGCAGTAACAGGAATACAGTATGTATTTATTTAGCCAGTGGTTCCAAAAAAACATCATTAACATATGAAAAATAAATAAACATCTGTCTGTCGCAATTTTGGAAAAATATTTTAAAAAATTCAATGATCTTGGACTGTGAACCACTTTCAATTACAGTCCATTGTTTTTTTTCCCACTTTATCCATCTTCTATGTGGTTTAGGTGGAAAATAATTAAAGGTTATTAAAGAATGGCTATTAAAGAAATGCTCTGCATGAAGCCTTGGGACCGAGATATTATGTGTATTTTGAGGCCCACATCTACAGCCACAGCATCAGCGGTCGAATCGCTGTTTGGCTCGCTCTCCTGTCTCTGAGGTCAGCCTCCAGAGCCCCTCCCCCAACAATAACACCAGACCACTATCAAGTCCATATGAAAGCAGTAAAACAAATCTAAAGCAGATCCCAACTGGTTTTAAGTCATGAGTAATAGTTAAGCAAATACTGTAATGTCAGCCTAAAAACTGTGTGTGGAAAGGGTAAACAGTCTAGGTCAAAACAAAAGAAGCTAAACCCTTTATTTTCTTCTCGGTTTACATCACATATTCAACAAAACTATCTACAGTACTTTTGAAAAAAAGTGACAAAATATTAATTATACAAATAGATTTTACCCAGCCACATTAAAATAGTTTAAATTGCAGTGGAAAGCTTGACTGAGCAAATTCCATATTAGAAAAGACTCAATTAAAACAAAAATCAATATGATAATAACCAACTTCATTGGTCAGTGACCAAACAGTAGCATTGATCAAAGTATTAAAGACTAAGTGAAAACACAGAAAAGTACAGTACAGCCTATAGAGCATCTGCACAGCCATTTCTAAGGCCTGGATGTCTGGTAACATTGTTCTTTTGCCACCATTGATAGTATAGTATAGTAGTTTGCCACAGTGGGAGGGTATGTCAGAAAGACCCCCAAACTCTCTTAAAATACATGGTCCACTGGTGGTAGGTAAAAACGTCAGTTCCGCTTATGTGCAAGGCCTCAAGAAAGGTCAAGGGTCAATCTCCACAGGAAGAATGGTGAGGATGGCGTCTTCATTTCCACGGCGCACAACTACTCTCAGCGTTCCCTCCTTCTTGATGGCAGCGCTGACGTCTGTGGCTGATGAGATCCTCTGACCATTGATTGAGATGATGACATCATGCTCTTTGAGTCCCCCACTGGAGGGAAACATAATTTAGTCAGGGTTTCAGGAAAATAAGTAAAGTATTGCACCATGCAAATACCTCATCTGGTCGTTATATCAGAAGATAAACACTACTGCTCATACTCAGCAGCAGTATGAGCAGTAGTTACATAATTGTAATTGTAACTACTGATTAAGTTAAAATTTGATGTATTTGGTCAGTTAAATTACCACATAATTAGGTTTATTGTATTCTATTCACTTTAGACAGGTTTCTTATGGAATTGTTGCTAAAGAGGCCCAGAACACTAAGCACAATAAAGCAACTTAACATGGCCTTATGTTCAGCACAAATCTGTTAAATGCACTCTACACTGTGCACAGATGTTTTGGCATGTCAAGTAAATCTTAGGTTAACATGTGTTAAACCTTTTAAAACCTTTTAATGATGCTGTGATGATGGCGGAATCATAGCACAGTGAGGGCAAAGTGCTAAGCCATAAAACATAGTGGGCAAAACACCCACCCGTACTAAAGAAAACAAAGTAGTAAACCTAAAATCACACACAGGCCGAAGCATTTATAAGCAGGGGAATCAAACACTCTGTTCTATGTAATTACAGCCACATGTAAACAGGGACCACCACACCTTCACTTACACTTATCTCCTAAACTGCAGCTTTGTATTCATTTAGTTCTGCTTGCCTTACACCACCAGCAGCGCATATAGGGATGAATTATATTTATGTTTAATGTTTGCCACTGAATATAAAATACAAGGAGAAGTATAGCCTCAAAAATAATATAGAAAGAACCACGTAAATATTAATGTGAAAAGTTGATTAAGTTAAGCAATGGATTAACTGCAACTATGAAAACTATTACTATACTGAGCACGCTCAGCAGTAGAAGGAAAACCACAGCACAGTGCAGTTAGTAACCTCCTACCATGGGGTTTGGAGTAAATTGCTGAGCTCAGCGTATCTCAGGCCCCACTGTGCTGGAGATGTGGTGGTGGCTGATTGGAGTGGGCTGTTTTTGTGGGAGGAGGGGTTAGTTTTAGAAGGCCAGGCACTTTAGGCATGCCGAAGTTAGTCATGTGATTTATGTTCTACTGGGACAGTTGTGTAGGAGACTGTGTAGGTGTTACAGTGTGCACATGACATTGGGGAGAGCAGGAAAAAGGAAATTAAATATCATGTACATTTGCAATGGGAGTAGAGTGCTCAGGCGAGAATGCCCAGAGTCTTGTGTGCGTTCAGTGCAGATAGCAACTATTGCTGAGGAAAAGTCAGATGCATTTTGAAGGTTATCCTCTGAGACTATGTAGTTACTCCAGATTTATTGTATATATACTGAGAACTATAGGTTTGGCAGCCGAATGTCAAACTTACACTGCAGCCGGTGTCTTTGCAATAACTTCCATAACATAGGCTCCAGAGGTGATGTCAGGGAAGTCTCTATGTCGAGATTTCAGATCTTTTGCAAGGCTTTGCAAAAAGAAAGGCAACCACAATTGAATACAATGCACAGTGGAAATATAATTTAGTGGCTTTGTACAAATAAAAATGTGGAACTTACGACGGAGTAAGCGTCATCATCCTCACTCCGATATACTTCTTCTTTGCAGCGGTCCTCCCTACAGATTGCATAAAAACCCAACACATAAAGAAGCCAAACATTAAAGGATTGTGGGGCCTATATATTCATAGATTTAATATTAGCTATGACAAATTAATATTATTATTCATTCATTCCTTTTCTTCCGCTTAGTCCCATTAGGGGTCACAGGTGACTGGAGCCTATCCCAGCAACTTTGGGCCTCAAGTGGGGTACACCCTGGACAATGATGAGTTAGTCGCAGGGCTGACACTTAGACATAGACAGACAACCATTCACTCTCACATTCATTCACTGGGGACACTTTAGATTTGCCAATTGACCTGTACATGCATGTCTTTGGACGGTGGGAGGAAATCGGAGTACCCGGAGAGAACCCACGGTAAAACGGGGAGGACATGCAGACTCCTCACGGAAAGACCGGAGTTGGCTGAGGATGTTTGAGTCGGCCGGGGTTTGAACTCACGCGCTAACCACTCTGCCAACATGCACACCTATGAAATGTATTATTATTTCACTAATCTTACATGTGTCTTACAAAACAGTTCATGTGTCCATCTTTAAAAATGCTTTCTTGTTATTTTATTACAAAACAAATTGGTATGTCAATCTGCCAAACACAGGTGAAAATGTGTGTGTAAAATGAACTTATAAGGTAAACGAGAAAAGATATAAAATAAAAAATGACCTAGTGAACTGGCATCCACACTGGTATACTTTATGACCTGTCCCATAATTTCCTTGGGTAATGCTAGGAACAGACTCAAAAGACTGTAAATGTACTAAATAAATCTATCAAAGAATGAGCTAAAAACCACCAGCGGAGTTGTGTCTGATAGGTCTACTCGCCAACAGGTTTTGGCTCCAACTCTCAAAGACATTTACTAAAATCTGCTTCCAAACTTTGTAGTGAGTGATTCAATGAAAGCAATAATGTGAGAGAGATAATATGATGTGTCAGCAGGAGCTCATACCTCTGGACTGCCTGTCGTAGGATTCTGCCAAGAACTGTCGAATCTTGTCTGAGGGTATGGCAAAAGAGATGCCAGCTGTCACTTTCAATGTGTTGATCCCAATTACCTCACCATCCTAAGAGAGCAAAAGTCAACTTAAAGAGTCTGGTAACAAATGACCCAAACTCATTACCATATTTCCAAGCCACAAGTGAAATCACGGTTCAATAAAAATGCAAAACCCCCTACCAGATTTACAAGAGGACCTCCGGAGTTGCCATACTGTACCAAAAAAAGATAAATAATGTAACAATACATTCCATGTATATATTGTAAAATGTATGTATTAATGCATTACAGCTCACGTTAATAATAGCATCAGTCTGGATGTAGTCCATATCTGAGTTGCGAAGGCCCAGCTCTCGGCCTCCTCGCTGAGTGGTACTGACGATTCCAGTTGTAACTGTATTCTGGAGAGAAAACGGGCTGCCGATAGCGACCACAAACTCCCCAGGTCTTAGGTCTGATGAGCGCCCAAGTAATAGGACAGGAAGCTTAGTCTGCATAGAATTGAATAATGAAACAGCATGTTATATCAATAGACTTTTTAATTAATACAGTTTCCTTGAGTCTAGTTATTGCAAATAAAACAGTTTAGCATTACAGAGAATGGCTAATTTCATTGGTAGGTTAATGAACGATTGAGAGTAACAATTATCACTAGATGCCACATTAAGCCATGAGCTGTACAATTTGTTTATTTACAATCACTCAGGACATCAGTTGGCAATAGTATGATGAGTAATTTACTCAGAATAGCCTTTTAGGTGTTAATTTTAGTGGGCTTTACAGATGTGCTATGAACCACAAGCCTTCTAACGCTAAGTACCCACTCAATGCTGGATGGCAACAGTCGCGCTTGTTCGTTTCCACAGCAGTAAGGTAAATAACAAAAAATGTACTCAACTCATTATGTTGACAATAAGATTAAAAATTACTTGTTGGACAGAGTTTGAGGTTATTAAATGGATATCAGATGGCAACAGAGCAAATGCTGAAAAATGGACTGATGTACAAAAATGACTATGCAAGCTTTGTAGTCTGAGAGACTCAGCAGACA
Organism: Perccottus glenii; assembly: GCA_024416835.2. NCBI lineage: Eukaryota > Metazoa > Chordata > Actinopteri > Gobiiformes > Odontobutidae > Perccottus > Perccottus glenii. The sequence goes on along the minus strand of CM044552.2, from coordinate 16,269,623 downwards.
GACACAGCAAAGGTTAAAATTATCCATCCGCAGTGACAGTTTCCGCTTTACTGAATGAAATCATCCATGTTGGGCAAGCCGCAGTCAAAGCCCACACAACTCCCCATTACTTTGAGCAAACAATATCCACACATCCTCATGGCAGGGAGCAACGACTAAGCAAAAAGAAGTGCACTGAGTTTAGACATTCTGCGTACTCAGGGTTATAAATAGCCATGGTGTACAAACTAAATTGGAATTCTGCCAATTGAATCTGAAATATACACATAGATAATAGACTAAGAAATAGCTTATATTACAACACATCATCATGTGTTCTCATGAATAGACACATAAAAATGCATGCCCACAGCATCTGACTCATGCAACATGTTTATACATTTGGAGATGTTTTTTGTCTTTACACTGTGTAACTTGTTACCAGAAAATATATAACCTAAAAAGCATAAAAATATGTAGCCTTAAAGTCATTTTGAGGCTGAAGTTGTTGTCAAAATGAGGGCTGAGCAGACGCTACATTTACTTGGTGTAGATGCAGTATCCTAACTAACAACATTTATTTTATTATTGCTCATGTGCACAAAAGTTAATACATACAAGTTTTCTGTTGTATGTTTGAGAGGTCTTACAGCATGCTTGGCACGTGCCAAAGCTCACAAAGAGACACCTAACCCGACTTGGAGTGCATGCTGCTTCACTTCACTTCCCTTGACAGATAAACCAGATGGAGCAGGGAAGTGAGTAAACAGCTGAGAGGGGGTGGGGGTGAGGGGCATCAGGTGGATGGGTGAGTCACTACCAAGACATAAGCACTGCGTCACTTACTAAAGTAACAGGAACCGCAACTATTAGCTAACACGTGTATAAATCAATTGATGATACAGCTGTGCATTTAAACTTAATACATAAAATGAATGGAGCATAAGAAGCAAACATATGCAACTACGTGTTTTATAATATGTAGGCAATGTCATTGTTTTAGTGAAGAATATAGTAATGTGGCTCAGTCCTTTTAAGATAGAGTTTATTGATGATGAATAAAGCAGGAAAAGAAAACTTATTTCAAACCACAAATGAAGCCAAGTATATCCCACACTCACTATAATTCACATTCACAATCTGCTAGTATAACATAATGTACTGTGTGTATAATGTAAATGTTTGCATGGAAAAGTTTAGTACTCATGAGTTCTCAGATACTTAACACTGGTTTATGACTCCATACTCCCATAGTTTACAGAAACTCACAATGCACTCAGAAAAGTCATGAGTGTGAAGAAAAGCATCATTGTGCTAAAAGCCAAACAGCGCCTATGTGACTAAAAACACTGAACATACAGACTGCAAACACCCCTTGCTTACATATCACTTACTAATTGTGATGAGTCAGCAATAAGGAACAACTGGTGGAAAATCATCTGCCCATGTGAGCCAGTCACTCCTGGCCACCCGAGTGACTCACCCTGCTATTTCTGAGAAAAAAGAAAAAAAAAAACGTTTTGATGCAGCACTGCATCCAGACACTGTAGCCACACTTAAGGATGGGTGCAAGGTGAAAGAGGGGAACACCAAACACCACAAACCACACGAAGAGCTCAGGAATGTGAAGCCAATAAAACTCTGGTCTACTTCCAGAAACCATGTCATGTCAAAGAACATTGCTTACAAGTCTTACCTACACAATGTTGTTCTTTGATAAGTTACAGTTATGTTTCGTAGGGCAAGAGAACATTATCTTGTTGGTAAAATTCTTCAGCCACAGAAAGCTTGTTTTTGATGTGATCTGAGAGGCGTTGGACATCAGATTACAGCCAGACAGTGTAAATAACTTTGCTTTCGTTTACAGTAGATACGATCCACAGTCAGCGAGACACGTCCACATTTTTCCCCATGTTTTTGATTCCTCTACCTGCACTCTGGAAGATTAGTTCGATTTAATCATAGTTAGTTTAGGGAGAACAAAGAAAAAGCACTTGAGCAAGAGATGAGTGGATGGGTCACATCCAAAATGGCTACAGAGCTGCTACAGAGGCTTTGTTTAGAGTTATAGGGCTTTAAGGGTCATTTAGAAGCCATTACAGTAACTACTATTTTACAGCTCAATGACCTGGTGCAAACTTTACTTTGATCAGAATGGGCTGTGGCTAATGTTTTTTTTTTTTCTTTGTAGGCCAACGTGTACATGCGAACATACACACACAAGATGGGTACAGGAGTCTGTAAACGTAAACCCACGCACATGGCACGAGTTACCTATACACATGGTTGCTTGAAAATACACACATTCAGACAGAGAGGCTGCTTTGGTTGGGTCAGCAAGTGCCCAGAACTGTGTATAAGCTTGTTTAAACTAAAGTCACTCATGCTCTCCTGTTTCCTTCACACAGTTACTTCAAAGCTGGGAACACTTTTAAAGGTCACTCACAGGTAAACCTCCTGAGTAACATATACTGTTCGGATCTCTGAAGGCTACATTAAAAAAATGGTGCAGGATTGAACTTGCAGAGTGCCAAGATCAGTCAGCAGTATGTGTACATTGGTGTAGTGCAGTACAGTAAGCAGTGTCTATTTATGCAACATTTTAATATGATTTACAGGAAGCACTACGGCTAATAAAACATATACCAGTTCAAATCAGAGCCATTGTCAACATACAGAGAACATTTTGCTTCATTGAGCCATTCCTCAGGGTAGGTAACGTCAACATATTTAAATCCCACTGGGTAAGCCATATCCTTACTGACACCAGTGCGGAAACCAATATAGTTTCCATATGCTGTTGTGGAGGTTTTACTCAGTATAAGAGCAAACATATGTCGGTGCGCTGGGTGTGTATGTTATGTCAAAGCTGCACGAGAGTTTGAGGGAAGACTCGTGGGCGTCTCAGCTCTGACGAGTCACCGCAGCACTTTGAACCACACGCCTCATGCCAAGGAGATGAGGTACTCACTTGAGACTTCCTTTTACCTGATTCGGACAATATGCTAGCAATAAAGTAACCAACCAATGACAGTAACAGTCACTCTACAGATTTTATATGTCTAGGGTGGATTGATGGTCTAGTCTAGACCATTTTATTATTCCTCCCTGTTCACTTCGAAGATACCTTAAGCAGATCCACAGTGTTAAGAATAATTATCTTTAGGCCTTAGATGCCAAACCCTAATTTCAGCATTGAGGGTTGGCTTACATACAATGAATGATTAGATGAATGGGATTGTGTAAACTCTTGATAACACAATTAAGAAATTAAAACTGAATTGGCTGTCAATGTAATGCTAGGTTACTGTTCCAAGTTGCTGGGTGTGATTGCATTTGGAGGAGACGCTGTAGCAAAAGGTCAAGTGGTGTCAAGTCTATGCCTCAGTTTTTTTCCTTATTCAAGACTAAAATTCAGCTCAACAGCTTTTCCAGTGACGTAGGATAAATCAACCCCAAGCTTCTAATTTAGTTTCCTGTAACAATGGCACAGTTTGTCTCTGCATTGCCCATCACTGAGTATTAACAGCCTCAAACCATTTTTTCTGGGAAGTTTGCCTGATGCTGGTTTGGGCTGGCCTAATAAGTGAGTGTAGCTTTGTAGGGAAAACAAAAATGGAATGAATGCGCTTTTTTGCGTGCATTTGTTTTCAGACAGAAAGGGTGACTTCATTGATTTGTTTATGTTTTCATCTGCAGTAATCATCGACCCAATTATTTAAATTGGTACATGTCTCAGGCAGCACACGGGCTCCTACTGAGGGACGTGGACATTTCGCTTCATAGCCAATGGAAAGAGACTACAGTCATCCTTCAGAGACTGACAGAAGGAAATAAATCACTTCCATTTTCCCTGACCAATCCTTTCTCCTTCATCTATTGTCCATTTAGGCAAAAATGGTTCCCATGCTTGAAGATGCAGTTTTGTGGGAAAGGAGCCAAGGAAAATATGCTCACTTTCTTGCCTTGTTGGGACAAAATACACATTTTCTTGGCCTACATATTGCCTGCATTTTGTAATCGAGTGGAACAGCCAGCATTTAGAGCCAGCAGTCGTGCTCAGAGTGTTTTGTTTTCGATGACGTAAGATGCATACACAAGATTAGGTGCAAAAGATTAAAACAAAACAACAATTTGCTTTATGATGACAACTGATAGATTCAACTGTACTGTACTTAAATAGAAAATTTGATAGACAGTAAAATTAATAAAAATGGTTTTCAAGACATCAATTCTTTGGCTGCCGACACTGTAAATAAAGCACTGGAAGTATACGTTCATCATCATATCCACTTCAACCATGTGGTTTTCACACCAAGGGACCCACAAAGCCAAGGTCGCCACAACCTTCAGACACTGTGATTAAATAATTAAGTATCATATGGAAATTTCCTTATGCTGTGTATTCTGAAGTCTTTCCAAGACATTATGAGTCTGCAGGGGCCGATCTGATTAAATATCTTTCTGAGTCAATGTGCTTTCAAGTCTGAGTGAGTTCTTCCAGGTAAAAGTGACTTTAAGTGAAAGCAACTGTGGCCAGAATGTGAGGAGGAGAAAAAGGTTAATGAGAGGCAGTTTCAAAACTTACTCACAATACGAGCTTTACGAATCTTTAACCCAACGATGCCACATCACACAGTGAACTCATTAGCCTATTAGCTCACTGACATACTGTACATACTTATTTTCCATGCCTCGACCATGTCTCTCCCCTTGTCCTTTTTTCTTTTCTCTTCTGCACACAGGAACAAGTGAATGGAGCACTTTCCCCTCGTTCCCTGCTCCTCTGAAGTTCCAACTGCTGTAGACGGATTAATGTATTCCCCAGAGCTGATGGGAAGACCACAGCCTCAGAAAAGCGACTGGGCCCTGCTACCAATAAACTCCAATTTCACACAGAAAAGCAAAGCAAAAAGAAAAGAGAACTTTGCACAACTGGAAAACTACACTGACTTTACCGCTCATGAACCACTGAAATTGCATGGGACAATTTCTGGAAAGCTTTAGGTGTAGGATTTTGGAATAGCCATTGAAGTATAATTATTCTTTCTGTAAAACACCACAGTTTATGCTTGAAATATCTCGCTGATATGGCATGTTTCTTGTGAAATGACATGACATGACTTCATTGTATGCAGTGAGAAGATTGGAAGCAAGAATGACTTTATAATGTGAGCAGTAATCATTTCTGTCTTAAAAGGCCATTTACAAAATTAAGGATTATTCACCTTTTATACTTAAGGCTATGGAAATTGTGCAATTTTATTGATCGGGTGTTTTATAGATAGAATCATATAAATTAATGTATAATGTTTTTTAATATCTCATCTCATTTTCTACCGCTTTGTCCCGTTAGGGGTCGCGGGTGACTGGAGCCTATCCCAGCAGCTTTGGGCCTGAGGCGGAGTACACCCTGGACAGTGGCCAGTTAGTCGCGGGGATGACTAACTGTTTTTTAATATTTTAATACAAATAACAAGAATTCACAGCTTTTTCTGCTTGGGTAATAAAAACTCAACACCCTGGAGCTGCCTGTACTTTCCCTCTTAATCTAAAATGACAACGTTTGTTTGCCTTCAGTTCCACCCTGTCATTATAAGCCACTCATCCTCTCATTTCCCTTCATATTTGCTCTCACTAGTCACACATATCTCCCACTTACACTCAGCAACCAAATTTTCTTGTTAACAGAAATGCCAACTCCATCTAAATCACCAGGTCACGGCAAAGTTTCTGGGGCTGCTGCTCAGATGAGTGCCCTCAATTACCTGCTCTCACTTCACACAAAGTTAGTGTACTTTCAATGACTCATTACATTACCATAAACCAAGCACATTAACAAGAGTCTTGTGCCGTGGAAAGTTAATATTGCCTATATGTACGAAAATAACTGCACAATGTCCACACATTGTATTGAGCATGGAATACAAACAACCACAAGGAAATCCAACTAAATGAAGACAAACCGATCATCAACACACAAAATAGACGATGGGATGAACAAAAACAAAGCATCTGTCACTGCACTTTTACACACTCTGCCCCCACATTGTAGCCTGAACAAAACCTGAATGTTTTAAAAGTTTTTTCTAAGACTGAGGTCTTTGTTATACACCTCACAATGCTGTCATGAACATCTATTCAATCGTGTCACTCAGCCATGAGGGTAAGCACTATAATGCACTTGGCAGTGCAATGACTTCCAGTCAATGAGGCCTGGCTCAATGCCACACATTCCTTCAGATGACTAGTGGCTGAAATCAACTGGAAAGACCATCCCACTGGATCAATGTACAGTCAAATTAAGAGTCACAAATGTAAAAGAAATTTGTGAAAATGTAACCAATGTGCAATGATGCAGTAAAAACATTGTCGCTTAAAAGTCTCTGAATTTGACAGTGTTGCATGTGAGAAAAGCTGTGTAATGTCAGACTTGTTGTTTTTTTTAGCTAAAAGGATGTGAACAGGCAAGTCAGCTGTCATTAAAAGTTCCATGAGTTTGCACCTGCATTCTCACTTTAATTTTAAGCACACTCCATATAATCCTTGGGACTTATAAAACTTTGGGCTCTTTCATTGCAGATCCCACCTGTTACGGTTGTTCAACTGGATTAGAGATAATGATAGTTTTGATCGACCAATTAAATATTTGAGTAAGTCAGTTCTGTAAAACCAAAAAAATCTTTTTTCACTATTAATTTCATTATAGGATATACTTGTTACTGAGTCTGACAGTTTTTAATACCAAAATAGAGACTTTAACCTCAACGCAATCAACGGATGATTATTTTGGTAGTGCAACATCGTCACACTATTTGGTGAATGACTTTGAAAAAAAGAACTGTAATAAAACTGGAATGAATTTAACTAACCGGTGCATCAATCGTGATAAGGGCAATGTCAGATTTCTCATCCACATCTTTTATCTTTGCGTCATAGGAGGCACCACTCTTGAGCTCCACCTTCACTCGATGCTTATTGGCCACGACATGGGCATTGGTGACTATCTGTCCATCTTCTGAGACCACAAAACCAGAACCACTAGCCACTGCCATCTCTCGCTTGGAGTAAGTCATTCTGCAAAGCAAATAAGTAATGAAAGATTGGATTAGAAGTGGTGTGACTATTCACTTCCTCCTTTCAACAGTTTGGTTTTGAAGTATTTCAAAAAATTTAAAACTTTGAGACACACATTTGATGAAACACATGCCACACTACTAGCCAGAACAGAAATGACAGACAGACTAATAAATACATGTTGTAAATATAGAAGTGAGATAAAACAGCTTTTAATTCATGGGCTGATGAAAAAGACATGTTGAAAGATTAAAGCGGAAGGTGCTTTACAAGCTGGTATGGCCTGGCTACACACAGGTGGGCCGTAAATGTTTGTTTCTTTGCCTTGGCACGCACACACACACATGCACAGACACAGGTGCATGTCTTACTTGCGGTAAAGTTCAATGTGAACCACAGACGGAGCAATTTTCTCCACCACGTCGGCGATGAAGTTGTATTTGTGTCTTGGGCTGTCTGGATTGTTCTGAGCTGAAAATAAACACACAATGCACAAAAATACAGCATGATGTGAGTTTGGTAAGAGAAAGGAAAACCTTTAAATATGACTGCCTGCCTTTTATCTAAACAGTGCAGGAAAAGAAACGATGACAGTTCACATGTGGTTGGGAAAGTTTAGGTCACACTTAACCCTGGCCACATCACAAAAAATAACCTTTGACGTTGCTTCACATAGGGCCTTATTAAAAACATATAGTCATTCCTCTTTAAGCAAAAGCAAAAATTTGTTTAGAAGCCTTTAAAAATGAATATCTCAAAAACTAAACTGTTTCTGTAAATTATCTACCCCATCTTTGTGCACATGTCAGGAAATATTGACTTATTCCTGTGCTCATTAAGTCCTACCCAGAGATCAGTGTAACCCAAGCTATAATTGAGACCTCTCCAGACCTTGTTCTAGTGTAAGTTCATTTTGGAATCTCTCAACTTATTTCAGAAGATGACTAAAATTTGTCAAAAAACACCAATAATCCGCAGGAAATCAGGGTTTGCTGTGCAGGGTTTAGTTGAGAAAAAGACTTTCCGCTTGAGGTGCAGTTAAGCTAACATAAGCACCATCATGCCATAGCGAATGCCACTAAATTATACTGTACAGTGCAGCTTTCTGTGCCTACAGGGGGAAATTCCTGTATTCAGTGATCACTCACCGGCTGATGAAATCTGTTCAGCATTGGTAAGCAATCTGCTACTGTCACGTCCAAAATCTGTCGCACTATAAAATCAGTGTAGAAGATTTTGTATTTGGGCATGATCTGCATCTTAAACTGTATCATTTGAGCTCGGCCAGCACTGCAAACTCAATCCATTAATCATACAAAACCTTGGCATGGTTTTAAGATTTTTAATTGAAACTTAAAGGACCTTTGCTGTGTATCAGGTATTTAAATTACAAAGAGAAACAAGACAAATCACATCACATAGACAAACTAAAAAGCTCTTTAAAAAAACTACTACGAGTTTGTTGTTTGTTAAAAAACAGATACATTTTTCTGTTAAAATCAGGGTGTGTTATACACACTAACCCAGTTTGACCATTTATAAGTCACTGGTAAATTAGTCATAGACAACTGATCCATTTTCCAGTTGTATAATACCATATAATAGAGTTTTTTTTCTGGCATAGTTTGTCTAGTTTACAAATTGGGTATTAGGAGTATTTATTTATGTGACTTTCCAAGACTTATTGCAGCTAATTTGCCATAACTTCTCAAATATTAAGATGAAAGGCAACGTAGACAGTAGCTGTGATTCACACTGAGACATAACACGTTTTCAATAGGAGGTTAATCAATGGCAGTGCTTGCAGAGCCACCTATAAAGATGGTCAAAATTATTCAGGACTAGTAAATCATCATATCATATTAAACCCAGCTTTCATTTTAAGAGAAACATTTAGCAAACAAAACAGACTTTCTTTCTCTGTCTATTCCATCAGCTTTTAAAACCACCATCCCAGACCAACTCTAAACATTGGCCTTCACTACAAGGGTCCTTGCTCCAGATTTTTTCGTCTTTTCTTCCTCAATTTTCCCATACACAATTCCTGCTGTTTTATTGGCGACCACAAGCGGATGCAATCTTCATTTTTCCCTGCAAAACTACATTTTGACACAGTGAGTTCAGCTTTTCCTCTGATCTCCAAGACTCTCAAATGTGAGATTTTTATAATCATCAGTTATGGTTGCCACTCAGCCATTCCTTTTGCTTTTTTGTAAAAAGACTTTCATAACTTTTACTTTTTATAATGAAAATACATAGTTAACTGATTTGCTGCATATTATATTGCTATCTATGGATTAAAAGCCAATATTACTGATGCAGGCAATGATGCATATTAATTAGTAAAGACATGATGTCTTTAAAGACATAGACACAGTAAAGGCAAGTGTATTGAGTATGTGCAGATGTGCCAGTGTCAATACTGAGACATTTTTAACCAATTTAATCACAGTCACAGTCATACTTGACCTCATTTTTAGCGCCAGGCTCCAGACACAAATGACCTCATGAAAAGTGTTCATGCATATGTTTTCTTAATGTGGGGCCATGTTGAAGGGCAACACAGAACAAAATGGGGAGACTTTTTTTCCTTGTAGTTCTGCCTAAATGTATAGCCCTAATCACACTCACTACTGTAGACAGCTTTGTTTAGCAACAGCTTACATTGGGGCGCTCATGTGGACCAAATGAAACATGACTCGTTTTATTGCAGCTATGAAAATTTTCAGCAGGAAAATCAATAGCACTTGCTGCAATTTAGTAGGGTTTTGTCGCGGTCGGCTGCCAGGCAGTGACTAAAGTTGCTTAAACAACTGACTAACAAAAACAGGCAAATACAATCCAACCCACACCATTTCTAATAAACATTGTTACCTTCCCTAAAGTATGGGTTGCTAATTCTGTGTTGTGTACAGTCTCTGCCTGTTGTGAACTGTCTTCCTACAGCGAAGGAATTGTGGCTTTGAATCTGAGTCAGGAATTCCTTCATGTGACTGTTAAGTGTGATTTATGGATGACAACAAAAAGGCAAGAAACAGGGGAGAAAGCAGGAGGTAAGGAGACAGAGCAAAGTGAGTTTCCAAGCCTTGAGGTAAGTTACAGAGTGAGTGAACAGGTGTGGCTTCATTCAGAAGATGTGCTGGTCACAACACTGCCTAAGGAAGGAAGAAAGGAACAGCATGTGTGCAGTGTGCAAAGCTCTGATGTGGAGACTGATGTTCTGTTCTTATTAGCTTAGTACTACTGATTAGGGCCATATTCCTTTCACATAACACACAAATTACATAATAGTATGTTATTACAAATCTATTCCTATACTAATCAGAATCCTTTTCAAGTAGGAATAGTTTTGTCATATAGCAATCAAGCCGATTAATCCCATGTGACTGTTACATACCAGAGATTATCCACTAGCCCACAGCTTTCTATCAGGACAAAACACAAGCACAACTGAAGATAAATGCTTCTCTGATCAAGTCTAATTGTAATTCAAGAACAAAAAGATCAAGATCAACAAGAGCTTCAATAGAGGCTCTTGTTTCGTAGACACATGGGTATTGTGTGCAGCTGTATGGTGTGGGGTTTGATGCCAAATGAGAATTTAAAGAGGTCATGGTCAAGAAGTGGTGGAAAGTCAAGGTGGGTTTTAAAAAGCTTAATTGGCTGCAACTGGCCAAGCGTAAAAAGCTTTGATGTAGAGTTTGAATATGACTTACCTTTTGGCTGAGTGCAACTAATGCAGGCTAACATTTATCTATACTTAAATAAAAACAGCAATTTATGCTCTCTTGAAGATTTTAATCAAAGAGAACCATTAGTTTGCTCTGTGAAAATGAATAAAAGTTGGGCTGTAATCCTATAGGCCTACTTGTGACTTGATTAAGTAGGCGTAAACAAATGGTTCAGTAAAAACTAAGCTCACACGATCCCCGTGACAGCTGCTTCTGCTCAAAACTAACTTAATAAACTTGAGTTGCCTTATAGCCTGTTTTTATTACTTGTAGGCTAATGTATATACCATATGAACAGCAGTGTACTAAATCATCAGTTTACATGAGGATAACCCTAAAGCCCTGTTTGTTTTGGCGGCTCTACACAGCAGTGGGCTTCAACCCGAGCGTTACCTTTCCCGCAGGCTCCCCTCTGAATGAAAAGAACAGGTGGCTGCTGGAGCTTCAGCGCTCGGTAGCTGACCCTCTTCAGCTCGCAGATATTCCGGTATGACACCCCGTCGCTGCCGCAGACCGGCTCCGTGGTTTTACACACACAAATCCCGGTCTTGCTTCTCCTCCTGACCGTGGTCGTGTACGCGACGGCGCCCCCGGGCACAGAGCACTCTAGCCCCTCTCCACACACGGGGTCACCCAGCTTCCCGCTGCCGCCGCACGACTCGCCTTCCCCGGACGCACATACCGGGCAGCAGCTGCAGGCGTCGAGGGTTTGCCCCGTGGAACAGTCTGCCGCTATCCGGGGACACATGGACTTGTCACAGCGAGCGGGACATCCGACAACATAGCGGCTTGAAGTTTGCCCATCAACCGGCGAGGACAGAAAAACGACAGTAGCACACAGAAGTGACCAGACTAGCATGACTAACTAACTTATTGATAACAAGTAGCTTAGCCTATTTAACAGCAACCTAGCCTCCTTTAAAAGAAAATTTAAAAAGTATTGAACTCGTCCGCTCTCTTGTTAGGGGGTGAGAGAGCTCAGTAGTGCTTGTGGAGGGAGTTACTTCAGCTGGAGAGGCATTTTACAGAAACTTCTCTGGTCGACCAATTACACCACTTTACGTTTGTGCTGGCGGCGCTTCAAGAGAGCAGTGTGCTTTGTGACTAATGACAACAAGTCTCTGGATTGGTCCGTTAAATGACGTTAAATGACGTACAACACCGGCATTGAATAAAATAAAACTACAAACGAAACATATTCAAACTCCAAACGATCTTTGGCTGTTATTTCTTTGACTACTATCCTGGTGATGTCGTTGATCGCTCCGTTGACACTGCATGACCTCTGTTGCTTGTCAAGTGTGAACAAACATCGAAAATCCTGGTTGGGAAGTCTTCCTTTGGTTGCTTCTCACCAGTGAATCTATGGTCAAGCTTGGGTGTGTGGTTGATTCAAATGTGGGGCGTTTGTGAATGTAATCATTGGACCAATTAAAAATACTGGAACAGAAATGGGAAAGCTGATGTGTATATGCTGCAGAGCCCTCCATATATCCTGCAGGCCTATTTCCTGCATGTGTTTCACTGCCTCTTTATGACTTAGTCACTCCTGGCATTTACTCTATAGCTGAGAGCATAGGTTAGCTAATTAAGAAAATTAGTCAGGAGAAACTAATGGGCAGTTTAGAGCATTTCTAGAGTTAATGTAGTGTGTCCACGCAAGCAAATCTGTTTAATTGAATAATTGCAAAAGAACACAATTTGTCATTTATCCCAACTCAGCAAATAAAGCATTTACAGAGATAACCAAACTCAGTGGAGCATTGCCTTAGTTCAGAGTAAATCAGTCATTTCAGCCACATCCACAGAGGAAAATTAGTTTTTGTGTGACATACAAAGATGAATCTAAAATGAAGTATTATGCTTACACTGCTGGTGCTATGTGAGACTTTTCCAGTTAGGCTATGTGATTTATTGAGCCCATAGTTAAGAAGCGAACAATCAAGCCCTGTTAGGTTAACATGTCTGCAGTGTGCTATAAAAGAGTCCAGTAAACACTAAGGCAATGAATCACTGTCATAAAATGCCCCAGACAAAGTGATCGATTATGGGCACAGGGCTCTTTAAATCCCTTTTGGTTTAAATGCAGTGACTGAATAGAAGGTGCAGTTTTGAAAACAGCATGGGCATAAAATATAGTGGCACTCCATGATACTCAGGCTAGCAGGAAGTGAAGACCAGACTGAGGACATGCCACTGCAGCAACAGTAGCATGCATAATGGTGATTTTTTTTAGACAGAAAATTATATGGTCCGAGTGAAGTTTTTAGAGCTTTGAATTTAAGCACATCAACTTCAGTTACATAAATCACAAACACTAGGTTTACTAATTAAAAAACTCCAGAATTGACAGGCCATTAAGTGGATAATTGTGTAGGGCACAAGGACATTGGCAGGCAATGGTGGGAAAATATGTGGATGAAAACAACCCCATCTCTCAGAAACACCCATTCTCAGGCTGAGGCCAGAGAGCGTAGCCTGAGATGAGCGGTACTGAGGTTTGTGTGATCTCTCCCCACAGTCTGCATGTGCTGCCTGTGTCTGAGGCCCCACAAGTGAAAGGCTAATGAAAAGCTGAGATGTGCCATTTTGTGTAAAGGTGGAGTGGGAACTTAGTTTTGAATTGTTTTATAAATCAAATACTATGAATTAACCATGCATGTCGTCAGAAAACGTACAAAATATATTGAAACCAAAAAGTGTTGATACAATTAATATTTCAGGACACTTGAAACTGGACTATTCTCAATGCAGTAAGGTGAATTGTGTTCGCAGTTATACCAGTAAAAATTGCAATTGCTTTGGTGAAAGTAGTGAAGATCCATCTCGCACCACAAGGGGGCAGAGGCAGTTCTGTTGAGATAAACAGTTTAGACTACTGAAGGGCCATTTTAAGTATTATAGAGCAACATGATTGTAGTTTGTCGCTGTAAGCTTTGGGAATGTCTCATTTCTTTCCACACAGTCTGTTTAGGCCTTTGAGCTCAACACAGCACACATCAATACATTTGCAGTGTTTATTTCTTTCAAGTCATCCACAAAATAAATAGACACAATTCCAAACAATTACATAAAATAGAAACAAGTTGCTCGGCTTTGATTAGATAAAGCAGACGCTAAAAGATTAGTGTGTATTACTCATGAGACACTAATGTGGAACAATATTAAAATGAACCGAGGCAGCTGCTACTGGGTAAACCTCTGCAATACACCATGCCAATATAAGTGTACAGCACACAGCTTTCTTTAGCAAACTTACAACGTTTCCACAAATAAAGTAACAAAAAGTGACATTTGTTGAGCATTAAACATGCAGCAGAATTATGTCTGAGAATATTTTTACTCTTAAAATAACCAGATTGTGTGTTTAAATAAAATCTCATCAACTTCTATTGTCCATCAATATCAACAATAACGCCCATCCACATGACACAATTAGGTCGTATACAGTGCCTTGCGAAAGTATTCGGCCCCCTTGAACTTTGCGACCTTTAGCCACATTTCAGGCTTCAAACATAAAGATATGAAACTGTAATTTTTTGTGAAGAATCAACAACAAGTGGGACACAATCATGAAGTGGAACAAAATTTATTGGATATTTCAAACTTTAACAAATAAAAAAACTGAAAAATTGGGCGTGCAAAAGTATTCAGCCCCTTTACTTTCAGTGCAGCAAACTCTCTCCAGAAGTTCAGTGAGGATCTCTGAATGATCAAATGTTGACCTAAATGACTAATGATGATCAATGGAATCCACCTGTGTGTAATCAAGTCTTCGTATAAATGCACCTGCACCGTGATAGTCTCAGAGGTCCGTTTAAAACGCAGAGAGCATCATGAAGAACAAGGAACACACCAGGCAGGTCCGAGATACTGTTGTGGAAGTTTAAAGCGGATTTGGATACAAAAAGATTTCCCAAGCTTTAAACATCCCAAGGAGCACTGTGCAAGCGATAATATTGAAATGGAAGGAGTATCAGACCAATGCAAATCTACCAAGACCTGGCCCTCCCTCTAAACTTTCAGCTCATACAAGGAGAAGACTGATCAGAGATGCAGCCAAGAGGCCCATGATCACTCTGGATGAACTGCAGAGATCTACAGCTGAGGTTTGAGACTCTGTCCATAGGACAACAATCAGTATACTGCACAAATCTAGCCTTGGGCCTGCTTTTCTTCAGCAGGGACAGGGAAGATGGTTAAAATTGATGGGAAGATGGATGGAGCCAAATACAGAAGAAAACCTGATGGAGTCTGCAAAAGACCTGAGTCTGGGACGGAGATTTGTCTTCCAACAAGACAATGATCCAAAACATAAAGCAAAATCTACAATGGAATGGTTCACAAATAAACATATCCAGGTGTTAGAATGGCCAAGTCAAAGTCCAGACCTGAATCCAATCGAGAATCTGTGGAAAGAACTGAAAACTGTTCACAAATGCTCTCCATCCAACCTCACTGAGCTCGAGCTGTTTTGCGGAATGGGAGGAATGGGCAAAAAACAGTCTCTCGATGTGCCAAACTGATAGAGACATACCCCAAGCGACTTACAGCTGTAATCGCAGCAAAAGGTGGTGCTACAAAGTATTAAGTTAAGGGGGCTGAATAATTTTGCACGCCCAATTTTTCAGTTTTTTTATTTGTTAAAAAAAGTTTGAAATATACAATAAATTTCATTCCACTTCATGATTGTGTCCCACTTGTTGATTCTTCACAAAAAAATTACAATTTCATATCTTTATGTTTGAAGCCTGAAATGTGGCAAAAGGTCGCAAAGTTCAAGGGGGCCGAAAACTTTCGCAAGGCACTGTATGTATATATATATATATATATATATAAAAATATAGTTAGTGTAGTTATGTGTTGCAAAGTATGTTCACAACTCTACCCCTAAAGGAACAGCTATTAAAAGCCATTCCTCACTGTGTATTCTACCTTCACTTAAAACTAAAAGTGATCTGATTGAAAATCACACTATTCTTTGTCATTTTAAACACTAAAACACAAATGCCATGGTTTGATAAATCCAAATGTCATGAAGCCGATTCTTTTGGCCTTATTAAACACATTATTTGCCAGAAAAATTTACACTTTGCATCTAGTCCTGAATTAGTCCATAATACAGACGTTATTAGCACTGAAATCAAAAGCTGGTTGAAGATATTAGTATGAAGCCATCTACTGTCATTGACAATGGCCTACAATAATACATTTTAGAGCTAAAATAGTGTCTTTGTGAGATGGATCTCATACAGTACTTTAAGTTAGCGCAGAGATGATAGTGGTGACGAAGTCATACTCTTACACACAATGAAGGTGTCCTTGTGTGTGTTTACTTGGCAACTTCTAAAGAGCACTCCTTTGGGTATGGTTCTGCTGTTTTACAAAGCTAGGAAGCTCCTTGCGTTTTTAAAAAGGTCCTTATTTATGAGGCAAATAAAAACATCTGGAGCCCACAAATAATTTTGAACACATTTTGGTGCCAATACAGAATACAATGTGTATTCCCTGTAGCACATGTGAAAAAAAAACATTAAACAATTAGGATAATAAATATATTGTTTTAAATGTTTACGCAGACAAGTATAGAAGATGAGTGGGCCAATTGGGTCAGGAGTACAGTTCAAAAAGACACATTTGTAGGTTGCACAGAGCTTCTCAAATGTAGGCTCAGTTGTTGTTTAACAATATGCACCGGCTACGTTTTATTAGCGTTTCACAGCCCTTTACTTCTATCCTTATTAGCAACTGTGAAGTATCTGCTGTAGGGCTTAGACCAGGCTCACTGGTAGGTCAGCGTCATCCAGGTCTACTGGTACATCAGGCCTTTGGAGCTCAAAGCTGCTCCGTCGTCGCCACGGTGACTCCTCTGACTCAGTGACTGTGGTAGTGGTCGCAGATGGTTTGCATGTCACTTTGCCAGACGGGTCTCCTGCAGGGACAGGCGTGCTGGCACATGGCTGTGACTGGGCCGTGGCAGCAGACTCATGAAGTGCTCGCTGTCCCACGCCAGACTGTGAGCGTGGCCCGGACGGGACAGCAGACCCCCACTCTGGGTAACATGGTGGCATGGTAGATATGGGCGAGCGAGGGACAGGGGGACCCGCTGTGCTGCGGTAGAATGCGTGGCGGCCGCTGTTTTCCTGAACAATTCCAGAAAATGCAAAAAGCATTAGTCAACACAAATTTTTTAAAAGTAAGAATGTCCTGAGAAAAGTAAATTACAGACTTTGGTTAGCACCAGCATGAGCAGCCTGATGCAGCTTTAGTAGCGTTGATACTGAAGTTAATACAGCTGAAGGTGAAGAAATTAGAGACCAAAATGGTGGTAGCAGTGGTAGTAAAGTAGAAGCAGAAGTACTAGAGGTAGTGGGAGTAGTAGTGTCAGCAGGTTTTAAGTTTTATTCTCAACAGGTGGCAATGGAAGTGCAGAGGGCCTTAGGAAGCAGTGGTTGACTGTTGAGTGCTCATTATTTCACAGCTTTTCACTGTCACATTTTAATCTCTGAAAAACAAAGAGCATTGCCAAGGAGAAAAGGTAAAAAAAGTTGGCGCAGAGGCAAAAATGCAGCGGTTAGTTTGTTTTGTTGGTTAGAATACAATACGTAAACAAATACAATTCTGTTGACTTCAATGTATTCTTTTTCTTCTTTAAAATTTACAGTGGATTTTGATGACTGCGGTCAGTGACAAGATGAAAATAAAAGCATTTACAAAGATATAGCATCATAACATCATCCAGATGGGCCTCTTCCTACACACAATAGCATTTCAAAGCTGTATAAAATTTGTCAAGCATCTGAGCACATAGGAGCATAATAAGTTCAGGTATTTACTAAACAAGTGTATGTGAAAGAGAGAAAAACATACAGGCAGCGAACAGGAGGAAGGAGGAGAGACAAGCAGGATGTCACACATCTAAGACAGGTACACAGCTGTAGCAGGCTGCAGAGATAACAGGGCACGAAACAGAAGATGTGAAAGACACATGTAGGAGGTAACACAGAGATAGAAACACGGTCAACACATTAATAAAACAACAATGCTTAGGCTGATCATGCAACAAAAGAACATCTGCACAGGTAATGTAAGGTAGAGACTGTATGCTTTTTTGTTACAATGATGATGAGGTGAAGCTTTAAGGAGGGAGGAAAGATGTTGTTCATTAGCTAAACGGTCACATTGTGGATGTCCAGAATATTTCTGCATTGAGCAACAGTATGACTGGAAGTTAATTTTACACTTGAGGTGTGCTTGATTTTGATTGGCAGTCCAGAGGCCATCTGTCACATGCACATACTGTAGATGCATCAAGCAAACCTTGTGTCTTAAAATGTACAGTATTTATCTTCATACAAAATGCAAGACTGTGCAAGCTCAACAAACGGTGGTATATAGCAATATGGTAATATTAAAAAAAGAGATAAATTGAATGAAAAAAGCCGTTGGGAAGAGGAGTGAAGGGGGAGCACTTTTCCGGTATCACAGCCATAGTCAGGGAGTGGTTCTCAGAAATAGGAACATCAGATGTGCTGTCATATCTGATCTGCTCCTATAATCTCTACAACCACAGCAGGCCAGCCAGTGAGTGGAAAGTTTAAAAGTGAACTTTAGTTTAAAAAGGGGGTTATAATAGCTGACATACGTGCTGCACTCCCCGATTCGGGATGTATACCTCTGTATACAGGGGTTCGACAGCCGTCTGGCCTGCCGCATCTGCAACAACACAGTGCAAAGCAGGATTAGAGCAGATGTCCGCCCATCAGAGGAGGAGGGGGAAAGACTGTGACAATGAAAGAGATGAAGGAAAACTCTACACAAGAAAGTATTGAAGAGGGAAAATAAACAAGAAGTAGAGAAAGAGACATATGTGAACACCGGTGAAAGTAAGACCCCAGGTGTTTTCCATCCAAGTAAACTGCTCCTTTTTCTGTAGTCAGTACTGTGGCATCAGTGCACATACTCAAAATAAGCTTTAGATGGCTGAGGCAAATGTTGCTGTACTGTGCAAGTCTGAGTAATAAACACCTTAAACCAAAAGACAGTATGGTGAGAAAAAAAAGGTTAAAGAAAAATGAACATGCACACTTGTGTTTGAATACACTTCAACACATGCTCAGTTATTCACTACAATCAATTAAATATGGTGTGCTTTGTGTTAGTTACTAAATCAGAAGTGCTCGGAAGTGCAGTCAACATATACAACTATATTATCTTAATAACTTATCACTAATAGACCAACCAGCTCTTTTTAAAAGATGGTTATCTGCAAGTTGAGTATTATTTTTATTATGTTCTAAACACAGCCAGAAGGGGGTTCGACAGCCTATGTACTGTTACACATGTTTGTGAATTTTCTGAATCCTCCATTCAACACCTTTTTTGTCTTAAATTTCTTTAAAAAAAAAAAAAAAGTTATTTGTTGTGCAATAGTGTTTGTCCTTCCTGCTTTTTGTTTTCCTGATTGAGCCAGCTTATGACATAAAGCCACTGCTTTATGAGGGACATATGTACTCATTTTGAAGAAGAATAATGAATGCCAAAACACAACAGACCTTAGACTGTTAGCAGTATAAGCCACTAAGAAATCTAGTCTGTAATAGTTGTATGGTGGTTTTGCTGTAATGTGGATGATACATACTGTAGCAGCAGATCTTCCAGGTCCTCGTTGGGCCACAATGGCTCCTGACACAGCCTTAATCCAGCTATGCATCTCTTCTGGACTGTCAGCCTGGAGATGGGAAGAATATATGTCATTTTACAGTGCCTTGCGAAAGTATTCGGCCCCCTTGAACTTTGCGACCTTTTGCCACATTTCAGGCTTCAAACATAAAGATATGAAACTGTAATTTTTTGTGAAGAATCAACAACAAGTGGGACACAATCATGAAGTGGAACAAAATTTATTGGATATTTTAAACTTTTTTAACAAATAAACTGAAAAATTGGGCGTGCAAAATTATTCAGCCCCCTTAACTTAATACTTTGTAGCGCCACCTTTTGCTGCGATTACAGCTGTAAGTCGCTTGGGGTATGTCTCTATCAGTTTTGCACATCGAGAGACTGAAGTTTTTGCCCATTCCTCCTTGTAAAACAGCTCGAGCTCAGTGAGGTTGGATGGAGAGCATTTGTGAACAGCAGTTTTCAGTTC
The DNA here is from genome assembly GCA_024416835.2 of Perccottus glenii. Taxonomy (NCBI): domain Eukaryota; kingdom Metazoa; phylum Chordata; class Actinopteri; order Gobiiformes; family Odontobutidae; genus Perccottus; species Perccottus glenii. The sequence continues at coordinate 16,249,685 of CM044552.2, read as the reverse complement.
TTTCCACAGATTCTCGATTGGATTCAGGTCTGGACTTTGACTTGGCCATTCTAACACCTGGATATGTTTATTTGTGAACCATTCCGTTGTAGATTTTGCTTTATGTTTAGGATCATTGTCTTGTTGGAAGACAAATCTCTGTCCCAGTCTCAGGTCTTTTGCAGACTCCATCAGGTTTTCTTCCAGAATGGTCCTGTATTTGGCTCCATCCATCTTCCCATCAATTTTAACCATCTGTCCCTGCTGAAGAAAAGCAGGCCCAAACCCTGATGCTGCCACCACCATGTTTGACAGTGGGGATGGTGTGTTCAGGGTGATGAGCTGTAACATAACGTTTTGCATTGTTGCCAAAAAGTTTGATTTTGGTTTCATCTGACCAGAGCACCTTCTTCCACATGTTTGGTGTGTCTCCCAGGTGGCTTGTGGCAAACTTTAAAAGACACTTTTTTATGGATATCTTTAAGAAATGGCTTTCTTCTTGCCACTCTTCCATAAAGGCCAGATTTGTGCAGTATACGACTGATTGTTGTCCTATGGACAGAGTCTCCCACCTCAGCTGTAGATCTCTGCAGTTCATCCAGAGTGATCATGGGCCTCTTGGCTGCATCTCTGATAAGTCTTCTCCTTGTATGAGCTGAAAGTTTAGAGGGACGGCCAGGTCTTGGTAGATTTGCAGTGGTCTGATACACCTTCCATTTCAATATTATCGCTTGCACAGTGCTCCTTGGGATGTTTAAAGCTTGGGAAATCTTTTTGTATCCAAATCCGGCTTTAAACTTCTCCACAACAGTATCTCGGACCTGCCTGGTGTGTTCCTTGTTCTTCATGATGCTCTCTGCGCTTTAAACGGACCTCTGAGACTATCACAGTGCAGGTGCATTTATACGAAGACTTGATTACACACAGGTGGATTCCATTTATCATCATTAGTCATTTAGGTCAACATTGGATCATTCAGAGATCCTCACTGAACTTCTGGAGAGAGTTTGCTGCACTGAAAGTAAAGGGGCTGAATAATTTTGCATGCCCAATTTTTCAGTTTTTTATTTGTTAAAAAAGTTTGAAATATCCAATAAATTTCGTTCCACTTCATGATTGTGTCCCACTTGTTGTAATTCTTGAAAAAAATTACAGTTTCATATCTTTATGTTTGAAGCCTGAAATGTGGCAAAAGGTCACAAAGTTCAAGGGGGCCGAATACTTTCGCAAGGCACTGTATATAGAAACAAACACTAATAGGTTAAAAATCATGGTGATCACTAACAAGGCAAGTTGAGCTGGTTTCAGTAACATCTGAAAGTATGTAGCTAGACAAGAAAATCTACCCCTCTTTTAACCCACATCCTACCTGTATGTAAAAAGTCCTAGATGTGGTGACGACTTCAAACAGATTATCTCTCATCATAATATCACTAAAACAAAAAGGGGGGAAATAAGGTGCATTTTGTGACAGACATGGTTTAGATTAAATCAATGTAACTACTACAATGCTATCTTTCATACAAGACATTTTTGTATAGTAGGAATTTGTTGAGGCTTGTTAAATACCTTTGTTTGCACTCCTGGACTTTGTGAACTTCTTTCAATGGAATCATTCTCAGAGGTTCTTTCTCCTTAAAACACAATAACCCATAAACAGTTAGTTAATAAATATTTGTTACAAACAACGATGTGTAATTGATCCACAGCTAGCTAGCCTAGAACTGAAGACTAAAAGACAGCTTTGGTATATGAATGTGAGATTGTAGAGGTGAGTTTGATGGTGGTGGGAGAAAGCTGTGAGCACAGTGTGTATGGCAGCCCCCCTCTCTGTCTGCCCCCAGGTGTAAATTTGTGTGAATATGGTGAATGAAAGCATCATGTAAAGTGCTTTAGGTGCCAGAGAAGGGTACAAAAAAGCGCTATATAAATACAACATTTACCATTTACCATCAAAGACCAAAGCATTTAGAACTTTTTTAACTTGTCAATTGATATAACAGATAGCAGTCTGTGCCCTTGGAGTCTGTTGCTAGCCAAATAAGACAGATAAAGTTGTCAAATAAGAGCAGACACAAACAAGCAGACACGATATGGGACGTCCTGCATTATCTATGTGTAAGAGACAGAAAGGCCAGGAGGGTGAAAACAGGATATGCAATGTGAATGCAAAGAATTCCTCTGACTATGGATAAACGTGTCAGAACTTGCATATGTGTGTCTTTTAAGTTATTTGCCTCTGACTGAACATATTTTATCATGAAACAGGTATATAAAAGGAAAAAGTATTACCAAGTCTGATTTGAAGTAGCTTATTGCGTTTTCTTCCAAAAGAAAGTAGCGTCGTTTCCAGTTTTTCATCTAGCGATCAAAGGCAACAAAACAAGTCAAATTAATTTTCTTTTGAATTTTTAGTATATACTGTTACAGAGCAGCAGAATCTTACCACAGCTCCTTGCTTGACACAATATCCAGATTTAATGACTGTGTGGTCCTGAGAGGGCCTTCCCAGGAAGTATGGTAGCTGGCCGTGGGAGCGCTGCATGGCCTCACGGTCTGTTTTCTCTGCACAGTCTCCCCCCTCCTGCTGGAAAAATGATCATATCTGATAATTCTCTTATCACTCTCTACAAGGCATTTGCAGATGCCATGTGTTACTACGATACACAGAGCTAGCAAGGCTAAAATATACTCTAATGCAGCAATTAACACCTATAAACACACTTTTAAATGCAGCTGGTCAAGCCATGTTTTTGTTTGTTCATAATTTGAATTATTTCTGTACAATGTACACAACAAACCTCACTGTACCCCGTTTTATTTTAAAGTTTTAAATATATTGTATATGTATATAAGTTTAGTGTAATAATAAAAGTTATTACTTGTGTCTGTGTAACAATGGGAACTCCTCCGATGATCTCTGTCTTATAAGAGACTTGTTTCTTGGATCCTACAACATCTGGGAAACTTTTCAGGTTCTCAGGATTGTGCTGGGCGTCAGGCAACTTTGGCACCTGAAAAATTGTGCACACAATGTCATTGAGGTAAGATACCTGTGAACTATTTTGAGGGCTTAGTTTAAAACAACTTAATTTGACAATCACCTACACTACATACTACCACAATACCTCACTCCCAAATATTACCCAAGTTCATTATCAAGTACTATTGGACTTTGTGTATGTCTCACAGTGATCTTTGTGGCTTTATTGAGAGCGCTGACCCAGTCCACAAGGTCCTGCTGATCATTGGCTTGAAGGAAGAACTTTCTCATCCCAGCATTGATGACTAACAGATAAGAAAACAACAGTGAGAGAAGCAGTTTATCGTAGAAAAAAAAACAACAACATTCAAATAAGGCAGATTTTAGGCAATTTGCATTTTACTAAGCTCTTATCACGTGAAAATGTGTTGTATAATAGTACTTCAGGTTTACAAAACTGGATGAGGCAAAAAGTGAGATGTATGCAAGTTTTACAGAAACAGTCTGAGTCACTATAACTGATACAGAGTACACGCCTGTGGCTGCAACTAAATATTCTCATACATGTGAACATAAGCTGTAAACTATTTTATTTTTCAATCAAACAGAAAATTGTGGATCATACAATGATTGATTATGGTTTAGGATTTAGGAACTCATTCTTCTCATGCATTTTGCATAAATGAATTTCAGTTCTACAGCTTAAACCGTCTTTGTGTCTTCACCATTTCCCCATCTATACTGTGGGAATAAATTACATGAGCTGTAAAAAGTACAACATGCAAACTTACAATGGAGCTCATTCTTTCTTGTTCTGACTATATATACTGCGTGTGGGTGTCACATTTTGACATCTAAGCTACTTTTATACCTGGAAATAAATCTGGCTGGCTGGCACCATTAACATGACCACTGTGAAATGATACAGCTGTCACATTCTTTAAGAGTTGCACACAAGATAAACATGCAAGGGGGATACACGTAAAAACTATGTATGCTACTCAAAGATTTTTAATTAAACCAAAAAATATATAGATTTATGAAATTTGTATGCTGGCCCAGAGACATAATACAACAAAATACAAAAGCGGAAACACACTTTATAAAAAGAAACAGCCAAACGGAATTACAACAACATTTAACTGCACCTAAAATTACAATAACCACACAACATTACATCAACATTACCACACAAAATTACAATTACAATAACAAAACGGCATTTCAAAATCATAGTAGCTGTAGATCTGCATCAACTATTACCTTCTTCTAAAAATATCTGCATAAACAGTTTAAAAAAAAGACACTGTTCTAGAACTACTAAACTTTTTAATTGTTCACTGTTGATGCTCCCTGAAGTAAAACAGGGCTTTGTGCAAATTTGTTAACATTTGTGAAAAACAAAACTTAAGTCTCATGGCTAAATAGCATACATTCAATAACATTGCCATGTGTCATTAATGACCACTAATAAATGGAAAGGAGGTGGCTTTGGAGGATTATTTGGCCCGACCAGGAATAGACCAAGACCAGACCAAGACTATGGATTACAGCTGTTGGAGATGTTGCTGCTGGTGAGTCTTTTATGTTATAAATAGGCTACATGCACACATTTGCTCAAAAATTGTATTTGTAATTCCATGTGGTTAATGCTGATGTAATGTTGTGTGGTTTTTGTTGTAATTTTATTTGGCCATTTCCAGTGGAGATATATGTTGTTCTAACTGTGTGTGTGTGGTTATTTCCGGTGCAGTAAAATGCTGTTGTAATTCTGTTTGGCAGTTTCTTTTTGTAAAGTGTGTTTTGGCTTTTGTATTTTGTTGAGCTCTCTGGGCCATTGTAGTTTAAAACATTAAATTACAACATTGCTACTGTTGACTTACCCTATTACTTTACTTGCTCAACTTGTAAAAAATAGCACAATACTAAGCAAACTATACAATTGCTAGTTGTGTTTTTGTACCATTGTTGGAAATGATAGTATAGCCTTGCAAGCAAATTCTGTTACTTGCTTTACCTGATGACTGAAAATAAAGATTATTAGAATATTTTATGCATTTCCTTACCAAAGCAGAATTCGGCCTTGGGCCTCAGCTTTGTAGCATCGCTGACCTGAAAGAAGACAAAGATAACAAATGTAAGCATAGTCTTATGTTGGCATCAGCTTATTGACACCATTAATGCTTACCTTGGAGATGTAGGTGAGCTTTAGGGAACCAACACACTCGGCACCCACAGGCAAGTTCTAAGCGAAAGGTTAACAGATCTGAGTAACCTTTGTGTTTGATGCTGAAGTCATGATAAAGGCTATCAGGCACCAATGATCTTACAGAGATGTTACAACATGTATTTTAAAATGCCATGGCCTTATCTATCTAAGCCTTCAAAAACAATAAATGGGTGAGGCTCCAATTAAATAAATTCTCCGATATCTTAATCCTGCATAGACATTAGCATTTAGATCAAAGAAGGATACTTTGGTAGTGCTTAACTTTTGTCAATTCATGTATTTTGGTTTATATTTGAAGATGATCCAGACTTAATATCATGAAAAATTTATCTAAAAAAGAAAGGAGACATCTGAATTATTTAAAAAGTACCGTGTGCTACATGATTTATCAATACTTTATGTAACAGCACACCTAAAAATACCATGTAGTCTTCAGAGCATGCTATACAAACCAACAACAGAGTGACAATGTAATTATGATGATACAGAGAAGTGTAGATACAAACAAAGTGACCTTTGTCTCTGATAATGTCCATTGTTCTTATTTACAAAAAAGAGAAAACTACAATGTATCTTTTTTTTTTAAACAATTGCCTCTAAATAGTTAAAAGCTACAATGACATTTTAGGCTAAAGCTAAAAAGCACTCACATTATCTGAGAATTTTTATAATGCTATTTGTACTCTGTTTGCATGCCATGTTCCAATAAACATTTGCATTAAACTGTAAAACTACACAGAAGGTTGTCTTCATCCCTAGAAGATCAAAGCAAAACCAGCAATGCCTGTGAACTTACCTGTGGGTTGTCCATGAACCACACCAGGCTTCCCTGCTGTGTGTCCAATATGAAGTAACGGCGCAGGAACTTTCCACTATTCTCATTTTCCTCAATGTCTAGGAAGCCACAGATGCGGTTCTGTCGGTCCACGTAAGGCATCTCGACAGGCGGGACATGCCCTGACCTACAAGGACCGGGTGTGGGTAGGGCCAGGAGCAGAAAAGGCAAGAGCTACCACAATTCCTAAAGGGAAGAGAGAAAATATAAATGTAAGTGAAGGGACAGAGTTAGAGAGGTCCACTGTTGCTAGATTTTGCTGCTTGCTGTCAGTATGTAGAAGATGTCTGGTCTCTCTCTCACCTAGAGCTGACTATGCTGCTCCCTGACAGAGGATCATGTGACACAAAACACAACCCCGCCTTTATCTTTTTATATCAGCTCATCCACTCTCCCTTTCCCCATTTTGCCCCATCAGTCCCTCTTATTTCATAGGCCATCTTGCTTGCCTTATGTCTTTCTACCTCTAGCACTCCCCTCATGCCAGCCTTTTCTCCCTCGCTGCCTGTGCCATCTCCTCCCAGTTACTGTGATCCGATTTGGCAAGCCTCTGACCAGCCCCTTCTGTCTCCTCCTCCCTCTGCAGCTGAGCACCCACTGGAGCCTGTTCAAAAAATAAAAAGCAACCGAGCTCAGTCATGTTCTCATCACAACAACAACAAAAAAACACCATTGCTCTTGAAGGCTGACACGGACAGAATACATAATATTTAACCTCCAAAAAACTGGTACATTTAAAGACTCACTGAAGCTCATTTCTTCTCATACTTTGTTCTTATACTTTCCAATTGGTCATGTAAAGATTTCTGTTCACATTCAGTTCCCGTCATGTTCAAATGAAGCTAAAATATGTGTCTTTTGGTAACACAGATAAAGGCTCTCTTTCTACAAAGCCTTGTGAGAACTGTGTGGGCGGATAGGGGCAATGGCAGGACAAAAGGCATGGTTGTTGTGTATGGACTCTGGGTTGGGAGCAGCTCAGTTCAGTCCTGTATTGTCCCAGGCCATCCCATTTGACACACAGGCACGTGAATACACTGTCAAAGGCAACAATCTCAAGAGTGTACAAATGTAACATTGTCAATGACTGTATTGTTTTGTGCTCCTATAGTTACGAGACCACAGGAAGAGAATGCACTCTTATCGACAATATATATTTCTTAGAATAGATAGTGCACTTCTAACAACAGAGCAAGAAACAATACTAACTTTAGCAGGAGCAAAACTATAATTGTATTTAAAAAATTGCTGACAAATTGTTACACAGTCCAGCTACATGCCGTGAATATAGTGAAGACAGTTTATTAGTGCTGCCAGAGTTCAATAACGCCATCAAAATGAAGGATTTCTTAAGCATTGCAAAGCAAGGTTAGAGGTCAAACTCAAAGGAGGTCACTGAGTTGTTATAAAATATTAGACAACTCTTACATCTGCTGTAGGCATTGTCTGTCATCACATGCAGCCAACTGGCCTCAAAGTGTGCAGACCATAAAACAGAAAGGGACAGCTGGTCCTTATACCAATTGTACTAGACTGAGTAAATCTCTGTTAATAACCAACTCTTAAAAAATAACAATGACTGCACTGAATAACACTATTGGTGTAATTTCGTATTTATAGACAGATTCATTGGGCTCATAGTTTAAATGTGTATCTACTGCTTATGCACTCCTAGAACCAATGGAAACAAAGTAAGAATCAAATACATTTCTGCTAAACACCGGAAAATGACTACCATTTTAAATACAGGTTTGTCTGCATGACAAACAACTGGACCCTAGGCAATAGGATACAAGTCAAAACCAGGACAGGTCAGACTGGTCATGTTCAATGGATAGATAAAAAAAAAAAAAAACAATGCCTACAGTTTTGGTAGGCTTTATTCTTCACAGTCCTTTTAGTTTGACTAAAGGCAGGGTACTCCATACAACATCAATAAACAAATGTCACTAAGTTAACTATCTTTCAAAAACAAAAGCCAATGGGGTGGAGATTAAGGACCACATCAAATACACTTACGTGAATCTTAAACCAGTGTTAGGATTCATTAATTTACATTCAGATCAGATGTACTTACTCACTGAAAACAGAATTGTCACTGAAACAGTTAGCAGCAACATCACTCCTTGTGCTACTAGCCTACTGCCAAATGAAAAAGACAGCTAATGCAAGCCTCTGACCAGCAGCTATAGGCATAGGCAGGCTACCTACACCATTATTGCGAACGATAACTACAATAGCTTGTTGTTTTACATGTACATAAAGATCACGTGAAAAAAATACATAGATACTGCTTGTAAGCAACAGACACATAGAAGCCTTCGTTAGCTCACACTTAAGCACAGAACTTTAGCGTTGAACGGTGTTCTAACGCTACGCTAACTCAGCGGCTATTCATAGTCGTTAAGCATCATTGATGTCCTTTCACAGACAAAAAAACATTGCGTTGCGTCTATTTATCTAACGACTTTAGTAAATGGCCTAGTTAAGCATACCCAACTCCTGCCTTATCGCAGTAATCTGTGCTTCGTTGACGGCGGTCGCAGTCTTTCAGCCCATCTCCACCATGATCTCCACTGACTCACGGCGGAGCAACGCTGCTTCTGTCTTGTGGGTGTGAAGCACAGATCGTCTATGGTCATGATCTTATCCTACTAGTTATGAGGCTTGTGCCGAGGTGAGACCATGGGCAAACCTTTAAAGTTCAAACAAACGCTTTAAGTTAGGTTCTTGTTCTTCTAAGATAATAAAGTAAATTTCTTGTGAAACTGTGTTTTTAACTGTGTTGTTATTCTGACGTTCTGAGTTACAAGACCATAGTGTCACGGCGAAATTTTTGTCACCTTGTCTACACGCAAATACTGTCATCTTTTGTTATGTTACTACTTTTACTATAATTCTTGCTTCTAACTTCACGCAAGAACTTCTAACTTCATTGTGGTGTTATATCCTTTAAACAGGCAGGCCTTTTCTTTTGTGTCTATAAAAGACTTTAGAGTGAGACCTCTTTCTTTTGAATTGAGTAGTTCAATTCAAGTTTTCTGCAAATATGCAACGTCTGCTCTGCGCCCTCTGGTGTTTGCTTTATGTTTTCACACTAGAAAGGAGTCATTTAGGAACAACACTCCTCGTATGAATGTGTATAAAACATTGGACAAAAGTATCCACTAAAAAATGAACTATATTTTGGATTTTAATGGCGTTTGTTTAGGTGACTCCCCCTGCACATTGTTAAATACTAAAATAATAAATAATGAGTATATGTCACATTGTCACTACTACCAACAGTCCTATGGGTGACCTTCTCTTTGTATGGTTTAAAGTTCAAACACTGTGTCATCAGTGGCCTACACTTCATCATAGTTAAACTTTTGGATATGCTACTTTTTAGTTTAGAGATACAGATTCAATTTTCAAAGAGGCCCGTGTGATGCTACCACACATCTTCCCTCATCAAACAAAATTACATGGGTTACAAATTAATTAAATACAAAATACTTTTGTATTATTAAGTTTACCAGAACTGAAATTGTGACTCAAGCAAGCAAGCATGGTCTAGCTTGACCTACAATTATTGCTTTGCCTGTGGCTTTAGACAAGCGTGTCTGTTCATAGATGTGGGCGTTTACCAAACAGGAACAGTCGGTGTGCTGCAGATGAAAAGTTTGAGCTTGCAGTGCAGAAACAGTGTGTGTGAGCTGCTGCTGTTCATGACATTTCTATTCAGTGCATTTTAGACAGAAGAGCAGTGATGGAGGAGGAGGATGATACATACTCAGAAATTAGGCCCTTTCCTATGCTCGGGCCTCTTCCTAGGAACCGCTCGCTGAGTGACACCTCTGGGTTTCGTTCCAGGGTGCTGTTTAGGCTTCGAGGAGCACGCTCAGGTAGGCTCACACTCACTGTACCTGTATTCGGTAGTATATAGTTAATAAAGTCAGCTGGTAAAGAAGTGATCAACTGTAAAACTCATGCCTATTCTTTGTTTAATGTCCCCACACCACATCTATAGTCAAAACTGGCTCAGAATTTGGTATGCGTAAACTTTGTTTAACCAAATTGTAACATTAGAGACTGGTTTCTTGTGTTTGGAACATGACATGCATTTTAGATCCTTGCATAGGATAGTTATAGGTCAAACAATTAGCCTAAAGCCTTTGGTCTGGATTAAGATAAAGTCTAGATTTTAGTAACTTTAAGAAAGCTGTATCCTATTAAATTGTTCATGTATTCAATTTGAATGCAGCTCTATTTACTTTTTATTTATTATTTACTCCATATCTTGGTTGGTTAGAGTGTGAACCAATGACGTGACCTCAATGGCAAATCTCAAATGTCACTTACAATTTTGCTGCATGAAGCTTATTACTGAGGTGGTTAGAACCACTTCCTTCAGCTTTGCTCAGGGTCACATTACAAATTTTTTAACAATATACACACCAGAATGTATTATATAGCATTATCTCAGATAAGTGACTTGATGTGTAGTGAATGTGAAAGAAGATCTCATTTGGTATCTTACAGGAAGTTGTAAATACAGGAAATGTTAAGTGGGGCCAATGACATCACATGCACTTGTAGCTGGTATTTATCTGTGTGAGACGGTTGAAGATATGCAACATTTTGTCTTTGCTGATGCTAGGTTTTATTAATATATAGATTCTGTTCTGCACCAGCCAGTCTGACATTCTCTGCTTCTCAAAATAGAGAATTGTATATTTTATCTTTTAAATCTTTATTAAATCGATTCCATATAGAGTAGCCAGTATTGTGTTTCAAGAGAGGCTGTAATACAGTAAGCAAACTAAACAACAGAGGGAGCTGTAACACCTTTCGCTCTGGTCAGTTGCCATTCTCAAATCCTCTGCGGTATCTGCAAGATGCAAATGATATAATTTAGGGAAGAAGCCAAACAATAAGCATTACAAGTATTAAGCATGTAGGCTACAAATGTTAAATAGAAAGGTAAATTTAGGTAAGAAGTGAAAGACTAGAATAAGTTCTGACATTGAATTTTTTCCCATAATGTGCAAAGGTTTACTGTAAAAATTGTTTCGAAGACAACCATCTGGATATGGCAGAAATTAACAGATTAGATTAGATTAGATAAATGCTTGGTTATCTGTATTTATTAATATGATAATATTAAAAATACATTATGTGCCAGAATAATCTTTAGCCTCAATGGTATTTAATTTTGCTGTTGTGCAGGCATTAGAGAAACAAAGGGAGTAAAATTGACACAAAAGACAAAAAATAAAGTGAGAAAATTAAAGAAGAGAAGAATGAGCGGAAAAGCATTTGACTGAGTAAAAGAGCCGAGGGTAAAAGAAGCAGTTTGTTGGGTGCAAGGCTAAATTATGAAACAGCACAGAGCGGAGAGGACAGGATGATTAGGGAGGATGGGAAGACAGATGGAAAGTCAGATGAGAAGAAAAGGCTCCTCGTGGGTACTCGGCCCAAAATAACATTGATTACAGAGCCTTTTAGCCTGCAATAACTACTTGTTAAAATGTGCATCAATGGGAAGAGGAGCCATTTACCCTTCTCATGCCCACACACAGTCTATCCTCAGCCCCGAACAATCACTGCCATACAGACACATAGTGAGGGCTATGGTGTCATGCTGTGACAGAAAGCTGCAGTTACATGTAAAGCTCAAGTTTCAGATGCAGACTTTACACGAGTGCTCATCATGTGTAGTCTAATAATACCACACAAATTTGTATTTCTGTTTTTATAATCTACTGACAAGATATTCTAATAGGTCCCATGGCAAAATATTATAACCAGCCACCCAGAACAGCTTCTTATTAGGCTTGTACTTTACTGTACTGTAATATTTTAATATCATTCATGTCAGTTGCATACAACAATTGTGAGAAACAAGATTCTTGTTGTTTTGTAGTCCCACTTGATCACGTAAAGTTCTGATGTCAGTTGCCTAGAGTCCTCTTACTTTTGTTGTGTATTTGTGTAGGAGGGTGTTGCAGTCAATGAGCAAGTTATTTTCTTCTCGCTTGTTGTGAGCTTTTGTATTGGCCGCGCAAACCAAAAGTGTCAAATGTTTTTTTTTACCCCTTCCATCTGTCTATCAGTAACTATGGAGTGTAGTTACTTGCTAATCCTTTAACTAATATTAATATAAGTGGAAACACCTCGACAGCAAAGCAGCAGGATGTAAGTAACTAGGGTATGGCTTCTAATTATGCTGTGCACATAGGTTCCTAGTGTTTATGTAATGGAAATTGAACAAATGGAAAGACTTTGTCCGCTATAGACTTGCAAATGTGTCATATCTCAATAACTAAGTAATAATTATTCACAAACACACTAATGACTGTGTTGGATAATGCCCTGCGTCCGTAATTACTTTCCACGGATGAATGTGTATCACTATCAGATGTGCTTGGGAAAGAACAGGAAATTAAAAAATCAACCTTGTGTGAGCCTATCAGACGTCACTATAGATGCACAACAATTATGCTCCATCTGCAAATGTTGCTTTCTCATAGTTAAACCTGTCTTTACAGGGCGTATTTCAGTGTTGCGTCAAGTTTTTGTCACATTTAAAGGTTATCTCTGATTTTTTCTTTAACTGGTCAGTGCAGTCTTTTTAGGTGTATTGGTTTAGTATTAGCCACATGTTCATAGCCTTGACCTTTTTAGATAACACAGTCATATTCCTATTTATTTTAAAGCTAATTATTTACTTTGAATGAGTGTTTTAGAGTCGAGTGTTTGAGCCAAGAACAATAAATTGAAAGAGACAAAATGAACCAGACAGAGACCTGTATGTCAGGGACCAAAACAAGACATGACACAAGAAAATTTTAAAACATTGCAACATGTAAGTTGGTTTGAGTTCAACATACAGTATATATGTATCCATAGCCCAAACACAACATTTAAGTCCATTTGTTGCAAAATAACGGTTTATAATCAGAAATAGCCCTAGACAGAGGATAAAAATGATAACACTGAAGCCAGATTGCAAAAGGAAAAGAACAGGCAGAGACAAAGATGGAGATAAACACAGTAAGATGCACACTGTTATGAGAAAGGGGAACTGAAATGGAAACAAACATTACGTTTTAATGTTTTTTATTAGAGTGGGAGGAGGACAAGTAGGAGGGGCCTGTGAAGAGCAGACAGTGCAGAGAGGGAGGGATGAGTGCCAAGCAAGGAAGAAGGTACCGATGAAGGAAAGGCAAGGGCAGGGAAACTAGAAAACAAGCAGTAAAAGTGAGGGAGGGGGGAAGGAAGGGAAGACGACAGGTTCTGTATCAAGGATCACTTCACTCTGCTGAGCATTTTCCTCCGGTCAAGTCATGGAACATGACGGTGAGTGTCTCCTTGTACCTTCCTGTTTCTACACTCTGTATACTGAAAAGCTGTCTACTGTGTGTATTATTAGAACACTATATAACAGATGGCATTCTAGAAACACAAGTAGATTCTTCCAAATGTAAACATCCTGTAGTGTCCAATATCACCTGTTAGTCTATGATTGCATTACATGTAAAGTGTAACATCTGTTCTCAGACCTGAAGCTCTATTAACTTTATAGTTTTAAATGATAAAGCATTTCAATCAGTGCGCTGACTCAGGATCCTCTGGCTGAGCTGATTAGTACTGGTCTGAATACAGCTGTCAGACAGTTTCATCACATCTGACTGATAAACCGGTTTATTCAGTATGCCTTTGTGTTGTTGCATGATTTAAAATGAAAATGCTATGTGTATCAGAGTCAACAGTTACATTCTGAACAGGAAATATAAGCCTTTCCTATTAAGCAGTCAGTTGCTATGTTGACAGGAATGATTTGCTGTGTACACACCTTCCTTAAATCAAGACAATGCTTATGCAATATTAAAAAGCTTTTGTAAGTCTGCCCAAAGTTGCATTATGACGTTGTTATGCAGCGTGTTATGGAGACCATAATGCCTGCCCCAAAGTTAAAATTTCATGTTCATGATACTTGCCTAAGTTAAGGTTAGAAAAGTAGTGGCTTTGCATCATTGTTAAAATGGCACATTCAACTGACCATGCCCATGTGTTACTGAATGTAGCTTTCTAAGGATTTAAAAATGTTTTTCAGTGGTCGTATCATTTAACTAAAAAAGAAAACATCCATTGTGCCCATTATGTGTGCCTTGTTGTGGAGTTGTGCACAGGTAAACAAAGGCGTTCAACAAACAGAAGTTGTTGTGAATTTGTCAAATGCTATTTGCAAGTCAAAGCAACATGATGCATAATGATATCTCTGTGTGTGTCCACAAACAGCATGAATGATCTTGCACACATTGTTGCTTGTGGAAGTACAATATGATAGAAACAATATAGGAACAAGCTCATTGTTTCGATTTGCACTGGGACATTGCATTGCAAGTGCACTGAAATCTGGAGTGCACAAACCTTTAACTGATTTCTTATAACCACACAATTGTTTTGATGTCCTGACTCGTATTATCACACATCGTATCATTGTCATTGTCTCATCTGCACTTTGAATGACACCACTGTAAGTCAGCAGTTTTGCCTGAATTTATAAAATGCTCAATAACATGGAAATTTATTAGAAACTTTTGGTGTCTAAACAACATTTAGGCTCTGTTAACAATATGACATTTTGTGCTCAATTAAAAATTTTGAAAATATATTTTGTAACCCAAAACGTTGTCTATTAGTAATTCAGTTTGGGTATGTTTGTGTAATTGCTTTCTATTGTTTAGACTTAAATGCAGTTGAATTGTCCATGCTTCATATAAGCTCTCCTCCTATGGCCTCTCTTCACATTCACTCTGCTAGCTGCTTTTATAATTTCCTGTCATGGCATTTAGACTAGAGTTATTATCTAAGACCTTTAATACACCATCCGCTTGTGTTCTTTTTTTTCTCTCTCTCAGTTGCTTTCTGCTTCTCTTAAGCTCACTTTCCCTCTAGCTCTCTGGCTGGCAGGATGTCAGGTATTGATTTATTCCAAACAACATTTTAGCAATGATAGCGGCTTATGGCTCGTGCCAAACGGAGTACAACAAACAGGAGATTGGGTTTCAAAGCAGCTTGCTGGCAGCTGGGAAGAAAAAGAAGTAACATGACAGTAACCAGTACTGTATCACTGTGATAAAATACTTTTAATTTAATAATTACCATAACATACACAAGTTCTAAGAGTTTAATGAACTGTTTTATATTTTTACCCGGTAGTAATTAATCTACAATTTTTCGGTGGATCATATCACAGGAGCAGTTTCAAAGAGGCTGAAAAAAATGTAAGTCTGTGATTTATAGTTTAGATCTATGATATACAAATATAACTGAACTCTGATTCAGCCTTATCCATTATAATGTTACTAGGTTACTGCAAAATTTTCTAATGGGGCATTGTCTGTTTAAAGATCATTTAAGTAAACGTTTGCACAGATCACATTTTATTTGCTTGTATAACAGAG
Organism: Perccottus glenii; assembly: GCA_024416835.2. NCBI lineage: Eukaryota > Metazoa > Chordata > Actinopteri > Gobiiformes > Odontobutidae > Perccottus > Perccottus glenii. Next base: position 16,234,203 of record CM044552.2, on the reverse strand, counting down.
CTTGTTCACTGTTGAGTCACACTCAACTGTTCTAACAGTTTTGAGACTTGTATCACAATCCCTTGTGCCATAACAGTTTTGGTGCACTGCAAAAGTTACTGGTTTTTATTTATTGTATTGAAAGCTTGCCATACCTTCCTTTTCATTATAAAGCATCATAGCTGTTTCAATAAACTCATAAATGTTATTAAACATTGTTGTAAGTGCGCAGTAGTGATAAGATTTTAGCCTCAACCTCATAGTGGCATATCATCACAGTGCCTCTGAGTCTGCTTAAGTCATAATCTCAACCCCGTCAGAGTTTAATAAATAAATGAAGCAGGGGATAGAAAAGCACTACTTAAACAATTATTACCCTCTCATTTTGCTGAGGCCACTACTTAATATTTGATGACTCCCTTTCTTCCTCACTGGCCCTTCTGCTTCTCCAGTGCTTCTTCCTTCCTGGTTCTTGTTCCGGTCAATAAAAAGGTCATGTACCGCCCCCAGTTCTGTGTAAACAAACACAAAGTTTATGCAAACAAAGTTTAAAGTCATCTTCCTGACAAATGAGCATGAACTTCAGAATCAGACATTCAAATGTGAACCACTGTTTATAAAAAATGTACATGAAAATGCTCCACAATATATGTGTTGATGTTGGCCTTTGTATCCTTTAGTCCCCAATGCAACAATTCGAGTCAGGTGGTCAATTCAAAATTCAGTAACAGTATCACAATGTTTTCTGACATCACACCTTGTTATGTCTCTAATCAACATCAACTTAATGAGATTCCTTTTCAAAGCAGTCAATTTTCCTCTTTATTGTCAATAAGTAATCCTTCCTATCATCCTGTCTCTATTCTCCAGTGTCTTCATGCACTTCCTATTTCACTCATCCTCTTTCCTCTTATTCCCCAACGATTGTCCTTTGAAGCTGTAATTGTTGTGCCAATATGTTTGAAGCTGACATTTGACAAGAGGAATACTATGTTTTTTGTTGATACAACAATATTGTACAAAGCTGAAGCAGATGTATTTATGTACACAATGAGGAGCAGGAATTATGTACATAACAATGGCAACACAATATACATTATACAAATATATACAACAACGTAGTTCTTACAACATAAACATATCGCAATATCCATGATCTTGCAATCAGAGCACCAAAATGACCTGTAGAAATTAGTTCAGGGTCTGGCCCTTGCATGTTAAAATCCAATTCAACCTTTACGTCAAAGAGGGCATATGGTATCACTTTTTTTTTTTTTTTTTAAGTATTAAACAATAGCTATTAAATGTAAATAGCATGAAGGGACAGTTATATTGGACATTTATGTGCATTAAGTCACTAAAAATGGACTTCATCATCTTCCCCTTTTGACTGGGTCAAGGGCCACAGCGAATAACCAGACCTGCATCTAGGCCTATACTTTGCATCTCCTTTTCTCAGCCTACATCTGAGGTGGGCAAACTAGGGCCTGGGGGCCACATGCGGCCCGTTGATGATTAAACACTGCATACATTTTGCCTTTTCCTTCAATATTTTGCAGCAATCAGTTGATTCCACTATACAACATGCTCCAAATGGTAAATACCTTTCCTATAGGCAAAATAAACCATGTTCCATGTTCTAATGTGGCCCTTGGGGAAAAATAATTGACCACCCCTGGCCTACATGGACCAAATGTGGCTCTTAGAAAATGTTTATCCAAACCATAATTAGGTTTTGGTTGATGATTAAAGTCTGATTTATTAGATCACAAATCTTCTAAAAAGCCACTAAACATAATGTTGATGCAGACTAGAAACAAGATTTACCCTGTGCAGCAGTTGAATTCTTACAAGATCTGTAACTTTCACAAACTCACAGAACTCCACCATGTCCTTCTCAAAGCTTTGTAAACCAAGCCTGGATCAGACCAATGGTGTGGCAGAACTGGCAGTTATGGGTGTGTTTTATGTTTAAAGCAGCACTGCATAACCTTTGACCAGTAGAGACCACAGATCCCTCTCTTTGCAACTGTACTGTCACCAGCGCAATATTTGTTTACAAGTAAAGACTATCCAAGCTGGCAAGTTTGGAAAAATTTGAAATTGTTGCTCCCCATCCCAGGCACAGGAAAGTTACATTGGAGGTTTCTATCTTGAGAGTAAGGCATAATTCTCCCGATTTCATGTCTAAGAATCATCAAAATGATTTTGAGAATAGATATTTGGACTAAAAGTCGTCAAACGCAATTATCGCTGTTACTGTGTAAACAACATCAATTTGACTGGGGCACCTTGGTTGCTCACCTGGTAGAGCGCATCAGCTCCCCCCCGCAAAAAAAAGATAAAAACATAGCAACTAAATAAAATAATCTTACGTGCAGGTGGTTTGACAATTAATCAGGAAATACCTGCACTTTCCAAAGGCTTTCTGTAACAAACCTACTGCCCGGTTAAAACATACACTGTATGGCCAAAACAAGATATAGGGTTATGGTGCTGCTAACTGCTGGGGTCAAATCATCAGAACTTCAGAAACCTTGATTTAGCCTAAATAAAATAAAAACTTCAGATAACATATGGTAGGCTACATGATATAGCTTATGCATTATCTTTTAGCCCCTTTGTATGATTCTGTTTTATAGTTTAGTTTTATACTGAGGACCATCTGCTATTTAACTGAAGACCTTGAATTTGATTTGTTATTATCACTAGATGGCAGTATTGGTTTAAATGAAAAATCAAATCACTTCCAAGTGAAGTCAAGCGATTGTGTGGGTTCATTTGGTAATTCTGCCCCTGAGTGAGCGTGTCTGTTGTGGTTGTCTGGGATCTCAGTTCAGTCAAGTGGGGCTCTGTGAGGTCTCAACTGACACTCTGTTAACAGTAATGAATGATAAATCTCTCTCTGTTGCACTCACACGCACACAAAATCGGTGACGAAAGCTTTGAGTTCATGCAGCTAATATTAAACACTTATCACTGAAATCATCCTCTATCAAAAGCATCGGGTTATGCTGACAAATCATACCAGGTTTTCAATCCTTCAAAGCTGGACTGGACTCACTGTTATCTAAGCTGCCACAGATAGTGACCAGACCACAGACCCTCACTTTTATCTCAAATGGTAGGCTATCCCAAAACCATGTACTTCTAAAAGTATCCCAACTTTGTATGTCTGTATCCCTTCTTTGATAACATTTTCACTAATGATAAAGAGCTAAGTAAAACGCACCAATCAGTCATAGGGTTTTGCAGGTTCTTATTTATAAAAGGGCCATTCATAATAAATGCAACATTATAGTATTTAATATCACTTAGTAAACAATAAAGTTGTAGTATGCCCTAGTCTACAGTTACAGTTGTGCTCATAAGTGCCCTGGCAGCATTTGTGAATTTTTTGGGCTGTTTTTCAGGGAATATGAATAACACTAAAACTTTTCTTTCACTCATAGTTAGTGGTTGGGTGAAGCCATTTATTGTCAAACAACTGTGTTTACTCTTTTTAAATCACAATGACAACAGAAACTACCCAAATGACCCTGATCAAAAGGTTTACATACCCCAGTTCTTAATACTGTGTATTTCCACCTTTAACATCAATGACAGTTTGAAGTCTTTTGTGGTAGTTGTGGATGAGGCTCTCTTAATTTAATCAGATGGTAAAGCTGCCTATTCATCTTGGCAAAAAGTAAATTCTTGGGCTGTCTTGCATAAACTGCACGTTTGAGATCTCCTCAGAGTGGCTCAATGATATTGAGGTCAGGAGACTGAGATTGACAGTCCAGAACCTAAACTTTATGCTGCTGTAGCCAATGACAGGCCTTGTACTTTGGATTGTTGTCATGTTGGATTGTCCAAGTACATCCCGTGCCCAGCTTCCGGGCTTCCAGTATTTTCTGAAAACATGCTGCATTCATCTTTTCCTGTGCCTTTGTAGCTCACACATCCCCAAAACATCAGTGATCCACCTCCATGTTTCACACCTTTCATAATAGGCCTTATTGACTCCTCTCCAAATGTAACATTTATGGTTGTGGCCAAAAAGTTCAATTTTAGTCTCATCACTCCAAATGACTTTGTTCCAGAAGATCTGAGGCTTGTCTCTGTGCTATTTGATGTATTGTAAGCGGGATGCTTTGTGGCATTTGTGTAGTAATGGCTTTCTTCTGGCAACTCAACCATACTACTCATTTTTCTTCAAGTGCCTCCTTATTGTGCATCTTCAAACAGCCGAAATCAGCTGAAGTTATTTGTGGGGTTTTCTTTACATCCCAAACAATTTTCCTGGCAGTTGTGGCTGAAATTGTTGTTGGTCTACCTGACCTTGATTTGGTTTCAACAAAATCCGTCATTTTCCACTTCTTAATTAGAGTTTGAACACTGCTTATTGGCATTCTAAATTCCTTGGATATGTTTTTACATCCCTTTCCTGTTTTATACAGTTCAATTACCCTTTCTCGCAGATCCTTTGACAATTATTTTGCTTTTCCCATGACACACACACACACACACACACACACACACACACACACACACACACACACACACACACACACACACACACACACACACACACACACACACACAATCATTTTCTCTGAAAAATGACCAAACAATCAAAAATTCTGCCAATTCATGTAAACTTATGAGCACAACTTTATATCATTTGTTCCATAGGCTCTGTGTTCAACTACTCCAGAGTAGGCTACTAACCTCCATTAGGAACAGGGACATGTGGTCACCCTATAATGAAAACTGTGCTTATTTGTAAATATATGACCATTTAAAAACTTAAAACTGGACACACCATACGTTTGTTTTACTTTAAACTGTATTTTCAAACTCTCTCGCCCTGTCATACCTCGCAGCTTAATTTTTCTTTTTTAGCCCGTGTCAACTAGTGCCTGGGGGTGACAGACCCCTTCACCCCGTGACCTCAGCAGCGCCCCTAATCTGCCTAGAGGAATAAGAGGCATTCTTCAGCTGCTGCGTGTTCTGTGTTGTGCTTCGGTTCCAGACTAGACAGGAGTGAGAAAGGCGAGGAGGGGAGGGAAGTTACGACGTAGTAGCGCGCAACCCAGCAGCGAGTTGAAGCACCAAGTTTACAGCCACTCGAGCGTAACCGAAAGAAAGGTTTGGAAATGAACGCGCTGGGCGGCCGCGGACGGGATTTATGTAGTGCTAAAAGCTGAATATGGGACAGGCTGCTGTCTCCGCCGTGTCCCAGACAGCTAGCGGTGAGTACTGTCTCGTGTGTGTGTGTGTGGTGGCTACGTGTGCGCAGCGGATGCACATTCCGCTATCTTTATTCAGGAAGTCCCGTTCTTTCCTCATTTCTATTTCACCCTTATACACGTATAACTGTTCGCTTAAGCTGTATGATAACTGAGTTCACCCCCGTGTTCCTCAACAGTTGTTTAACTCATGAAACGGTCTAAGTCAACAAAAGTAGGCTTCAGCGTAAAACATTATATATAAAAAGTGTTGTATAGGCCTAAAGTAGTTGATTAGGAGCTTTGGGACTGCTTAATGGCTAAAGAACTGTGGTTTGGAGTTGTTGTGTTAAGCATTTAGTTGAAACATTTTTGGGGTTTTGTTACGGAAACAAACCCAAAGTGTGGAAATTGTCTAAATCAGATTTAGCTTCATAAATATGACTGGTATTATGATTTACCCTTACGCATCCTTATCACGGGTTAACAGAAAGCATCGTCACAGTGCTGACGGTTGACAGTTGGAAAAAGACTTTGAAGAGGACAGATCGTGTTTTTTTATTTAGTCTAGAGGCTTAAAGGTTTTTTTTTTAATCTCATGTGACATACATATACATCCTTGAATCACAGCGTGTTGTAATACTATTATGCTTCAAGTTAGTCTTATAACCTCTCTAAGTCCAATTTCAAATCCTCAAACAAATCAATCAATTTCCCCACTAACCTAATAAGTTATGTTTTCTTTGCTTTGCCATACAAATGTGCTCAGTTAGCTCCAATAACTAACAAAGCCTTGGCATTGATAAGTGCTTTATTCATCTAAAGGCCTTTGTCTATTCTGTCCACAGAAATAGCACCTCCTAAACCTCCGCTGTGGTACAATATTTACTGTATTTGTTCTTTCCTCCATATAGTGACTTCCACCGCTCGCAATAAAATCAAACATTTCACCTTATTATTTGAACACATTTAGGTATTGTTTTGTAGCCTACTTAAGCCAACATGCATAGGGACCTCTAGGCCATAACGAGAATCCATATTGTTAATGCCCTATTTGGCACTTTATAGGTTACACAATGATGCAGTGATGGGCTTTTAACGCTGAATCAACAATACTTAGGGCAGAAAAGGGAAGTAGTTTTTCTGAAGATCATCAGCCAAAAAGCAATACTAAATGTTTGAAACGATGTTAACTAAGCTGCCTGGCACTTAATTTCAGAGAGAAATGAGAGCATTTGCAGACTGGAAGAAATGACCCAAGTGTTAAAACTACAGCCAATGCCCAGCGTCGCCCTCCTTTCTCGCACATTTAACACATTTTTCCTCCCTTCTTCAGTCTGTTCATAACCTATTTTTCTTTATTTCATTCAACCTTTAACGGTGTGTCTTGTCATTTATTTGTGGAGTTTAGTGTGGGCTTGATGTCCCTGCTTAGTGACTCGCAGAGAAGGAAGGAAGCCTCTCCCTTCCCTCCCCCCCCCTCCCCTTCTCAACACATGTTCCTGCTATAACGTTTGTATAAAACTCCCACTGGTTTCGTCGCACATAAAAAACAAAACTTCCACCCTGCATTACGTCAGACATTTGACTGTAAAATGTTTACTATTGTCCCGACGCTGCTGGATTTGTCTTGTCTGAACACATGTAAACATCAAAGTAGACATTTGACATGTTATGTTAGTGCGTTATTGTACAGTGTGAAGTATTCTGGACTGCTTCACTGACTTGTCTGCAGAAGTTGTGCTCTTGATTATCCACAGTGACTTAATCCAACCCCTGACTCACACTTCAAGTATGACAACTCTAGTCTGCACATTGTTGCAAATAAAACCCAGTAATGTGTTTCATTTTGAATTCAGCCACTGCAACATGCAACATTAAACTTTATTACCCTGCAACCAAAATGAGGAAGTCACTGTAAGTTGTCGGTTTACCCCGAGTCATCAGTTTGTTCCGTGCAAATGTGCAACTGTTTATGTATTTAATGTCTTCTGTTTCTCTGTGACCAGTTGTGATGTTTATGTCCATTGTTGTTTCTTCCAGGAATGAGAACACACACTGTCCCTGTTTGCCTCCCACTAGTTGTTTAATAGTTGTCCTAATGTAATAATCACTGTTAATGTCGTTCCCATCCGGAGCAGCACAAAGCAGCTGCTTAAGTGCACCTATTGTTGTGATTTGGTATCAACACGGGAAAAGGAAATTAGTGTATGTACAGTATGTAGGTGAAAAAGAGGGCCTGATTGGTGTCTAGGAAAACTGAGCGGGAGTACAGTACAGAATTTGTCCTATTTTCCTTGCTCCTCGATTGTTAGAACCACCAAGCTTTCTTAACAAATATTTAAATCTGCAAAATGTTGAACCATCAGAGAAAATGTCCAGGCCAGGGCACTCTGATGTAAAGCCAGAGAACATTTACTGCCAATTTTCTGAATAGAGATCTGGTTATATGCATTTGTACAGCATTAACCTTTGAATATAACCATTACTGCTGCTGCTGTGAATGAGTTGGTCCGGTCCTGTATAAATAATGAACTTGTTGAGCATGTTTCTTTTGGCTTGTGTGGAATCAGTAGGATTTGGCATAAGCTTTCTAAGTGAACGTGGGATGCAAATGTGATCCAAACAATTTTGTATATATTCATCCTACAGACGGCAATTAAATATTTTTATGTTTCAAGTGCAGTATTAGACATTTGCTCATGTAGAAAATAATGCTGCAGCTAGAAATATGCATATTCCATACCTAAAACTACAAATCATGACATGTATTTTATTTTAAATTACACAAGTTACAATCCAGAAAGAAACTGTATGGAATTATAGTCCATTTTAAAATCCTTTTCCACTTTCTAAATGCACTATTTAGACCTCTCTGTGTATGTCTGTTATATTACTAATATCATTTATTTCCATATATTCTAAATCAATCTTTTCTGGAATACATATTAGCAGTCTTGTATCAGGTTAAACCTACAGACTTCCTCCCATTTCCTCATCCACACATTGCGCAGTAGTCCAGAAGTTTCACAGCATGTCTAATCTTTCAGCAGGAAGAGGAGGGGCTGTGGAAGGACATGGATCTGGCCAAGACACACACAGGGGCACACAAGAAAAATATCCTGCTCTGCAGCTGATAGCCTATTAGACATCAGTACTATAATTATGATCATCTGGTTTGTGATGTTAGTTGCTTAACTGTTCGCTATTGCTCCATTTCAGTGACAAGAATAGTTTTGAACATATCACATTAAGTAATTGTGTATCTTGAGTTTGGATTTTTCTTTTCTTCAATATCATTGCTTATAGGAAAACACAGCATTCAAAACAATAACAGAGGGTGCAATGGCTGTAACTTACTGTTTTTATCTGTGTCTTTTAGTTGATGGGTTGGAGAAATCCTCATCCCTGGCCGGCTGTGACGTGGTGGTGGACAGCGCCACTAATACCCCAAATGGCTCCCGGCAGCAGAGAGGCAAGTTGTCATCGTTAGGAAAACTCTTCAAACCTTGGAAATGGAGAAAAAAGAAAACAAGTGAGAAGTTCCAGCGTATTTCCACTGGTATGTGTTTGTGTTTGATGATTAAATGACATTGAGTTTCCTTATTTAAGAGCCTGTGCACTGTCAATGTCTGCATTTGAGCTGGGTTTGACAAGGGGGTGAGCTAAGAAGTTGTGTCTAAATAAAAGTATTTGTTACATTTTTATTTTTATATAGCGCCTTTTTACGTACTGTAGTAGGCACTCAAAGTGCTTAAGTAAACATACGTAAAAGGAAAGTCTTTTTTGTCCTCTTGAATGCCAGATGTAGCGTGGACCGTGTCCATTATCTGTCTATTATCTATGTGTCAGACCTCTCTGGTCTCAAGTTACTGTCCAGGTGTGAAGCAAAGTAATGAAGAAAGAACATCACTGATTTGGAAAGAGACATTATATTCATTATGTTTGGTTGTGTTATCACCTGTTTCTCTGCACATGTTGCAATTTAAAATCACGGTTCCCAGCATTTAGGAAGTATTACACAAAACCCTAGACAGCAGCTGAAGTAAGTAAGTCTGCTTTATTGTCAATTCTTCCACATGTACAGTATATACATACAGACCCCCGGTGCACACAAATAACATGAACATTAAAGCCTAAAAATCTAGATCAAAATATAAAATGTAGATACAACTATACAATGAGAGAATATAAGAAATTACATTATAAAATTAAAAATAAAGTTAAATAAAGCAGCGCAAGGCAAAAGGCAGATAGAATGCAACTCACGGAAGTGAACAACAGTGCAGATAAAAAGGTTGAGCCTTTGACCATTGGAAGTTTCCTGCTTTCCTCACAGGGAACCGCCCTCTGGACCTGTAGGTATTCACCCATTAACCTTGTCGAGTCAAACAAAGGTAACTTTATCAATACATATCGTGTTTTGACAATCTGTATATCCAATATGAAAATATATGATGTATTATGTCTGTTACATCTCCCACTTGTCTACTCTGAACAGAGTAAACTGTGATCATATTTCAGTTATGGACAGGCCATTTACACACGGCACGCAGATGTCTTTGTGATCCCAGAAGAAGTTTTGATTTAGGATCCGGAGCAGTCAAAGGTCTTAGGACCTTCAGCAGGATGTCAGAATTAAGTTTGAGTACTTCCTCATATTAAACTCAATAAGTTGTGTAGCTTTGTGGAGTTTAGCGTGGGAACGGTTTTGCACAATGCTTGAAATGTTTTGGGATTTTCTTATTGTTAGTCAGTGGCCGTGGGAGAGTATATGCAGCGTCAAACTGTATGCTTTACTGATTACATGACATTCAAATAAAATAGTGTATGTTTTGGGGAATTCAAAATAAGTCACATTATGTTTTTTATTATCTTTTAGCTTTAGAGAGAAAGATCTCAACAAGACAAACCCGGGAAGAGCTCATTGAAAAAGGACTACTCATTCCTGACCAAGGTTTGTTAGTTTGATTATTGTTATTAAAGAGATTGCTGGAACATAATAAAGAATTGCATTTAAAACCATAAATTAAAAAATAAAAATCCTGGAGAGGAGGATGTGTAAGTTATTCCAGACAGGAACTATTTTTGCACAGTTGTCAAGATAGATAATGTGAAGATAAGATATGATGTCAAATGTCAACGCGTTATAGCTTTCAAGTTTTAGTGGCTAAAAGGAGTCTTTCTCTTGTAGATGAACCAGTGAGCAGTGAAAATCTGAATGGCCACGCTACATCAAGTGTGACATCGGAGGAGGTCAAGGTTGACATTGAGTCACCGAACACACAACTGGAGGAAACTGCACCTGTCAGCAGCACAGAGGAAAAGACAGGTAACTCACAGGCTTGTTCTGAAGCAACAACTTCAATTTTAATGTTCAGGCAGAACATTTTAAACTCATGTAATTCTTTTCAAATTGACTTATTTGAAAACTGATTTTTCCATTTGGTAAGATCTAAATTTAGTTTTAAAAGTAGCACAAACATCTCTTGCACAGTACTTTTAACTTCAAGCAGAGATCTAAGTGGTGATTAAAACTATTTGATCTCATAAGGCGGAACATTTTTGTTCACAGTTCTGTGGTTTTGGAACTTGGTTTTAGCATGTTTTTTTAAGTAACTGATGACTGGTTTATTTGTGTAGTTTTAAGTTAAGGGGAATTAATACAAATAAATATGCAAAGACTGAAACTAAATCTAATGTGTGAGGATTGTAGACTGGACTATGCTGTGGTTTTACTTCTCCAAACAACAAATGGTGTGGGGGCTGGTATTGAGCATGAATGTGGTACTTTTAAACCCTTTTAGCTGTTCAATTCTGATCAACTAGCGCTAAATGTTGCAGCTTTTTTTAGACTACGTTTCTCTAAAGTCTTTTCCTCTGGGTAGAGGAATGCATGTGGATCAACAACAGTTATCTGACTGACACTGAAGCCTCTGTGGGATCACTGCCCGTGTCTAATGTGTGCAAATAGATATTCCCATTATATCAGCCTGCAGCAGGCATTTACAGTCTGTCCAAAGCAGAAGCCATCTGCTAATGCCCTGCTCTCCCTTAGGAGGCCTTCTTCTGCTTGATGCGGCAAAGTGTTGTGCTGTTTTCATCTCAACTCTGTTAGCATTGAACACAGACATTTACAGATGCATGTGTGCTTGTCAATAATCAGAAAGGCACAAACACTCTGATCATAAAGGATATTTATTTACCCAAGGCTGGAGCCTGGTCCTTTTTTAACTATTAATTTATCTTTCTAATGGAACCACAAAAACAAACAAAAAACATGCATAATAATCATATTACTAAGACTGACAAATATTTTTGATTGGTCAATCAAGTTGAGCCTTAAATTAAAGAAAATATAAACGGGGTATCCGCAAATCCTTAAAAAGTCTTAAAATGTCTTAAATCCATGTTTCAAAGGTCTTAAAAATTAACCGACAACGTAAAGAACATTTTATTTTCATTTTAAAATAATGTAATGTTGCGTCTTTGTCATGCAGAACAAAAAAAAAAAAAAAAAATGCTAATGAAATTGGTCTTAAATTTAATTTTAGATGGTATTAAAAAGGCATTAAAAAGTCTTAAATCTCAGAAACCTGCAGATACCTTGTATAAAGTTTTGAGATTTTGTATTTTTAGAATTTTTAGAATCACTTCTGTCTAGCATCTTGCCTTTGAGTCTTGATGTCCATTTGTGGTCATGTTCAGCTATGCTTAAACTGAATCTTTATTTTTACCTTAATACCATGCTCTCCTTCCTGCTTCCTCTGACCTGCTCAGAGAGGTGTGATACTAAACCCCTCACACGGGCAAACCAGGTGCGCTCTCGAGATCCTCAAGCTAAAAAACTGCATACTGCCACTCAGCCCGCCTCGTCCAAAGCTGCAGGCAGCACAGCAGGTACAGCCAGGCACAAGGAAGGTTCCACAGGCACTAAAAAAACTGCTAAAACCACTGGGAAGGCAGGCGTTTCCACTCAAACTAAAGCTAACCCTCGGAACAATAACAACACTAATCGTGGGAATGGTAAGTTCAGCAGGTCTGGAGTTATTGTACTAGCTTGGTCCCTGCATGTCAATGTAAACTTCACTTCACAGTCTAAAGTAAAAAGGTCTGACAACCCAGCATCCTCCCGTCTTGTCATTATTTTCCCCATTCCCATTAGAACTCATGTTTAAGTGATTCAAAACTAACTGAGTAAATGAATGTGTGTGTGGGATTTATAAAAAAACTCCTGGGTTTCAGTAGCAGCAGTGAATATTGTTTTGTGTAAATGCCTGTACATTACATTACAACTGTGTGTGAAGTCGTATCGCATGGCATGCATGAAACTGGTCTTAATAAAAGCTCATGTTGATGTTATTATAAGCGTGATGTTTGGCATACTTGTATGTACTTTTGTATTTACTTTTCTATTTATCTCAAGCACATGGCATATTTTCAATGGTATATATAATATAATATAATATAATATATAGAAGGAAACAATCAGCTTTCATGTGACATTCATGCTTTTTTTCTTGTCTTTAGGAAATGATACAAAAGTAGTTTTTATTTTTTTATCAGTTCTTAACATTCTTCAGGGTATTTTTACCAACACAAAGATGTTTCTGAGAAACATGAAATGGCTACTTTAGTCTGTAGTGCCTTTGGTATTCTTTGTATGACGCCAGCAATAGATTTTATTAGAATATCATTTGATCACATTGAGATGTTGCAGCTGATAACATAATAGTGATTGCTCTGTTACACGTTATTGAATACATGCATTGAATGTCTTGTGGCTATAGAAGAAAAGACAGCACATTATCAATACAAAACCTAAATAACATATTTTTTTTTTTTTTTTTTTTTGCTTCTCCTCAGCCAAATCGTCCCAGCCAAAGAAGACAGGCGACACAACAAAAACGCCCACAACTTCCACTCCCACCTCTCGTTCTAATGCGTCTAAGGATTCAGGAACTACTGCACGAACTACAGGCACAGATGCAAAGACAAACAGGAAATCAGACACCTCTTCCTCTGTACCGCACAAGACTCACTCTCAGGCCTCGGGTCAGAAAACTGACTTGAAATCCTTGGAAACAAAACCGGCCTCCTCCAAACCTTTAGAAGCAAAAGAAAGTAAAGTCACACCTCAGTCTGTAGAGACTTCTTCGAGTGCAGCTGAGGAGACTCACAAAGGTGTGACACTAGAGGCTCCTGCACAGTCCCCTTACGTCAACGCTGTTACAGAGGACACTTCCTTCACACAGAAGGAGACACACGGCTGTTCACAAGGGGAACAACGGGCCCATGCAGGACCGCAAGGTCGAGAGGAGGAGACAAAAGGGCAGACTGAGTCTGCTGTCGAAAACAGTCCTAGGTATCAATCCAGTTAGAACTCAAAGATTCAGGCGGATTTTAAAATGTTCAAAAAATGGCAGGCATGATGTGACTTTTGGGTGAACTATCTCTTTTCTTTAACACTTTATAGTAATGAGACACAATTAAGCAGTAGTAACTTATTAATACATATGTAAGTAATAAACATCGCAAATATAGATACTGAAATATCATTTCATGAGTGTTTATTCAAGAAGAAAACATGAATAACACTGTTTATAACCTATTGCTGATTATCAATGGAGTAATGTTTTATAATTGATAAATAATGTGGTTACTTATAATTATTGCTTAATAGTTTGTAGCTATGCAAAAGTATTAGCCTTTGTTCTTACTAGAATAGCCATCATTTGTCTATTTTGTAGTTTTGTCGGAGCAATAGAAGGACTATTAACTATTTATCTTCTGTTTCCTCAGCAAGTATCTGATTGGCTTCCGTCACGTAAACCTAGCTTTAAAAAGTGTTGAAAAGTCATCAGAAACATTTCATTGTCCATTTTGCACAGCTATGTCAGTGACTCAAGCAGGCTGTGCCACAAAAGAATGTTAATTTTAACTGCTGTGCTGCATTACACACTCAAGCATAGCATTTAAGTATGCTTTTTATGAGAGCACAAACATTAATGTGTTCAGTAACATTCTGCTCATTGAAACACCTGCTGTTACTTGTTGATTAACTGAGATAATTAAACCTCTCTTGTTCATCATCAACACTGATAAATGATCTAATACTACAGTGAGAATATACCCTCTCAAACTGACTTTGCACTTTGGTTTTCCTTTTAACATTTTAGTTAATAATAGAGCTTGTCAGTAATGTACATCCGTGACTATGAATGAGTTTCTTATTTTTATTTTTTTTTCAAACCTACTGACCAATCCTATTGACTCACAATGTTTCACAATACACTTTCACTTATTAGTGTAGTTTACATGGGCACTAAAGGGCCCTGCAGACTTTTTCACATCTGCAAACCCTTTTCTATCTGATACTTTCAGTTAGACTTTGTTTTGTTGCAGAGTAGTCTACTTCACATTATGGCGCTAAATTCTGTCCTTGTCTAAAAGCAAGGTTCTTCTTAATGAGCAGTCTTTTTATATAGTCAACTGGGAACAATAAGCAAAAACTATAAAGGTTTTTCACATTAAGAAAACATAATGTCTGTAGGTTATTTTTGTCAATTCAAAGTTATTTAATTCTGTAGGTCAGTGAAAGGTCGAACGGAAAAGCTGCAAGGCCTCAGTGTAAACACAGAGCACCCAGAGGTGACAGTGATCCCTGACAGGCCGAGAGACAGTCAAACTAGTGACTCTGACTCCGATGGCCCAATCTTGTACCGTGATGAGGAAGAAGAGGAAGAGGATGACGAATACACAAATAGTAAGTTGGCATTAAAAAAAATCAAACATGTCAATATCCTGTTGTCAAGCTCATTTCTCCTGATCTGTCTTTTCCAGGTTCTTTGGCCAGCAAGATTCGCAGGCGAGACACTCTCAATATTAAACTTGGAAACAGACCCAGCAAAAAGGAGCTGGAGGAGAAAAACATTCTGCCTCGAAGCTCAGAGACAGAGAGGCAGGAGCTCCGCCAACAAATAGGCAGCAAACTAGTCAGGTACAAATATTCTTTTCATAAAATCATAGCTAGGTGTGAAGTTTCATTGCCAAACTGGCCGAACATTGTGTAATAATCTGGCATAATAAAACAGTCTAAGTTGTTTTTTTTTAAGCATGTTTTGTGAATATTTTTTTCAGGAGCTTAAGCCAGAGACCTACCACAGAAGAGCTAGAACAGAGGAACATCCTCAGGCGTGAAGTTACACACAAATTTGTTTATATTTAATCATTACAAGAGTGTGCTATGTTTGACCAGCCTCCAAGAGACACCATAGCTTTTGCACAGTAAGGGTGTGTTCACACTTGCCACGTTTGGTGCAGTTCAAACAAATGCTCTGTTAACTCTGTTAGTGTGAACGCTCCAGACAAACCTCAGTGTGCACATGTTTGAGGGTCTCCAAAACAGAGGTCTTCCATGTGAACACTAGTAGTGAACAAAACATCACCTAACGTTTTAGTTTTCCCAAGGTCAGAAAAAGACAAACCAAAACAATAACGTCCAACTAAATAAAATGAGAAGAGGTCAACTGTGAAGCACTGAAAGCGGACCGGGGCTTTTAGCTGACAAACCGAACTATATAGGTCGTTTTCTCACATTTACCACAAGTCATATTGTTGCTGTAAACTATTACTGGTATAAAAATCATATAAAAGACCACATTTGTTTCGGGAAATGTAATCACATTTGAGGTACACACATTAAAGCATGTTGCAAATCAATGGTGTTATGATAATAAGAAGGAGGTGGTTGTAGGTACAGAGGGTGTGAATTGCTACTGTGGTTTTCTCTGTTTGCAGAAACGAATGAAGCAGAAGTGCAAGAAGCCAAACAAGAGATTAAAAGACGACTCTCCAGAAAGGTAGTGTAAACAGCAACACACACATAACAGGAAAAAGAGGACAGAGAAGAGGGAGGCTATATTTAGCCACTAATATGTTTTGCTCCACCTTATGAGTCATGGCACAAGACAAAGCTGGTCTTTGAAAGGAAATGAGTCCACCTAGTGGACAAAGATATATCTGCTGATTGTGTATTTTATGACTCAAAATATTGCCCCAATAGATTTTTTTATTTATTTATTAATTCAACACATTAAATCTATGATGTTTCAGGCTGGAAGTTGACATTTTTGGTCTTCTCTGTAGTTGAGTGTGAGGCCTACAGTGGCAGAGCTGATCGCTCGTAGGATCCTGCGTTTTAATGAGTATGTGGAGGTCACAGACGCCAAAGACTATGATCGACGGGCCGATAAACCCTGGACACGCCTCACCCCTGCTGACAAGGTAATGCAGAAACAGCATCATCATTTTTCATTGACTGATGGATAAATTAGAAAAAGGTTGGCATAATTAAATTACATTTGGGAGCTCTCAAGATAGATGGGCTTTTGACAAGAGTAAACATTCTAATTCATTATTAAACTGTCCCCAGCTTCTAAACTGCCTTTGGTTTCTTTCAAACCTTTCCTTTAAAAATAATATGTATGTAATAAATAATTAACATGGCATATATTTTATGAACCAAATGTATGTGAAACTGAGCTAAACTACCAGCTTTCCTGTTTGGTCCTACAATGTGAGGATTAACAGTTCAGGATTAACTCAAAGCACAGGGGATAGAAAAATGAAAACCAAACACTCTTTACCACCTGTTGGCTGTTTGCACAACTTCATGATCTAATGGGTTTTCTATATTTTAGATCAAATTTAGATTCAACTGTATGCAAGTCTTAATATTCTTTCTTGTGTATGTGCATCTTTTACCTTGTGCCCCTCAGGCTGCTATTCGTAAGGAGCTAAATGAGTTCAAGAGCCGTGAGATGGAAGTTCATGAAGACAGTAAACACTTGACCAGGTACTCTCTCACCTCATTACTGGTCGATGGCAGCTGCTGTTTAGTGTAAGCGGACCATAAATTCTACTTCATTAGTTATTCATCAAAGTGAAGCCAACAGTTTATTAGCCACCCTTTGATCAATATTAATAATATTCTGGCCCCCTAAAGCCATTGAGCACACCAAGCACATTCAGGTCATGATCTACACCTCCAGTTCATTAACCCTAGGCATTGATTACCAATAAACATTTATTAGCCCATAAGTCACAAGATTCAGATCACGGTAATATGTTCTAAAAGCAAAACTCAAGAAATGTCTTCACATTGTATTCTGCATTAATGAGCTGTGCCGTGAGCTTCTAAGCATCATTATGTTTTGAAATTAAAAACCAGTAATGTTTAATGTAAGACATTTGCTTTTGCTTTTTATATAACAACTAAATGTAAGGTGGCACGGTGTCAGAGTGGTTAGCACTCCGGCCTCACAGCAAGAAGGTCCTGTGTTCGAGGGCCTTTCTGTGTGGAGTTTGCATGTTCTCCCTGTGTCCGTTTTCCCCTACCACTAAAAACATGTACAATATAGGACTACAGATGGAAATTAGCTGTTAAGATATAATCTGGTCAAATATAATCTGGTACAAGCATCTCTGCTCAGGCTTAATGTACATTGTCCTAAAAAAGAAAAAGAAACTATAGAATCCTGTAATAGGATAGAATATCTTTTTACTTGTGTACAAGGCTTAGATCAGTGGCGTCAAACTCAAGACATCAATCTAGTAGCAGTAAATTGTGAATATACAGATGCTTAAGAAAATTTGAGGTTTTTATACATTTGCAAAAAAATGCAAATTGACAAGTATACATGCAAGTATTTCTGTATGTGATACTTGTATCTGTTTGGCGTATAACCTTTAACCAAGCCTCTCCCATGGTACCTCTTAAATGGTCGTCGTGTAAGGCGCCGCCATACGGTGATTTTACAGCAAAATACAGCGATATACTTCTGTCCACCAGAGGGCAGGCTCCAAAAGCGGAAATATAAGGAGAAACCCAATGGCGACTTTACAAGAGTAAAACTCATGTTTACAGCCTGGTACAAAAGATGGCTCCGGTCTCTAGAGCTAAGTTTTTACTACGTGACAACTCTGGGGGGGGTGAATTTTTGAAAATTACGTTGGTTTATGCTATCTAAAAACTATTGTTTTACTATGGAGTAAAACCCGAAAAGCCCGGATGTAACGGCCATTTTATTGCCCATTCGTAATGACAATATTGGTGAATAGGGGACCAATGGGCGGATATCATCCATAATTATTATACAATCTATGCCTTTAACTGACTTCCGTGTGCGAGCAGACGGACATTATTTTGGGTACTATAGTGCGTTTCATTAAGTATTCTTATGTCCAGCAGAGAGCAACCATGTCTCTTCAAATCAACTGAGTGAGCGGCTCCGAAGCTGCCGTGGAAGAATAAAATAAAAATAACATCAGAAAAAAGGCATATGTAGCATTCCTCAAAACAAAAGGCCGCCTTTATACAACTGTATAATTCTTCTCTGACTGCACACACACACCTAAACAGGCACCACATAATACAACAACTTCAAACATTCCTGCGCTTTCATAGTTTTCACCCCACCAAGTCTTAAATACCCAAATGTATTCCCAGAATGCATCTTCGGTCACTTGTTTTTTTAAATAAATGCTTTATTTTTCAGATTCCACCGGCCTTAAGCATCCTCTCTGTCGTCAGCCTCTTTTGCTCCTCAGCCTCCAGTCGGACCATGAAGCCCACAGTGCAGAGCCCAGTTTACTTCCTCCTTCAAACTGTTAGATATTCATGTGTCTTGTGTGGCAGCTCCTGGTCCTTAGGTCTCGGTTATTTGCAGACAACATTTGCACATATCTCATGTCTTGTGAAGCTCTCCAAGTATTTATTGTCAATGGCCAAGAGCTGCATGTAATATTTTTTGTTCAAAATTTGCAACAACAATAAGGTTCAGGGAGTATGTTATGTTGGAGCGTGGATGTGGTTAGAGTATTTGTATGTTTTTTGCCCTTTATATGTTACAGTATTCTGTCACACGGCCAAAATGCCAAATGTGGACTGTTGGCTGTTTTGTGGCTTAGTGAAGAGAGCTAGTCAGCCTCTAGAGCTGAGCTGAAATAGGCTTTTATTTTTGAACATATTGAAAGTGTGTTGCCACTAGAGGGCATTATATCACAAGGATTCTTTATGCAGGAGGGTTTTAATTTTTGGTGTTTTCTTAAAAACAGTAAGTGTTACATCTGCAAAGCGGAAGGAGCACTGGCCACCTTAGGCTTTAGCTACAAAGTGCAATGATAATCAGTTTTCACATAAAGCCTCTCCTGTCCCTCATTTGAACTGATGTTACGTGCATCTATATCCTCTCGTGCTGCGATGTTGAGTCACAGTGGTGCAAAAGCTCTTGAGGTGGGGGGGGGGTCTGCTTTTTATGTAATATGTTTTTAAATATTGTTATCAAAGCAAACTCATGGGACAGAGTAAATGGGGTCGTTACATTTAATTTTAGCATCTTCTGTTTTGCATTGAGTGAAAAATAATTTTTCAAATCAGGTAGACATTTTTAAAAGCCAGGCATATGTATATATTATTATTTTAGTCACATTCAGCATTTGTTTTTAGATTCCTTCATTGAAATTCTACCATTATACAATCTAGATTTGTAATGATTTCCTGGTGATTTTATGCCGTACAATATAATTTTGTAGTTCATCAAATGTAGACACTAAATTGATTATTTAGTTTAACTTCCTGTCTGTTAAACATACTCAAAAGCTCCTTTGCCTGTGTACTGTGGGTGGACCAGACAGCAGTCGAGCTACATTTGAGTCAGACTTTGACAGCTGGTCGGTGCTGTAGTTCAAAATCTATTTTCAGTCCTATCTCCCATGAAGCACATGAATGAAATGTAGATATAAAACGGTGGACAATAATTAAATTTCTGAGTAGAGTTTAATTTTAAGTGATGTGCTTTAATCAGTACTGGCAATTTAAGAAGGATCTGAAGAAAATGCAAATGGGAACACAAAGCATTGCAATGCAATCAAGTGCTTGAGTATGTCTTATTTTCTATCAAGAAAACGGCTTTAATGTCAAACCTGAATGTAGAATTATTCTCCCACTAGCCAAACTATTTTTATTCTGCATGTCCTTGCACTGGGAGAAATGAAGTTGGATAGTAAAGGTGGTCCAGAGTTGGAGCTTGCTGACGTACATCACAATGCTCATCATTGTTACTATTAGAAACAAGAAATGACAGCTGAAGTGTGCGTATGAATGTCCCGAGCTAGTGGATGTACAGTCTTTGAAAAGTAGAAGCCGTATTCATACATGTTTATGTCTGTGTTATTATATATTTAATTTTTTGTACAGACTGTATATCAAGCATGTGCGTACCATAAAATTAATTTTACTACATTAAAATGCAGTAGATGTGAATGTAGATGAAGTCCTCTCCAACACTGATGCTGAATAGTGCTGACAACTAAATGTTTACTGCCATAAACTTAAAAAAATTAAAAACACACTATTATTACTGTTTTTAAGGTTAGGGATTCAGGCTCAATACAAGTGCTTTTGGTTATTGTCAGATCTATTAAGACATTACAAGCTTATTCTGATTCAGAGGGAATCAAAAGGTTTTTTTTGTATTTTAAGTAAAATGTAAAAATTAGCCAGATTGAGTTATTACAAAGGATTCCATTGAAAGCTAAACCCTTTTTGCAACTCAAACTAGTCCTGGAAAATGTGTCTTGGTGCTTGAGCCTATCTTTCATCACTTTCCAAAATGAATTTTAAGAATGTGCTTCAGCAAATGTCATTTTATTTGTACTCTTGTTGGAGGTTTCTTTGTGTATAGGATTTGATATACATGTTAAAATACAGTGACTGCCTGTAAGTGATATAGGACTGGACAATTTACACTGACACCTATTGTATGTATAAGACATTTAAAGCCATATTGCAGTCGTATGACAATGCTGTATATCTGCTAAGCTGTTACATCAAAGTGTCTGCATTGTTTTTGTACATAAAAAGTCAAACATAAGATGGTCTTTGTTCATTCATTCCTTACACAAATTTGTGCTTCTCCTCCAGCAGTACTTAGTTTGTCCACTCTGAGCAGCTGCATGAACTGGAAGAAGTAATGGATCATTCCATTTTCTACAGGTTTCTAATGATAATGCATTATTTACAATACATCATAGTCCAATATGCATAACTCATGTTTGCCAAACAGTGCCCTGAACCACATGCTCGGTGTTCTATTTGGAGAAAATGTTCATAAATCTTTTTGATAAATGTAATTTCTTTGACCATTGTGCTGGTACAGTACTTTTAAAATACTGCTCTTTGTTTTTTAAAAGAATGTACTATGTGACCAATGACCATTAAAGTATCTAATTTTAGCCATACCTGTAAAGCATCCTCTCCAGCAGCCACCGGGCCATTTGGATGTGGGTGTAATGGAGTTTGCTGCCAGAAAAAAACAATAAAAAAAAGAAGGAGAGGGTATGGGAGAAATTACTGCAATTGTTGCTACACAAAGAATATATCATCTGAGAATCCTGTTTTTCCTTTATTCTCAAATCTTCTGATTGCGAGACGTCTACTGTGTGTGCAGAACTTTTTATAGTGCACTGACCATAAAACTCCTCACACACTTGTTTAACGGTCAGCGCCCTCTGCTCTTCCCCTCTAAACTGTCTCCTCTAACTAAACCTTCCCTTCAGCCATGACAGCCCTATTTTACAACTCAAACCCTTACATCGCAAATGGGGGTGAGTTAAGTAACCACTCACACTTGAAAAGTCCTGACACAATAAGTGGGGACATTAACAATGTCTTTGAGGCAGCGTGAAATGATAGTCCAGCCGCTGGCGTGCTGCCTAAAGGTGTCAGGCTGTAATAACTTTGGGTCTTCATTGTTGGAAAAGGGTCAATATTCATTTTCCATTCCTGTAGCTTAAATGGAATTATTATTAGAAAAGTTTTTTTTTGTTTTCATTTTACACTCAGTCTTTGCAGAAAAAAAGGAAATATTGTTGTGCAAAGGTTCAGTACCAGCAGTCAATAAGCCTTATATTTGATAGGAGTAATATTGTTGTTGAAGGTACCACTCAATAGGTCAATGAAATGAACTGTGAATTATGTAGTGATGATAATATTGTACTTAAGGACAAGGGGAGTTTCCGTTCCTGCTCAGCACAATCACACAGGGCAATATAAGGAAACAAAAAATTCCTTTACATTTATCAATACTGTAATGTATTTTAATATGTATTTAAAAGACATTATTAAGACATGTATTATAATATTTATTTAACTACATCCTGTGTGGCAGTAGCTCAGTGGGTAGAGCGGTCGTCCTTCGACCGGCGGGTGGCCGGTTCGATCCCCGCTCGAAACATCCCAAAACATCATAACATCCCGCTCTCCCCCACATACTGTCGTTGTGTCCTTGGGCAAGACACTTAACCTACATTGCCTCCAGTGGTGTCAACTGTAACACTGGTAAATAGCTTAATGTATGTAAAGCGCTTTGAGTGCCTACTACAGTAGGTTGAAAAAGCAATATAAAAAAAATGTTTGTATTTTTAATTTTTTTGTTACATTATCACTACCACTCTACACATGTCCAGTTGTGTTTTGTGTCACTATGATAGTACAACATCACCGCACATTGTGTAAAACCATCATAAACTGTATGTACAATAGAACTGAAGGTCACAACATATAAACATGTAATATGTAACAATAAAACTTCCCCCATCATCACCATAAGGTCACATACAGGCTCCAAGCTCTATTTTATTGGGAATTATTTGTGTATATTTTAGTTTCTTTTGGGGTTTTATTTCTAATTGAATGCTTGGATTGCAAATGATAAACATTTACTAAACATCTGTTTACATTTTAATACTGTTGCTTGATGTGTGCTTGAACACTTTCTATAGGGACGGAAGCACCGCCTTAAAGTCCAGACTACATGGATGAGGCAATCTGGAAGCAACATTTGTATCCTTCATATCCTCTTGTGCTCCTTGTTATCCTGCTTTTTTTTCATGACTATTTCTGTGTCATTTTCTTAGTGGGTTTTATCCCCCCTTTTTTCAATGCACTTTATCCTCTGAGCTTTGCCTTCACGTTTCCACTGTGACAAACAGTTATGTCCTTTTGCACTTACAATCCATGCATTAATGCCCTCCACGTTATACTATATTACTCATTTATGATTACTGACTTGCCATAAACCCATAAAGAGAAACAATAATGTATAGTGCACAAATCTCTTTACTGGTGCAGTAAGTCTTATATATCATAATAAATATTCACTGACAACAAAGGTCTCTGTACAGCTCCCAGCACCAGATAAAGTCCTAGTTGAAGAAAAACAAGACTTAAAGCCAGTGTGATCGTATATCTGTTCTGTGTGTGCTTTGTTCCTGTTATCTTTAGCAGAGCTTTTGTAAAGTGGCATAACCGTTTCTCTCACCGACGAAGCATTGTTTTACTCATACATATAATCAAAGCACGCCCACTCTCAGCGCAAGCCTCATTACAATTTAAAAGGTGATAGTAGATGAGGGAGCACTGGCTGTGTCGTGCCCAGACAAGCCAATACGCAACTAGAATAAAAAATATAAAGCTTTACATTTTTATGGGATGTGTGGAAAGGCCATGCAAAATTTCAGGATACAGTTGTATAGTGGTATTTCTATGGTTGGGTTTGATATTGCTTGTCTGTATTTATGGAAAACAAGGATAAAAATAGAAATCTTGGTGATGTTAAAGGGCTATCTGTATGACAACATGACATAGCTGGCAAAGCTCACACAGTTCTCAGGCCTCACTTGGCACTGCCATTCCCACGACTCTCACAGCGGTAACAGATGGTGAGGACTTACCCCACTAAAAAACACGTTCACAAACACACGCACAAGTGAGAACATCATTGGCATCCATAGCCTCATCTCTCAACCAAACAATGAGTAATACATAACATCCTCTGTGTGTGTGGCTGGCACTACGCTTGGATAAATCACCTGAAGTCAGCGAGTCAAACCAGAGCTCCTGGTGATTTACACAGTACGTCTCACTCTCCCTCGTGCCCTTATCATCTGAGACCACTTTCCTATCAGCACCCGAGGCAGTCTGCAGAATAAATATTTCATTTTTATCATAATAAAGTGACACTTATGATCAAAGCACTTTAACACTTGCACAATGTCTCTCTTTAATGTAGTGATGGCTGTGCATGTTGTGGCAGATTTTTAACTGGTGCCACAGCTTGAGAGATTAATTTGCATGCACTTCTAAAATTTAATTACCATTACTAGATATTCAGATATGTAAATGAAGGGCAATTATACCTCTAGAAAAACAGAGTAATTACCTCTCATCAAATAATTTAGTGCCTTAAATATCAAGTTTTTAATCATTTACTTAGCAGTCACATGGTAAGCATTGAAAGAAAACTGGATTCCAATGGCCGCCATGCCACCTCCTGAAGAGTCTTCTGAAGAGTCCTCCCTGTGTTACCGTGGGTTCTCTCTGGGTACTCGGCTTCCTCCCGCCGTATACTGTATATAGGTGAAATGATGAATCTAAATTGCCCCTGAATGAATGTGAGTGAATAATTGTCTGTACAGAAGGCCCTTTGAGGATTTAATCTGATATCAATCTTTTCAGCCTTTTTTTTTGCCATATTCCACACTCAATACTAATTGCACACGTTTTTATTCTTACCAGAGCCCTGGTAAAAAAAAAGAGCTACTAGTACTAGAGTACTTGTAAGGTCAATACAGCTAATTATATGCCCCTAGTTTCCAAAAAAGGCACACTACAAAAGAAGGCTGATATCAGCAATATCAGAATAAATCCTCCCCCAAAGGGCCTTCCTGTGTCTGTGTCAAAGTATAAACCCTGCGATTAACTGGCCAGTGTCCTAAGGCCCCAAACTGCTGGCATAGGCTCCAGTGTCCGTCACCCTAACAAGACTAAGCAAAAGAAGAATTAAGTTATTCAAAGCGCATTCTGAGCTCAGGTGTGCTAAGAGTTTTTTAGTTTGATGACAGCATTTACTCATGCACACATCAGAATACTGAAGTTGGAGGATCTAAAAATAAAACATAACTATTAAAAACTAAAGGGAAATCCTCTGCTGTTCAACCTACATCAGTAAGTTTATTTTTGAACTGCAATTAATTGCAAGGAATCAAATCCAATCAGAGAACTCTTTTAGATAGCAACAGAAGAGAGGGCCTAAGTGTGTGTCGGCGACCAATTGAAAACAAGTTGAAGTAGTGTTTGTGAGACTGTGCAGGTGGACAATGGCAAATTTAAAAGACTTATACAAGTTATTATCCGACAGTGTTCTTCTCCATAACTTCATTACACATTAACTTTATAGACATAAGGTAACAACTGTAGCTTTGCTCTGAATGACTTCCACACATATATTCTGCATTATTTTTCACATTAACTTTATCATGGGGTTTTGTTTTTTACGATCTTTTAATATGCTGCTGAAAACTACAAACATTAAAATGCTAATATAGGATTATGATGACACCCCAGGCGGATGGATACAAAACATGTCCTCATTAGTGTTCAGGTGAGGCAGAATGTTCTTTATTTTTTGGTTGTAAAAGTGATTTGGAGAATATGACTGTATAATAAAAGTACTATTCAAGAATTAAATACACAGTTGCTCTCTTGGCAAATCAATACAGTGCCATGTTTACCTTCATACTCAAAACTTTGTATAACAAAAAATCAACATTTATTTTAGATCTGAAAAAGTGAACTGAAGAACAGTCACAGACATTACATGTTAATATGCAGATTGTTTAATGACATCAGACAGAAATACAAAAAAAAAAAAGGGTTTCTAGAGATACTGGGCTAAATACAACAGAAATACAAACCCCCCCCCCCAAAAAAAAAAAAATCCATGTCAAAAATCCTGTGGAAACTAGGCATCGTCAGGTTTGTCTGCTGGAGGTCCACATGGCTGGAGCATCTTCTCCATCAGGTTGAAGCGAACCCGCGCCTTGGTCTCGTTCTCAGCGACAGAGAAGTAGTTGAGCAGATCAAAATGTCCCATGTAGGAGCAGTAAGAGTCCCTATGCTGGTTTACAAGCCATTCCCACTTGCTCGTGTCTGCGTGTCCTGTGCCGATGTATTTGGACTGGAGGTGCTCCAGCTGACTGTGAATGTTGTATCGGTCAGTCATTGTGCGTGGGAAATTCAACTGTTGGGAGGAAAAAATAAATAATGTAAGTTTCATTGGAACCTTGGTATTAATAACATAGTAAGAGACCAGTTGACCGTATTCGAAAACAGGATAAATAAATACCCCTGGGTTTCAAAAAAAGAAACAGCTGCAAAGTAATTTCCAAACCGTAAACAAGTATAGCAGTTAACGTTCGAATGCTACAATCACCTCAAACTAAATACAGCCTAAAAAGCTATTCCAAACATCCATTTATACCATCTTTAGATTTACATAAACAGAATAAACACCACTTACAATCTGCAAAAAAAAACTTTGTTGCTTTCTAAACTCTGCCTTCACATAACTATCGCGTTATCAAAGCCACATTAGCATGCTAAGAATCCCTGGCTTAAACTTGAGCAATGTGTTGTTTTCTGTAATATACAGTCCGCACAAGTCCAATCGAGAGGTAAAAACGTTACTATTACATCACACAATACAGAAAACAGTAATAAAAACATAACTTACGCAAAGAATGAAACGATAAAACTGTAATTTTAGCCGAAGCCACCACTCGCACGACTCCTTGATCACACTTCCGGTACGTTCTTCACGAAAACTGTTCCGGGCGAAACATCGATGGAAGGGTTTGTACTTGCTGATAAATCAGACTGTGTTGCCCAAGAATGCTAAAGTTAGAATGTTATTAATATCATATTATTATTTCTACTTTTGCCTTTGCGTTGCAATGCCGTATGTAACCAGTAGCATCAAATAATAAATGATGTTTGAAAGTTTTGTTTTATTTATTTTATTAAAACAGCAGTCCATCAGCTTGTAAAGTCTTGTATGTTACCAACTCACCAAAGTATGAAAATGACTTTTATTATCTATCCCTAAGACTCAATAAAGATACACACTGTTAAATAGTGTGGTATTAAGGCTTTATTTTTAGGCCGCTGATTTAAAAAATAAATTACATACAATGCTGCCCCAATGTCCCTTGAGGTGAATATGTTTTTATTACTCATGTTTATTTCTTTTCTCCAATCTCTTCTCTGTGATTTTATGCATATTAAGGGGATTGCAAGTTCTCTATCCACTGTTTAATAGTCCCTCAGTTTTCAACTTCTTCTCAGTTTTTATTATCTTCTTTTGACAAAGGGCTGTGCTCTCATCAAATTACTTTACCCTTTTTTGTAGCTTTCACATTTTTCATTAGTTATTCTTGCACAGCACAGATGGCGAACCTTTGTTAGTATGGTATATATATATGCAGTATATGTCTTTATTCATCTTTCGCTATCATTCTTTTCATTAGCATTAGCTACAAGCGCCTGTATAAACATATTAAAGGCAGTGAAGTGCTGCAATTTAAATTTAGATGTATATAATGCACTTAGCCCGCACTTATAATGCTGGGCTTAGCCCGAAAAAGTGAAGTGGGGCCGACCTTACGTGGAACCACCACCTGCGGGAGGATCCGTAAAGAACTGCTGCTTAGTGGACCGGGTAGCAGGCAAAGGCATGGGTCAAATCTCTGGACATGAAACTGGCCTTAGGGACATAGAGCGTCACCTCGTTGACAGGGAAGGAGCCTGAGCTTGTGCGGGAGGATAAGCGGTACCGACTAGAGATAGTTGGGTTCACCTCCACGCACAGCTTGGGCTCTGGAACCCAACTCCTCGAGAAAGGCTGGACTCTCCAATACTCTGGAGTTGCTCGCTAGTTGTTAGAGAGATCTTCAACTTCAACTCAGTGGTAGAGCGGTCGTCCTTCAACCGGAAGGTAGGTGGTTTGATTCCTGTGCTAGCACAGTGTTGTTGTGTCCTTGGGCAAGACACTTAACCCTCCTTGCCTCCAGTGTCTGTGGCACTGGTGTATGAATATGTAAAAATGTATTTGGTAATGATCGGAAAGTCAGTAGGCTCGGAATGGCTGCCACGTCTCAGTCAGGGCTGTGGCTACAGATATAGCTTACCACCACCAGCGTGTGACTGTGTAGTGAATGAATAATTAATATGTAAATATGTAAAGCATCTTTGCGTCCCCAGAAAAGCGCTATATAAAATGTATGTAATAATAATACTAATAATAACTCTCACCTTCGGCAGAGCTTTGACCAGATCCTGAGGGAGGCTGGAGACATTGAGTCTGAGTGGACCATGTTCTCCGCACTCCGATGCGGCCACTTGGAGCTGATGGTCTCTGTTGCCTGTCGAGGTGGCAATCTCAGAAACCAGTGGTGGACCCCGGATGTAAAGGATGCTGTCAAGCTGAAGAAGGAGTCCTACCAGGCCTAGTTGGCTTGTGTGGAGCTTTCTCCGCATTTTGATGAGCTCGGCCACTCGGGAGGAGCTCAGAGTAGAGCTGCTGCTCCTCCACATTGAGAGGAGTCTGCTGAGGTGGCTTGGGCATCTGTTCCGGATGTCCAACCGGGAGGAGGCCCCAGGGAAGACCTAGGACACGCTGGAAGGACAATGTCTCTCAGCTGGCCTGGGAACGCCTCGTATTGCTTAGACTTCTAACCCCGCGACCCCGCCCCTGATAAGCAGAAGAAGAAGATGGATGGATGGATGGAGAATGGTGGTTGCTAGCATAAGTCGTTACAGTCAGTCCTTCTTTAATATAAAAAAGCACAACTTCCTTACATGCTGGCCACGAATGAGTTATTACCAATGAACAGAAATGACAGGATTTGATTGTGAAAATTAATGGATCTGAATTGGGATATTATGTGTATCAACCAAACGGTATGACATTTTAAAAAGGCCATCTAATTGTGTTTTGTGTGTTGTCTTATTTTCAAAAATCCATACTGGGACCAAACACCGAAATGCCAAATTAAAATTGTTTGTTCCTAATTGTATAAACATTATATTACCATCATAATTTGCAGCTGAGTCCAGCACTGTTTATCCCTCAGGAGTTGGTAGGAACATGAGTTAAATGGATTGGGTTATGCTTATAATGTTAAATATATATTTTAAGTGAGAACAGCTTGTTATCTGAAAGTAAATATACAAAAACAAGGTATCAAGTGGTGTTAGGGGACTCGATGTCCTTACTGTTTTGCAGCTATGGTAAAATAAAAGTCACAGGGGCGTGATAATCAAACTTGGAGAGCCAATATTTCAGCCAATAGAAGGGGAAGTGCAAAGCGAAGCACTAGCAGGAGAAAAGGTAATGAAATCAGGTGGATGGATGGGAATATTACCTGACTGGAGAGCCACAGTGCCCTCGCAGTCCCTCTGAGTGATAGCGTGGTATAAAAGGAGTCAGAGATATAGTGATTTAAACCAACTGCCTAAGACGAAGCCATCCCAAAGCTTCAGGATGTATCGGTGAATAGAGACAAGTCAAAACAAAGTGTTCCCTGCAGGGTTGTTACTGCAGTGGCTGGTTGGTCCAGTGACAAAGTGTGCCAGCTCATTGGCTAGTGGACCAACGACCTGGTGGCTGCTTTATTGGCCGGGAAATAGATGGGCTGTGTGGCAGATTTGCTCAGCAGGAGAATCAGTGGTCTGTCCGGATTATTTGCTCACACATACATTACCTCATTTTTGATTTACCCAACGTCTGCATTATTCCATTTTAACAGTGATTGATTGTGGCTTTCAGAGCACTGAGCTCAAGCAGAATTCACTGTGAGGGCAAACGTTTTGGCTCAAGGGCCATGCTAGGTTTTAAAATCTGACAAATGGGCCGGATCAGTAAACTATAAACTAACAAATTACATATCAAAGCCTGAAAATTGACTAACCTCAAAATTACTGGAACTGGTTAATATCCTGCTCGGCATATCATGCTTGTTGGAAAAGTGGCAGCTATTATTGTATTCTTTGAAAAGAACAAACAGTTCCTTGACAAATAAGACATATGGCTGCTGTTTGGACTTCAGTAAAAAATTATATAGATAGATAGATAGCTTTATTTGTCTATGTGGGGAAATTGGTTTGCAGCAATATCACCAGGCAACACGCAACATGAAAAACACGAAAGAAGACAAAACACCAAACCAGTAGCAGTAGATCAGGATAAAGGACTTGCAGACCAGCTGACTTTACAGAGACTTTAAACCATTAAAAAATGTGATTGCCTGTGGGACAAAAGAAAACTTAGTTCTATTTATGGAAACAAGAGGGGCCCAGATGGCAGCAGCTCAAAAGAGGAGCTATTTATATGTATATCTGTCCACTCCTTATTAAGAACTCATCACTGCTATAGCAAAATAAAAAATAGGCTAATAGTGGATCAGACTAAGGATTTCCATGTTCAACTACACACAGATTTTTTATTTTTATGGGCAACTTTATGCTAACCACAAAATTGTTATGACAATACAGCTTTTATGCAACCCCTTACATCAACAATCTTTCACAATATCTTTGAGGTTAAGACTAGACTGTAGAAGTCACTGTACTGTCTTTTTCAGCACTGAATTCATCTAAAATAAAATTACAAATTACATTTACACACAACTCAAATTCATTGCCACATTTTCAAAATTCAGAAATTAATATAAATGAGAAGAAAAGCCTGGACCACGTCTTCATGAAATGTTAAGGCTATTCTTTTCCTCAGACTGAACAGTAGGAATGATTGTAATGTCAGCTATAACCTAGTGACACAGTACCAAGCATTTTTGTTTGATTGTAAATGTGAATGTTGGGTATTCTTTTGTCATGTGTATTTGTCTAGCTATATGTAATAAATACTAGAATGAAATACCCCTCTTCCAATGTAACATACCCTTGGAATAAAATCTTTATATCTCCTTGTCGCACCACAGAGGTACACACCGTGGAGTCTGTATTATTCATTGTTGGGAATATGATCATTTTTGTATGTATGAAAACAAAAGATAAAACGTCTCCTTTTCATGTCTTAAGGGCTTTGTGTAACAGTGTTAGCCTCTGGGAACAGCTAAGACCTGCCTCAAATGTTACTGCCACAAAGAATTGTGGGACAGCATGACATTGACCCATTTCATCTTCAGAATATCACATGACACACAGGCCAACCATGCACCTTTCATTAACATTTAGCGCTGTTCATTTATCATGCCTCTTGCTCCAATATATCCTTTTACTTTATTGCCTCAGCCTTCCTGTGCAGAATTCTCATTCTCGCACAGCAGCCCATGACTAAAGTTCTCCCTCCGTGCTTAAGAAATTGCACCTTTAGATGGGAAGCCGGTAAAATCGAAGGTTTCTTGTGGTGGGACGAGTGAGGGTTCTCATTTCATTTCAGATGTGAGATTGCCTGAGGTGAGCACTGCTGTATATGACAATCCTGATGTGCAGTGGTTTCGCTGCCTGAGGGATAGAAATGAGATTTAGCTAAAAACACAATCACCTTTTTTTGGGATCTAATGCTGTTGTTTGATGAATGTTTTATATATATATTTGTCTGCAAGTAACAGCACTCATTATTTTGCCTATTCTTTACACGTTAGTATCAGTCAGACAGCTGTGTTCTCAAGGCTTTGCTCCTGACAAGGAAAAGATTCACTGATGTTTGAATGTTCAGTGGAGGAGGAAAACAAATAGTCAGTGCCTCAGAAAACAAATAAAGTTGAAAAACAGGTAGATAAATTATTTTAATAGCACTTTATAGTCTGTCAACTTAGATTATAACATGCACTAAATTTTTATATAACAAAGCTATTAGAAATTTCAGTGGTCATAGTGACCAAGTGCTGGGTGCTGAAATATATGAGGTCATTACACTTTGTCTGGAATGAGCTTGGTTGAATTCCTGTTTAGCCTTCACAATATTACTACTGTCTCCTTGGGGGGCGCTTGATAATAATCGCTATGACAGGACTAATCATGCTGCCAAGTCCAATCACAATGAGCCGGGCTCCGTGACAACTTGTATTTGACAAGACAGGACGAAGATGTGCTGAACTTTACATGCGTAAACGATGGACTTTTGCAATGTGGATTCTATTTTACGGCTTGTGTCACCAGCCCAGACTCCTCTCATAAGGTTATTGGAAAAGAAGAGAGAACATAGAACAGCACAATTTGATATAATAACCACAAAGAAGGAAGATTAGAGAGGCTGGAGGACCAACACAGACACACACCATACAAAGGAATTTGACAGTAGGTGAGAACAGAAATGAACACAGATTTTATGTAATTATGCAATCAGTTTAGTTTAGACAAACTGGTTACAAATGCTTCTAGTTATTTGTTTGTGATTATTGCAATGGTGAATAGATTTGTTGTAGTGCAAATTTAGACGCTGGAGTGCATAAAAGGAAGTAAATAAAAGAATATAGATCAGTCTTAGAAAGAGAGGAGTAATATATTCCTGATAGTTATTATTGAGACAATTTTTAAAATTAAATGTAGAAAAGGCACTGCAGTACAGAACAGATTTCATTATTCAGCCTGTCTTTACAGTAAGGTTAAATGTCCTATGTATCAAAACTATCAAATCAATATTTTAACTGATATAGTCCTTCACTTTTCCCACATCTTAATGTGTTTACTATGGTCTTGTAAAATGGTGGAAGTGCGTCACTCTGTTGATATTAGACATCACGCTTCAGCAGTGTAAAGGGAGTCCACAAAGCCGAAGTGAAAGCAAGGCTGTTTTTCCAAAACTGGCATTAAATGTGTCTCAAGTGTCCTGAGTGCCGGGTGTGACCATGTTCAATGCGTTCTAAATGTGCAACTTCAGGGAAAATCAAGCCACTCTCAGCGTTTTTATTTACACATTCATAAAGTAAACATCAGCAAAGTGATCTAAATCCTCACAAACCTACTTTTCATGTGCTGATGCCTACAGTGGAAGATTATTGAATGTTCCAATAATATGATTTTATCGGAGTCTAGCAGAGTCTCTCTTATACTTTGGTGTGACAGTAAAACATTCCTCTAGAAGGTAACATACACAATTTATAGGCAAACGGCTGCTGCTCCATAATAACCGCAAGACGTGAGTAATGTCTGCTGGGAGTCTGTGAAATATATTTTGTTTGGGAATGTTTACATTCCTTCATAATTCATTTGTAGACTTTGTACCATTGTCTGTGATTATATAGACATCAAAGTTTGATTGAGGAGGGCTCCGACAGAAGACGCATCGCACATGAGACTCACTCAGAAGTAATGTGATGTGGAAAACTGTAATATTTTCATTACATTAGCTGCACAATATGCTTTTCTGAAAGGTAATCGCTGGTTATTAAGCTAAGTAGGTCATTTCACACACTGTTGCTACTGTAATGGAGCGTAAGAGGCCATTGTGTTAAAATTTCTCAGATTCAGTTCAGTTCATTAAACAAAACATGAATTATCATTGGTTTTATTTTGTAGACCCTTTTTCACATGTATTGGAAAACTACAGTCATCACAGTTCAGACAATGAAATCCATTAATTTGAAATTGTTAAATAATTGTTGGAGAAATAAGATAAGTCAAATTTGGTCTAATCTTCTTTAAATTTAAACCATTTTTGTTTATTTTCTCGTTAGGGGCCGCGGGTGACTGAAGCCTATTCCAGCAACTTTGAGCCTGAGGCAGTTGTATACCCTGGACAATGGCCAGTTAGTTACAGGGCTGACACTCACTGACAGTCAACCATTCACACTCACATTCATTCACTGGGAGCAATTTAGATTCACAAAGTCATAATGGTGATGAGAAACAAATGCTCAGCACTACAGTTCAGCTCAGTAATAGCATGGTAATGTGGTTTTAACAAGCCAAACAACATTTACCATAACTTCCACAGTAAACTTAGTAAAATGTCACTTCTAAGCCCTCCATACCATGCCAAATATATACAATTAAATTTGCATAATTTATCTTTATTGTTGGTCATTACACCTTTTAATTCATTTAATAATTCATTTTGACATAATGGAAACACACTGGACATCTGTTAATCACTGGTGTATGAATGTGTGAGTGTGTCATGTCCTAGTGTTATGTGTTAGTCTGCTTATGTAATGTATATCTTGCAACCATTGTATATATCCTGCACTTTGCTGCTATGCACTTCTGGTTAGACCTAAACTGCATTTCGTTGCCTTGTACCTGTACTTGTGTAATGACAATAAAGTTGAATCTAATCTAATCTAATCTAATATCATTTCCTGTGTCTTATTTTGAAATCACTAACCCCTGTTTGTGTTTCAGATTGTCTTCCTGCCCTTGTGTCTTTCCCTCCACTGTGATTACCTGCTCTGCCCCTAATGTGTTCCACCTGTGTCTCATTGTGTTCCCTTTATAGTCTGTGTGTTTTCCCTGTCCTGTGCCAGATTGTCTTTACCCCAGTGTGAGCTTTCCAGCGTTTCTTAGTGTGTTGTTTGATAGATTCTAGTGTTTTTGACCTTCGCCTTGTTTTTTGATTACGTCTCTTGGATTTCGGATTTGTACCTTTGCCTTGGAAAATAAAGATATTGAAAGCTCTGTCTTTTGTGAGATCTGCTCTGTGAGTCCTTTTGCCTGGTCCTGACAGTACAATCTGGCCAATAACATGGACTCCGCAGATCCAGTGCGTGCCGCCCTGCAGGCACAGGGACAACGGATTCATCTTCAGGAGGAGCAGGTTGGTTTGCTCCAACGTGAAATGAGGGCTTCAGCAGCGGGCCTATTCCCAACTTTCTGCACAAATTGGATTTGTCATTGAACAGATGCAGAGGAAGGAGGCATCGTCGGCGTCAGCGGAGAGTGCTGAGTTACTGACCAGGTTCCGGCTGAAGCGACCCGAGGAACTGTAACTCGTGAGTCATCACATATCCGGCTGTCCAGTCTGGAGAGATTCACGGGCGAGTCGGGGGATTGTCGTCCCTTCTTGTCTCTCGTCTGTAAGCTTCACTTTGAGTTTCAGGCGTCATCTTTTCCATCAGATCGGGCCAAGCCATAGCTTACATTATCTCCAATTTGTTCGGCCGTGCAAGAGCATGGGCCACAGCTGAATGGGATAGAGAGTCAGCAGCTTGCAACTCGCTGCCCTTGTTTTTACAGACATTTACCCGAGTTTTTCAAACTGTCACTCCGGGCCGCGAAGCAGCGAAGGTGCTGGTAACTTTAAAGCAGGAATGCCATAGCGTTTTTTATTATGCTATCGAGTTCCGCACATTAGCAGCAGACAGTGGGTGGAACCAACTAGCCCTCGTGGATGCATTCTTCAATGGTCTTTCTGAAAGAGTCCAGGACTATCTGACCCCGCTTGATCTACCCACCGAGCTCGGCGCTCTAATTGCCTTGGCTTCTAGGATTGATAATCGACTTCGGGAGAGAGAGAGGTTCCGCTCTCAGCCAGGCAATTACCAGGGAAGGAGGGGGGCCTCTGGGGAGGAGGTACTTTTGGTGCTCCTGTCTCTTCTCTTCTAACTGAAGAACCCATGCAGGTGGGCCGGACCAGGCTCTCTTCTGCTGAGAGGAATCGATGCATGATGGAGGGGTGTTGTATCTACTGTGGCCAGCTGGGCCATCCTCAGTCTTGGTAAGCCCGGCTATTATCAAGACTGATATCAGTCGACAACTCTCCAAGATTCAGTTAATTAACACCTCTCACTCTCGCAGTCTTCTAGCACTTGTTGATTCGGGAGCTGATGCCAACTTTATGGACATCACTCTTGCTTCTAGGTTGGGACTATCCATAATCCCCTTGGACTCATCAATGAAGGCTACCGCTCTTGATGGACGTCTCCTGTGCACCGTTACTCATCACAGAAGTCCTGTAGTCCTATGCTTTCCGGATCATCATTCCGAGAAGATCATTTTTTTTCCCTGTTTCACTCATCCCTGCACCCTGTAATCTTGGGCTACCCCTAGCTCATTCTACATAACCCGCACATTGACTGGTCCTCTGGAGCTATATTATCGTGGGGTGAAACCCACGGTGTTTCCAGTCCTCCTCTTCCTTTTCAGATGCGCCTGGAGACACTCTCTCATCAGAGGAGACCCAGTGCGCAGAATTAGCTTCAGTTTCTGAGGACTACTGGGAATTGCGAGAGGTGTTCAACAAGGTAAAGGCAACCACACTTCCACCACACAGGCCTAATGACTGTGCCATAGACCTCCTCCCAGGGACTTTTCCACCCAAGGGACGTCTGTACTCCCTATCCAACCGTGAGCGTGCGGTCATGGATGAATACATAGCCTCGTCTCTCAAGACTGGTATTATTCGTCCTTCCTCCTCCCCAACCGGTGCTGTATTATTCTTTGTGGATAAGAGGGACAAGACGCTTCGCCCTTGCATTGATTACCGGGGACTGAATGACATCACAGTTAAGAACAGGTACCCCCTTTGGGTTGACAAATGCGCCTGCGGTTTTTCAGGCCTTTGTTAATGATGTACTAAGAGAGATGCTGAACAAGTTTGTTTTCGTGTACATTGACGACATTCTCATTTTTTCCCCTGGTTTAGAGACTCGCATTGTCCACGTCAAGCAGGTGCTTGGCAAAGTTCTGGAGAATCAGTTATATGTTAAGGCTGAGAAGTGTGAATTTCATGTACCTTCAGTGTCATTTTTAGGAATGGTCATCGCAGAGGGGGTGCTGAAGATGGATCCGGGCAAGAATCAAGCTGTGTCTGACTGGCCTACTCCCTCTTGCCGTAAAGATGTACAGCGCTTCCTAGGATTTGCCAATTTCTACCGCAAGTTCATTAGGAATTTCAGTTCCATCACAGCTCCGTTGCATGCTCTCACCTCTTCCAAGGTCCAGTTCTCCTGTTCCCTTAGTGCCCAGGCTGCCTTCCAGTGGTTGAAGAACTGTTTTACATCCGCTCCTATACTTACTCTTCCAGACACCAACCGTCAGTTCATGGTAGAGGTGGATGCTTTGGATTCGGGAGTGGGGGCAATTCTGTCACAAAGGTCAGTAGACGATGATAAAATACATCCTTGTGCATTCTTGTCAAAAAAGCTTTCCCCAGCAGAACAGAATTATGATGTTGGAGATCGAGAGTTGCTGGCAATTTAAGTAGCTCTGGAGGAGTGGAGACATCTGCTGGAGGGTACGCAGCAACCTTTCCTAGTCTGGACTGATCACAAGAATCTGGAATATCTTAAGGCAGCCAAGAGACTGAATCCCCGACAGGCCCGGTGGGCTCTATTCTTTTCCCGGTTCAATTTCACTGTCTCATATCGCCCAGGCTCCAAGAATCTCAAGGCTGACTCTCTTTCCAGACTGTTTTTCCCTGACAGAAACCCTGAAGAGGCTTCCCCCATCCTGCCAAGTTCCTGTTTCCTGGGAGCCATTTCCTGGAGCATCGAGGGCAAAGTCAAGGAGGCCCTCCGACACACTGAGGCTCCTCTGGGGGTCCCATCTAATCACTTGTTTGTACCACCAGCACTACGGGGACAGGTAATATCTTGGGCTCATTCGTCGCGGGTGTCCTGTCATCCTGGAGGGCGCAGGACACTGTTTAGAGCTCAAGAGAGGTTCTGGTGGCCAAGTATGAAGAGGGAGGTTACTGAATATGTTGCGGCCTGTGATATTTGCTCCTGTAACAAGACCTCCAATGCGCCCGTCTCTGGTCTGCTGCATCTGTTGCCAGTGCCCCATCGTCCTTGGTCGGACATCTCGGTGGATTTTGTCACGGGGTTACCTGTTTCGGAGGGTAACAATACTGTTTTTACTGTGGTGGATAGGTTCTCCAAGATGGTGCGGTTCATTCCTCTGCCCAAGCTGCCTTCTGCTAAGGAGACGGCAGAGGCTTTATTAACTCATGTCTGCAGAATGTTTGGTTTCCACAGGAATGTGCTGTCCGACCGAGGGCCGCAGTTTGTAGCACAGTTCTGGAGGGCCTTCTGCAGCCTTGTGGGTGCAACTGTCAATCTGTCTTCAGGCCATCATCCCCAGACCAATGGACAAACCGAACGGGTCAATCAGGATCTGGAGGTTGGACTAAGATGTTTGACCTCGCGGAACCCCACGTCTTGGAGTAAGGTACTGGGATGGCTGGAATACGCCCATAACACTTTGCCTAATGCTTCTACTCGCCTGTCACCATTTCAATGTGTGTTTGGGTACCAGCCACCCTTGTTTCCTGCTTTAGAGCAAGAGGTCAGTGTCCCATCTGCCCTGGCCTTAGTTCGCCATTGCCGCCGCACATGGAGTCAGGCTCGGCAAGCCCGTCCCTGTGGCCAAATGTCTTGAATCCAGTTGCTGTCAGACTAAAGCTCCCCAGGACCATGAGAGTCCACCCAACTTTTCATGTAAGCCGGATAAAGCCTGTAAAGGAGAGCTCCTTGGTCCCTGCCTGCAGACCCCCGCCACCCCCCCCGGATCATTGGTGGTGGACCGGTGTATACTGTGCGGAGGTTGATGGCAGTTCGACGCAGGGGGCGAGGGTTCCAGTAACTAGTGGATTGGACAGGCTACGGTCCCGAGGAGAGGTCCTGGGTACCCGCCAGGGACATTCTGGACCCGGACCTCATTCGGGACTTTCACCATCGCCACCCAGATGATCCTGCGCTGTCCGGTGACGGCTCGTAAAGGGGGGGGGGTTAGTTAGTCTGCTTATGTAATGTATATCATTTCCTGTGTCTTATTGTGAAATCACTAACCCCTGTTTGTGTTCCAGATTGTCTTCCTGCCCTTGTGTCTTTCCCTCCACTGTGATTACCTGCTCTGCCCCTAATGTGTTCCACCTGTGTCTCATTGTGTTATTGTCTGTGTGTTTTCTCCTGTCCTGTGGCAGATTGTCTTTTCCCCAGTGTGAGCTTTCCAGCGTTTCTTAGTGTGTTGTTTGATAGATTCTAGTGTTTTTGACCTTCGCCTTGTTTTTTGATTACGTCTCTTGGATTTCTGATTTGTACCTT
Organism: Perccottus glenii; assembly: GCA_024416835.2. Taxonomy (NCBI): domain Eukaryota; kingdom Metazoa; phylum Chordata; class Actinopteri; order Gobiiformes; family Odontobutidae; genus Perccottus; species Perccottus glenii. The sequence continues at coordinate 16,195,105 of CM044552.2, read as the reverse complement.
TTGCCTTGGAAAATAAAGATATTGAAAGCTCTGTCTTTTGTGAGATCTGCTCTGAGTCCTTTTGCCTGGTCCTGACAGAGTGTGTTTGAAGGGGCTGCAGTCACAAAAATGGCTGCCACATCCCCACCACCAGTGTGTGACTGTGGAGTGAATGAATAATGGACTCTGTAAAGCGTTTTGAGTCCCTTGGTAGAAATGCACTATATAAAAAGATATATTATATTGGCTCTTTAAATTCATCTGTTCTGTTCTACATGCAGAAAGAACACACACAGAGGACATGCAAACTGCACACAGTATGTGAAAAACATTGTAGGTGCATTCAGTCGTGGATAGAATAGTTTGTCTTTATTTATACTCACATTTATTCTATTATGTATAGTACATTCTCTTTAGTTAACAATTCAATTTTACAAGTTATTTCTAGAAGCACAACAACCTGCTGATTTAGCATAATATAAAAGTAATGTCTTAACTCTCTTTTGAAAAAGCAACATTGGTTGGAGAGTAATATGCATGTTTAAATACAGTACAATCATGGTTCATTTTACAACTTGTTTAAAAAAATATTGATGCACACAATATTAAGTCTGACGTTACAGCAAAGGCAGCTGACGAGAGTAAACAGCACAATAAAACATCAATTGTAAGCACAAGCAATCAGCCACAACATGACACCATACATTGTACAATGCTGCTCGGCTCAAGTGCTTGAGCGGAGGATAAACTCATTTTGAACGTGCTGTAAAGGCTGCTATAGATAGAGTTATTCATACACTGGCAGTACCACACAACTTCACGCTCTGTGCATCAAGCAAACAATCAACTTTTGTATAAAGTCTGTAGTAAACATCATATATTTCTCCTCTGTACATTCAAACATCTGTCATTGTTTGCGAAAAGAACACACAAACTATATGTCCATTTAGGAAGAAGAGTAAACAAAAATGTTTATACACAAGGGCTATAGAAAAGCAAGGACATGAGGAAATGGGAAGGATGTCACTATATAATGTAGATCAATGACAGGACAAGTCAGATAATCTTTTAAATAAATAACAATTTGGTGTGTGCGTATTGAATTGAATATATGTATATGTATATATATATATATATATATATATATATATATATATATATATATAACAATTTGTATAACCACAAGTTTCACAACCAACACATGAACATTTGAAAAAGGAACAAAACATGATGTGCTTAGAAAACAATGGATAATTAATAGATCTCTTTGTACAACAATGGGAATTAACTTGAGGGCCAGGAGCAACGAAGAAGCTCTTTAGAGAACACACTCAAGGTCTGTGTGGGTGGATTGGACAACATCAACACCAGCGCTACTCAATCTGTGGGGAATCTGTCTGGTGCATCTGTAATAAGCATCAAAATATTGAGTCTAAGGTCACTAGTGCATACATTTCTCGCTCGATGAGGCCATGCAGCACGTTTTGCTTTGCTGTGACTGTCTTGTTTTTTTACACCTTGCATCAAGTGTAAAATCCTTTCTCTGCTCAGCCATGCAGTAATTGGTCAGGCGAGTGCCCAGCGACTCACATGACCCGCTGAGGTGCTGGGGTTAAAATTGCCTGTGCTGACGGGATGTTTAGAGTCCTGTAGTGACCTGTGTGATCTCCGAGTTGAGGTCGTCGGGGGTAGTGCCACCGCAGCAGCGAGAGTCCACCGACGACCCCTCAAAGGCTAGTCATACCTGCGGAGTGACAAGAAAAATATTGTGATTTTGATGTCCTGTTTACATCATGTCGGCTTTGTACTTAATTCTCCTTTATACGTTCCATTTCAATCCAACTTCTCTCACTTTGGACACATATGCTATCTTTGTATTTACATCTAGTATTTACATGTGTCCTCATGAATCTGCATTTGATCACATCTCACTTTCCTGTTGCATATGCAACACAATATTTGCTCTTGATTGGACTTTTTTTTTACACTTTTCAGATTGTTTACTTTACTACCTTTAACACATTGAGCAGTGAGTTAATCATGCGTGTGTTCAAACCACCAGCACTATTCAGAGCAGTAAGTAAGCACTAGATTCTGTGGTACCCTCTCTAAACCCTCTCTCTAATGACTCTCCCTGATGTAAAACACTTCATTAACAATCAAATATTATGTTTGGACAACTCCGCCCAAAGGATTTGCTCCTATAAACAAATACCGATTTAATACAGAGCTTAGATAAAATAACTTGCTGCTGCAATGAGAGGTACTTTGGCAAAAAAACACAACATTGCTCATTGAGAGGTCTCTCATTATGAGCCAGGACACATTTCCACTGGGGTTCAAATACATCCGACCGAGACAACCTCCAAATGTGTCCTCAGATCTGATCTCTTTACACACTGATGATACTTTTAGCACATTTACATGTCGCTTGCGAGTCGAGCACTAAACTGTACATTATTTTCTCAAAGGCAGTATATTTTATGAGACTATATGTATTGAAATGCTTGTTGCTTATGAACCTCCTCAGACTCTGAGAACATCCTGGACAGGCCTTCTGCTTGTGCCCAGAGTTAGAACTAAACATGGTGAAGTATTTAAGTGTCATGCAGCAAAAACCTGGAACAGCCTCAACTTTAACAATGTTTAAGGGGAGGTTAAAAACTTTCCTCTTTAGCTCCACCAAAATTACAACTTAAAGTGTTTTTTTTTTATCTGCACCTTTTTAAAATGTTTAAATTTTTCTTTTGTTTCTTAAATGTTGGAAATTGTCTTTTATTCCTGAAAAGCACTTTGAGTTACCCAGTGTATGAATTGTGCTATATAAATAAAATTGTCTTGCCTTGCCTCTAACTTATATTTTTTCACTAACATAGATTTTCTAATTATTTTTTAGTACTAATGTCTTTTGTCTAAATTGCTATGTTTTTATAAAGAGAGATGATCGACATGACTCGTTTGATGAAGAAACTACAACCAGTCAGACAGTGGTGGAGGAGAATCCATGTGATCTTTTGTGTTATTGAGAGGTTTTAGACAGCTGAATAATAATAATAATAATAAAAATAATAATAATAATACTACACTACCTGTTGATTGGACCTTTCCCCTGTATTGGCAGTGTTGTGCTCACGCTGGGGAAGCTTGCGGCTTGTAGCCCCGGTGCGGGACGAGTTTGCAGTTCCAGCACAGACGGACTCGGGGTGCAGAACTCACGGAAACAGCGCTTGAAGTTCTCATCGAGGTAGCCGTACAGGACCGGGTTCAGACTACTGCAGAGATGAGAAAGCAAGGGCGTGGTTTAACACAAAAACAAACCAGCCTGTAAATGGTATAAGACATAGTGTGCCTGCAAGACTAAAACAACAAAAACATTTTTATTGAATTGAAGTTTATAAAAGATATACAGTAGTTGTTTACACATAAAAACTATTTAAAAACATATACAAAATTAATATTTGTGTAGAATATAACTAAACCCAGAGCTAAACCCAAATGAAAGAACTACTCTGTAAAGAACATTCCTTTCATTCCTTCTTGCAAAACACACTGGAACATATGCAAGGCTTGTTTGTGTTGCTGAAGATACCTGTTGGTGTAGCCCAGTGCGATGCAGAAGTGCCAGGTGATGGACTGCAGCGTGGAGCTGGGGATTGTCACTAGAGCCGTGATGATCACATAGATGTGAATGGGCGTCCAGCATACAATGAAGACGGCCACCACCACCAGGACCATGCGTGTGATCCGGCGAAGGTTCCTGTCTTTCTCCTGATGTTGGACAAGGAGATAAATAAAAATAAAAAAGAGTCAACAAGAGTAGAAATTGCGTACCTGAACAAATTGTATTAAAATTAATAGTGTTTTCTCTATTGGATCAGTTTTATTATGATACATGATGTACGTGATTTCACCTGCTGCCATGAATCCAAACCTGCAATAGCTACAACCTTAGGCTAAAGTTGTTTTTCTTTAATTGCTTTTTCTTATGAGCAATGGCTGCTTTGTTTTTGTTTTTTTAGCAGTTTAGGCCAAATTTCTGTTGTTTATTTGGCAGTTTATTTAGCGAAAAATATGGACCCAGAAGCTGACAGAAAAAAATCCCTAATTTTCTTTTATGCATTTTGTTTTTACTTCTCATTTCACATGCAGCTTGTGTTTATGGAAGACAAAGAAATTGCCCTCACTTGGGAGCCAGACAGCATGCGAACGGTCTTGAGTCGGAGGATCATGAGGCCGTAGCAGACGGTGATGATGAGGACGGGCATGATGAAGGCAAAGATGAAGACGCAGATCTTCATCAGCGTTTCCCAGTACCAGGTCGGGTGGGGGAACGCCAGCGAACAGTCCACGCTGTTCTTAGCTTTGGAGACAAGCACAGCAACATTAATACAACCACATTAACACAGTGTTCACTCACTGTCTTAAGTCCGTAAACACAGATGATGTTTCTTAATCTGAATTTTTATGTGGAGTAGTGAGGTATGTTCTCTTGCCTCTACTTTTTTTTTTAAATACAAAAATACCATTAAATAAACCACAAAGAAACGTTATTGTTGTATTGTTAACTGAAGTGTTTTGTCGATCATATCCCCACCGCCTCTCTCAGAGTTACACCGCAGCGAGGCTGATCTGTAATCTCCCATTGCTCTCCCTTTTACAAAGAAAAACTCATGCCTCGGTGAGTTCTCTGCAAGCTTTCTCTCCATTACGGCAGCAATTAAACCCTCGCAGAGAGCTCTGACGACGTGAGTGGCAAGCACAACATTCAGACAGTTGTATTAGTCACCAGCCATGCATACAGCCCTTTATCTGAGTGTATTAAACATTTACGGCTCACAATTACATCAAGCGGTCTATGTGAAGATAGCAGAGGTGCGTCATATCTCTAAAGTGAACTCAAGAAAACTTAAGAACTTTTGAATTCTGTTTTCTTGTCCTAGCAAAAGAACAGGTTTTATTTTTTGCTATTGATTACATTTTGAAGTGAGCTGAGTAAGCTTCTTGTTATAACATTACAATGGTTATTTGCTCAAGGACCTCATTTGCTGCTTTTGCCATGCTGTATAGTAACTTGTGTGTTATGGAGTAGGGACTAGTAGGCTTACGAGCAGGGAATGTTCTGGCCCTGAACATAACGGGCAAACCGATAGCCGAGGACAGTATCCAGTTGCAGATGTTGACAATCTTGGCGTTACGAGGCGTTCTGAAGTCCAGCGCTTTGACGGGATGGCACACAGCAACGTAGCGGTCGATGCTCATAGTGGTGAGGGTAAAGATGGATGTGAACATGTTGTAGTAGTCGATGGACACCACCATCTTGCACAGCACATCTCCAAACGGCCAGGTGCCCATTAGGTAGTTGACGCTCTGGAAGGGCAACGTACTGGTGACCAAGGCATCAGCCAGAGCCAGGTTAAAGATGTAGATGTTGGTGGCTGTTTTCATTTTGGTGTATCTGGGCAAAAAAAGCAAAATTATTTCATCATTACTTACCTTTTGAAAAGGTTTCAAACCATTTGCATGCAATGGCATAAGTGTATTTATTTTTCAAATGTGACACGGGTGCAGAAAAGGAGGGCAACGCTGGAGTCTTCAACGGACATTCCTGACAAAATGGTTGTATTACATTGAGAAAAACTCAGTCGGTTGACGGCAGAGAGAAAGATGTTGAAATAATTTTAAGAACCCAGTAAATCCCCAAGAAATCATTATTTTTCATTTTGTTTAGAGTGAGAGACAGAAGAGGACAGTGGAAGGAATAGGAGAAGGATGTGTCCATTAGAGGAGGATGAAGATTATTGGAATAACTAACTGTCGCCAATGAAATATCTGATGTTTGGGCTTGACTGAATTATAATTATCTTAAATGGAACATGCTGTACACAGTCAGTATAAATGAATAATGTTTAAAGTTTTTAGCAAAGATTATATCAAATAATGTATTAAAAGGTCCAGGGGCATCATTATATGTCTGTAAGTGTAAAGGCAGGAGGAGGGAAATATACGCAAATGTCATTGTATCCTTTGATTGCAGGCTAAAAGCTCTTTTTCTAACAAAGAAGGATAATGGCAGCACTGTGGAGCCTAGAGAAGGAATTATCTCCTGTTGCTGTAGCAGCAGATGAGTCAGGACGCCAAAGTGCCTCATCAACGAATCAAAGAGCTCTCCAGCCAGAACACCTTTTGTGAAACAGAGTGTTTTCAAGGCACACCTTCTTATATAAAGTTGTGCTCATGGCGCTTACCCTGGCAGAAGTTATGATTTTTTTGGCCATTTTTCAGAGAATATGAATTACAACAAAAAACAGCAATTTATTGTCAAACAACTGTGTTTACTCTTTTTGTATCAAAATGACAACAGAAACTACCCAAATGACCCTGATCAAAAGTTTACATACCCCAGTTCTTAATACTGTGTATTGCCACATGGTTTGTAGTAGTTGTGGATGTTGGATGTGGATCTTTATTTTCTCAGATGGTAAAGCTGCCTGTTCTTCTTGGCAAAAGTCTCCAGTTCCTGTAAATTCTTGGGCTGTCTTGTATGAACTTCACGTTTGAGATCTCCCCAGAGTGGCTCAATGATATTGAGGTCAGGAGACTGAGCTGGACAGTCCAGAACCTTCACTTTATGCTGCTGTAGCCAATGACAGATCGACTTGGCCTTGTGCTTTGGATCGTTGTCATGTTGGAACGTAACAGAACGTTCCATGCACAGTTTCTGGACTATGCCTTTGTAGCTCACACATCCCCAAAACATCAGTGATCCACCTCCATGTTTCACAGTTGGACTGGTGTATCTTTCATAATAGGCCTTATTGACTCCTCTCCAAATGTAACATTTATGGTTGTGGCCAGAAAGTTCAATTTTAGTCTCATCACTCCAAATGACTTTGTTCCAGAAGATCTGAGGCTTGTCCCTGTGCTGTTTGGTGTATTGTAAGCGGGATGCGTTTGTGGCATTTGTGTAGTAATGGCTATCTCGACCATGCAGCCCATTTTTCTTCAAGTACTTCCTTATTGTGCATCTTAAAACAGCCACACCACTTTTTTTTCAGAGAGTCCTGTATTTCAGCAGAAGTTATTTTCAGTTTTTTCTTTGCATCTCGAACAATTTTCCTGGCAGTTGTGGCTAAAATCTTTGTTGGTCTACCTGACCTTGGTTTGGTTTCAACAGATTTCCTCATTTTGAAAACTGCTGATTGGCATTCTCAATTCCTTGTAAATCTTTTTATATCCCTTTTCTGTTTTATACAGTTCAATTACCTTTTCCTGCAGAACCTCTGACAATTTGTTTGCTTTTCCTATGACTCAGAATACAGAAACATCAGTGCAGCACTGGATGAAAGATGCAAGAGTCTTATACACACACACTGATTACAAGCAAACAGATCACAGGAGAGGATGGTTACCTTTAGTGGCCATTCAAACCTGTTTGTGTCAACTTGTGTGCATGTTATTAGGCGAAATTCCTCAGGGTATGTAAACTTGTTTTTTTAAAAGAGTTGTCTGACAATTAGTGGCTTTACCCAACCACTGACTGAGTGAAAGTTTTTGTGTTATCATTCATATTCTCTGAAAAATAGCCCAAAAAAAATCACAAATTCTGCAAACTTATGAGCACAACTGTAATTAGAGATCAGAATGATTCCAAAGCAGACACTCTGTGTGGTACTAATGTAGAAAGAGAAATATCTTCTTCTTCTGAAGATACATGCAATACTTGAATCAGAACGTCTGTTGTATCAACCAAGATCTAACCTTAAAAATGTGGAATAATAATCTGGAAATAGGGTAACCAAAGATGCCTTTTTAAGAGTGTAAAACTTAGCAGAAAGTTTTTAATATTTGAGTTTGTAATCAGAGTAAAGAACAACAAATCATTTGTGAGAAGGCTTTCTATGAGTACATCCTTTGATAAGGTCAGCACCTGAGAGCTATTAAATAACTCCAGTAAAGGTCATAAGATGCTTAAGAGAAAATCAAGGCCAGTAATGAAGCTCTATTAAGGCTATATCCAGGACATTAACATTAAATTAATTGACATTACATTATTCTTGTCCCAACTATATTTTCATATTTTATTTACCATTACAAGTTACTTTTTGCATGAAGAGCTGTCTGATGTGGGGCAAACCCATTTCATGTAATCCCTACTCACCCATTTCCCTTTGGTAAAGTTCTGTCATTAACTCATCTGAACACAATGTGACAGTGATACATGGAACTCACTCGCCCTCGATTTAATAAACCCACACTGTCATCTGGCCACAAAGGTAATTTACTCCTATTTTGTCTTCAATAATCCCAAATCCTCTTAACAACCAGAGATGACAGTTAGTTCATTAAATTCTGATTAATGTTAGCACTGACAGCTTAGCACATGTTTGTTATGTGGGTCTTTATTTGCGCTGGGACCGTCGAGACGACTGGGAACGTCGTTAAAGCTGTCACCCTGCGCTGAGTGGTGTGTCAGTGCCGGGGGTAATTTCCACTGGCTTTTTATTGACTTAGCTTCAACAACAGCTCCTGTATGTTGCTGTGTTCCAATATATAATATAATATGTTTGCAGAATTAGTTTCAGCCTTGCACACTGGTTGCTTAATTAATGCTATGTACATGACACTGCAATGTTTTTCCTAAATGCTCTGAGATTGAATCAGTGCTCGCATTGTGTTAAACGCCTTGTGCTTATGGCAGAAAGATATACAAATGTTAACATAATTTCAATACCAGTAGCATTTTTTTGGTACATTTCTCATTATAAGCTTTTCACTGGAAAATAAAAGCTGTATTTAAAAGAAGAAAAAGAAAGAACCATGTATTGTCATTTTCCAGTAAACAAACAAAAAAGCTAATTTTAAGAAAAGCTGGTAAAGGTCCAGACTTGCAAAAATACAAACTTAATTGAACCAACATCCACCAGTGAACCGCATCCATCAGTTTTATTTTCTATTTCCACTCAGGGCTGGATCAGTGAAGCACAGAGGAAGCAGTAATGGACCTTAAAATCCTCCAAAACAGTCTTCCCCTTGAAAGCATGTATAATTCACAGCCTTAGTCCATTAGTTGTGGTTTTCTTTCCGGGGGATTACATGTTTTTTTGTTTTCTTTAAATAATAGACGCAAGCTGTCCCCAGAAAAGCAACAATATTTGCACAATGTGCCACCTATGACGCATTATTCAAATGTCTAAATGACCAGACATCCACTGATAGAGAAGTGTATGATTGGTGTTTTTTAATATTCCCAAATGTATCTAGGACTAAAGCAACCTAATGAGGTGAAGCTTATAATAACAAACAACACTTTGACAAATACCTCAAATGATCTCCTGATTTCTTTATCAAAGAAATTTAGAATAACCTCGAGGCTGGCTTTTTAATAAACCTCATTAATCATTTTCAAACTATTTTCCTAATTGTATATTTCTCTCAAGAGCTGCATTTTTAACTTCAGCTGAACTAAGAAAAACAATTGGGTCCACAATTGGGTCCTCTAATAACTCCCCGAGTTCCAGCGTCACGTTTGATTAGTGCAACGTGACGGAGTTGTTGGTACAAACAAGCTCAAGTGTGAGCCATGACTTGGCGTGCATTGTGCTCAAACACCAGGTTTACTGCTTGTTGAAAATTGTCCCCAGCGTGAGGCCATTCAATACTGGCAGTGCATTCGTGTCAGCCAATTAGGCGATAACTATTTGTTTTTTTATGTGTGCTGCTCACCGGGGGAGTGGGTAAGGGGCGGGTCATGTGACAGACATGACTCCCAATAAACGACATGAGAAATGCAAACTCAAGAGAATTCAGTTTAAAATGGTCAGATATAGTAGAATTGGATGGTTTTATTGACATTTTTATTGCTACTCAATACTTTTTATTGCTAATTCATCCTCATTCACTCCATATAGTTGAATCCATATTGTGCTGCTCAGTGCTCAAAGAACCTAGTCTGTTTGACAGTACCTGCGTTTGGAAACTCCCAAATCTCGCGAGAATCCAGGTGCATCAATTCTCAAAAAAACAAGATTTATCACTACATTTCAACAAACGTCAGGACGAACTCTACGCGCCAGATTTGTTTTTAATGCTGTGTGTTACGCAGCCTATCGTTAAACCTGTGAAACAGGCCGAAGCGTTCGCACACTTGTGCGTGTATGATCCATGGGCAGCTGCTGGAAGTCGATATGACCATTAAAAGGTTGGATGAAACAGAAACAGACATCTGTAATGCCTAAAACACTGTCTGTGTGCAAGAGGCTACTGAGCACGTCTGGCCTCTGTGGATGCCAAAGCTACATACAGTTTATTTAAAACTCAGCACGTCCAGTTGTTTTTTTCCACTGTCCAGTAACAGCCGCACTGTTTAGTTACTGTAGCTGACAGAGTGATATTAAACGGGGTGTGCACTGTATACAAGTGTGACCAGGAGGTAATCTATAGCCCCTTTATGCTCCCTTTGAGATTTTCTCTCACCAGTTTCAGCTTTTTCCCTTTTTTATGCTCCACAAGCATTAAAGCAAGAAGGTTAGCCTCATTATACATACTGTGCCAAGAAGTGCCATAAAAAAGTTGACTGTAGTCTTGTGTTATATATTATATACAAATAAACACAAAAGTGACACATTAAACACAGTCTTGTCTTTGTTGTTTTACTGATACTAATGCATCATTGCTCTCTCATGAAACACTGAGTGCATTTGTGGCTGAGCGTTGTTGTTTTTTCTCCTCTGGTTGCAGGATAAAGACAGGACCACTTCGCAATGCTCATGTCGGCAAAGCGCCATTTAGTATCTGTGAACATAAAATGGGCTAATGAGAAGGCTTATGTTGTGCATTATTCCAACAAAATGCATGGGTTAGATAATGTGTAGATTACCACTGTCCTGACAATGAATAAGCACATGTCCTGCCAGTTCGCTCAGATGTCCTGTCAGGTGAAAGTTTAAGCACCTGCAGTGGTAGTTTCATGACGCCATTGTTACGTTTATAGACTCAGTTTTATTTCAGTGTTAATACACAGTGGTCTGGCTGAATACTGGTTTTAAATTGGCTTGTGTGAAAGAATTGTTCCTCCCACACTGTCATTATGAGAATGGTTATACATTAATGGTATTTTTAAATTTACTTTTACATAAAGCTATAAAGCTGTTAAACCCACTCGTCTCTAGGAGTGTTGGATACTGTTTGCTTTGTTATTTGATTATGTGTAGAATCCCTGTGATTTGTTGTAAAGGACCATTACTAGTCATATTGCAGCATAATTTCTTAAAATGTCTTAAAGTTTAAGCCTAGAAACTGCCAAGATGGTCAATGAATTTCTAGAAGAAAAGTATTTAAATAGGGACTTTTCTGTTGAAGCTCCAGCCTTGCCTCCCATTTGCGTTGTAGAGAAGTCTCCGTAGGCAGCTTTTTTTGAGAGTGATTGGGGAACGCAAGGAATAATAAAGCCTGAAAAAGTTAAATCAAAAGAACTGTCTCCCCCAGTGACAACTTTTAACTTCTTCTCTTGTTAGGTAAGGGATATATTTTTTTCTCTATTACCACTACCATGTCAGGATAGTGGCTATTTTGTTATCTCTTTGCAGCCACTCAGCAAGTCCTCAATCAGTTCCTCAGACAATGACAAATGTCTCTCTCATGTCGGCCGTCTTTTCTCCTCACCCTCTGGCTCTTGGCTCTTATGATGACCTAAAGCTCATCTGACAAATTCCGAGCTTCTGCAAACAAACAAAGAAAAGCAAAGTCCATTTTGGCTTCATTCTGCTAAACAGCTTCAAGAAGATTCTCATACACACATGGACAGTTTTCAATTTTTTTTGTCTAGGCAACTTCATTTTATTTTGCAAACCCATAATTCAAACTCATCTTTGGCAGTTTTTTTCTCTGCTTTAGGCAAAAATGGGTCAATTCATTATCTATTTTTTATTCAAGTCCCAGTAGCAGGTCACTCCTGTTTTACAGAACAATAAAACTGTCAGTTTTCAGTTGAATTGGTCTCTAACGCGGTCAAAAGGGTTTGCTACAAAAGCACATGTTAAAGCCAAGACAAGTCAGAGGTAAACTTGTTCATGTGGCATTGTTTGAAGCATATTTTTCAAACAGCAGTGATTTAGGCTTTAGGCTTGGTGGTCACTCAATGGGCAGACCTGTGAGTCTTGTAAGAAATATTACCATATAAAGGAAATATAGTAAAAGTGAATAACTGAATGACAATATGTTCCAATCCCAAGTCAGACTTTATGAAAAAACCCCCACAAAAATGATGAATGACCATGGCCGAGTGATTCAGACATTTGTTTTTCTTCACCATTGTGTGCTCATATTTAAAGGCCCTGTCACGCCTGAATAATACACTTCAGTCAGCTACAGCCTGGGTCTTGGTGCTTGTCAGACTGTGCCATTAGAGAACCAAAGGGTTTCAGCTCAACTTCGGACAACCCTGGCCTGCACCAACGAGGTGTCAACAGGGTCATGATGTGCAGTAAAAACAGCTCTCTGGAAATGAATACAAAGAAAACAGAAGAAACTGTGTTGAGCTTGACTTCAACAGTTTTTTGTTCTTCCACTATCACAATCCAACCGGTGGAATCAAACAAATACCTTGGTGATATGACTGTGATTGTACTCGATCATGGAAACATCATACAAACATCATCTGAAAAAAAGCAAAAACAAAGAATATACTTTCTTTGTTGCATCAGGTTTTTTGGAGCCACTCGTTCAGGTGCAGGTGCTTTATTCTGTTCTTTACATCTGTAATTCTCAGTGTTCTGCAGTATTTTAACACCGTGTGGTACAACAACCTGTCCACTGCTGTAAAATCTGGACTGAAACAAACATTGTGAGCCACTCGCTGGACGGACTGTATGAAAAATCCAATCATGCCAACACACTGCCGTTGGCTAAAATCATCATCTCTGACTCCATCATGTTCTGAACAGTATAGAAACTTCACCTATCAGGTCCACGATACAGTCGATCCTAAAAATGAGTATATTTAATGTCTATGTTGAGTGTTTTTCCTTGTATATACACACAAACTGTAAATTGTGTATATATTCAAGTATCTAGTCCATATATTTTATTTATCTTGTATTTTTATGCATGCCCTTTATGTTGCACCTTATCGTCGAAGCAAGTTCCTAGTTTGTGAATCTTGTTCACTGACAATGACAAAAAACATTTTCTGATTCTTATTCTTACTGTCTTGTGTATTTTGTGTTATAAACGGAGCAACTGTGTTTTAGGCAAGACAAATTTCATATCTATGATCTGACAATAAAGAACTTTACAGTTGAAGCAGGATTTGCTACTATACATCTTTGACACAGTAACATATTTGTGGAAGGAATTTTTGGTCGTACAGCTGTCACATTGCCCATTTATGGTCCTGTTACACACTAAAACACGTCATTTTGCCACTTCTGAGAAATTACTCATTGAAAATGGCCTAGATTGCACTTTGTGACAGACATGGTAGTAGCATGCATTTCTATGGGTCTCCAAATGAAAATAACTTTGTTCATCAATATTTGGTCATTTGTGACAACTACAGGATTGCACAATGAATTAATTGAAATGAATCAGATTTGAGCCAGCTAACAAAATGTCCATAATAACTCGGCAGACACTAAAGACACCAATAATTACCAGATAATCATATTACTTCTGTAACACCGAACAAAAATTGATTTGCAGGAAATTGACACAGCCTAAACAGAAACAGAGTCGTGTTGATTTTTGTTGATTTATTCAAATCTGCTGTGGAGGTTTATTACATCTTTTGTAAATTATATTTTGCCTGGTCTATGGAAAACGAGTATCCAACCTATACTGCTTTATTTTCACTCTGTTAATGTACACTGCTGCTATTTTTGCTATTGTTGTTCTGCGTTGGCAAGTGAGCAGAAAAAGAAATTTGAATGATCTTTTGCAGGAGAAATAAAATTGATTTGAAAGTGTAAATTGTCTAAATGTCTGTTATTAACCAAGTACACAAAGAAAGACATCCTTAATGATGTACAAATGCCCGCATTTGTTAACAAATTCTCCACATTCGGTGGACAAACTCACCAATTCAGCCGTACATGGACGTCTCTAAGAGAATGCCACCATGCCCCCAAAATAAAAGCATAGAGCAGAACATCTATTAAGTATTTTAAGATAGTAAACGTTTGTTGATTTTTAGGGGGACGGGTGATAAGTGAACACAGGGAACAGAAAAAAACAACTGTCAAACAACATTTTGAATGTCATTGTTTTTGATCAAGCACTTATGTGAATGTTTTAGGGCTGAGTTCTTTATCGAGTGAATGAACGCCAGAGGGGTATTATTTAAACTACTTTACTACAAAGTCTCAGACATTAGGGCTTAGTGTGTGTTCAGATCAATAAATGTGTGTCTTTATTCAGTCTGTGCTCTTTTCCATTAGGAACAGACTTCATTCATCTCTTATATTACAGCCACTTCTCCGTAATGCATCTTTAAAGAAAAGACAGATAAATAAAATTCTATCTGGCATCGATTTTATTTAAAAAAAACACTGGGTCCTGCAGTTTTTAGTATCCCCTGTCTGTCAATGAAGCCGTGCCCGGGAAGGAAATGAATACCCTTTGAGATCTGTCACATCTAAGGTTGATGAAAAACATCCCATATATGAAAGGCTGGGTGTTTTTTGCACGTCTGTAGATCCTCTGTGAGGCTGAGGAAATCACACACAGAAGACTAAGCATGTATTCATGCCCACAAAAAGCTAAAAAGACCAGAGACAATAGAGAAGAACATGAATTGAGATCCAAAACACGTTGTGCTGTTTCTTTTGTTTTTGGGGCTGTGTAGAAGGGATCTTTGGAGACCAAAACTCCAGATAAGACAGTGATTCCTACACAGCAGTAATGGAGAGGAGTTTTTTTTTCCCCTGAGCACCTTTTTCTCAGCGGTGTGTTGTATTATAAATGGTGTGATTGTAATCTCATAGACGTAAACTGGCTGTGTGGAATGATAACAGTCTGGCTCCAGGGCAATGCATGATTTAAACATCCTGCAGCCTTTTCCTCTGCTCCACCAGCCATGGGCACTTTTGGATTTAAAGATTTTGTTTTGAGATAGTACAGTGTCTTGACTAGAAATCTCTATACATATATATATATATATATATATATATATATATATATATATATATATATATATATATATATATATATGTATATATATATATACAATAAGAGGACAGAAGCAGAAAACATTGTTATGGATAAAGTGTAGCTTCCTCACACTGTGCCTCCTGTCACCACTGACCTCGGGGATGCAATTTCTATCATAAAATCACTGTTGGGGTGTCATCAGCACCGACATGTCATTATGCCTCCTGTAGTATCCTCCTGGAAAGAGAAGTCTGATAATGGTGCCTCCAGTCAGTATATATGTCAAAAAACAAAAACAAAGAAAAAGGTGGTAATCAACCAGCTTGTAGGAATGAGCAAGCGTTGTTGTGCTATAAGAAAGTGCATACCCAGAAAAAAAAAAGTTCTTTGCTACCTTAAAATCAACTAAGGCTGATTTTAAAGTAAGATGGCTGGATGCATAAAGTTATCTGCAATGACAACAGGAATACTTAGTGGAGTGTGAGCAGAAATGGGACTGATCTGTATTGAATTCCAATCTCTGGAAGTGCGGAGAAGTTTTGTTAATTAATATAAATTATGGATGATCAATCTAAGCTGGAAAATCTTACGTCACAACATAGTCTTTGCAGTTTTACATTAACCTTAAAATCATAACATTTTCCTTGTTTTCTTTGAATGTTGTTTTTATGAATCCATTTATAGTGTTTTTGTTTCACGTCTGGGTGACTACATCTGGGCAAATAAAGTACAGTGGCTAGTCACCGGTTAGGTCAATATTGATTTGATTCAGGTCATTATCCATTTATAATATTAATTGCAGGCAATATTCAACCGGTGGATGAGCCTTCCTTTTGGGTAAACAACACTTTATCTAAAATACGACTGAAATCTCATGGATTTTAATTTCTCATTTAAAACTGTGGCTACACAAGAGTGACCTGGACTAGAAAAGCTATGGCTTATCACTTGTACAATATTCAACAGAGTAAAGCTATATTTTGATATTTGACAGCATTCAGCTTTTAATCAAAAAGAATGGTAACAGATTAAAGGTATTACAGATGTTTTTGACAGCTGAGAAACCAACGACTGTTTTTGAAATGAGCACATGTGTAAGAACAGCCCCCGACTTTCACAGCTCATTTCAAGGGAACGCCTCTTAAATCTCATGCATGAACATTGGAACACGAGTGTTTGTTTACTACAAGCATTCGCTGTGTTGCGTTAGTGGATTTGCTGTGTCAGACTCCGGACCGCTGGACAGTACTCACACTATTACTCGTAGCATTACCAAACTGCCTGTTGCTTTACAGTGCCACAATACAAGTTTGTATCTTTCCCAAGCTGCCCAAAAGTTACAGGTTCAGTAGACGTGTCAATAGGAAGCCCTTTCTGTGTCTTCAGTTATGAAAAGGAATCATCAAGACACACTCTGGTTTAAATTAGCTCTTGAGATGTTTTACTCCTCTTCTCATATTCCTCAGAAGGAGATTTTCTTTTGCCACTACCTGCTTCAGGTTGTTTCTCAGTCATTTGCAACTTCACGATCAGACCAGCCGAGCAACAAAGGCATGAGAGGGGATAGCACCGGAGCTACTGTCTACGCATGTACAGCAACTGAAACACGCGTGCTTAATGTAAGGCACATGGTAACAGTGATTGACAAGCCAGAGGGCCAATGGATAACTCTTGTCAAGCGTCTATGATTGGTTGAGGTTTTTTTGTAATATGTTACAATAATAATTTGTTATAATTATTTTTTTATCAGTACACCTATTTAACAGTGTGTTATATGTCTGTTGTAGTATATATAGAAAAAGATTTACATTTAAAACAACCTCTGTAATACCTTTAAAGTTTAATATTCTGACTTTTTGAGTTCAGGATTCACTGGGACCTTCTGAGGAGCATGTTGATGCAGCACAAGTCAAACCCATTATGATATTTCAAAGCTATTGGTGCTTGATAATCACTCTTCACTTTACTCCATGATGGTTTTTGAAAATGGGAGCTATGATGAATGGGACCAGAAATTCATTGTGGTGCTCGAAATGGAAGAAAATGGAGGATTTAGCCACTTGTTGCTTAAAAACATGACGATCCATGCATAATGGATTGTCTGCAAAGGCTTTTTCCTTCACCTTTGGCTTGCATTCATAACAACAAGTCATGGCCATAAAAGAAAAAAAAAGATTTGTCATCTTTATTGTACTCTTGACGTGTTTGTGAATAAAGCTTTTGTAAAAACCTCCTTCAGAAAAAACACAACTGTCTCTCGCCTTATGTCGCAATATGGGGTGTACCGTACTGTCACAATGGAAGCCAATGCAGCCAAAAGGTCAGAAATGATGAAGAGGGACATGTTTAATGCCACTTGTCACACATTATAAGAAGTAGAATAACAGAAAGACTATGAGTCACTTTGTAATTGGAAGATGGAACAAAAGACTCAAGAGCTCTTTTCTGTCTCATCTGAAACAACTAAATCCTGCCCTTGTGCCCACCATCTTTTTTGTCAAAATTACAACAAAAGGAATGAAAACTGGTACTCATCCATTTGTTTTGCCTTTCATTCGTATTCAGGTATTCCAAAGCTCATTCCTCATTCCTAACTGGACCAAAGACAGTCTAATTGTCCATCTTTTCATGACGTCTATGATCATTCATCCTTTTGTGCAATACAGACCTGCATGTATTGTCACATAAAAGTGTTTACACCAGAATGCAAAAGGGCTTCTTTCTGATTGAAATTCAGATGATTGCTTTTCAGTTTTCACTCAATTAAACGCCGTCTTCACCCTGATAGTTTTATTGTTGTCAGAGGCAAAGGTGAGGCCCAAAATCAATTTTTTTTATTGACTCATCTGGTGGAAAGTGAGTTTGCCAGAACTCTGAAGCAAACAAAGACCTCTCCGCATCAAATGGAGAGATGGTACAATTATCACTCTGTCAGTTTGGCATTGGGTCATTCAGTCGTGCACAAGGACATACTACACAATGAAGCTTGGCGCTGCGCAGCTGTTCTGAAAAAACAATGATAAAGAATTTCCCTTCACTCTGTATGACTGTGCACAAAATTATCACCACATTGAGTTAAGGAGGGATTACCGTGCTTGAAAAAAAATAAAAATAAAAAAACAGAGCTGAGAAGTGTGATGCATGATGCTCCCAAGATTAACTGTTCCTAATGGAAAATAGCACAGACTGTTAATGCTACCAGCCATAAAAGTATCAATAATTGGCCCATTCTTGATGTAATTTGGTGAAGTTAAGCAATAATACACAGATGGTCTTGGTTTGTCAAGTTAAAGAGAGACAAGCTTCATAGAGTTAGCCCACACACTGAAGGCTCGCTGCTCGGACCTCTTCTCTTTACCCATTACATCCTCCCCCTCGGTCAGATTATCAGAACTGTGCTGCCAGGGTCATGACACACACCAGACCACGGCTCTATATTACACAAAATCCATTTCACAAAGACAGACTGAACGTGTTAGTGTGACCAGTGGAAGTAGGTTCAGAGCTTTGTTTTCTCTTTTCAAAGTCAAAGTAATAATGTTACTGCAAAATTCAACATCGTCCCCTTTTTTTCAAGATGACTAGTTTACCAGACATCAAACCTGTTTAAGTGTCTACAGTCGTGTGCATGTGGATTTGTTTTTTTTATCTTCGGTATCTATATTGTTTGAACACATCAGAGGAAGGTAACTAAATTATTACCTGTAGCATAACAAAGTTTTTTTTTTACATGTTCAACATTATTTGCAGTTTGTGTAACTACGCTGAATGTATTTAAATAACTGTTGTTGAGAATTAACCTCATCAAAAGAAAGGCTATTAGAGTTATTTCCAGCTCAGACTGTCAGTAAGCCTGAAAGAAGCACCCAGCGAGTGGTTGACGACCTACAGATGTTTCTTTTCTTTTAACATGAAAAGGAGAAAATGTTGACTTGTACAACGCATGACAGAGCAGTTAGGTGTTTAGTGCAGCTCGTTGTTTTGAATGCATTTGTCAGGGGGTCTAAAAGGTGGCGATGTTTGACTCTGAACTTTTCCGATCGATTTGAGGCGAGCAGGTTCAGCTGCTGTCCTCGCTGGATACCAGGGAGAAGCTGCTGATTGAGGAGGAGGAGGAGGAGGAGGAGGAGGTGGTAGAGGTAGGAGTGAGAGGGGGGAAGTAATTTTGCTCACATCATGCTCCAAACGCCTCCCAGTGTTTCCATGGTAACAGGAAGCACTCAGCGCTGGTGGCGTATTCCTCGTGGAAAGCCACTGGTTTCTGTTCAACCGTGATTGATTTTTCCGATTGAGCACTTGTATTTGTTTGCTTACAAGAAGTTTGCGGACGCTCGCGTGGAGACGTAAGGGACACAGTGACTGAGTGAGAGGGGAAAGGGCAGGCAGATAAAAGACTGGGAGTGAGTTTTTTTTTTATGGTCTGATCATGATTCAGACATTGACACAAACATTTCTTGTTCATCGCTGCTTCAGTTTCATCTTGAAAAATTCAT
Source organism: Perccottus glenii (assembly GCA_024416835.2). Taxonomy (NCBI): domain Eukaryota; kingdom Metazoa; phylum Chordata; class Actinopteri; order Gobiiformes; family Odontobutidae; genus Perccottus; species Perccottus glenii. The sequence continues at coordinate 16,175,489 of CM044552.2, read as the reverse complement.
TCAAGGCCAAGTCTGTAAAGTGCGGTCTGAGAGTTTAAGCCTGCATTCCCATTTACAAGTAAATACCCACAGAGTGTCATTAGCTAAATGGGGGTTTGCTCTCAATCTGCCAGCAGAGAGGAAAAAAACAGAGAGACAGGCGGCAAAGATATGGAAAAAACACAAAGCATGAATGTTAATGACTTTGATGGTCGTCCAATTTCCCACAAGTGCCATTAGAAGAGCTAACTCAATGGAAATTAAGAAAGGCACAAGAACTTAAAATGAACGCATACTCCTTCCTTACATGCCGGCAGCTTGTCTGTCACTGTCAGGTCTTCCTGTTTTTATTACGTCAAGAGAGGCCAGAGGGAAAGGTTGGTTTGTCCTTTGGCCACAAAACACACAAAGGATGAGGCAGCTAATGCACAAATTATCTATCATTTCTTTGCCTATATTGACAAAGCCATACACCATAATCCACATCATAAACACTGCTGCAAACATATCCAATCATTAAAACAATACTAGGATTCTAAAGAGAAATAAATACTAGAGAGATTGTGCTTTGCCCTGTTTGTCTCGCCCTTCAGATTCCGCCTTGTTTCTGAAGCTACACGAGAGCCCAGAGAGAGCTCTAGCATAGGTAATTTCGAGAGAAAACCTCATGCATAGATGCACAAAACCTCTTGCACACCAAAATCAGAAACTATTTGGAGAAGCACTCCAACTCAAGCGGGTAATGGGTGCAGTCTGGCGAATGAGTGCGCCGCATCTGGTCTGAAGTGGGAGGCATTGTCGATTTAACAATGTGATGATAATGTCTTTCTCAAGTTTAGGTGTTGGGAGTCAATACCTCTCTGAAGGTTCACCTTTATCTTCATTCTCTTCAGCTTGTTACTTGTGGCAGCCAGCGTTATTTCTCTCCACATTCTTGACCAGCTCATCACTCACCACTTTTGTCTCTTACCTGTTTGCTCCTCCATCTATTTATCCATCAAGCTGTTCCTATTTACCTGCTCTCACCTCATCTGTAGGAACACTTCTCCAGTTCGAAAGCAATAATCAATAATTAATAATCTTCTCTGCAATTTCTCTATCTGTGGAAATCTGCTTCTTGTAGCAATACAAGGAGGATTCAATTTGTTGGACGTTAATGCAGGTATGTTCTAGGAAATCTTAACCTAGACATTTGCCTGCATTTTTACATTAGGTTCAAAGTATAACGCCCACCTTCATAAAAGTAATTTAGTGGTTACAAGACTGTAGGGTCCATGGTCTCACCTGGGAGGACCATTATGAGCATCGATAAATGTGTTTCATTTTCCTTGCACCGTTTGGTGATTACAGAGATTAACTCGCGGGATATGAGTAAAAGTTTGTCTTTATACACAGTCACAATAACACGTCGCTAATGAATGAACGGACACATTTCTTGTGCATGGATATCTACTGGATTGTCTTTATGCGGAGGTCTGGCCATGGAACTACAGGGCCCGACTCCATTGGACTATCAGATGCCACACAGACTACTGTTGGACTTTTGAATGTGTGCTTTCAGTAAAAGGAAATAAAAACTGAATTTGCCTTCACTTCTGACCTTTTACTGTAAGAGACGTCTCAAACAGTGGATTAAAGCAAAGCAAATCTGGGACCACCTTTAACCTTAATGGTACCTTAACTGTTTTGTCTTGTGCATTTGTATTTTTCCATTTATTGTGTATAACCTGTTGCATAAGTCTTCTTTTTCTAACCTGCCTATACAGATTAGTGAATACAAATTTACACACATATCATTTTACAGATGTTCATCAATGTTTACAGGTTCTATTCAGTAAACAAAATAATAAATACTGAATAGTCATATACTGTAGAATCCAGCATTTAAAAAGCATAAACTGAAGGTGAAATACCTCAGTTTGGGCCAGGCATTTTGGTGTTTTTGCTTTGTTCACGTGGTCTGTGCAGCTTGTCTGTTTAACCATCCTACTGGGAAAAAGAGAAGAATTCTTTTTTCAGGTACATTACCATTTCTACAGGATTTCCCAGTTGTTTGACATGTCCTGAGCTGAAGGCTATTACTATCCACTCCCCAGTCTCTGCTGCCTTTACGCGCGCACAAGCAACTTACTATTGGGTGAGGCTGGAGGGATTTTACGCATGGACTGCCACTGAGCTGGCTACACTGTCAATAACGCAAACACGCGCTCAAATGCCCCATAGAGACACACACCTTCATGAACGCTGAAGCAGCAACAACAGGACTGTTAAAGCACTTCATGTTTGAGAGTTTACTGACAATATGGCTAAAACATGACAGTCACATGCAGTAAATAAATGTGATAAGCACTCCTCTTACCTGACAATGATGTACATGACCAGCACGTTTCCAACCAGCCCCACCACGCACACTATGGAGTAGAGAGCCGTGATGACAATCGCTATGATAACCGGGTTCGTGTCGTCCGCAAAACCCGAAGCGTTTTTGGCGTCAGTGAAGTTCCGACCGAAGCTGCTGTTCTTGTAAAGCACGAAGAACTGACTCCAGTATTCCGCGTCCGTGCCGTTGCCTGCGCTGTCCATGGTGCTGTGTTTGGTGCTGTGTTCGGTGCTGTGTTCGCTCCGGTCTCAGGTGCTGTCAGTCAGGGGCGGACTGGGCGTCAGTGAAGACAGGGAGGAGTGTGGTCTGCTCGGAAAGAGGCGCCAAAGCCCCTCGTTGTTGATAGAGTGACGGTGCGTGTGGCGGGCTGCGCGGAAACACGGCTGAGTAGGAGCTTCGCGCTTCACTGCAACATGCACGGGACAGGAATTAGCTCGCTCCTTTTCTTCCTTGTTTTCTTGTTTCCTTCTCAAGTTCCTGCCTTCTTTCCTACTTTCCTTCCCTGGTACCTCGGTCACTGTGCATCATTGTTTTACCTTTATATCTGGCATGTTTTTCCCTAACAATTTTTTTTGTCAAGGCACACACAGGTCTCTCCTCGTGACTTCGACGTGACCTTTTCCTTAAGACAGTGACCTAACCGACAGCTTATTTTAACCTGTCAGTGTAAATAGACTAACTTTAGATCTCGTTTGCTCTTTTTTTGTAGATCATTGGAGATAATTTAGCTATTAAGGGAAATATAAATGCAGCTGCCTACCAATAGCCTAAACAGCTTATTTTTGGTGGTTATTTAAGGTTTTGGCGAGGCATAAGTATTAAAACACTGCCTCTACTGTAATACTTCTATTACAATATTGAAATATACTGTAAGTTTTATTCAACTCAAATGAATTTCCCCATATCATTTAAGTATTTTTTTTTTTTTTTACTGAACCTATGTAAGTGCATTAAATTATTTGAATAGAGGGTAAGGAACTCTAGCAATTTGTGATAAGATAACTTGAATACACTAGGTAACCAACACATATGTTAAAATGTAAACTATTTAATACTTTGCACTAAAATGCTGCATTTATCTAAACATATATTTACTTAAACACATTTGAGTTATTTGGCTTTCACATCAATGGCTTTCACTTGAACAACTTAAAACAATGTGGTTACTCAATACAAATGGTGTAAATGATTGCCTCAAACTCTTTTATGCAAGGATATTGATATATTATTTGCTTCAGAGGAGCTTGGGTATGGTTCATCATTTTGAGCCATTGTAGAAATCAGCCTCACACACCAATGAAACATTTAAAATGTGATGACAATGCTTGTTAGATCACTGCTGTAAAGTCAGTTTGAACTAGGTTTCATGTGTCTTTGCGATGCTGAAGAGTGTTCTCACTTGGGAGTTGTCTTTCCAGGGTTGTTACAGGGCATTGTAATGAGTGAAGCTGGGGGAATGTGGCACACTGTAATCCAATAGGAATTGATTTCAATCTGGATAATGCCCCCACTTGTCTCATTACTGCTCCACAGAAGCACACAATGACCAAAGATCATTCGCCAAACGTGCCGCAGGCCTGTTTGTGCTGCAACTGTTTAACATCAGCACTACTATTACCAGTAATCACAGTCACAGTGGTAAGTTAGGCATTTTAATTGGTATAATGCATCAAATAAAAAGGCAAGAGAAAAATGATGCTGCTATTTTTGAGTCAGACAATTTTTAGAACAATTGCCTTGTTGATTGTCTAAATAGCTGTCAGTCAAAGCTGCAAAAGTAAACTCCATATGGTGGATTTTCTGAAGCGCTGTCAGCATTTGTGATGTGGATGGGAGCATGCAAGAACTTAGTCCTGTTGCCATGGTGAGACAGAACATGAACAGTGTGCTGAGGCAACACCTAGTTTTCAGGGTTCACAGGTGGGTTACAGCACGTGCAAGGGACTCATATGATTTCCGCTCGAGGAGGATAATTCACTCGGCGAACATGTGACGAGTGCACCTGACTAATGGGGCCCACTAGGGGGCAAGGGGATGTAATGAGATTGTGCGGTTGTGGCTGGAGCACAACACTAGTGCATATTTTTTTCAAAAATGGCAAATGATAGTTTTTGCTCTGAATAAATAATGTGTGTCAAATAGAAGTATTGGCTTCATTAGGCTCCGATCGCCCCTTGAAGTTAACTCGATTATTTGTGTTTGCAGCCACTACTGTTATAATATAGATATCATTAGAGAGCAATATACGCAGATTAAGCAGCTTAGCTCATAAATATCTTTATGCTGCGAGTGCTTTTCCTGTTATCGAAGCTGTTTGTATTGTATATTCATTTGGATTTGTGTGTATCTGTGACAAGGCCATATGCTAAAATTGAATTCACTGGAACACCGTTTAATATTTTGGTGTGTATCTTTTTCCCTTTACCTTAAATCTTCTTATGGCAAATTTTGTTTCAATTGTGCAAAATCCAAAAGAGCAGCCTGCAGCAATTCTACATATTTCTTTCGTCAGCCGACTGTGTTCTCCAATGCAGAAGCAGTTCAAGTTAAATATTTATCTACTCGTGCTTGCTATGTCCATTTGTCTTCCTGTATGTGATTGAATATGCTTCATGTATGTTTATGTAACAAAACCCAAGGCATATGAAAGAGATAGATCTCTCCAGTGAGCTTAACTCAAACATGAAGGACTTTTTTCCACTAAGCAAATTAAATGTCATTACCATTGTGACAGGTGGGTTTTCATTTTTAATAAAAGCAAGAAAAGTCGGCAGAGAAAGAAGCAATTAGAAACCTGCACAGACATTTGAACAATGGTTTGTTAAATTTAATGGGAATGGAAATTATTTGTAATTTGAAAAAAGTCTGAAAATGATTGCCGAACCAGCGGGAGACATTTGATAAAACAGTTGGAAATGCATTGTGTTTGAAAAACCTTCAGAAATCCTACAGAGAGCTGTCTGAGACCTGCTAATGAGCACGCAACCTCACATAAACCAAACCTGTTTTCTTTTTTACATAGTGCCAAATTACACCAAAGTCATCCCCACACCTTTGTGTAAAGTCGTGAAAATGAAAAATGTCCGCTGGAGATGAACCGCTTGTCATAAAACAATTAGCATCTGAGAATTTACGTTGATGAAGGAGCCAATGCAAAAACATAAGACAAGATGCTTCACGGAAAACATGGCCGTAAAAATATCAGTCCCTGCTTCAAGTCTTTGGAAATCACTCTTAGTCTGTGTTTGACTCGGCCACTTGGGCAATTGCTGACCTGTTAAAACGGGTTAATGGCTTGTCATTGTGATGGAATATGCCCCTTTTGTTAATAAATTAAGGATGATGTGACATTGATAGCATCTTTTTGATCAAATATACGACAGATGACTATGAAATAAGTATACATTCAAAGGACAGACACTGGATAAGGTTGATCTTAAAGTCATATCCAAAAACATACCCTTCCAGTGTGTCTTACAAGCATAAACACATAGGCACTTGATTCTTGTATAAAGTCTTTGTCTTGTTCCAGAGTAAATATTGTCAAGCACAGCAGCGGTTGCTGGAGGTACAGCCCAGAGGCAATACACCAAACTCGATACTCTCTTTTTTCACTTTATCCACTGAATGTACTTCTGAAGCAATGAGAAGCAAGACTCTTTCATTTCTCTACACAGCACACTCCAATTTAGCTTTGTTTATAGGTCACTTGTTTTCAGTTCATTTGCATGTTAATACAGTCCTCAGTTCGGTTCAGCACTTCCTTTAACAGTAATCTACTGGCCTTGTGTCACTGACATTAACAATAGCCACGACATCCAGCTGAATGCCTTGACATGCACACCCTCACGTCAGCATTACTCCAGACCTGAAGGCACAGGCGTATTTAAGTCCAGTCACAAAGCGAGGCTGAGAGCTGCTATAGGGACTGGGGGCAGCAATGCGTGAGAACTACTGAGGCATTCATCCGTTCATCTGCACTGTCTCTGACCTTTCAGCCTTCAGAACTCACTGCCCTATGTTCTGACTGATGTCGACTCTTTCGAGAAAAAATAAAATGTTTGGGTTGGCTGGAGGTGAAGCATAAAAAATAAACATGCATTGGTGCATTGGTATTTTGGTCACTGTTTCAAACCCTGCTGGCACAGTGGTTATTCCCAGCACAAATGGTAGCCCCCAAAGCAGAGACACTATTTAGGATAAGTCCGAAGCTTCAAAGACCAAACTGGAGATAAATATGACCCAGTGTTCCTCTGTGGCAGTCTTGTGGTCCATCCACAGTTCACTTCTATTACACTGAAGGATGTATGAGTTGTCATCACGTGACTGCTTTGATTTTGGCCCTTGTTTATACAACCCCAGAGCCTTGTCTAAACCCCAGACCATGTTGGAATCAAACTTTGGGCAATTTCTCAACAACATACAGTATACAGTACTGTGGACATATCCTCAATGGACCACACGTTTCAATGAACACTGAGGCAGTAATGTTTAGGTTTAGTTCATTGGCCCCATTTACAATACAATACATAGTTTAGTCTCTGTGGCACTGCTCTTGTTTGCTTCTCCAAATGAAGAGTGTGCTAATATAGTAAAAAAAAAGTATATATAGCTATAGTAAAAAAATAAGTAAACTTTTCAAATTTAACCTTTTATTTAACCAGGATAGTCCCACTGAGATTATAAATCTCTTTAGTCCTGGACCCATGTGTGTTTGTGGGGGGGGGACAATTGTACATGTTTTTGGTGGTAGGGGAAACCGGAGTACCCGGAGGAAACCTACGCAGACACAGGGAGAACATGCAAACTCCACACAGAAAGGCCCTGCCCTGGATGGGAATCAAACCCAGGACCTTCTTGCTGTGAGGCAGGCGTGCTAACCACTGCCACTGTGCCGCCACTAATGTGTGTAGTAATAGAAGCAGGGTTACAAAATACTATAATCTTCAAAAGTAGCAGCACAAAACAATACAGTATTTTATTTTTTATTTTTTTTAAACAAGTGCAGATTATAAATAGAACTGAGTGAGCGATCCAGTTGTGAACCCAGGGGGATTGAATCACTTACAGATCATGTGACAATACTATTTAAAGTTTTACCTCTACTTTTGCTGCACTACGTTGCAGGAGTAAAGACAGTGTGAAAGATGTGTAGTGGTGACAAACTGCAGTTTTAGATTAGCAACTAGGCAGCCTGTAATGACAGGTCTAACATGGTCATGTGCTGGGCCTCCTTCTGAAGAGGCAATTGGACAATTAAATTGCTCAGGAATTGAATTTCATTATGTAAATATTTATGACTTGTATTTTAATTGAAATACATTTGCTGCTTTTTTTTGCATCACACCAAATTATTGCTTGTGAAGGAATTAATCTCATAAATGCTGATGCTTTCCACAACATTCAAAAAGATGGTCTTTCTTTTATGCATGTGCCCAATGCCATATGAGAAGGAATAATAAGGAACTACATAACCCCCGATGTAAAACAAAGATGAAGGTGTCATCCTGAGATTACTGGTGCTTATGTTACGTTTAAGGACATCCACAGGTGATTCATATGCTTCATGCTGTTTTTGAATGCAGCCTTATTAGCAAAATAAAAATCTAATTCCATCTTGACACAAGGTCATGTGGTACCTTAAAGCATTAATTAGGTGTGCAAGATGGGTTTGTCATGCATTCAAGGACAGACAACGTATAAACATATATATCACGCCGCAAAGACATGTTAAAAATCTTTCCAAATTTCCATCACAGTTCCCCTGTTCATCCTCAGCTGTTTCAAACAGGCCACGTGTTGAAACAAATGACCAGGGAAATGATAGAGGAGCTGCCTGATGCAGGTGGAAAAGAAATGCACCATTTATTTGCTCCCAACAATGTCACAATGGGTTACATCATTTATCTATCCCTCCAGTCATCAACCCATCCATCTCCGCACATCACCGCCAACTTTATCTTGCGCTTGTGTTTTACCCGGTCCTCTCTGTATTCAGCCCATGGCCGCATGCGAGGACTTCACTGCTTTTCCATTGTCGCTGCAGTATTTTATGCCTTAAGAGACAGTCCTAGTTCTGCTGAGAAAGAGAAAAGTGGACGATTGCAGTACTTTCAGTTACAAGTGAGAAAAGTGCTCTCTGTTCCAACCACTTTTTATCTGTATATGTTAAAATATATACAGGTGTACATTTTTCAGTTTTTATCCTCTACAATATGCAACATAGGCATAGAATAGGATATAAATGCTAGTTGTCATGGCAATGCTGTTTTCAACTGTGGGTTGTCCAAAAAGGTCCCGCGGGTGCATTTTGTCAAATCAACTGAGGATCAATGGCTGTCTTCAGTGAAAAAACATGACCAAAAAAAAAGTTTCCACAGTTCCAAGAAGTATATTCAAGTCACCACCTGTTTGCCTCAGCATCTCAAGGACAATTACAACTGGTGCTAATGTGGACAGAAGAAATGAATGAGGAAACTCAATAATCTCAATAAACAATTACCCAATGTGCATTTAGTAGTTGTAGTGTGTATGCTTCCTTAATGTGACAATAAACGCTTTATATGTGTCTTGAATCTTATCTGAGTGAAAGAGTTGATGTGCCGTCCACAGAATAACAAGACAACAGCAATATCAATTGAAAGTCAGGGTCACGTTTAAGAGTTGCTTTTCTGACTTGAGCTGGCATTCACGTTCATTTATCCAAGTTGGAAGAACATCTATTGAAGTTGTGGAAGATATTTGTGTTTTATTAGGACAAAGTTCATCGTTTGACTAAATAAAAAGCTTAGTTGCCATGCCAAAACGTAGTGTTATATAACTTTGTTAAAAATATCTCTTACGAAAGCGCCTGCATCATAAAATATTGCTCTTCCTCTCAGTCCTGGAACAGTGTCAAATATATGCCATTGGTATTTTGACCATAATTTGCTAATTTCCTCTGGGTTCTTTTAATATTTATGGTAGCTTTGTGTGTTGTTGTTCCAGCGTCACTATATCATCTGCTCTTAGTGGCAGATCCGGCCTTAAACAGAGGGCTTTGTGTAAACTCATTACTTTCAGTCCAACTTATGTTTGTGTTGGATTCTTTTTCTTTCACAGCAGCGTGTTATTATCGTCATCTCATCAATACCATTGTTTTGACATTTGTAGTTTTGTCTTTAGCCTTTAACGTGGAAAATATCTGCGAAGCATCACTGTTATGGCCACATCTGGTTTATGTTTGCGCAGTCTTTGCTTATTTTTATCCACGCAGGCTCATCCTGTGCCTCGTCAGTTTTTACCCATCAGTGTCACTTAACAGCTTTTAATGAATAACCATTTGGGACACTTCCTCTGGCTCCCAGACGTGGCGACTGCTGGGCACAGAGCACGAAGGACAATGTTAATTAATATTAGGCGGCTCATCTTTTCATTTGCGATCACAATATAATTAGGGTTCATCCTGTTGGACAATAATCACACACTGTACAGACCCAAAGGGATGCTTACTCACTCATATTATTACAACAATGCCTGATGCGCTGCTTCTATATAGTTTCAAAGTATATTTTGTTCTCATATGTTGGCTCTCTACAGTTGATGACATATAACAAGCTCGAGATGTGTCATTGCAAGGCACTTTGCCATTGGCCAGATGGCACATCTGTCTGGACCAATGAGATAATGGACAAGAGGCTGGAATGCAACGTGGTAGCCATTACTGTAAACAACATAATTAGATTATTATCCACACTAACAATCAGGACGCTGATTTGTACCAAGCCTCTGTGGAAGCACTGTACAAGCTGCACAAGGTTTTCTGTATTTTATTATGGTGTAGACACAATTTCTTATTAGAAATTCACCACAAGGGTTGTTATAGAGTTTTTTTTGCTTTTCACACACTTGATTTGATTTTTTTTTAGTTCACAACAAACAGCCAAGCTGCAAGATTCATGATGTTCTCACAACACCTCAAAGCCATCCAAGGTGACAACCACGGCCTGTGCTCCTTCAGCATTAAAATCTCTATTTATATTTTAAAACAGAATAGAGCTAAATAGCAACTATGGAGTTGGACACAAAGAACAGTTAAAAAAAACATACACTAAAGAAAGGGGTATGATTTGTACTGTTTTGCACAATATTTTGCTCTTAAAATGAGTGCCAGTAAGTTAGGATTTGTAAGAAGATTTACCGAAATTGACCTAAGCGTAAAGAGGCTGAACACAAGCTACACTAATGAATGCCAGAAATGAAAGCACAGAGCAGATAGCTGATCATTACAGATTCTTTTAATGCCTCATTTTACTGTGAACTCAAAGGGGATGCATTACTAGGGGGATGCTAAATGATGTGTGCTTAATTGTCAGATTCACGTTGACTTGTTTTGACTGAAAAGTTAACTCCATGAATAACAGCAGGCACAAACCAAGCGTCTCTCATGGAACCTCTTAAACGGTCCTCGAGTAAAGGCGCCGCCATACAGGGATATACCACCGTCCACCAGAGGGCAGGCTCCAAAAGCAGAAATATAAGGAGAATGGCGACTTTACAATTGTAAAAAATCATGTTTACAGCCTGGTACAAAAGATGGCTAAGTTTTTACTACATGCCAACCCTGAGGGGGGTGAATTTTTGATTAATACGTTGGTGTATGCTAACTGAAAACTATTCTTTTACTATGCAGTAAAAGCCAAAAAGCCCGGATGTAACTGCCATTTTGACATAACGACAATATCGGTGAATAGGGGACCAATGGGAGATTAGATTACATCCATTTTATTTACAATAAATGGTACAAACACATATTGTGTTCCATTAATCACTGATTTGCATTTTCTCCACAAATGCCATTATACTCGCATGCTTTTGGTTTTGAAGAAGTTAAAAACTGGAAAAAGCTGGAAAAGAAAACAGTCTGTGATGTCTCAGCATGATTGTTTAACACAATCAAACTGGATTTAATAATCAAATAAATATTTATGTGTTCATTGATTGAGAAAGCTTGGAACAGGTTACACTTCTGCTTGACAAGGATCTACAATTGTAATGGGCAACATGCACTTGATGCATTCAGTATATTTTGTATTAGCCATGTCAGTCTGACAAAATGCAGTGACGAAGACTGATAGGAGTTTCTTGCCTTTAAATAAATTAGATTGTTCTGACACGAAATAGGACAGTTTAATTTGAACAACTGGTTTAAATTTTGCATCATGAAAGACCATCAATATTTAATGCGTGCCGTGTCACGTTCTTCTCTCTGAGCCTTGAATAAACTGCTTCAGATGCAGAGAAATGGGCATGCAAACACCTAAAACCATTTGCGTGGACACGTAAATGTAAAGCAGAAAAACATAGATGAGGTAGATTTAATGGAGTTACTGCTCTACTCTGCATTTTCATTGCTAGTCATTCAGCGTTCATGGTCATTTATTGTCCACTTGGAATATTCCTGTACACCATGTGCATCTGCAAATTCAATTTTCTCCTGAATCCTTGATGCGTATGGTCCAAGGTTAAAGAACGCATCTGAACACTGCGTCAGTGTACATTCACTTAGATTTGTCCCTGGGATGCAAAAACCTAATTCTTTGAAAAAAATGTAATCTGAACGAAGATAAGACGACTTCTATAGCCAACAGCTGTGCATCCAGATCTGACCTTGTGATTCTCTCTCCTGCTAATACATGGATGTAAACATGTGGGTTATCTTTTAATCCATACATGTTGTGTTTATTCAATTTCATTCAGTTGTGACAAACTCATTTAGTATTGAGTTTTTCTTCTAATCAAACAACTCTCCAAACAGAACACTTCAAAGCTCATAGTTGGACGTCTCATTATACTGATTGAAAGCAAAGGGGAGGCTGGAGATTTAGCAAAATATATCTGCTGAAATCATTACTAATTGCTTCCTTGCATGAGTTTTTTAAGTATCCGCCGAGGCAAAAGGCAAACTGCTAATGTCTTTCTAAATGGAACTTTTACTTGAAGGGTTGAATCAAGGTTGCGTCAGTAAATTAACGTGTACTCTGCTTGGTGTGATTGTTTTAGTGCAGCCTCTTCGAACAGTGTGAGTAAATAGAAGGAGCCAACACACTTTCCAGGTTTAATTAAAAGTAATGGAGTCAATTAGAGTGGTTTGGTTTGCTTGCCTGCATGGAATCTATTGATTTTGTAAAGTCACAAAACGTCCCCGTGCTTACAAAAATCTGAAAAAGGCAAGTGAGAAATGACCAAACAAACTTCATTAAGCACTTTATTGAGCTCTATTTTATTTAATTCATTTTCCTGATCCTTATCATGCACCAGGCAAGAGCCTGAACCAATCTCACAAACCTCCAGCTCACAGACATTAACTATTAGCTCTGTCCAACTCTTTAGCTGCAACACTCCGGAGTCACTGAAGCAGTAAGACCTAAGGTTATAGGTCTAGAAACATAAATGAACAAGATACAAACAAAAGGTGTTGTGTTTTATAACGTTACCTGGTCTGAAGTGTGTATGAATTACGGTAGTATCCCACTGCTTTTTGTTTTTTAGTAACATGGTCACAACAATGTCACAAGTGACAAAGATAACCTGCCGTGTTATCTGAACTGATTTATGCTAATTATCCATGTGCTCTCTATAGTGTGACCTGTTCATTATAGAGGGTAGAAATTAAATCTGGGCTCAGTGCTTTTCTACATATTATTTTTATTAGTAGGTCTTTAATGAATGTACAGAAGTGGCACTTTCCTGCCAGTGGCCTAAATTTGGACTAGGTGACATCATCTCCCGGAGCTCAATGAACGCAAAAGATTTAATTTAATACGAAGACTTTGTTTTGGAAATGACAACAAAATACTGCTTGATGCAATCACAGCAAGAAGGTCCAGGGTTCAACTCCCGGGCCAGACGGGACATGTCTGTGTGGTGTTTGCATGTTCACCAGATTTCCTCCAGGTACTCCAGTTTCCCCCATCAAAATCAAAACATGATGGCCCCCCCTGTTGGTGGCTGCCGACAATAAAGCTGATCTTTTTGTGCTCTGTGAACAGCAGTTGTCGCTTTACAAAACAGTTTGCTTGTTTCTACCTGTGACTAAGAAAAATTCAAAGGTCACATCAAGATGACCTGGATGACTGAGAACCATCACACATTGCTGTGACTAACAAATCAGTTTTCCAGAGTTTGAGACTTTTTCTTCATTCTTTGCTACTTTGATGTGTTTATATCTACATACATGTCTGCTGAACCACCTAAATATTCATATCAACATATAGATATAGGTACGTCTACCTTTTTATGCCTTTGGGATGCTGTCTTGAGGCAGGTGTGACACATGCTCTTTAAAGTCTTTTTATTGAATTATGAGCAATGTAATTTACTATCTGATATGAAAATAACTACCTCAGCATTGAGATGTGCGATCACTGACTACAGTGAGTATATTTACCCTTAAAAGATCCTCTGTGGATAATTAACCGCTTCATCCATTTTAAATTACCAATTAGAGTGAATAAATGGATGTGTGAAAGAAAGCCTAACTGAATAATGAATGCTGCTCCTCGGGACAATTAAGTTGGACATTGTGTTACCTAAAGGTTGGAAGCAGACCAGGGCTGTTGGGGGACTTAACAAAAAAGAGAAATTTATTGTCAGAGCTATTTGAGTGAGATTACACTGGCCACAAATGTCACCTGCTTTGTCCTAAGCTTTGAGCTGTCTTAGTGTCCTGTCTCAAGTTGCAGGATGGAGACTGGCAGATCGATACTGCAGTGGAGTAAAGCCACACAAACCTCACACTAACCTATTCTGGGTTGCTGAGGTTTAACTCATCTTTAACTTAGGGCTGCAAAAATAGTTACAGCTGTTTAAGCCGAGTCATCAGAGCCTGCAAGGTTCAATTTAAGCTGCTGGCTCTACTCCATTGAGTTATATTGGAGTCCCTAAGAGACTCATCACTCTTTATCTCCCCTTCCAAGATACAAAGGTCACAAAGCTACTGGGTTTTAGTTTTAAATATAAGACTTTAATTAAATCAAGCAAAAATACATTATTTGTAAATTATGTTTTTGGTAAGACTCTCAATGCAAGCATGTAAATCTTTCCATCCATCTTCTTCAGTTATCTGGAACCGGGTCGCAGCAGTCTAAGCAGAGACGCCCAGACTTCCCACTCCCTAGACACTTCCTTCAGCTCTTCCAGAGGAGTACTGAAGCGTTCCCAGGTCGGCCGAGAGACATAGTCCCTCCAGCGTGTCCTAAGTCTTACTGTTCACAGACTCAATGAGAAAAGAAATCTTAGTAAAGTAGTCAGGTTATCAGCATTTAACATTGTCAGATTTAACCTCTAAAAATCCAAAGATTGACTTATGTATACATACAGTACATACAACACATATTATGACGAGAGTTTACAGCAGTGCAGTTGACAAAATCCTTTAATGGGTACAAATCTTGAAAAGTTGCATAGTGTTGTTGGAACAAGACTATGAAATGGGCATAAAGGTAACACAGAAGAAGTAAGAAATGCATCAGGGTCTCCTTAATCTGAAGAAGAAAAAAAAATGAAGTGTTATATTTGTCAAACAATAAACTTAAATGCATTTTCCTTTTATTGCGTCAGCATGTGAATGTAAAAAACCATCAACTTGAAAGATAATTCACTGGCTGCTCATTTGGCGCCGAGGACTTGACAACAGCACAAATGCTCATTGACACAATGATGACAAAATGACACCATCCACTGAGGAAGACAATCAGCCAAGATAATGACAAATAAATTAACTTTGACCGGATATTACTTTTCAACCTCACGTTACACCCATTTTGTTCATTTGATTTGTGCATTTAATCAAGAGAGTAAAAAGACAAATGCGGTCATCACTTGTTACCAGAAAACTGATTTTTTAATTTCATAATAAAAAACTTAATAGCTTGTTTTTCCTGTGCTTTTTAGTTTTTGTCTCAAGCATCTGTCAGTCGCTCAGTGATTTACTTCAGTGACAAGCCATCATTACGTCAACTATGGGACAAGCGTGGAACAAAAGACCAGTAAAGTGCATGTAATAGCACAACAGAAAGGACAGGAGTGCTTGTTTTTATCTTGGGATGGAAGGGAAAAGGAGGACAGTGCCCCTTGACGAGATGCAACAAAAGCAACTGGCTGACCGGCTGCAGCGGACAGAGAAGCCAGGCACTCAAGCGTCAGGATGACCAGCAATCAGCCATTATGTGTCTTCGCCTCCATCCTTCGTCAGCCACCAAAAGCACTGAGGCCAGACTGCACATTCGAGCTTGATCAAAACGCGATTGCTAAAGATAAATAGACTTTTTATGAGGAGATCGATGACTGCAATGTATAATGGGTATTAATGTGCTTAAGGTGTGGTAGGCCGACAGCTGCCAAATTTTTAAATAAACATCTTTTGCAGTGCTTTGCTGTCACTATGTCTTGTCAAAAGTAACATTAATAAAGACAGACAATTTTACGGTTTGTGGAGTCGACAAAACAAAAACAGAGACATAACCATATATAATTTCTTTGTGCAGCGTACACACCTCAAAGTCTGGTTATAGGTTTTTTTGATTGCAGTAAAACAAAAAACAAAACATTTTCATAACTGGCTCAGATCTCTAGAATAAGATATGGTTAGAGAATAACTTTAAAGCAACACTCTTGTGAACTTTCATTCATTAATTTTCTACTGCTGGGCTTGCAGCTGCTTTGGCAAGTTACTAGTCCAACACTAAAGACCGTTTACATGACAACACATTTCAGAATTCACAAATATAATTTTGCTGTTTCTTTAAACAAGGACAGTATTCTCATTCTACAAAAAAAAAACACCGTTGAATTGATCTAAGAGGTGTTCTTGTTTTGTTGCATCACCTGCTTCAAGGTCATGTTAAGAAGGCATCCTCAGTGAAAACAGCTGCAACCCAGACAGATGTAGGCTGCTGGCTGCACACGGTACAAAATCTATATGAGGCTTCAGAGTTCATCAGCACTGTTCCAGAAAACCCCAGGAATAAAATCTCAAGAGGAGCTCCAGGAGTATGCAGTGAATCCACAGAGAACAAAGAAAGGCCAGTGTGAGAATCAGTGTGAGCCCCCTGACCTTCTTTCTGTGAGACAGATTGCTAACCTCTTTGCCACCATGCAGCTCGCCTCAGTGCTGAATGAAGCTTGAACAAAACAAAGCTTTAAACAAAATATCTAACTAATAGATTCTGTTAGTGGTTTAATACAACACAAGTAAACACCACATCACTTTACAATTTGATCTGGTATCCTTCACTTGTCATATTTATACATATTTATAGTCCTTGCTGGAGACAGCTATAAATGAATAGTTGATGATACTGAGCTGTCATGTCCTTGCAGGTTGAGGGCTTGTCCACTGAGAGGTTAGCAAAACTGTCAAGCTGTGCTTAATGATATTCAGGGCCTTTGTTTTATGATATCTCTAAGTACTCCTTCAATAAATCCATCCAACCTGCTGTGATCCTTTTTTGACGAGGAGGGGCCACTTCTGCATCAAGAATGAACACTGTTATTTCCTCCTCACTAATCATAAACTTTGCTAGATATACACTGCGCCCTTATAATACTCCTAAGCCATACTGATTTAGCCACACCATGCCAAGATAAATAATCAAGAGATAACCTGTGCTCTGTGATGCTCCAATGGGTTTGTTCAGGAAAATATCAAGACAGCAACACTAAGATTTTTTGGTAAACTTTATGTTCACCAGACCACAGCCCATGCAGATTCTCTATTGACATTGACCGTAAAGAGTTATTTTTTCAGCCTCAAGTAAACTCCACTAATGAAGAGACACTAAATAAATAATGCATTTCCCAAAAGAAGCAGTATATGTCTTGATTTTTTTTTTTTTTCATATTAGTCCTTCGGGGCACTTGAGGTTCCGGTTCAGGAAATCAGAGAGCGCTCCTTTATCATCAAGCAGTGGAAAAGACACTGTCAGTCAAATGGAAATTATGCAACAATGAAAAATATTGACCCGTGTTGGGAAAGTTTAAGTAGACAGCAAACTATATTAGATAAGGCCCTCGTGTTTGTTCCACTGCTTTAAATGTCTACTAGACTACGTGCTGTTGTGTGGGTCTAATAAATTATAGATAATTTTCACTGCAGCCGACAGTGACACAGACAATTGGGATGGAAATTATTGAATTAAGATAAAAAAAAGGTCTTGCTAAGACAAATAATGATGGTTGTTACCATAGTAACTCTGCCGTCACTAGTCCTTTTACTACTACTACTGCTGCTAATAATATTAAGCTCTAACATATGGTGGGCTTTTCTGAAGTGTTCTTAAGATGCAGCCGGGTGTGAGGTGAATACACTAAACACAGCAGTTGATTGTATAGTGAGATTCATACGTTTCTGAATCAGGCTTCTGTGGAATGATTTATTCATTCTAAATGTCCTTAGTTGCAGAAACCTGAAGTACAGTTGTTAAATAGTTTGTTAGGAGTTCACAAGTGTAATGTTGGATGCAGAGGCGCCAGCTGGGGATGTGGTCTATACCTCAGGCTCAAGGTCCCAAAGGATCCTCTGTCAGAAAGAGGATTTGACTGCACGACTGTTCCTCGGCCCTGCTCCGCTACGAGTGGGCAGATGGATGACATCCCTCAAGGTTTTAATTAGTCTTTCCAATTACAGACGAGACATGCTTTTCACGCGCTCTTGCACCAAAGTAACAGTTAAGTAAAAGTGAGATCAGAGGGAAGGCCAGTGTGACACTGTCTTCCGTGTAAGCCCAGTTGAATTCTCAGTAAACTAATAACAAGATATTTGATTGCAGACTTGCGATTAAAATTTCAATTTCTTCTGAAGAGTCTTGAAAGAGGAGTAGACGTTAGATTGACTATATTTAGTTGAATAAAATTATACTTGGATTATTACTGCTGATATGGCCACGAAGATAATTACTGCCCTTTTTCTTTGAGGCTCCTAATTGCACGCTTTTCCTCTTTGATGGTATATGGTTATATAGACTTTCATTTCATCCTGCTGACATTCCAATTTTCACAAAAACGATTGCCAATGGTTACAATAGACCTTACGATTACCAGATTACACTGTTTACACAAAATAAAATATTCATACCAACAGTATAACAAGACATGCTTGTGCAGTCACGTATGCCATGGTCTTTTATATACTTCTAGTTCACCAACAGTATGTGGTAGATTTTTGACTGAACCTTCTGAGGTCAGCAAAGTCCATTCCATGCTGAAAAGGCCATGACTTCAAATAAGAAAAACCTTCATTAAAAAGCAGGTGGGCTGACACAAAACCTCCCACACTTTCCAAGGTGGTGCCACACTACTCCTCACATCTCAACAAAAGGCTAAAGACCCCTTGTCAGGGCCGAGATTGTTAACGACCCACAGGTTATTTGTAGGTGCACCCATCTGTGGTCAGGTGTGAACAAACCTGCAGGGTTTAAATGTCACCCACCTGTGAAGCCTTCTTTATGATTTAAATGTTCTGATGATTAAATCTGAAAGTAAAATTATTTTATGCTTCAAACATACCATGCATTTTTTTTTATGAAATAGTGTTATGACAGCAGTTACAGACTGAGGGTGATCTCTTTTAGGTGAAGATGAGTGAGAGCAAAAGGTTATAAAGGTTGTGTATGTTCTTCTTTCTAGATTAGAGAAGACAGGTTGAAGAAGGGTTTTTAATGATGGATCCAGGTAATGAAGGAGTAAATTTATGTGGAAATGATTGTATACAAATAACAAAGGACTTTTCTCCTCTACATTGGATTAAACATTTAGTCAGTAGAATCTCCAGAGTCAGCATTAACTAAGGCTGAAGTGGAGGAATGGGAAAAATATCAAAATTGGACCAAATACAGAGATTTTGTCAGCCATATGCAGCGCATGTACTCCTGACCTTTAGTTTATTTGAAAATAATTTCCACTGCACTCATCATTCCAGTCAGAGCAGCAGCTCAGAACTGATGAGGAGGAAGAATGAGGAAGAATGTGTAAAAGTAATTTTTTGTCAAGAATTGACGAGGGAAAAGAGGATGCTCCAGCAGAGCAGTGGGTATTCATTTATTGATTTGGAGAGATGGGTGAGGTGACCTGTGTTTCCACAGAAACTAAGAGGGCATGAGTCACGACAAGCAGCCGTAACTTTGAGTCAAAGTGACATTATTACTTAAGCCACTAAAGAAGGTAGTGATAACAACAATCAGGTCAGAGAGGCCTCGTTAAAAAGATATTCTACATGAGGATTCAAGCTTTAGACAGGCACTTCAGATTTACTTTGTGTTTTAGACAGAAATGTTGTAGAGTGCTTATGTGTAACTAAAAGGGTTGTAGTGTTTTTAGTTAGTGTAAAGTTTTAAATTTTTCTCATAATGGCATAATGTTTTTTTATTGACGTAAAATTGAAAAAGCTAAAAGAGTAAAAGTCATTTTTTGACCATGGGGGCAAATTGTGTCTGGTTCCTCACAATAAGGATGTCCTGAGTTTGATCAGTTTAGGCACAGTGTAGATAAAAAAATGTTTAAAAAGTGTTGTTGTAGCAGTAGTAGCCTTTCTGCATTGTCACATCCTTCTTGAGTGGCTCAAGTTACACCCAGGAGTAACCAATCACACAGTGCAATTTATCATGGGATTTATTCAGCCAGGAAACCTGTATGTCACACACATATTTGAAATGGAAATAAAGTAAGGTTGCCAAACTTTCAAAATAATAACTTAAACCTGAAGCTTTGCAGAGGAAGAGAATCTCAACCGGTCATCCGGTTTTGGTGCTTATGAAACCCCTGAGTTGGAAAATTAAATAGACTGGTAAATTACCATATCTGAGGTTGTGCATCTGGACAGTTTCTTCGTGGAATGAGTTCACAGGTGGATTTCAAATGATTATCGCCCAGATCTGCTCCGGAGACATTCTCTGTCAGCGGCTCAGAAAAGTGCTCATGGTTTTTCTCCTGTCTCCCAGCGCACTCAGTGAATGAGGAATTTCTAATCACAGCTTTTGAGCAATGGGGATAAATTATTTAAAGTAGGTTTAAATAGGCTTGAGCAAGGGAGAGATGGAGATATTCATAGTGCGAGAGTGTGCCTGTATGTGTGGCAGGTCGATGCCAGAGAGTAAGAAGACTTTTTTGTGATAAACTCTGAAAGATGGTCCCGTCACTTTGGCTGTACACGCTACTTTAAGGCCATAAACCATTAAACAGTTCTTCAATTCGAGTTAAGCTGTCCATTTGGGAAACCACATCACGTCGCCTTAAATGTCAGCTTGTTAAAAACAAGCCCAAGAGTAGCATTAGAACCCTGGAGTTTGCACCCGGCTCCAGGAAAGCTCCATTAAATGCTAGGTAGGCTATAGACAAATATAAAAAACGAATCTTACTCAGATGCTGCTAGCCCAAAAGTAACAATAACTACCTGCTAATTATCTCTAGGCTGTAATGTATTAAACCTCACACATCAAACACCTATGTCTTCTCTTGATGCCTTTTTCAAAACATCCCAGAAGAACTGGACATCTCCCGAGTGTTTTTAGTGTTTCTGTTATTTGACCTGTAATGGCAGTTCAAATGTCTCTCAAAAGTGCAGTTGCAGTCCCTAAGGATTATTTTTAGATGTGGACCAGTATAACTTTTAAACAGTAACTGAATAAAGGGGAGAGGCAGCAGGACCAACATCAGGGAAAAACAGAAACTCCAATAATAGTTAGAAAATCAGAATAAAGGAAGCGATTAACTTAGAAAAATAGGCTACAGTCACCCGCGACCCCTAATGGGACTAAGTGGGAGAAAATGCATGAATGAACAACAAAACTCACAGGCAGAAAATTCAAAAAGAGTCCTTAAGGACAAGGCTGGGCCAAAAACAGGCAATGGGTTGAAGTTTGCAGGCAGGTAAGGGTCCAAAAACAAGCAGAGTCTGGCAACTGGGAAAATACAATGTCCATAAAGGTTGGCTCTTTTTGGTTGTAGACTTTAAGACAATGCTGTGTCCGAATCAGCCCATCCATCACTCTAGTGCACATATATAGTGATTACGCCATTTTATAGTGATGTCCGAATATCTAGTAACTGAAATGTAGTCCACTCAAAGTTTACCACAGTAAGTAAAAAAAAGTGAGCAGCAATGGTGATGGTCAAAATAGACCATAATGCTTTGCAAATTGTCAGAGGAGAGCAGTGCAACTTTAACATGTCAAAAGCTGAATGAAACAAAAGAGCTAGAGACAAGTTTGACTTTCTGGAAAGTTAATTTGTTATTAATAAACCGTTACAATGTGAAATAACTAACGTTAGCGTACTTTATATCATGCAAATGGACATATGAGAGATTCCATCTTGAGGCATAAAAGAGTTGCAATAATGCAGTCAATTCTGGTAATAAAATAAAATAGGTGGCCTATTTATATTAAAACTTATGTCACTAAAGTGTTTGTGATTTATTACAGAGGGCAGAGTTTTTTATTTAAACATGTTCAACAGAGTCACATGACATGTAGCGGATATTTGAACTTAAATGTAATAAGTAATTAATTATTCATTTTGATATTAGCAGTTGCCAGGCTAACAACAACAATTGGTATTGGCTCCCAGCTGTAGTTTCAGTAGCTTGCCATTCTGACCCAAAATGTCAGAATACCTGGCCTGCATTACATAATCAGCACCAGGTAAGAATAAAGCTCATTAACTTAAAACCTAACCTTTGTTTGGTCTTGTGTACACATGTCAAAATCAAATAAACATATTGTATAATACATGTACAAATACATAAATTCATTCATGGCTATATCATTCTCTTTTGTCTATTGTGCAATATTGGTATATTGGCAGTTTACATTCTTACATGTTATCAATAAATAATGTTAAATAAACTTCCAGCATTCACAACCAAGTGCGATAGCGTAAACTAACCCCAATACAATTAAATGCACATTGATTACATTGTAGAAACAGTTAGAAGGGGACATCAGTTGAAAAATAGGGTTCCTGAAATGAGGAACAGGTGCGGAGAACAGGTGAGCCTGATTAACTGGAGGAAAATCTGGAGTGGGCGTGGAGGAAATAAGAAGGGGAATGAAAAACTCTCAAACGCCACCCCTAACTCCGAACAACAACAACATAGCACCCTGCCTGCTCACATTTTATTAAAAAAATATACAAAAAAAAACAAGGAACACTGAAGTTTTGAGTTTGCCTTAAACCTATAGTTTCTCAGTATGACTTTTATTGATTCAGCGTTCCCAACGGGAGTGTCCTTTGTTTACTATCAGCACATTGTCTGCAAAAGTGTAACTGGCCAAACCGTATCAGTAGGCTGCACTCCTAACATTTGCAAATACAAAAATCCCTAATAGTGAAACCTAGATGTTTTTCTTAAAAACCTTTCTGGAGCTGGAGTGAGAATACTAGTTAATCTGCAGAATATGGAAATAAACATGTAAGCCAAAACCTTTAAGCATTAGCCACTGCAGTGAAAATCCTTTAAAGAGAATTGGTCATTCCTAACTGAATATTTTATCAGCTAATTCAAGCCAAACCAAACAAAGCACACAGCATACTTAAATACTTACTTAAGATGATTTGAAAGCATCATTGAACTTTTCTTGTCTAACTTAACCTGAGGCACCGATGAATCAGTTGGCCCCAGAAATCCCACACTTCAGATTAACTCTGTGGCCTTGTTTTTACGCCACTTTCTGTGAACATGACAGTACAGCATCAATAATACACAACCTATTAATCATTGGCATGTCCTTGAGCAGCCGTTACTGAACAAATGAGCACTTCTACTGTATGCTACCATGTTTTATAATATAGACCTTGAAATAAATGGGAGATACAAAGAAATAATTGTTTTTTTAATAGTGGTGGAGAAAAACCCAGGCAAACCCATATTTTAAACCTATGTGTAAAAGCTAATAAGATGAGAACCTTGTGTGGTTGTGCTAGGTGTCTCTTATCACACATTCTTTTAGGTATCCTTTTCTTTTCATGAGGGATCCAACCAGAACAAGATTACAAAAGTAATGTACATTTTAAGAGTTGCTATTAGGTTAAAAGTATGTTTCTGGGTTGATCTTTGCACTTTATGTAGCACAATGCACATTTACTGTAATATATAAGGCTACTGAACGAGCCTGTGAGCTATTGCTATTTTACAATTTGTCAGTATCTAAATTAGCATTTTTACTCTTTGTTGCTGATATATTTAAGACGACAGGGTGAGATTATTCTGAAATAGTTTCGGTCACATTGTACAGACTTACCACTAGGTGCTACTAAATCAGCTGCCACACTTCCAACGCATCTTATCTTTGCTGGAAACCCAATTCTATTGCGCACTATTACAAATAAAACTGTCATCCCTGACCTCTCAGTTGGCAACAGATGACATTACTTTATACAGATTACGCTTTTACTCTCTAAACTGAACTGTGAAGCTGTGGTCATTTTCTTAATGATCACTCATATTGTTGCATCCTGTCGTTTTTATGACACACTGTAAAATGAAACATCACTTTACTGATTACTGTTACAAATCTACCATGTCTTCTAATATAAACGGTGTCTGAATGTGTTCTCCCTGGACATCTGCCACTGAGATCTGAGCTTTTCCAAACAGCACAGTGTTTCAATTTGGTGGGCAGCAGCAGTGAAGCCTTTTGAAAGAGCCATTGAGCAAGCTGTCATGGGACCTGAGAGATAAAATGGTTCTGTAACTTTTTTGAATCTATCTTTTATCCATTGTGGCCTCTCTACACCTTTTACCTTTCTCTCTGTCCAAAGAGACACAGAAAATCTATCCATTTGATTCTCTCTTTTCCCTCTGTGAGGAGACACTCTCAAATGCGTGTGTAGAGTCAGGTAAGGAGTATTAACCTTCATTTCAATTCAACTTTCTTATCTCCAATTAGACATTTTGTTGTTGGGTTCTTCAAATGAGTTGATTCAGACTTCATCTGCCATAGTGACTGATTGTACTGATTGATTGTACTGTACAGTCTAATTGCAGTTGGAAAGAAGGACTTCTCGTGGCATTCTGTCTTGCAGCTCACTGATCTTAGACGTTCACAAGCTGCTCTCTGTTGTTGGGGGGTGGGGACTATTGTACATGTCTTTAGTGGTAGGGAAAACCAGAGCATCTGGAGGAAACCTATGCAGACACAGAGAGAACATGCAAAGTCCACACAGAAAGGCCCTGCCTTGGACGGGAATCAAACAAAGGACCTTCTTGCTGTGAGGCAGGAGTGCTAACCACCTGGAAACAGTTCTGTTGATGATGTCACAGGCAGTGTCTGGTACAGCTCTTGGTTGAAGATAAACTGTAACCACAACGAGATGTGAAAAATCTCTTGGTATATAATAGGTCTCAGTCCCACTGCCACAGCCCCACACACTGACACGGATCTTCTCTTTAATTGTAACACACCCTTAGGTGGACGCATACCATGCACACGGGAGAACCAGGGTCGATTCCCAAGGGCTTCCTATTTTACAAGTTGCATAGTAAATACATACCATCGTTTTGTACGTTTTGGTTTAGATATGACTTTGCTCATATCAGTAGAGCATTTCTGCTGACACTAATCTACTTTTCACAGAGGCCTGGTATTATTCCCTTACCAAAACCATTTATTAATTCCATCATTTTCTACAGTAAATTTTGTTCAAAGCACAGGGAGCTGGAACCCGCAGCTGCTTAGAGCATAAGGTGACATACACACTGTGCAACCCAAACCAATTACATTATGTTATTTTTTAAGCATTTTTGAGACCCATTGGACTACATTTTCTTTCTTAAAATACACATTTTTGTGACCATAACTTTGAATTTTGTTAAAAGTATATTTTAGGAACAGAGAAATTACCAAGACTCATGACATCTAGCCTTATATTAGAAAAAGCAAAAGCTCTCTACACTGGACTGAGCAAATCATTGAGAGTGTGTGAATGTGACACATTTGGGATAGTAATGTAATGCTTTTTCACATGCAGCTAACTTCTTTTTTATGTGGAATAAAAACTTAAAAACTATTTTCTGTGATAGAGGCTGCCCATAGAGTTCTGTATCAATAGTGTGCAAGGTTTTCTCCGACCGTAAGACATCAGATTAGAATAGATTAGAATGCATATTTCTTGTTTCTGAGCCAGCTCCGAGTGCTATAGAACAGTGTTTTATTTAATATCCATCACACACTTTGCTAAATGTACGTTTTGTTTTGTCATCCTACTATGCAAGATAGTTCAATGACCAAAATGGTATTTGAAATCTTTCTCTCTAGTGTGTTGCTTTGATTGCAGACATCAACACTGCACAACTCAAAGCAGACACTTGCTGCTGTGGAGAGCTACAGATTTGTTGAACCTGTAATGTCTCTGTAAAAAACATCAGGCCTTATGAGCTCTCAGTGAGACATTTACACAAGCAGACAGGAAGCATACGCGTGACTGCAGGCAGTAACCTCCACATCATGCCTCCCCCCAGCCTCCTTCCTGCCTTTCTGTTTCACACATATACATGCAGCAGTCAAAGAAATTGGGCCCAGAAGCCCCAGAAGGCCGTCTGAGCCCAGGCTCCATAAATCACACAGCGAAGACCTCAGCGTAACAGATAACTTTGCAGACACAGCACAGATTACTGAACAGTTTTTGTGGGTCTGCGGGTTACGAAAGATTGTGAAAAACACCACATTTTATCTACTTCTCAAGGATACCCCAGAGGGGTTGTTCCCATCAGCCTCAAAGGTTTTCCAGAGCAGATCATTTTTGGATATGTATATGTGAACAAACCAAATAACACTTCCACATCTAAATTCTACAACAATTTATGTCAAAGTTAGTTTTACGTTTGTTGAGATGAGCACATTAGGCCCTGTCATTTGCATAAAGAAATAAAATTAAAGTAAAATAGGTACACTTGAAAATGATGTAAAACAAACTACTGCTGAGTAATTGTGATTTCCACACTTGTGCGAGCTGGCTCAAACATGTGATACAGCTATATATATTCAAAAGACAGAATCAATTTCTTTTTTTAATTTAATGAAACTTACTCAATCATCAAACCTTGGCCCTGCAGTTAGTAAAATTCTTATTTATCAGTGTTAATTTAGACCAAACTTAGAACATTTCTTTTGGAAATAATAAAATGGAGATTAAATGATTAAATGAGATTAAAGATCAGTTTACTGTTTGTGAACAATGATGCTCCGTGCACATTTTGGTTAAGCCACATGGTCATAAGTAAGTTCAGCAGCGCAATATAGTCTATACAAGCATTTAGGTTGCACCAACTAAAGTCTCCAAACTCCCAGTCACTGAACGCCCAGGACTTTGTACTCATGGACTTGGACTGATTACCAAGTAACACCACATGGAGGACCCAGAGATATGTTTCTGTGTTTTTACCTTGCTGGGAAAAAACATTACTTCAGAGGTTCTTTTTCCCCTATTGTGAACTTTGGCTTTTATTTTTTTAGAATGCTTAAGAGGAGTGATAATAAAGTCTGAACAGTCCCGATGCAGCTCCTGACCTTTTCCCATTCAAATCAGTGTAATCTTCTTCACTGAGCGAGGCAGGACTTGATCTGTGCCACTTCAGATTTCCTCATAATAATGAGCCCACGCTGTCACAGAATATACAGATGCTCGATGTTGCTTCCTCTTGCATGACCTTTTCATCAGCAAGTTGAGGGTCCCTTATTCCACATCAAGTGAACTACTGAACTAGCCACAGAATGAATGCATACATTCTTGAGTAGAGCACATTCATTATATCTACTTGCAATGTGTTCCATTGCATATCTGTGTGGGCTTCTTCGCAAAAGGGTCTGGTTCATGTAAAAAAAACATAAAAATTAATCTGAGGATATTATTTTAATGGTTGTCAGGCTACACTAAGGTAAAAAGTGTTGCTTAACTGTACATATGCTTTTTGCCCCAAAAATGGCCACTCATTTACCTGGCAACAGAATTAACTTGCTGTACTTTCCTTGCACAGTCATTACAGAATGATGGCTCAGCATAAACCACAATAGAAAAAAAAACATTTTTACATGCTCTAGCAACTGAGCACCAACTACTACACAATGCATCTTTTACCAATAAAGGCCAAATAATTTAAATAGTCCCATATAAAAAATGTCTTGGCAGCTGATGACACTACTTAATATAGATGAGTCGATGACTCTATTAACGCACAACAGTTCAGCTGTGTTCATTTTCTTGTTGATCAAAATTTGTGATCATCATTTAAACACCATCAATGATTCATTCATGTGTTTGGACGGTGGGAGGAAGCCGGAGTACCAGGAGAGAACCCACAGTAATACAGGGAGGATATGCAGACTCCTCACAGAAAGGCCGGAGTCGGCCGAGGATGTTTGAACCAACCACAACCAATGATGATCTGTGTTATTACTAAAGCTGCACTTGAACATAGACATGTAGATTGCAAGGTTTTGGCAATAAAAGCAAGATGTTCAAAGTAGCATCAATTCAAATAAAATTACAACAATATAACATTTTGTATTTAAATTCTGCTAGAAACTTCAATCACAGTGCGAAGAAACAAAAAATAAGTAATAAATTGTATCTGTGTCTAATATCATATAATGTTCTGTGCCATATCAAAGATGTTCTTATGATATGAAGAAGGGGAAAAAAAGCAATTTCCTTTTCTTAAGCCATGAAAGCTATTGCTCTTTAAGGGACATGCAGCTTTGTTTGGGATGGATGTGTCTTTGATGTTATAGGTTTCTTACATTAATTATCAACATCAAGAATGGGCTCTTCTCATGTGACCTTTTCCTTTGCGGGTCTCTAAGAATATCTCTGATCCATCATTAGAGTGACTGAGTGAATCACATGGCTTAGATAGAGGGCTTCCAGATGAATAGAAAATGGGTCGGTGCATGTGCCGTGTACATGTTATCTATCAATGCACTTCTTCTATTTTCATACAGAACACAGAATACATGTGATGTCCTCTCTAGGAGATGTAGTGGTGCTAACATGAGGCATTTGAAGAGTGCATCATTTAGGAGCTTTTATAGATGGGCGGAAGTGATATGGGTTCTAAAAAAAAGGCTGCCAAAACCAAATTGGTTAGTTATCAAAAATACTGTGGTTGGGGAGAGATCATGGCATGTGTTTGTGGTTGTGATGGGGTGGTTGCTGAAGATTGTTATGATTGTAAACAACAGACCCATAAATGACTTGGTATATATGTTTTATATGTCTTGTTTTGCAGAGAATAATAAACAAACTTGGCCCCACCTCTCAATTGGTTTTGAGTAACCTTTAACCCCTTGCTGTTGTGCTCTTGTTGTTTTGCACTGTGTTGATGCTCCACACACACAAAAACATCTCTATTTTAAAGTCCCATTTGTATGAGCTAGGATGGCCATTGTATTAAATTATCTGAATACATCTTAGTATGGCTTTAACCCTTTAAAACCGAGTCTGTTTTTTGGTATGTCTGCTCGAAAAGGACATGTCCACAGTAAATTGACTGTATCTGTAACTGCAAGGTGTATTTCAATAATTCTGGTGTCAAAAGGAAGGGTGTACTTGTGAGATTTTCTCAGAAGGAAAATTCTGTGCATGTTACAGTTTCAGAATACATCAAGATGGAAGACAGCAAAATTACCTCAAAAAACATTTCCGCCTAAAAACAATAAACAATATTTGGATGAATATCCCCTTTTAGATGAAGGCAGTTGCAGCCTCAAACACTATTTTAAATTACAGCCACACATGTCAACATTACCTGCTCCAAATATAATTCTTCTAATGTGAAACAAACCAAAACTATTAAGATTTTATTATGAAATGGTCAGGCGGAGTCTCCATTATGAACAATAGGGTAGAGTTTGGCACATTTTGGCACCACCTGTTTTTGTTTGCTTGTCGTTTGGTTTAAATGTAAATGGCTTAGATGTCCTTGTAGCTGAGTCTCAGCTGATCAATTTGATGTGCTGCTTTGCCATATTAGGCTTGGGGGTGTGTAGTCTATCATGCTGTTTGTTTGTGACATGTGACATTAACCAAAGTCTCTATATACAGCATTAACATAAAAACAATGTTGTTAATGCCAATGTTCTCTTTAAGGAGCATTTTAACAAGCCAAGGGAAGTTTTTAATTTCCTTGAATGCTTCACCTTAACTTTATTCAACCCTGTCTCATAATTCACCAAAATGGCAAAAAGCTACTAGAATGTGTTGCCTTTGGCTTAACAAAATAGCTTTTCAGAAGAATAAATCCTTAGACAAACACACATATTTTACAATTAGGGGCTTTTAGAAAAACTGGACGACAACAAAAAAAATCATATTTCAAATTCAAGGCAGATTACAGAAAGCCAGAGACTGGCTCATGGCCAAAACATTTCTTCCAAGCACAAGTTTAGCTGTAAAGGTAGCACTTCAGAAATCAGGATGAGTCATACTGCTGGCAGATTTTTTGCTGTCCACTAAATGGAAATAATAAATCTACTGTGAGACGGGATACTGTGGTTAAAATGGTTGTATACCGTTATAGAAATATGAATCAATCAACATGGTGTTATAATACAATGTGTATGTTGGTGGAAATAAGGGAAAAACATTATCGACAACATGCATAGCCTTGTATACTAAAGTAATCTCAAAAACAATTTTATGATAATCTGACAAATTTTACATTGGCATTTGCCCTACTCCACTGCATATTAACAAAGGTGTGTGTGAAAGGGAGAGCAGAGTTTTAGTGCCCCCCTGTGTTGATAGCAGGAAATATGGTTTAAACTTCCACTGCTGGAGCTCATTGACGAGAACAATCTGCTTCCTGCTCACTTTGCAAACTGCACATTCATCTAGGTAGAATAAAGGACTTAAAAGACAATTAAGTTTAAATGGCTATTTGTATAGGAAAAGAACACAGTCGCAGTCTTTGCCAAATGGCTCTGGGATTGTGCTGTGAGTTTGTTTGAAATACAGTTATGTAACATGCATTTAAGTATTTTACATTGTAGTCTTGGCTATTTGTAGTCGACACGCTGTATAAATTATTATTTGTAACCTACTCTGTTTAATCCATCTGCCCAATATTTTTTAACTCCTCTACTGCAATAACCCATTTGTGTTGATTTATATTTCAACACACAGCGCCGTGTAAGCCTGGATTATTGACACACCGTGTTATCAGAGCATGTGTGTGGAGCCTCGCCAGTGCATCTTCACCGACTGCAGCCGCGGAGCAGCGGTGGTGACAGCGCGCCTGCGCAGTGCATCCAGGGGCTCGGCGGCGTTCGGTGCTGAAGTGGGGCGGATGGCAGAAAAACAGCGGCGATGGACATTACATCGAGGGATTCCAATTTACGATGTCGTTAAAGAAGCATCGGACCTCTGCGTTTTGCCAGCTAACAGCTTAGGACACTGACAGGCCGCCGAAAAGGGGTAAGAGTGTGATTCTTGTGCTCCATACAGGAGGCTAGCTGGAGTTAGCA
The DNA here is from genome assembly GCA_024416835.2 of Perccottus glenii. Classification (NCBI taxonomy): domain Eukaryota; kingdom Metazoa; phylum Chordata; class Actinopteri; order Gobiiformes; family Odontobutidae; genus Perccottus; species Perccottus glenii. The sequence continues at coordinate 16,144,634 of CM044552.2, read as the reverse complement.
CGGCGCTAGCTGCTGCTCTGCCACCGCCTCCTCTCCGCTGCCACACATAGCGGACCTGGGGCAGGCTGCTAAGCTAGCAACAACAAAGTGGGTGGTGTTTGATTTGTGCAATGTGGCTGCGACAGTGAGCAACGTGCTGCCCCGTTTCCCTGGTCTGACAGCTGGGAGGGGGTCTCCTCTCCCACTGTCGACTGGCTCTCTCAGCTGCAGGAAGAAACCATGTCAAACAGGCAGCTAGCAGAGGGCTGAGCAGGGTCCGAGTAGGCAGTACTTCTTGTCTACAGACAGGCCCTCAGACTCAGGCTGCGACACCATAGTCCAATACAAGTAACCATCCTCTGTCCACTTCGATAGTCAGGGCAGTGCTTTTGAGTCCATCCTGCTGCTGTTGAGCTGTAAATTATCATATGGTGCACAACTGACAGCAAGCCTCCCCTGCGCGTGAGTCACTGGAGTTTATGTTATCACTACATCCTGACTTCCTCATTCATTTGAGCCAGTTCTGATATGATACCCCGCTTAGGCAACACATAGACTACCAAAGGCTGCTATCAGTTTAAAGTATCGGTTTATATTTGTTTTAGTTTGGTTAGCAAACTCCACTTTGTCAAGGTATTAATTGGTAGCTAAAAGTTGTTTATTTAAAGAGCATTTTACAGCGTTTATGTCACACACAGCTAAGATTGTTTTACTTCATTAAGAACATTAACAACAGTTAATAAAAACATGCCCCGTCCATTTCATCTTGTGATTATGAAATAAAAAACACACCTTTAAAAAAAAAAAAGCTTGACAAAATTACTCCTCATGAACTTTCTGACAAACTTCTTTTTAATCAGTTTTAGATCAATCAGCAGATAAGTCTCAGTCATAAATGCCTACAAGAAGAATTACAGTTTTAGTGTGCAGAAATATACAGTGTCAGGCTATACCAATCAAATTTAGTAACCTAAAAAGATTAGTCCTAAGTGATAACACACAGACAATATAGCCCACAATGCCTCAACACTTAAACATTCTGAAGGTTTTTCTATACTAACACAGCCCAATGTATTTTCACTAGAACTATATTAATGAGAGAGGAGTGCATTTCACACTGTCATTATTTTTAGCTCTTTTTTTCTTTTATTCAAAACAGCAGACTCCATAGTCAACAGTTAGAAGCGGTCCCACGTGTCAATAGACAAAGCTTAGCAGAGCCTTGAGCAGTTCAAACATCAGATACTTTTCTGGAACAAATTCAAAAGTTGTTATAAAATGGTCATGGTATATGTTGCATAGATACAATTAATGTCCTTATGTAGGCAGACATTATTTTACATGGTTTATATAGTAAAGTCTGCATTTTGACTGCTTTTTCAGATGTTGTACTTTCACTGCTCCATCTACTCACAAGTCTATAAATGACCCATTCTTCAAGTTTCAAGGAAGCCTAGGAGGCCACGGTGAGAGCAACAAAAAGAACCAAACAAGGAGACAAGGAGAGGAAACTATTGCATCTCAGCCCAGCTCTTGTGTCCCTTTCTGCGTTAGTCGGTCAGGGATGGTGAGACCAGTTACCCCTCTTCCCTGTGGTCAAACAAACCTCATTGCTTACTTCTCCAGCAAGCCAAACACAGCCAGCCCTATAGCCAAACAGAGGCCCAGACAGTCCACCAGTCAGTCACCCCATCAACCAGCCTGCCATCATCCAGCAACGAATTACCTCAGCGCCATGACTGCTCTGTATCATCTGTTTTTAGAATATAACTAATTCATGGTAAGTTAACAGTATGCAGAGGCACGCAACCTTTTCACAGCTGGTCATAAAGGATACATGAATTAAACTCTCTGCATGTCATAAAGAGTGCTCGGTAAAGTTATTGCTAGTTGCCGTTCCTGACAGAACACTAATACTATTACTTTAGGTTGAGTTCATTTCTGTTTCCACACAATAATGAAAACAAGGACACACTGGAATGAGCCATTCATTCATTTTATTTAACCCTTATTTAGTTTTGTAAATTATATATCATAAAGAAATGTAATCTGTGTTTAAAAAACTTCTCCCAAGCTTCTTTTGGCCAAAATATGTGAACACGTTTAGTGTAATCCTTGTGATGATACAAATAGAAACAGGTAGACATTATGTCTTTTTACATATTACTTAGTGGAATATCATGCTATCCAGGTTGGATATCAATTTGGAAACGCATATTGTTAGGCAGGCATCTTTATACTAAAAATGCCTTACTTGTTTTTGTTTTAATTTTTAGAATACACAATAACGCTAGACAGTTTTTACCCTAAAAGAAAATATCTATATACTACAAAATCATGAAAACAGGATGGCCAAGGTTATTTTAGCATCAACCATGTCAGCCCTATGTTGTGACAGTGTATTTGCTATCTTGTCATCCCTCTCTACTCATTATTTTTATTTCCTCTCAATATTTGCATGCCTTCTTTGTGTGGCTTCTGCATTTGGGACAGTGTTGTCATTTGCATCTGCTGACCAGTTTCTCTGCAGCCACTGCCCGGACACTAAATAACTAAGCGTGACTCCAGCTGTTAGGCAGAGAATTTGCATATCAGGCAGTATAACCGGCAATGTTGTAAAAACGTCAACACATGGTATAGTTCCTCAGAAAGCAGAAGAAGGATGTTTTATTTGGTTACCTTTTTGTCACTGTGCTTAATGAAGAGTTTATATTGAATCATGACTTTACAGGTAAGATCTTGCTATCTCCTTTTTAAGCTTAGGTTTTCTTATGAACACATTGAATGTAATGATTTTTGAGAGGGCTGTTGTAGTTTACAATAACAGCACAGAGCACAGTAGGATAAATGCTTTGATTGCCTTTGCAGCCCATAAGCAGCAGTATTTTCTGCACCCCTTGGGAGATGTATAACATATATTCGATATAGCCGATGCTATTAACAGAATACAAAGAGCTATGTATTATTTGCTTATTTACATAGCCTAAAGGGCTGTAAATGCCACTATATTATCTTATAAAGACTGCTTTGTAAAAGCCAAAGTGACTCTTTACACCCCTACTGCTTTGGTATGGTTAAACTTAGAAGAACATTCACCTTCAAAGCCTCGATAAAAGGCCAAGAAAAACCCCAGGGGATGGGAGGTGCAGCTCTGCACATAGGGACTAAAAGAGACAACATAGCTGCATGATTACTTTTAATTGACACAGATAGGTCAAATCACAGATAACTACCTGTTGTGTGTAATGAATAAGTTCCTCATTTAAGTGAGATTTTGTTTTTGAACTGGCAGTGTTGCCATATATAGTAGCTATAGTAGTTTTTAAACAAAGTCTTACCTAAAAAATGAATAAAAGTTGAGACAGACCTTTTCAAAAGTACAGTAAAAATCCAAATATAATTTATGACTACATGCCTAGTCAACATGCAAAATGTCTGTGTTGAAAAGTGTGGTAATGCTAAGCTATTTTTCCATGTGCCTGGAAATTACACTTTGCATTAGAGCCATAAATCAGATTGCATTGCAACAAAATGAAAAAAGTTTATGGCAGCAGTGTTACCAGTAAAAAAAGTTTTAAGGCCCTCTTTTTACATTTGAATTCAATGTAAAAACTTCATTACTTTATTACCATTGTAATATTCAAATATCGCAATTGAATTGTCATTACTATATAACATGAGAGTGAGGTGGATGGATAATGAGGACATAATTCATGTGTGTGAATGCATGACTTTGTTTATTAGTGGTTAATAAACCAGTATCTCAGTTCTTGTATGGCATGCATAAAGGCTGTTTGTTTGTGTGTGTTTGTAGCAATAAAATGCATGTGTAGTGTCAGTCAAAGCCAAGTGAAAGGCCTGGCCCTCTGCCAAAAACCTTCCTACCGTACAAGGAAGGGAATCCTCTCTGTCCTGCTTGAGTGCTCTCCCTCCCCCTCACTCTAACCCCCTTGCTTCAGCTATTCTTTTCACACACACAATTATCTTGCTTTTTAGCTCCTAATAAAATATATTGCTGGTGAGCCACAGATAAAATCCTGAGATCAAATTCCCTGTAGGCCTGACTATGATTTTAAGCTTTGCACAAGTTTACAAAAAGCACACTCCTTTGCATTTCCTTGTCACTTTCTCTGTTCAGTTTTTGCAATTCAGTGCTATTGTTTGATGAGTGTGTCTATGGTAAAGCCCCGCAGTGTGAGTGGTGTGGAGATGAGAAAAAGGCAGGCGGCACACATCGAGGCCCCACCCCAGGCCCCTGGACAGCCACGACCCAACACCTGCTGCCTCTGCTGGTGTGGCTGCTGCAAGTGTCTCTGGTGAGAACAGCACTTCAACAATATACACTTGGCATCCACAGACATAATGTTTTTATCCCACAGCCTGTAATTTTTTTTACAGAATATCTAAAATAAACTTAGCATGAGACTCTACTCAGAGGCAGATCTGCTGGATCCTGTGAAAGTGCTGGCCCCTGGAACCAATGAAGCACCACAGACTAAAAGAAATGCTGTGTCAGCAGTGCTGCCTTACTTACACATAACTGATTCCCCAAAGACAATTATGGCTCAGTTTTTTAGGAAAGGAAAAGTTGAGTGGGACACACTTTTGCTCCTCAAACAGGGTCTATCCCTCTGGCACTGACAGCATGCACTAATTCCAGAGGAGGATTTATGCTTGTACTATTAGAACACACATGTCCAGGTTTCTTGTTAGCTCCTGCTTCTCACTCTCTATAATTCACTATATTTATAATACTACTCACCAGTACAGCAGTCTGCTGGCCATTTTAAATTCTTCGAGTCCAGTGTGGACCAGTGTGCCCCCCTCACCTCCAGATAAGCAGACCAACAGGGTCACATTACAGTAAACTATATTTTAAACTTGTTAACTATATCTTTGAAAAAGCAGCTGAAATTCTTTTTAATTAGTTTATACATCAAAAATATGTTCATTATTCATGTTTAATGTAATATACTTCTATACTGACATTTTCAACTTTTTTACATTACTTTTAGAACACTTAAGTTGCACTTAGACTTTGTGCAAGCTCTGCCCTTAAGCAAGGCACTAAAAGCTGTATGCCCTGTGCTCCTACAGCTGCCTTTCTCTTTGGCTGCTTCTGAGTGAGAGGAGTGAAAGAAAACATTGTTTTCACTCAGTGAATGGTGAATGCACTGCTTCTTTCACACCACTTAATCTGAAGTGGTGGCAGCTTGTGGACTGAGCTTGTAGTGAGTGGTCTGTGACTCCGCAATCAAACACCAAGGGAAAGATTGAGAATGAGTCTGTAAAATAGTCTTGTGTGTCTATTTAACCTGTCATGATAGGTCTGGGAGTAAATAATCTACTTAATTTTATAAACATCACATGTATGACCCTTGTATGAGTTTCATATAAATGTCTGGTAGTTTTATGGGATGAAAGTGTCAGAACCATAGTGCTGTTTAATTGGATTTTTTAAATCACAGTTTTCCTCCTCTTTCTTACTTATAATCTCACTAACCCATCCTCTCTTGTTGGCCTTATCTGGTCTGGGTGCTTTCTATTTCCATCCACACATCACATGCAAAACAGCTGTGAAGAACAGCCTGTATATTTAGCTGTATTGTGAGGGCGCCCAGGGGCTGTGGCTAGCTTAGCCCATTAGTGCTGCACAATGAGGACTTTGACAGGAGACAGAGAGAGGAAGGAAAGATCCTTCATGGTGGCACGAAAATAGACAGCTTCATGTGTATTATATTGTGGTTCCGCAAGTGTGACTGAGAGAGAGAGGCTGCTCTGTGAGCGTTTGTTAAGACTTTACATGGCTTTAACTAAGGCTTTGTTGTTAATTGACTGAAAATGAGGCGCTTTGACTGGAGTTGAGTGTTTATTATTTTATTATTTGAGGCAGCAAAGTCATGCTGATTTCCTGGGTGATTAGGAACTAAAATAAAAAAATGTATTTGGAAAGATATTTTGCATAGGTGTGGATTATTATTATTTTATTTTATTTTTTTTTTACTTTTATTTCTCCAGGAAATAGGAACTTTTTAAGGTGTTTACCTTAAAAATATAGGTATCTTGTATGTGGTTTATGTTGATAGCTGTTGGCTGTTGATTGAGCTATGAGATCATATTAAACCTCCTAATGAGCATATTACAAAATGGAGTAATCTATTACAGTAGTTGATACAGATCTAAGAAATATGTAGTTCAAAAGTTTGCCTACATTTGCATATTTTATTCCAGGAATGAAGACAGGATAGAAAGGAGTGAACGCCAGACCTGCACCAAAATGGACAGTATTGAAGCTGGGGATGAACAGTAAGTCCTTCCAACAGCTTTGTAAGTCAGTTTGTCTTACACACTTACAAATTTTGTCATTTTTGTATGATCACAGACATCCCAGTCTAGACGAGGTGCTGTCGTGGGCACGGAGCTTTGAGCTAATGCTTCGATCTTTAGAAGGCAGGGAGGTTTTTCGTGAGTTCCTGCGCTCAGAGTACAGTGAGGACAACCTGCTCTTCTGGTTGGCCTGTGAGGAGCTAAAAAAGGAGACCAATCCTGTAGTAGTGGATGAGAAGGCCAGGATCATATACGAAGATTATGTGTCCATATTATCACCAAAAGAGGCAAGTCGTATTTTTATTGGAAGAAGATCTGGTGAAATGTAAACAAGAAATGCTACTACTATCAGTAATGAAACGCTGACATGGTCATAGTTATCACATAGGAAAGTTAAAAAGCTTAGCTGAAGCCATTTGTAAATCCTATGGCACTGTATTTTGTAACTAACAGCCAAGAGCAGCCATTACTTTTAAACACTTGTTTAATAGTAGCATATATTCTCTCTTTTTTCAGCCTCAGAAATGGCTTTAAATATAGCTTAAAATATGCAATGACTTTATTATAATTAAAAGTTAAGGTAACAGTCCCCAGAAGCCACTTAGAAAGAACTTGTGTGTAACTCTGTTCTTTTCAGGTGAGTCTGGACTCACGGGTCAGAGAAGGTATAAACCTGAGTCTAGCAGAGCCCAGTAACTCGATGTATGAAGAAGCCCAGCTTCAGATCTACACGCTGATGCACCGCGACTCCTTCCCCCGTTTCCTCAACTCGTCGGTTTACAGAGACCTCCTGGCCAACAGGAGGCGCACTTGCTTCGACACCTAAGCCCTCCTTTATTGCCATCCCAGACCAACAAGACTACTCCTTAAACTTCAAATGCTACTATGGTGCCAGAAGTTGGGTTAAAAAATATTTTCCTGGTTTGTGATTGAAGAGACTGAATGACATCCAAAAAAGCTGGTTGATTTTTTTAATTTATATTTTTAAAGCAATTTAGATCCAGTTCTCCGCTGGAGTTAGGTTGGCCTTAGCTGGTTTGTTATTGGTCAGTTTAAGGCTATTATTGCTGGCCAGTGATTGTGTAGCCAAGTTTGTGCAGTTTGTGGTGGTTGACTGGCCAACCCGCTTATCAGCATGTGTTTGGAATGGCCAACCAGATGGCCAGCAGTTGGTAACAAGTAGTCAGACAAAAAGAGAGAGACAGACACAAAAAGGACAAGCCAACTGTTCTTGTACTGTAATATTAAGACCTTATGCTTTTTATTCTCACTTTCATGTCCTCACTGATCATTATGTTTCATACTTCTATTTCTATCTCTTCATATATGTTTCTATTCTTTGTAGTCCAAACACCTCACTCATGGTGGATATTAGGGCTTTTCTACTCATTTACCCAGTAAGCACTGGCTCTACATGCAGCTCTTTTTTCCTCAACATTAGCCATGGACTGCAACAGTTAGTGAATTTGAAATGTTTTAGGACAGACGACTTGTCCTCATGTCTGGCTGTTTATGTTTAGTGAAGGGAAAAAGTACTTCTGCCAGTTAAGCTTAACTCTTGTTAACTGGAAGAGATTTGAAAGCTTCTGCATAAGGGTGAAGCAGCACCCACCAATCCTCCTTCACCTGTCTATCCGTCTGTCCATCCGTCCAGGCACTTTTCCTTTTCTAGGAATATTTACTGGGAGAAGTAAGGGCTAGAATTGTGGTTGAGCAGCTACATGTATTCTTATTATTACTCATGCCTTCAGATATAGGTAAAGGCAGCACATGCTGCTGGAGTTTTCTGAAAAGCAACCACAGTTTGTCCAACGCACCCTACCCTCCCATTCTTTCCCTATCCCCTCCTCCCTCCAACTCAGACCATCACAGCCTGACAAGCACAGGTGCCCAGTGGAAGGAAAATTATCCCCACATCCAAATCCTTCTGTACATTTTGAGTAGAGAAGATGAGTTTACATTTTAGTATTTTATTAATACAGAGTGACGGACAGGTGGTTTTGTTTGGTGAACATCTGCAAGGAATTAATGGGTGTTCAGCCCAAGTTTGTGTCTAAGGCTTTAGGGAATTGCTAATGGTGGATGCCATATATGACACTGTAGATAGGCTAACCAGGTGCCAAACATGATGTCAAAGAAGCAGGGAGAACTTAGATGTGACTTTTAAGCAAGCTTGTTTGAGTGCACTTGAGTCTGTTTTGCTCACAGACTATTAGAACAAGAGCATATAGTAGTCGTTTGTACAGCCTTTCAGAGCTAGTGAGGGGAGTCAGCATATTAATGCTAACGAGTTAATGTACTAGCCTAGAGGTTTTGTAGTTCTAACACATTAGCCTTATTGTACAAGGCTATGTAGGTTTTAGCATGCAGTAAGCAAGCAGTTAGCATGCTTGTGCTAACCATGCTAATCCTTCATCCCACAGCCAGCCGTCACACACTCTGGATTGTTTTTAAATCTAAATTTGCCAGCATGCTATGATAATAGTTGTATGTGTGTATGGTACATTTACACACGGGACAGAAAATAAAAAGCCAAATGTCCTATTAATAACATTTTAGTACTAAAAGAACATTTAGTTTTATGATGATGTGAACATTGTTCTTGGCCTGTGGATGTGCAGTAGAAAGTGCATGAGTGCAGTATATTCTATTTTTAACTGGGCCTCCAAATCCACCATCATGTCACATGATGAAATGCTTACCTAAAGTTTTGTTGGTTGGCGTCAATGAAACAGTGCCACTCCTCACTTATGAACATGGGCATCCATGTCGCCATCTTCTTCAATAACTACCTGAAGTTTATGTGCCAAGACTTAAATTAGATTTAAAAAAAAAAAAAAGCCTGAAGAATATTTGAGTCAAGTATTAAGAGACCTAGTCTCTTGAATTTGTACTTGTAGTTTTGGATTGCCAAGAAATCTTTTTCAAAATTACTCATACCATTAGGATAACTGAATGTTTTTTCTTGACTGGCAGCTTCTAATGTTACTCTTAAATGAGGCGCCAGATGTTAACTGAATGATAGAAATTTGTACTTTTTACAACAATTGTACAATTATTAGTAAAGGGAACCATGTCCCTAGTATTACTTTTGCAAATTTTGAACGAGTATTGAATGAAGTATTGGTTGTAAAAGAATATAAGTGTTAGGTCATAATGTTAAACCAAACCATTTTCTTAAACAACAATAATATATTTAGTCATTTAACCTTTGGCAATACAGTACTTACATGGTGACTACATTAATATCCAAAAGGGCTTGATTGATCGCTTAACTGCTTTATTGAAGAGCTGTACATGCATGCGCCCTGTTGAGAAGCAGAGGTATACAGCCTAATGAAGGAACTCTCTTTACATTTTTCTATTTCTTGGAAACATCTGTAACATTTTGACTTGGTAGACAAAATGTCACGAGCATACAAATCCCTCCTCTGCACAGTACAGCTTTGTCTCCTTTTTACTGAGTCTTTACAGCTATTAACAAGAATGTTTAAAAAAGAACCAGATAATAAAAATCATGGTGCAATTAAACCAAGTTTACATGTATAAATGGTAAGATTTGTGTACATTACTGAGTAGTCTAACAGTGGCTGTCAGCAGCTTGTATGCTGGCGTGAGTCTGACCGCTGTGAGGTCAAATCTGGATGTGTTTTACAGCCAGGATTTAAACAGCAGAAACTCAGGTTTCTGCCTTTTGTTCATTTACACTTGTGACTGTGGAGAAAAAAATAAATACAGGTTGTTTATTTTCAAAAACTGCATTTCAAATGAAGATTTTACAAGCAATGACGATGATTTGAATTTCCACGGGTTCCAAGTGAGTAGGTTTCCAGACAAGGCTGTGGTTTTATTGACTAATAAAAGGTTGAGAGCTGTCCTGATGGATGGAGGAGGTTGGCGAAGCTTTGGCCTTACTGACACGTTTTATTTTCCGTTTCTATATATACAAATACAGTATACATACATATATAGAAAAGATTATATATATATTCAAACGTCTCTGTAGGCTTTTCACTACCTCTCATGTTGGTTAATTTATTTCACATCTAGTTGTTAATGTACATGTTTTAGATCTACTTGAAGCCTAACACTGTAAACAAAATGTGCACAGAAACATGTATTTGAGAGGGGTTGAAGAGCGCTTGGCCTAGTGGACATTATTGTTATTAATTTTGTTTGTATGTACTATATTTGTTTTGAATTGTGTTGAGCTGAAATAGATTTTGCATCTCTATTAAGAATTCAGGAAATCCACTGTCTAAGGGCTAATCCCATTTTTGCCTATGCAAATCTGATAACTGTGGCTGAGTTGGGAAAGGGCGAGCTACTGTCTCTTTCACTTGTTATAGATGGACCATGGTTTACATTGCCCTTTGCTGATATTCTTCAATCCTTTTCAGCAAAAATGTACGCTTTTTGTTTCTATATGAATATTAAATATATAAGTAATATACAGAGAAAATAGCATATGCCTTCGTGATGATAAAAAGAATCCTTGCTGAAAACAAATAAATGTGTTGTCTGACATTATGTGGCTGTGTGCTGGAGTCTTGGTGAGACAATAACAAACGACTGGAAACCATTACTCAGGCTACCAAACTGGTAGCTGACCCTGTGGAGTATTTCTTAACTGAGGGACAACGTCATTCCACATTTAACATTATGTGACTATTCATGTTGTTCATTTTCATCCTTTTGTAAGTGATCTGAAGGGCTGAGTTGGAGAAAACCTGGAACCAAGCTGAGATATTAATTTTCTCTGCCTTTTGGGATGTCTGTCTGTAGTTTTTCGAAAGCATCTGTGTAATGAAGTCCACTTGCCATGAACGTCTGAACACTAGATAATCTTTGCTGGGCAATGCACGGCTGTCGTGAATTTGTCATAAAATGAGTACAGCACAGTGTCATCAGCAAACATTGTTCTTTTCTCTGTTCAGCTTTGTAGCCACATCCACTCAGACTATCACTGTGTTAATGCGGTAGCGTTGGTGTGCATCAGCAGAAGTTTTTTTTTTACTTGTCCACTGATGCGTGATGTTAGAAAAGGTCAGACATAAAAGGACCATTTCACTTAGCTCAGAAGCCTGTTTATGGTTTAAAGCTGAGTTTTTATTTAGGTCTAAAGGTCTCCTTTTTTAAACTTTGTACAGATGTTTTAACTCCACAGCTGAGATGGGAATGAGAAAACATGTCCTCATAGTGCATCATGGGTAATGAAAGAAACTATTCTGGAATAATAGTTTGAATAAGCTTTGGGTGTTCCCTCAGTTGGATTTGGTGCCTCTTTTCACTTCACAACCGACCTCAACTTTTCTCTAAATCTGTATGACATTGTCTTAGATTCTCACTTCCTTCCTCTTAGTGTCACCACACAAACAGCAGTTAAAAGCAAAAACAGCCCCTTTTTACAGCAAAAATCACTTTGTCTCAACTTCATGTTGTCATTTTTTGCTGGGGTGTTTGTGATACTTTAGGAAGAAGGTCCGTATTGAGCTGGTTAAATTGAAATCACTTCAACTCAAGTTTTTAGGCAATCACTTTTCTCTTTATTGATTTCGATGCCTAAGCCTCTTGGTTTTTGTCATGCCTAGATAGACGACAGTCGTCAATAAGGTGAACTGCGGGTGAAAAGAATTTTACTGTCACTTGAGCGATTGATTAGTGACATTTTTCTATTCAGCATGCTTTTTGCTAAATAAATGAAATAATTCAGTTATTTGCTATAAACGATACTGTATGAGTATGTATTCAAGTACTGCAGTATGCAGACTATTAAAACACCAGGAACTCTTTTGAGAGGTTCATCTTTTTTCTGTGTATTGTAACTCATTTTATGTTTTGCGTGTCTCATAAATTGCAGTTAAATGACCCTTTTTATATAACAATAAAAAAAAATACAGTTGATTGTTTCCACTTGCATGACTTGCAAAGTTTACCAGGTCAGTGCTAGTTCACAATTTGGATGATGAATGCCTTCCACAACAGCAGATAGAAAACTTTTATTTATTAATGGGCAAAGTAAATGGAATTACAAATAAAGCCCTATCGAGCTGTAACACATGGCCTGCCATTTTTAGCAAGCACCTCTCAGATTGAAACGTCTGCACACTGACAAATACCTTCAAGCAAGCTTATGGACAAAGCTAATGTCACAAAATCACATCACTTGTAGTGCAGCTTTGTTATGAGATATTTCACACAAGGGGGTGAGTTTATGACAGAGCTGGAACAATTGTACTTAGGAGAAATATGTAATTACATATTGTTATTGGCAATTCTTGGCATGAATGTGACAGTTTGGTAGATTTGAGTAAAACATATAGGCCATGCTTTTGTTTAGAAAATTTGGATGTTCTTGATAAAACAGACGTTAGCCAATGAATGTGCAATAAATTCATGTTACAAAAAGAAGTAGTAAGACGATAAAAAAAAAAAGACAATAGTCAACAATAATAATACAGCAAAGCCTATAGGGGGTCATATTGTGCCAAAATTCTGATTTAGTTTAGAGGTTAGAGAAATGACTTGTTGGAATATAGAGGAGCATCTGTATTATGACTTTGCTGTTGTGGCTTTATGCTATCTTCTCATCTCATCTTATAAAATTGACCACTTTCAATTGTAACTATCAAGACTTTGCAAAACAGGCACTGAACTTTTTAAAGCTGACCAATGTGGCGTTAAAAACTACCACACGTGATTCAACTGAAACTGTCACTTAATGAATCTGTTCACAATTTTGAGTTTATTTTGTACTGCTTTTAACTTATTTTGACAAAGGGTTGTATTTTGATTCCACGGTCATTTTTTTTTTTTTCCTTTTGTAATCTCGAAAGACACAAGTGGTCCGTCAGCCCTGTAACTTCATACACTTCACATTCAGCAGATGTTCAGTTGTAATGAGTTTTTGTCTCTGTTTACATGACAAACATTGCATTAACAAGGAAACTCCAACCTATGTTAACTGCCCTTGAATATCTGTAATTAAAATAGTGCTGCTAGAGAAAGAAATCTAAATGTAACAACTTACAATAAATACTTAATAGATTTTTCCCAAATGTGATTGTGTCTTCATTTCAGGAAGGGGGGACATATTAGTTTTGAGCTCAGAACTACACAGTACACACTAATATGTTTTCATCAGTGTTCCTTTTTTTAAACTAAAAAAGATTTGGTGGCAAAATGTTTAAAATAAAATCCCCATCACCCACTTCCACTGGGTTCATTACAGGCTGCCATAGCTTTTCCTATGCTCTAGTCCAGGGGTGGGCAAACTAAGACCGGGGGCCACATGCGGCCCATTGGGCTTTTAATCTGGCCATGCATTTACTAAGATTTTATTAATAATTCTGCAGTGATCAGTTGATTCCACTACGACATGCTCCAGACGGAAACAGCCTTTCCTAAAGCTACCATCTCTACTCAGAGAGATAGTTTTCCCAGGTTTTAGAACAAACAACATACAGTTCAAACTAAAAACTATAGGCATTGAGCTTTCCCTTGGTCCCTCGGGAGAAAAGCGCAATATAAATCCAATCCATTATTATTATTATTAAGTGAGTTCATTGTGTTGGCCCGGCCCTCCACAAAAGTCCCATTTTCTAATGTGGCCACTGCTCTCGTATAAACAGTAGGAATTGGACAAAAACTACACACCCCATCTTTAAAGCTTCTAATGCTGTAAGTTTCTTTAAATTGCAACTCTTGAGTAGATAAAAAAAAGCCGACTCATTTAAAAACTTTTTATTCCATTGCCAAGATCCAAACCCTACTTTGACTTTACATTCTGACACCTGGGCAAGACCACATGCTGAGGACAGGCGAGAAGCCAGGTCTGCGTCCATGAGTGCTCTCATACAATCAGCGTAAGTATACCGTGTGTGTTTACATACAGTCCTCCCTGTCACTAGGCATTTATTTGGGCACTGTGAGTGTGTTGGCATATGTTTGAACATTCTCTCTCAGTCCGTCTTTTGATCCAGAGGCTCTGGTGCTGTTAAAGCAGACTCGGACTCCTCCTGTGTCTTGTCTAGTCCCTGGGTGCAGTCTCGAACACCAGAGTTCATGCTGTCTCTCGCACCAACAGTTGTATTCGAAGAGGTTGCATCTATACTCTCATATGGTTCAGAGGTCCACTAAACAGAAAATCAGAAGAGATGGTAAATGAGCTGAAATATGTGGTTGAGACGGGAAAGTCTGTCACATAACACTGAAAAAAACACATAGGAAGCTGTTCACCTGTGTGGCCCTGCTGCTCGACCGATGTGAAGGCCCAATGGCAATGTTGACGCTGGACGACGACTGTGTGTCTGTGGTATTTCCTCCTTCAGCAGCAGAGAGGCCAGAGATAACTAAGCCACTGGAGAAACTACGCTTTCCAAACAGAAGGCTCAGTGTGGAGGAAGATGAGGAGACCTGAAAAACACAACATTATCACAGCATTATATAGTCATTGATATTCAGGTTTCTGGAACTATTGCTAATGGATTTGTCTAATTGGTTGCTTTTGCAACATTCTGTTAAGGGCTGTTTGCTCTTATGACATTTTGCATGTCAAGGATCTAGCTTTTTAATTAAATTATCACAAGTAACATAATACAAAGACTGTAAGCAAGCTGTATCAATAGTAAATCCCTGTTTGCTTCTACACAAATGTAATGCCGGGTAAGGTTTTTTTTTTTTCACCTGGCTGGAGCGCTGCTGATGCTGCGTTGCCTGCAGCTGCGTACTAATTCCACCAGCTCCTGAGAGCCGCGGAACCTGAACAAACAGGAAACATAAAAACTCAGACTTCATCTAGATGTTTTGTGTGTCTGTGTGTGTCTGTGTGTGTGTGTCGGTGCGTGTGTGTGTCTGTGCGTGTTTGTGTGTGTGTGCGTGTTTGTGTGTAGGTGTGCGTGTGTGTGTGTGTACCTGGGAGAATATTGAGGCTATGGACGTGTTAAAGGACAACTGACTGTTGGACAGGCGCTGCACCAGACCGTGGTTGGAACCTGTGTCCAGGATGGGTCCTGATTGGCTGCTGACAGGAGGACGCTGACTTTGAGGTTGGACTGAGCGGCTGCGGTACTCTCTCCTGCCTATAATACAATAATAAAATAAAAATGACAGTGTCAATTAAATCTTTATGTAAAGAAACTTCATAAATATACACAACAAACAGAGAAATAAGTTATAACATTTGTTCTATGAAATGCGTTACAATCTCTGTTTAAAGACAGACAGTTGTTAACAGTTTGCTGAATCTAAATCTAACAAGTGCAGGATATGTATTCCTTTTCAATGTTGTAGTTAAGTACATGAAATTGAGTAGAACTTGTTTTATAATATAGAATGCTGGAGACTACTTTTGGACCACTTGTTTCAGTTTAAAGACCTAGAGCAATGTACTGTATGTGAGTGTGTACCGGAGTTGTGGTGCCGGCGGCTGTGTGTGGTCCTGGCTCTGTTCTGGTAGAGGCTCAGGCTGTTGGAGGTGACAGAGGACGGCCGATTGTGGCTCAGAGATGACGAACCCCCTGCGCCACAGTCCACATCCTCCATGTTGACGCCACTGTTACAGCTGGTAAGGTTGTCCTTCCGCACCCTGCAGACCACACACACACACCGCAGAGATTTATTTATTCATATCCACATCAGTGTAACCAGCAGAAGAGCATCACATTTTTAGTAGGCCTGCACTCTGGACACACATAACCTTACACTGAGAGACACAAATTACATAACTGTGTGATGAGGACTCCATTCCTCCTAAATTAGTTAAATGTGTACTGGCTGATGAGGAGGAATTCATCTCCTTGGCTCTGTGGCTACTTAGTAAAACGACTTTAACTTCAAGCCAATGAAACAGGATGAACAAACTAATCTAATCTGAAAGAATAACTGAGCCCTTAAGAAGCTTAACAGAGAGCAGAGCCACACACTTCAGCTGACCCATAGAGATTAATGCAAAGTATATATAAATGTCATGCCATAGGTAATATATTTTATAAGAGGCAGTTATTGACAAAGTCCAATAAAAGTGGGCACAGGGGGAAAATGAGTGCCACAGCAGCAGAAAGTAAAGGCTTTTGGCCATGGTCCCAGCCTGCAATCAAGCTCTGTCTTTCTCTCAACTGGGCACACCCACTGCCTCCCCCCACCTGTATTCAAAACTTCATTAAGCCTGAGGAGAAGTCCCCAGACTGACTTCCATCCAATCAATATGTGTAAATCCACAGAGTCACTCTGTTTGCAGGCAGCTAGAACAGAACAGTGATATTTACACTTCATCCTGGAAGAGATTTACAACAAACACAAGCACAAGCAAGACACTTAATAAAAGGCAAATTAATCAAAGTTATGAAAACAGTGTAGACAAACCTGACAAGGAGAAAGAGAAGGACAGGGCACAGAGCAAATAAACTCAAGTTGGACTCGAACCTGGTTGCTTGCCTCTACTGTATTACTTTAATTTGTTAAAAACTGTTGCTCTTAGAAAGATGTGTGACAACAATGTTGCACCTAATAATTGCACCTAAATACATTTAAGTAAGAAGCTCTGGCAATTACATGTAGCCCTTTTTTCCTGACAAATATAGAATCTAAATTTTTAATAATCTCACATAAATCTTGAATGAGAAGACTCAAACTCTCTCCTTGCACATTTTGGTGACTGAGGTCTAAAAGCAAAAAATGGCAGCTGACCGTAGCCATTTAGAGCAGAACCATGTGCGGATGGCATCCAGACTTAAAGCCCCTCCTCCAATGCTGCGTAGTGTCCGATGTGTTCCTGCAAATGATGTTGTCAGTGGAGATACATACCTGCAACAGAAAACATGTTTAAGACATTGGTTTGCTATAGAGTAAAAAGTATATAATGTTTAGTAACAAGTATGGCATACATGGGGTAGCCAAGTGGTTGGTCGCAAGATGAGTTGACCATGTTTCTAAGGGCTTGTTTGGAGTTCTGGATGCTGCCACGCTCTGGGTTACGGTTTCGTAAAAACACTAGCTCCTGTTGTTGTCCTGCCCAGAGGCCTCTCACACACTCCTTATTGATCTGCACCAACAGAAATGTCAGAAAAGCACAATGTAAGAAGAGGTGTCATGAAGACAGATACTGCATGAGGATAGGAATGTCTGATGTTTATTCCAACGACTGGGAGAGTGGATGTCACGGAAATGTAGTCGGTCTAAAAAGTAAAAAACAGACTTTGGACAATATGTTACCTTCCACTGCAAAACATTCAGAATAAATATGTATATATTGATTAGTAAAGGCTGAATGGCGGGCACATAGAAAACCATAATTTGTATTAACATTACAAATAAAAATGTTTTTTTCTATAGAGCAGCTCTATATTTCATCTATTCATATTTATTGTTCACATTTTGTTTGTCCTGTGACTTAAATATTTGCAGTAAATTTAAGTAAGAGAACATTTGTTTTCCTTTTTGCTGAAATCCTATACTTTCAAATGTTCTTTTAATTACAATAAATACTTCAATGGATCTAGTAAATTATATATAACTGTCACTATACAATATTTACAAAAAAAACAAGTGCAAGGAAAATATACATTTACTGTTTGAATTAGTTACTTGGACAACCATGTGAACTTTCTAAATTATAGACAATGTTTTAAGGTGTAAAGTGCTCAATGTTTGTTTTTCTGTTCTACTTTTTAACCCTAAAAAGCATCCATCACTCGTCCATCACGGGTTTACCTTGATGACCTTGAAGCTGAGGTGGCGTTTGTACAGCATGATGATCTTGTACTCATCCGTGCCGTCATCAATCATATGTCTGAGCGTGAGCAGAGTGTCGCGGCTGGACAGCACGGCCTTACGCCACGCTGGGTCACTCTCGTGGCAGATTACCAAGCTGCTGCGGTAGTTTGTGATGGCTTCATACAAGATGGATGCCTCCTCTGTCTCCTCCAGACATGTGAAGTGATCCTGAAAGGACGGGAGAATTTAAAGTAATAAAAAAAAAAAAATGTATGCACTCAAAAAATTAAACATTAAGTTTTACTCAGAAATGTTATGTCAAGTTGTTCCATGTAACTGCTTTAAGTAATTGCTCAGCTACTTGATTTCTTAATATGGACTTGAAGAAGTTGATTGATTTATAAGTAATAGTGTTCAATATAGATTACTCAACTTCATCATGTAATTTTTATTCAATCAAGCTGTGTTTTTGAAACCAGCCTTAAACAAGTGAGTGGATCTGAGACATGAGTGACAGTCACAGAGACCAGACAGAGATGTACTCTATATTTTAGTCATTTTTACCTGACCTGTAGGAGATTTATATAGGAGTTTTATAGTTCAGTCTCAGTGAATGTTTTTAGAGAAAAACTAATGAGCACGTGTTTAAAGTAAATATCTGTGATAAAAAAAAAAGTTATCCAATTATTATATTTGTAGCCTAAATTAATTTGGTATAACATTAGACATAATCTTGATTTTTTTTTTTTTTTTTATTATTTTTCAACTAAACCCTGGCTCTAACTTGTCATGTCAACATCAGTCATGGTCAGACCATGACTCAGAGGAACAACAGCAACCATCATCTTTCCTCAATTATGCTAAAAAAAAAAAACGTTTTATCTTACATTTATCTGGGAAATGTTAACCCTCAACACTTGATCATTAGTTTTTCTCTGATAACATCCACAGACAGAACTGTAAAACTCCTACAGGTCATGACAGTGTCTCAAGAGTAGACTCTGTTTGAGTCTCAAGTAAAATTGACTGAACTATAGAGTACATCTCACTCACTCATCTTTGTTTAAGGCTGGTTTACACTTACTGGTAACACTTACTGTAAAACACAGCTTGATTGAATAAAATTGACATAATGAAGTTGAGTAATCTATATTGAACACTATTACTTATAAATCAATCAACTTCCTCAAGTCCAAGTATGTAAAATGTGGCGTGGAACCATGTGACCTAACATTTTGAAGTAAAACTCAAAGTGTGACGCAAGGACAAAAACTAAAATAGTTTTTATGATCACATACAGTATATGAATAAAAGCAAAATAAAAACATATGACTAGCATGTCTAATGATTAGTGGCCATTTTTTTAGAGTGTTATATGTTTAAAAATGAAAAGGTTAGAATAGCAAAAATTACCTGGTGCAGTTTAAGGCTCATTCTGACAGCAGGAGCCACTACCTTCTGTAGAAGATCCAGATCAACAAAGACCCATTCATCTTTAGTGGCAATACGGAAGTCTCCTTTGAAAAGTGTGTTGAACCCATACAGGAAGGACTCCAAGCTTTACAGATACAACAGCAGAAGGAAGCAAAGAATCAGTGACTGAGATACTCTGAGAACATCTATTAAATTTTGTGTAATCTGACTCAAAGGGCAAAGGCGCCCTCTACTGGTGCGTGTGTCTAACATCAACATCCGGCCCTTATATGTGGTTAAATTAAAATGCTTGTTAAACATAAATGTTTACCTGTTGGACATGTTGTGAGATGCTGTGCCAAGAGATCTTCTCCCAAGAACAGAGAGAGCATAGGAAAGGGTGACCAGAGGCGAGTCTTCATCACAATCCACAGGCTGTAGAAATATTATACACAGTATCCAAATGTTTTAATTACTATACTTATTACTTCACTAGTGGACTGCAGAAAGAATATATTCTTAAAGCCCTGTACCGTTTCCATCTTGCTGGCACAGTGCTGGATCCACTCCAGGTAGACGTTACAGAAGCTGGCACGTGTCACCCCCTGCAGACAGTGCACATAGTCCTCATCGATCTTTACACTGAACACTTGTGGGTCACGCTCAATGTGGTGCCACTTTGTGTACAACTGCAACGCCTCCTGAATGGACTCATCCTTCAGCCAAGTGGGCAGTTTGGGAGAGTGAACCAGGTAGTAGATAACACTCTGGAAAGAGAAAAGCCAACATTAGCACACTTACAGCTATTGCATGAAATTTCTATTTTCTATGCAAAATAAAGCCCTAATCCTCCTCTGCTACAATAAAGGCAGAGTTACAAAACTGGGAAATTTTCTGACTCAAATAATGTTTAACTTCATTATTACCTTACGTTTACAATCTCTTGCACCACCTGATTATGACTGCACTATTATTAAAATAATGTAAGCCAAAATAGTTTGTTACACTGAAAAATTGGTTTCCTTTTGGCCTGTGGTACAGACTGAAAATGTTATTTAGCATATATTCAGTAAAATCCCCACCTTCAGGTAGTATGTGACAAGCAGCTTGCGCAGGTCATACACCTGCAGCATGGTAGCAGCATTGTTCTCACTGATGCTATATCCTTCCAGCAGATACTTGGTAGCCATCACCTCCCAGGCCAGCCAGCGCAGGTTGAAGGCCGCGTTGCATGACAACATATGGGGCAAGTGACCAGGCTCACAGCAGCAGCACGCATCATCTTCCTCCACACCTTCTGTGATGGCTTCCACCTCCCGCTGTTGGCAGTACGTCCCTAAGACAATTAAAGTAAATATCATTCAGGTATCATGAGGAAGAAGAAGATGTGGAAAGAAAGCGTGGTTAACCTTACCTCTAAACTCTAAACCTCTCAACTGGAAGGTGACCAGACCATTTCCAATCTCAATGAGGTGGACCAGGGCATTGAGGTAATCTGAAGCCAGAATGAAGCAGTCACCAGCATTGTAGTTTCCCCATCGGCCAAGAAGAAGATCCCCACAAAGTGAGTGCTGTAGGGAGCGGGTCAGGTACTCGTAGAAGATGGAGTTTAAGTTGTTATCATCACAACCTGTTACAAAAAGGACAGTGGGAGGGAAAATGTCTGAAAATGAATCTCCAAGTGCATACAGACAAAAGCATATGCAGCGTTTCTGTTTACAGAGGAGCCCACAGCAGAATGAGGTGTAGTTGAAATGACCTCACCTGTCTCCTTATCCACTTGGGAAACCAGTCTGCTGTTGGAGTTATCAATACGTTTTGTGCTAAGTAGGATGGGAAAAAAATAAACAGTTAAGACAGTAACTGTGCAAAGGTAAATAAGTAGGTATTTCTGGCTGAAACCTTTTCTTTTACATGAAAATGTTTCTTAGAAAAGTCATCTTCATTTTAAACAGATTAAACACTAAGCATCTAAGATGGTCTCACATTATTACTTTAACCAGAATAGGCTGACACATTTTACTTTTTAAAATATTTTCTCCTTTGTCTCATGGAATTAGAGATGAAATGTCTTCACCTTAAAAACT
This sequence comes from Perccottus glenii, assembly GCA_024416835.2. Classification (NCBI taxonomy): domain Eukaryota; kingdom Metazoa; phylum Chordata; class Actinopteri; order Gobiiformes; family Odontobutidae; genus Perccottus; species Perccottus glenii. The sequence goes on along the minus strand of CM044552.2, from coordinate 16,123,116 downwards.
GTCCAGATACTTTTGCGTTAACCTTTTTTTTCAAGATGACCTGGATGACTGAGAACCTTCACAGACATTCTCCTTTCATGCTATCAGCAAAATCAATGTACAACTACAATCAAATATATAATACAGTATAAGCAAATATAGGAGACTTTCCGCCAACCCACATCAGTAAAAGGGAACTGAAGACTGTGTCAACAAGTTCCAGAGAAGGGCAACATTCAGATCCACTTATTTTGGTTATAGATACCTTTTTTTTGCTTATACTAAATATGGCATTTAAATGAATAACCCTGCATTTCAAGTGAATCAATAGAGAAAACCAGAATTTAGTGTATTAACTGAATAATGTTCTGGTAATTTGCAAACTTTTTATTTCTCCCAAGGAGAGTTTCTGACATTTTGAGAAAAATAAAAGTAATTATTGTTGAATGCACGCATTAAAAATGTGTCCTTGCTGGTCTTTAGATTTCTAATGTAGGACCATTATAATGTTTAACAAAAACTGATGTGATTTTGGGCTAAATGCTTCTTCTTTTAGTTTTTTTCTTCTCTATTTGTCAGTGAGGGCCTTACTTGTAATTGCGCTCCCAAAACTTGATGGGCCGTGGATAGGAGGAAATAAAGATGGCGCTGCCCAGGAAGGGAGCCAGAGGTGTGTAAAAGATAGTAGTGAGCAGCGTCTGGAGCAGCAGCATGGCCGAGTCTGGGAACACAACTAGTCAAGGACATGACGAGACTACATTAAGACCATTGTGTCACAGACATGTTGAGGCCTGAGCAAAAGGATACGAGGTACAGCAAACGGCTGAGCAAAGGCATGAAAAGCACTTCCCCAAGCAATCTGCCAGGGAGCGATGTAAACCAGAATAAAATGCAGCTTCAAGAGCAACTCGCGCATCTGGTCACAAACAAAAAAAAAATCACAGTCAGACTTTAGGTAAATCAAACTACACCATTCAATTTCCTAATTTACACAAGTCAAAACTTTTTTTGCTTCACCTTGGGGAAGACGATGGACATGATGAAGAAGTCCAACAGGAAGCTCTCTGAGGCGTGTGGACAGTCAAAGTGAAAAAAGACCAGTGTAAAGAGGAGAGTCAAAAAATGGAAACTGGGGTCACAGAAGGACGAACGCAGGAGCTTCAGCCCGGCAACAGTTGTTAACAGAACATCGCAGCTGGAGATAACATGACATAAGAGATAACAAAAAGATTTTTCATAAAGATGTAACAGACATATACTATGCATTATGTGCATTTGTCTCCTTACTGAATTCCCAACTTCTTGCGGTGACTAAGAGCAAAGCCATCATTGGTTAGGGCACTCAAGATGATGGCAGGATACACCACATACTTCTCAAAGCACAGGAGCCCAACATAGAGACGCTCAAACCACATCAGCACTGCATCCTCTGCAATGCAAACATACAGTGTTACCAAATATGAAAAAACGTAGAGACAGTTAATGAATTACTCCTTTGTTTACAAATTCCACATTTTGTGGTGAATATAGCATAATTCCAGTGACAATATTTACAAATGGAAACCCTCATCTTGACTAAGTTTTGTGATTACAATCAGATTTTGACAAAGCAGACAGAAGGGATATAAAGACACTTACCTCTGGGTTCAAATTGATGGTACTCTTTGGTCTTCAAAACTGGGTGAGAGATCCACAACCAAGGGTGATGCTTTCTTAACTGAGGAATAAGATAGTGGGTGACAAAGCCCACTGTGCCAGCAAGTGCATACAGCACAATTGTCACAAAGGGCTGAAAAAGAAAAAAGAATCAAATAACCAACATAACATTGTGTAAAAACATACGAGAGATGAAAGGAAAAAGGAGAGTCTTAACAATACCTTGAGAGAGAGAAAGACAGTACTTGCAGTGATGGCAAATGTCAGGATGTAGGCAACACAGCACACAATCAAGTCAGACAGCAAAATCTCCTTCTGCACAGCACAAGGCCAGAAAGGTTCATAATAAATGTGTGGCTTGACATGTCAAACATTTAAATATTTTAGTATGATTATTGGCATAAATCAAAGTGCAGTTTCTTTGGGCTTTATAATCTTTAGTAAAATTGAAAATGCAACAAGAGGATTGTTGACCAAAAGCATAAATCATTTGTGTTATTCTAAGGTTTGTTGGAACACATAGACACTTAATATTAAGTATATAAAAAATTGTTACCATTGAGTTTTGCAGTTTTTCTGGCAGTGGGTCTTTAATGTCAGTATCCTCCTCCTCCTCTTCCTCACTCTCCACTAGAGTTGGCATTAGCTTTGACTTGATCAGAGATCTGTTCAAAAGCAACATTTGTTAGCTGAGGCTAACAAAACTACTTTGTCTGCCCACGCTCAACTATACAATTGCTTACATGAGCACAGAGGGGTCACTGCTCTGTCGACTGAGGTGATATGAAAAGACCACTAGAAGGCCACAAAAACTTGAAAACAGTGCAGGGGTGTGCTGCTCATCCCATGGCTCCTGTAAGCACACAATCAGACAGTGCACAAAAATTATGATTTATACATTGTGTTAATTATGTTATTTACCTTGAGAGCGCCAAAGCAGAAACCATAAAGTAGAGACAGGGCTATAAGACTGCGAAGGATGCTGTAGACAGCAGACACAAGACTTGTAGCAGCTGAGACACAAAAAGATAACAACTGATTAGACTCATGCATAAAGCATGGAGGTATAACAGACCTTGCTTATTTAAGCAACTTTTTGATGTGACTAACTCTATAATAAGCTACATAGCTACAGGTCCAGAGCATATTTTCTTCTATAATATTTCTTCCATGATGTGTACTTTCTAAAAACAATTGTTACCAACCTGTCCCACCAAAGAAGTGCATGTCAATCTGCTCTAACAGGTAGATAGTGAACGTGTTGATCTGAGGGAAAAGACCCACTAGGAAAGTGACAGGGAAGCAGTAGGTAAAACCTGTTAAGACATGAGAAAATGATTTAAAAGATGTGTTAGTAAACCATGAATTTGGGGAGAGAAAATAAATATGTCTGATAATGTCAGTTTGTACATTGACCCTTACCCACTAGCAAGTCTCGTAAGAAGTGCAGAACATCATGGCAGACTATGGTTATTCCATACAGGTTGGAGATGGGCAGGTCCTTTGTTCTGAGCAGCTGCTCCAACACCCAGATCAGAGTGCAAAAGATACAGAAGTAGGCTGCCCGGCTGTAGGCCACCAGCTGGTTGTGTCCCTGAAGAAAATGTATTGGATTTTGAATGGATTTTGTTCTTACGTCACATGTTTTTCTGTCCAGCAAATTTGTTACACACTTACATGTGTTGGTGAAGCTGCATCTGGTTGAACACTCTGAAGAAATTAAACATTGTAAGCAAACATTGACACAGTAACATAAATAGCATCATCTATAATTAATTATTATATGACAACAACAGAAAGAAGCACTGAAAAAGAACTGAAAAGTGAACTGAAACCAACATGTCTGACAGATTATTATATTTTAAGTGTCCTTTCCTTTTAAGGAAAAAATGTTCAGAGAAGGAAGTATCTTTAATCGTTTTGTGGCCTATTACCTTAAGTAGAGAATAATGACAGCTGGCAATAACCAGGCAAAACTGGAAGACCCAGAAGTCTTTGAAGCAGCCATGGTTGAGAAGCACAAAACCCAGGAAAGACACCAGAAACGCCATAAACACTGCAACTAGATTCTCCAGAACCTCTTGGTTTCTGAATGAAATTTCAAAGTCATTTCCATGTATAGCGCAAAATGGCTTGATTTTGTTTCTGTATTACGCACCTGTCCAGAAGAGCCAGCAAAGTGAGACGGTCATACAGGATATTAATCCACTTTCCCGGAAATAGTCTGAGTTTATAATAAATCTTTTGCTTTGGTTTCTCCTGAGTTGAAGCCTCTGATGACTCATCCAAGGAGTCCTCTTCCTGATACAAACCACAATGTTCACATTATTGCAATATCCTCACACAAAGTCATCAAACAATTTTTAATCCAAACAGTATCCCACCACTGTAAATGTGCGTGTATAGAATAATAAAAAACTGTGTAAATAAGTGAATCAAGACAATTTAATTGGTCAAGATGCGACTTGATATCCCAGAGTGGAAACAGCTACATTTAAGTTTATCTTTAGTTAGCAGAAACCTGGAAGATCTCTGGGTGTGTCCTTCTCGGCCGAAGCCTGTAAGCGGGGATGATGCGCCGTTGGAAAGGACCTTCAGAGCGATCCACCAGTACATCCTGACATTCAGAGTTGGAAGATGTTGACAGCAGGTCACTAACGACACAGAAAAATATATACATAAGACTAGTGCAACAAGCTGCTAAGAAAAGAAATTAAAACAACAGGTGGAGATAAAATTAAAAAAAGCTAGTTAAAACAGTGGTGAAGAATGATAATACCACATATTTCCAGTGATAAGTTCAGCTCCAAGTGGCAGATTCAGGGCTCTCTCTGCATAAAGTTTACGAGGCCTATCTCCTGGTGGGACAAAGGGAAATACAGATAAATGTGCAGGTGGAAATTACAATGACTTGAAACACACAGCATTATACAAAATATCAAGAAGTAAAAAGAATCAACTAAACATATGGGTCAGAAAGAAATAAATTTTTCTTAAATGTACAATTACATACATTTCTATGAGTAAACACACTATAATTATCCACTTACTGTGGACAGTATGGAAAGTGTAGGCCTCTTCTTTGTTAGTCGCCTCGGGTCTGCAGATGACCTGCAGCATGGAGCTCTCTGACTGAGATGTTTGTGAAGGCAAAGAGTCGTAATCTGGGTCCTTCTCTCGGTCTGTCTGGGGACTGCATTGTCAAAAAAAAAAGTGTTTAGATTATACCATCTATATATTTTACTAAAACCTAATTGTATTATATATTGTATATTTTGTTCAAAAAAACAGAACTCAAAACACATTTGTTTTTTGCCCCCATTTCTGTCCAAATCTGTGTTAGTGAGCACTTCTTGCACTTATCTTGTGTAATAACACCAGCACATTTTAGAGTGGCTATTTATTGTGGTTGTACACCTGTGCAGTGATTATGCTCTCTATTAAGAATCTTTATATGCCACACTTGTGAGGTGGATGGATTATCTCGGCAAAGGAGAAGTGCTCACTAACACAACTTGGACAGATTTGTAAACAATATTTGAGAGAAATAAAAGGCCTTTTGTGTTCATAGATCTTAGATATTTGAGTTTGGCTCATGAAAAATGGGGGCCAAAACAAAAGTGCATTAAAATTTTTGCTCAGTATAATTGTTTTGCAGTGCTCTGTACCTATCTGGAGAGACTATAGGGATGTGTGTTGGTGGTATGGCTTGTCGTGTCCCAACAGTGGGCAGGCTGGTTGGAGGTTTAGGTCTCTCAGATTTGTTGTTCGAACTGGTCTCTGTTATTGCCTCATCCGGTGGGGGAGTTGCACTCAGATTTTCTGTAAACGTAAACATCACAGTAAAAATACACCTCAAATAGTAACTTGTGATATATGGACATTTTAGTAGGTACATTTATAATTTACTTTTGTTCAATAAATATATTTTTGTTTACCATTACCCTCAGGAGGAGCAGCTACTTCCTCTTTGTCTTCTTTTGCATCTTCATCTTGCGTGCTTGCCCCTCCCCCTCTGGTACTGAGGGACCCCAACAACGAAACAAACTCCAAGAAGTTGGATTCATTGGGAATCTGGCCTTCCTTAGCCTCCAGATCAGACTTTGAGCTGGTCATGGATGTCTGATAAAGAGGCAAGTGTTAGTATGTATAAATAAAATAAAATAGACGCTTAAATTACATCTGACTTAGCATACTGTGTTGGATCGATCTGACAGCAGAACTGCATCTTTCCCACTGTCCATGCTCAGCCCTCGGATATGAGTCCTTCCTCCAGGTCCATATCGGCCTAAAGCTGGTGGGATACGCAGAAACCCCTGTGAATCCACTTTAACATCCAGGGGGTCTGTGTCATCAGGATGGGAGTGTACATCGATGCCTGATGAGCTGTTATCATGGGTAATTTGTGGGCTGGGTGTGCTCTCAGAAGTCAGCTGTAGTCCCAGATTATCCTGGCCTGTTTCAGGACACTCCATAGTGGTTGATTCAGAGCTGGTTGTTTCCCTGCACAGATAAAACTCTTCGCCTTGGCTTACTGTCTGTTGCAGTTTGGGTGTAGTATCATCTTCTGACCCCGCAGCTTCTTCTCCTTCTTGCACTTCATGCTGTTCCTCATCTGGAGAGTCAAAAGTGATGACAGGGATCTTTACGTGGCATTCTCCAGCATCCTTTTGTGCCTAATGTGTACACACAAACAAAACACTTCAGCACCATACAGCACAATGCAGCCATAATAAAAAGGTTATTACAGAAATATAAAAGATATCTGTACCTGTGCATTTACTAGCAGCCTCTGCTTCACACTCTCCTCCAACTGAGCAGCAGTCTGAGGGTCACAACTCATGGTTATGATGATTTTGACTGTGTCACTGTCGTCCAGGTGAGAAGATACAGGGCCCAGGCCTGAATTATCTACCAGAACCACTTCTATCTCATCAGAGCAAAATGTCTCCTCCATTGTCTCAGCCTAATCCCAAGGACAAAAGAAGACGATAACTTTTTTGAAGATGGAATACTATTTAATAATTATAATAATGCTTTAGAAGTTACAAATTCATCTAGTACCTGTGCAGGTAGTTCTGGTATGTCCACAAATTCATCTTGGTCGTGCTGTGAGCCCTCCAGTGAGTTATTGTTGGCATCTGAGGACTCCTTCTGTAATACATTTTCTTCCTCACTCTCATCTGCACTTCCTTTAGAACGAGGCAGGCCTTCATCTGCTGTGTCCTGGTCTGAAGACTCTTTATCCTCACAGACTTTCTCACTGTTTGTATTTTCTTTTTCCGATTTGTTTCCTGGTGTTTCTTCCTGTTCTGACTGATCAATCTTAACTGAAGTCTCATTTGTTTTTGCATCCATGTTTCCAGCCCCATTAAAAGATTCGGAGCGCAAATCTTCCCTTTCAGCTTTGGATGGGGGCCTCTGCTGGGCCTGCAGCAGGGGGGCAGCCTGATCGGGATTCGGGCTGGAGAGGTCATCTGGTGTAGGCTCTGGACTCAGTTGCAGGCCTCCCTCCACTGGCCTTTCCACTGCGGCACTCTCACACTGTCCTAGATCAGATATGAGTAAATATTATATTCAAGAATTAAGTATGTTGAATGTTTTTAATGTCATATTCATTTTTTCTATCAGCTGACTTTGCTCTGACTAATCCTAGTGCATTAGGTCACACTGTGTATTTACTGGAAGCAATCAGCTGCCTGTGTTCTGGATAACTGGCTGGTAGCTCATCCAATGCTTGTCTGAACAGATTTGTAACAATTATGTGATGGCAGAAGATGAACTTGTCAGAATACATTGCTGAAAAAACACACAGTGTATTAGGGAAGTGGAACTTATCTGGCTCAAAATAGTGACTGATTTCATACTATACTGTAGACAAATTGTATAATGGACACAATTTACCCAACACCAAATATACACATCTTATTTGTCAAACTTCCATCTGATAAATGTCTTTCTCGATCATATTTACAACAAAGCTATATGACTAACCCTGTTCCCCTATATTAAAGTATGCTTTACTATTTTTGCCTATTACATCACTCATCTGGAATTTTTCAAGCTAGTGGGATGACGTCACCTTTAACAGTCTTCATTTCGTCTGATTTTAAGCCCTCCTGTGCAGAAGACAGATTTAAAAAACAGTTTATTTCTGAATACACTGCAATATAGCTTCATGTTAATTGGATGGTATATTTTAACTTACCACTCCTATCAGTCCTGGGTCGGTTTCAGTTTGTTTCACTGTCACTTGGATCACAGAGCTGGTGCGTTTCTGACCCAACATTGTCATGGCAACACTGTCTGGCACCGTACTGCTTTTCCTAGTCAATAAACACAGAAAAGGTGGGAGAAAGAATATTTACTGTTGTTCAGGTACTAGTTGATGGAGCAATTGTGTGAGGTGTAAATAATAGGTCTCCAAATCGGCACAAACATCCAACAAAACTCTTTAAAATGAGAGGGCAACAGTCTACACAGAGAAGTTACACCTCTTCTATATATAACATTTCATAATTAAGTTGTAAAATTAGGGATTATTACACTGACCTACATTTACTAATGATAACCTGCATGGGGAACAACTTTGGATTATCATCAAGTATAAATCATAAAATTGTGTCATCTTGAGACGAGTCAAATGCATCGTAAGATTAACCTGTACAGAGCCTCCTGAAGCATACACAAAAATTCACACTATCAATATACTGTATGATCAGTACAGTACTTACACAGGCTTGCATTTGGAAGGACTTTAAAGCCACTTCCCCTGACTTTTAGACCTGCTGTAGTTACCTTATGCCGGCAGAGCAGGCATCTGAAGCATTACTTTTCTTGTCTTGAGCTTTGCTGAGGTCCGAAAGGCTGCTCCGGACCACTGCTTCACCTTCATCAAACATCACATGTAGCCGGTAGTTAGCCAACTTGATGAGAATGAAGAAAATAGTGATGGAGGAGCAGTAGATGCTTAAAGCCATGGTCGTAGGAGGTAGTGCCTAGGTGGAAGGAAAAAAAAAGATTTGGCATCATTAACAAGGTCCCTTGACACCACTTTTTGAGAGGGTATTAATCATTTTTCCAGTTGTTTTAAGATTCTAGTGAAAACAGCAATATCTGTTGGTAAAATCCTGCTCATTCTGTCACTTATTCAGACAATTAATTAGAAAATGTTATTAAGTATAGATGTTCAGTAAGCGACTGTCTATTTAGAACTTGTGTATGACTGTGTTTTATTTATTTTCTTAGAAGAGACAGCAAATAAGATTGGCACCAAACCAATTTTATACAGTATTCCATCACTTGAAGGTCTGCGCTGTCACCTTTGGTAATAATGCTAGTACACTTGAAATTTGAAACAAAGCAACATCTCTTCCAGAAAGCTTATCTTTTTGCAAGTAAAGCAGTAGCTGTTTCCAAACACACTACAAACAAGACACAACTGATAGTGGTCAAGAGGAGTAAAGTGGATTCGCTGGAGAATTTCTGATATGTGTTACACTTTCATTAAGCAATTGTTGCTAATTTCAGGCAGCTACAAATGCATAGACATGCAGCAGTTGTGACAGCATCTTCATATGGGACTTCCTATTCTAAATGCAACAATAGCATCTATAGATATACCAGTGTAGTTTGAACATCCAAGTGTGTCATTCAAGAATCTGCATGTTGGAGGTCATGTTGCTGTGCTTGACCTACGTATCTCAAAGGTCCAGACATAAAAATGATTGCAAAAAACAAATGCATGCCTCCCACTGCCACATCCAGGGGCAGCCATGCGTTCCCTCACTGCATGCGGGAAAAACACTGCGCCAGTACCCATTCCTCTGGCCCTGTATTTTCCTCTGTAGCAACCAGACAATGACGACTGCTTGTTTTTTGCAGAGTCGTAGTACCTTTCTCAGTGAAAGGATAAAAGGACTCATAGACATTGACACGTTGTGCTCCCTTCTAGCAACCTTTAGCGGCCTTGAACGTCATGTTTTGACTTCACGCTGAAACTCACCAGATGGAGGGACAAAGGTAACATAAGGAGGAAAATCCACAGATAGAGGTGGCACGAGTTGTTAAATTTGTTTTGGTCCGGATCGTGGTACCAGCCGCCGGTCATAGATGCCCAGACCCCCTGGCGCAGGGTCTGCACAACCTGGGAGCCCATGTCTCTCTCGCTCTCCTCCTCTCCGCTCAGGTTGGACGGATGTATGATGCTGCTGCTAGGCTACAATAAAATGACCCTGTTTAAGGCGTGCTGCTAACGCTACGCCTCCATGTTGTGGCGATAAAGCACGTCTCCTTGTCTTTCATGCCTCTCTTGTCGTCCTCGGCGTCGTTCTAAAGCCTGTCTTCCTCCATTGTACGCTCCGTTCCTCCGGTGCTGCTATCAAGATCCTCATCTTGCCCTGATCGCTTCTCTGCCTCTAGCAGCCTCTAGATTCGCAGCCTACACCGCGTCCTTCCCACTATTCATCGCCCCCTCCCCCCTTTCATTCTTCCCTTACTGTGCGCTCAAATAGGGCCAATATCACCAATAATGATACAGCAACAAATGCAACTTGAAGAAAGGGTTTAAATCTAAAATACAAAGCGAATAATATGCATTATTTTTTCACGTTACATTTGAGGATTTGTTTAAATTACATATACCCAGGTGAACAAATAGTAAATGACATATGGTAAAGAAAGAAAGGACCATTAGCCAATAGTAAATATGAATTTACAAAAAGAAAGAGGAGAAATATTATTAATACAATAATTTTAGTTATAAATGATATATTATTACATATTAACTTTTTGTTTTGTTTTTGTGCTCAGAAAGGACATTTGTCTTGTGAGGGCAGGTGGGTGGATGTGTATGTAGCGATAATGGTCCACTTTTCCCATAGTTTCCCTGAAGGCGCGCTAGGCTCCCACATTCCTCCACAGGCTCCTCCCCCTCCCCCCGGTGTTGCGACAGTCACATGTTACAGAGTTGACCAATCAGAGTCCTCCACAGCCAGCAGCAGCGACCAGCGTCCTCAGATACTGCCACTGCTACTGTGTCCGACTCCGACTGAGGAATACTGCGATGGGGGTTGTTTTGGTTAAAATGGATGGATATTTGTAGCCGTTTATTTTTGCACAATATCATTGGAAACAACGTGCTTCTGGAGATTTTTAAGTCTTTGACCTTTGCTTCTACTACTGGTCCAAGAATACAAGTATATTTATGGAATAACCGTTGTTAAAACTGATGAGCAACTTATCTAACTGCGGTATTAAGTTAGATAGTGGACTGTCCTATGCTAAGCTAATCCGCTAGTCGAAAGTGTGGTATGTCGTGCAAATATGTATATAACTTATTCAAACTACTTCAGAAATCTAACATCACAACAAATATGTTGAAAAGAGCGTTGCGGTAACATTCAGAGCGAAGCCTTACTCACACTTACAGGAGTTTATTTTTACTGGGTTAGACGGTGCAGGTGCACCTCTTGCGGCACCTGCAAAAACTTTGTAACCAGTCCCATCGGCGTACAGTTAGCTTTAGCTAATTTGCATTAGCTTTCAGCAGAGACTGGGGCTATGTGCTGAATATTTATATTAATTGTCAATTTTTTTCAAAGTTCAGCACCCTCCGGCGTTAGTCCTAACTATTTACATGTACATGGGCAGACCGTAAAGCGGTGACACTAGAAAAAGTATTTTGGGCTGCCTTTGCCAGTAACTTTGCTAGCTCTTAACTAACCGTCAGACACTTGCGAGTGGCTACGTGGATACGGTGCTGGAGACTCAGGACTTTGGAGCGTGAGCCCTCACTGCACAGGGCAGGGGAACCCCCTCGCTCTACTTTGCTTGAGTAATAGAGGTGACAAAATGATGTTTTATAAAAACATGTTTTATCGTTTCAATTCTTAGACTTTGACTTGAAAGCTCTGCACCCTATGGTGCCGCTACGGCCATCAAGATATGGATGTCTCGCAGGCCGCTTCCCCAAACGGTGAAAGGCGGCCGGGAGGCGGTGGGACCGGGGAGCATGCCTGGACTGAGCCTTCCACAGTGCGGTCGTGGGCTCACTCTGCTCCTCTGTGCCCCACTCGGTCGCTGTGGACAGCGGCTTATGACTACGAGGCCTCCGGCGAGGATGAGCTCAGTCTGCGGCGTGGGGACGTGGTGGAGGTCCTGTCCAAGGACGCTGCTATTTCCGGAGACGAGGGCTGGTGGACGGGTAAAATCAACCATCGTGTCGGAATCTTCCCATCGAACTATGTCACTTATCAGCCAGCCATTTACCGTATCCCAGTCACAAATGGGACTACGGGAGAACCAGAGCGAGTCCCAGGCTCGCCAGTGCAGATCCCATTCAGTGAACTGGTTTTGGAGGAGATCATAGGCGTGGGTGGATTTGGCAAAGTTTACCGGGGCACATGGACAGACCAAGAGGTGGCAGTGAAGGCAGCTCGACAAGACCCAGACGAGGACATAACAGCAACCGCTGCCAGTGTTAAACAAGAGGCGAAACTGTTCTCCATGCTGCAGCACCCGAACATTATAAAACTGGAGGGAGTGTGTTTGGAGGAGCCAAACTTGTGTCTGGTTATGGAGTATGCCCGAGGCGGGACACTGAACCGGGTGTTAACTGGAAGACGCATCCCACCGCACATTCTGGTCAACTGGGCCGTGCAGATTGCACGAGGGATGCACTATCTGCACGAGGGGGCTGTGGTTCCCATCATTCATCGGGACTTGAAGTCTAGTAACAGTAAGTCAACTTTTAAAGAAAGATTAAGGGATGAGCTCAGGAGCCGCCTGTTGTAATTTGTTTGAAATCTTTTTTTGGTAGATGTTCTATATATATTATCTATATGTTTAATTTATTCACACGTTATTTCTTTACAAAAATATTTTTTTAACAGGAAGCACTAACTTTGTAACTTTGAGCTTCACTGATTGTAGCACTGCCTTCTCATGATGGAAATGTGAGTAGATGAAGGATTTTAGTTTGAGGAGCTTTAAAAGATAAGTAGTGGGGGTATACCCTCAAGAGGATGTGAAACAAGGTCAGTTTGCTCAGCTGGAATGCCCTCCTATCCTCACCTCACCCTTTTACACACAAGCACACCTTCCCAGCCCCCTCTTCACTAAAAGCTATGATGTTGTTCAAGTATTCAGTGATTTACTAAACTCTTCACTATTACACAATATAATTGACAGCTGATAATAGAGGTCATGGGGTGAGAGGTTATTCAACCCCCCAAAAACCAGAGACATGGTCAGAAAACAGCATTTATAGTATTTTAGCTGTGCTTATCAATAAACATTATTGCAGGAATTGTCTGCGGGAAGACAATCTTCTAACATGAGTCAATCAAATGGTTTTTGATTACTGGGAACAACTGGCTACGAGCTTTGTTTACTGAAAACAGGTAAGCGTTTGCCTTAGTCCCCAGACTAAATAATGATTTGAACTCGCATAAAGTCCATACTACCATCTTTTTCCAGGTGTGTAACTGACTATTTCTTTGACTAAATTGACCTGGGGCAGCTGTGGTATCTGACTCTCTTTGGTTAAAGCAGCATAAAAGAATATAAACGTCTGTCATTCAATTATAGTAATAACATTACATAACTAGAACTACTTTAAAACACATATGGTTAGATTCATCTCTATCATAAAGTGTATTCTTATACCAGGTTTACACTTGAGACTGAATAAAGTTAAAGCGACTGTGTAACTTTTTGCCACTAGGGTCCCGCTACAGACTGTGTTTGTTTTCAAGAGGAAACTATCTAAAACCGTCAAGTTTGGAAGAAAAAACATTCTGAAACAGAAGGGTCATTTTAGTGCATTTTGTACAAATAAAACTCTGCTAGGGTCCAGTGTATCGGCCTATTTCTGCTCCATGTGTTTGAGCTGCTAAGCATGCCAACACAGGAGAGGACTGCTCATCCCGGTGGCATGGAATTGTATATATTTTATTTCGGAGTTTACTGTCCAGCTGAGTGTACTGTGTCAGTGAAATAAGTATCATTCTACCAATTGCTTGTCTGAGAATAATTAAATCAATACAAGAATGTATATTTTTGGAATTTAAAATTACGTGATGCTACTACCTTAAAGTTACACAGTGTTTCTTTAAAGGACAGGTGTATGTAATAGTATGTATTGTATGCAGTAATTAATATTATGAATGCTTACATTAAGATCAATGTTTGTCCTAAATTGTGTTTGATACTGAAAATATTCTCATAGCAAAGTATTTCAGTGGAGTTAGATTTATGTTTGTTACAAAGGAGTTGAAAGCGGAGATTTTTGCATACATTATGTGCACATTATGCATGTGTTACTTTCAATTAAGAGAAAGTATTTAACTTGTGCAGGAGCTATTCAAGTGTTTGGGCAACAGGCACACCCAAAACACTAAAGTGTTTGTCCTACCACTTCACTGTGACCTACAGACAGACACAGGCTTTAAGTGAAGCACCATCTGTTCTTTAGGATTTAAGTAAAAAATAATAAAGTGACTTAAACAGCTTTTCAGAAGATACAGAGTTGTAAAATATATATTTTTTAATATTTGAGTTCCCAGAGTTAGCATAGCAGTCTGTTAACTTGAAATAGTCGTTGCAACGCTGTCACCAGTTGCAGGGAGCTGATAGTCCTTGGGTCAGAAGTCTAAACATCTGTAGTCAATATTCAGTGTTGTCTAAATATGGAATAAAGAAACATTTTCGGTGCGCTTGTAGAGGGCTTTGAGTTCACAAAAGACAGTTTTCCCCTCACATAAAGGGCACCCTGTGGTGTGTTGGGTTGTTTCCCCTTGTGCAAACCAACAATAATGCAGCATTGAAAAGTTGTCACATCTGCTAGTTTATGCCTGTCATCTGTTTGTATTGGCTGAGCACATTGATCGTTCTGCTAGGACAAAAAGGATTAAGAATTCTTGTATAAATATATTTTCAGTTTACTCAGCAGTCTGTCAAGTTTGCATAGTTTCTGGATAAGACATCTGTTTCTGTATAGCATAAGTTATTGCTCCAGTATAAGTAAACAGGAGCCCACAGGTAGACACAGAGAACACCTAATCTTTGTCTTGACTCAACTTCACAGTCAGTCATTTATCAACTTGCAGAGTACACATGCTCCACACAGACAAACATACAGCTATTTGATCAATGATTAGCCTGTAAAGTAATATGTTGGAAGTCAGTGAGATTTGGCCAATCTCTTTTGTGTTTTTCAACCTAATCTGGAAAATCCCAGCCTGCAGGGAGGAATGTTGCTAATGAGGGATAAAAGCTTAACATACGTTTGCACAATGGACTGGTCAAGCAGCGGTTGCTAGGCTACTGTGGCCAGAAGAATGGCTAGAACTCGGAGGGTCTCAAAGCCCTCGTTTTGTTTTGTTCCGTTCATATTTAATCTCCCAGAGAGCAGCGGTACTCTTTTATTGGCTGAAACTGAGGGGGTTTTCCTTGTTACTTCTTTATTCTTCTTCTTACTTACCTTCCCTCTTCTGGCCCTTTCTGCTCCATATTTTATGCTTTTGGGCCAGCACAAACACCAAAGGTTAACATTGGTATTAACTTTAAATTAATTTTGTTTTATTTGCTCTGATTTTGTCCATAAACCTCTATATCTTTTATAATTGACCTAATAAATTGAATTGCACTATAGCTCATAGATTTTTCAATGTATTTACACATATTTCATTACAGTAATTTTTTTAAATGAATTTATAGGCTTGTGGTTGGTTTTCTGCTGTGTCCTTGTGTTATTCATCATTTTGCAACTTTGAGTCCAAATCACTCCTTCAGGTTAGGAGTGGCAGTATTTGCAGAGCAATAGATATGAACAAAATAATAACACTGAAACTAGGCCCAGTGCCAGTACACATAACCCACATAAACTTTAGAGATTCACATCTTCACATCAGCAGCAGTTAGTATGTTAGGAATGTGTGTAGCCTTTTAAACTTGTACAGTTTGTTAGCATGTGCATTAGCATTGTCACATAAATCATATATTAGACCAGGGTCCTTGAAAAGGTGCATTAAAAAGTTAAATAATTTTTTAAAATTAGGTCTATAGATTATCACACTTGTGAGCCCGACAGTGTTAAAAAATAAAATTATCAGTCATACTTTTGAATTACTGAGCAGATGTTATTTAAAGCCTTTTAGCTTCTGTATAATTTAATATAAATATTTAGATTCTGTATTTTTAAAGTTGAATGAAGAGGAAGTGTTACCAAAGCTTGACTAGGTGTTGCAGGGCAACTTTGCTCTGGCTTCCCCACAATTACCCTTGGTGACACGCAGACAGTTACTGCCTGTCTTCTCTGACGAGAGAATGGGCAGAGGGGAGAGAGGAGGAGTGGAGATGCTTTCACTGTGTTTTTTATGACCTCTCCCTGACTGCACCTATTGTTGTAGGACAGACTGAAAAGGAAAAAGGCCCACAGCTGAGAAGAACTACCCTCAAAATCACCCAATCACCTCCCTGGGCCAGTAGCACTTTAATAGATGCTAACACAGCAGAAGGGTTATTGTTGTGTACTTTTTAACATATTTTTGGCTTGAATTGCTGTGGTTATCATCTGAGTTGAACTTAAACAGGCGAAAAAGTAGAGTAAACGAGCAGACAAAGCAAGTGGCCCAGAGAGACGTGACCGTGATAGATGGATTTAGCCTGCCATAAGCCCTGATCCTTTTCCCATCATCCCAAATGCCCGGGGACTCTCATTTCAACAGGGAGAGACAGACCAGTCGGGGAATGTTTAGCAGCCTTGTGACTACAGGAAGCACACTTGGGCTTGTGTCTAATTTGCTCAAACAGAAAATTCTTCTAGTTTTTAAATTATAATTCACTGTAAAATGTTAGGATGTGTTAGGGGCATCTATACACAACAACAATAATAGACGTGTGTCATTGCACAATAATATATCACCAAATCAGCTGCCTTTTGAACTCTCTTAATAATCATTGCTTTCCCATGTGTAGTTTTGGTCATGTCTCCATAATCTAATGTATCTTTCTTTGGTTGGTAATTTTAAACAAGGAAGAAAAAAAAACAACCAAGTCCAATAAAAGCAGTGAATTCAGCTGGAGGGTCTGAAAGCAATGGGAAGAAGCGTGGGATCAACTTTGAAGACAGCAGTTCTGCTTATGATCTTCCCTCTGCTTCACCATGAAAAATGGATTTGCGTGAAGATCCACTGTTGGAAAGTGAGGGTGGGGTCTACCTTGGGGGCATAGGTATCTCCAGTTGCATTGTGCTGTTGTCTACTTTTTTTCTTTTTTTTCTTTTTTGAAGAAAAATAGGCAGCAGAAAAGCAGTCAAAATATCACTAGACATTTCTGACATACACTTTTTTGTGAGTCTGTTGGTGCTCCTCAAATGGCTGTAATGTTTTTCTATTCTTAATGTGAGTCTTGAGTGTAAGATCTGACTCTAGATCAGGTTTGAAAGACACTAGAAATTAGAAAAGGTCATGGGAGGTGGGCTTCAAAGTGGGGTTAGTAACAAAGCAAGGCTGGACGTGAGCCATTAGTTAGTGAAGAGACCAGTATGGGTTCTGTGCTGTTGGCACGACTGTCTCATAGTTTAGTCTACTTTGTTTTGCTAATGAATGGTTTCATAGTAGTGTTGTTTTAGTGTCTGAAAAAAAATATATATATTTTTTTATAGCACATTTTATGAATAACATTTTTTTTATTTTCTTTTTTTCGGTTTTAACTTTGTTTCAACCAACCACTTCATAATATTAAAAGTGAAGTGAGTTGTGTTCTGGCTAACGTTTGGTTACTATTATGGTTTGGATCACAATATACATTACATTACATTTCGTCATTCAGATATACACATACACACAGGGGTGCACGTGGCAGAGTGGTTAGCCTCACAGTGCCTCACAGCAAGAAGGTCGTGAGTTCAAAACCCGGCCGACTCCGGTCTTTCTGTGAGGAGTCTGCATGTCCTCCACGTGTTACCGTGGGTTCTCTCCGGGTACTCCGGCTTCCTCCCACCGTCCAAAGACATGCATGTACAGGTTAATTGGCAACTCTAAAGTGTCCCTTGTGAATAAATGTGACAGTGAATGGTTGTTTGTCACTGTCTATTTCTAAATGTCAGCCCTGCGACTAACTGTACCCCGCCTCAGGCCCAAATCTGCTGGGATAGGCTCCAGTCAGCTTTGACCCCTAACGGGACAAAGCGGTTGAAAATGAATGAATGAATGAATGAATGAATGAATGAATGAAGGATATACACATAACAGAAATTCATTCAACATAGTGTAACACTCTGGTTGCCAAACACTGGGTTGGGACCAAGCCTCTCCCATGGAACCTCTTAAATGGTCGTCGTGTAAGGGCGCCGCCATACGGTGATTTTACAGCAAAATACAGCGATATACATCCGTCCACCAGAGGGCAGGCTCCAAAAGCGGAAATATAAGGAGAAACCCAATGGCGACTTTACAAGAGTAAAACTCATGTTTACAGCCTGGTACAAAAGATGGCTCCGGTCTCTAAAGCTAAGTTTTTACTACGTGACAACTCTGGGGGGGGGTGAATTTTTGAAAATTACGTTGGTTTATGCTATCTAAAAACTATTGTTTTACTATGGAGTAAAACCCGAAAAGCCCGGATGTAACGGCCATTTTATTGCCCATTCGTAATGCAATATTGGTGAATAGGGGACCAATGGGCGGATATCATCCATAAATATACTATCTATGGTTGGGACCCAAAAGTAGGTCATGGGAGATTTTGGGTTAACCAAACATATTGGTGAAAGTCAATGGGCATTTAATGTAAATATAGCTGGTTTTATAAATTAAGAACTGTCAGGAATAATACAAATCAAAGAATAATCAAAAAAGAATTACACTATAAAAAAAAAATCAAAACTAGATTTAAATTCAGAAAAATAAGAGAAAAAACACAAAATGACTAAAATTACAGTAACACAAACCAGGATACTGGGTTACAAATCATTTGGTCTTTTGAAATACGGGTCTATCTGGGAAAAAAAAAAAAGCTTGGGGAAACATTGGTTTAGAATATACTGGTGCAACTAAAGTAGGTATCTAGTGATTGCACATCAGACTGATATCTTCACTCATAACACTACTCACACTTGACACGTTTTGCACTTGGACCCTTTTGGACAATATGTTGTTCTAAGTATTAATAATGGTGGTTCTAATAATGGTTCTGTACATTTACTTTATGTCTGCTTTAGATATGAATAATCTAAGGACTCTATTTTGCAGTGGACATTGTTAATTTTTATGATGACCAAAACAGTAATAGATTTTCCAGCAAATGTTGACAGCAAATGAAATCTTCTAAGCTCAAGTCACAAACATAAGGCTGTTATAAAGTTTAATACAGTTTCCTAGTTTTCACCTCCTTATTGCATACATTGGCAATTCTTGACAGTTTATTTTGTTTGTTACAAAGCAAAAGGACCCGTGTTTTCTGGCCAAAATTTCAAAACGGCAACGTCTGTTTGCATACTACACCCACGCTAATACTTTTTTTCCCATAATGCTTATAATAATAATAATAATAATAAATATGCTGGCTTCAGGGGCTAAACTTTTGTTTAGAAACCAGTGGAACAAATTGGCTGTGTTAAAAGTCTGTGAAGGTTCACAGTCCTCCAGGTCATCTAAAAGAAAAGGTTAAAGCAAAGGCGTCTGGACTAAGTTTTTAAGGTGAAGATGTGTTTTGTCTCTTATTCCAAGAGACTTTTTCAATTCTGAGGAAGGAGGCTGTGTTAAAAGGTGTTTTTGTTCAATCACGTCAGCATGGAGTCGCGTAGACAGGAGATACTGTAGGTCTTTTAACAGAAATTTCTAGAGGGCTGACACTGAAGTATCAGGAAGCTACAAAGAAAGTATTTGGCATGACATTCTATAGGTCAGTCAGTGCAGACAGGGTTTATCCCCAAACCACTATTCTTCTGGGTTGTGTAACTAACCCACCATAAGTCATTATGAACCTACAGAGCCTGCTGGGAGGAATCTATGGAATCACCGAGAGAGAGAGCTTGACAACAGGAATTAGGAGTATATCATTGGTCTAGTGAAACCTGTTTGTAATGGAATTCCCATTGTTGCAGCCTGTGTAGAGGATCCCCTCAGTGCCCAAGGCTAGTAATGGCACCGATAGCCCTGTTATTAATGGAGACCCATAGGAGCTGCATGGGGCGCATAAAACAACATTACTACATGATATTCCACTGCAGGTGCTTTTACATTCTCAAAAAACATATGAGAAACATTAAGATTTAATAATATGCATCTAAATAAAGTTTGGTTGTTTACACAGTCCATTTATGCTTGTGTTTGCACCTAATTGTGGTTTTGAAGTAATATGGAATATGTCTTTACTTGTAAATATGTAAAGGATTGAGGCAGAAATTTGACCAGTGACTTGTGTGTGTTTTGGCACATTTTAGTTAAGTCCAAGGTTGGGCAGTGATAATGCAGCTGACAGCATAAAGCCAGCTCTTTCAGCATGAGCTAGTGTTAAATGCCTTTTACAGATAGCAGACCAAATAATAAATATGTAACTTTTTTAGGTGCATACGGCTAAAGTGTATCTTCAACCTTATCTCTCCCTGTTCTTTTTTCCCATGGGAATTTCACCGCTGAGTTTGAAGAAGTGCTGACAAAAGAAGCAGACTATTTTTTTTTCTCTCTGTATGATGTTTTAACTTAAGTTACATGGTTAAGGTATCTTTCTTTCCACAATTAATTATACCAGTTACATCCATCAGATGCAGACGCAGAGTTCACAAGCATTTAAAATTCACTTAAGGAAATAACACTGGTCAAACTTGTGTTTAAAAAAAAAAATCTGCTGGAACGGAGACGCTATAAAAGCAACAGTGGTTTGACTTACAGTGGTATCTTGCGTGTCAGCAATGAAATAGGACAGGATGTAATAGGAGTAGAATTTGGCAGGGGTTAAAAACAAAATGTTGTAAATAATACCTTGAACATCAAAGGATCAAAAGGTCTTAAGCGATTCCATCTTACTATCAAAGAGCTAGCGTGAAGGTCTGTAGTTCTTTTAGAGGTATAGAGGTTTTTATAGATCAACAGTAACAATATTTGAAAGACATGCTTTTAAAAAGGGCCAGCTTATCTCATCTGACTCCACCCACATCCTTCAGTACAAGCTGCTACCCTCTGGAAGAAGGGTCTTGGATCTTTGTCTCTAAAAGCGCCATTAGACTCTTAAATAAGCGTTAATATGCAACCAAGTATTTTAGCCTCTATTTACCACTATTAACCGTATGTGTCCTTTTTAAAATTGTTCTATTCTTATTTGTTGATGTGGCTATGCCTGCTTCTATCTTTTTATACTTGAATGAATGCTATTTACTGTGGACTTATCTTTATTGTTGTGTGAATGTGTGTATTAATTTTCCTGACCACAAAGAAAGTTCACTAGCGGGAAAAATAAAGTTATATGAATTGAATTGAATATTTAGATGAAAAGTATAACTTTTTCAAGTTGTACTTTATTACCAACACAACTTAAGCATTAGTCTGCCATTGTCTCCATCTGTATTGTCTACTGTTTGTCCTCAAAGCTTCTGTTCTTAACGTGAATAACAAATTGCAATGTTTTGATATATAAATGTGGGGCCTTTTTAAATTTATTTATTTTTAATACATTGGTTGGGTTCACACACAATTGTTTCTTAGGCCAGGTGTAGTGTTACCGTCCGGTTCGGTCTTTAATGTGCTAAACCGTTTTAGGACCCGAGGACAAGTGCTTTGTGGCGCTGTCAGCCTTGTGTTTCTACAGTAATAAAAGGCCTGCATACTGCTTTTGGCCTTACATATCACCTATCATCTCCTCTCCTCACCTGCACCGTAGCCTTTCACACATTTTGTATATTCCTTCATTTTCTCAATCACATGCTGTCACCTCCATCCAAATCCTGTCCTTCCCTTTAACCCATTATTCCTTCACTACAGAAATAAGATTTTCTGTATGCCTCTTATTGTTATCCATTTTGTTGTTTTTCCCCAGTTCTATTACTTGAAACAATTGAAAATGATGACATTGGGAGGAAGACCTTGAAGATCACAGATTTTGGCCTGGCGAGGGAGTGGCACAAAACCACCAAAATGTCTGCTGCAGGCACCTACTCCTGGATGGCCCCTGAGGTCATTAAGTCATCTCTCTTCTCCAAAGGCAGTGACGTCTGGAGGTATGGCACCAGGGATACAGTGTTACACCTGCTTTATTTGTCTTTTGTTTTTCCCTTTAAGTCTGCTGTACTCAAACCTGAAAAGTTTTACAATTATCTCTGTGTTCCGGTAGCTATGGCGTCCTGCTGTGGGAGCTGTTAACCGGAGAGGTGCCATACCGAGGGATTGACGGCCTTGCTGTTGCTTACGGTGTTGCAGTCAATAAACTGACATTACCAATCCCCTCTACTTGCCCCGAACCCTTTGCCAAGCTCATGGAAGGTAAATGATACTTAAGTTCGCATAAAGGCAAATCCTGAGAACTCAAACAGTACATTGCCCAACATGTTGATTCTCCATTATTTTGTTTCTCAATGTCAGAGAGGCCTAAAGTTTTTTTTGGTAAATACACCTCGAGAACCTCATAATTATGTCGCAAGAGGACCGCAATAATCATAGTAATTGTAATTAGTTTGCTTTGGCAAGGCTCAACACAGGGAGATGTGTGTGTTGTATTTTTGAATCAGACATATGAATGTGTTAATAATCAATGCTGTTGTGCAGAATGCTGGGACCAAGACCCCCACGTGCGTCCCTCTTTCTCCTGCATCCTGGAGCAGCTGTCGGCCATAGAGGAGGCTGTAATGGCCACAATGCCCCAGGACTCCTTCCACATCATGCAGGACGACTGGCGAGTGGAAATCCAGGAGATGTTTGATGAGCTTCGGACCAAAGAGAAGGTATAGTACAGTACTGAGATTCAGGTCGATGCTTATAGGTGTGACTTTGTGGGACATTTTTGACCTTCCTTAAACTTAACAATTTACTGCATTTTTATTTAATATCGAGATGTACATACATAGTACAAACAAGCCTCTCCCATGGTACCTCTTAAATGGTCCTCGTGTAAGGGCGCCGGCATACGGCGATTTTACACCGATATACAGCGATATACCTCCGTCCACCAGAGGGCAGGCTCCAAAAGCGGAAATATAAGGAGAAACCCAATGGCGACTTTACAAGTGTAAAAATCATGTTTACAGCCTGGTACAAAAGATGGCTCCGGTCTCTAGAGCTAAGTTTTTACTACGTGACAACTCCGGGGGGGGTGAATTTTTGATTATTACGTTGGTTTATGCTATCTAAAAACTATTGTTTTACTATGGAGTAAAAGCCGATGTAACGGCCATTTTATTGCCCATTCGTAATGACAATATTGGTGAATAGGGGACCAATATCATCCATATTTATACAATCTATGAGTACAAATCACATATACAAATCCATTCCTTCATACTTGGGACAGCTTTAACAGGTTAATTGGTTACTTTGAGTGAGCAAACTAATCACATGTTTAACAAAACAAGCCATTACTGTTGAGGCGCTCCAGCGTACTTCCCCTTGTTAAGACCTTAATCTGCTTTCTTTACAAGTCTCCTGTCACTGGGGGGTTCATAGTGTTTTGAGAAAGTGCAGGATCAGCAAACGGTGGACTAAATGATATTACAGCCTCTCTTGGTTTAGTATGTGAATAGTTTGCTTTGTTTCTCACGTATTTCCTAACTGCTAAAGCTTTGGCATAATTTGGAAGAATGAAAAATACCTTCAGCTTTCAGATTTCCAGTAAATATCCAACAGTAATCTCTGTCTAGGTGGACGGCTAAAAAGGTTTAACTGTAAAGCTAAGTCATCCAGTTAAAATTATTGCTTCTCAGCTGGGAAAAAAGATTAGTATAGTATAGCCACATTATGTCACACTAATTGCTATTTATCACAATAGAAGAATTTTTATTTTTACAAGAATTAAAACACTGTACAGTAAAGTCAATGATCATTACCAATAGTCTATTACTCTCCTGTGAACGTGTGTGTCCTACAATCTGCGTCTTCCAGGAGCTGCGTTCCAGGGAGGAGGAGCTGACAAGAGCTGCTCTCCAGCAGAAATCTCAAGAGGAGCTGTTGAAGCGTCGGGAGCAGCAGCTTGCCGAGAGGGAGATCAACGTGCTCGAAAGAGAGCTCAACATCCTCATTTTCCAACTGAACAAAGACAAACCCAACGTGAAGAAGAGGAAAGGCAAATTCAAACGTTCCCGTCTCAAACTGAAGGATGGAAACCGCATCAGTCTGCCCTCAGGTAACACAAATGTTTACCTAGACTCTAAGTGGTATCTGAAAATAACACAGTATTCTCAACTACATAAATTACATTCTTTATATTGTGTTACACTTTTACATTGTGTAAATACAGATATGTTCTGTTGTAGACTTCCAGCACAAGATCACCGTGCAGGCATCACCCTCCATGGACAAGAGGCGGAGTTTACATAGCACCAGCTCATCTCCCCCCAGCAGTCCCACACTCATTCCACGGCTACGAGCCATTCAGCGTAAGTTTTACAGTCTGGCCTGACACTTGTGTAACACGTTATGTTTTGAACTCGGTCAAGTGCATAAATCATACCCAGTCAAATCTTTCTGTCAACAGGGATGACTGTTTGGAAAGTTTTTGTTTTTACTGTGCTCCTCACAGATTTTATGGGAGCAGTAACATTCACATTGAAAGGGGTGACATGAACGGAGCCACAAGCTCTTAGCCAGTTGTTTGAACAGTTTGATAATGGCTTTAGTCATGCACCAACGCCCTTGCAATAACTGGAACAAATTCCTCCAGCGCATTTATAGACGTTCTCACATCTGACATTCAAGCATAGGTCAGGTCAAGATTAGCCTGCTTGGGGCAATTTAATACTTAAAAACTATACAGAAATTGACAAGGCACTACATCATAATGTCACATGAAAAAGGTATTTGATTCAATGTAAAGGTTCTAATTTTGCTGTCTCAACTATTAGTCTTTATTTTGAGGCATTTTTATCTGCTTGTATTGCTTTTGTGAAATTTTAAAGTCATATTATACAAAGACATTATTGCAATATCTTCATGTCGGGTGAGGGTAACGTGCATGTTTCCGCTTCTCAGTGGCATCCCATACGCAGAGGGACAGTATGTATGTTTACCATCAGGACGTTGATCTGACCAGCGAGCTCTTGGCCTATTCTGGGTTCCAGAGCGAAGGCAAGAATATGTAAAAGTGGTGCGGCTCTGATCATTGCTGTGGCTAACACCATCCAGCACCTCATGTGACGTGTGGTGCTTTAATTCCTAATGTTTTTTTCCAACACTGGAGACTGTGTGTGCTCGCTGGGGAATTGATGTATACCAATATGTGCAAGACCTTGTTGTTTTCTTTCAGCATCACTGTCTTGAATAATGCAAACAGGGGCTTCTCTTGTGATAATTACTATGAGATATCTTTTGAGTTAGTCCTAACTCACCTTGAGGATAACTCAAATGCGAGGAGTGATAATGATTTGGCTTTCTTTTTTATTTTGCTATTTTTGGGGGCAGAAAAGGTGATGATGGTTTAAAGATTTATATCAATCTTACTATTTCCTTTATTCTGTTTACTTCCCTTTATTTCTTTGACGTGGCTTAGTTTATTTAATGAATGTATTTTAACACCGAGTTCTCTATATGACAGTCACTAAAGATGAGAGCAACCGAACATGGGGTCGCAGCTCCCTCTTCAGGCCGGAGGAGTTCGATGATGTGAAAAAAGGAATCAAAAAGAAAGGAAGAACCTGGGGCCCAAGTTCAGTGCAGAGCAAAGAAAGACCTATTGCTGCAGAGAGGTATTATCCACACACCTGCAGAATGTACTGTAAAAGTGGACTGGCTCACATTTGTACATTTTGGCTCATACAAGTCACATTTGAATGTTTCAGAGTGCGGCCTCTCTCCGATGGGAGTAACCCCTGGTCCACCAGCCTCGTCAAGTGTCAGAATTCTGTTCCTCTTGCTGCCCTTTTTGCTGAACAAGGTGAACAGAGAAACAGATGTTGTTTAATGTGTTGAATATCAAATGCAGCACTTTTGTTGTAATTATAACATTCAGTTTATCAATGGCCCAGTTTTTGCTTTTCAATTTCAGTTGAGAGATCTTTCATTTAGGCTGCAAAATCAATAAAGGTGAATGCAGTACTGTAAGGTTATTCAGGCTGGTTTGTTTATTTAGTATTGTTGTATACACACACAGTACATGGATTATAGTTACTTTGGGATTGTAGTCATACACAGTAGGTCTTCATTTCTGATGCTTTTTGATGGTTTAAAGTAATCTTTAGGTAACTTGTTTTAAAAAGACAAAGTGGTTTGGAAGGTGCTATATAATAATTCATTTAAATTAAATGTGGGTTTGTGTTTCCAGCTGGAGCCCGTAAAGATGAAATGTTTCCCCTGGAATGTTCTGACAGCAGCACCAAACCAAAGCAGCTCAAGTTCCCCAACCAGGTCTACATTGATCTACCTCTGTGGAGGGACGAGACCCAGTGCCCTGGTGGCCACAGTGGGCCGGGGGATGCCAGTGTGGGACCAGCAGGTTCCAGTGGTCCCGCAGAGACACTAGAGGACCCCTACACTACCACATCCACCTCGTCTGCCTCCACCACCCCTCAGCACACACCCACTAACAGCCTAAAGAGGACAACTGTTCGGCGTAAAACCGACACAGTCCTGTACGGCTGTGGCTCCCTGCTGGCCTCTGTTGTTCTGGGATATGACCTGCGGGAAGCACTTAAGAACACATGCCAGGGGGAGGAGTCAGAGCCTCAAAAAGAGGAGAAGAAGAAGAAGGAGGGTCTTTTCCAGCGAGCTACAAGGTTTCGTCGTAGCACCTCACCTCCGAACAACCGGTCCCGCAAAGATGATGTGGCGGCGAACCACACCACCGCCCCGTCGGTCAATCTCATCTCCATGTCGGCCATAATGGAGTGCCACTCCACCAAGTGCCTTTTACAGTCTGAGGCTGAGGTTCCCCAGACCAGCCCCGCAAAAGAGGAGCCATCAAATAACCATCACTCAGAGCCACCCAAGCAAGGTCCAGCAGTGTCCACAGAAGGTCAGTCCAACAAGACTTCAGCTAAGACACACCCCCAGACCGTCGCTCAAACCCAAAGCCAGGCACCAGAACTGAGCAACAACATCCCAGGGACACGTCTGCGCCGGAAGAAGTACAATAACCACATCAGTGAGTAGCCCATTCACTGTGATTTTAATGCTTAATTTTACCATTGTCTGAATAATCTTGCAACTAGGGTTTATTAGCAATAGCCGTTAAGATGAGGCCGCTTACGGCTCCCACCAAGCCATTTCTGGGGCTACCTCTAGTAATACCAACCCAGCCTGTTCTGTAATACTCATTGGAAATACGGCATTGTTTGCTCTTTATCATTTAATAATAATAATAATAATCTTTATTTTTATATAGCGCTTTTCCACCTACTGTAGTAGCCACTCAAAGCGCTTTACATAGATTAAGCTATTTACCAGTGTTACAGAACACTCACAGGAGGCAATGTAGGTTAAGTGTCTTGCCCAAGGACACAACGACAGTATGTGGGGGAGAGCGGGATGTTATGATGTTTTGGGATGTTTCGAGCGGGGATCGAACCGCCCTCCCGCCGGTCGAAGGACGGCCGCTCTACCCACTGAGCTACAACACTTAATTCCTGCCTGATTAAAATGTGTTTGTGTCTCAGCAAACGGCCCAGCCACTCTGCCAACCCCAGTGACGCTGCAAAAGAAGCTGGAGAAGCAGGACAAGGACAAGAATGGAGCGGCAGATACACCCTCTGGAGGTGAGGCCTGTCCCAGACCACGGCCGGTCTCATTCAGGGCTAAACCCCATGCCTGGGCCCTGCTGCGAGGGCGCAACAAAAGCTACTCCTTGGGCCACTATTCTGGAGAGAAGGCTGCACAGAACCTCAACATGGTGCTGACCTCGGAGGTGACTGTGGGCTGCTCCCTGCTGGACATGGACACAGAGGGTCAGAAGAGAGACTGCACTGTGCCGCTCTGCCGCATCCAGAGCTCCCCCGCCAGACCCTCTGTCTTTGAATTTGAGAAAGAGTTCCTCTCATAGAAGCCTTTAGAAACCTGCTGACTTTTGAGAAAGTGGGGTTTAGAAACATGCTGCCTTATTGTTCTGTTTTACAAGTCCTTTAATGTTGAACTTTGCTTTAGTTCTGTGAGACTTCCAGAGCCTTACCAAGTCTCAGACAAGAAAAGACGGTTAGTGTAGTAGAGTGAGCACCTTCATCTCTCAGATGTTTTTTTTTTGTCTAAGGGTTTAGACACTGTCGCGGTTGTGAAAGTGGAGCAAACACAGCAGGATCAGCTACTTTCACTGATCGCCTTCATAGGTCTATACCTTTTACCTTTTCTCATTCGTTTCCGTTGGCGCAGCTGAACGTTGACCGCTGCTGCACGGCTTTTGCAACACAATACCCTCACCTTTTTATTTATATATATTTTTATAGGTAATTTAATATGAAGAGACTCAACCTTACTTTAGCAGTCGTGTGCCTACGCTTTTAGATTTTGACATGAGAATCATGCATGTGCCCTGATGATGTCGAACAAAATCCTTTGTTTTTTTTCTGTGAATATTCTTTTCCTTTGAATTTCCTCCCAGTGCTGGAAGTTATTTTGTACTGCATGTGCTGTTAACTGTGTTAATGCAGGACAGTCTGTACGGGTGCACGTGGTCTTCCCCAAAGGCTTTAGAGAGTTAAAAAAAATCTTTTATCTAGATCAATTTTTTACTGACCTTTGGGTCACATGTTGCTAATACAGATTTTTTTAAGAGTATTAGAAATAGAAATGATATTTTTTCTACTTAATGACTTGGTATTGTTAATGATAACATTCTAGTCATTGAAAGATTGCACAGCCTGGGAGTGGCCGTAAAACGCAAAAAAAGCAATATTGTCTAACAAAATGGACCTTAAAGTTTTTAAATAAATACATTATGCAACAAATGCATATTTCAGCATTGATTAGTTTGTCATTTGTGCCTTACACATATGCACATTGCATTTATTGTACATTAACAAAAGTTTACATTGACTCATAAGTGTGAGAAACATATCTCAAAAACTATTTTAAAATATATTTTAATGTTGAAACTCCTTTGTTTACAGCCTATATTCACTGCCACTAATACATTCTTTCATTTATGGTGCCAGTAGATGCTACAATAATCATTTCTCTAATAAGAATGAAGAACTGATCAGATTTAAGTAAGCAGTTGAATGGCTTCCTCAGGATTAATTAAGGGCTGTACTGTCTTCCTTAAAAATGGCCACTCCCAGGTACTCCCTCAAAAACAAATATAAGGTCTGTTTTGAATTATTGACTGATGGTTGCTTTCTGCAAACCTAAATCACTGTTCTTCTTTGAATGATTGTTTATTTCTTGTTTTATTTTATAAAGTACACATAAACATCAACTTTCAGATATTGTAAATATTATTTTCCTTTGCTGTCTATGTGGCATCTTTTGCTGATGTAGAATGTGAATTGTTCTGTATATGAAGACTTTTATGTCTGTTGCAACACTGTCAAGGCCTAACTGATCAGCCACGTGTTAAAGCTGCAACTTTACTGAATTATTGACTAGTGCTATAAGGTTTACGCAGATGTAGAATATATACAAACTTGAGGCTGCAGCTTGTCGTTACCAGACGACTTTGGCCAAAAGTGATGATGTTGGCGACCACTGTACCACTTGTACTGTACACTGACATTCCACTCAGTTTGACTTAACTGTAGCAATAATCTTCTTCTGAATGGTGCGTTCAGGCTGATAGCTATGGGACCAAATTGAAAACTATCCAGGACTAAGGCCTCTCTCGCCAGGACCAAAACCACTAAAAAGATTAGTAGCTGCTATTGTGGAGTTTTTATTAGACTTCTCAGTATAAACATTTATTGAACAACCCATCACATTGTGAGCAATATATTTTTTAACATCACTGAACATGTTGAGGTTATATGATCAGTGATTGGTTATTGTTAACATTACAGTATTGGTTACTTCATCACTGATCAATCAAGAGTATCAACATTTTAAATAAAGGCTAAATGAAGCTGAAGCTGTCTTGGGTCTTTCTTTTAAGAGAAGCAGCACAAACTTAAACATTTCATCAACAATAGTGTCAACAATTTTGTTAATAGTGTTTCAACATTACATTCAAGATAGCACTCAATGCTTGAAGGAAGGGAGATCAGCAGTGCACGTGTTTGTCATTCAGAGAGTGAAGTCGATCATTCATCTTCAGCGATGACAGACGAGATAATGAGGGAGGAGAGGAAAGAGCACAAGTCAGTGAGTGCACAAAGGTGTGTTATCGCTATCACATATCTGATCTTAACGTTTGTAACTGATCTAAAAATAGTGAGGGTGGGGTGTGTGGATGTAATTATAGACATTGTAGAATAACTGCTGCTTAGATTTCTCCCTAAGGAGTTTTATTTTCTCTCCCTTTCTCTGTCAACCTGCCGCAGGTGATTGTTACGTGACAGCGGACACTTGACTGCTCATTGTGTCTTCTTTTGTTACAGCAGAGAGTTTACTTTCCTTGGTAAAGATACCTTCCAACCTGTGTGTCAAAGTCAAT
Source organism: Perccottus glenii (assembly GCA_024416835.2). NCBI lineage: Eukaryota > Metazoa > Chordata > Actinopteri > Gobiiformes > Odontobutidae > Perccottus > Perccottus glenii. Next base: position 16,092,765 of record CM044552.2, on the reverse strand, counting down.
TTTATGTTCAAATATGCAAACAAAAGTGGAGTGAGCTCTTACTTTAAGGCCATGTCACACATTTGATCTCACTGCGAGTGCTGATTCTGGCCTGCTGCGGGATTATGACCTGGGCCTGGAAACAGTATTTAGCCATGTGCTTTTTATCCTTTACGACGAGTTTGTGAAAGCAGCTGTCCATTTTTAGCACCTCCTAAGGACAAGCAGTGAAAAAATCTAAATTTAGAAATGCACATAGACAACAATGCTTTGTGCTTAATAAAAAAATAAAAAAAAATAAAGGGGAAAGGGAGTAGGTCTGAGTCATCTTCCCTTTTATAAATATTTTGTTCTTGTTTTTGTTTGTTGTTTATGCTCTTCCCCTTCCTCATTTCTTCTAATTTCTTGTAACAGTATAATCAGAAGTGCTTTAAAGGTTATCTGTCTTTAGTGTAATGCCATTGGCCTTGACCATTATTGGCTCCTGAAAACTGTTCTATCCTGTTGTCCTGGCGGTCCCTGTAGCCAAGTGCTTGTTTAAAGATGTATTTTCATGGGAATTTGTTTCCTGTGTTGTAACTTGGAGTATTTAAAACCAACTCAATTTAATTTAATTACCACTCTACTCCAATTTAAAGCTAAAATTGTTTCTTGATCTTTTGGAAATATTGCTGAAGTTATATACTTTTTGGTTCGTACATATAAATACGGGTGTACCTCTTGTCCATTCTCTCGTGTAAGGTAGATCTTGTAGTACAGGTCACTGTGCTTCTTCCGCACCTGTAAGCTTGGAGGTTTCACTCGGACCATAATGCCTTTCTCTGTGCTGTGTAGCCTCAGTACAGGTGGGCTAATCTGGGCTGGAAAGATGTAAAGTCACATATATAGAGGGCAATATGCTGTAAATCAATCAAGAGTTGAAAATGGCAGACTCACAGTCCCAGCGGGGGCTGAACCTCGGCGATATAGCCCAGGATGATTTTCTTGACGCTGAGGATGCATGCACTCTGGCGTAGTACCACTCTGTGAGGGCAGAGGTCAAATCACTGAGGTCACACTGCGGCTTTTCAATGCCCTGGCACTGATCAACGTCCAGCCACTGAGGCTCGCCATAACTAAAGACAGGAACAACCAATCAGCTTACAGCATGAATATAGACACTACATACAGCCTCTGATTAGGAAAAACAAAAGAGCTCACATCTTCCACTGGACAAAGTATTTTAGTGAAGAGCTGTTGGTGGGCTGAGTCCAGACCAGAGTGGTTTTGTAGTCCACAGAGACAAACCTTACCTGGGCAGGTGGAGCAGGGCTCACTAGAGCAGAGGAAACAGTTGTAAACAAACAAAAAAATCTTCCTTTCATCTTCAATTAAAACCTTGCTGATATCCTAATTCATTGACACCTCAAAGTAAATCCCCACTTCAGTTTGTGTGCTGACAAAATAACTAATTTAAAACTTGATCACATTTGAAATTTTGACTATTTTCTAATCCACTTGTCTGCTTAAAGCAACCATAGGAACCTTTCAGGATTTTTACACAGGACTCCTCCCAAAATGACCAACTCAAATGGGTAGTACCGGTATGTGGTTACGCAGAGCTACGTTATTATTATACCAGAGAATTACCTAAATTACTTTGCTGTTGTTATTTTACATGTTTCAGTGTTGAACACACAATTGAGTCAGCTTTCAATACAGGAACTGTACATTACCTTGCTCAGTGCAACAGACTCCCAAGTTCCCCAGCAGCACGGCTCCCAGCAGCAGAGCTTTCATAATGACACTCTGGACTGATGCTCAAACCCCACTGGAGTTTTAAACATACATGTACTTCCTCTTCTCATTTGCACACCATGTATGGATGACGTTTCACTCGTCTCATGTGTACTTTTTTTAGTTTCCAAAAGACAATTGTATGGAATGATTGAGCAATGATTTCAACTTAGGCTCTATTTAACTGTAAAGATACAGGTTGTTTATGTTCAGTATAACAGACACTACTTCATTCATGAACTATATAACATAAGAAATGACATTTGAGAACAGTTTTATTTATTTAATGTGTAGTTAGATTACAAAATACAATGTTATGAATGTAGAATGTTTGGGTGCCTACATCATAACAGTCTAAAAATACATCAGACGTTATGGCTCTAACTGCCCTGAAGGTGAAATTTCTTGGAATTACTCATGCTTACGGGATTCTAGATGTTTAACTGGAAATACAAACACTGTAGTAGGTGTGTGATGGAATCAGGTTTCATGTGTGCGTGACTAATACTAATGATAATAATGATTATCTTCTCCTTTAACATTTCCATCTCATACATTTTCAGAAAAACAGTGAAACCTGATGCCAGACATGGTATATCCCTCAAATACGCAATAACTAAACTTGGACTTTGTCATTTTTTTTATTGGAAATAAATGACCCACTCCCACATAAAGACAGCAAAGAGGAAGGTGAACGCAACACCACCGAGGTCCCCCGTCACTCAGAGGAACAACATGGACAGTTCAAATGTCACGACAGCTCATAACTAACGTGCTTCTTCTTTGGCTATTTAAAGTTGAGAGCTTGTAAACACACGTTTGGAGAAGATTATTAATTTATATAGGTTGACAATTACATTCGTCAAAGCAATATACGTATGAAGGGTATTCAATGTCATTTTTTCTGTTACTTAAAACAGTGAGTGATTGCAATATCAAGTCTTAAAAAAATCAGTTACACATTAAACAGAAAAAGACAATAACATCTTACAATTTCATAAAAAAAAAAAAATCCAAGCAAATGAAACAAGGTTGCTTGTGTTCATAGAAGGCATCTTATGCATTGTCTATATCTTTCACTAAATGGTTCACACAAATCCATGATGCACTGCCCGGCCCCAAAAGAAAGTCACAATCTAAAATCCATTAATGGAATAACCTGGTCATTCAGGTAGTCAGGTCACTTTGGGACACATAACGTTGCTGAACCTAGACTTGACCAACTGTGGCAACCCCAGATCCTAGCACTGCCCCCACAGGCTTGTACAGTAGTAGATGGGCACATCACACATCCGCCTCTCGTTACCCTGCTGATACCCATCGCTCTGGAACAGGGTCAGTCTGGACTCATCAGACCACATGACCTTCTTCCATTGCTCCTGAGTCCAATCTTTATGCTCCCAAGCAAACTGAATTTTACTGAGTTTTACAATTTGATTTTACCAAATGTTTAAGTGATTCCTGTTAGAATAGTTATTAGGTTTGGCAAGAAATGAGATAATATACAGCCCCACTTAGAATTTGGAATAGATGGTCAGTTTATTTTCTTGCAAGAGGAGCACTTTATTCAGCATTTGGTGATACAGCATGAAATGGTTCAAAGAGCATTACATAGAGTTTTTATATGATGTTGATGTTTGGTAAGCAAAACAGAGCATCCTTGGAAAGTGATTAGATGTAGGGGAATTGATTACCATGACGCCAAAAAAAAAAAAAAAAATGGAATAATATGATTAACAATCTGGCCCATGCCCAGCCTAGCAATACAAAGTCACATAAGACACACAATTATCTTAATCACCGATCACAATCATTCAAGATTTTATTCAACCAGATTTTTGGGCAGCTGGAACATAAACATCCATGCAGTATTTTTATCCAATGGGATAAATAGCTTCTTGCTTAGATAAATCTAGGTGGTGACTTTTTTTTGGGCCAGGCTGTGGTCAAAACAACAAAGTTCCTCGTCCCAGGGTTCACTTGAAGAAATACATACCAATTTGTATAATGCTTTTGACAAGTACAGGAAACAACTCAAAGTTATAAACATAAATAACAGACATAAGGTGTATTTACACAATGCTAAAGAAGAAAGGGGCACATTAACTTCAGTGTTCTACATCATGACAAGACCATAAGGAAATATAGTGCAGTGCACTTAAAGACTCGAATATTATTTAAGTCTAGTCCATGTTGCCACTAAGCTCAGCATTAGCTGTAACTACATAAAGCGGAAGCCATAAGCTGTTAAAAATGCTTATATAGACACTGAATGTTAAATTGCACTGGTGTAGGATATTTTGAAGCTTGGTTGATGCTTTAAGAGTTATGGACAGTCCTTAAACAGTACATAAAATAAAATGCAAAACTATAGTATTTTTAAGATTACATATTATTTCACACCATTGAGGTTGACCCTATGTTTGAACTGAGATTTTTATACTGTAGTGGCATGTGAGTGAATTCATCATGTCCAATTAACACTAGTGTATTTCATTCTTTTGATAATGTGTTATTTGCACAAATGAAAAAATTAAATTAAAAAGTCAAGTTTCATTTCAGCCTCATTTCAAAGGCCTTGTTTTTGATTGATTATTCTTTGAAATGTTAGGTATTTTTAGGAACAATTATAAATTGATGCCCTATAGCAGATATACTGTAAATATGACATTTAAAATTTAATAAAGTTCCAACTTCTCTATTGGTTTCATTCATATGCTAAATGATAATCAGTGACTTGACACTAGTAACCGACAAAACAGTATTGCAGAAGTTACACTGTATAATAATACACTGTATATAATACACTGTATATGTTGATTTTCAGTTGTAGAGTAAAACTTGTGCTTCACTCTTAAGGCAAGTTTCGTTTCTCATATGCAGTGTGGACCTCCTCCTCTTCATCTACCTCCAAGTACGTGCCATGTGTGTATCCCTTCTCCTCTTCTCCTTGTGGCCCTTTTAGCGCCGGCTCTGCCTCGTCCTGAGCTGGTGACTTTGTAACACGCATCCAGCCATTAGATTCAGAAGTAGCCACCTTACTGGGCGTTGATTTATCCTGGTCTGGTGTGATGAGGGGTGTAGGGGATGGGGGTTCCACCAGCAGCTTAGAAAATTTCTCATCAGTCATCCCTGTCAGCAACGGTCCATTGTTGTTGGTAAAATTCTTGAGGATGCACAAGCAAAAGGAAAGAATTAGTTAAACTATATTCTACTGAACACAGTAATATACATAGGAATCAGAAAAAAAAAAAAAAAAAAAGGGGGAACACACCAGAGAAGCTGACGCTTCAGTGGATGGTCTTGTTCTTTTTATGTACACCATAGAGCCAAGGATGACAACTCCAACCGTGACCAATAGAATCGGTAAAGTGTAGGCAAGAATATCTAGCCAGAAAATGAAATGAGTCAAAAAAAATATGAAGTCATTGTAATGTTGGTAAGGTCAAATAACAAAACATGAAACTGGACTCAACTGTTTTTCTCCGGTGTCAGAGGCTTAGAGCAGAACGTTCTTGGAGCTTGAACATACATTTTCTTCATCTCTCCTGTGATGTTCAAACAGTAGATTTCTTGATTTGCCATCCACTGGAAGCTTTCCCTCGCAGACCTTTTTTACAGTTGTCATTATGCGGCTCCTTCTGCATAAAAGAACACTGCGGTAAATGTACAGGATTCCTCAAGTGGCTTAATGATGTGGATATCAGTCACAAAAAACATGACATTGTTTAACCTGGTTTATGATCTCAACATGGTACTCAAAGTTAGGCAGGGAGTCATGAGTTTTCCTCTTCTTTCGCTTTAGAGTGCTGTAAAAAAGGCCAGGGTGGTCGAAGCGGAAGTGGAGTAATTTGTCTTCATGGGCAGTGACAATGACATCGACGTTAGGCATGTCCACATTACCTGGTAGACATAAGAGACAACTATAAAATGCTTGGCTCTCACGGTTGGTTTTCTGCAGCATAACACTGCTAATGGCCTGCCTTAACTTGCAATTCAGCAACTGCTAGCCTAGAGGTTGCCCAGTCATCACAGCATTGGGCATCTTAAAGAAATTACTGATTATTTTTTTTATTGATTTTGCAGTCTATACTTTTGTAAGTAAATGAATCCAGATAGATATCAATTCAAAACATCTTCTAAATTGCACATTTTTGTATGAAACTTCTAGGTAATAATGCATTTACAGCTCACATTTGTGGGTTGCCATTGTGTCCTTGAAATAGCTAAAGGCAATGCCTTCTTCAGGCACCTCTTCGGACTCCTCGCCACTTCCATCCACAGCAGACAGAAATACTGAGTAATCATTGTCTGGATCAGAAAAATTGGACAAGTCAATGTCCTGAGCTGGCAAGTTCACCAGAAGTTCAACAGCTTCCCTGAAAGAAAAACAAAAATGTTATTTATATACCACATATAAGTGCATTTCTTTAATAAGCGGTTTCATTGATTGTTTGACAAATATCCAAATATCTTTCAGACTTACACTGTTAGTGATCTGACCACCACTTTAAACCTCAGGCCTGCCGATGGCTTGTCATAACTCCATTTCAAAGTGTTCTTCATGTTGTGGCAAAGAAATGTCACATTTGTTGGAGGCGGCACTGTGGAAATAGAGACCATCAGCTTTGACAGCAGCAAATACAAGTGTCAGGTGAGCTGGACCTTTGGTATGTTCTGTAGGTTTTCCACTAGAGTGTGCCAAACAATCAAATACAGAAACAAGTAATAAATGCGTTTACTGCAGATTTATTACTTCTTCAATTCTGAATCAGTTTATGGCCCCTCAATAGTATGTTTGGATTTTGGACAGACAAAACCTCAGACTCTTAAGAATTCTACAAAGCAATGGTCACCAAACTTTTTGATCTCGAGATCTACTGCCCATGTTTTGGTCAAAAACAACTGAAACTCACAGAGAGAAATAACACTACCAAGTCAAGACCTTTAATTTAAAATTCTACTTAAAATTCATTTGAGGTAAAACTGTCCTCCATGTACAGTATAGTAAGGTAGAAGTGAGCCCATTATGCATCAGATCAATGAGGCACTGCAGAGGCCTCCCTCGTTCACATGTTCTGGTCCTGTCCACGCCTGGGGACTAATGATGATGAAATATATGTGCGCCATACCCTACATTTAATAAACCTCTCAAGTTCTGCTCTACACACATTAACTTTAGCCTGTAGGGCTGGGTACCGAACTTCGATACCTTTATGGTATCGAACGAAAAACTTCGATTCTATGGGTATCGAAAAATTAGTATCTTTCGGCTACCTGTTTTTCCAAAGCCAGCGGCCGGGTTTTTTTTTTTTTTTTTTTTTGCCAGCAGAATGTGTCTGTGTGAAGCTTGTAGCAAACGTGCATGTAACAAAGAACTACATTCAGCGTGATTGGTTTGTCCACCATCGACCATGAGGTATTCCCAACACCTGAAGATACAATGACACTGCAACTATACTACAGTGTAACCATTTTACTTTCATTTTCTTTAAATAATGTAGATGATAATGCCAAATAGATCTAAAGTGTGGCTACACATAAAAGTGTGATGCCGTGGAAGAGAAATCAAACATGTGGGTAAAGTGTATTGCTAACCAAAGATTTAATGAAGCATTTGACCATGCACGGGATCAATATGAAGGCACAAAGTTGTAGGGTATTCGACTGTAAAAAGAAGGAAATAGAGGAGCCTTGCAGCTCATCGGAGTCAAACCTGCCCCCTTCAACATCATCTGGCATTTCTGACATTGTAGCTGGTAAGAAAGGAAGATATTACCTTTTAGCGAACAGAAGTTAAAGTAATTGTTTACGCTAACGCGAATGTGTGGATGCAGGCAGACCCAGGCGCTAGCTTTAACCTTATTCTTTGACCAGGCAACATCTCTGTTTTTCCAACGTAACGTTAAGGTTTCACATTTTAGAAATACTTGACAGATAAGTGTAATTTCCCTACTTAAACCAAATGCATCCCCATGATGGTGACTACCACTTTATGTATGTTAGCTTGTGCTGCTAGTCGGTTGCTGTAGCGTTAGTGCTGTTATTTCCCCCTTCACATTAGCCTCTGCCTCCTTTTGCAGGAAGGCATGGCGATAGAAGTAACAGCATGACCAGCACCTCCAGATTCAGGAGGAGATACAACTCTACAGAGGTTTGCCGTGTACACTCTCTACAGTGAATCCAGCAACTTGGTGGTGGAGTAAGAAGGACACACTGCCAATGCTATACAGCTTGGCAGCCAGGTTTCTCTGTGTACAAATGTACGCCCTCTGACCGTACATTTTCTACGGCTGGGGACACCATTAGCCAGGAGCTGGCCTGTCTGTTGCCAGAAAAAGCCGACATGTTGATCTTTCTGAAGAAAAACTGCTGAGCGGTTACCCACAAATACAGTTTGATTTTGCACTAAAAAGTTTTTTTTTTTTTTTACATTCCTATGAATTTTAGTTGGTTCAATATTAGGATGTACACAATATAATTTATTTATTTATTTATAATATGTTCATGTTGTGGCAAAAGGTTTCTCTTTTTGTAAATTTTGGCCAAGTTAGGATTGATACGATGTGTGAAGTGTGAGTGTGAAGTGTTACCAGAATTTGTTTTAATTAAGATGAAAAATAAAAGTTTTGTGTTTAATGTATTTGTGTTGATTTTGAAATGGATTTTAAAACACATGGTATCGAAAAAAGTATCGTTAGGAACCGGTATCGAAACTGAGGTATCGAAATTGGCACCGGATCGAAAGATTTTGAACAATACCCAGCCCTATTAGCCTGGTATACCAGACCATTTTACAGAGAGAGGGGAGTTGCTATGAGGAAGGGACCAGACCTTCCTAGTATACTAGGCTACCTGTTTTTACAAGCCAGACATTGTTGTGGCACAGGAAGCAGACTTGCGTCAACATCTTGCAGAATGTTTTCCTTGAACACCAAACAAAGGACAAACAAAGAATATTTATCAGGGCGTTTTAGTTTAGTTTGTAGCTCTGCATCGACCATGAGGTATTCCCAACACCTTCAAAAAACAATGACACTGCAACTATACTACGCGTACAACCATTTTACTTTCATTTTCTTTAAATAATGTAGATGACACACAACCGTAAATAGATGCAGCAAGTCAAACACAACAAAAAGTGTGAGAGCGTGGAAGAGAAATCAAAGCTATGTGGGTAAAAGAGGTGTTAACCACATCATTTCTGAGTTGTAACTGAAGACTGTAACCACACGAGCATGTGAACAAACACAGCTAACCACACAACTAGAGTTCAAGCTGCACTTGATCTCTAGTTGTTTTTCACCTTTCTACCTAATGAATTTTTATTTTTAAAATGTGCAGTTTAAGGAGTGCACAGACATGCAGACAAAAGTCATGCCCTGTGAAACTGATCTGACTCTACAAGTAAACAGAAATAAGGAAGAAAAAGTGCCCAACTTTAAAACTGCAAAAACTTAAAGAAAGAACAAATTGTTTCCAACCAACTTAACGGTTCTCAGATGATCAGTTGTATTTATTTGCTGCATTTAAAACACTGATTATGTCATATGTAAAGCATTTTGCAGAAAAATTTAGATCTAGATCATAGATTAGACCAAACAGACTTTTGAAAAGGTCACACTAAATATCTAGTATCCTTCTGACTATTTTTAACTTTTCGGCCATTTAATGCATATTCACATAACCAACAACTGATTAAAAGTGCTGACACACATAATAAAACAGCTATAGTAGTGTGGGGAATTTTAATGTGAGTCAGCCCATTAATATGACTACACTGTTGTCACTTACAATCAGCTGGTCACCCCTGGAAGAGTTAAGCAAATTGGTATAGCTGGAAAGTCCCCGTCAGTGACACAAGTTGCATACAAGGTCTCATCACTTTTTGGACAGTTCAAGGGTAGATGTGCTTTCTGTTTTAACACCTGCTGGGAACTACCTGGCACCCCTGCACAATAAGATCATCCAAAATGAACGGGAAGAGGTTGAACTTGAACACACCAGGCTGTTGTCTACCTTTCATGCTGCCGTCACTCTAGCTCCCACAAAGCCCACACTACAATAGGTAAACACAAAGGGTTACTCAATCTGAGAAACTCAATAAAATGTGCAGTACGTGACATTGTGGATTTTCAGTTCTCAAATCTGTAGTCTGAAAAGAGTATATGATGACATTAGCCTATTTGTAGTACTTAATTGCAATCATACACAATAACATAACACCCACCTGTTTTATGCACACTTCTAAATATTGCTAAAAAAATTTAAGTTAATTGTATGCATTGTGATTAGTTTATAACAGCCAGAGTTTAAAGTAAACATTTCCATAACCTAATATATTCTGCTTATCTAGCTACCACAAGATTGTCAGCAGGCTATTAAAGATGTCCTTTTGAGAATATAAGTAAAGGATAAATCATTACACAACTCAAATGGCTTGAGCAATACTGAAAACTGTAAAGAGGAACAAAAAAAAAACTGTTGAAACAGCTAAACTCTTAACAATGATACATGATTGAAATACAGGTCCCCTTAAAATTGTTTAGTCATTAACAGTTTTTACTCTTCTTGGGTTTCTAAGTAATTTTTGAAAAAAGAAAAAAAAATGCATACATGTTCTAAGTCTACTAAGGTGAAGTACAAGATACTTCTATAGTCACAGTAAAGTGTGCCGTCAGCTATTCAAAAGGCCTATAGCCAACTAGTTAGGAGTCACCATCCCTGACTCATAAAAACTCAGCTGACTTGCAGTGTCACATATTTATACACACACTATATATATATATATATATATATATATATACACACACACACCATATACATTGTATAATACACACATGCATGTATATGTATGTATACACACACACATACATATATTATGTTTATATATATATATATATATATATATATATATATAAATAAATAAATGTATATTTATATATTAATCGGCAATACGTTAATTAACTTCATAATAGCGTCTAATGGTTGTTAGCTGTTGTTAGCTGTAGCTGTAGTTGTAAGCTACCATCTTCCACGTACTTTCACAGGTTTATGGCATATTTTGATACATTTATCGAGGCTCCTGGACACCTTGACATGGGTAACATATAACACTTACCTTTGGCTAACACCACATGTAGCTTTAGTAGTACCCAGCAGACAAGAAAGGCGTAGGGAATTTTGCGGTCCATGTTTAGCCACTCAGTTCGACGTTGTTTCTTAATATGAAAATAGCTACTCGACTCCTTATTAAACAGAGGTCGCATACAATTAAAGAACTGCTTCCCCAACTTATAAATAATAATAATAATGTGCGTAATCGACCTGAAATGGGGCACAAGTAACCTTTCTCCGCCAGACAGAACTGCTCACAGTATGTCTATGTGTTTCGCAGTACCCGAGTTGGGAAACTCCCAAATCTCGCGAGAATCCCGCTGCAGCGCAACGTTAGGGCGCAACGCCGCTGGAACACAAACCAGGAACATTCACGCTCAAAGCGGATGTGATCAACAGTGCTCCCTTTGTTGTCACGCCTCCACCGTGTCCGCTTCACTTTCCTCACTAACTTGTCCCCTATCCAATTTGACAGAAAATTGTTGACACAGCTTCTGGTGAGTGTTGTTTGTAGAAGAAAATGTCTGCTAATTAAACTAAAAAGGGTCGATAAGGAGCCGTTATGGATTCTATTGCCAGTGTCGAATCTGTCTGACTACACGTAAACGCAACATAAACTGTCGCGGGGAAAATACCTGGAACTTACTGGGAATGATTTACGGTAAACAGTTGTTATTTTGGGAAAACCTCGTTAGACAGTGACCTGGAAGCCACTGAAAGAATTTTTTTTTTTTGTTTTTTACATAAAAAAATTATTATCGATGAGGAAGCATTGGCATCCAATATAGTCAAATTTAAATAATTAAGTGTCACAAGTCACACAGGACTTAGAGTATAATAAAGTAAAACAATGTTTTAGATTAAAAAAAAATTAAATATCACACACATATTGTACATTAAAAACAGGGGAACTATAACAGTGGTGGAAAGAGTACTGAATATTTTACTCAAGTAAAAGTACTGTTACATGGCTAAAATAATACCCAATTACATGTGAAAGTACATGTGTTAAGGTACTCTAGTAAAAGTATAAATTACTAATTACTTTCACTCCATTGATGTATAAACTAAGGCTATCAGCACAATAAAAGACTTCTCAGGCACCCAAAGCTCTTTACATGATGCTTCCATTCACACACATTCACACCTGGGGCAGACAGAGAGGTGGGTTGTCATACACAAGGCGCTTACATCCTTCTCCGACCACCACCAGACTCATCTCTACAATCACACACATTCATACACCAGTACTGTGGCACTATGAACTGAGGAGCGGGAATCAAACCGCCAACTTTCTGGTTATAGGACGACCGCTCTACCATTGAGCGCTGTATATTTGGGTTGTGTTCTGGATAAATATGTTAACAGATGGAAGCTGGCAGCTCACCCTTAAAGACTAGGCACAAGGGGTTATATATTATTAGTATTATATTAATACTATATATAAAACAATATATATTTAACCAGTCCAAATAAATGTTAATTTATTCCATATTTTAAGAAAAAAGTTGCATAGTTTTGCCTGGAAATTATTAATAACCACAGAAAACATCTCTGAAGACCAGAAGCTTTGGGCCATGGCAGAGATTTAACTCAGTGAGAGAATACCATTTTGTCAGGGAATAAAAGAAGGACTAAACTAAAAGTACACGTTTACAAGCTGAAACCAGCTTTAAACCGCAGAACTTAACAAAGACTTCAGACCTTAACTAGGAAAAAGCTCACATAGTGGACCTCTTGTAATGTAAGGCCTATATTGTTATTTATTTTTTTATGTAACCAGGTGTGTGTGTGTGTGTGTGTGTGTGTGTGTGTGTGTGTGTGTGTGTGTGTGTGTGTGTGTGTGTGTGTGTGTGTGTGTGTGTGTTGTTAGTGGTAGGGGAAACAAAAGGAGAACAGGTGTTATAATGCTTTGACAGGAGACACTCAGCTGCAGCTGGTGTCAGCCAGGACAGCTTTATTTAAAAGAAAACATGTATTTGCAGAAATAAAGTGTACCAATATGTTACTAAAACAGTCCTGTGGCTTTAGACAATAACATGTTTATAAAATATAAATGTTCATTACCATTTTACCTTGCACTGCACATACTCTGTGAATTGTGATATAAATTTGTCTTAAGCAGTTTGCATTTGGATTTAAAAAAACCTCTCAGTCCTAAAACTATCTCAGTGAGCGGCAAGAGAGACAGACACATGCTGATTAGAGAACAGCAATTAAAATCTGAATATCTAGAGCAGCGCGAGCGTGACATGTCTTTAAACTGTACACAAGTTTAAATTAAATGAGTTAGAGACAAGTTTTGACTTAATGTGGAAACGTAATCTGTCGTAAATTGTTATCAATAAACCATTCAGATGTAAAATCACTAACGTTAGCTTACCTTAAAAAGTTTTTTTTACATGTACGACAGATTCACGTGACAGAAAAACAGCCGTGTAGTGTCCATAACGGTTCATTAATTAAGTGAACTATATAGTGCAACACTACAGTATTTAGTTGAGGGGTTAGGGTGTGCATTCTGACACAGCCTAACTCTTCCTGTTCTATACATACTGGTTCCCTGTAGCTTGCATTCGATTTCTAAGGCGGGGTTTACAGAGGAATGTTAACCAATTAGAGAAACGCCGGACGTGAAGCTTCAAAACCGAGGCAAGAGCAGAAATAAACGGCCTCTCGGTAGCAGCGTCCGCCACATTGAATGTTTTGGACTCGCCACACGAGCCGACGAGTTACTTGTGTATGACGTAGCCAGCAAACCACACCCTTCTGCAGACAAACGGTTTGCGATTGGTCCGTCCGCAAAATCGACGAGGAAGGGATTCGCTATGAGAAATGGACCAGACCGTCCTCCTTTTTAAAAAAAGCAAAAGGGCTACCCCTGAACCAAAACAGAACTGACTATAAAACAAAAGAGTCGTTATTCAGCTTTGTTTTGAGTTTCGTGGGTGTATTTAGCCTTCAACTAATTAGTCTACAAGCTATCTATCTTTTGAAAGTCAAATGATGCTGTAAGTAAGTGCCTTTCAAAGTATTATGTTTATTTATATTAGCTTACTAAAACACGTAATGCTGGCTACAATATGAAGGCAAGATGTTCTGTTCATTTACAGCTTCCTCTGCAGGATACTTTCCCATAGTCTGACGTCATCTGGATGTGATTTTCCTTCCCCATCCCAGCCTTAAACTGACTCATTCACATCTGTGCTCCACTGCAGCAGCTTGAGGTGAGTTTAACACAACACAACTTTACAAGCATTACATTTATGAAAAATACATACTTTATGAGTTGCGACTCACAAGAGACTTTGTGTTCCTTTTCTGTAGTTTGTACTACAACCACACTCGAGAGCTAAGCCTCACACATTGCCTTTTCATTCCTGTTGTGTGTTATGTAATAGAAAAAATCTTGCTATTTTGTCTAAAATGGAAAAGGTTTAGCGCTCAACTGACTTTGTCTTACTTAACCTCTGTTTTCTAAAGATTTACAGAATACACAAACAGCAGTATAGTGTCAGCATTCATTCCACACTTCATTGAAGAAACTAATCTAATGTCTTTGTGTACAACTATCTTAACCTATAAATTATTTAAGAAATCAAAGCAAGAGAAGGAAATTCTATCTCATGTTTATCTTTAGTTGAGAAAATTTCATTGCAACCTCTAATTTAAATCTTTTAATGTCGTAGATTAGCTTAACACCACCTATTCTTTGCTTTTCCAGAGCAGCTACAGCCTGCACAAGTATCTACTGTTTGACGATAAAAGATGTGGGCTTTTCGACAATAGAAATAAGTGATTCAATGAAGAATCCAGTGGTCAGTGTGGTTTAGGTAGAGTAGGCTATGAAACATGAACCAACAGGAACCAAGAACTTTGAAAACCCACCATTTGAAAACAATGTCTTCCTTTCCAAGAATATATTTGCCTTGGAATTGTAGGTCCGGACCGTTCTATTTGTATGTGGGTGTGTGTGCTTTTGTACGGCTGAAAGACGAAGCATGTGGTGTTTTAAACTGCTGAAGTAAGGACCTAAGGGCAAGGATGTCTGTGGGCGGCACTCTCCGTTACATGAACTTCCAAAGAACTGTTTAAAAGACAAGACTCACTTTTAGCTACAATTAGATTAGGGACAGCCACTTACTTTGTACATGTGTTTACTTGTGATGGTTATTGTTATAGTTAGTGGCCAGTATCATGTCCAAGCATTACTTTCTGGCACAAGCATTCACTCGTGCGTGTGTGTGTGTGTGTGTGTGTGTGTGTGTGTGTGCGTGCGTGCGTGCGTGCGTGTGTGTGTGTGTGTGTGTGTGTGTGTGTGTGTATGGGCTCTGAGTGCTTGCCAATATCCGTGACTGTAGTCTAAGAAGAACACGCCCATGTAGTGTGCGCCTGGTCTCAAAAACTGATCTAACCCAGCTGTCAGTATGTCCACATCCCCCTCTTCACATCTTGGCAATAAAATATGTAACTGATAAGAAAAGCATGGAGGAACGACCTCACAAGTTTTCAATCCAATTACAAGAAAACCTAATTGTTTGACCCTTTGTTAAAAAAAATAAAAATATTGCTGAGAACAGTGTCATTTAATACTGCCATTTTTCTATGAGTGTATCATTTATAGAAATTGTTATAGACTAATTGTTCACATTTTATTCACATTTCAATTAAGGACGTACAAACACTGCTAGTCTTTATTGTTTTTGGCTGAGTTCTTCCTGCTCATTGTTTCTTATTCTTGTGACCAACAGACCATATTAAAAAAATACATAGCATTTATTTGGCAAGTACATTTAATGATCTACCATAAAGCATGCAGGCATAAAGACTTTGGCAAATTTTATTATGGATAAAAGAAAAGATTATACAGGTTTTTAGCAAAGTGTGTTTCAACAAAAATGTTAACTTTCTTTGTAGATGCCTTGCTTGCTGTTGACAGTTCCTTTTCAACAGAATCCTGAGATTTTCTTTTCATTTGTCATTTTCTTTTTTTTTTGCTCATTACACTTAACATATTCCTTCTACAGGCCTGTACTCTGCACCTGGATGCCACCATAAACATCTGAACACAATGGTGCCTGAGACTGTCCTGCAGCAGTGATGCCTGTCGTCAGTCCTCCGGCCTGCCTCTGGTGTGTTCTTTTCTGTCTGGCAGTGTCTTTACAGCACTCGTGCTTACGGCTGGCTTATGTCACCCACAACAGCCTGAACTACTGCTCTTGTGATCAGGACCCACAGCCCTGCAGCCTCTCCTCACTTACAGACTGCAGCTGTGAGTCCAAGCAGCCCTGCAACCA
The DNA here is from genome assembly GCA_024416835.2 of Perccottus glenii. Taxonomy (NCBI): domain Eukaryota; kingdom Metazoa; phylum Chordata; class Actinopteri; order Gobiiformes; family Odontobutidae; genus Perccottus; species Perccottus glenii. The sequence goes on along the minus strand of CM044552.2, from coordinate 16,076,596 downwards.
TTTGCATTCCTCTCCTGCTTTTCCGGTGAGGCAACTAACTGTTTGGTACACGTCAGCCATTAACACAGCATGTCTGCTCAACAACTCAGACGTGAGGCATCTGACTCTTATTCGCTGTGGTGCAGGTGGGTCTAGAGGTCCCGCCTCTTATGGACCAGTAATCCAAGCAGCTCCAATTGCTGTGCAGCAATTGGAGCGTCTAACTGTGTATCTAACAACAAAACCAATTCTGGAAGGAAACAATGCCAGAAATACTGAACTGGAGAGAGAAAATGGAGAAGACCTAAGCACATTTATCTACAACAGGGTCACAGACATAGATCAGGATTTAAACACAGACTCAAGGAGGGACTTTGAGTTCTTGGATTTACGCCCATCACAAACCCAAGACATCTTCCTGGGAAGGGACAAAGGAGCAGCGTATCACGAACAGGCCAGATTGGGAATCATCTACAGCTCTGTCCTACAATCTGGGGCCAAGGTCAAATCCTACACTGTCCAGACGCACATAGGCAGTGATGGGCTGCTGCCTTTTCCCAACCTCCATCTGCCCCGTTTACCAGAGACCTCCGTCATATATGTCAGCTTTATATACTGACCACAAAATACAAGGAGGCTTACAGGAAACACAAAAAGAGAACAACCAATAAACACTTCCTTTTTTGCATTCTTGAGATTTTTGATGTAAGTTTACTTTAACGCTGATTTAGATAAAACATGCATCTACTTGTCCCGAGTGAGAATGGTGGTAAACTGAGGCTCTGTTTTAGTCTCATGGCTGCTGTGCTCCAAATGTCTAGAATGAGAACACAAAATTACTTTAACAGGAATCGTTTAATTCTCTGCGTTGTACCGCCAATTTTCCAGTAACTTATTTTTGATTTTCTCCAGAGACCGATCCGGTTCTGTTGCACAATGCTGCATATCATCAAGTCGAGGAGAAAGGAAAGCACTTCTAAATCTACCAGTTACCTACAAAGAAGGTTAACATTAATTTACGCAGTTTGTTGTCTAAAGTTGAAATTTGCTAATGATACAAAGGAAAAAAAACAACAAACTAAAAACTCTTAACATTCTTTCATTCTCATTCAGCCAAACCGATCTCAGTCAGTGCAATCAAAAAGTTTCTGTAATGGATTTTTTTTTATTCAGCCCGTCTTTACAAAACTTGTAGACAAGAGAGGCAGCCAGTCATTGTCAGATGTAGAGTTGCCTCCCACAAGGCGCCACAAGATGGCAGCAAAGGCGTTTTTATTGTTGCACGTTGAACCCGACTGAGCTGCTGAAGAACAGCTCTCTGAGGAAAGTAGCCTGTTTGTCTCAAAATCATACATCTTATATAGCCTACAACATAATCAATAAATATAATTAGTGTAAAAGTCAATTTTCTATGTCCATTTATTTATTAAACTGTTACATTTTCATAAATAAACAGTATAAACAAACAATAAACATGCTCTGTGATACTTTTTAATTTGTGTGAGTCTGTTTTTTGTAGGCTATTGAATCTAATGTGCGCAGTAGCATGGGTTAGCCTACTTTGTGTGCCTTTGTGAAGCACTTGAAATAGGCTAGTCGTAGACTATGTGGACTGTATCTTTTATGGAGTGTCACGTGCACGAAGAACGATCAGAGTAAAATAGCTGGATGTGATACGCCTGGTTATTTGTCCGATTACCACAGCTGGAGCATTTATTGGTAGAAAATTGTAGGGCCTAGTCTTTACCTTTAATTGTATTGTTAATGTAATTCTTAGAAAAACGTTGCCTCCAGATGCAGCAGTGTGCTCTCGTGCCTCTACAAGTAGCAGCAGCACCTGCCAGAGGCTGATGAGCAGAGGCCGGGCCCAGCTCGTTAGCGCAGTGAATGGAGCTGATAGCGCCTGTTGATCCACACCTGAGAGGTCACACACGCGCGCACACACACAGACACGCACGCTCATAACACGAGGCCCGAGCTGCCTCAGACCCGGACCAACGAGATGAGCATGTGTCATGATGACCTCGACCTGACCCCTGGTTCACGATTAAGACGAAAACTAAACCTACGCGTTTATTGAAGTATGGGCCACTCCGAAACTCGCTGTAAATCTTTTAGTCTGGCTAAAAACGAACTATACAGGACTATACTGAATTACTGAGCGGTGGGCTTCCCCTCCTCTGCGCGTCTTCTTTAACCACGCTGCCTCCGTCTCATCGTCAGCACTAAAACATTTTTATAATCAGGCGTTATTGTTCGTCGTCTCCTTGTGGGAGATGCGCCATGTTCATTTTTAAAAGGGCAAATCAGCCATAATTCAGTTTATAAACTGCGGCACGCAGGGGCGAAATGCCTGGATGAATATTCATTAGGGCCCGCCTGAACTGCCAGCCCTGTGATTCATTAGGCATATGTAAATATCACTCACTTTAATTGCCCCTAAACTGACTCAACATAATGTTGTCATTAGCAAATTATTACTTATTTGTGATACTGATGGTACGGTAAGGCCGACTGCAGCTCCACATATATGATTGTAATTACAGCTCTTTTTATTCACGGGACGTCTGCGTGAGCTGATGGATCTGTCGTGCACACGCGCGTTTGTGGCCATCTATTTCTTAGTGTGGGACGTAGGCCTACAGTGTTAATGCACCATTTATGGGTCCGGCTCCTGCACTGACAAGGTTCCCATATTGACCCATAATTGGCCTCTGTGCATCAGGAAAGTGTAGGCGCACTTAAAGTGTATTAATGTCACAGCAAGGCCTCGTCATGTATCAGAGCCTTCAGCTTTTCTAAAAATGCTAAAACTATTTGTGCTGATGTAACAATAGAACATTTTAACAGTCGACTAGTAAAGCTATTATGAGAATTAAAAGTTTCATTAGTTTTATGAGCTATCACTGACACATATCTATCTTTTGATATCTTATGATTTTATTGTCAGTTATTTTCCTAACGTTAAAAAAAATCAAAAAGTGAAATCAAGCAACCAAAAATATTATCTTCCATGGCATTTTAGGTTTAAATGTATTTTTTAATCTATTGTTCTTCATCCTACTTGTTCACATATATAAACTTAGGCCAGTTGTGAACAGCTTTTATTCCTGACATTTAGTCATGTCCCATGACTCACCCAAAGCCCTGAGCCTGTCACATCTTTAGAATAAACTACAGTTTAAAAAACTCCCCCTGCCTGTCACTGTGTGCTGTTTTGGAGCTGTTTTATAGAGGCAGCAGCAGTTTGAAATAACCACCATGACAAAACAGGCCCACAAACCAGAGACAGGGAGAGATGGGGAGAAGGGGGCAGTGAATGTGTGTGTATAAGGGAGCTAATAAAGTAATGTGATTGATGATCTCCTTTCTCCCAGAGGGACCTGCACCATGTAAATTGGCCCACACAATGCATTATGGATAAGGCAGTTGAGATTATAGCTTGTTAATGTGTGTCCCCCTCCGTCTTACATCCCCTCTGCTTTGGCTCAGGCGGTGACATGGTCACCTCATTGTTAGGCCGCGAGGGTCTTTTTGGTGCAGATGGAGCGAGAGGAGCTGAGCTGCAGAGATCTGGCAGACTTCACCAACTTTGTGAATCTGTATAATTCATGATGTCATAAATCAGCTTGCACAGTCTCATCATAGGAATCCAGCTCCTATTTGAGATGAAACATGGTGATGCAAAGTAAAAAGATTATATGTACTTTTGACATTTAAAAAAATCACTCAAGTCAGTTAGCAGTACTTTGCAAAAAAGGTTATATCCAAAGGCAAAACAATTACTGTCACATTTACAGTTCCCCACAATAAATACTTGCAATATCACACTGTTGCATAGAAAGCCCTTGTTTGTCATAGCTCACAACTCTGTCCAGTGGTACAACATGGAATAACCGGCCCCCTGGGATAGCACTATCAGGGAATTCTCTTGATATTTCTCTGATACAACACATTGATACCATACTATCTTACAGCATTCTGAATGATTTGCTGTAAGTTTAAAAGCTATAATTTATATGCAATATAATGTAAACCTCATATAATGGCGGCACACAGCATGAAGGTCCTGGGTTCGATTCCCATCCAGGGCAGGGCCTTTCTGTGTGGAGTTTGCATGTTCTCCCTGTGTCTGCGTAGGTTTCCTCTGGGTACTCCGGTTTCCCCTACTACCAAAAACATGTACAATAGTGGCCAGGACTCCCCTGCAAAAGAGATTTGTAATCTCAGTGGGACTATCCTGGTTAAATAAAGGTAAAATAAAATCATATAAATAAGCTGCATATTATTGCACAGTGCCCTTATAATGATTTTTGTATAAGTATTGTGTGCCAGTTTGTCAGCAGGGGCCAATGGACATATGCCTCCTCCCTGCTCTCATCCCCTAGGGTTCTGAACCCCGGAACCTCCCCCAGTCCCCCCCCTCCACCTTGCGGACCTGTCCAGGGACCCGTCGGGCCATCTGTTGAAGCACGGCCAGAGGAACTGACTGCTGACAGCATGGCTGTGTTGAAAGTCTGGAACTGTCTAAACACGTGGGTATTAGTTACAGTGTGTGTGAGGAGACGTGAAATGTGTGTGTCGGGGTAAATGGTCCCATTTCTCTAAAAAACTATTCTGCAGCATAATTTTAGTCATGATTCAAGCCAGACTATTAAAGCAATAAGGAAGACTGAACCGAACAGAAAAGTCATAGTGTCATCACATAAAAATGAAATAGAAAGTTTCCTATTTTGAAGAAGAAGAAAGAGAAAATGTATTTATAGTGCACATTTTGTACCAAAGTAACTCAATGTGCTTTACAGAAATGACACAAATGTTGTAGCAAAGAAAAAACATAGAGGAAAATAAAGAAATTAAATAAACGCAGAAAAAAAAAAAAACAATAGTAAAAAAATATTAATTAACATATGTACTGCATGAACAAATGTATTACAGTTGTTAATAAACCAGTGAGAAAAGGTGTGTTTTGAGTCTACTTTTGAAAAATATGTTATTATTGGTGTCAGTAGAGCGCTAATGTAGAGAGGAGCGTGGCCATTAAGAGCTTTGTAGACTATTAGAAGAATTTTGAAATCAATTCTGAAATGAACTGGAAGCCAGTGCAGCGACTTTAGAACAGGTGTAATATGAGTCTTGCTCACAGAATTAATCAATTATGTGATTCTGAATTGTAAACTTCAGTTACCTTGTGATTTATCATTAGATCTAAAAAAGTTACTGTTCAGGCAAAAAGGTGCATTGTGTCAAATGTTGTAGTATACAATTAAACAAAGACACGTCTCTTCAGTGGTGAATAAGAAACTAGAACAGCTTCAACTAATCACAATTACCAGGAGTTCTAATGACATTGCCATGTTGAGTATCGTATGTTGTACAGTTTCAGCAAACCATGTCTAACTAAGTGCATTTTTCAAGCACTTATTTATTGCATTATTTTAGTCATTTAGTTTACAAAACCCTGCATTTAAAACATAGATGGATGTGCGATGTATTCTAACATTTTGCAGTTTGTAAAAACTGTTAATGTTATATTATTAGCAATCCTACTTTAAAATGAACATTCAGACTGTGGGAATGTGGCCTGCAGCATGTAGTAGTTGTGCTTGCATCTAAATCATTCAAATGAGGGCAGAGCAAACCAATTAAATTCTCAAAACGTGCACGCCACTACACAAGCATGTGTGGCACCCCTCAGTGACCTGTCCATTCTTTAAAGACCATCGCAGATGCCTAGTGTCCTATAAAAGTGCTGTTAAGGCCAAATCAGGCTAATAATAGGACTTTAAACAATGCAGCTCAATCCAACTGATCAGAACGCTTTAATAAGACAACATACACTGAGCCGAGATGAGCTGCGGTGTGTTTTGGTGTGTGTGTGTATTTGGCTGGACCCTCCAGGGCTCAGTTTGTGGGTGGTGGCCTGGACCTATTAGAACGGGTCACCTCTCTCTCATGGAGTGTTTTCACGGCTGTGGAGCGGATTAGGAGCAGCTAGAGAGAAAAAAGTGCCTGAGATTATGGTCAGGCTTGAACAAGGAAGGGGAGACTCACAAAAAGAGAGCATTACCATCTACACTTGAGCATTTTGTTTGTGGCTCAGAACAGGCGCACAGTTGGAGTGAGTGTTTTTTATAGTGAGGGTAACGAGAAACAAATGAAGGCTGGTGTCTTAGCATCTTCACAAGTGACCTTACCTCAATGGGGTTTGTCCAATCAGAGCAGCTCCATTTTGTTTATGTTTGTAACAGTAAAACGGTCTGTACATCTTCAAACCTAAAACATGCCCAGACCTGTCAGTGCTGCCACATCATTGGACACAATAAATGAGCCGCTGCTTGGAGCAGTTCAAGATGGATTTGTGTGAGTTTGTAAACTCACAAATCTTAATCCAGCTGCTTTGCGTGATTAAACTAAAACCAGAACATAAAACCTTTTTTTAGCTCTTCTCAATTAAACATTAGCAAATATTAGGCCACTGAACAATGAGTCACTAACTCATATTTTCTATCCTCTCACTAACAGCACGCAGACGTTGTAGTCGGTTCACAATCTTTGATGGATAAAATGTGGTTCACCAGCATTTATTCTGTGATTTCAGTGACTTTTAGCATGTTGCCTGTAGATTATATGGTGCTAACTGCTTCTATTAAAAAAACCAGAAATACTGTATATTGAGACAGTTTTTTGTGGTTAATGCTTATTCGTCCATTGATACAAATACACTATTATGCATAGGTTCTTGTTCTTGAAAATGTAATTCTGTAACTCAGTCCCCATTTTACATGATCTATCCACATTCAGTAACTTCTGGGAGTTAAAGCAAAGTTAGGAACAACAATTTGTGCCAAAAATAGGCCTAACTGTAAACATGCTCAGCAGTATAAGTGCACCTTAAAGTGTCACTGTACCCCATCTCATATCCATAATGCATTGCTGCTGTGACAGGCAGAGCTGCTTTAATGGCAATACATGGCTGACTTTATGGATTGTTGACTCCATATATTGGTGTGTTTCTGAATGGCTTTTCAAAGTGATTATGACTTTAGGGTGAAGATGACATTAAACCACCCAGACAAAGTTTCTTATGTACAATTAGAGGCTAAACTATTGTCTTAACTGCTTCTTGTCACCATAACATACACACACACACACACACACACACACACACACACACACACAAGCAGCAGCCGCCAGTTGGTCTTAAAGAGGCAAATTTCTCTGCAGCCTTTTCTCAACATCGTAAAGCGGCTGCCGTTAAAGTGTTGTTTTTTTAATCCGTCTGCTCTCCCTGACATTTCTAGATAAGGCAGGCGTTTGGTTGATTTGGGGGGACCATATGCTGCAATGTCAAACACCTGAATTTAAAGGATGTTTGGCTCCGCATTCACTAATAGTAGCATCATTGGAGCTTGTTTATCTGATGTGCCTGTTAATGTTATTTATTGTGAGTCTGCCCGCTATCCAGATCCTGCGTGCATGCTAAGAAGACCGACATAAGATATGCAAATGCTAACACTGGCCTAACTTCACAGCAGTAAAACAGAGCATTTGCATTTGATGTAGCACATAATAAAGTAGTTATTAGCATTTTAAATGCGTCAAACAAACTTGAAAAATGTGGCTTGTGCTGTTGTGCTTTTTATTATTGCTGCTTGCAGACAAAACACACAAACACAAGCCATGCACATGCCTCCAAACACATACAGAAAGTGCATGATCCGAACACAGGTCTATAAATATAAGGGCTGTAGAGATAAGAGACACAGGCCACATCATATCTTTGATAAAGTTCCTTTGTCTCTTCTCTTCTCGTACCATAAACTTTCTCTTGGAGCGCTGAAATGTGCAGAAGATTAATTTTATTGACGATTTATCTTCCAGTCCCAGAAAAGAAGGTCTGGTTACAGTTTGGACAAGCTGCGGCGATGAACAATGTGAGCCTTATGTCCCTGCTACTGTCTCCTCATCATTAGACTGTCTCTGATATAGTCACAAAGCAATGACCTTCAGCATTCTTACAGTAAGCAATAGAAACATTTATGCAAAATGTTATTTCTCTAATTATACCTGTACCTTCTAGGAATCAGTGAATGGTCGGCTACAATCTGTCTATCTACCCTCACATTTGTTCATGACTGAAAGGACAAGTGACCAAAGTGTGTTCCTTTGCAAAGTGGTACTTCAGAGATATGGTAAGGGGCTTGGATACTGCGATGAGCTGCTGCTGCTTCACAGAGGAGCCAGCTGAGGTGGCTCGGGCATCTGTTCCGGAGCCTCATGATCCATCTCTGGGGAAGTGTTCTGGACATGTCTCAATGAGAGGATCGGGACGTGCAACAGGAGATGTTGGAAGGACTATGCTCTGAGCTGGTCATCGAAGAGATCTGAAGGAAGTGTCTGCATCTACTAAATCTGCTCTTTTTTCCAGAATATATAACTTGTCATAGTTACTGAGCAGGCCTATAAATCAAAATGTCAGACAGTTTGCAGTCACAACCAGAAGTGATCATAGTTGGTACAATAATGTGTGACGCATGCCACTCACAAAATAGCCTATGTAGCTTGTAATGCCAGTAAAGTATCAGTCAATACTTTAACAATAATACATTTAGAAGCTGCAGCTGCTGTTTGAGATATATGACACACTTTCATACAGAAATACATTGCTATATGTCTTGCAGCTCCTAAACTCTTCTGAATGGCCTGACATATGTGTTTTGTGGCACATATCTGTATGAGAGACATTTGTGTGTGAAAAGATTGTTTGTGAGTTGTACTCTCATTGATATCACAGCTGTTCTGTCGCAACCTTTAAAGACACACTGCCTGAGGGCTGATGTACCTCCCCTCACGCCTCACTCTTCGGCTCAAACCACACGTTTAATCTCTCCAAACACACAAACATGCTGGTTTTCATGGAGACCCCCGTCTCATTTTCTGGTTATGTGCACCCATTGCCATGGGCCGAAGCAGACACAAAGTGACACAGGGAGCAGAATGGGCAGAAGAGGAGCTGAGGAGCTGAAAGGGGAGTCGATGGGAGTTGGGCAATTGTCCCAGGCTGAATGGGACGGTTAAAAGGAGAAGCTTGTTGCAAAAGCTTATAGGGCAGGATGGAGGCTGCTTAAGTGCTCTGTGTGCTGCTTTAGTGAGCATTGGCTTGTATGAGTGACAGTGATACAATGATGAAGAAGCCAAGAATCATGACTGATGACCGGGTTGAGGACAGCCAATGAGAATGATTTATTAACAATCATTTGGATAAAAGTTTATATTGCCTGCAAACTTAAGAAACTTTTCAAAGTTGGTCTATAATCTCTAACTGAGTACAACATCTCTCATCATCTACATGCTTCAGAAAGCTTTCAGAAGCTGCAATTGCATTAAAAGTACAAAAGTTAATTTGAGTGACGAATGAAATAAAACACAAAGGTATGTTGCTTCTTTGGTAAAATGTTAATTTCACTTTTTTTTTTTTTTTTGCCTAATTAACGCCAATATCTTCCTAAGAACAAAACAGTCCAACAAATATTAATTAGGACCTCCAAATTCATGTTCCTAAAGTCTGTAATTAACAAGATTTCACTGTTTGATCATCCCTTTAATTAAAGGCTTTCTGTAATTTGAAGGTTTGTTTACTTTGCACAAACAGGAAGGAGAAAGACACATATCTTATTGATATCCACTTTTAAGCCGTATTAGACCAAAGAACTGTGCAGCAAAAAATGCTTCTTTCAAAAGTTACTCAAAGTGTAACCGTACCGCAGTGCCACTCTCTCATTTGACCACATACTTTTGATGGAGTGTTTTTCTTGGCTGCATTCGAGACAAGCGCACACTGTTGCTGTCCTCCATCTGCCGTTCAAATGCTTCAACCTTTGTGAAAGTGCTCTAAGTGAAACTTCAAGCTCTGGTTTGATGGTGCCTTTGATGAAACACATGAAAAGCATATAGTTTAATGGTTAACAGTTTTACAGTTACATTGAGTTGTCAGGACTTGGGAACTAATAGACAGTTTATGATGATATCTACATTATTTTTCACACACTTGGAGAAAGTTGTCCTTTGGTTGATCTAAAATAACCCATGAGTGTAGCTGTGTAGATTCACTGTAAAAAATCCAGGTTCAAAGAAAAAAGGCCTTTTTGTCAGAATCTCTGGACTGAAAGACAAAAAAGGTCAAGACATGTTCATCCAAACACCATCATCAGTTGGAAAGCTACAGGACAGGAACTGAGCTGGCAATAAACACACAGAAGAACAATGACTGTGTTGCCAGATAAGATGGATGGAGGTGTTTCTCCTCTAAATTCTGAGGTGGAACAATCTGACATTAGTGGTGCACATCATGGACCAAAGTGAATATAAATAGATAATTAGTAGAGTAAAAGGCTTTTAACTCAGATTGGTGTTCATAATCATACTTTGTTGCTTTCTAAAACTGGTTCTGACATTAATATACCTAACTTTAGAAGCTACTTAGAGCAGGGGTGTCCAAAAATAAAAAATTCCAAGGGCCGACTTTTGATTCTTTTTTCTCAAGTGCAGGTTTTAGTTGGATTTGAACAGATTTTTGTTGAATTTGAATGGGTTTTGTATAAAGCTGCTGCTGTTGGGGCCATAAACAGTACATTTTATCTCTGAAGCTGAGGGCCACATGAAATCACCTAGTGCCATAATTGGCCCCCGGGCCGGACTTTGGGCATGTCTGACTTAGAGCATATCCAACCAGACATTTAGCACAAGCACATACAATCACATCTTGACCTAAGTGTAAAGAAAGAAGAATTTATTGTTTATTCTGAAATCAGCCATCACGTAAGCTTGACCTTGAGTAAAGAACACTATCACTTTGAAAATATAATAAAAGGATTTGTCATTTTCTGTGTCCATCCTGCACAGGTCATGTTAGAGGACACTGTATCAATCTAAAGTGACCCTCAGCGGTGACCTTGACCTTGTGTCTACCTAAAGTGTGCATTGTGTTCAACCATTTTCAGCCATAGTTTCACTTCCACCTCATTCTGTAAGTTAGAGACAGTGTAACGCCTGCTGACTGCCCTGTCCCGAGGGACGCCTCCATTTACTATTTACTGCTCAGGGCTCATTAGAGGGGGCCCACCCACAGGAGAGACTGAAACTGCTGCTGTGTAATCATGTGTCAGATCTGTGAAGGAGCACATCTCCCAACTAATGCTCACTCTGACTCCACTAGACACTGTACTCTCTGTGAAATGTCCCTTTGCAGCCTGGAAAACTGATGTGTAAGGCCACTTGACTTGGAAGACAAAGAGAAAAACTCTCAATAACTAACTCCATGTTGACAACACTGCTCAATAAGCTGGACTATTGTCTTTGTTCACGTATGCAATACACTTTTCCAGAGTGCTTAGTCCAGCTCCAGTACGACTAAGCTGTAGGTAAAAAAGCATCTGGACTGAATTGTATTATCTTGCTGTGTTAGATTTAAGAAAAATTCAACTGCTGCCATTTTACTAAAATGTTTGCAATCAAAGCTAGAATTCCAATTGTCTCCATAGTACACTTGTAGTAGTTACACCTTTGTGATTATAATAGCTATGTAATACTTCCTGAACTGTGACCTGCTTTTACATAATTCCTAAGCCCAACTTTGCAAAGCTATATGTCAGGCCAAGGCTGTAGCTTTACTATTTATATATTGGACTGACTCCAATAGACTCTGCTCATAGGCTCCACTACAATAGGCAAAACAAAAATAAAAGCATAGTAGCATTTTTTGTGTCTCTTTCTGTGCTGAAAATGTGGACCATGTCAGAATGATAACTCAGCTTGAGTCGGACTAAGATGTCCAGATGTTCAGATGTTCCATAATCTGAACACATTTGTCTGTGAGCTGAGCTGAGGTGACAGAGCTTTTGCAGTTGTTGCTCCTAAACTTTGGAACACAAGGCCAGTCTTTACCTGTTTTTAAACATCTTTTTAAAACATACCTTTATTACTTGGCTATTACTGACTAAGTGTGATATGTTGCATTTCAGTGTCCCTGTGTTTTACTCCTTAATGTTTGTACTGTAACAGTGTTGTTGTTTTTTAACTGCTTTATAAATAAGTATTGTATTACACTGTTTTTGATTTTCTTTAAATGTCATATTTATTTATTTATACTATATATAAAAGTGAAATATAAAACTTTCCTACTCAATCTACACACAAATCTAACCTTCCCACACAGACACACATGTATTGGGTCCAGGTCCCCTTCGCCTCTCCCTCTCCCACATTATTCCACTTTGGCGGGATTAGGAACACTTTCTCTCTGGTGTGTGGGGCAGCCCCTCTAACACAAAGAAACACTTGGGGACAGGATTAGTAGGCTTACAGCGGATTCACATATGTCCAGTTCAAGCAATTGGTATTCAAAGCTTTACACTTTCAAATGCCACCAAGAGAGAGCAAAGGCGAGCAGCGCTTTCCCCTCGCATTGGCCGCACCTTTATGAGCAGGGCTCTTTTGCTGGGCCAACAATGAGGAACGTGAATACAGGTTTTTACGGTTCGACCAGGGGGATCTGGCTGGTGGGGCTCAGAGCGGTGTGTGATCTGTGACAGTTTATTATGAGGGTGGACTGAAAGATGGGCAGGTTTCGGTGGTGGTCAGTGTTTGTCCACATGTTTTTGTTAAAGCCTGTCTGCCACTTCACCTCCACAAAACAGATCTGGAGTGGACCCTTCAGAGAGGAGAGAGCCCTCAGCATCTTAATGAACAACACTCATTTGACTTAAAAGTCCAGTGGGGCGAGGTCTTGAGGTTATGTGGCACTGCAATATGGTTAGTCATAACAAAGGCATATAGGGCTTGTATTGAGTATAATTAAAATGGCCCATTCACTTGAATCAATGAAAGAATAAATGTTTGACTCATTTATTTCAATTTGTAATTCTACTCAATGTTAGTGAAGCCTAGCAATAGTAATCAGTATTGGCCTGTTATTGTTTTTGCATAATGCTGTTAGTATAAAAACATACAGAGAAACAAAAAATAAAAATTATTATTATTATTATTATTATTATTATTATTATTATTATTTCAGAAGGCCTCGCTGGTGTACGCAGTGCTATAGGGCAGAGCGCAGTGAGAGTGTCCCGCAGAGGCCTGCTGCTCCCCGCAGACTACTGTCCCGCTCACTCCCTCAGGCCACAAACCGTGGGAGCTTCACATATATCTAAACATTTATTTTCCAATTACAGATTATAAAAATGAAACTAAAACATTTGGCGGATGAATATTTTTTGTTTTTAGCTTGAGCAAATGCGTAAACGTTCAAAGGCGTTCTTTCTAATCTGAAATACATTTTTACAGCTCTAGTGATTTTTAAAATCCATTGAAAATGCATTGATAATACATAGGCTACAGTGAATAAAGTATAATGTAACTGACCGTTCATCCGCAAGGACAAAGTTAAAACAAACTGCTCCGGATAAAAAAGGAAAAAAGGAAACAGACGGAAAACTAAAAAGATCAGCAAACAGCAATGACCATAGTTGAAAGAAATGTAAAAGACAAACGGTTGGACGTTGGTAAGAAAGAGAAAAGAAAAAGAGAAAGCAGTGCGCGCGGAGCGTCTCTGAGCCCCCGACCGCGCGCTGATAATGGCAGTGAATGGGACTGTCCCAGCTCACCGCCCCTTCCCCGTCATCCTCTCAACCCGCGGCCGAATAGGAAAAGCTCTGTGGCTCCACACGCGTATAAATAGGCAGTGTAAGGGTCCTGCAGCACAGATACACACTGACGAGTGCAGTAGACGGGACATCAGCTGACGCCGCGAGCTCCGCAGAGACAGAGGAGAGAGAGTGAAAGGAGAGAGAGGGAGGACCCCGGCCCACGCGCACATAAAATGCATTCCGACTCTAGTGCGAGCAGCAGAGCCTCTTCCCCGGACATGGATGACATGTTCTTACGCGAACACCATCATCTCTCACACCACCAGCATCATCTAGCTTCTTCTGTGTCTTCGTCTACTCCTGGCACGGAGCGCCACAAACTGACTCCCGGCAGTGTGGAGCACCTGCTGCACGGGGACACCAAGGGCAGCGGCAGCAATAAGTACAAGCTGAAGAAGCAGGTAACGGAGGAGGAGATGTACCAGCTGCGCCTCAAGATCAACGGCCGCGAGCGGAAGCGCATGCACGACCTGAACCTGGCCATGGACGGGCTGCGCGAGGTGATGCCCTATGCGCACGGGCCTTCGGTGCGGAAGCTGTCTAAGATTGCCACGTTACTGCTCGCGAGGAACTACATCCTGATGCTCACGAGCTCCCTTGACGAGATGAAGCGCCTCGTGGGGGAGATCTACGGTGGTCAACACTCGGCCTTCCACTGCGGGACTGTGGCAGGGAGCCACTCCGGAGGGCACCCGGGAGGTCCCGTGGCGGCAGCGGTAGCAGCAGCTGCTGCGGCAGCACATCAAGTTCACCCCCTGCTCTCGTCTTCCTCGACCGGTTCCCTGTCCGGGCCTCTGCCCGGTCTTGCGTCGATGAGACCGCCACACTCCCTGATGAAGGGCTCGCCCCCTGTGCCCACTGCGCTGCCCCTGGGCCCAGGCTTCCAGCATTGGGCTGGACTGCCGTGCCCCTGCTCAATCTGCCAGCCGCCCCCGCACATCCCCATCACGTCCAGTGGCCTCACGAGGCTCACGGCCGAGAGCAAAGACACCATGAAATAATGGACTCACAAACAGAGACAGTCTCTAACAGTGTGTATAAACTGTACATAGACCTTGTACATAAATTGTAAATAGAGAGTGTCTGGGCATCGCTGCATGCATGCTGTGTCTGTGTTTTTTTGTTTTGACTTAGAAAAGTCTTTATTTCTCCTTGTAACAAGGACTTCATCATTTTGCCAGTTGGGGTAAAACTTTGGACTGGTCTTAAGTTGAGTCTCGCGTCACGCAGTGGCACGTGACCAGGCTGCATGAACTGCTTTATTTGACTCCAATTTGATCCTGATTTTGTGAAAACGAAGAGTGCTATTTGTGCCTTGTACCAAGGACTGACTCTAGTTGTGTCTGAACATAATGACAGTGTATCCACCACGAGGGGAACCTCTAAATGTCTTTGATTTGTGCGTCACTCTGCGCCCCCGTGTATTTTCTGCATGGTGTTAAATGCCGGCGATGATTACAGCATGGTCATTTTACTGAACAGAATTTGTTATGAGACCAGTGTCTTTATTTTTGTACATTGTTGATTAATGATATTTATTATGGCCAGCTCCTGGAGAACATTTCAATAAAATTCAAAGTATGATCACATTACTCTGACGACTTCTCTTTTCATTTTATTAAATCTATTTTCACGTTGCAATCTTTTAAGTAGGTTACAAAGATTAATTTTAAATCACACATAGAGACGCAGAAAAACGTTTTACAGCCTAATAATAAGTCACCCACTGTGGTCAGTATTAATTGATTAATTCCACATTTATATTGATCACTTGATCACATGAACTTTACCCATTTCACTTAAAGCACCGCGGGCCTCATTTACAGAACACACCTTTATTTTACACACCCTTCAACTGTTTCAGTTAAAGCCACTGACCCGAAAAGACAAAATTACTCCAACGCTCTGTTATAAAGCAGCAAAATAAAAAACACATTTAAGGAGTGAAGCGGGTTTCGTAGCAGTTTGAATTTTTTATGAACTCTTTTGTTGTTATTTGACTTTTTATGTCTGTAATATATAGGCTATAATGAAAAGGCCCGTTACATTACACAGTGGCAAATATCTAACACTAATGTGTGGCCTATAGGTTTTAACCCACAAGCAAGTTTCTTTTTTGTGACATTTTCACACAGAGAACACACATTTGGGTAAAAAAGCAAATGAGGCAGCGCAGAGAGACCCGCGGTGCGCCGCTAATAGAGCCCAGCTGAACACTTCCCCGCGCACCGGAGCGGTTTGTTGCGCGCCCTGTCCCTTGGGTGCTCGCTTTTCTCATCTCCGCTGCCGACAGAATGTATGTTTGTGGAGATTACAAGTTAATTGTTCACGGGGGACCGACAGAGGGAAAGACATCAGAGACGGAGGCGTCGGGATTACAGGCGCCTAAACTATACTAGATGATATATTCAGACCGCCACCGCGGCCTCGGCGCATGCAAATGAGCGCGGATTAAAACAGAACAAGGCCTTTTGTAACTTATTGGGAGCGTGGTGTGTGTTTGTGCCTGAGTTGGGGGAAAGCGCTGAAAGACTTCGCCCTTGCTTTTTGTCTTTAGGAATGAGAGTAGAGCGCGCAAACCTGCCAGATGGGAAGTAAATAGCTGGGAAGCTGCAATGGCCTTTTAAGCGCACAACACTGACGCGGATGTTGTCAAGGGAAGCTGGCAGTTTGCGAGTTAATAGTCATGAGCTCGGGTAATTACTTAAGGTTTATTATGCTCGGCTTTCAAAGGAAATGGACTCTTCAATGGGAGCAGAAATACTTCTTAATTCCGGCTAATTAGGAGCCGAGTTAAACAGACAACTGCTGCTGCCTCAGAGCACAGTGTTGGAGGCACACACACTGACGCTAATAACATGCTGGACAAATGGGAATAGAGGCAGTTGTAAATGAGGATGTTTCTGGGTCTTACTGGAATTGTGGACAGTTTATTTACAGGAAAAAATAATAATCTTCTTTTAGTTTTAGTTGGCCCGTTGTTTCTGTAGAGAATAAGTAGAAAGTTGGCATCAAATTGACTGAATAGTTTTGTTTTCTGCAAAGGACTTAATAATAATAATACTCTCTGTTTTTACAATTGAATGAATTGATGCACTGACTACAGCTTTGTATGTTTGGTTTTAGAATTAACAGAGTATAACGACATCAATCATCATGAGTAAACTGTTGCCCCTGGTTTTGTTATTTATTTCACAAACATTCAAGAAATGTTTTATATCTTTGTCATGCCCTTTTTATTTTTTACATTCAGATTGACTTGCCAGACTAAACCTTTTCATCCTTGCCTTTATTTATTGTTACACATTATCAATATTTAAGACTCCAATGCACTGAAAAGGTTAGACAGAATCCTGTTATGTTCTGCCAGAGCTCAGGGAGTCTCCACACATTAGAGCGCAGGGCTAATGCAGCTGTGTACCACTGCATGAACCCATGAATAAATAAGCAGACGTGGAGCTATAACCTGCATAAATCCTCTGCACTTTGCTTTTAAAACAGTGATAACTGAACAGACTTGTGGCTGTCAGTGAATCTTTTCAGCAGACTTGACAAAGTGCAGGCTTTTCCACAGAGCGCACACCTGTTACTATATTAAGAGTCACTGGGGGTTTAACACTTTGGGGAGGGACTGCCTTTGTCCTGGCTTTTCTTTTTATGCTCAGACACAAATGCTAACAAGGCACCACACAAAACACTGGCATCCAAACGCGGGCGGGCTAACTTTGTGTTTCATCGTCAAGTTGAAAATAAAAGGTGTGGTGAGATGGTGTGTCACATTTGCAGTTTCTCCAAGCATGGGTGATGTTTTTGTATTTGACAAATGTTCCACTGGTGTGTTTTCCTGCTTCAAGGCTTAAGCCTGAGGGTAGCAATTGAAAATAAATTTCCCCAGAATAAGGGTCAGTGGCCTCATGAGCCGAACCGCTCCTAGAACAAAAGCAGTTGAGGGGATAACTTATTGACCAGTGTGACAGCTGATTATGAGCGCCTGCTCGGCCTCTGTCTAGCCCTAGTGAAGCAGGTGCACGGGCCATTCTCTGTCCCTCTACCCCTCACTGCCCTAAGGGAAGCCCCTCGGGATCCCCCCACCCCCCGTCCTGCCTGTCCCTCAGCTGAATCCGCACACTAATGTTTAACCCATACTGCCAAAACAGAAAGCATATTTCCATCATAAGAGCAGCTCTGCCACCGACATTAGCGACAGCACTCATTTGCATGTTAATTGTGCGGCAAGGAGGTGCTGTTGACACTTCTCTTTGTCCATGCAGGGTCGCAGCGTCTGAGAGGGAGGAGAGTGACACACGTGTGCGGTCTTATTATATCAGGACATGTCATCATCTGCTGCTTAAGGGTGCCAGTGATTATGAAGCGTAGATATACCGAGTAACAAAGTCTACAACATGAGTTAGATAAGGACAGAATTAAATCAGTGAAGGTAACAGATTAGAGTGGTGGCCAAAATGATTAGAACACCTGACAGATCTGAAAATATGGACTTTTTTTGCCTCCAAAACATGATTTAATTTCATTATGTTCATAAAGCATGCTCAGAGCACAACAAATATCAGGTAGAGTGAGTCCTACTGATTTCTTTTAACTTTAGTATTTGGTATGTTCACCTTCAGCACTCTGGCATAGTGTCAATATATTTCCTGGGAACTTCAACACTAACATGGCTTCAGTTGTGAAGGAACATGATTGTGTGGCAGTGACAGTGAAATAGGCCTTGCTTGTTTTTTGTGGAAAATTATCTAAATCACCTCATGACGGCTCTATTCTATATTTTTTATAGAACAAAATGATGACTTTGTGGATATTTTATTTGTTATATTTGAATGGCCAATTCAACAAAAACAACTGAAACCTCTAAAAATAACCCAAGTGTTCTAATAATTTTGTAAAACTGTAAATTCACAAGTTTTCTTTTTCTACAGAATAAAGCAGTTTAGTTAAACACATTTTTTTCATTTAAAACAAATAAAAATTTTATAACATTTTGTTCTTGTCACAATTTGCTCCACTGGTCATTGTCCTCATGCAGAATATAAAAACAAACAAATGCAACTTAAAGCCAGGTTAGGCAAAATTCCAAGAGCTACAGAAAGACTCACTGTAGGTCAATAAAGAGCATGTCATATTTAAACAAGTTATGTGCAATATCTCTTAAAGCTTGCTCTCATTACTGGAAAATTAATTTTGGGTTGTTTACAAGTTATTCAGAATTTGCCTACCCCACCTTTACAGGAAAAAATATGGCCACTTTTTTATTATAACCTTTACTAATCAGAACTTCCTGGTGTGATCATGCATTTAAAACAAAATTTTATTAGAGTGACAACAGTTTTAGGGCAAAATAATATCCATATATTAAGTATCAATAAATCACCAAACTATAAATGATTGGCTTTCATTCAACAATATTACACAAAATAGTTATTTGATAGCTAAGTTTTTTTTTGAAAGAGGCTCAAAGACAAACTTTAGACAAAAATCAATTTTGCTTTTGAACTTATTACCACTTAAAGCCAACAGATGTTACAAGAAAAATTTGTCAGTGTCGCCATTAAATATCTGGAAGGGAGCAGACAATGGATTTTTCACAACCTAGCAACACATTGTCTGTAATGAATGGCCTCGAACACATCTGTAAAGCATTAGTAAGCGCTACATAAAGCGATCATTCACACCTTATGGACACTTTACGCAGACATTTTGCAAACATTTGTGCAATCAATCACCCAAAAAAAGTTTCACCTCGACTCACAAAATTGAGTTTAAATTTGCATCAAGCCACGAGTATTCTCTGATACTTTTACAATCTGAATTCAAATCAAACTGCCAAATGCATGCCGGGCTCAAAATATGCAGGACAAACACACTCTGCGTCCCATTTGTCAACATACAAGCCCGTTCTGGTGGGCAATAAATACAGCTTTCGCCAGACAGAAAGTGGCCGTATGTGTCAGCTGTAATATTCTCCTACAGTGACTGACAGATGGCGTTCAGTGTCTGGCCGTAAATGCTCTCTCTGAGTGTTTGTCGGCGTGCCAGTCGCCTGTAGTTTGGAGACTCCCCGTGAGAGTCTAACTGTCCTGACACCGCTCAAAACCAACTGATTGTCAACTGTGGCTTGACTGCGGCGCATGTGTTTAAATGAGTTTGCAGGCCAGGGGGACGCAGATGTTAACGCCAGAGATATGTCAATGTAAATCTACTGGCTGGCACTTGCATCAAATCAACAGAGGAACAACTAGTTAAAGGCAGACAAAATAAGACTAGAGAGAAGAAGCTGTTTCCCTGTGTGTGTGTGTGTGTGTGTGTGTGTGTGTGTGTGTGTGTGTGTGTGTGTGTGTGTGTGTGTG
Source organism: Perccottus glenii (assembly GCA_024416835.2). NCBI lineage: Eukaryota > Metazoa > Chordata > Actinopteri > Gobiiformes > Odontobutidae > Perccottus > Perccottus glenii. The sequence goes on along the minus strand of CM044552.2, from coordinate 16,056,546 downwards.
TGTGTGTGTGTGTGTGTGTGTGTGTGTGTGTGTGTGTGTGTGTGTGTTGTAGCTCAGACCTGGCAGAGAGCTGGGTGACAGTCCCCTCTCAGCAGGAAGAACCGGGGCGACAAAGTGAAACATGGTCGCTAACAGAGCTAGCCACGACTGAAGCCAAGAACAGACAACACAAATAAAGACATCAGACTTCTTTGTATGGTCCAGTCCAGAAAGGCTTGAAAATGTGCCTTGGTATAATGCAAAATAAAACTGCCAAAAGTTTAAAGATGGAATGCAGCAAGTTTTTAGTGGCTTTGATTGTCACTTCTGCCACGAAGGGTTGCATAAAATCTCACCTCGTGCCTTGATTGGCCCCCGGGCCTGACTTTGGGCTTGTCTGATGTAGATATATAAAACAGAAGGCCTATTGTGTCTTTAACTAACATTCCATCCTTCTTGACAGGAGGGCAGGGTCAACACTTGAAACTATATAAAATGAAAAGTTTAAAGACGGTAAAGTGTAGAAGTTTTTATTTCTTTGAAAGTAGCTTTGACACAGGCATACGCTAAGTACACAAACACAAACAAGCGGTGAAAAATGTCTGAGGTAATGCTAGCACAACCCTTTTCAAACAGCTATCTTCTTTCTCCACTTGTACCATGTAGAGTGTAATTAGCTCACAGCACAGATACAAGACATGACATCTCTCCCGTTAGAAGTACGTGGCTTGGCATCAGCCCACATTTTGTCCAAACATGTGGCCTAACCTCTTAGTCTATCAGGCATTAGTTGGCAGCAGAAGCGACATATACATTACACCCCTTCAGTTGCTCCTTCTGGCCATATGCTACACCACTGTCACCTGCCAGCTAACCCTGTAAAACTCACTGTCTGTGGTTTCTCTGAGGACACTAAACCACTTCATTATACTTTTTTAAAGGTGTATGAGTTGGCAGCGCTGCGAGCCCAGGCTTTAGCCCGTTTACGAACACTGTGTGCGAGCTTAAAGCACACATTAGCCCCTTCCCTCTGGCCTGGTTTCAGCTGGCACGTCCCAGCCTCATTGATGGAGCTGCCAGGCCCACTCCGTCACAGTTGGTGATTTTGATCAATATCAATGCTAACAACACCCAGACAGCTTGTTGGAGAACAAACAAATGTAAATAATGTGTCAACACGTGCGGACGTTTTGGATGTGGGTGGCTATTGGTGAAGATGATTTTCTCCAACCCCAATATTAAACATTCAAGGACAAACGCTTCTTGACTTAACGAGGCTTCTTGAAACATGCCCTGCTTTTATACTGTGCTGAATCAGAAGGATGCACTGCCTGAATAAGATGTGAAGCAAAGTGGCAAACTGAATTTGGTGTGTCTATTGATGAGGATAAATAAGAGTATATTTGGAACTAATTGCAATTGCGGACATTTCAATTAGTTGCAATGTCCGCAACTAATTGCGAAAAAAATTTGTTACTTTCTTGTTTCCTTTGCTGAGCTGTGTTTGTTTGTTCATTTGTTCTTTGTTTTCTGTTTATTTGTGTAGTAATAACAGAACTTATATAGCATTAAAATATATGAAAAAAACAATACATACAAGGACATCCATTTACCTACTAAACGTTTATGCACAATTATTAAAGTAAAAAAAGTTTTGGGAGTTTACAAACTCACAAAAGTCCACCTTGAACTGCTCCAAACTAAGTATTTGCATCCAAATCATGGCCAAACATAGCTTGTGTGACCAAAGATGTGGCAGTACTGACAGGTCTGGGCATATTTAAGGTTTGAAGACGTAGCACCCGTTTTACTGTTGTTAACGTAAACAACATAGCGCTGCGCTGATTGGATAAAACTGAAGTTGATAAATCCAATCACCGACCAAGTATTCATTGAAAGTACCTGCTCTTTTGCAAACACTTTCAACAGGAGCCCTCCGGATGGTACTGTGGAACAGACTAGGTACTGTGGAGTAGTTCTATCTGGCAAAGTCAAGTTAGCACTTCCATAGGATATACCAATGACTGGGGTATGCTGACCAACTGCTGTGAAGAGTATTTTAAATAACGTCCAATGAAAGGATATATACTTGAGTGTTTAACATGAATCATTTCTACCTATTCCATCTTTAGTAATTCATTGTTTTATGTATTTAGTTGCCTGTGCAGTATAACACAATGTGATCACATTATAAACTATGAGTCAGGAATGGTGTAAATGCGATGTTAAGTTGCATGTTAAAATAGTCAGTAGCATTAAAATGATGAGAGAGAGGGACACACATAAGATAGACACTAATTATGAGCATTATCCCGTGTATATAACCAGAAGTGACAGCAGCCATGGGCCCACACACACACACACACACACACACACACACACACACACACACACACACACACACACACACACACACACACACACACACACACACACACACACACACACACACACAAACATGGGCCAGAGTCATCATATGGACAAATCACAACTGCTCTGGCTCGGTAATGTCTGGCAGATGTTAACGCTTTGTACTTAATGACTCCCCAAAGACCTCACCCAATCAGACAGGACACAGTGATACGGCGGGACGTGTGTGTAATTCCAGTCTGTGCGCCGCAGCGGTTAGTGGTGTTACGCAGCGAACACTGTGATCTCTGAATACATACATGTCAATGAACAGATGTAATGTTGGAGTCTGAGGCGCAATGCTGTCATCTGAGGTTTGTAAGTGAGAGAGGAGACAGGTGCATGTTAGCAGCAAGTCATATCAAGCTTCACTACACCATATTTCTAGGAAGAACCCGGAACAAAGTATTAGAGGTGGATTGGTGACTCTCAACTGCAAACAGTGATTGTACATCTGAATGTTTGAGTGTCTGTGCTCGCCCTGTCCAAGGTGCACCGTGCCTTTCACCCAAACCACAATTAGCAGCAGCATTGCACAATTAAGCCTTATGAGCCAGTAGGGTTTAGTTAACAAAAGGGGTTTGAAGCATCCCAAAAAGTGTTAGTGCTATATTGGGTTACATTCGACTAGTTACTTCTTTATTCTTTATATTCTGTGCTTCTTTTTGCCAGAGAGATGCCGCTAGTGGATCTACCACATGACTGTGTTTCACCAGTCAGTTGGATCAAAAACTCATGAAAAAGAGAGGCCACTGTGGATGAACACCCTGGCCTCATATACAAATCATGTTTCACTCACACACAGAGAGCAAAAGAACAGCTGTATAAAGCTGTGTACTGTTCAAACACATGTGACCTACTGTGGAGATTGGAATTAAAAGCTTTATGTGGTGAAAAAGTGCGATTTGTAAATTTGTGTTCTTGTGGCTTTATTTGTTAAATTAAGTAGTGCTTGAGTAGTCTTTTAACCAAACAACATTTTAACATTTACATGAGTAATAATTTGGATTTAAAATTAAAATCACTTCTCATATACTGTAAGGATGATGAAAAAACAAGTCTCTTCAGGGTTTAATTGCACCAAACCATACTGACCAATGCCTTTTCTTCTCTGTGGAAGAGGTTTATTATAGTAAACTTGCTCCATGCCCTCAGTGGCTTCAACACTCACAAACAGTATTTTTGTCCATCACATTCCTGAAAGCATCAGTGCTATGATTTTGCTATATTGAAAATGTCAGCGGCAGCAGATGCTGTGCTAATAGCCACTGGATGCTGCACTGGAATCTAGCAGCTGGTAACCATGACAGTAAGTTCCACCAGGGAGAACCGCCAAGCCATGCACCACCCTGTAGCAGTCGAGTGGCTGTACACAACACTTCATCACAGGCTTTTAGGGTAATGCAATATGATGATAGCCTTGACTGGGGTTTTTATGGGGAACACTCGTTATATACCGCCAGGAAAGGACAACACAATTTATTTAAGACTGTGTAGTCTGCATGACCCATAAAGCAGTAAGCTGAATGAAGTAGAATCTGTATTTTGTGTCAACATCCATGCGACAGCTTTAATGGTAAGGGCACATTGAACAAATGTTGGGTCAAGTGACGGTCTCAAATTGTGTTAGTCTCAAATTGTGTTATTTTGGTTTAACTTTTTTACAGCAACAACCAGCAGCAGCAGCAACAAACTGTAGGATGCACTGCCTTCTTTTAGGACTTTGCTTCTTTTTTACCTCCTCCAGGTTAAAGGCTTTTTCATTTTTACATACAGGTAATAAAGATATTTGTGCTTGACACCTAGTTAAGACCCCACACACTTAAACGATACAGTTTATTCAAAAACCTCTAAAACTGTCACTTTCTGACGCCCCACCAGGACCTGTCACTCACACCACGCCCCCCCACTGCTCCTCTCCACCTTCTTCCACGTGGCCGCCAAGCAGGAAGACTGCCCTCCTTCCTCCATCTGTCCTGAGTGAGTGCTGTGGGGGTCAGTGGGGCTGTCCGGGGCTGGTCATCCCGTTAGTGGCCTATTAACAGTGCCTATGCTCTCTGCTGGGGCCTGCTGCAGGAAATCCATATGAATACCTGCGTGTTGAAGCCGGACAGCCCACATGCGCCTCCTGTCAGCTCACGGAGAGGATGAGCTTTTAGAAAGAGCACACCACATAAGGGAAGACCTCCTGTCAGTCTTCCTCTTCCAGTTACGGGACGAAAAAGACAAAGCAGAGTTTGATACGGCACACTTCCTCAGTCTGCCGCTGTCTTTAATAGCATCAGTTGTGTGGAGTTTACAGCATGCCACTTCCTCTGACAAAGGACAGCTCAGGGGTGAGGAGAAAGTCTGCCAGGCCCCAAAGAGCCTGTGTGCAGAAGGACTGGGATGTTCAGGAATCTACAGGCTTTGATTTCTTTTTGTTTGCGGAACATTCCAACATCATCAGAGTGTATTTATCCACATCTTTAACTCTGCGCAAACATGTCCCCAACAACTGGCAGTCAAATCAAGAACCCTATTCTTTTCCATTAAAACTTCCTCATTCCATTGGTTTAATTCTTGTTTTGTGATAGTCCTTTTAAGATGCTTTTTGAAACATTACACTAGGGACACAAGAGATTTTAGTGAAAAACACAGCTATTTATGCTTTCCAAATAAAAAAAGGTTTTGACATAAAAACAGTTAGTACATCAGCCAGCTATCATTTTCTTAGTTGATCTATGTATGTTAAATGGCCACTGATGTTGTCTGTGTTATTTCTATAGAACAGAGCTAATGAGATCTTGTCTCCTCTCATCCGTCATATCAGTAGGAAGTGTAAAACAAACATGTCGTGTGTGTCCATCTGTCTTGATGTAAGCACAGAATAGAGGTCTGTTTCCTCATTAGCAGCTTATTAACGGCCGCAGCTCAGCGGAGAGCACTTTCTCTGGAGGACGGGGGGGGGGGAGGCATAGGAACAGCACACAAGCCTTTGTCTGTGGGCCTGGCCTCCGAGCCCGGCCCCCTGTCTGGGACTGCCCAGGGGACGCTGTGTTATGCAAGGCAAGAAGAGGAGAGGGACGGTCAGAGGAGGAGAGCTGAGCTAACTGAGCCGATTTGAGGTCATCCGTTAAAGCGGCCGTCACTTTTCCAAAGTCCAGGAGTGAAGTTAAGAGAGGAAGCAAAAAAATCTGATTTATTTAAAGGTCTGTGCTTAGGTAAAGGTTATTCTTTCACTTGAACTGTTTCAATCGCTATAAATAAATAAATTAATAATAATAATAAACATTTCCCTTGTTTGGTCCAATTCTTTATGTCATTCTTAAATGTGCATTTCTATTGTCTACATTTTTTGGCAGGAAAAAGATTTTTCTTTTCTGGTGGTGCACATAGCGGATCTGGTTCTAAAACTACAGTGTTCATTAATTGGTCTAAATAGAATCATAACTAAAAGCTTGTCTTGTTCTTGTGAAAAACAACCAGATGCAATGAACACCAAATATTTCATGCTTTTTGATAAATATAAATGGATTCATTCAAGTCACAGAATGTTGCATCCCTCTTCAAATAAATAAAGTTCATCAACAGCTGCTTTTAGGTCAGTTTGCCATCTTAGAGTTGTTGGTTTGAGAATAAAAACTGCTCTACTCTAATATCTAAACATGACCAGAAGAGTTACCCAAAACATAGAACTTGTGTGTTCATCTTTGTGTTTGGAGTTTAAAAAGTTGAAAAACAACTGGAAACAATGTCCTATTCTGTTCACTCTTGTTACAATAGAAGTTTATTAGCTACTTTCATTTGGTTATTTCTATTAACATAGTCTCTCTTGCCACCGACAGCACTTTTCTATAGGGTTTATTTTGTACCAAACTGAATTGTACAGTACAACTTGGCAGAAACAAATCTAAAAACTGCCATTAGTTCCAGATTTAAATACTGCATCTGTTCCGGTATTGTTTGTGCCAACGCAGACATGTGTTAGCCGCCGATTGGAGCTGGATCCCACAGGTCTCCTGGTATTTGCCGGGTTTGTACTGACCATTGGGTTCAGGTCTCTGTTGATCACACCCATGCAGTGCCCATCTGTCCAGCAGGCAGTAAAAACCCTCAGTGACAAATGCATACAGTTTGACAATAGACTCAGAGGAGCACATATGCTCATACACACCGACATATTGTATCATACACACACACATCATGGCCATCTTCCCACACATTTTAACAAGGAAAACACCATATTCCACTAGATAGGCAGCTAATTATTCGGTGGTCCGTGGTTAGTGTTGTTTTTTTAGAGAAAGGCACACGACACAAGCTGGCAGTGCGTCACAGGGCTTTGCTGGGCTGAGGGAGGCATCTGTTGAGCAGAGGGACTCCGGAGGACGACGCAGCAGCGGAAAAAAGTAAATGCGAGTTACACTTTACAGTAGCACTGTGCAAGGCTAGGACATACCAACAAAATTATTATATCTGATGTAAGTGACAATAATTGAGACGGGAAAATGGCAAACAGACCCTGTAGGTGCAATGATGTAATCGACTTCCAAAAAAAGGATATATGTGCTGTGTAACTGACCAATACTCCAAAAATGTATGAGTATTGTAATCTTTTGGTCTGCTCAGTGGACAGGACTATCTGATCCAAACAAAACATATACTGTGTATACTGTGTTAAACATAACCTTCATACGTCTTTCTTTTTACAATGTTTGTATTATATGTTTAAATTCTAAATGGTTTAAGAGGGCTTGGGTTTTTATATGGTTATAAATTGTTGTAATAAATTACACGGCGTCTGCGTACCATAAAGGTTTAAAGTTCTCTAACAATATGATGAAATCCCATTGGCTTTTTGTCAGCAAACTCGTTGGTATGCTTCTTCTGAGCTGCTAATTACAGATACATCATTAACTAAAGCACTTCTTTATGTTCTTTAAGTACAGTATCTGTAGATCCTGTCTTTTTCTCCTATACTGCTCATCGTGTCCCCCTCCCCCAAACTTCTGTAGGCCACCTTTCCCAGCCTGCTTTGCAGGCCTAGAGGCGCCAGCCGCACCCTGTCCCGTGCAGCATCCCGCCGTCCTACTGAAGACCATGAAATTGGCATGATTAATAATTATAATTATTGGCAAACGTGCCAGCTGCTCTGTGGCAATGGGCACCTCTGATTTATGGTTCTGTAAATGCAAACAGTCATTGTCCATATTCAGGGAAGAACGGAGGAGGTGAAGGAGGCGAGGGGGGGAGTCTTGGACGCCTGCCCTCCAAATATGATTTTATCATCGGAAGTGGGCAACCTTGTCCTGCAGCCTTTGTCTGCGTCCCTCCCTCCTCACATCCAGCCAATGGTCTCATGTTGGGCCCCTGCCTCTTACCTAGACTGTGCACTGCCGAGCTCTGCTTTTTGATCTCAGTGGGCTTCAAAGGGTCTGGGGCCACGGGGCTTCAGGCTTTGTGTGCACATACTGCTGCTTTATGGACAGCTATCCTCGACATTGTACTTCTGTTAGACCGGAGGTGTGTGATTATCAAACAAGTAATTCATCAATTAAGTGGGCACAATGTGATTCTACAACCCTTACAATAAACTGGACAACGACCAGGACTGTGTCGAGGACTATATGAGGAGTTTGTCTTTGGTGTTAGTGCTACCTTTGAGTGATGGAGCTGTGCAGTCTGTTCATCAGGCTCTGGGGCTGTGCTGAAGCATCCATCGCTGACAGAACGAGACTATGGATTACCTCGCTCATTAATCACCATCATGCACAGCTCGGGTGTCACATACTGGCGCTGTACGAGAATCCCCCTCACACTCATATCTGTGCGGACACAGACAGAGCGGTTGTGACAGCTACTGGCCACCAACCTGTCCGCAGCCTAATCTCATTAGGCTCCTTCTGGCATCTGGGCCTGTTCTGTTGAGGGATGGACCATGATAGAGTGGAGAAGACAAGGCGTTCAAGCGTATAATGGATGTCTAAATTATCTGGCCACTGCCTCTTTGTTTTTTTAGCACATGGAAACATTTGAAGCACAGGATGTAATGAGAGAAGAAGATAGATTTGTGTGACCCTTGTGAGTTTAAAAAGTAGTAATAGAGTCTGTGTAGTGGCTGTGACACCTACCACACCTGTGGGCTACTGTGCAGGCTGCTGTGGGCCTGTCCTGTGCTGTCTGCGTCTGTACCTGTCAGTGTAGTGCAGATGGGCTCGGGCTCCCATAGGTACCTGGGCTAAATACCCGTCATTAATCACCACATAAAGCCTCCCCCGGCGGGACATGCCCCAGGTTAGACCACATCAAGAAATAAATTGGCTGAAAAATGGCTCTGGATGGAGTCTGTATCCCAGGAGAGGAGCTGAGGAAGCGGAGGAGAGGAGAAGCAGAGCAGGAGAGAGTCGGGTGGCCTTTTCCAGACGGCTAAGTGATCTGTCAGCGGGCTAAGCGACATCATCATTCACCAGGCCCGAGCTGCGTTCCTGCGGTGCTGACAATCTCGCCTGTTTGCTTTCAGATTTGTACACATTCATCTTCTTTATTTGCCAAAGTGGCATTGCTTAGGCGATAGGCTGGGCTTTAGCGCCACAGCAAGTACCTAAGGGTCCATCATGCTTTGAATAAACACAGCCAGAAAACACATGTAACAGAGCGGACTGAGGTGGAACATTGTTTTTCAATGTCAGACTTTTACGTTTACTCTCTGAAAACTGTTATTGCTTTATTATTACTTAAAATTTGCCTTGTGGACAACAAAGACTCATTGAACCTTGATATAATTCTATATATAGCTGCTTCTGTTGTTGTCGACACATTGGCAAAAGGTAATCATCATTTCATTTCTTATATCCATCTGAGAACTGAGGGAAAAGGTTAACTAAGATTACTCTTATGTAGAATAATCGTATAGCAAACAATTGATTATTATTTAAAATATGTTCTCTGGGAGACAGTGGGGTTTAAATGTTCTAAAGAAGAAAAAATTATTCAACAAATAAGACGAAAAAAAAAAAACTTCCACAATGAATTAGGATGTTTTTGGTTTGTGTTACACAGACAACCTTTTTTCATTTCTACATCAAAAAGGTTCATCTTTGGGAGCTCCTCGGTAGAGTTTATACCATATCCCTGGGAGACCCATTTGCCCAATGTCATTCCCCTCTCTCTCATCCTGTTTCCTGTTGATCTACTGTCCTATTGAACAAAGGCAAAAAGGCCTGGATTAAGATAAACTAGACTTTTGAGAAAAAAGAGAAACAGTGATTTTACAATTTAGCCTGGATTTGGATCTTTAAGTCCGTCACTGGGGACACATCTCCTCTGTTTGCTGTCCTTTTCATATTTTATTTTTCTTATCTCTCAGCGTCTATCCTTATATGTTGGATTTTGCCCAGTTATGTGAACACAGATTGTTTATAGTGGATTGTAGTTTTGATTGGTGAGTGAGTTTCTACCTCCCCACACAACTCCTGTAAAATTTATTATCATCTTTTGGTGACTGTCCCATCTGAAGGTCATGACCCAATCTCAGAAACAACACTGCGCTGGGGCTCACCACTGACTTCGAAGCCAATAACATCTGAAAAGCTAAATTGAGACAGTGCCCTCTGTTTTGTGGGGTCCCATTAGCTGTCTTCCACTTTGCACTTAATCAATCAAAACATTTGCTTCGATAAAGAGCGTGGAGTTAAACAGACATTTGGGAGTGTGAGGTAACAAAGTGATTAATATAAAGTGGCATGAAAGTGCTTTAGATGAGAAAACACCACTCTTATTTCAGATGCCATGTTTTATCAAGGACATCTTCATTGGGGTCCCGTCCCAAAGACCTGTCCACTCTGGAAGAGCCTGTCTGTGGCTGTCCACTGCTGTGATTAATGACCAAAGGGATCTCTTGTGGTCAGCTCCTGAACCCTTTGCTCTATTGACACTAGTCCACCTCTCACTTGTGATGTTGTGCAGCACCTCTGGGGCGACAGTCAGCCCGGGGTGGTTCCTGGACTGGAAAAGTCACTCACCTCAAATCTTGTATTAAATATGGGACAAGACACATTAGCTATACTTGGTGGTGTGTAATTATGTGGGACTTTAGCTGCTATCACAAATACACACTATATAATATAATAAATGCACAGTTGCAGGTAGGGCTGAACAATAATCACATTTGCAATTAAATTGTAATACAAAAAAAAAAAAAAAAGATTTTTTAAATCAGGCCGCAAATATTGGCTAAATGTGCTACGTCTCCAAAAGACACTGTTATCTCTGAACAGGAGCGTCCCGCAGGGTCAAATCTATAGGAAGGTGGGGGCCCATGGGCTACAATTATATTTAGGGCTCCCTTTGGGAACAACACTTTGCTGAATCCTGGTTTTCACTCGAGGAGGTGTTTTTGAAGATCAGCACCCGCTCTGAAAACGAAGATGTCATAGGTACAACACGCATGAGCAAGCAACAACTCTACAGAAGAGAGGGTAGCAATAGTAGCAAAAGAAAACCCACCTTCTTCTTGTCTGGCTTATGTATTACATCGTTTCGGGGGTTTGGGGTGGCTCCGTGTGAATGCGGCTTGTATTGTAACATTTTGGTATCATTGACTGTTGTGTTTTTCTGACCAGTGTTGTCATGTAAATGGACCCTGAGACTCAACATGTCTGCTACATATACAATTTTTTGTCTCTGTACTAAAAAGGAAATACAGCTTTCTCTCGACGACTGGTGGTAAAGCAGAACAAATCTCAGACACTCTAATTGTTAATAACAAATAGACCTGGCCACTAGAAAGTTAATGTGTCGGTCATGTTTATTGATTGTGGGCATGTAAAATAAAATGATAAAATGATCACAATATTAGATCCAAAAATGTTCAGTCACTTGTAGGTGCTAAAACTATTTTTATCCTGATACATTTGATCTGTAACTCAAAAAAAGACACTAACCTTTTGTCATGTTTTGAAAGCATCCTGTCCAATGCTTTATTTTAGACACTGAATCATTAATGTTTATAAAAAATGCATATATCACATACCTTTTTAAATACTTGCATGTCATCACCTAATATTATCATCATATCTGGGTTGTTATGTAGTTCATATGATTGGAGTCTCTATGTTCAATCTCTGCACAAAAACACTCGGAACACTTTGAGCTGGAACATGGCCTTTACCTCAACATTTGTGCCCATCAGGACAGTTAAAAATGCCTCTAGTGGAGCACTGCAGATCATTATGTATTTTAAAAGAAGCAGCCTGGTGAGTGGCCAGGTTATGCCTCTCCATTCTTCTTCTTCTTCCCTCGGCAGAGTGGTCGGTGTCAGTAGGAGATGTGCAGACAATGGAGGTGATCCCTCTGATCTCAGTTGTCCCATTGTTGCTCGTCATATTATTAATGTTCATCTCAGAGAAAAGCCACGGCCTCTGGCTCTGGGCCCCTGCTACACTGTGTCATTCTGGCTCGGCTGGACTTCTCTCATATTTTATCTTAGCTATGAGCATCTCCGTGTTAACATAAAACTACAAGAAAGCTCACTATTATCCAAGTTTTTCTTGCCTCTAATCCACAATGTGATTTACATTTGTTACTACGTTTTTTTTTTTTTTTCAAAAGGGAGCACTTTGAAGGCATGTTGCCCACTCTCTCCATTGTTGCAACTTGAATCCCTCGAGCCTGTAGTTCATTTATCAGAGTCCCGAGAGTGGCCCAGAGCCTTGCTGTGTCGCATTCGGGGTCAGGTATCTTCCACCGCGGGCTCCTGGTAATTATTAACCCACTGGGATTGTGCGGCAGAGCTGTGTGATCGGAAACTGCTGGGTGTCAATCAGCGGAGGTCACGACACGCCTGCGCAGTGATTAGAAAGAAACCAACAATAAAAAAGGAATATGTGAACCATTATGACAAACCAAAAAAGTAAAGTGTGATTTATATTGTTATATGCCTTCTTCAAATCAAACTCCCATTTGTGATTTTTGCTATAAATTCAGTTAAAACAATTCAATTATGAGACTCTCAGTGTTTAAATTCACTCATGTTTAAATTGCTCTAGTGTTTGCCCTGACTCACTGTGAAGGCTCCTTTATGCAAGCACTTGTTTTTGTGTCATGGTCCAAGTCTTTTCTAATGAAGACTGCAGATAGATACTTGAAAACAACAAAATAGTTCTAAGGCATTCAGGAGATAATGTCTTGTGCTAAAGAGAAACGCTAAAACTAATGTTCTTTAGTTTGTGCTTGTCAACAGTGCTTGCCATCTGTGCCAACAAAATGTCTCACACAGTTCAAGAATGTACAGTAGAGCATTAAAGTTTACTGTTATGATAGTGTATTGTATTTATAGGCATAAATTATGAGCACATTACCCAGTTAGTTGTGCACATAAATTCTTCAGCTCCATGAAGTTGTAAGTTGTCTCTTCTATCACATGCAGCCCGACCCCCTGTGTGTGATATAACCTGGGAAAAGTTGCTGTTCAATCATGGGAAGAGCAGGGTGTGGACGTTCTCTACATAAAAGCCAACACCTCAAACCTTGGTTAATTTATACTGCAGCCGTGGCATTGTGGCCCACGGAGCCTTTGTGAAGCAGAGCACAACACATCTTCTAAAGATGTTTGGGTTGTGTGAGAAATAAATTGTGCAGTTTGTCTGCGCAGCGGCTCTACATCATATTCAGCGTGGCTGTGGGTGCCACTGAGGTGCTGAATGGGCCGCCAGAGGCCCAGCCACTAGCGGGTGGTCTGACACAGAAAGGTTAAATATGGTTCAGCCACGGACATGCTCAAAGAGCCTCGCTGTTCAAAAAAAACTTATATGGGCTGTATGTCTTCATGCAGTCAGGAAATCGACAATACTGGCGCAGTTAGGCATAAGGCTGTCCCAGGCCTGAACTTCATGGTCAGCCTCAGTGAAATCAAGAGTCACAACATCACTTGTTTCCGGTGGATTTATTGAAGGTCGTCAGGCCAGGACTAGACAGAATGTGTAAAAACCACACAATGGCTGTGTCGATATAACGCTCATTTATGTCCAAAGACTTAATGATGTGATAAACTTGAACTCCTCAGACAGATGAGTGTGAGGTATAGGATTATAAAAAGGGGCTTTAGCGTCAGTTAATACTCTTTCATTGAACAATGTCATTAATGAGTCTTTTTGACTTTACACTGTATGTAACATGTCTCCAGAAGTCTGGTCAGAAGAATGAATACTGATGAATTTTAAAGAAAGCTATATTGAACTGCAGTTACTGGCAGTTTGGTTAAAGCAACACTATGTAACTTTTCAGGCTTTGCTCTCAATAAAACTGCACTGCTGCAAATTTACATGACACTGTTATGTATTATATATACTGTATACAAGATGTGAGGAGAGCTGTCTTTATCTGGTCAAATGTGTGTTCTCACTAGACGATAATGTGCCCATTCACTTTGAGCTGTGGTGTGGTGAGCTGGTTGTGTCTTTAGCGATTGTTCTTCCTCAGGGAACCCCCTAAAATGAAGTTTGACCCTACATGACCTTACTTTGACTTTACTCTTCTAACGTGTCTCAGTGGCATCCGATTGTGAAGACAAAGTTTGATGTTTCCTGTTTTCTCTAAAGGACAAGGATGTCTGGATTAAAAGGGCTCAATAAAAACATGTGTGTTTATGTGTGTGTTTGTGCAGTGAGGAGTCCGAGGAGCAGGAGGAACAGTATGTGAAGGAGCTTCAAAGCGCAGGAAAGAGGTCCCTGGCCCCCCACTGCAGCCTTGTTCACATGAGAATCAATCTGGTGCCAGTGTTTGATGTGAACCGCACATAAAGGAAGCGGCACAAAGAGTGACAGCGGGGAGATACAGAGAGATAGGCCGCTAACAGACAGAGAGATTAATGGAGATCAAATGGAGAGGTATGGAGAGGGACCGATTCAGAGGTGGAAGCCTGGACCTGCTGTTTTTACTTGAGTGAGAAGTTGTTGAGTGGAAAACAAACATTCAAGTAATTTATTGTATACCATAAACATCTTATGTTAGGTTTAGGCAAAATAGGGCACTATGAACTAAGTATTGTGAAAGCAACATTTGCTGGAGCTGGAAGAGACATGGCACTAATGGCATGGTGCTAATGTGATTGACAGAAACAAGTTTTCGAAGGAGGAGATGAGAAAGACACGCTCCATCGGTCTGTCACATGTGAAATGGCACGATGAGGTTCAAAGCCAGAGCGGTAGCCGTCACCAGTGCCTCCTTCTTTTTGAACTCACATTAGCATCACAAAGCAAACTGCACCCTCATCATCGCCACCACTCTCATGATGAAAAATGAGAATCTTGGTTTGGTGCAAAGCTCTCTCGGTCAGATAAACGGATGACAAAGTTGCACCGCTGTTGCTTTTGGAGAACAGAGATCGCATCAAACAAGTAGAAGATGTTACAGAGGCATAACAATAAATCACATAAAGTCCTTGTAAATGTGGCCAACACATTGCAGACACTCCTTTCTACGCTTGTCCATCAACCCGTCGTCATGCCTTTCACGGAACAGCGCTGGAATGTTGTTTTATTTGTACTAAGTAAGAGAAATGCCACAACTCTGTTATCAAGCACTGCAACGGGACAATGAGAGGCGGGGAGAGCACCTTTTCGGCCTTTTCTTGTTTTTGTTTTAGGTCCAAACAGGCTGGACATTGTTGTTCTTTCTGCTAATTAAGCTGTTAGAGAGAGGGGCTGGTCTGACAGGGTCCTGCTTGGCGGGAGGCACAGGGAGTCAATGGGCCGGAGCTGAACGGGAGACATTTATGGGCCGCCTGAAGCCATTGTTTTCCCCGCCGAGGATCTTTTGAGGTCGGCCGCTTCTGTCTTGGTGACCTGTTCAATGAGAAGAATGCCACTATGAGAACCCGGGACAGGCCACAAAGAGCCGCCCCGATCTAGGATTTCACGGCACTGGGACAAATCCGGATGCTGCCAAGATTCCACAGATACTTCTCACTTCTTCTGGAAATCAGCACAGACCCTTGGACACTCCACATTCTTTACATGTTTATTTTTCTTCCACTGATAAGACTTGCCAAACAACTATTAATTAACAGAGCCATCATTTGGTTTTGTTTGCTGCTCCATGAGTTGTTTCAAATTCAGATGTGGCGCTGCAACAGTTTTTCTAATGAGAAACTTCAATGTTTACTTACTAAGAAGTATTTTTAACAACGTAAGACTTCAGATTAAAACAAGTTAAGCATTTCCAATGAATATATTGAAAAGAGTAATTGGCGTTCTGCTAAACTTTTCCCAAGCAGTTTGTCTAAGTTTGTTCAGCAGCAGTTGTGGAGCCACCTGTTCGTGCTACTGAAGTCGTCGCCCAACCTCCCACATTAAACAGGTGAGATTAAGGCAAAAGTCTGGGCCGCTCAAAGAACGCGGGCCCAGTGCAGGCTACAAACGTCCGTCTGTGAGTGTGTGCTCTGCTCCATTTGATGGCTGTCCAAGCGTCTCTGTGTTTACTCGGACTGTTGGACTCAGTGGATCCTTCCTCTCTCGTTGAATCACACAGCTTTGTCTTTGGCCACAAGATGAATTTGTGATCTGTTTTATTTGTCGCAGAAACTTTCCTTTTTTATCTAATTGTGGTTTTCTGGTGACTTAAAACAAGCCATTTCTGCATCCGCACCACCTGCTTCCATCTTTTCAGTGTGCCAGTTTCGGATTCTTTAGCGACTGCCATGTGTTGTCATAATGTAACTCCATTTACCACAAAGTGTTGAACAGCACTTTTAGACGAGCCAGCGCCTCGCACAACAAAGCTGCCCAATTATAGAGCCATTTATGTGTTTGTCAGGGGCTTCAAATGGGCACTGCTTTCTCAGGGTAGCCATATTGGCGAGGTCAGGCACAGCATCTGAAAAGGCAGCTTTATTACAGAACAAGCCATCCCTGCCTCAGATGAACACCCAAGGAAAAAATGAGAAAAAGGGAAGAATAAAAAATGACAACTTTGTTCTTTATAACAGTTTGGCTGAGCTGTGGCTCTGGCTGCTCTGCGGAGCGCAGCAGCATGTGTTTCAGGGATTGTTCTGGAAGGGGGAGTGCACAAACAGCAGGGAGCAGAAGACAAACAGGCAATTCGTGACTCATTAAACACGGCGACGGTGGCCAGCACAGTGGAGGGGTGTGAGGACCCACGTTCCAACTGGGCGATAAACCCCCTGTACCAGCTGGAGCAGGCATCTGTCAGCCGCACGCCGCACCACGCCACGCCGCCGATTATCAGCAACAAGCCATACCGGAGTGGCTGGACACCAGCATTTTCAAAAACCTTCCCTTTACATAACAGCCCTGATTGGCTGACAGAGGACCTCCAGGTCCACTGATGGGCTTAACGGTTTCAAAGTTTTAACAGACCTAGCCACAAAGGGAAACAAGTTTTATCTTTCCTCTTGTGTCCTATTAAAGGTCAAAAACGTATAATTTGGTCATTCTGTTATTTCATAAAGAGCACCAGGTTGGCCGTTTGGTTTGAAGGCCGTCTGCGGTCCGAAGCAATGCAGACTTACTCCAATGTAACAGGAACTCAAACAGTTTCAGCCTCTTTTATAGGTCCACTGAGACATCAGCATGATGTAAGTTAGGCTTTGATGTAAGACAAAGTCTGTGAGTTACTTCAGTCCATCAGCCACTGAAATAAAAACTTTGAAGCTGGTATTTGTACAACACTGACATTTATAATCATGAGGACGGAGACGTAAAACTATAATATTCTCAAACATATCAATAAGAAAATGCTTTGGTGTATATTTTAGTTCCTAAACCTAATCAACAGGCCGACCGCATACAAAACATTTTCTTACCATCACATCAGTAAATCGTTTAGCTCACCTGTCAGTGCTCCTGTCTACAGCCCCAACTCTGCTCCATACAGACTGTGTTGTTCAATACATTATCATTATCATGGGTGACGCGTTGCCTAGAGTTTCTTTTACCTCTAATTTATCCTCCATCTGTCTCCATAAGGAGGAGAAATGCCAGAATATGATATGAAACACTAAACCACTCCTTCAATACAACTTTACAATAACCTATGACTTTGTGGATGCAAGGTAATCAAAAAGCCTTCCTCGACTCGGGAAAGTCCGCATCAGCACAACTTCACAACGAGGTGAAAGTTTGTTCTCAATAGAATTTAATGAGCCGCTAACTGCCTAATTAAACCATGAGAGCAGATAAAAGCATGAAATATAGATAAGCTGGAAGCGCTGCGTATAACTCCAAGGCTCGAGTCTCCTAAAGACGCCCATCAGCAGCGCTGCTTAACTGTGCCTCGTGCACCAACCGGCTGTGAATGTTTAATAAGTAACCGATGCTAAAGATGCTGCCACACGAGCAAGTGCAAATATCCCACCAGTTTGTGAGAGAAGTGTTAATGCTGGGCTTCAGAAGAACATGGGTCTGGGCTTTAACGGCACTGGTGGTGTGGCAGAAGGGGCCTCTCCTTCTCCTCACCATTGCTATAGCCAGGGCTGTAATTCAGATTTTTTTTAGCACTCTTTATGACTCCCACTACTCATTTCTCTGGAATATGAAAACATCAGCATATGGCCACCGACACCACCGAGGCTAAGGAGTCAATTTCCCCACAGTAACATTGGGACAGGGGTGACATTCACATCCATACTGTCCCCTTGGCTCAGCAAAAAGGAATGGAGAAAGATGGAGGGTTGCCGGCCGAGAGAAAGCAGATGGTGACACAAGCAAGGAGACAAGAGAGAAATTCAAAGGAAGATTTTTAACGTTGTGTCTTTTTGCTGCAGCCTATCAGTCTCAGTGTGTTCATTGCGTACTTCACAGAGTTTGACGCGGCCACCAGGAGTAGAAAATCTGTCCGTCGGCTGCTGAAGGTTCCAGCTCTGCTCTGTTCCTCTGAGCGCTCTTAAAAACCTGCTGTTTCACACCCATGAATTACTCTGTTTATGGCCCTGGTTAAAATGGGCAGTTTCTGGGCACGCTGCATGTGGGAGTCTGTGTGTGAGCCATGAGGCAGATGGGAGGCAATATGGCACACCTCTGCCCAGGCAGATGTGGCACAGCCCATCACACACCGAGCTGGGACAGGAGTCAGGGAGCTCACCAGCATCTGGACCTGGGGCAACCTTCGACCTCAGCTGACAGTGTAATGTTACATGGTGCATTATGGTTTGGTTACTTCTCTGCGAGAAAGGAACACATTGGTGTAAAATCATGACTATGTGGCAAATGAAGGAAACCAATCAACACAGCAACAAAATGTGTTTATATTAAGATCTCATGTGTGACTGAAGGCCACCATATTGTCTACTAGTCAAAACCATACACACCATTCTTCCAAAGCCGGGTGTCCACCAGTCCCTTCAGAACCACCATGAGCCACATACTCCTGGAGTCTGAGCCCAGTTTCTGCGCATCAACCAGATGGCCAACTTGGCAGATCCAGATAAAAAAAAGTTTAAAAGTGTGCACACATTGTTCCGTTTTGGACTGAGTTATTTAGGACCAAAAATAAACAGAAGACAAATTAAAGACCCCAGATCCAGCAAGCAAACTGAAACAATGGTCTTGGACATACTGTATACAGTCAGTTATCTGAAGGGCACAGATTTTAGGTCCGAGAGCTCTCCTCACTTCAGCCTCTTGTTGAATGGTTTATCATTTATCAGCGGTTGCTCCACATCTCAGGTGAGTAGGACAGAATTTCAGACTGATCAACTGTTGAGGTATATAAATACCAAAAATTACCGGTCTCTCATAATCTTGCATTTGCACTGCACAATCCTTTTGCTTTAGCATTTAAAAAAGTAAGATTGCAAAATTAAAGGAAAATAATACATGTGGTAAACAATGTAATGTTATGATATGAGGGTTAATAAAGGTTCTCGAATAAAATGGAGCTTCAATGATGCCACTGACTTTTCCATTTGGTGGCACCACAATGTAATGCAGGGTTCATATATTTGCAATATATTACTTTGTTGGAGTAATTACAATCAGTAATCTTTAAATACTTTAAATCTTGTCTGTTTATTCAGTCCTTATATAAATAAAGGCCTGGGGTTACTTTATATTTACAGATCAGAAATATTCACAGCTCTGTTAGTTGAGGTGCACTCATTCCTCTACACTCGTCCTGAGCTGCATCATTTACGCCCCTAAACCCTCATAGGAACGTATGACACCTCGGTGCACTATCCCACACATGGCATCTTTATCTGGAGCAGACTGACAGATGAGGAATCCCTCCCTCAGTGAGCACTGTCAATCATGTGCTCTGTGGAGTAGAGAGAGCGGAGGCCTGTCCCAACATGATCCTGTCATGGCCTGCTGCACAGGAGAGCATTCCCACCACGCTGACCGCCGGGACGCTCCGGGGGGGCGGCTGTGAGGGAAGGAGGTGTGTCATAAACAGGCCTGTAACGTCTTCAACCCAAATGTACAAGCTCTACTTTGGAATGTGTAGAAAGTAAAGACTTTAAAGATTGTTATCTTATTTTGTGCTGTGTGTTATGTCAAAAGATTTTAAGAAACATGCATACTGGTAACTATCACAACAACCCATTACAAACTAAAGAAAAGAGATTTGTCCAGTCATTTTGAAAACTAGTTTCCCTCCTGCCAAGCAAGTGATGAGAAAGTGTTGCACAGCTAATATTTACCATTAGGTAAAACATAATAATACACCACAACTGCAAGTGAAGCGCAATTAAACAATCCCAGAACAATTTCACAGTAGAACGGACAACAACAAATGACTTTTGTCTGTAAGAGGAAGAGAAGCAGTTGTACTATTTTGAATACAGTATGCTGCAGAGTAAAAGGAAATATTAAAATGCATATTAAGATAATGAGGTCAACTCTTTACCAATATGTGCAGTGGTGGTGCGGTCAGGGATTACTTCACGTGACATAAGGAGGCTCCAGTGGGAATAAGAACAGACATATGTTGGACAGAGGTGTGCTGGATGCTCATAGTCTGCAGCCCAGATGTCCTTCTGTTCACACAGTCTACAAAAATATGGATCACATCCTCCATCGACTGACATATTTGGCTTCTAAACTCAAAATCTAACAATAAAATGGCTAAATAATTAAATAAAACATGACAAGTAAACTTCCAGTCTAATTAAAGCATTTCTACAGTTGAAGTAAACCATTTACATTATACTCTCTGAATAATTAGTGATGTGTGTCAATATTGTGGCCCATAGTAACCATATGGTGGGTGCAGGCAGACAGGCCATTGTTGGGAACTGTGAAATATTGTGTATCCCTGTGAGCACTGGAGCCAGCGGAGGCAGGAAGTGTTGTTGGGACTGACAGGGACATTGTGTGCCTGAATGGCCGAATCCTCAGTGGCAGGGAGCACCGCGGACCCAGACAGAAAGTCTTGACCCTGGCGAGAAAGGCCGATTAGGCATGGTGCTACGAGGTTCTCCTTCATCCACCCCCACCTCCTCCTCCTCCTTCACTCACACACCCCAGAGGCCGTTAGGGTCCGGGAGGAGTACAACAAGGCCACTTAACTCAGCGACGCCTTTTCACTGCACACATAAAAACACTCATATATTCATGTCAGGGATGGAGAGCCCGGGGACGGGGGCCAGTGGCTGCAGTGTGAACCCGCTGATGAGAGGCTGCCCATTGGTGGGAATGACAGCGTGCACACAAACACATCAGCTCATCACCTTCAATACGGACGGCCCTTTTGAACCTTAAATGTTTAGTATCTTTAAATGACAGTACATTCTGGTAAAATGTCAAGACGATTAACAATATTGCGTTGTATGGCCACTTTCCCATCCTTCAGCTCTGTGACTCCTCCATCACCACACTCCATAGGCCTGTTTTTCTTAACCAAATGATCCCATGTCACTGATTTCCTGACACCCTTCTTCAACTGATGCTTTTAGAGAACTCAATGTACAATAGTGATTGATTTTTAGGTGATTTCTGAATGCTAAAACTACATATGAATGGTGTAATTACAGATAGTAGACAACAGCTTGAAAATTAACTTTTTCTATTGCCCTGATCTATTTAGACAAACACATTAGTCCTGATGTAATAGAAGGAGGCCTGCATTAGCCAGTCACATTAACAAGCTGTGGAGCATTGCAAAGAGCGCCCTATAACGCAAATCAGCGCCTTAAAATTTGATGACAAATGCATGACTCTTAACTCTGCAAACAATTAAACTCTGACAAATCCTTCACAACAACAAGTAGAGACATTTCAGTGGAATACTTCTCTGGCAAACACGTACATATGGCTGGTATTTTATGGAGCAGAGCTAGGATAAGAGGGTTAATCAAGGTATAATGTGAGCTATGGGACATCTATGCTGCAGTTAAACGAGTCAACAGAACTTTTTACACAATGAGAGCTCTCATGTTAAGTCAATATGAGCGCCGTTGTAAAACTCCGACGGTGCAGATAGGGATCCAGGAGGAGCGACTTCATCTGGTCAGGTTCCTCCAGACCGGCTTTCATCCGTCCTCCTTTCCCCCACTCTGCCAATTATCTTTCCGTCAGTCTGTCACACTTTGTAGTCTAATAAAGGCGTCCTAAATTGATGCCCATCCCGCCTTTATCCTCCTTATAAAGCACGACAATTAAGGCCCATGTCTCTTTGCTCAGGGCCCTTTGATGGGCTCACAAAGCTGCAGCGAGGAGGGACAGACAGAAGGACACATGTTTGCACGCCGCTCTGAGCTTCTCTGTAAGATGTTGACTTTACTGAAAAAGAAGGAAAGAAAATTGTCATTAGTATTACTCTAGATTTTGGGGCACTGCAAGGACTTAATCATGCTGCAAATGTGCTGGTGCATGTGTCTGATGCCTGATCTATTACTCCCCAAATCTGAATTATTTAAGTAATTCAAAATCTACACTTTATTTTGAAGGTAAAGAAAAGTTTGGTTGACAATGTTTAAACGAAAACGGGGGAAATATGTTTGGAGATGATTGATAGGAGTCTTGAAACACTTGGTAAACGATCATATTTGCTCACTTGCGGTATTGAGAATGTTGTCTATGAGAATTAAGGCAAAGATAATTACTGAGTAAAAGCCCAAACATTCGGAGTAAAAAGGAAGTGTTTAAAAATCCCAGCGTGAAACCTGAAGAATGTCGTTTTTTGTTTTTTTTGGCTATATGCCGCGACTCCGGGGGGTAAGATGCTCTCCCAGAGAAGTGTGAGTAGTCAGTGGAAGTAAATAAGGTGGGATCCATTCAAACAATGCAGAGTCATTAAAAATAATCTTCCAAGGAAACACAGCAGCAAATCCGTAATATTCAATGTGTTTATGTTTTATTTTTACCACGCCAAAAATAACAGAATGTTCTTATACCAACAAATAAATTATTATCTCTATAATCAAGCCATTTTACAACCAGTTTAAATAAATAATGTGTTTTTGAGTCATTTTGGAAAAGGGTCTGTAGCTCAACCCCTATTTGATTTTTTTTTTTAACCCAGTTGCCATTACTGGACAAAAACAGTGATTTTTGTTTCTATTCTTATGCTATTATGTGTTTCTATTCTTATGTGCTATTTGTGTGACTCAGTTGTTTTAAATATAGCTTATCAATAGCGCATCATAATAAGTAACAAATATGTATGACAACATAAAAAAGCAGGAACTTAAACCAGAGTTACACTTATATGTCCTGACGTGTCATGTCTTACTAAACACCACAATGACATGATTAAATGTACATGGCATTCTAAAGTGTTACAGTCCTGCTCTGATTATTTTTGCAGGATGCATTGTCGTCAGTGTATTTTGTCCATCTTGTTTCCATAAGGATTGTGAATAAAACCTGGAGCTCTGAAGTGAATAGGGCTCTGCTCTCCTTCTCTGTCAAAGCCCTCAGTGGAGTTACCTGGGAGGCAGTGCCTTGTGACTGAGTAATGCTGCAGAAACAATAGCCCTGACAGCAGAAGTGTGGAGAGAGTGATGAGCCCCCCTGCCGCAGTGTGTTGGCCGCCTGGCCTCACAGTCTCTGCAGTGCCTTTCCCTTTCAGAGCCTATACGCCCCTAAGGGCTCCAGACACTCCGGGATACCACCATCCCACAAGAACACGGGAGGTAAAACTAAAAGTTTACCTATTAAAGAGGAAAATGATTAAATGAGCTTGGAGAGAAGAAAACAAATGGACAGACTGAAAAAAAAATACTCTATTCAAGCAAAAGAAAAAGAAAACTTCAATCAATCAGTCAAGTTTTATGTGACTATGGTGTGACATTAAAAGCTATGGTTTGGGAGGTGATATTATTATTATTATCTACAAATGCCTATATTTAGGAAGTACTGTGTTACAAAACACTGTTACAAAATTCACTTTTGTGAAAATTCACTTTTGTGAATTTTGTAATAGTGTTTATTTATAATTCATTCATATATAGATATTTTTTTGTTTAGTTTTTTGGGGCATCTTATTTATAAATCAGATTATTGTTTGAGGTTTAGATGTGCAAATTCTTATCACTTATAAGAGGCTTTGTAAAAGATATAAAAGACTGATATTTTGCAACACCACACAGGACATGTTTGACTGTACAACAGAGCTGGACTCTCTGCTCTCTCCTCATTTCCAGGGTGAACATCATAATGACCACAGGGATTGGTTGCCGTCTCTGAGGGACGTCCGGCTGTGACATGATGCACAACAATCAAACGCCATGACAACTGTGCAACAATGCTGTTGATTCAGCACCACAAGTAGAACATATGCAGAGCAGGACAACAAACCTGTTAAACACATTAAACACAGCAGAGGGGTTTAGACCAACTGACATTATGGGATGGATGTGGAGAAATTATATGCAAACTAAAACATTTATAGTTGAAGTTAAACCTCAACAACAATTGCAATTAAACTTCTATACTTGCTTATAGGGGCTTTGTCTTTGCACTGGAACCTCATTTAGGGTCTGGTAAAACTTTGCAATTTAACACTACAAGTATTGGCCCAATATAGCCTAAGTTCACAAAGCAGGGCAAATGTTAAATTGGCTGGACTCTCAGGAACTAAAACAACAAAGGTAACTTTAAGCTGATGCTGCCACCATGTGGTAGCCGTGAACAATAAAAGAGAAAATGAGTTGTTTCTTCAGACCCTTACAGTTCACACAGCACAGTTATTAGTCACTAGAACAATAAATAACAGATACCAGACAGTCCTCATTATTTCAGTAGATCTCTGTCTGCAGTTTTTACGTTAGCCTATCAGTCTAGTCCAGACCAACTTAAAATCTTGAATCTGAGGCAGACGGTCTACTACTACTACTGTTGGTTTTCAGAAAACTCAACAGTGCCTCAATGTGGACATGTTCATGGTTACAGGTGACAGTTTCAATGTGGGGCACTCTTCCACCACACGCTGTTGTTCACCTGTCCAGTACACTCACGTGCTGACACGGTTTTACTGAATGTTTGAGATCTAACATTTATTGTGATAATTCACAATTTGAAAAGTTTTTACAAAATCAATCATGAGGCATTTGATGTCACGATGGCTCTTTCTGGCTATAACACAGTGGTAGGACTCCTGACAGGGTCGCTATAGCCTACAGTAAACAAGTCAACAACCTGATGGACCGTGTTCTGGCATTAGTGAGTAATGACTGATAGAAACGTTTTTGAGTACAATGTAGTAGAAATTATAATACAGGTCTGTTTTTGTTGACAATGCTACAGTCACGCCTCTCCACATCAGACATGTACCCTGCAGTAAAGTCTCCACATCTGGAGTCTGCTCTTGGTCTGCTCATTTGGGCTCTCTTTCAAAAGCCACAATCTAAAATTATCAGAGCTTGTCATCTCATATTTCTGCCTGCCGGTGGGACCTGCTAAGAATAGATGTGTACTGACACAGATTAACATTAACTCTGACACTTCTGGTTTTAAAACTATCATTGTAGGTATTAAAACCTCTTACTGCTCTTTGTATACTTTAACCTGCATTGGTTTAACATGGGACTAGTCTGTTGGGTGACTAGTTTCTTACACTTTTACACCGCTCAGACAAAAGCAAAATATCATTGTTGCATTAGTTGTATGTTGTTCTAAGGGAGATGCAGGATAGGAAAGTCCTGGGTAAATGTCACAGCTAAGCCAGGGATGGAGCAGGATCTCCTGGATATGTTGGGATGTCCCTGGGAGAGAGTTGTTGATCCAGCAGCACTTGGACATCCAATCACCACCGGCCTGCTCGGTGCAGTGAGCTCATGTCCAGGGTTATTTAGGAACAGCCTTGAATCTGACATGTCTCTTCTTTATTATCTTCAATAGGCATAAATGAAAGCATCTGTGTTTGTGAGTTCTAAGTCCCATCTTTTATGATTTCAATCAGCTGGAAGCTTTGATTAGCCAAATACAAATGCAAACACTACTGCTGCAGCAAATGCATACATACTTAAACATAACCATTAAGGCGACAACTTCAAAGTAAAACCAAAAGCAACTATTTTAAGTGGATTTTGACATCTGCATTGCTGTCACATAGTCTTCTCTAAATGTCAGTATTCAAGGCTGGGCACGGACAGCTGAGTAAACACTGCAGTGTAAGTGGATCTACTTATGTGAATGGCTTTTATGACTTCTGGTTTGGCTATCCTTATCACTGAGAGAAATTAAAACACCATAAAGTTATGAGCTAAAAGAACAGCATATCTGCACATGACAGATGCACGGTAACACACGGGAGAGAGTCTATTCCATAATCTGCCAGTAACAACATTTTTTCAACATTATTATAAGGGCCATATGACCATTATTTTGTCAATGCAATGCAATATTGTGTCCCTTTATACTAACAGTGTATGAGCGTAAAGACACACAGGAAATGGAAAACATTTTCTAAATTCCTTTTCCAAATTCTTTTAGTGGCTAGAATGCAGGTGGTGATTACAAAATTGTGATAAACTGGAGATATAGAAAAACAAATAGCGTGACAGATAGGACAGATAGGTAGACTTCTTGTGCTCCTCGATGTTTTTATGAAGTCGTATAAAGGATGATTAGTTTCCTGTACTTGACTCCAGACTGTGTGCACTTGACCCAGCCGCAGCCTAAACTTATGCAGTCGGCGCGAGGAGAAATAGGCAGCTCTGACGTCAGAAGCGTTAAATTTGAGCAGACCAAGATGGCGGAGGTGAGCGGGCTGAGGAGCAGTAATTACTTCGAGTCCAACGGCAAAACCCGAGTCATTGGCGAAGGTAAACTGTTGTTGACTACGTGGAATAGCTTTGTAACATAATGGGATACGTATCATGGCTTTATGTATGATATATCCAATACAACTATTACGCTTTAGCCGTGTTTGTGCCAAACTCTCGCTCTCCGTTAGCCCGATGGCTGTGTTTTCACCAACGGTGTCCTACCAAATGCGGCACATAAGGCTAAAGCGTGCTCTCTATTTTACTCGGATCGACAGCAAAAAATTAAATAATAGTCTATAGGTTGTCCATGCGCATGAGGAGGCTTGTCGAAACGTTTTCTTTGTTTTAACTCGAACTTAAAACTAAAACCTAGAAAGGGGGGCTGGTTCTAACCCTGGGTACACATTCCTGTACTACACCTGTCTTTTTATTTGTCCTATCGTTCACTTTCCCATGTTTTGCAGTGGATTAACGGCCTGGCTGTCTTTTCAAACCGGACCATTAATTTACAGTCATCATGTGCTCTCACTGCATTAGTCTTAAACTTTGAAACAGTCCACGTTACAGCAGTTCCTTGTGAGGGGTGTTCATTGTACACCATATACACAACACACGTTAAGCCTCTCATCCCGCTAAAGCCTCGGATATTTTTAAAACGCCTATTATTTTTGGTAAGTTTAGCAGCTCACTAAACCTCAGTATTGCTAATGAATAGAACACAAGAAAAGCATATTTAGTCTTTACTCGTATGTTAAAACAAATGACATAAAGCACTTACATAGGCATTATTTCTAACTAACTATATTGGTACTTAACTAGATTTAAAAGGCATGTTGTCTGAACTGCCTTCTAAGTAAAGGTTATTCTGGGTGTCATTTTGGGAATGGTTATTAAAATTTTTTTAATTCAACTAAAGTTTCCACAGCCCATAGTCTGTCTTGTCTTACGTTTAATGGTCAATTAAGTGCTTGCCAATAATAGAAAGTCTGCCATACATTCTTTCAAACTTCTGCACATCCATCTCACATCTGTTTTCTTTATCCTTATCTAAACTCTGTCTTGACAGCAAAGTACTATCTTCCCTTGCATTGATTAAATACAAGTCTCCACACTGATGTATGAATGTAGTGCTTCTGCGGTATTATTATAACCTTATGTCTAGATAAATGTTGGTCAGCTGACTCTGTGGTAACATTTGCTAACTCAACATTCACCAACTCTTTCGCTTAATCTGCACTTTGTCCTCTAGGGCCACTCTCCTGATTGGTGCTTGCCGCAGCTGAACATTTGCCCTGCTTGACTTGTGTCCAGAGAGGCCACGGTTTCTTGATGCTGGCCTAAGTGCGTCTAGAAAGGATTTGGAAATGCAACATAATTTACTAGCCATGGAAATGGCTCAAGTAACAAGAATGGGAAGTAGCTGGTGAAGCAGCCTTATCCTAAAGTGTACCTCACATAGAGCACATAAGTCTAGGATTTGGGCCACTGTGCCAAGATGTAGGCCATCTTTTGCAGAAGCACTGAGAAGCTATTTTGGCAGCACATTTTCTTTGCATTAGATTTTCCTTCCTCAGAACCAGAGAGCGTTAACATACATACTACAGTGATGTCTCTTGTTGATGTACAAAAAGAGCAAATATAAGTAGGCCAATGAACATCTGCCTGACGAATGTAAGACGGGAGTAAGGTCGCTAATTTTAGTCATGCCGCTGTTTTGTGGAGCCAGTGTAATGGCACAGTACATTAATTAGTCAAGCTATTGCCTGATAGTCCCGGCAGACTAGGGTCTTTAGTGCACGTTTCCGTGTCTGCAGCCGGTTCCACTTTACGCTGAGTGCCACTGCCGTCAACGTGATACGAGAATGTGCAGGGGCTAATTTGTTTGCAGAGCAGATTACAGTAACAGTCCTGTAAGAGCAGCAGGTTTTCAAACACTAGCACAGCAGCTCTGCAGCCCTTTGGGAGTTGGTGGATGTCCCACTTACAGCCAGAGTTTTTTGTATCACTTGTTTGTGCAGTTTCTAAACACTAAATTGTACCTGGCTATGTATGTCAAGGTTTTCAGAGCTTTGTTTGTGAACAAAAGAGTCAGGTATAGGTATTTAGATGAGAGGGTAATGCTGAATATTTTTAGCCTTACCAGTTCCTTGAGTTATTTGAATGTTTTACGCATTGTCCATTTCACCCTTGATTCTCTGATGTGTTCATCTGTTCTGACAGTGACTGAAGCCGATCAAGCAAATTTGGTATTCTAAAATTGAATGGGCCATTGTAGGGTTGTCCAGAGACACACCACCCAGTTCTCATGGGTAACACTGCCTCTTGTACTCATTTGACCTCCTTAGATACGGCCACATATGGGTTTTATTGACTATTTTCTTTATATGTAATTTAAAAAATAAATTTTACTCCAAAATATGATAAATAATGTGCTGTGAAAGTCCACTGTGTGAGTGTGTTAAAGTTTATAGCACAAACTGCTGACATGTTTTCAGACTGGAAGAATACACAGCTATTGAGGGAACATGTGCTTTAATTGAAAAACAATCAACATTTGGGAGTAAACATTGTGAAAGGAAATGGGACACAAATTGTATCCACAAGTAATACAGGGTTTCCGCGGGGTCATAAAGTCATTAAAAGTCATAAATTTAACAATTTAAGGCCATAAAAAGTCATAAAAACGTCCGGTTTTTCCATAAAAAGTCATAAAAAACATTTAGTCACGTCTTAAATTGATATGCTTGTCCATTAATTTGTTCTTCCATCAAAATGCGCCACATGGCGCAATGGCATTAATTTGTTTTGCCTGTTGTAGTTCTGTGTGAGGAATCTGGGTGGTATCACACTGGTATCACAGCGCTCCAGAACTACAAGGTCAATGCGGCAGCATACAGACTTGTCAGAAGGACTTCCCAGAAACCCGCGCGAACTCCGAATATCATACTCCGAATATATCATACTGTCACTGCTTAGTTTAATTGATCACAATGGGTAAATGTTTAATGATCTGTGGCTCGAAGACGGTGCGTTGGAGATGGCTAGTTTAGGCATAAAAGCCTTGAAGTCGCAATGCAAATTGGTGTTCATTCTTTTTTTTTTTTTTTTTACACGAGGCTATTTCTGAGCTTGACCTAAATAGGCAGACCATAGTGGGCACCAGAATGTAGCCCAGGACAGGAAACCGCAATTATTCTTGTCCATGTTTGACCCATATACAGAGCCTCCCATGTGAATTTTACCTTTCAGTGCAATGGGTTAAATAAACAGAACTATTCAAATGACTTCAAGAGCATTTTACTGCCTCATGTGAGTCATGTTTTTTGCATTTCAGTGGTCTATCAGTATCTAAAATGACTAGATGATTATTGCTGGAGGTTCATTTATTTTATATTTGCTACTGCAGTGTACTTATTTGCTTATATGCTGTACAAATGTTTTCTGTTCGATTAAGGATTCAGTGGAGTAAAGGATGTCCCAATTATGCAACACAAAAAAAGGCCTCCTCTTGCCAAACCTGAGGAAGACTTGGATGCCAGCCTCAGCCCCTCACCAGAAGAGATCCAAGAAGAAAAGGTATTGTGTTGTACTGTGGAGACTCGGCATTAAAGTGGTGGCGGTGTGGTTGAATTCAGCAGTGAACAGTGACAAACTTTCTTCTTCAGGTTGTAGAAGAAGAGAAGGCGCGGCCCGTCCAGATTGTCCTGGCCAATGAGGACGAGCACAGCTTTGAGCTGGACGCTGCAGCGCTAGAGAAGATTCTGCTTCAAGATGACGTGAAGGACCTGAATGTGGTGGTGGTGTCTGTGGCTGGAGCTTTTCGTAAGGGCAAGTCCTTTCTGCTGGACTTCATGCTGCGCTATATGTACAATCAGGTGAGATCAGGTTTGAACTAGACAAAGCTCACGGTAAAGTAACAAGGTGTGGTACTTGTACTTTTTTTCACAAGAACCATTACAAGATAGTGGCCACAAAACAAAAACTTTAATTTCAACACTGACTTCTACACTTAGACCTGTTACACCTGTTCAATATCAACTAATAACTCAAAGTAACTAATATATTCAGCAACATTTAGAGAAAAAAAAATGGTCTAAGTGCTTTTAGAAATTACAACTGATTCTGGCACATGTTGCCAGTACATGACGTGTAAAGACAAGTGTTTCCAGTTGAGCCTCATGCGCATAAAACTCATACAACCAGAGGAGTAAGCTTGATAAAGATAAATGGACATGTCTGAACACTTTTGAGTAAGGCCCAAACATTTCATTTGAAAAGTAATACACCTTCTTGGAATTACCTTTCGAAAAAGTCTTGAAGTATTGCAAGATTTTATAACCCTCTGACAGCCGCTGGAGTTAATAGAGTGCAAACAGGTAAACAAGTGTGTTCTGTTTGCGTGTTTCTTTCACTTTGATCAGCGGTTGTTTAATTGTATGGTTTGAAAAAACAAATGCTGCTTGATAGTTCTCCCTCATGCCAAAATGTGGTCTTCGATATTGAACAATAATTGAAATCATGGTTTTTCATTCAACATTCATCTGAAAGCAGTGCCTGTGTAGAATTTCCCTTGCAAATAATTAGCAAGGAAAAGGATTTGCTTGCGTTGATGTATTTACACACTTCTTTGTTGTGGCTAGTCAATGTGTGTGGCTGAAACCTGAGTCTGCAGCACCAACACCAATGTTTTGTACCTGGTTAGGTATGCTTTAAGACCTCAAAGAAGTATCTGTTGGACTTTATACAGCTGCGTTTGACTGTAAAATCACTGTTCTCTCTGCCAGCTTATTCAGATTACTGTACATTCCTCTCATTACTCCTTAAATATTTTCTTGCCTCCTTTTTTTTTCTTTTTTCCTTCTGTTGCCATCCTTTTTATCAAGCGGCAGAGTAAGCAGTGGATGGGCGGCGACAATGAGCCTCTTACAGGATTTCACTTGGAGAGGAGGCTGCGAGAGAGAAACCACAGGAATTCAGATCTGGAATGAGGTGTTTGTGGTGGAGAAACCAGATGGGAGCAAGGTTAGCACTGATTTTTATAGGTCTTTTGGTCCAGAATAAGCCCGTATGAGAATATCATCTCTGTTTTGCACAGGTTGCTGTGCTTCTAGTGGACACTCAAGGAGCCTTTGACAGCCAGTCCACCATTAAAGACTGTGCTACAGTGTTCGCCCTCAGCACAATGACCAGCTCTGTTCAGGTGTGACTCAAGGAAAAGCCCAGTCTGGTGCAAAAAGTGGCATTTAAACTGTGACTCTGTATTTTAGTGCCTTGCTGCCTTGTGTTTTTTAGGTTTACAATCTGTCCCAGAACATTCAGGAAGATGACCTGCAGCATCTCCAGGTATCCGTTGTTCCTTCTCATCACTTTGTGGTACGTCTCTTTTTATTTTGTTTGAAATATAATTTTTTGTCTACAGCTCTTTACAGAATATGGCCGCCTTGCAATGGAAGAGATCTACTCGAAACCATTTCAGGTCTTTGTCCTATTACAGAATTCATTTTGCAAAGACTGAATTGACCTGAAAAATAATAGTGTGTGGCTTCTGTTTTATAGTCCCTTATGTTCCTGATCCGGGACTGGTGTTATCCTTATGAACATGACTATGGCCTGAAAGGAGGAAATGCCTTTTTGGAGAAAAGACTTCAGGTAATGCTCACACTAAAACCACAATCTAAACAAGTTGTATTAGAAAGCATTTTCATTGTGATGACACCTGGCTTCTTCTGGAAATATGCAAATCAGAAGGATAATTGTTTTTCTGTCAGACTAAACTAGGCTGTCAGTAGTGACACACCCAGAGTTCTTGTTTGCCGAGTGCAGATAAATATGTTTAGTGCATTATGTGTGTTTTCCACCCTCACACTTGAGAGCGACAAAAACAAATAATAGTTTTGACTTTGGCCTGTCGCTGACGCAGGTGAAGCAGAATCAACACGAGGAGCTGCAGAATGTGAGGAAGCACATACACTCATGCTTCTCAAACATCGGCTGCTTCCTGCTGCCACATCCGGGCCTCAAGGTGGCCACCAACCCATACTTTGACGGCAGTTTGAGAGGTGAGAACAAGCATCCATGGTGTGTTGTAAAACCACTACTTCCCCAATAGTGGCTGGTCTCTTCACAGCTGCTCTTTGTTGATGGGTGTTAAACTGTTACAGAAACAAGCAGCACCAAATTGGAGAGCAATAGAGACTGTTGTACATCAAATTAATTAGTAGTTTTGCATAAAGGTTATACATTTCTGTTTGAGGCTTACATTTCTGTTTGTGGGGGGAGAAGCAGTAATAGTTTAAATTCAGAAATGCATTACACTTTATAAACTCAAATATCCTAAGTTATTTGGTTTTGCACACTTTCAGATATCAATGATGAATTTAAGGAGGAGCTGATCAAGCTGGTGCCTCTCCTGTTGGCCCCAGACAAACTGGTTGTAAAGGAGATTGGAGGCAACAAAGTCACCTGCAGAGATCTTGTGGAGTACTTTAAGGCCTACATAAAGATCTACCAAGGCGAGGAACTGCCTCATCCAAAGTCCATGCTGCAGGTTGCTAATATATTAAAAAGGGACAATACAAAATGAGCAGATTGACATTTTAATAATGTTTTTATTTTTGTCAGGCAACAGCAGAGGCCAACAATCTGACTGCTGTGGCAGGAGCCAAAGATTTGTACAGCAGAAATATGGAGCAGGTACATGCATGTTTTTTATTTCCATTTAGAGATGATTTAAAGCTCAGGAGTAGACTTTCCAGCTTTTGAGATGCCTCTGATGGCATTATCTGAATCTTTTGGCAGATCTGCGGAGGAGACAAGCCGTACATTGCCCCAGCCGACCTGGAGCGCTGCCACGAAGACTTCCGCGAACACTCGATTCGTTTCTTCCGCTCGGTGAAGAAAATGGGAGGAGAGGAGTTCTGCCAGCGCTACCAGAGCCAACTGGAGGCTGAGCTGGATGAGACCTACGTCAACTTCATCAAACACAATGACGGCAAAAACATCTTTACGCGGCGCGCACACCAGCCACACTCTTCGCCGTCATGTTTGTCACCTACATCGTGTCTGGGGTGACGGGCTTCATCGGCCTGAGTGCCTTGGCGGCAATTGCTAACATGATCATGGGCCTGGCTCTCTTGGCCCTCTGCTCCTGGGCCTATGTGAAATATTCAGGAGAGTACCGGGAGGTGGGCACCTTGATAGACCAGGTGGCTGAGACTCTCTGGGAACAGGTGGGTAACAGCATGAGAGAGTGGAGTATTGTGCATTTGTTTTGTTTTTTTCTCTGCTTACTCCAGTAGTATTAAAGTAATTTCAGTGACTATAATGTGTCAAGCAAGAATAGACAGTTAAATTGAGCTTTCAAGTCAAAGTTGTGTTCAGTGAAGACTGTTCTGTAAATACTCATAGGTTTCATGAGACAATAGTTTTAAATGGAGAATGTGAAGAGCTGAGTCGGCAGTAGTTGCTGTCAATTGAAGCTTCACCTTTATTTCCCAGTCCCTCCAAGAATTTGCAATGCTTCGATCGTAACTGCAAATCAAGCCATTCCTGTGAATTTGGTGTGAGCATGTCCAAACATTGGATTCACTTCACTTTGCTAAGAAAGTGAATGGGTGTAGCTGGCTGCTGTAAACTTGCTCTTGTTTAATTTGCATCGTCTGGGTGATCTTAAAGTAATTAAAAACCATAGCAGCTCAAGTGAAATGTTAGTGTACAATAGAAGAATCACAGGAAGATGTTTTTCTTGTTCAGATGAATTAGATGCAAGCAGCACATTAAATAGGCTAAAATATTTTGCACCACATGTAAAAAGATTAACACTTTAAGTAAATTATAGCACCAGCTTTACTCAAATGGAACATGAAACATTTTATAAACCTTGCGGCTTGTGGAAACATCTGGAATCCTCAGAACAGTGTGGTTTATATGTCACAAGTTGTCTTAGAATTACACAGAAAAGAAATGCATTTTTATCACAACTTTTAAGAAAAGCTTTTGCAGCAATGGACATTTTTGGCCACAATGACATAAAAGAGCAATCTGATGGGTATGATGCTGAATAAATGAACACTATCATGACAAATCTAAATGTATGCGTTTTAGCTGTAACGTTTATTTTACAAACGACGTGTTCTTTACACACACTTTAAATCGGACCTTATTTGAGTGAGTAGTGTTGGTTCTTGTGTTATTATTAATCAGTGTGTGACACTAAAGCGCTTATGTGTGTCGACCTTCCTGTACCCCTTGCTTGTGCTTTACAGAGGACCATCAGAAAGGTGAGAGGTGCTGCGTCATGTTTCACTTTTTGTTCCCAACCATTCTTTATCCTCTTTTCTTTTCTCTCCCTGGATACCACTCCTTTCTTTGATGCCCCATCCTTTCACACCCACGTCCAGCTTTACCTCCCAATACCATGTGTCAGCTGTAGATCTGCTCTGTGTTAACTGTCCTGCTCCTCCCTGGTGTCCCCAATAGGTCTTCTCCAAACTCGTGGAACCGGTCAGGAGCCGTCTGGCCTGGCCCATCTCCTTGCTCCCTTCATTTCCACCAGGA
The DNA here is from genome assembly GCA_024416835.2 of Perccottus glenii. NCBI lineage: Eukaryota > Metazoa > Chordata > Actinopteri > Gobiiformes > Odontobutidae > Perccottus > Perccottus glenii. Next base: position 16,021,454 of record CM044552.2, on the reverse strand, counting down.
GTGGCTATGGGACTCAAAGCATTGGCTCCACTTAACAACAACTACAAGAAGACTAACTAGCTGCAGATTTCTTAGAAACATTTCACTCTACCTTCTACACTTGGCTGGCTTCTTTTTCCTTTTCCCCCAATGGTGCTGATCCTTAAATTTAATCCCTTGGGCAAAGATGAACTCTGCTACTGACTGAATGTATGAACCCTGGCAGGCCAGGCCCATCTCAGGATCAGGAGGAAGTAGAGCCTGCATACATGGTTTTTAATTGTCTTATTTGCGTAAATGTAAAATTGGAGTGTATTTATGGCTTTGTTCAGTTTTTTTGTTGATGAGAGACATTTTGTGTTCCTTTATTTTCCTTCTCTAACCTTTTTTTTTTTTAAATTTTGTTCCTTCTTTAAAAACATAGATTTTAATGTTTCTCACTAATGTTTCCCTTCCTCATCTTGGCCTTTCTGTTTTATTTTTCTGCAGGTTTTGAAGCCACTAAGTGAAAATTATATGGAAGACAACGTCCGACAGACGGTATTGAACTCCCTCAAAGCCAGTTTGACAGAGCCGGGCTCGCATAAAAACAAGCTAAAGACTCAGTGACCATCTTCTTCATCTCTGCCCTCTTGTCCAATCCTAAAACTAAAACACCAAAGCTCACCTTTTGATTTTCACATCTCATCTATGTTCATTTGCTGTCTGGCCTGCTGTACGTCGCCCCCCCAGTGCCTCAGAGCACAAAGTGCATGTTCTCAATGGACTGACTAGTCACCTGGCGTTGCCTTTTGCTAAAACGACTTGTAGAGCTGTCATCTTGTGTCCAGTGTGCCATGCTGTGATGGATGTAGTGCTCACTGTAGCCACACGCATCTCCACATCTACAATCTTCTGAATATGTCCGGGCGCCTCCTTCAGGACTGTACTGGACTTCAGGGAGCTGCTCTTATCCACTAAAGATGCAAACATTTTAAATGTCGTGTTACAATTCACTATATACAATGCTCAGTATGTTTGCTTTTTTGCCTCTTCAGAAATGTTTCCAATAAGCACAAAAATCAGCTAAAACGGTTTGTTTTTGAAGCGCCAGTCAAACTAGGAAGAACGTTTTATAAATGTAAAGTAAACACATGTCTGCCTCATCAGTTTCCCATTTAAATGGTAACCAGTAGCAGAACTTTATTTAGGTCTGATGTTAAACAGTAAGGTTTGAATAATCATAATGTAGGCGCAGGCAGAATCTGAGTCTGACCTGTCTGTCCCTTTTTTAATCTGTGATGTTCTAAGTCTAAAGACAACTGTAGAAGCCCCTCGACTGACTGTGGTTATTGTATTGTAGTAATGTTTAATCTGGCCATAGTGTTTTGTAGTGGGCCTGCCAGTATTCAGCCACGTGCATGTGGTTCGAGCTACAGTTCTAAGCATTAAGCTCCTCCAGATGCCAGGCCTGTGTAGTCTGGCAGCCAGGGGAGATTGTCATTTTCAATTTTTTTTTATTTTATGTACAATTTTTTTTTTCTGCCTTTGTCAAAGCCATTGTGTTTTCTTAAAGCACCAAGACCACTTAGCTCGTGTCCGACGTCCTGATTAGGTGTAGGCATGTTATTTTCTTTTTCATTACTTTCATATCAACCCAATCTATGTTTTTTTTTGGAAATCCAAAGGTTTGCAAGAATTTCTATCCCACAAAAAGAGCCAGACCGAATGTAATGGACTGAAAATACCACAGAGACTACACTAATGGCTTCTTTATTTGCCTGAACTCAGTTTATTCTTTTCTCTTGACTCTCATCTCAAGCACCAGTTTTTCACTGTACAGTCTGTGTGATCTTATATTGGGCATGTATGTTGGCTTTATTATTTAAATAAACTTTGTACATGTTTTATAGATAATCAGTTGACAGAGGCTGTATATCATACTAAACAGTCTGGTTCAGTAAACAGTAAGTTGTTGCTGTAGTTTAATCCCATCATTAAGATGGACAATATAGAAACGCAGTTATTCAGATTCTGACAGGACTGTTGTGATTGGTGGGTTAAGGAGATTGTATGTCTGCCTTTTAAAAGTGCTAATTTATTTTTGAATAAAATGTTTAAGAATAATTCATGCATTCTGTTTCTTTTAACAGAGGTTTATAATTTTTTTTTAAAGCACAGCAGATTTCAGTTCTATGGATTGCTCTGGCATGTTACAGATACTGTTTTGGTATTTTTCTCTCAATGCTAAAACAGCACACCATGGAAGAAATGAAAACACAAAAGTGGCCCTAATATTTAATTTAATTGATTTGTGGTTAATTTGCCAATATGCCATTTGTTAAATATTTTTAATGAAAAATTTTGAATTATTTTAACAATTGTGAGAGGTTGTAAACATAACCAAAGTATTGATAAAACAGTTAAGATTTATAAAAAACATTAATGAAGAAAAGACTTAATGACTCTCACATAAGGAGTCACACTTCCCTTTCAAGGCCAACGACTAAGGCCAGATATTTCTTGAGACGACGCCGTGTTTACGGAAAAAAGATCGGATAGGGGATGCACTGGCTTCGTGTGGACATAGCCTTAGACCAGACTAGCCTGGTCCATCAGGTTTGGTTTCAGGGGAAACCCCTCCCTCTAGAGATAAGCTCAGCTCTCTTACCAGTTGATCTCAGAATTGATAAAGTCTCTTGAAATTAGAGACAAAATGTCTTCACCTTGAAAACTGAGTCCAGATGCTTTTATTTCAACCTTTTTTCTAAGATGTCTTGGATGACTGAGAACCTTCACAGACTTAATGAAGAGCACTACTTTCAAAAATTGCACCAGGTCAATTTAGTATGATGCAGTTAAAAAAAATACATGCTTTATACATTATCTTTATATGGTGCTTAGTGTTCTACAGGTCATAGTTTTTAGGAGAGACAGCAGATTCATGACCAATACAAAGGATCAGGGATCAGTTTTGGTCTACAGTCAGTTTCATAAGCTTTCAATCAGTTTTCAGCCTTAATCTCTGAACTGCCAAATGCTGACCAACAGGAGGAGACAAATTCTTAAAAACATGTTTATTACAAAGTAGTAGCACTTAAAATACTGTTGAGTAACATTTCTAAAGTCTATGCCACTTCATCAAGCACAACAAAGGTACATTGCCACAGACTTTGTGGTTGTATTAAAAACAGGATATCAACAGCTGGTGATACAATGAATAATGTGTAAACAACAAAAGGCCAGAGAAAAATAGATACAAAATCTAACACTGACAGGCAAAATGTCTATAAAATCTCTATACAAACTCAGGAGTCCATTTTTTGAGAAATGACATGAAATGTGAGTTTTGATTCATTCACATTAGCACGTTTACCTTTGTTTAAAACACCAAGCATATTCTCGTGTTATTCTTCATCATAAAGGCAGTTACACTACAAACCTCATGTTCTCCTATAAAACCTAAATATATCCATCTTTAAATACAAAACAGCCACTTTCACACAATTTGTGTTTTGTACGATTGCATCCAATACTTGAGCTGAAAGGGGCTTACTACAGAGATGATTGGGATTTGTGACATTTAGGACAAATGACACAATTAAATGATGCTACAAATGGTAATTGATATGTATTGGCCTCCTTTCAAGGTTTAGCTATTTCCCATGATGTTTTACATATTTGGCTTTATTAGAGCTAAAATAGTCACCAGACCATTTAAGTACACGGCACATTATGAGAAGTAGAGTAGACAATGAGCAATGAAGACCAGTCTAGGGGCCTAGTAAAACTAAGATAACTTTATAGATCTGAACGTACATAATAATACACTGCTATAGTTAGAATTATATTTCCAATAATACATTGCATGTTCTGTATAACTGAGATCACTTAAACATTTGGTTACATGATTTGGTAAATTTGTGATACCCAATATAATAGATAAGAGAAATGTAAAAACACTTGTAGCTCAAAGGATATCTTCCATCTTCTATTAGAAAACTTAATATTCTAGAGAAAGCAGTTTTATCAGTGCCACTGATAAAACAAAAGACCCAGACTGGAGAAACACACACAGACTGAAGTCCTTGCAATTTTTGGAAAAAAAACTATTTCTGCTTGGATAGTCGCCATGAAGTCTTTTAAATCTCCACTCGGTGGATGTTTTCTGAGGTTCACAGCTAGTTTGTTGTTTAGACGTTCTCCCAGTGCAAGTCTCAATGGTCAAGTCTAGTAAACATCTACTCAAGTTTACTGGAATTTTTAGCAAATGGCCCTGATACCAAATGAAACTGCAGCACCCAGAGCCAAGCCGAGGGACAGGAAGAAGGCCATGATGGCCCCCGCCGTCTCTGCTTCATGCTGTGCCACTTTCCTGTACACAGATAATACAAGGACAAAACAAATGAGAAATGAGCTTGGCACAACATCTCACAACATTTTATGGCACAGTTTAATGGTTTCTTACTTGGGTCCAAAGCACATGCAGAGGCTGGCCAGGTATCCATTGGAGAATGAGAAGAGGATCATGAAGATGATGTACCAGGCATCGTGGGCAAATATTACGGGGAGGTATGTACGTGGTTGGACGTTACACAAAATAAACAGCGGGATGAAAATGACCCGCAAACCAGCCAGGATAGGAAGTAAAATGCTGTCTTTACCAGGCTGGGGAGAGACAGAAACCAGTTTTTAACGGAATATATTGTCGTAATGGCATCTCTACATATTTTACAAACAGCTAAGAACACATATGACCTGGCAGAGCAGCTCAGAGGGAGCAGATTCTGGTCAGTTCAGTAACATAATGATAAATAACCTCACATGGGCCTGAATCAGCTGACCACTTATCTGCCTCAATAGCAACATGTTCACTAAGTATTATAGTTTTTCAACTCCCCAAACTCAATTACACTGTGCCTCGTACATTCTAGGACATACAAGGCAGGCTGGACTAATAAAGAGTACTAAGCACTCAACGCATTTAATAATCTAATCCCATCTCTTCCAGACTGCAAGAAATACAAGAGTACTCTAAATCTAGTATTTTCTTTCACCGGGCCAGAAGGTAATTCATTGTGTAGGTAAACTGAATGTTTACCTACACAATGAACATGTGCTATTTGTTTACTGGTCCACTACAGGAAAGCTATTCAGAACACAAGATACCAGATCTTTACCAGACTCCTGCTGTCCCATTCAGGTGTGCATTTAGCACATAATTATTCAATTGCTATTTGATTGTCTACAGTAGTGATAGTAAAGACTGCCCTCTGCTGGTCAGTCACACAAATGTGTAGATACTGACCCACATGCAGATGGCTGTCAGGCTCCTTCCGGCCCAGTCCATCAAATTAAAGAGCAGGAAACATGACACAGGGATGAAGTAGGTGTCTGGGAATAGAGAAAACAAGAGTTCATTAACTATGGGCTCTTGTGAAGAAGCACTGTTTAAATAAATGGCCCAGGGACTTACTCCAGGCTCCATCGCCTTTAAAACTTGTTTTGACATCCACCGTCACAGCAGGAAATGTTCCAATGGTGACGGTGAAGATGAAGCAGACCGACAAAGCCATCACCCAAATCTGTTCAGAGACAGAACAAACTATAACTAAATTATTTAACAGGTTGGGAATCAAGTAGCAACTGAAAATAATACACTAACAAAAAGCAACCAGTGCAAATCAATTTTACAGCAATACTATAACAGCATACCCGTTTGAAAATGTTTATGACTGACACAGTGGGACTGGCTTCATCCTCCATCAGACTGGCCACTGGTGGCATCTCTCCGGAGTCGTCTGTAAAAAAAAAAAAATAAAAACACATCTCTGTTATGTCAGGTGGATAAGTAAGCTCACATGTTATGCATGCACCATTTTGTTAAATAAATAATCTTATAAATAAATTTATAGAAAATCCTTTATTTACCTTTTTTGAGCAGGTCCATCTTGTTCTCTTCATCAGCAGAAGGCCTCGAGCCATTGCTCTCCATGTAGTACTGGAAAAACTCCTGCGGCCAATGTAAAACACATTTTTTTAATCTGCAGTTCTGTCAGTAAGTCAAATGATGAGATAATAAAAAAAAATTTTAGAATTAGCCTCACCATTTTAGGCAGAACAATGTAGGATATTATGGCCAAAAGAATAACAACGCAGGCCGTGATGAAATAACCAAAGGCACTGTCCTGCAGGGCAGATCCAGCTGCAGAAAGATCATTCAGTCAACTTTTGTATTTATATTAACAATCCTCAGAATCCTTGTGTACCATTAATTCTGTCACATAAACAATGTCATCAACAGAAAATAATCCCTGTGAATTCTTCACCAAATCCTTAAATTTACCAAACTGTATGTATGATATAAATGTATGATATTGTATTTTTAATATAGACCTACAGGCCAGAGCACAGATCATAGCGAAGGCAGCAAAGGTCCCCGCCAGGCCCTGTCCACTCATGATGGGAGTGGTGTAGGTGGCGGGTAGAATCCCTGCCAGACCAAACAGACTGCCCTGAAATATCGCCCCGAATGCTGAAAAAAATGAGAGAAAGTTTAGTTTACCTACACCATTGAATAACTACGGAAGCCGTAAGCGGCCATAGATCAATAACTTTCTTTTCCCTCCCATTATCTTGTTATCACATGAAAACAGTAGTTCTTAACTCGAGATGAAACGTGAAAATTAAGTTATCTTGTGAAAATTACAGAATTAAAAAGTTATTTATGGCCGCTTACGGCTTCCTTAAATTACAATCATTAGAAAAAAAACTTTCAACCATCAGTTTCAAACTCATTATGTAACATTGATACATTCACACTCCTGTTTCTGAAAAAAGAGCCTTTCAAATGAACCTGCACTGGATTTCGAAATGTAAAACATACTGTATGGGCCGTTTAAAGGCCACTAGGTACAATGTCACAAAGCAGAGGCAAACACAGAAGCCAAAGAACCATGTCACTGACACAGCACTGCAAAGAGATATTAGCAGATTTTGCGACACTGGTAGCAACTAGTGCTATAGCCCAGGGGTCCCCAACCCCCGGGGCGTGGACCGGTACTGGTCCGTGGGTCATTTAGTACCGGCCCGCGGAGAAAGAAAAAATAACTTACATTAGTTCCATTTAATTTATTATCTGAGTCTGAACAATGTTTTATTTTGAAAAATGACCGGATTGATTCCCTCTATTACATCCGTCACTCTTGACGCTTGTCCCGGTCACGTAAATCGTTGCCGCTAAAATGAAACCCCCAAGCTAGCAAAAAGAGTAAAAACAAACGTCTTTGGAAAGGGGAAAAGACCCAGTGAGGAGACAGAAGAGCATACGACTTCCAAGACAAAGTAAGCTGCAGTTAACAGACAATACCAAGAGTCCTACTTAAAATATGGATTTATAGCGACAGGTGATTCTCGTGCACCAAGCCCGCTCTGCACAATATGCGGCGGCTGGCTCTTTAATGAGGCAATGAAGCCTTCAAAACTGCTTCGCCACTTGGAGACCAAGTGTAAAAAACACGTTTATTAATATATTTAGAAAATATTACAGTTTTTATGGTGCTTGTATCATTTTATTTTGTGTATTTCTCCGCCACACCTTAAAGACCGGTCCGTGAAAATATTGTCTGACATTGAACTGGTCCGTGGCGCATAAAAGGTTGGGGACCGCTGCTATAGCCTGTTGTTTTTATTCAGCCATGGTTGCCTCACATACAAATAAAAGTTAGATAGTTTTAAAAGGGTTTGCCTTGTACATTGTATAAAATTAAGTATTATTCCTCCTGACAAATGCAAAGAGCAATATTATAAGGTGATTTTAGACTATTGAAATCATAAGCGTACTATTAAAGACTGATGTGTTCCATTTAATGTGTGAGAGGTTAAAGCTTAAAATGCTGCAGTGTTTTTTTAAATTGAGAGCAGAGATCCTCGTCTCTGAGTCTCTTTAGAAGAATGTGGACGTCAGTATCAAAGCTTCGAGGTCACAATGTCTTCTCTCTCTCATCAAACATCATGGTGAGGATCAGAAGGTCCCATAAGGGGGTAAGGAGGGGGTGAGCTTATCCCTGCTGACTCCAAACAAACAGAGACACTGGAATTCCACTCTTACTAAGATAATTAATTGGTACCCGGAAATGTGTTTCTATTGCGGCCTCTGCTTGTGACCACATGTTTATTCAAAAACAGCATGAAAAAATCTCTATCAACAACATTCCCCCCTATCTTCAGGATACAAAGAAAGGACTCCACATAATTTTAGAGAGGATTACAGAGGCACTCACAGTTGATGCAGACGATTTTGATCATAGTGAGGGAGAAGAAGGGCAGGGGCTCCATGTCCACCTTCACCACCACAGCCGTGATCAGGAAAACCACAAAGATGACCACCAAGCTACCGGAGATCCTCAGCTTCTGAGGCACTCTGGGAAAAGGAGGGAACCCGTCAACAAAACACACTTAAACATCTCTAGAGTAGACTTTAGAAGGGAAATAAAGCAGTAATGGTTTGCTGTCATCCCTTTTCTTTTCTTTTTTTCTTTGTTGTTCGTTGGACAAAAACAGTATTTTCATTTTAAAGAATGCACTAATGTATTAATACATGTATAAAGCATGCATTTATAAAAAATAAAAAAAAACCTAAATGTAGCAGAGCTTGGAGAAAGCAAGCACAAATTAAAGCAGATGTAGGTGCATTCTTAGGAGTGTTTGTGAAGGGAAATGCCAATTATGGTTGTTGTCCAGCCCAGACCTCCCTTCATCCTGCTTTAAGTAAAGCAAATATACTGGGGGCATTGGGACTACAGTCATAACACGATCATGTTACATATCTATGCACTCATGGGCAACCTAGAAACACAAACATGTTCAGTGACTATAAATCTGGCCCAGAAATTTTTCTAATTAATCAAGTGTTTTTGAGTTCAAGGCCCTCAGTCAGGGCCAAGTATATTCACTAAAACTGAACAAGACACGGGTTTGTAAAAGGTTGAATACCTCTGGTGAATGAGGGAGTTGAGGCAGGTGAAAATGAGTAGAGGGACCATGGCACACAGCGTCATGACATTATTAAACTTGTCTTCAAGGACATTCCTTGTGTTGCTGTCAGTTTTATTTGAGGAATTCTCTGGGTCCTTCAGCCGGGTGGTGAAATACTGCAAAGGGAAGACATCAAATCAAAATGTCTAATATATTTGATACGTTAAAAGCTCAGAATGATTGGCCAATGGGAACTTCACTGGCTGAAAAGCTTGCCATGTGAAGATGCTATTATGGTAAATGCAGACTATTGTTTGTTAACAGCAGACCCACACTGAAAAGACATTAGCACCATTAATTAATAAATATTACAACTCATGGTATCATTGCAGAATTCACCAAAAGGTGGGTAACTTTGTGCAGCACTAACATCAATGCACATTTTACTAGTCAACATGATTCTTGCAATTTTTTTCCGAGTGCAGTGTCAACAGAAATAGCCCAATGGCTCGATAATAATACTACTTTCACTCTCCCCGGTCAATCAATTCAAGGGAACCCTTAAAGCTCAAACACAATAAGCAGAGATTAGAGAATGTCATTCAAATCCACATGGGCGTGGTCCAGTCAGCCATCTGAAGAAATGTCGGAGCACCACCTTTTACATCCGTTCACATCCATGTTCTGTGATTAGCTCCTCTCAACCATGACTTCTTTTGCTTTTAAAAGCTTACATGTGATTAAGGTGGCTTTAAAAGTACTCACTGCTGAAGCTGTCATAAAGAAATTCCAGGGCAACAGTGTTCCCAAGCCCAGGATGAAGAAAATGAGCCAAACAGCATTGTATCTGCAGAAAAAGACAAGAAGTCAGAATACAAATAAAAGGAGTAAATAAATAATTTAGTTGGTCTTACTTGTCTCGGGGTGCGTTGAGGGCCGTCATGGTTGCTATTAGTAAGCTGCTGGGTCGTGTTCAAATTAGGTCTTATCAAGGTGGCCCCAGGTCTGAAGTACACAGATAGCGACAACATGTTTACAACACTGTAAGAGCTCAAATTACACAACACACATCACTGACCACACTAATTTTACAGCTGCATGACATACCGAGCTGCAAAATGCTCCAGTGTGCATTCAGAAGTTACAGTTTCCCTTCAATATTCACAAAAAGGTAAAACAATGACATTGACTGTAATTAATTCATTATTTTGTACTTACACAATACAGGAGCGTTCTTTCACTGAGGAGCAACACTACACAAATATCCCCGAAGCTCGGAGGGCTTCATTTATACATTCGATTTAGGAGTGTTGACTCTGCCCAGTGAGCCGTTTCTGGGACCTGCCCCTCTGTGCTTCTCTGTTAGTGCCCATTCCTTCCAAACTCCTTTTTCCTTTTGCTTTTTTCCATTTGGCCTCTCCACATTTTTTCCTTTTTCGCATTTCATAACAGTCCATGGACTTCCCAGAAACAGTCATTTTTACTTTACTAACAAAGTTTTTTCAATTCAATTCAGTTTTCTACCTATCCTGTCTCCAAACAGAACTAAAACAAATGTCAGGCACAAATGAGAGCGACTCAGAGGTAAATTCAGGGGGAGAACTGTGAAAGCTCATCTATTGCAATAGTGGGAGGGGTTTCCAAATCTATTGTCCTTACAGAGAACCGCCTTTTCCTCATCAAAAGGTTTCCCGCCACTCAAGGGAAGGAACAAAGCCATCTCCAGCTGCTTGTGGTTTGAGCTGCTGCACGCAAATGGGATGAATGGATGAATGGAGTGATGAAGTCTAGCGACAGAAACTAATGAATGGTTTTGATTGACCATTAAAACACTAAGAAAGGGTCAAAAATAAACAATAGGTCAATTAATCATGGATAATTGACAACAGCATTACCATTCTGCCAAAAGAAAAAGGAAGATGCACTGTGATCCTGAACACAGATGATTACAAGTCCAGTATTAACAGCTCACTCAGTGACACCACCACCTATAAGACAACTGATAAAAGATCCAAGATCCAAAGTGGTTACAAGAAGAAGGTATTCAAACTGTCTGAGCTAGAGAAGAAGGCTAGAGAAGGACCAATGTCATTGATCAACCTCTGTACTACAGGCTGTATCCTGGGAACAACACTCCATGTATCTACGGCTTATCTAAAATACACAAAGAAGGAATTCCACTATGACCCATAGTAAACAGCACAGATTCAGTCATCTACAATATAGCCAAACACCTGGCCACCATCTTGGCTCCATTGGTAGTCCACTCACAACACCATATCATCAACTTACAGGACTTTACTAACAAAATCAAACATCTACAACTAGACACAGCTGAGTCTCCTTCTATTGTCTCCTTTGATGTCACATCACTCTTTACCCACTAATGAAGCACTCGTGGTGGTAAGAAGAGATTACAACAGGACAGATCTCTACAAGAAAGGACCAACCTCACCCCAGACCAAATTTGCAGTTTACTGGAGATATGTTTGAACATTACTTATTTCCAGTTCAGAGGTAACTTCTACAGACAAAAACACAGCTGTGCCATGGGTTTACCTGTTTCCTCGATTGTGGCAAACCTGTACATGGAGGAAGTGGAGAACAGAGCTCTGGTCACTTTCCCAGGAACAGTGCCTAGTCAATGGTTTAGATATGTTGATGACACGTGGATCAAAATCAAAACCCAGGAAGTTGAAGCTTTCACAGAACACATCAACGCAGTGGACAAAAATATCAGGTTCACCCGTGAAGATGCCATAGATAACCGCCTGGCTTTCTTCCACACGGAGACACAAATCACTGTATCCATATACATTTTGTATCGTATTGGCCTTTCGTCTACATGGATCCGGTGTTTTGGGAGACTGAATCCGCTATTTTTTGAAACAGGGTTCTAAAGTGGATAAATCTTTCGACAACACCTTTGCGACACCCTTGCGGTGTCGTGTGTACAGCCAATCCGTATATTTTGTGAAAACGATGATGTCATCGCATCACGTGTCGGCCTCGTCACACGTAACAGCAACAACAATAATGGCGGACTACATGATTGAGTTCGTGCTGCAGAAGCTACTAAGCCTACTAGCTTTATTACAGCAAAATCTATTGCTTCTATGCAGTTGTGGTGAGCAACAAGCGATAATGGACAACACTATACGCCACATGCTCTAAGATCCACCGCGAAAGAGAACCAGGAGAGCAACCTGGAGAAAATGAATGGAGAGAGAATTTCCGCATGTCCAAAGCACTCAGAACTCAGTCCGTATATTGAAGAGCAAACAACAAACATGAGGGCACCAATTACTACACTCTAAATATATGACTGCAACAATTTGAGAACTTGTTTTTATTAGAAAATAAATATTTAGGTCTTCGTCTTCTTCTGCAGCGCGCAAGGTTATGCGCATGCTCAAAGTCTTCTTCTCCGTGTATAGTGTATATCTGTGGCAGAATTACAGCGCCCCATACTGGTCGGGCATATATACTACATCGTTTTCAGCCGGCCGTGTGTACGCAGATATTTTCTTGAGATGACGCCGTCTCAAGATCGGATAGGGGATGCACTGGCTTCGTGTGGACATAGCCTTAGACTGTGCATTGGGTATTTGTGAGGACAGGACTCTCCAAGTGGGAGTTTAGAGGAAATCAACACACACAGATAAATATTTGCTGTTTGACTCACACCACCCGCTGCAGCACAAGCTGGGAGTCATCAGGACTCTTCAGCACAGAGCACAAGAGGTGCCCACAACCTCAGAAGGTAAACGGAAAAAAGAATAAAACACAGTCGTAAAGCCCTGAGAGACTGTGGATACCTCAGAAGGACATTTAACAAAACCAAGAGCACACAGAAACCAAAACGACAGGAACCAGGGACAAAAGGGAAGGGTGTAGTCATCACTTATGTGTCTGGTTTATCGGAAAAACTTAAAAGGATTTTCTACAAACACAACATTCCAGTCCACTTTAAACCAAGGAACACACTGCGTCTAAAACTGATCCCCTCGCACAAACAGAGTAATGTGGTCCATGCAGTTTAGTCAAGAGTGCAGTGACAGTTATGTTGGAGAAACAAAACAACAGCTTCACAAGAGGATGTATCAGCACAGAAGAAGAGCTGAGTCTGCAGTCCACTTCCACCTCAAAGAGAAAGGGACTTCCTTTGAGGACAGCAATGTTCGAATTTTGTCCAGAGAGGCCAGATGGTTTGAGAGAGGGGTGAAGGAAGCCATTTTTGTTCAAATGAAAAAACTTTCTCTGAACAGAGGTGGCGTCAGATTCATGCTGCCTAGTATTTACAACAGTGTTTTGAAACCTAAATCAAAAAAGTTTCATTCTAGAACAACACCTGAATGGAGCAGTGACACTAAGGACTCACCTGAGCCTTTAACGACTCTCACATCAGAAGTCACCCCTTTCCTTTTAAGCTAACGACTATGAGACCAGAACAGCCTGCTCCAATCAGAGTTAGTTTCAGGTCAAACTCCTCCCTCTAGAAATAAAGCTCAGCTCTCTTACCAGTTAATCGCAGAATTGATTAAGTCTCTTGGAATTAGAGACAAATAGTCTTTACCTTAAAAACTGAGTCCAGATGCTTTAGCTTTAACCTTTTCTTCAAGATGACCTGAGAACCTTCACAGACATTAATGGTTACAATCAATCCACTGTATTTTGTCTGTAGAACTTTTAAAAAAATCCTTAGGCATGAGATCTGTCCTTGTCCTTGCATTCTGCCGTTTATCAAGGAACAGGTGGAAGTCTGAAGCCTCAATAGCATGAAGTAGATGTTCATGTGCTCCCAGGGGTTGCTGTCCTGTCAGCTGTTCACCCAGAAACAAAGCCACTATTCTACTCTTCTTTATGCTCTGGGGTTGGCACAATCACTAACAGCGGACACTGATGTAAAGCCAGGCAAGGATAACACTTTAATAATCCTGTAATTCAATATATGAATCCAGCCCCACTGTCAAGCACTGCCGGGCAACACCAAGGACAAAAGCTGGCACAGTAAATATAACCAGTGCAACAATGACTTGTGCTACTTCACGACAGCACGTCTGTAAGATCAGACAACAGCTAACTAGCACACTTTGAGTCATTTGGCATGAAGCTTTGCATGAACTGCCCCTGAGCCAGTCCCATGATGCAGCGCCTTCTTTTCATTAAGGTCACACACACACGTGCTCACGACGTGTGTCATGTGCTTTAGTAATTCACCGCGTCAGCTTCATATATTGCAACTACACACAGGGAAAAAAAATGTTACGACGCTGCAAGAACAGATTTGTAGCAAACAATGTAAAATGAAATAAAAAAAGTCCGAGTGTGGTTAAATTGTGAGTTGAGCTGAAAAAAAAAAAACTCAAGGCGTTACAATGACAGACTGTCTGTCACTTGCGTTTTGTGAAGTTTGCAAAACTGTCATTTATCGACTCTTCCTCTATCTTGCCAGACCGTCTCTTGCCGGCTGAAATGGTGTATCGACCACGCTTGTGTTTGGCGCTATTTTTGAGCTGAGAGTCAACAAAAGAAAAACGGTGGAGCGTCAGTCGGAATATCCATTCCCCCAATGGATGTAAGTTACATGAACAAGATATCAACTGCACTACATCACCCCGGAAACCAATTTAACAACACAAAACATTAAAGAATCCAACTCATAACATCAACTGAAAAGCGCCTTTAGCTACTTATTCTGCTTTAAATTAAATAACCACAGACCTACAAAGGTTCTCCAGACTGGCCGTAGTTATTACTGATTAGAATTTCATCATCCCATAGTGTTATTACCTGGTTGTAAGAGTCAGCGGAGCCCGATGTAGCCTTGTTGTCTCTTAGGGTACAAGTGTGCCCTCAGCGCTGAGAGCAGAACCACTATGTGAATGACGAGGAGGCGTTCTGGGTGCCTCGTAAATGTTACAACTTCAATCGCTCAAGAGGAACACCACACGGGGAAAGTTGGATAAAATCACGGTTTATTTAAATGTACTAGCAGCACCGATCTAAAATGACCAGTACTAGAGTTATTATTTTAAATTTCCGATGATTATTGTAATTTCTATTAGGTAGAGTAGCCTATAGAAGAGCCTCTATGTTAAAACTGTAAAGGTTACGACTACTGAAGGTCTCACATATGGGGGTGATTAAGCCCATGGTGGTGACGTTGACGTTAAATTGCCACTGACACATCTTTTGGAAAAAATCTTTGGAAAAAAAAAAAGGGTAGAGCTAAAGTATGAAGAACAAAGTTTAGATTATTTTTACAGAGACATGTTTTCTCTGGGGCGCAGTGGCTCAGTGGTAGAGCGGTCATCCTGCAACCGGAAGGTAGGTGGTTCGATTCCCGCTTTCCCCACAGTTCATTCTGTCGTTGTGTCCTTGGGCAAGACACACGCCTCCAGTGGTGTTCCAGCTGTAACACTGGTGAATGGAAGCTTCATGTAAGTCGCTGGATAAAAGCGTCTGATAAATGACTAAATGTAATGTGTGTCTGATTTCCTTTAAAAACATATTCAGACAGTTTTCTCCAATAACACCAAAGGAGGGTAAAATCATAGTATAGGTTTAACGTGAACTGCACTGTTCTTGTCCAAGTCATTTTCACCATCACAACAAAAATTTGCACTGAAGGTCAGAGAACACTACACACACACAGAGACAAGGACAAAGTAACACAACGCTGGGATAAAAGAGAGTATGTGCCTGAGGTGGTTGTAATTATTGGACTGGTCACATGGTAGACATTGCATGCATTGGGGAACAGATCATTGTTTCCACTGTAAAGTAAAGAGAAAAACAACTGCAATCTTTCACAGATATATTTTAAAAATATATAATGAATGATTTTGTCCCCCAAGTGAATACGGCTTTTTTGTATTTACTCAAAAAAATACCGTGTAAAGGGACATCAGTGTCCATCACAACACGTGGGCGTGTCTTAGCCTCCATGGCAAGGCAGCGTTTATAGTTGTTTTTGTGCGGCTTACGAGTCTGGACTCTTTAAGCTGCGTCCTCCACAGTGGTACGTGCAGAGTCTGCCTCGTCTAAAAAAAAAGCCTGCTGTGGTTTTGGCCAAGACTCATGTGTGAGAGAGCACCAGTCCAAAGCCCATAAGAAGGAGCTGAGTCACGGAGGAGGACTGAGAGCCTGTTGTCTCTCTGTTGGAAAAAAATCTGCCATTTCTATCACTCACTACCAGGGAAGAATTTATTAATATGCTTACTTTCTTTTCCATCTGTGGCTTAAGGGAAGGTAGCTCCACCTCACAGTCTTGATTTAGAGAGAGCATAACATTGGGGGAATTCAAACGAAAAATAAGACATAAATAGGTTTTTAAAGTATAGAATTAGATAAGAAGCAGGTGTCAGCTTTCTTAATGGAAACTGTGTCAACTGTAGCTGAGCAGGTGCAAGTGGTTCAACGTATGCACCAAACACCATCAATAACTAATTATCAGACATGGTCGGACTCGGCACTACTGTTTACTTTGCAAGTAGATTATCTGAAACAATTTTTTTTACTTTAATCTGAAGAAAAATCTTTTATATTTCCTGCAGACATTTCTTAATGCATTCTAACTTCAGTTATTGCAACAAGTCAAACATACTTCATGTTCTTTTTCATGTGCTTGTGTCACTGGGTTTGGCCTGTGGTTTTAAAAGGATGTTTTGGCCATTTATTTTCAACAGGCATTGCAAAATCTTGAGTTTGCATTACACAGCCGCTTACAAAAAACCCAGATCTACTCTTCTTTCAAAATCTGGCATTGACATATTTTTTGAATAAATAATTTGTTATCAGCCACCACAAACTATTTTAAGTTTGTTTTATTTTAGTGTATCCTGAATTCTTTTCAAGCTATGGTGCATCAGTACTTCTGTTTCCTGCTGAACCCCCCCCACACACACACACACACAAAAAAAAAATGTCTACAATGCATACATGTCTGGAACATCCTGTGAAGTTGATGGCATAACAAACAAGACACAAGTAGAATAGGGCATGAGATTAATCGGTTGGAAGTAGAGATGGGGGCAAAGAGAACAGAAGCAGAATTCAACCTTTAAATGTTTAAGTGGGCCAGAAAGAGTGGAGTAAATCTCAGTTGGATTAAGGAATTTGGAACGTTTTTGGCAGGGCTGACCACAAAAAAGTGACTAGAAAAGTTGTTTTCTAGAGCGTTATCCCCCAAGAACAATCCCCAGCCACTACTCAGGCTATAATTCCATTCCATGTTCATTTTAGGATTTTTGATTAAAACTTATTTGCACAATCAGCGTGTGCAGACATTGTTTCAGGCATAATTCCCATGTCTCATTCGGCACGCTAGAAGTACACACATACGCACAATGTCACAAGCATGTAAGCATGTAAACCCTTCAAACAATCCAAAATGTTATCATTGTACATGTGTGTTTCCTTTTTCATGACAACACATGTTCAGTCTCTTTCAAGAAAGTCAAATTCCCTGTTGACTTTTCCATCTGGTCAAATACTCGCTTGTCCGGTGTATATTTTGCTGTTTGTCTAGGTTCAAAAAAACCTGGAGCACCCTTTGCATGCCCCCACATTATCGATAGGACTGTTTTTTTGCTCCCATCTTCTTATCTTATCAGTGGCTGTCAGCCATCCTGTTGGCCTCAGCTCATATGGGAAATAATTAAAGTGAGATAGACAAGGGCATGGCTCCTTTCTATGTTTTCTCTCTGATTTTGGACTGCTGCCATTTTATTTTTATATTTTGTACAGCGAGGTTGTGTCAATTTAACATCCTGTTAGCACATTTGAAAAACATTTCACAATTGTTCTTAGTGGATCTAAGTGTGTACAGGAAGGCACCAATCAGGTTTTCCACCAGACAGACCCTAATTATACGAGCCTAGTGCACTGTGGCCCTCTGTGGCACACTCACTTTGTTTACTCCACTGTGAAATTTGTTTACGTTTAAGAAAACATAACAGAATTTCAAATGACTCGTGCAAACAGCCATTATAGGAACATAATAATTGACATCTTTGATAAAAAATTGTAAAAAAATTTAATACAGTTTTCTGCTAAATTACCTAACTCATATTTCTAAAAACTAATGGGTGGAGTCACACTTTAGCAAAATATTAACTCATAATTATGCCCCCAATTTAACAAGGACTCCAAACTCCAGGTGCAGTAAACTTAATGACATCTGCAACATTATTAGTTCTTACTAGCAACTCCTTTTCTCTTTCCTTTTCCTCTTACCTCAAATTTCCTTGTTCTGGTTAAACCTTCAAGTCCAGAACACTTTTTTTATTATTACTAATAGGTGTTTGATATAATGTAGCACAGACAAAGAACACAGGCATATAGAGGTTTTCAAATCTAACTGTAAATGTCTTATTAACAAGTAAAGGTTGGGTTTTCTAGCAGCATCTATTAATAACTCCAAGCTATTTCTTCCTTCAGGCTGAGCTCCAGATCAGGTCATCAGATTCCTTAGCTGCAAGGGCACACCCTGGCAATGTGACACCCTATGATAAAGTGAGCCGCATCAGCCACATTTTGCGTATCTAGAGAACTGTCCTGTCACCAAATGTGTTCGAGGCTTACATAAAGAGTGAGAGTTCATGTGGCTCTCAGCTTCAAAGATAAAATGTATTGTTTATGGCCACACCAGCAGCAGCTTTTTACAAACAGCTTCAAACCCAACTAAACCACTCAAAACCTGCTCACATCTGACTAAAACCTGTTTAAATCCAACTAAAACATATTCAAATCTAATTAAAATGTGTTAAAATCTGCTCAGATCTAATTAAAATCTGTACTGAAACCCGTTCAAATCCAACTAAAACCTGTACTTGTAGAGACTGTTGGCCCTCTTTTTTTTCTTTTATCAATTGTGGCCCTCTTTGCAAAAAGTTTGGACACCTACATTACATAATGATGCAGTTAAATAGTTTTCAAAAGATTGTTAGTGTAGTTATAACCCTGCAAGAATGGTGTCAGGGATGATCTACAGCAGGAATGTATTACATATAACATCAAAGGTGGGTTGCGTGTCTTGCCCAAGAACACAACAACAGTATGAACTGTTGGAAGAGCGGGAATTGTACCGACCAATCTACCACTGAGCCTAAACCCAGGGCTCCACTCAGAAAATCTTTAATTTTAAGAAGCAGGTGTAAAACTGAGCCAAAAAGAGCAACATAACTGGGCAACTAGATTTTTCCAAAATGGTTACATTAAAGTAAAAGTATGTTTTAGGAACTGTTCAGCAACTGTTACCTCCATACTGCATGTGAAGGTGGTAATAAAAACTCTTCTAAAGCAGACTTCCCTCTTGTCATGATGCGTGCCAATGTGGTTTTTGGTGTTCAAATGTCTCTTTACCCACTCAGAAGGCTGTTTCCTCTCTGGTGCAGCAAACTCAAGTTTGTTTTTAATTTCCTGTTAACGGAAAGCTTATTAGTTTTATTTATGCCAGAAAAAGGAAGACAAAACATGAGCATTCCATTCAAAGCCCCTATATTTATTGTTGTGAGTGGTCTTGGCTCTGGCTCAGACAACTTAACTCACAAGTACATCTTAATAGCAAATGTATTCAGGACTCATTTATAATAGACACAACAAAAACACACAGTGAGACCTAAAAATACCACTTTGAGAGTGACAATGTAAATGTATAAGGTTTTGGCTTCAGACATCAGGAGCAGCAAGTATCACAAACATCACAGTCCAAGAAAAACCCAAGGAAAACCTTCAGTATCTCCAAGTATCTTCAGTATCTCTAAGGAGTAGATATTTTCTGCCAAAAATGCAACACTCTCTTGGCAAAATATTAAACAGCAGGCTCAACAGAAAAGCATGATTATAATTAGTCCCGAGCCGGTGATGACCGGGAGGGCCTATTTTTTTTCTCCAAAATGATCCTCAATTTGACCCATTAAACGTGCAACTAAAAGTCATTTGTATTGGTCCCAGACTTCAAGCCCGGCGAAAAATTTATGTATTTGAAGTCCCCGAAAAAAATATACAAAAAATGACTCAGTGGCGACTCCTAGAAAAGTCAAAATACATTGGGCCTATGGAAAATGAAAGTAAATTTTTCCAATGTAGAAATACAAAACTTGGTACATCCATAGGACACCTCAGGGCAAACAGAAAAGTTTATTACAGCCATACCGTAAACTCAACAGGAAATCTACTATGTTGGGTGGGATGCGTGACCACCTAAATTGCACCCCTTGTGTCTAAAGGCTTTTCATCTAAACAGCTCCAAATTTGGTGAGTATCATCTAGACACGTGTAAAAAAAAAGTTATCAATTTGTTTTTTGATAGATTTGTGGCTGTGGTCGTAATGAGTCTGTGAAGAGGCAGCAATTTCTTTGGAAAATAAATGCCATTTCCCAATTGCCAGGATCCTTCCTTTAGAGGAGGCCTCTCCAGAGCCAAGGCTAGAGTCTTAGAAAACTCCTCAGAATCCTTTGGAACTTGTGAACTTGTACTTTTAGACAAGTAATATTTACATTTTGCCTTTTTAAACAGGGGGTTGCAGCGATTCCTGAGTCATCTCAAATCTCCAGCCAGTAATTTGTTTTTCTCGCCTTAGCCCAAGCATAATCTATTATTTTCAAAGGTTCAGACAGCTCCCAGGAAAACCAGGGATTGTGGAGACCTTTAACTCTAAATTACAAGGTTGTGTAGCAGGCCCCAGCAGAAGCACAGTGCCTCAAGGGAGGCAAGGGCCTTTATCGCCGCTTGCGGCTTTAATTTAGTTTCTTTTTTCTCAATTCTTAACTTCCCAATGACTTAAAAATGATGATTTATACAACATTTCCATGACAATACATGCACCCAGTTAACATTGTGTTATTAAGTTTTTTGCCACATTGTGACCATATGTTTGCAATTATTTCCAAGGAGTTTCCTTCACTGACTTTGCCGGATTTGATGTAATCCAAATGCTTTTGCTTTCCAAACATTGTGACATGACCGCTTCCTGCTCTAATGAAATAGAGCACATCAGATTCAAGTTCAAGTTACGTGTGGACGCCCTACTTAAGACATTAAACAAACCTGACCATATAGGGCTATATTTTAATGAAGTGAAAGTGCTTGACGGATGGCGCACTCATTTTAAGTGTGTGTCCAGAGCTGGCACATCGTTTAATGAAAGGATGGACATGAAAAAGGGCAGAGTTTTCTTTTAGATCTACAAGTCGAGTTGCATTGGCCAGAGGTGAAAGCACAGTTATTTGGTCATTTTAGATGTTTTAATGTCAAATTTTACCTGAACTCAAGGGACATATTTACAAGATGTATATTTCACAAATAACAGCAGGTATTAATATACATTATTTTACATGAGTTTGATGTGTGTCATGTCTGAACAATAAACTAAATAAACACACCTTAAAAAGAATATAAATAGAGGAGATAGATAATCAGTTAGAGACACATTCAATCAGACACTCACTAGTCATATATTTATAGAAACTCACACAGTTCACAGGGAAGTGTTACGCTTGTGTTTAACTGAAATAAATGAAGAGCAATAGCGTGCTCCTTTGATGCCTTCAAATGCATGTTATCAGGCTTAATTTGTCTTGCGCCAAACTCCGCCTCAGAAGGCCCACAGTGGTGCATGTCAGATCGTCCACACCTGAGCCAGGTGGAAGATGGCAACTCAGCCAAGCTTCACTGACTATATGCCTTTGGTGAGGCGTAAGATCGGGCACATAGAGTTATTATGTATGGTTAATGAAAACACATTCTCTTTAAAATTGTAAAAACAGTCAAATATTCCACCTGGAAATGTTTGACTAGTGGAGGAGAGGAGATGCTGGAAGTGTTGTAATAAAAAATCCCCAAATATCCCCATCATGTGTCATAAATGATGCATGTACAGATGAAAAGCAAACAAATAAAGGGGTTTAACGCCACATATATAATGACCCTGTCCTCAATAGTTAACTGGTCACTTCACCACATCATATAACTGTGCTACATCTGTGTTTTCTCGTTTTAGATTTCCAATAATAGTCACCTATTTGTTCAAGGACACTGTGTCAGACCACTACACTGGATCAGATGACAACACAGGACAACGCAATTCAAACTCATACAGAAATAAATGTCCCTCTATTACAGTTGAAGATTGATCTAAAGGGAAGGAATATAAAGCTCAAATTAAAGTTACAAATAACTGAACATAAAACCTTAATTGAAACCTCAGAATTATTTTTATTTTAAGTAGTAATAGGTTGTCTGTCTTTAGCATCTGTTCTGAATGGCCAGTTGTAAATGGTCATGGTTTGAGGCACGATAGTTAGCTCACAGCAAGAAGGTCTAGAGTTCGACTCCTGGCCAAGATGGGGCCTTTCTGTTTTCTCCCTGTGCTTGGATTTACTTTGGGTACTCCGGTTTCCTGCTACTGTATATATAGCAGTGGTTCCCAAACTGTAGTCCGAGGCCCCCTGGTGGGCTGCAAAGGTACAGCCGGGTTCCGCTAAGGTTGTCCATATGAGTACATAAAAATACATTTGTTTGAAAATGCTAAAAATAAATTTGCATATCAGTTCTTCTCTGTGCTGTTAAAACATTTTATTATTATTATTATTATTATTATTATTATTATTATTATTATTATTATTATTATTATTATTATTAAGCAATTTATAGCCAACAGCCTGTTGTTTGTTATGTTTTTTGAATAAAAATTTCAGAGCAATACATCACTGAGTCTTATATTAGAGTTAATGTTTAAGATTGGGGGGCTCACAGGATTTTCTGACATTTTGGGGGGCCGCGGCTCTCTTGACTTTGGGAGGGGCTGGTCTATAGCTAGAGTCTCCAGATAGTAACATGACTGGGGTATCTGGACAATGAATTTCCCCACAGGGATAAAAAAAAAAAAAGACATAAAAGTCCAGATAGGCAATTTTGAAAATACACTAATTTAAACAATTGTCATACATGATAATATAATGTTTCCTCAGATCCAACTTCAGCAATCAATAAAGACATCAAGAGATCATGGTTATAATAAAGTCATACATATATTCATTATGGGTTACAAGCATGTGTTACAACCTGCATGCACTAACAGACAAGCACTGACTCTTACACCCAATGGGCAATTTAAACTGACCAATTCACAAAACACAAAAAAAAATGACAGCCAAACACAGGAAATAGTTCATTGTCCCTTCATCTATACTTTTTTTTTCTGAATCACTTTTCTTATCTGACTTCTATAACTACTTTGGTTACAGGCTATGCTTAGATGTGCCTCTATGGAGGGCAGGTGTGTCACTTCATTACCTGGAAATCTGTTGCTCTTTCAACAACATTAAACAACCAAAAAATATTTTTATGAGGCTTGCAACTCTACAAACATAATAGAGTATATCAAGAGCTGAGGCAAAAAGAAATGATACTTGTCTTTCTCTTGGTCATATTTAGGACATATTTGTAAAGGTTAGGTTGACTAGTAGAAGATGCCATCAAATAAATATAAATTCCGTTAAAAGTATCAGCAAAAGTAAACTAAGGTCAAAATGATGATCTTAAGTAACATTGCAACACAGCTGCTCGTCATCTTATTTATGCAGCACAGAAATGCATGAATAACACACTGTGAGAAAAGGGAGAAGCTCTCTCAAATCCCACAGAGGCCTGATAAGCACGCAGCTTTGAAACATTATAAACACACTTGAACAACATTGTATCAAGCCCACTGAGGGGTTGACTGAGGAGAAGAGCTTCAGGGAGTGTGAATACAGTACCATACAGTAGTGGTTTTTCAGCTCAGTAGGCCCTATTCTGGGACTCTTTCATGATGCTTCCCCGCGGTGGGCTGTGTGAGAGTGTTTCAGGATAAAGGTCTATATTCTCACACTGTCACCTGCTGGGACGGCTCAGCTCAGATTGTGTACAAGTCTCGACCTCCAGCCCACAGCAAAGCCCGGTCTTAAGGCAGGTCAGCTTTTAACTTCCGCTGCAGCTACAACAACATGACCCTCCATGACCCCAGCAACTGCACTTATATATTAATTACTAGAAGATTATACCATATAGGCATCATGCATTGGACGTGTCAGCATAATCTCTTTTCATTATCTGATCACAAGTGTTCAGCTCAGCTCATTCTAATCTCAATGGGCGTTGTGCAACCTTCCACATGGAAGTCCCCAGTGCAACTTTCTCCACCAACGTGTATTAATGTATAACTTTATCAAATAAATGTTAGACTACACCCTCTTATCTTCTCATATCGATTCAGAATGCTTAAAACAGCCTGAAAACAGTTTAAAATGATCTTGCCTCAAAGTGGGAAAAAAGGTAGGCTACAGGTAGGTAGGATCATAGATTGTAAATAAACATGGATGTTGTGAGCTTATTCTTCCCCCATTCACCGATATTGGCCATAACCACAAGGGTTACATCCGGCTTTTCTGCTGTTAAATGCCTAATAAAACTGTAAAACAGAGTTGTCACGTAGTAAAAAATGTATCTCTAGAGACCAGAGCCATATTTTGAACCAGGCTGTAAACATGATTTTTACACATGTAAAGTCGCCATTGGATTTCCGCTTATATTTAAGCTTTTGGAGCCTGCCCTCTGGTGGATGGAGGTATATTGCTGTATGGTGGCGCCCATACTCAAGGCCCTTTAAAGGGGTTCAATAAGAGAGGCTTGGGTAGGATACTAAAGTAAATAAACAGTGACTTTTGTGACCTAAATATAATCTCTGGTGACACACCTTTGGCCCCAGAGCCAGTGTTTTGGATGGGTACTAATTAACATTATATTAGCTATCTCTCAGTGATGCTGTAATTTGGATTCTATGGTGTCACGTGCAGCGTAGTGCGTTACTGACCAATTGACCTTGTCACTGTGTTTTCACTGGAGCCCCCACAAACTCTGTAATGTCCTCCAGAAGCTGTGAATCACAAATTAGCATAATCTAAGTTGTATAAAACCACAAAACAGCTGCTCTATAGGTAGGACATTGTTTCACTGCCGGCCTCTCTCTTCTCCAACTCAGGATTTTTTGGGGGTGTCAGCATTTAGCAGTCATTCAGCAGCCCCTCTTAGCCAGTCATGAAGTAACAGCACCTACCTTCATACCCTCTCCCTGAGATGCATCTCACATGCGAGCAGCTCGGTTTTTGTAGCCAGCAAGCTAAACGCATGCAGTCGCCTGTTTTTGTGTCGTCTCATTCAGCAGCAACTGAGCGCTACGTGTTCATGCTGCTGGCATTTGGGTAGCCTGCAGAGGGGAGGGCAGGGGTTTTCTCACTGGTGCAGATTCCGACAAATACCACACGAGCTGATAACTTTGGCTTGCTGCAAATGGGCTAAGCCAGTAAGAGTTTGCACACGTCAAGTGTGGCAAATACTAGGCCACAGTCACCTCAATTGTGTCATTTACGTGCTGTGTGTTTACAACAACGCATCCAGTGCTCTTTGTGTTGTCTTCACCAGACCTGTATATGTGACAGCTCCATTGCACATTTACAGATACATACAATAAACAATGTAATGTTTTAAATTATTAAAAGCTTTTAAGGAGTAACTTGATTACTTGCAACAAGAGGGTACTGGACTGCAAAGCCAGTTCACTTTTGAGTGAAGGAAAAACAAGGGTTGCCTTGAATGTTTATGTCTGTTTGAATGATCTTTTGGGAAGTTAAATTAGAGGACTGCATAAAACAATTGTGTAATCCTCCCTGCTTGAAGGAGGATCCGGTCATTAAGTGCAAGAGTGTGCTAAGATATGTGAGGAAACAACTGGAAATTTTCCCAAAGCAAACCATCAGTCACCCACTCTTTGCATGGGATTTATTTATACATTTATACAGGGATTAATGGGACAAAGTAAACAACACAGCAAATATATCCCCTGGCAGCCTGCAATGGTTTTTTTTTTTTAATCTGTCCTAAGGTTTACATTATTAGCGCAACAAATATAACGCTTGAATGTGAGCATATGGACAGACACAAAAAGAGCTAAGGGAGAAAGCACTAAACCTCTTGTTTAACAATGCTGTTGTCTCCTCCCTAGACTTGTACATTCAACAGATGTGATGGATGATTTGCAGATGGAAACCAAGAAAATGAAAAGGGGAGTACCCATGTGACACCAACTTTTCCCTCCTTTGCTCAACCCCATGCTGTCCAGATGTTTGCAGTTCTCTTTCACAACAAACAGAGCCCTCACTTTGAATCCAGAGCACTGCCCATGGGGAGGTTTATCTATCTCTGGATGCACATTTGGAATGCTCTTGTAGGTTGTGTTTGCCAGCGCAGGGTTCGATGAGTGCAGGTAATTCAGTGACCCAGTTATGCAACAAACGCTTGTAGAATCCCTGTAGATTTTGGGTTCCAGTGAAATTCCAAAGTGGTCCATTGGAGCAAAATGCCACTTTTCACACAGCGAGCACAGCCAAACTAACCATTTGTCTCCCATACTAATCTGTCAGACACAGTCCCTGACCCACATAAAGCCCCCAGTTTACTTAACTTCACAGAGGATTATCTTCTTACCCTCTTTTGTTAAAAAAAAAAAAATAGGCTGCAATTTGTCCAAATTCCAAGAGCTTTTCATAAAAGTAAGATTCAATATTATGTATCATATAGTGAATCAAGTTAATTTAAAGTTTTACAAATAATGCTCAAGAAGTAACTTAGGTTGGGTCATTACTGGACTTGTGGAAAATGTGAAAAACGTTTCCCCAAAGATCCAGGATGTTTAGTGGAGATCAGAACCCGATTACCGTAACAGATACAGTCAATTTACATTACAAGCTCTTTCCCGTCGAAAACAACTCTATTGCCTCAAGCTGCTTCTCATAAACCAAGATCCCGTTTCCAACTCTTGTACTGGGGATTATGTGGAGGTCACATGGAAATTGAGCAAAATTAAATAGTTTGGGACAACTTTGTGGTGTAAAGACAAACAATTCAG
Source organism: Perccottus glenii (assembly GCA_024416835.2). Classification (NCBI taxonomy): domain Eukaryota; kingdom Metazoa; phylum Chordata; class Actinopteri; order Gobiiformes; family Odontobutidae; genus Perccottus; species Perccottus glenii. The sequence continues at coordinate 15,994,569 of CM044552.2, read as the reverse complement.
CTAAAGCTTGAAAGCAATTAAGTCAGTAATCCTGAACATGTACACAATATATACGTCTAGTTACGAGATGTTAAGTCTCTCACAGCCCTGATTGGCTGACCAATCAATTAGAATATCTGCACTGCCCTCTGTCGGTCATATTAATTACATGTTTGTCTTCACTTAGAAATCCAGGAGGCTAATATAGTATTGTAGGCCTGCGTGTATTTTAATAACCAGTTAAAGGATCCGCACAAGCCTTGCCTCAGAGTTTAGAGTTAAATCACTACATTGCAATCACACACAATAGGTTCCCCATAAACATAAAAAGCATTGTTAAGCTCTTAACTCAATGCAGTAGAATATACATTGAGTCAGACTTGCATATATTCATACATAGCTGCCACTCTCAACATTTTATTTACATTAATTGTTCTTGTACAGTTTTATTCATATTTCAGGAATGTAAGTGTCACGGATCAGAAAAAGGGTGGCCACAAGGGACAGAGGTCTGGACACAGCCGTCGATGTGCATGTGGGGAGATTTTTTAATTGTAAGAATGATTTCTGTTTCATTTTGAGCTACAGTATTTACAGAAGAGCAATACTGTTTCACTGACAACTTTCCAAAAATGATCTGCCAATGGTTGAGCCACAAAAAGTAATTGATTTAATTTAAAAATTAAGGTCCTTGTGTTGTAGCTATTGACATCATTGAGTCAAGTCAAGTTTCCCATTTCTCAAAACTGTTTACCTATCTCTTCTATCATCAACCTAATTGGTTTGATTGTCATAATGTTGGGTTCATCCTTTATCAACATGAATATAAATAAGCACAACCTTTCTTATTTACTCATTACTGTATTTATATACTATTACCACTGTCTGTTGCCTAGTGACCCACTGTGACCTCACTGTTCTGGGCCCAAACCTCAGTCCTTCAGATCACTCCAATTGAACGACACACAAAACTCTCTTGGTTTGCATTTTGTTTTCAACACAGACTTTTCTTTCAGATTGACCATGTCATTAATTGGCAAGTCAGGTAAGGTTTCAAGTGGTTACGTATTTAAAATAATAAGTCATTAGCACTTCCAAAACTCAACAATGAGCAGACAAACTACCAATAAACAAAATGAAAATGTTTGGTTGTACACGCTCATCGTGGCAAAACAAAACCAGATTGTGATATCTATTGTTAGAGACTTAAGTGGTATTAATACAATGTTAAATGCATGTTCTGTAGGCTGTACTGTAAAGAGCGCAGATCTCTTTCCCATCGACAAAGGCGCAAAGCTGAACTCTCGGTACGAGGTCCAGGCTTTTCTCGGTGAAGGCACCTTTGGGAAAGTGGCCAAATGTTTGGACGCTAAGACCAATCACACAGTGGCGGTCAAGATCACCAAAAACTGTCCTGCCCTTATTCAAAATGCCCAAAAAGAGGTAGACAACTGATTTCTTATTCATCCATTTTACATAATTTCTATTCTTGTACTTTAGGCCTGTAGTCTAGGTAGAGATTTAAAAATGAGATGTCTGACTCCTCTAATTTATCTTCATCAGATTAAAATCCTCGACCAGCTGCAGACTCTGGATCCTGACCGTTGTCACCTGGTCAAATATTTTGGCTCCTTCTTCCACAACAAGCTGGTTTGTCTGGAGTTTGAGCTCCTGGACCTGAGTTTGTCCAACTTCATGAAGCAGAGCAATTTCTACCCTTTCTCCATGACCGAGCTACGTCCAGTGGTTCACCAAGTAACCGTTTTTGATTTAAGTTGAGCACTGCACTGGCTCACCTGAAGACTCTGGACATCATTCATGCAGATTTAAAGACTGATAACATCATGGTGGTCAACTGCATGGAGAAGCCCATTCGAGTCAAGATCATTGACTTTGGGTTGGCTCGCAAGTCCTCCAATGTAGTCCGAGGGTCCCGCGTGCAGTCTCTTTGGTACCGGTGAGTAAAGCCCTTACAAAACCGACAACAGTTCCCTTAGGGTTAAGTATTCAATATCAATGTCTATATTTTATCTGTCTTTAGAGCCCCTGAAGTCTTCTTGGGCCAGGACTTTAACTGTGCCATCGACATATGGTCACTGGGTCTGGTTGCAGTGGAGCTTGCCCTGGGCTGCCCAGTCTTCCCCTGTCGCCACGAATATGAAATGGTAAGAGTTATTCCGGTTTATCTGGCATCAGTGAAGTGAAGCTGTTTGACTTTTGTATTTATTTGAGTCTAAAAGCATTGACTTACTGAACGTTTGTACATTTTTTTAGATGAAATTCATTGTGGAAACCATGGGCCAGCCTCCGGACTACCTAATGCATTGTGCCAAATATGTTCATAAGTACTTCTGCATTGACGCCAGCATGAACCAGCAGACATGGAGATTCAAGGTATGGTTCACTCATGACATGTCTTTCTGAGTCTTCATGTGAACAGTCTGTAACTGTACTGTTTTCTTATAGAGCCCTGAGGAGTTTGTCAAAGGGACTAGGCACAACTTCACTGTCAGAGTTTATAAATTTAACTCTCTGGATGAACTTCTAGAGGTGAGTGCTCATTAAATCTATAATAAATCTGATGCTTTGACTGTTACTGAGCTATAAAAAATTTGTAATATATATTTTCCTTACAGATGGTTGTTGGTCAAACAGAAGAGGAACTGAGAAACTATGTAGACCTTATTGAAAAGATGCTTGCTGTGGACAAACACAAGCGCATAGAGCCTCAGCAAGTGTTGGAGCATGCCTTTTTCTCTGTGGAGGAGCGCGGAGAAGGCCAAACACCAGAGATCACTCAGCAGGCTGACAGAAAAGCGACTGAGACACACGCCTCTGAGAAATTGTTATCTCTGTCCAGTCTCATCATCTAAGTTGTGGAGAAAGACCTCTGCAATTAAAAATAAAAATGACTCAGTAGGAATTTTTATAGACTTAAAAAAAGCCTTCTATACCATCAATCACAAAATACTGTTAAAAAAACTTGAAACATATGGCATCAGGGGTGCACAAAGATGAATTGGTGACTACCTCAGGAAAAGTTTTCAGTTTGTGCAATTCACCAACAACAGGTCACTTGTGGAGTCCCACAAGGATCAGCCCTTGGGCCAAAGATATTTTTATTATATATCAATGACATTTGCAAGATGTCTACACCTGGGGTCCCCAACCTATTTAATACCACGGATCACTTTTAAAGTCTAATAAATAATAATAATCTAATTACTACACTCACCATAATGTTGAGTCAGTGGGAGCCCTTGGCTTTTGTTGTGATCTCAGAATTTTCTGCCTTGACTTTTATCCAGAATGTTGTGTCGTTTGAAGTTGTCTCAAAATAATATAGTTTTCAGGCCACCATCATTTGCAATGTCAAGCAGGTCTTCCTCACGGACGATTCAACTGGCTGGCTCACAAATGGGTTATGAGTCCATTCATTCTAAGTTTGAGGGTCTTTTGTGGATAGGAAAAATGCTTGGGCTGTGTGTGATCACCTGTTGAGATGAAGCCATGAGTAGGACTTTTTCACCCGGACTATCGCAAACGTCCAAAATCCATTGAAATGTAGGGTGTCGCGGTTGGGACCCCTGGTCTACTCAGTTAAATTGTGTCTAATTTGCAGATGACACAACCGGATGGTAGGCGGTTCAATTCCCGCTCTCCCCACAGTTCATACTGTCGTTGAGTCCTAGGGCAAGACACTTAACCCACCTTGCCTCCAGTGAGTGTAACACTGGTAATTACATTAGAACAATGTAAGTCGCTTTGGATAAAAGCGTCAGATAAATGTAAATGTAAATGTTAACAAATTGTCATTAAATATAAGTAAAACTAAAATTGTTTTGTTTAGTGATAACAAAATTAATACAAATGGCCAGATCAGAATTTAAACTACTGAACTAAAAATGTGAAAGTGAAACTAAATTATTAGGCGTCATTATTGACCTCAAGCTCAGTTGTTCAATGTAAATAAACTTACTTTCAAAATGGTTATAATTGAGAGATAACTTGCCTCTATTAATAAGGGTATAAGGGTGGAACCCTAATAAAATAGTATAAAAGAAACTTTATCTGTAAATGTGACTAAAAATGCATAATCTCAACAGATAATTGGTAATAGTGATAAGTGTTCAACAAAAAATTTCATTATTAACTTAAAAGAGTTTTCATACTCTAACTCAAACATTTTCGCTGTGAAAAGGTTGCTGTAGTACTGTCAGTTCGCCACAAGAGTGAGCCACTAATTGGGCCATAGCCAAATTCACAGTTTCAGTATTTTTGCCGTAGGCTACAATATTTTCGAGAGGAAATGCAAATTTGGTTTTGTTATTTTAAAGTTTTTGGGTCTTTTTGCCTTTATTGACAACAGGCTGTAGGTTGAGAGGAAACAAGGTGGAGAGGGGAATAAAATTGACCCGTCCGAGATTTGCAGCTGTATCATTTCTGATCATGCATTGCGCTGCAGTTTGTGTATTTATCAAGTCCTGATTATTTAATTAAGAAACGATTTCTTTAATTATATAAAATGTATATAGCCTATGGGCTAGTTAATTACAAAAACTATCATTCTTTCTTTTTATGGTGTTAATCATTGCCTCAAGTCCAACCGAATACTAAGATGAAGAGATACAGATATTATATTTAGGCCTATGCTATGCTTACCAAACAAAAAGCAAAAAGGAGTTTCTTCCACCTAATAACTTTAGATATATAGTCAGTGGGTTATTATTACTGTGCCTTGTCTACTGGTCTTACTGTTTACGTATGAGTATGGTTCTGACAACAGAGGAGACACACCCCTCTCCATGAAACAGTGGGAGCGTCTACTGAGTTAATACAAACACGCAGGATGACTCACTCCCGCACAAAACCGGGATTCTCTATGTTATTACATTATCACAGACACTAAAAAGTACTATTCGTGTTGTTCAAACATGAAAAGTCTTGTCCAACTGGATGGCTTTGAATGACGCCGAAAACTACACTTCAAAAGTTGACTGTAGCTCTTGTGCGCATGTGCGGAGAGTGTCATTCCCTTGCCGCGGAGTGAGCGGTTCATCTTTTCCTATCTTCGGTGCAGCAGCGCGGTGCGAAAGGGCGCTGAAGTACAGCTAGTTGAGTGTCAGCCACAGCCAGGGACCTGAAGACATGTCGGAAAGCGAGAGTCAGGAAGCTGCCAGCGACAGTCTCCCAAAGCGGGCAGTGATGCCGGCCATCGGCAACAGAGTGACCGTCGTGCTAGGGGCTCAATGGGGCGACGAGGGGAAAGGCAAAGTTGTGGACCTGCTGGCTCAAGACGCGGACATGGTGTGCAGATGTCAGGTTCGTTATAGCTCCATTCTGAATTCCTGACTAAGCTAGGTTAGTCACCGGGTAGCCCCAAAGGTAAAGGTGGCTAATCACGCCCCTTAGCTAGCCGGTGTAGATTGGAGACCGCTGCCGCTACATCCCTTTCCCGAGAAGCTAATAACGACTCGTTAGCTTAAATACATTTTTCTCCATTACTTCGTCTTTTGCTAAAGTCACCTTGAATTGCTGCTAGCCGTTTAGCTCCTCAGACGCATTTTTTGCTTTCTGCCTACTGTCTTGTGCACATGACAGAGCGCAGTACTGTATCGACGCTAAGTGGCTTTCCTGACTTGCATCATTTATTAATTGAGAACTGTTAAAGCCTATTGGTCAAGCAGAATGCGTAGTTTAAAACGTGGTCACAGAGTTCTGCAAGACCAAATTGGAAACACGTTTATTGAAATGACATTGACTGTTGCAGCTGAAAGACTGATTATGTGTGGTCTTAAATGATCCATAAATTAAACTTAGCCCAGTCTTACACAGGAAGTTCTTTGTCCAGTCTTTGAAGGGCCAACTGGACTGGTCTGTGAGTAAGACATTATTTCCGCTGCTGTTTTTGGCAGTTGGAGACATTTTTAGCACCACCCAGAGTACTTCCTTATTCTAAAATAATCATATACAATTTGCTGGATACATGTTTTGGAACTTGGTACATCCCTGCCTGTAGAAAATAGGGCCTTGATGTTGGGATACATGCGTTTCTTGTGGTCTGTGATGCTGCATTAGTTATAAGGCCTCCCTAAAGTTTCTTGAGCATGCCATGCTTTTACGAACAAGTTAATGTTTAGTAGCGAACTACAGTTAATGGCATGATGAATTGCAACAGGAGGACATAAATTAATGATAAGTATCACAACATTTTAGCGTAAACTGTTAATAAGTCAAACATAAACTAGTGTATCCTGTCCCTTTTTAAACAAAGATTATCTTATTGACTTTACTAAATCAATAATATTTTAGGGATGTTATGATGTTATTTAAGAATCTTGTAAACTGCTGGAGACTTAGCTGTGGTAGTGTTGATAACAGTGTGACATAACAGGGATTCTCCTCGGTCTAAGGCCGTCTTTGTTCTGAAGCGCTGCCAAGTCATACATAAAGTTATGCGTTTGTTTCTGGGGCTCGGGGGCTTGTTTATGCGTGCATTGGCTTTGGAGCTAGTGTTGATCTTTTTATAAAAGAAGCCTTGCCAGCACTTCTGCTTGGTTTTGCTTACAGTACATACCTGAAAGTCTTGGGTAATGGTGGGTTTACGGAAGCATAGGGCGTAACACATCTCTGTAGATCTACAGTGGCACATGTAAAATAAAGGCAGGTAGCTACAATCTCGTTTGTATTGCATTTCAATTTCCACAGAGACTGTTGGTTAGCAATGTACTTGTCAGAAGCTGTAAATGATGCATCATTTCATGTTTTTGTTCTGGTTTCTATAGAGATCATAACAAGCATTACTTTGTGTTATAGTTTTTACCAGAATAAAGTTGAAACTGCATAAACCTTTGTGCATTATTAATTATGTGCATTTAGTTAATAATACTTCTTCACCTCTCATACATAAAGTTATGCGTTTGTTTCTGCATTGGCTTTGGAGCTAGTGTTGATCTTTTTATAAAAGAAGCCTTGCCAGCACTTCTGCTTGGTTTTGCTTACAGTACATACCTGAAAGTCTTGGGTAATGGTGGGTTTACGGAAGCATAGGGCGTAACACATCTCTGTAGATCTACAGTGGCACATTCAGTGTGTTATTGTTGGATATCAAATATCCATTATGCCTGTGACCAGATGAGTGTAAAATAAACACGGGCAGGTAGCTACAATCTCTTGGTAACATTCTTGTTTTTGTATTGCATTTCAATTTCCACAGAGACTGTTGGTTAGCAATGTACTTGTCAGAAGCTGTAAATGATGCATCATTTCATGTTTTTGTTCTGGTTTCTATAGAGATCATAACAAGCATTACTTTGTGTTATAGTTTTAAACTTAAAAGTTAACTTGGGAGTTTATAGACAAACATTATTTACATTATTTGGGGTTTGTTTTGAAGAAACCGATCTTAACAGGGACATCAAGCAGAGAAGCAGATACTAACCCTCAGTGGTTGACATTTTTTCTGCAGCTTGTTGTTGCTCAGCTATTCTGTTTGTCTTCAGTCATTTTACACCATTAATCTCTTCGTCTTATACATTATGTTTTATAAACCTTATGGTCTCATGATGCCTTGGCAACTAAAAACTTCAATTCTGGAGCTTGACACCAAGAGAACTTTCTAATGAAATAGTGGTAAGTCACTGATCATGAGGTGTCTCATAATCAGAGTACAGTTCTGCAGGGAATTGGATGAATTGTATTTAAAAAGACGCAGCTGCCTCCCGCCCCCCTCTGCATCCTTCGGGCACTGCTGTAGACAGGAATAACCCAACATGGGTGAGGCACATGATGGTCTTCATTTATGTCCTCAGTCTAGGGCTTTAGGAAGCATATCCTGGTTACCAGACAAGCTAAAACTCTTACCTGCATAGAAGTGCTCAGTATTATTTTGTACCTATGCCTTTAGTCTGTAGCTGTGGACTTAGTGAAAATGGATAATTCAGTTTTCTAACACAAAAGTGGTCATACAGATATACAGTTATTAGTGCAAGTATCTTATGTATTTCTGTCACTTATTAGTGGAAAAAGCCTTTTTATTCTGTTCATTTTAATTTTAAACTTAAAAGTTAACTTGGGAGTTTATAGACAAACATTATTTACATTATTTGGGGTTTGTTTTGAAGAAACCGATCTTAACAGGGACATCAAGCAGAGAAGCAGATACTAACCCTCAGTGGTTGACATTTTTTTCTGCAGCTTGTTGTTGCTCAGCTATTCTGTTTGTCTTCCAGCTCTGCCAAAAATTAGCACAGGCTCCATTAGGTTTGTTCTATGTCTTTGTTTATTTCTTCTCACCACTTGCTGTTTCTCTCAACAGGGCGGCAACAACGCAGGACACACAGTGGTAGTAGACTCAGTGGAGTATGACTTTCACCTCCTTCCCAGCGGCATCATCAACCCCAAGGTTACTGCATTCATTGGTGCGTACAATGCTTAATAATATATTTATAGTTCCAGGCAATCTCTCCTCTCTTTCTTTGACCAGTGTTGTCTGCCTCATGTTAGTCATCATTTATCAACACTTGTGATGACTACAAAGGGGAGTTTGATCTTCTTGATTTGGAGCCAGATTGCAGACTACTCCAGACCCACTCATCTGCAGTAACTTCATTAGCTAATGGCATCGCTCTCTTTACCCTCTACACACCTCCACTGTAGTGCTTTATATAATATCACCAGGTTTATTCGTTTTCTACATGATCTGTGACACAGAGCTCCATTCTTACATTTTTACTAAAATTGTAGCTTTGTCATTCTTGTTCCTCCAAAAATTTTACAGTGACATAATTTGTTTGATCTATAGATAACCTTGGTGTATGGTGACTGCAACTGTTTAATACTTGATACTAGTCTTAAGCTTAATTATATTTACTAAAAAAGGTTAAAGGCTGCCCTTTACTAAAAAGTGACAGAATGATGTTTGGAGTGTGTATGAATGTGTGTCATGTAAGTCATGTATCATGTAGACACTAAGTATATTAATGAGCCAATAAAGAATATGTTTTATGAGCACACAGCCACACACATTAACAAGCGGCAAGTTAACAGCTGCTCATTAACGAGATGCTCATTAACATACCTGCAATAAAGAACACATGCAGAGTAATGCAGAGATAATAAAACTTTTATTTATTTATTTTGTACCTCAGACCAATACAATCTCTTTTACCAACTGCATTAAAATAATCTTTTTATTTATTTATTTATTTATTTTTTTGCATGAACAACATCAGTGTTCTGACAGTCTAGTCGTCAGAAGAACATTTGTCTCCCACTCCCAACATTTAGTCCTACAGTGTTCGCTCCAAAGCGTTTTAATTTGGTCACAGTAATGCCTTCACCTCCTCCAGTTAATCCAGTCCAATTAAAAGGATAATTAGGCCCAGCTGTTTGAACCCCCTTGTGAACCAACTCTGCTCAGCTTAATGGGAACGCTTTTATCCGTCAATGCACACCTGGCCCCGGAGCCACAAAGACTCACTTAAACTGCAACTCTGCCTCAGTTAATCATCTGTCAGTGACTGTCCGACATTTAATAGATCTAAAGAGAACAGTCAGTCAGCCAGGCTGCTGTCTATCAATACTTTTTCTTTTCATCAGACATACCTAGTAGATGGCCATTAATAGAGACAATTAATGATCATAGTCCCGCACTAAATCCAAACACACTTGACCAAAATTTTAACTCAAAACCCATTTTTCATGAGCTAAACTCAAAGATCTAAGAATTTTTCTATGTACACAAAAGGCCTATTTCTCTCAAATATTGTTTACAAATCTGTGTTAGTGAGCTTCTCCACTTTGCCATCCACCTCACAGGTGTGGCATTTCAAGATACTGATTAGAGAGCATGATTATTGCACACATGTGCCTTAGACTAGCCATAATAAAAGGCCACTCCAAAATGTGCAGTTTTGTCACAAAACAATGCCACAGGTTGTGAGAGAGTGTACTCATTAAAAATGGGTATAAAAACAAAAGCGTGTTTAAATTTTTGTTAATTATATAAAGGGATGCACTCTCTTGTTTGTCCTATTTTTAAGGTAACGGTGTAGTGATCCATCTTCCTGGTTTGTTTGAAGAGGCTGAAAAGAATGAGCGCAAAGGAAAAGGTAATTTGCACTTGCTCACTGAAATGATTTGTTAATTTTTTTTTTCATTACCTGCAATGTTATTTGTAGGTCTCAAAGGCTGGGAGGAAAGGTTGATCATCTCAGACAGAGCCCATATTGGTAAGTCTGGCCAGGTTGCCCCTGGGAAGGTTTTTTTTTTTATCTGAATGAATGTTGTCAATGCGAGAATGCATGCCAGATGTGAGTGCTCTGCCTTCTCTTGAGGTGTGTGAGAGTGTGTGTCCCCTTTCTCCCTCCTTCACAGTGTTTGACTTCCACCAAGCGGTTGATGGCGTTCAGGAACAGCAGAGACAAGAGCAAGCAGGCAAGAAGTAAGAAACCAGTTGCATCAAAATGGCTGCAGCACACACACACAATGCAGAAAAAGGGGGAAACAATGTTGATCTAATGTTGTCTGTGAAGGTTCTCAGTCATCTTGGAAAAAAAAGGTTGAAGTAAAAGCATCTGGTCTCAGTTTTCAAGGTGAAGACGTTTTGTCTCTAATTTCCAGAGACTTTATCAATTCTGAGATCAACTGGTAAGAGAGCTGAGCTTATCTCTGGAGGGAGGAGTTTCCCCTGAAACCAAACCTGATGGACCAGGCTGATCTGGTCTTATAGTCGTTGGGTATGACACACCTGTGTGAAGGAAGCCATGTTTGTGAAAATGGAAATGCTCTCTTTAAACAGAGGAGTTGGCCTCAGATTCCTGTTGCTTATGTTGCTGTTTTCAAAACAGTGTTTTGAAACCTAAATCAAGAGTTTCACCCTAGAACAACCACAGCACCTGAATGGAGCCACATCACTAACAACTCTGCAGCTGAATGGAGCTGTGTCACTAATGACTCTTCTGAGCCTTAACGACTCTCACATCAGGAGTTGTTGGCCTTTTATAGCCATCAACGGGCGGCAGTAGCTCAGTGGGTAGAGCGACCGTCCTTCGACCGGCGGGTGGGCGGTTCGATCCCCGCTCGAAACATCCCAAAACATCATAAGATCCCGCTCTCCCCCACATACTGTCGTTGTGTCCTTGGGCAAGACACTTAACCTACATTGCCTCCAGTGAGTGTTCTGTAACACTGGTAAATAGCTTAATCTATGTAAAGCGCTTTGAGTGCCTACTAAAAAGCGCAAAATAAAAAAAATAAAAATAAAAACTCAAAATTGATAAAGTCTCTTGAAATTAGAAACGAAACGTCTTCACCTTGAAAACCGAGTCCAGATGCTTTTACGTTAACCTTTTTTTATGTAATGTTATTGCAAGTGATATACATATTGTAATAACATGTGCCCAAGGATTATGGGATTATTAAATAAACTATATTGTCTCCCATTTAAACAAAGGCAGAAATTTGTCTTTGGTTTGCAAAATATACATTTCATTCACATACATCTATAGAAACATTAAATAAATAAAAACACATACCAGGGCTCCAGACTAACTTTTTCATAACTGAAAATTTTAGGCACAACCAGAAAATTTAGGCGCATACCGTAAATCAACATGCTAACCAAATCTACTAATTTCCACTGTATTACTAATAAATACTTTAATAATAGATGCAGAAATTATCTGCATCTATTAAATTAAATTAATTATTATTATTAAAATTATAATTATTTTATCTGCATCGTGTTAAATTTCAACATCATTTCATTTTATCGCTCTGATTTAATCATCTTCTGCCCATAAAGCATAAGGTCATGGGGCAACGCTCTGATTTATTAACAGACTTCCCAACACCTCGATGTTTGAGGCTGAGATCAACAGTGTATTGATAGCACCATATCAAAAGTCAAATATACGTATCAAAAACTAAACGGACCCAATTAACCCAAAGGCCACAGGAGGACTGGACTCCAGTCGAACAGGTTCCTACATATCTATTGCTTTGACTATAGTGAATGGCATGCATTTTATAGCCAGTCTTCTCGAAAATGGTGAGTGCGGGCTTTTTCGCCAACAGCAACCTCTGACTCTGCATCATCATCCGATGGTGACACTGTAGACAATTTTCTCAGATCATAAGCCCTGTCAGCAAAACGTGCTGATGTATGTGAGGAATGTTCATCCAAGCTTCCAGACAATTCAGGATATTAAGCTCAAGCTGTACCTCTATTCAAACTTTGTCTGTGTTTGGATCTGAGTGTGAGAACAGCTTTCATATCTCTAGGCCCCCTCCACATTTTAGCCACTTACAGTGGCCATTCTGAGTTCAGTTCTCAGCAATGGCCGTTGCAAAAAAAAAAAAAATCTAGATTTTAAAATGGTTATAAACACAAACTAATAATTTTTTGTTTGTACATACAGTCTAGAGCTTCAGTTATTGATATTAATACATCTATGTATTACATTACACTTTTTATATGTTAATGAACATAAAATACTTGTAATAACATGTGCCCAAGGATTATGGGATTATTAAATAAACTATATTGTCTCCCATTTAAACAAAGGCAGAAATTTGTCTTTGGTTTGCAAAATATACATTTCATTCACATACAGACATCTATAGAAACATTAAATAAATAAAAACACATACAGTACATTAACAATATGTATATAAATAATTAAGTTTGTTATAGATATACACACACTAGAAATTGTACAGCTGGAGGGCTTGTCTCGTAAAGTGCTAAGTGCTGAGGAAATGTCTCTAAATGGTTTCGATTGGTTGAGCTCTTTAATTGCAAGTGAGACAAAGGTTTTTTATGCTGTAGATGTTTTAGTGAGCACATGAGGTCTGTACCTTAGTCTTTGAGGGCTCAGTGGTAGAGCGGTTGTCCTATAACCAGAAGGTTGGGAGTTCGATTCCCCCTCTCCCTTGTTCATACTGTATTTGTGTCCTTGGACAAGACACTTAACCCACCTTGCCTCCGGTGTCTGTAGCACTGGTGTATGAATGTGTGTAACTGTAGAGGTGAGTTTGGTGGTGGTCGGAGAAGGCTGTGACAGCAGTGTGTATGGCAGCCCCCCTCTGCCCCAGGTGTCAGTGTGTGTGAATGGGGTAAATGGAATCACAATGTAAAGCACTTTGGGTGCCCGAGAAGGGTGCACCATTTAGTCCTGAAGGAAGAACCTGAAAGTGGTGAGAGAGAGGATGGCTATAGTTGTCTACGATTTTGTGGCTGAAACGGTGAACTGCTTTACTGCATACGGTTGCTGAGACGGTGGAGTTTGCGTTCTTCCAGTAAACTACTTAGTTTTACTATTCTGGACAGTTATTTGTTTTAATACTTATGGCCAAACCAGGAAACGATATTAAATGTCAGTATACTCTCAGTAGAGTATACTGACTCACCTAAAACTCCTCAATTTCTGCAATAAAATCTTTGCTGTGCTTTTCTTTTGTAGATTTAATCCACATGAGTAAGTAAAGGAGTTGTCCAAAATTCTTAAGTATTTAAAAGTGGTAGCCTGCTCCACCTACTGGCCATTTAGTGTAAGTGGTTTAAATAGGCAGTCTGATAATAGTGTGTGTTGCTATTTAGGCACAATTGTTTGATTTTTAGCAGTGTTCAACAGTAACTTTCTATCATCTAAACAGTTTGCAAGTTCAGCCACCAAGTTTACATTTCCAGTCATTGATTGGTAATTTGTGAGATGTGGAACTAAGGCCATGTCATTGGCATATTTAGTCAATGTTAGAATTTCTGTCACATCTTATTTTCATCCCGTGTTTATGACAACTCTGTCAGATAAAAAAACTGTCTAGCCTCACTGTTTTTGGTCAGTTACATTAAAAACTATTTTAACCAGTATTGACAACTGAATTTACCTTAAGGCTGAGAAGGCGTAATAATCACTTGTCTATATTAACAGTATTGAATGCAGATGAGAAGTTTATTAATAGAGTTTGGTTTGTCCAGGTGGTTAGTCACTGTTTGAATTACAGTCAGGCTGACATCCTCTTCCCCTCTTTTCGCTCTACATGCAAATTTCAGTGGGTGTAGATGTTCATGAAGTTCCAGCTTAAGGCGTATGCCCTGAAAACACATTTGACACCACTTGCATTTGCACATCTTGGCCTTTTGGGACTCATTAGCTATTGAGGCTGTTCTGCTATTTTGGATTTTATACTGCACAAGCCAAGTTCTTTTATAGGCTAGAGGTTTAAATTACCAAATAACTCGTAGACTGGTTGGTCACAAGAAAAGACAACTCTACTGTACTCACTACTGTTCAATAGTTGGCTCTATATCACATCTTGATGTTAATAACACTTCTTCCCATTGTTTGTTTTTTCTTCTTTCGGACCTTCTCAGCCTGGGGACAACAAAAAAGGGCATAGGTCCGGTGTATTCAGCCAAGGCAGCACGCAGCGGCCTCAGGATATGTGACCTCTTGGCAGATTTCAATCAGTTCTCTGAAAGGTCTGCTAAAACATAACAGGGTCATATCCATTCATACTCAAACATTGTCATTCCCACTTAATGGTATAAATGAACTAATGATTTGACATGCATCATCATGCCCTGTCTGTGGAAATGTTTGTAGGTATAAAGTATTGGCCCAACAGTATAAAGCCATGTACCCCACTCTAGAGATTGACATTAAGGGAGAACTGGCCAAACTAAAAGTAAGAACTAATTGCCCTAAAATACTCAGTAAAAGGTTTATACAGCAGTGTTTGTACAATGTTTTCCATGTGTTTAGGACTATGTGGAGAGGGTCAAGCCAATGGTCAGAGATGGTGTACACTACATGTATGAAGCTTTACATGGTCCACCAAAGAAGATCGTGGTGGAGGGCGCCAATGCAGCACTGCTTGACATAGACTTTGGTGAGTACAGTATTCTGTCTGTAAGCGTAAATGTGTTCATGTTAAACTATCAAAAGACATAAATGCTGTTTGATGAATCTGCTCCTAAAGTCTCTACTGCCTTTTAGAAAATTCCTCTAGGATCTATTGAGGGTAAGGTTGGTAATTTTACTAAAATGTTCTGGCATCTAGGCTTAGAGTGCACATTCACTGTAAGAAAATAAATCAAAAGTCACCTTATTGTGCATGACCACAAACGCACACGTTGTTTCAGCCATCAGCAGATATTTAAGGTTTGATCAAGTCTTCTCCCAGGGAAGATTTTAATTGTACATTTTGTACAGGTCTTTTTGATGATGCGTGATGTGTCGCTGAAACACCAGCAGTAAACAGCCATAGAAAAGTTCCTTATTACATTTAATTATGGCTTTCATCACATCACTATACAGTCTGGTAAAACAGTAAGTTATTTAAAAAATGAGCACTTCCATTGGTTTACACTGATGTCAAAAAGGAAGTCGCATAACAAAACAGGACAAAAAGAAAAACATATATGGAGAAAAGGGAAGTAAAGTAAAGACTGCATTGTTCTGAAGCTGAACTTGAAGCTTAAAGATGAACAAATATGAGCTCTAAACAATGTTTGATGTATTAGTATTTTGGAGATAAAAAATAAAAGCAAAGCCAACACTGTTTGCTGGCTGCTGTTGGGGTCCAGACAGGGATGGCAAAGAAGAAAATCGGGTCTTGGCAATTTATTATTTAAGGTGGCTGGGGCAGAATGGGGCCAAACTTGTCCACAGTGATGTGAGAGACTGACGTCATACAGGGAACAACAACTTCAGGTTATTATTGCTATAGGTAGATTTATCAGGGGTTTCATTTCACCTTCATTTTTGATGCAATAAGTTGTTGTGTGAGGAGTTGGGTTTACCACAAAGTAATTATTTCTTTTTTGGTATGCTTAAAAATTAAATTAAAATACAATTTAAAAAGGGGCACTTACTATCTCACCTGACTGTATACCGTGTATAACTCAGTCACATGTCACAGAACGTTTATGATATCTCTTTATTTAGTTTTTATTTAGTATTTATTGAAGCACAGTGTCATTTTTAAATGCATCTCTAAATATCCTACATGCATTTGTGTTTAAGTGCACCTGTTTATCTGTGTTGCTTGAGGGGGTTTTCTAACACAAATGTTTGTTAATATTTGCTTTAAAAATGTCAGACACAAATAACAACCGTTTGCATATTTCCACTTGCAGTGGACTTTTAGGAATTTACCTCAAGGGAAACACACTCAAAAACAACATGACACGGCTAAGAAACTGTCCACTCATGTTAGAAAGGTGACTTAATAAAAGGACTGAACATAACAGAGCTGTCTGTCAACAGCAGATGAGTCTAGTCAGTGCAGGTGGGAAAATGACTTGCGTTTCTCTGGTTGAGCGGTTAGACCTTTAACTTTGCCTTTTGATCTTTTAAGGGACATATCCGTTTGTGACATCATCAAACTGTACAGTGGGCGGTGTGTGCACAGGCCTTGGTATGCCGCCCCAGAACGTTGGTGAGGTTTACGGAGTTGTTAAAGCTTACACCACCAGAGTGGGTATTGGAGCGTTCCCCACAGAACAGAGTGATGTAAGTGGAGTCACAAACAGTCTTTGTCAAGTATTTGTCTTTTACTTGAATGCCTACTAAAGTAAAATGTGTTACTTTTGTTTAGGAGATTGGCGAGCTGCTTCAAACGAGAGGGAAGGAGGTGGGGGTGACCACAGGCAGAAAGAGACGATGTGGTTGGCTGGATCTAGTGCTCATTAAATATGCTCACATGATAAATGGCTTTACCGCGTAAGTTTAGTTAAAATTTGCCTATTTACTATGTATACAAAACAATATGTCTCACTGTGTGCACTTGGATGCTCAAATGTGTCCCTTTCAGTATAGCACTTACTAAACTGGACATTCTGGACGTTTTACCAGAGATTAAAGTGGGCACAGCATACAAACTAGATAACCAACCTATACCTCACTTCCCAGGTGAGTCATTTACTTCAAACATGTCACATATAAATAATAGTGTTGAGATCTGCTCTTGCCTGTTTTTCATTTCCTCTGTGCAAACAAAATGTTTTGTAATAACAGTCACTCCAAAAGGACTAGTAAAATGTCATTTAAAAAGAGAGATGTCCATCTATTAAATATATAGATCATTGGTGGCATACAAACTAGATAATATACCTCACTTAGGTGAGTCATTTATTCAAACAAGTCTGATTCAAATAGGTTTGATTTGTATTTGAACAGGTTTTATACTGAACATAAATTTTTTTTCCCCATTTTCAACTCAAAAATGTTTTGTAATCATGTACAAAAGGCCTATCTTAAATATTGTTCAAAAATCGAGAGATGTCCATCTATTAAATATATAGATCATTGGTGTCCAACTTTTTAAAAAGAGGGCCACATTTGATGAGAGGAAATTTTATAAAGGCCTTCTGATTTTACTGTTATTAAGTACAGGTTTTAGTTGGATTCAAACAAGTCTGATTCAAATAGGTTTGATTTGTATTTGAACAGGTTTTATACTGAACATAAATTTAACTGCAAAACTTTGATTTTTTTCCCCCCATTTTTCCTGAGCGGAACTCAAAAATATAAGACTTTTTCCATGTACACAAAAGGCCTATCTTAAATATTGTTCAAAAATCTAAAATCTGGGTGTGGCATTTCAGGATTCTGATTAGAGCTCCCCTGAGACGGTTTCTGACGGTTTGTATAGAAATTCTGGTAAATTCATTTACCAATTGTTGCAGCAGCAGTTCGGGTGGCTGGTCTCAGAGGATCTTGGAGGTAAAGGTGATAGACCATCTTCTCAGAGACGATTCTGGGCTGGTGTGGTTACACATGTTCTGCAGTTGAGGCCGGTTGGATGTACTGACAAATTCTCTGAAACGCCTCTGGAGATGGCTTATGATAGAGAAATGAACATTCAGTCTACGGGCAACAGTTCTGGTGGACATTCCTGCAGTCAGCATGCCAACTGCATGCTCCCTTAAAACTTGCGACATCTGTGGCATCTTGTGTAATAAAACCAGCATATTTTAGAGTGGCCTTTTATTGTGGCCAGCCTAAGGCACACCTGTGCAATGATCATGCTCTCTAATCAGAATCTTGATATGGCACACCTGTGAGGTGGATCGATTATCTCGGCAAAGAAAAAGTGCTCACTAACACAGAAACAATCAGTTTTTTCACTGAGGGCCGCATAAAATCTCACCTTTGACCCCTGGCCCTGACTTTGGACACGTCTGGTATAGATAATTTTATATTTAGTAGCTACACCAGAAAACTGTGTGAATACTTTGTTTTGGAATGATCTCTCTGCCAAGCCTTCACTTGCCATGTTGTAGTCAGCAGCATGTCTATCTTTAAGTCTAACACGTTGTTGTTGTGTTCTAGCCAATCAGGAGGTGCTGCAGCGCGTGGAGGTGGAGTACGACACAGTACCTGGCTGGAACAGCGACACATCGGCCGTTAGAAGCTTTGAGGAGCTGCCAGAAAATGCCCAGAAATATGTGCGATACATCGAGGAGCATGTGGGAGTGCCTGGTACTGTATAAATAATATGGGCCTTAATATACCACTCATAAGATTCTTGTTCTAACAGATGTCCCTACTTTGTCTTTCTCAGTTAAATGGATTGGAGTGGGCAAATCAAGAGAGTCTATGATCCAGCTCTATTAGACTGAGAGAGGACAAGGCAAGGCAGAAAATGGACAGCAGCCTGTCAAATGTACCCTTCTCCCCTCTTTTCTCACACAGCCTAACTACCTGTCTCAAGTCTGTGACAGAGATGTGACTGTCCCATCAGCCACGTAATGCATTACCACTGTATTTACACACTAGCGGACTGCTCACAGGCAGTGTCTTGAGTCCCTGTTTGAATGTTTAAGGATCACCAAACGGTTACCAACAGTTTGACAAGACACGAGGAAAGACCTGAACACCAGTACAACACACATGCATGTGCACATGGGATCACTGCCTGGAAGTAATGTCCATGTATTTGTGTATTTTTTGTTCACCTATGCTGTTATAAATATGTTGTGCCAGTCTGTTGGAAATCAGATTTTAATAATAGTTTTACCTTTGGAAAAATGTTTAGTTTAAAGGTTAATGATACAGTCAGTACCACTATCAGATGTTTTTGGTTAATATAAAATGTGTACTAATTTTAGCATAAAAACAAGACTGGAATTCAATAAATTATCACTATTGTTCATTGTATTGAATAATAATGATTAATGGTTAGCTGGCCAAAAAATGGTTCCAGTCAAGACAAAGAGGGTTTCCTCTGTTATGTCTGTCTCAGAGTAGATGAACTCTGCTAAATTCCAAATAAGCGGACTTCTGAAAATTTCTAACTACATTTTTAACCTCAGCACTTTAGATGCTTTGGAATATTTCTGCTTAATGTGTTATTCTATCAGCTCCACAGTACTCTCTGACTTTAAAAAAAGGGATCCTTTAATATTTTTCAACTTATCTTTTTGTGTCTGTTTCCAGAAAGTATAGGTTCTTCATTACAATGCCTTGTAATTCAACCAAAAATGTAATTTATTGTAGCTAGAGATTTATGAATTTGAAGGTGGTGGTCAATTTGAATCTTTTTGCACTGAGATAACTCTGAATGTATTATCAATTGCTCCACACTTTTTATGTTGTCACTTTGACCTGGATCAACACTGCAGTACTCTACTCAATATAAAATTTTAATCAAGTTGACTAGCAATGTTTTTTGTTTGTTTTTAAATGCAATATTGTATAAAACGTATATTGTAATGAGTTCATCTTGCCGCAAAAATAACATTTTAAACAGGTTTGATAAATATATATATATATATATATATATGAACTGAGTATAATGTAGTCTTTATTACTGATATTTTATAAAACGGTTACACTTTTTTAAATTTAGGTTACAGTCAAGATTCAGTTACTTATTCTGCATTTATTTGGACTATCGTTGGGCTGTTCACAAATTAAGTCCATAACATGACGTGGAAAAGTAACTTGAACGTTTTTATTGGTCTAATATAGTAGTGGCACTTGTCTGACTCCTAGTGGACATATAGATGTACAACCACGCATGCTACTTTAGTTATACTTACACATTTTTATTACAAGTGAACAGAAATCATGAACGGGATACTAATGCATGAACATAGAAAGCAATTAGGCCAATTCATTCATGACTTCTGATGAGAATAACTATTTTTAAAAATGTGTTTTCGCATCAAACAGCCACATTCAGTGCTGTGTTTCTGTGCATCTCCAGGAGTCTTTTTGAATACTTTTTTGACAGTGGCATCAAATAATGAAAGACCGTCTGTATCATGGACAAAGAGCTATATCAGTTTGACCTGAAAAAAAAATCGCATGCCCTGTTTAGAGCAAAGGAACTGGTCAACTGACTGTCTTCATAAGAACTGGCCACAAAATGTTGAATCTACAAACCAAATTACTTATTAATCTTACTGTTTTTATAACAGTTGAGCTGAATTTAGATAAATTGAATCTATTGTTACAGCTGGCCGTGCAAAAGATATTTAACGCTAACTCTACTCGTTTCAAGGCTTTCCTCATGAACGCCACTAGAGGGAGCACTTGGCCTATAAATGAGGATGAAATGCTCATTGCTCACACGTGTCAATATTATAGGCCTATTGACAATTAGTCTGTTGTTCTAGATGTTAACCAAAGTTCATCCATACTAAAAAATCTATAAACAATACTTTTTTTTCTGTGAGTTATTGCCTGCAGCTTCACCTACAGCTCATTTCCCTGCCTTTTCCCAGCTTCCTCTCTGAATTTGAATACATCTAAATTAAGTCAACCACCACTAAGAAACCACAAACACAGTCCCCTGGCTGCACAGCTGTGTGTAGGCCTTCTGTTGGACACACTGTGTCACCTTGATACATAGAGACCCGTGCTCAGTGGCATCTGGCCCAAGTCCAGGATTCCTCCTCACTATTGTGTGACTGAGAGGATCACAGCGGGCAGGAGGGCACCGCTGCCCCGTGTTTACATTAACCAGCTGCCCCTCACTCCTGTCGCTGTCTCCTGTTCCCCCTCGCTCATTTGAATCACTCTTTGTCCGCCACAGTCTTTGCTTTGTGCTCTCAAGGGAAAGGACAAGCAAATCATTTTTTTCCCCCACATACAGTCTCCAAAGAGGAACCTACCTACACTCACAAAGCTCACTCAGAATGAAGAGGAACCTACCTACACTCACAAAGCTCACTCAGAATGTTGGCTGTTTTTGTTATGTGTTTGTCTCAAATCTTTTCCTTGTCGTGGTTATGACCTTCGACCCTGACAAAAAGAGCTTTATAAGATGGGGAATTGTCTTGATGAGCAGCAATTTTCTAGTGACATTAAATGCATCACCTTCCAGATTTCAGACATGTTTTAAGACATTGTAAAAAAAAAAATTCTATAATCTTATGTACCCTAAACATAAAAAGAGTGACCTATAACGTTCCATCTTTGTTTCAGGGTGAGCATGAGATGGGATTACATCCACATTAGACTATTTCTATAATTGGAGTCATAACTTGGGTGCTCTGTATTTATGTACTTTGTTTTTTTCATGTTGGTGTCTTAACGTTTAAAAACTCAAGGATAAAGAAGGGTTGTCTGGATTGAAAGAACGTCAGACTTTGAAAACCTTGTTGCCGAGCTGTATTATTATTTCTAGAAAAAGAAACTGAAAAAGCATTAGTGTAGACATGAATTCACCTGACTTCTCATGTTACCTGACATCTCTCTGGGGCATTTCTCTGTGTTGTAATGTGGTCTGACCTCTGCTGTGACTCAACCTCTTCTGGGTCAGCTGAGGCATTTAGGTAATTTTACACTCCCCTTTTTAAACATTCCAAAGCAAGTTTATTGTGTTTAGTTTATCTTCTGGAATACTTTGAACTTCAGCCCCAAGGTCTCACTCAAAGGTGCAACAGTTGAGTCAATGTAAAAGTATTCTTATTCATTTTATTGGGCAGTTCCAGTTTGTGTTCTTTGGCTTCTGTCACTGAACTCCCAGTGGAATTAACAACTGTAAAAGCCATGTTGTTTTCCCTCAATGTCTCACTTGACCTTTTTTCACCTGCTTCTGTTTTTCTGTCCCACTTCTTCCCACCCCCTGAACTGGACACACATTATAAAAATAGTCTTGGACACAGCAGATGTGTGACGGTCGACACTTTTAACAGCTGTCAGTCCCACTATTAGCTCCATTTCAAACCACACACAACCCAGTCACACACTGAACTATGTGCCTCAGATTTTGTAAAAAAAATTATGTGAAAGAATTTTTTTTCTTAAAGATGTATTCTATAAAGTTTTGTGTATAATGACCTCAAAATAACACTCTTTTAAAAAAGAAGACATTTACAAAGAGATCTACTCATTACTTTCTGATTCTGTTTCGGTTTTTTTGAGCACACCCTTTAAGATTTCTTTGTTTTATAAACCAAATTTATTGTTATTGAGTTTGTTTAGCCAGTTAATGCTAGATATTCTGCTAACAAATGCTAGTTTTGCACAATGTTTCTACTGTGTCAGAAAAAAGAGAACCAACTACAAAACAATAACTTTCAAATATCAAATTCAAGATGATAATAACAGAATAATTTAACGTGCAGGGTGTAACTTTTTTTCTTCTATTTGACTGAATAGGAGTCACTGATGTCTGATGTTTATGTTGCATTGACTTTTGCAGTGCCCACTTCCTGGTAGTGTCCCGATTGAGCTCCTACTGTCCACACATTTACAGTCTAATCCTGGTAGCTTCATCTCCTTCTGTCCACCTGAGCTAAAATCTCACTCATGTCTGACTGTGACCCAAACCCAGTACCATCGCTTTAACCCTGGTCCTGGTTCCAGATTGCCCCCTTGGCCTCCGACCTCGGCTCCAACTCGGGGGTCCCAGCCTCTGGCCCCAGCCCCAGCTGTTGTGGCCTCCCCGCCCCGGCATGAGAAGACCAGCAGCTGTTGATCAATGGGCAGCCGAGACCGAACGCCTGTCCTCTCCCCTGACCTCCTACCCTCACACACACACACACACACAGTCACACACTCCCGAGGGACGCAACAGATGGGGGTCAGCCAGAGGAAAGGGGTGTGGCCCTCCAGAGCTCTCAGTAAGGTGTGTGAGTCTTTGTCACTGCCACATATCCTGTTGCAGAAGTGACACATGACTACCTATGTGTGTGAGTGTGTGTTTCAGGCCGGACATTTGCTGGCCCTGTGTCTCCAGTATGGGACAGGTGTTGCCGTCAGCAGTGTCCAGACTCGTTTCGGCAGCTGCGGTCAGACACCACCCCCTGACAGATGTAGCCACACCACAAACCAGCACCACCAGCAGCTCTTAGCTTTTTATGGGCCTCGCCTGTTTTGACTTTAAATATTTGCCCAGGAGGCGCTTGTTCTAAACCGAACAAGTGGGGAGGGGTGATTGTGAGAGAGCAGATGATAGCCAGACTCATTCAGTGACATTATGTATAGCTACTGTATGTGTCCCACACAGCTATGCACACACATTTCTGCCCCAGGACTTAAATTTATGGTTTACTTGATTGGAATGAGTGTTCAGGCCGACAAAGAGCACAGAGAAGTACATGTCCCGTGACTGATGTGTGGCCCATAGAGTTAAGAAGGGTGGCAACTGGGAAACACTGCAGCAGCTGACAGCAAATGGAGCATCAGAGACATGTGACTCCATGGCACCTTCAAGTAACTGCTAACCTCTGTGGACAGTCTGAACTAAAATGTGCTGGCTCAAAGTTATATATATATATATATATATATATATATATATATATATATATATATATATATATATAGAGAGAGAGAGAGAGAGAGAGAGACAGGAAATGTTTTATGTGACTAAATAATAAATATTTTATGCATTTCTTTATATAATATACAATAAGACAGTTTATATTATTAGATGAGTATTATTAGATTAGATACAGTAACTAGAGCTATAGATTATCTGATATAGAGAGGACAGGAATGAGTCCTCTGGCAGAACATCAGGTGAAATAGTCTATTTAGACTTTAGCATCTGTGTGGTTAAATGTGAATCTAAGTTAAATAGTTTTTGAAATAAAAACAAACCCCACCCTTCAGAAATTTGTTTTCACTAGCTTTAGATGGGCTGAACTGAAGTAACGTTTTTGTCACTTGGTAAAAAAATTTCTTCCCTAACTTAACTCTCAATGTCTTGTTGACCAAATGGTTCGTCAGGCTTAAATCTGTAAAGCGACATGTGACATCTCCATTAACACTAAAGTTCAAATTCATGAAAGTGCACATCTTCAACAAGAATTTACTGTTAAACTGTTCAACTGTCCATTGATCAGTGGTGGGGACAACCTTAGCATCCACATGAACAAAGGGGAACATGAACATGCTCACCCTGAGAGTGCTCAGTCGTGGCCATCAAACCCTGGGCTGAATTGCTCACTGTCACTGTTTTATTTTATTTACTGAATTATTTGGCTTAATGTAAACATGTTAAATGTGTAGTACCACACCAATGACAGTAGACCATATTTCAGAATAGACCATTGTCTCTAAAAACATGCAGAGTTTGCAGGTGCTTTTGCTTCTCTGATTCTCTGAAACGATCTGTGCTAGAATAGAACTGGCAGCTCACACCGAAGCAGTGACAAATGAACATAAGACTGATCATGAAGGAGATGGCTGAGGAGGCAGAGGAGATGTTTGAAGATAAAAGATGTATTTTGAGCCACATTACATAAGAAAACTAATTAGATGGACGGTGCACCCAATAGGACACATCACAATAGAAACCTCTGTAACAACTGGAAGCCCACAATAGACTGCACTTTGACTGGTTGTTGTATGTGCAATGAGAAGCTCAGAGCATTGGGTGAAGTGAGCAGCAGTCTCTAGACATTTTTCACCATTTGTACAGGAACAACAGGGAGCAAACTATGCATCAACACACTTTTAATCTCAAGGTGACATCTGCATGCTAAAGGTTCCTGTGCCAATTCAGAGCAGAGACTGAGGCTCCCTCCTCTGATCCATCACAGGCAGAGAAAAAAGGAGAGAACTTTGAGAAAGATTTAAAAGAATGATATACAGTGTGGGCTTTTGGAGTTGAAAGATAATTAGAACAGCAGTGACGGATTCTGCTGCTGATCCTCGGAAAACACCTCTGCCAGCTGGGTTCAAAGTCCAGGAGGGAGAGAGCGATAGAGAGGGGGTCCGGGGAAAGAAGAGATTTGGGGATCTAGCAGAAGAGTGGTGGTGCGCACCTTGTTCTGCCATCTGGGCCTAGTCCCTCACTCACACATACAGACACACACACACTCCCAGCCCATTAGAACAGAGGATAAAGGTGGTGGCAATTACAAGTCACAACTGACATTAGGAGTGCTACCTGGAGATGCATTTAACAGAGGAGGAACTAGAGAGGGGAGTTGTGACAAATGAGAAGGGTGGGAAAGGGGATTGTTGTGATAACAGCAAAAAAAAAGTTCATCTCCAGCTTTATCTTCAAAAATGGCCGAGTGAGCAAGTGCGTGCCAAACAGATGCTGTTACAATTGCTGCTGTGCCCCCCTCCTCACCTCACCACTCACACCAAGTCTGCACTACACTCCCACCCGTTCATCTGAGGGAAGGGACCACAGCTACAGCTATGGATGGCGCCCATATGGCCACAGCTGATGGGGGTGATTGTCGGTATTGTTCACTTTGTCAGCAATCCTGGGGATGCGGCGGAGAGCTAATGATAATGCAGAGTGCAGATGTGCTCCGGAGCAGCCCAGTCGTTAAGCAACAACAGCTTGTGTTTCGTGTGTGTGTGCACTGTGCATGTGTGTGTGTGTGTGTGACAGTAGCTGTGCACTTACGTATGCAAAGCGCACAGGTTAGTTTGTGTGTGAGTGTGAAAGAGAGTTACAGCCACAGCTGCTTGCCAGCCTGTCTGCCTTCTTGAGAAGACCTTCTGGAGGATCCACACACAGCTGCTGGAGACATTTCTGTTGATCTGCATAGTTCGTTCAACCAAAAGGCTTACGGTGCATAAAGTACACTGTTTTTAGAATTGAGCAATTTAATTGTCAGGATCAACTTTGAAAAGTGGTGAAACATCAGTGCATTAAGTAGTATATTAGACTATTTCATTGTGACTGGATATTATTGATCGAGTTCACAGCAGTGTATGTCTTGGGCATTGTTGAGCCGTTCAAAGAGCTGGGGAGGAAAAATGGCGTTAATGTGAAGTGTTTACCCTGCAATTAATAGGTATAGCTAAGACTGATCCTAAATAATAATTAGACAATACTATACCATGTACTATAAACTATACACTACTACTAGACTACACTGTACTGTACAATACTATACTAGACCACACTGTCTACCTGCAATATTTTTACTAATATTTAAAGAATGAAAGAACTTTGCTGGATACTGTCCCTGTGCAATCCTCTTTCATTTCTCTTCTCTAAAGGTATCACATGATGTGTCGATTCAGATTTTCAGCTGCATCATGTCGGTATCTGCATTTGCCTTGACCTTTGACCTTTCCACATCTTACAATATATTTGGTACGCGACACTACTGTGGTCATACCCTGCGCTTTGTTTTCTTGCATTAACTTTGTCGCCTATTCATACTACTATTTATCATACCTATTCAAGCATTTACATTTGCCACTTTTCAACCAATCATTCATTACACAACCAAAGAATATTCATTGTATAACGTATGTTTTTTTCATTGCATGTCTATTCGTTTAAGTGCAGAAGCTATTAAAGTAAGCATTGCAACACACAGCCGTTTGAAAACAGGTGTTGAGACCTTTGCTTAGACAGCACATTGCACTGTTTTTAGCAGACTAGTAGTATTCTGTGAAAAGTCAAACTAAATCACTTCTGGCTTAACAACAGTGCTCTGTTTATTTTGCATTAACTCCAATTTTTTCTCCATCTCCCCTTGTCTTCTCCTACTTCTTGCAGCACCATACAGATGGTCCCAAGCTGCCTTCAATAATCCAATGCACAGCCATGCCAGTACACCCCAGGCTACACCCCTGATGCTACACTCCTCACACACACACACACACACACACACACACACACACACACACACACACACACACACACACACACACACACACGGGCAACAGTGCCAGTTCCTAGGCTGGACCCCTGTCTCTCTGGCCCAGATTGGATCACTTTGGTTCAGCATGAAGCAGTAACACTGGGCCTTAGGGCTCTACATGGGCCTGCAGGGTCCCACACTGGCCTCAAGTCACTGGGATATGGTGGAAAAAGGTTTGGGGCTCAACAGTTTTGTCTTTTGATAGTGAGTATTATTGTTATGACACAAGCTGGAGAGGCCACATGTTCCCTTTTTTAACGATGGCCAATAAAGAATTCAAAGTTTTACCAAAAGGTGGGAGTTGGATGTAGGGGATGGAGGAATGGAGGTGGACGGACAAACAGGAGGGTGAGTTCACAGAGGAGGAATGGACAGAGTGCGGCGAATGGAGGGAGGATGGAAGACGGGATGGAAGGAGGAATGTGACAGATGGGTCGTGCCTGGCCAGAGCTGGGAGGGAGCGAAGAGGTTGGCATCATAGGGTGAGATAACACACACTAACACACACCGACACACACAACGGTCCATGTGTACACTCTGCTCTCGCACAGTACACTCGCTGCTGTCAGGAGTGTTTTCGATGTCTTCCTTTGTGTCAAGAAAACGTCGGAGCATATGA